>OX453299.1:246655-1510226 GCA_949710035.1 Crambus lathoniellus | reverse complement strand
TCGATTTCTAGTACTATTTTGACAAAAAACAACAACGCACTGCTAAAAATATAAAAAATCCAAGATGGCGGCCAACTTTTTTGTTTGTGGGCCGATTTTGATAAAACTCGATTTCTAGTACTATTTTGACAAGAAAACAACAACGCACTGCTAAAAATATAAAAAAATCCAAGATGGCGGCCAACTTTTTTGTTTGTGTGCTTATTTTGATGAAACTCGGGTTTTGGTACTATTTTGACAGGAAAATAGCAACACAATGTTAAAAATGATAAAAATCCAAGATGGCGGCCAACTTAGTTGTTAGTAAGCCGATTTTGATGAAACTCGATTTCTAGTACTATTTTGACAAAAAAACAACAACGCACTTCTAAAAATATAAAAAATCCAAGATGGCGGCCAATTTTTTTGTTTGTGGGTCAACTTTTATGAAACTTGATTTCTAGTACTATTTTGACAGGAAACGGCAACGCAAGGTTAAAAAAATAAAAAATCAAGATGGCTGCCAACTTTTTTGTTTGTGGGCCGATTTTAATGAAACTCGGTTTTTAGTATGATTTTGTCAAGAGAACAGTAACGCAATCTTAAAAATACAAAAAAATATTCAAGGTGGCGCGTTTTTTTTGTGGGCCGATTTTGATGGAACTCTGTTTTAAGTATTATTTTGACAAGAAAAGAGTAAAGCTAGAAACACATTTCGCTGGCGAAGCGCAGCGCAGCGTCGACCCGGGTGTGCACACTTTACTAGCGTGGCGCAGCGCTTCCTGACGAAATTTTTGATCAGTGTCAATCGAGTCGTTGCCGAGCTAACATCTGCATTATGTTTTCTTCTAATTTTGAAAACAATTTCTGTTCTTACTTGAACATATTAAATCCAAAAAAAAATATGTTGATGATTACGATGATAATATGATGATGAATGAAGACGAGATGCAATTTATATCTATACTAATACTATAAATACACTTTGTTTGTTTGTAATAGATAAACTCAAAAAATACTGAACCGATTTTAGAAATATTTAGTGTAATTTATTTTCAAATCAGAATTATACATTATTTTTGTTATAAAATTAAAAAGTATAGTGTATTAAAATTACTTTAATACTGTTTTAACAGTATAATTAACAACCCTACATGATAATGAATTGGTGACTCTTCTAAACAAAAAAAATCTTTTTTAAATTGGCCCATTATTGACGGAGAAATCGGAGAACATAAGTAGTAAAAAGCAAAATGCAGAGCTCCGCTGCGCAGTCCGCTACCGAGCCATCTGACGATACAATGCTAGAAAGTGGTGGGGGGCCTGGCGCAATGGGCGATTTTCTGAAAGCTCAGTCACTAGATGGCGCTGTCCCACCTATGCAGTTAGAAGGAACGGAACGTTATAAATTTTACTTTGACGCGACTTTTTTACGTAAAACGGAACGTCAGACAGATGTTATTTATTTACCTTAGTCTTTAAATTTACCTATTTCGTTTCTGTTCCTCACAGTAGTACTTATTTAATATATTATTAGTTTCCTTTGGGTTGTTAAAAAGTAATTAATTTAAATATGTTTCATACCAAAATATAAACTAAATAACTAAGACTTAATGTAAACCTATTACTAGAAAAAATCGGCCAAGTGCGAGTTGGACTCGCTCATGAAGGGTTCCGTACCCACTTACTGTACCGATTGGTTATACCTAGCCAAAATTCCACTATAATTTTTCGTCAGCAAAATATAACTTTGTTTTTCATAGTGTTTGGCGGTTTTTGAATATGTAGTATATTATATCTCAAAAAGTGCTTACTATATCTCGTTCAAACCAATTTTCGTTGAAAGTTTTTATTAAGGTCTACAGCATTTATTTTTTCTAGATTTTTCACTCTTTTACTTTAAAAGTTAGAGGGTTACACACATTTTACCATTTTAGAAGGTTCTCTCTTTCAAAAGGTAGACTTTGAGAAAAAATGGTTTGAGAAACTTGCATGTCATTTTTAAAGACATCTATAGATAACCCACACGAATAATAATATGTTTGATTAAAAAAATATATTTCGGTTTTAGTTCCATATATGGGGAGTCTCCCTTAATTTTTTTATATTTTTTATTTTTGTATAAAAATCGTAAAGCGGTTAACAGAATACATTTAACTACCAAGTTTCAACTGTGTAGTTTTTATAGTTTTGGAATAAAGTGACTGTGACATACGTACGGACGGACAAACGGACAGACAGATATGACGAATCTATATGGGTTCCGTTTTTTGCCATTCGGCTACGGAACCCCCCAGATCCTTGGGGGAGGCCTATGCCCAGCAGTGGGCATCGTCGTTCAATCTATACAGATACCTGATAATGTTTACTACTATGAAAGTTTCTTTTTGTATTTTCAGTTTGGAAACAGTTATAAATGGTTAAAGAATTTATTCATATAAAAGATCTTTCTTTTCTACATTCTCTAAATATTCCTGCGGTGGTGTCGTGTGAGTCGGGTCGTTACGTTCCCTAAAATATGGTTGAACGAAGCGATTTGGCTGGCTCATGCGTCATGCTCGTGAACGGATGCTGCCAGTGGGGTGGGTCTGCTCGTGTCAACTTGTGTTAAAGGTGTTCGGGATATGGTTTATAATAGTATTATACTCGTAATATAGTTTTGTTAGCGAGCTGGTGTATCTCATAGTAATTTTGGTAAGTACTCGTGTCTTACAGTAACAGCAATTTTTCTAATTATTGTTGTAAGTACTTAATATTTATTCCAAAATTCCTTTTATTTGTTAATACTTATAGATTTGAATATACGGCGCAGCTTGCAGTTTCCTTTTTATTAATCCTATAATATAATGTAAATAAGATTAAGATTAGTGCGTCCATTAAACTATTTGATTCCTCGTTTAGTTGAAAATTGTTTACTGTTTTAGGTAGGTAATAAGCAAAATTGTACTTACTTTAAGCGGTATTCTGTATTGTGATGGAAAGTAACCTTACTATTATGTAAAGGTCACTTTTCAAATTTGACGACTCTGTATAAATTAAAACAGGGAGTAAAAAATAGCCCATGGCGAGTTTCTTGCCGGTTCTTCTCGTTACAAGGTCTCCTGCCGTAGGATTTGTGAACCGATGGCGTAGCTTCATTGACGTTCATAAGTGTTGAAACAAACCTAAATTGAATAAACGAAATTAAATTTAGCTTTTTTTTCTATGTATTTCAGAAACTATGGATACAGTACTTTGTGCCCATACAAACTTTTTTAAGAGAATAGAAAAATCTAAGAAATGATACTATTTTTTGAGGTGGCCGCGTAGGCTACCAATTTGCCCATTGCCCTTTATACAATGAAATATTATGGTCAAAATAATACAATATGGTTATACTAAAATCAACAAATACTTGTAATTTTATAGTGCGACCAAAAAATCTTGAGCATGAAATATTAATTCGTAGGTATAGTTGTTTAATATTTTCGCTATTGTCCCTGATTTAATTTTAGACTTTTTTTGTTTGTTTCAGGTTTATCACAAAGTACAGTTTGCAGAATTGTAAAGTTTGATAATCAAAGTGGTGGAAAATTCATGACTCCAGCTAAACATTTTACTGCAAAAACGTCGAATATAGGAATTCTGCAAAGATTTCAGAACAGTGTGCTTAAAACACTAGTGAATGGTTCACAAAAATGGAAGAAGTCCATGAGTATCTGAATATACCAACCGTCAAACAGCACAGCCAATGGCATTTGTTCGTATAAAGATCGAATTGGTATTCATAAGAACAAACTGGCCCAGTGTCTTATTGAACCATTGCAAACAAGACGCCTGAAAAGACTGCATCCTTGGGACAGCATACAATAACTATACCAGTTAGCAAAACACAAAGGCAGCCTGACACTGGAAAGGCATGCCTACACGTCTGCATTAAAACCCAAACCATTTGCTTATGGTCTCAAGACCGATCGCATGTTTGCAAACAAGTACAAACGTATTATATCGAAGTCATCTAAATTTTTAGGAGTGTTTAGCTGGAGTCGAGAATTTCCACCACTTTGATTACCAAACTTTACAATTCTGCGAACTGTACTTTGTGATAGAAACAAACAATAACAGTCTAAAATTAAATCAGGGATAGTAGTTTTCAATACCTACAATGTTTTCTACGAATTAACATTTCATGCTCAAGATATTTTGGTCGCACTATAAAACTAAGAGTATTTGTTTATTATAGTATAACTGGTATAACCTCTTAAGTTAGGATAAAAGTATTAAAAATGTACCTATGTGGGGTAATTCTTAAAGGAATAACATCCAGGATCAATATAATATTTTGTGAATACGCGTCGTGCAACTTACTTACTTACCCGTGAAATCCGCGGTGCGTTGGTAAACATCGTCGAGACTACTGAGCAACTTTCCTGCTTGGAACTCCACCAAACATCGTAAAAACACCTAGAAAACTATATCACGGGCACCGCCACGGATTACCTTATTCATAGTTATGAAATTTCTACTTCTCTTCTACGAAATACAATAAACAAATAATACTTATAAATAGTCATAACTTTAAACTTTTTAAAAGGCATTCTTATGGCCGTTTTCACCAAACGTTAAGATGTTCCTAAGGCAATGCTTATCGTTAAGCGATTCTTAAATGGAACTTTTACGTTTCACCACAACTTAAGAATGCCCTAAGTAGTTAAGAAGCTCCTAAAGTTAGGACACAGAAAACAGCCGCCTAATTGTTAAGGATCAACTTAATGTCAAATGAAACTTCAAACTTGACTTGAGTTATCTTCGTAAATCTTGAATAAAGTTTAAAATAATCATGAATTTGTATAATAAAAAATGAATGTGTAAGATTTGTTTGAATTTCTGAATTTCTTTGAAATTTTTGACGACGATGAAGGTGATATTTGTACGCATAAAGACAACGACGGATAACGCCAATACACACGAAGCGCTCTCATGCTGTGGAAATATACGAGAACTTGTATCTACATTACGGAAAATGTTGGTTTCCTAGAACTTTCAAGACTTTCAAAGGAACTTTATGGTACCTACCTAATCTATGCTAGAATTCATTTTTCAGAAGTGACATTCTATAGAGAAATTAAACTTAACTAAGACGTTCCTATCTAGGAATCTTTTTAGTAGTTTTGGTTGGTGAAACGTAACAGTATCATAAGGTACTGTTTAAATTAAGATATTCTTAGCTAAGAAATACCTTACGAGTGTTTGGTGAAAACAGCCATAAATTTTCAAAATTACTTATTTTGCTAAGTATACCTACTGAGACGCACGGGGGTCCCACCCCACTGATAATGCTATGTTCTTCAAATTGTATCTGCGGTTGGGAATTCTCGCCTTAATGACGCGCGCGCCTCACTTCATTTGCGTTTTTGATAATAATTATAATTAAATAACTATAACATATTGGTACGGGATTTTTATTGTTTTGAGTTTATATAAATTATTTCTACATGGATTACTAAAAAAATTCGAGGTTACTTTAATGTGCGAATTTTAAAATCAAATAAAACTGCATTAAAAAAAAAGTACCAGAGTCACCTTGGTGATAATTGGTATACTTATTAGTATTATTTATATACATGCTTTGATTAAATATCACTCGGTGTGCCATTATTGTTATAAAGTTAGAAATAATTTGACATAGTATATTCGAAATACACTCAATAAATCGACCTAGACGAGAGATTATTTATTCCTTAATTAAAGCATTCTAAAAGACTCTAAAATGAACAAAATCACCAGTTTTCCATTTTTTGTTCACACCCAAATTATTTTTTCTTACTTTATTGATTAATTAACCGACAAGTACGAAGTTAATATCAGAGATTATTCTGATTTCCAGTTTTTCAAGTATTCATTTATGTTATTCCAAATTATCACCCAAAGTGCTAATATTGCAACCTACTCCATACAAACACATTTATTTTGACTGGACTAAAAGGGACATAGGGACAGAGAAAGCGACTTTATTTTATACTATGTAGTGATTTGTTTAGACCCGCCCGACTTGAAAGTAAGTACGTTATAAGAGGTATTATTTCTTACTTTTAGGTGGATTTTTTTGAAGGCGGTTTTATTTTTTTATAAAAATAATTTTCATTTCACTCTTTTTAGTGCGTCATGCAGGCAATTTTCGTATATCCTGGTAAATAGGCGATGGTTGAACATTCGTCTTAAATTCATATATTGGTAACGAAAACAGTATTTTCAAGATTTCCTGAAAACTACTGAACCGATTTCGAAATTTCGAAAAATGGGACCAACTTGGGAAAAAACCTGATGTTATAACGTTTTAATCATTTCAATCGGTTCAGCCATCTTCGACTAATCAGTGTACATAAATATAAAAAAAAAAACGCGACGAATAGATAACCTCCTCCTTTTCAATTTTTGAAGTCGGTTAAAAAATCATTACAGAGATGCAAAAAGTTACTTATCTATGAGACGCTAAAAAGAGAGCATGTTTTTATGAAAAAAAGCTCAGTGCAGTTGCCTCTATTTTCTTTTGAGTAGTATATATTTACTCACATAGTTACATTGCAACGCGCCAAGCTGAGACTGGGGAACTACTCCTACGGGCCTATGCCCGGCATGCGCAACGGGAATAGGCAAGTCTTCCTTATAAGATGTTCCTGTTAGCTGTAGCTACGCTTTGCCAGTTATATTCGCAATGCTGAGTTACCATTGCAGTGAGTTTAACTGAGACTGGGAAGCTCGTTTGTTTACCTTAATTTTTGTAGGTAGAATCACTTCCTAAAATATGATTGCTTATTTTTTGACACATTATACACGGTAATTTTTTATCACTCCGGATAATTTAAGGGATTATTCTACTCATGAAAACATGCAACTTTTATTATGAGACGAGAAAAAAAAACAGCTGTTCCATACATTTTGATTAAATATTTTTGCACTTTTGTATGGAACAGCAGATTTTTTTCGCGATTTCAGTTTTGGTCTCATTCAGTTGTGGATAGTAAAAGTTGTTTGTTTTCATGAGTAGAATAATCCCTACAATTATCCGATGTGATATAAAAATTACCGTGTATATGATTTACAAAATGCTTATGTTATAGCTGATGAGTTTTTTTTCGCCTGTTTTTCTTGTCAGTTAGAAGATGTCCGTAACAGTTGGTAGGTAAAAAGTGTTGGACGATTCATAAGCATTCATCATCATCATCATGTCAGCCGAACGACGCCCACTGCTGGGCATAGGCCTCCCCCAAGGATCTCCACAACGATCGGTCCTGCGCTGCCCGCATCCAGCGGCTTCCCGCGATCTTGACCAGATCGTCGGTCCACCTTGTAGCATTAATTTTATTTAATCTACTTATATGGATAATTTTTTTTGACTTTGACAAATGTTTGGTGGTCAGGTTCCGCATAGCCCTCCGCAACGTGACCGCCCCCGAAGAAGAAGTGTCTGCGGCGTGCTCGCTGCTGCAATCGCGCGGGTTCATCAACTACTACGGGCTGCAGCGGTTCGGCACGCGCCGGGACACGCCCACATACCGCGTGGGGCTGCAGCTGCTGCAGGGCCACCTGGCGCAGGTAACGTTACTGGGGCCGCCTCCCGCCCACTAGTGTGTGTTACTGCGCGGGTTCATCAACTACTACGGGCTGCAGCGGTTCGGCACGCGCCGGGACACGCCCACATACCGCGTGGGGCTGCAGCAGCTGCAGGGCCACTTGGCGCAGGTAACGTTACTGGGGCCGCCTCCCGCCCACTAGTGTGTGTTACTGCGCGGGTTCATCAACTACTACGGGCTGCAGCGGTTCGGCACGCGCCGGGACACGCCCACATACCGCGTGGGGCTGCAGCAGCTGCAGGGCCACTTGGCGCAGGTAACGTTACTGGGGCCGCCTCCCGCCCACTAGTGTGTGTTACTGCGCGGGTTCATCAACTACTACGGGCTGCAGCGGTTCGGCACGCGCCGGGACACGCCCACATACCGCGTGGGGCTGCAGCTGCTGCAGGGCCACTTGGCGCAGGTAACGTTACTGGGGCCGCCTCCCGCCCACTAGTGTGTGTGTCACTGCTGCAGGGCCACTTGGCGCAGGTAACGTTACTGGGGCCGCCTCCCGCCCACTAGTGTGTGTGTCACTGCTGCAGGGCCACTTGGCGCAGGTAACGTTACTGGGGCCGCCTCCCGCCCACTAGTGTGTGTGTCACTGCTGCAGGGCCACTTGGCGCAGGTAACGTTACTGGGGCCGCCTCCCGCCCACTAGTGTGTGTGTCACTGCTGCAGGGCCACTTGGCGCAGGTAACGTTACTGGGGCCGCCTCCCGCCCACTAGTGTGTGTGTCACTGCTGCAGGGCCACTTGGCGCAGGTAACGTTACTGGGGCCGCCTCCCGCCCACTAGTGTGTGTGTCACTGCTGCAGGGCCACTTGGCGCAGGTAACGTTACTGGGGCCGCCTCCCGCCCACTAGTGTGTGTGTCACTGCTGCAGGGCCACTTGGCGCAGGTAACGTTACTGCACATCATCATCATGTCAGCCGAACGACGCCCACTGCTGGGTATAGGTTTCTCCCAAAGATCCCCACAACGATCGGTCCTGCATGACCTTTATCTGGCGTGCACTATTGTTGACCAGTTTGACAGCAATTAAAGGTTTTCTTATGTTGGTCCAGGCCATCGACAGCGTGATCCAGGAGTACCAGAACGGCGAGCGTCGGTCGCACTCGGGGCGCGTGGCCGCGGCCCTGCAGCGCGCGCCGCAAGACTACCACGGAGCCATCATGAAGGTATACCTTGGACCCATTCCACCTTATTACAAAACTTGGACTCAAATAATCCTGGTCTAAAACTGGTACTAAACTGGTGCTGTCACTTTCATTTTCCAAATTAAAGACAAAATTAGCATCAGTTTTAAACCAGGTCTAACTTTAGTCCACGGTTTGTATTAGGGGAATTATCTCCTATCTTTATCTCTATCTCTATAACTATCTCTATCTCTATCTCTATCTCTATCTCTATCTCTATCTCTATCTCTATCTCTATCTCTATCTCTATCTCTATCTCTATCTCTATATCTATCTCTATATCTATCTCTATCTCTATCTCTATATCTATCTCTATTTTTATCTTTCTCTTTTATCTTTGGTTCGCCTTTAATACGCTACTCGGAAAAAGTGTGGACTTTATTGATATAAAACTATTTAACGGTTAGAGTTGGTACAAATCTGATAATAAGATACAGTGGCGGTCACATAATTAAAGACACCAGTCGATTTTCATACAAACGAGGTAACTTTGAAGACTTGGTTTTCCGCCAGGGATTGACCTAGCTGTGATCTGATGATGGCCATCTAGGGACTGAATGGTGGAGTTTTAAATCGCTATACACACCCAACTGATCTGATCAGCGTTCTAAGAGATAAGAATCAGAATTTTCAGTTTCTGGAATTCCATACAATTTTATCCAAAATTTGCGGGTTTTTTAAACATATCCTTATATATTTTAGAATGCTGATCAGATTAGTTGGGTGTGTATAGCGATCTGAATCTCCTCCATTCACTCCCTAGATGGCCATCATCTGATCACAGCTAGGTCAATCCTTGGCGGAGAACCAAGGCTTCAAAGTTACCTCGTTTGTATAAAAATCGACTGGTATCTTTAACTATGTGACCACCACTGTATATATTTCTTCATACTGGTAGCCCAGGTACTGGCTCGGTGGTTTAGATGTGAAGCTCCCGATGGCTGGCCCGGTGACACGATGACACGTTGCGATGAATGATGACGAAGTCAAGATGTAGTGGGAATTAAAGGGATCTAACTTGCTGATAATTAAAAGATTTTGATAGCTTGCTTTAGCATCTGCTTTACTACAAAACTTGTTCGGTACAAAATTACATAAAAGATAGATTATGATGCGAATACAAATTTCTTGTTGGGTGATGGACGGATAAGATAACGACGTCCGTTGTGGCCGAGAAAAAGTATAGAAGTGAAGTTTGTGCAGTCACCAACGCGATGACGTTTGCTGCGGACAGGCGTTCCTGATTGGCTGCTGCTGTCCGTCGTCCATAGAGATCCGTTTCTATTACGGCATTGGCCTCATGCCTTTTTCGCCGTGGGCAAGCCTGACGGTTGTCATGCTTGCAGGCGTTAACACATACCTTTATCTAAATTCGTATAATTTCAGAAACACGATTTTATGGTTTTGCCTCGACACTTTTTCATTTCGGAAAGACCTCTAAAAATACGAAAATTCAAGATTATTCTTAAATGGGGTTACATATACTATTGGAAATTGGTTTAATTAGTGGACACCAATAATATTTAGGATCGTGTAGAAACATTTAAAAAAATCGCTAAGTATAGTTTTTAATACGAAAAACTCGGTCGCAAAATCGGTCTCACCCCTGCGCGCGTCGTCTTCTCATTGCTATCTCGCTTCAGCGTGATTTTTTTGAGAAACGCCTTAAGTGCACCCAAAGTTGGTGTTTTCAAACTTTTAACGGGCAGTAATGAATTTTTAATCCTCTTTTTAAGTGCGCCACAATTATCTTTGCCGCCCACGTTTTAACAGACTTCAAAAATTTTAAAGGAGGAGGTTATCAGCTATTTGAGTTTATTGAATTTGAAACATCTTATTGTTCACATCAGCGCCAATGAAAGTGAACGCAATATTGCTTGAATAAAGACTGGTTGGTACAACGACTCATAGTCGCGCCGCCGTTAAAAAAATAAAATATGTGGCGCCCTTTATTTTCTCATAGAGGGTGATGAAAAGTAGAGTGTATTACTCGGGCGCATAAATATATTCTTGACTCGGGCGACGTACTTTGAATCCCTCGCTACGTTCAGGATTCTACTAAAGAATCTCTTGCAAAAAGCGCCCTCGCCGTAAAATTATAATTTTGCTCCCTTATGATACAACCTTCTATTTCAGGAACCCTAACAACATCTCACGATCATCGACATATTTCCAGAAATACTTCACCACATACTTCTTATTATTACGTTCTAAATTTTCCATATAATTATTGTAGCAAATACTTCTATATTATTTTTTATAACGTTTACAATACATTGAATATACCTCATAGGGGCATATTACACTATCAATATTATCACACGATACGTGATACCGTGATCCAGTATTGTTGAAATATTGTCGGTATCGCGATAATATTGACGGATTTCAAGACGGTCTTGAAATCCGCCATTCCATGGGCGTGACGTAGCGTAGCGTCAATAATATTGACAGTGCGTACGCCTCGTATCGCGATACCGTCAGAATGATCATAATATCACGATATCCAGGTTCGTGATAAAATTGATAGTGTAACAGGCCTCATAGAGATTCTCAATTCGTCAAAATCTTTCCACCAGATCCCGCGCAACACGCGTCTACTTTACCTACACGCGTACCAGTCGTTGATATGGAATCGAGTTGTCACACAACGCATACAGAAATATGGTCTGAAGCCGGCCGAAGGAGATCTGGTGCCACTTGCCAACATCAACAAGGAAGGTAACGAATGAGGCGCCACCTGTTAAATATAAATAAACTAGCGGATCCTCGCGGTTTCACCCGCGTGGTTCCCGTTGCCGTGGGAATATCGGGATAAAATATAGCCTATGTCACTCGGGAAGAATGTAGCTTTGTAGAGGTCAAAGAATTTTCTAAATCGGTCCAGTAGTTTCGAAGCCTATTCGATGCAGACAAACAAACGAATCAAATTTTTCCTCTTCATAATATTTGTATAGATAAATATCAATAAATATTGGACATCATCACATACATTGTTCCAATACCAAAGTATAGTAGCTTAAGCACTAGTATCATGGAAATTGGAACTAACGACGGGTATTAACCACATACATCCGGACCCGAGGAAATATTGAAAAGTTCTTTTTCAATATTTCCCTCGAACCCGGGAGCTCTAGAGATAGCGGCACCTTGAAACCGGTGCGTACACCACTCGGCCACGGTGGTCGTCAAGATATGTTGGCATATGTACATTCCACACTAGATCTCTCGCATTACGTTCTAATATACTGCACGCGTACCAATCGTTGATATGGAACCGAGTTGTTACACAACGCATACAGAAATATGGCCTGAAGCCGGCCGAAGGAGATCCGGTGCCACTTGCCAACATCAACAAGGAAGGTAACGAATGAGACGCCACCTGTTTGCACATACATTTACTACCAGAAGACGTATTTTTGTAGCGTTCAAAATGAAATTCGAATACGAATTGAAAACGTATACGTCAACCAGTCGTCTACGAAATCGAATTCTATTACACCCGTTATCATGCATTTTTGTAGCATTCGAAATCTGTGTTGCCAATAAATTAATATTCTTTGTTTCAAAATCACAGCGAAACTTTAAAAATATAGCAAAATGCACACACAAACACTTGTCATATGATTGTCAGTGACGACATTTTGCGGCCAGACTAATAAAGATGATGAATTCTACTGACCACTCGTTGCAGAATTCATAGGTGTGATTATCCAAAAATACCGATGTTAGGAACTCGCAATTGAATTTTACAATTTCAAATGCGAATTCAAACTCGAGCGCTACGGAAATACGTCTCCTGATCCCGCGCATCACGTTCTGCTTTACCTACACGCGTACCAGTCGTTGATATGGAACCGAGTTGTTACACAACGCA
This sequence comes from Crambus lathoniellus, assembly GCA_949710035.1. Classification (NCBI taxonomy): domain Eukaryota; kingdom Metazoa; phylum Arthropoda; class Insecta; order Lepidoptera; family Crambidae; genus Crambus; species Crambus lathoniellus. The sequence continues at coordinate 1,497,580 of OX453299.1, read as the reverse complement.
TACAGAAATATGGTCTGAAGCCGGCCGAAGGAGATCTGGTGCCGCTCGCCAATATCAACAAGGAAGGTAACGTATGAGGCGCCACCTGTTGGCACATACATTCCCCTCCAGATCCCGCGCAACACGTTCTGCTGAACATTTATGTACCCATGTTTTGCAAATAAAGATATTTCGATTTGATTTGTAAGTCTCAATCAAACAATTTCGACACGCAAAATAGGCGCAATAAGACGTCGAGTTGCGGAAAACGCCCGTATCGAATGAAGAAAAAAAAAATGAAGTCTCAAACAGCTCGCTCGCTCACGATTTAGGGTTACGACTTGAGAGTTCTGTGAAGTTCTGATGGGATGGGATGGATAGGTGAGATAGGTATGAATGGTGCGTGCATTTATTTAAACCTGGCGGATCCTCGCGGTTTTACCAGCGTGGTACCCGTTCCCGTGGGAATATCGGGATAAAATGTAGCCTATGTTAATCAGGGATACTGGAGCATTCTAAAAGTGAAAGAATTTTTGAAATCGGTCCAGTAGTTTTTGAGTTTATTCGTTACATACCTGAATACATACAAATCTTTCCTATTTATTATAATATTTGTATAGATATAAATGAAAGTCTCAATTTGTTTTTGTGCCTTTTTTAATATTATATTTCTACGCACAGTGTTGGAAGAAGAAGACTCCGACGAAGAGGAGGCAAGCGAAGAGAAAGAAGATCAAAAAGAAGCAGAGAAGGATGCCAAAACTGAAGCCGAGAGCCAGAAGGAGGCAGAGAAAGAGAGAAAGAGAAAAAACATTGACATTCCCAAACCTAAAGTTCCTGTCAAGATTCTGACTCAAGAAGACGTTGACAGCGGCAAATATACGATATTCGACATTATTATGCCACTTCCAGGGTACAATATTGATTACCCGCCGAACATGAAAGATTACTATGAAGAATTGCTCGCGAAGGATGGCTTGAAGTTAGATTTGCAAAACAAAATAAAGTAAGTAAAAAAGTAAACAGTAGTTAATATTATCTTCTATCAACAATAGTAAAACTTCCTCCACTCCTTGAACGAGCACTTATAGTCTGTATAATATAATTTGATTAAATTGGCAGCTCATTCGTGCAAAGCAAAAAGTTTTTTATGCTATTGGAATAAGGCTCAAGAAAAACAGCATCAGACATTTTTCTATGTAGCTTTTGCTAGAAAATTAGACCTTAATCCTTGTGCAGTAGCAACGTTCTGCTTTGCACTGTCTGTCTGTTTGAGCTGTCATTATAATCAAGCTATATTTTACAGACTGTAGATATCAGCGGGTGTTGGGCGCGCCCCCTCTCCTTTTTTCGGGCAAAGCGGGATTCAGAAACCTTTTGAGTGAAAAAGCGGGATTCTTTCGTCGAAAGCGGGATATAATAAGAAAAAACGTAAATAACCAGTAATTTTATCCGAGTTTCAAACTAAGTTTATAATGATGTTTAACGACCGATTTGGCGCAGGGGTAGGCTACCCACCTTCTGCGCCAGTGGTCTCGGGTTCGATTCCCGAACAAGACAAATATTTGTGTGCATGAACATGTCTATTTGTCTTGGTCTGGGTGTTTACTATGTATATTAATTATGTATTTACAAACAAAAAGTATTTAAGTATATATTTATCCGTTATCAAGTGTTCCATGATACAGTTTCTTAATTTAATTAAAATGGGCTTAGATAATTGGTGTGAATGTAAGAAGTTATTTATTTATTTATGTCGATGATAGATAGCCAAAATCGGGACGTCTGGCAACGCTGCCCCCCGGCCATACTGAAATGTCGCCAACAGTAATTAACGTGATTAATTTAACATTTCCAGGAGCTATAGCATGTCCGGAGCTTACCGTCACATAGTAACCCGCCCCACAGACATGACTTGGGAAATAGTGCGATACACCGACCCCTACTCCGACCTCATACTGTCCGACGCCGACGAGATAGACGGACGCAGCGATACGGGCATTACACCAGGTATGTTTGTATGAGATAATGATGATCAACATAAATAGTGCGATACACCGACCCCTACTCCGACCTCATACTGTCCGACGCCGACGAGATAGACGGACGCAGCGATACGGGCATTACACCAGGTATGTTTGTATGAGATAATGATGATCAACATAAATAGTGCGATACACCGACCCCTACTCCGACCTCATACTGTCCGACGCCGACGAGATAGACGGACGAAGCGATACGGGCATTACACCAGGTATGTTTGTATGAGATAATGATGATCAACATAAATAGTGCGATACACCGACCCCTACTCCGACCTCATACTGTCCGACGCCAACGAAATAGACGGACGAAGCGATACGGGCATTACACCAGGTATGTTTGTATGAGATAATGATGATCAACATAAATAGTGCGATACACCGACCCCTACTCCGACCTCATACTGTCCGACGCCGACGAGATAGACGGACGCAGCGATACGGGCATTACACCAGGTATAATGATCATACATACACCGACCCCTACTCTTTTAACACAGAAAGTAATCGCCCCGTCGCTGCCATTTGAGTATAGATTGAGCCTTATGAGTCTTTTGTGGCTGATGATGACTATTTTTTCAATTACTTTTTATCGGATGTTGTACAGTAACGTTTATAGTTCTAGAAAGATCTTAATAAGAATCGACAAGCAGCGATTCTTACACTTAGAAATATATTTGTTTTTTATATAGACTAGCGGTTTTACCCGTGTGGTACTCGCTCCCGTGGGAATGTCCGGATAAAATCTAGCCTATGTCACTCGGGAAGAATGTAGCTTTCTAATGGTGAAATAATTTTCTAAATCGGTCCAGTAGTTTCGTTCGGAGCCTATTCAATGCAAACAAACAATCAAATCTTTCCTCTTTATAATATTAGTATAGATATAGATGATCATCGACATAGATCGTGCGATACACCGTAAGCTACGCTCACTTTGGATGCAAATACGTAAAAGTACAACGAAAATTGTACGCATGTTCGTACGTAGTACGTATACGTACGACTAATGGCAGACATACACGTTCAACTAATTTCATCAAACAGGCTGGTTCAAACAGTTTGATCAAATTGGCATGAATGTCTGTGGGGAAATTTTATCAACTTTCCCATTAACTTCAGTAACAATTAAAGCTCTTTCTTATTAAGATGCTATGGCAGCGACAAGCGGCGATTTTTAGACTTACAAATATATGTGTCGTTCATTTTAATAGTGGTGTAACTCCTTTATGCATACATTTTTTTTGTAGAATAGTGTCATATTAAGTCTTATCTTTCGTAGTAATAGTGAAGTAACTACAATTTAATTACAAGGAGATAATTCACTGTTACAATGAACGACACATATTTCAGATAACGTTATAAAGGCCTTAATATTAGAGACCGAAAAATTCTGGCATTTGATATTAACGCTGACGAGTCGCGGGCAACAGCCAGTTTTAATGGTTCTTTAACATTTTTGAGTCTTATTAATGCTCGGTAAGAACCCGTGGCCCGTGAGGAGCCCGTGGCGCAGTGGATAGCGCGCTTGGCCTGCGATCGTTGAGGTTAAGCAACGTTCGCAATGGTCGGTCACGGGATGGGTGACCAAAAACTTTCATCTCGAGCTCCTCCGTGCTTCGGAAGGCACGTTAAGCCGTTGGTCCCGGCTGCACTTGCAGTCGTTAATACCCACCAATCCGCACTGAGCCCGCGTGGTGGGTCATGGCTCATTCTCCTTATTCATCCATAAGGAAGGCCAGTGCCCCAGCAGTGGGGACATTAAATGGCTGATGATGATGATGAAGAACCCAGGGCGCAAACTGCACACTCGACGACCTGTGGTTCGCTACTGAGCCTGCGGTTCGATTAGCCGAGTTCTGGGCGGGGAAGATTTAATTTTAGTTCGGACGAAATAACAGTTGTAAGTTGCTATCGTAAATTTTATGTAAGTCAATCACGTAAGCAACTTTCGAGAGTAAAACTTACAAGTGTAAGGTCGGTCGGCCTTACTACCATCGACACGAAAGAAGATGGCCTGCGACCGTTGAGGTTAAGCAACTATCGCAATGGTCGGTCACGGGATGGGTGACCAAAAACGTTTCATCTCGGGCTCCTCCGTGCTTCGGAACAATTAAGCCGTTGGTTCCGGCTTCGTTTGCAGTCGTTAAGGACGGCCAACCCGACTTACTTTTCATACAAACGCTCTTACGTGATTATGGCGTTGTAACAGATCTTTCTTTGAAACTTTTGAACTAATAGGTATCTTGTGCACTATATCTAGGTTTCTATCGAAATAAAAAATAAAAATTTGAAGAAACAAATTCAGTATAAGCTTCCAAAAATCAGATTTTTTGCCCAAATTTTACCTGAACTTTGGGCGTTCATCACTACTCATAAATTTTTAAAGCAAAGAACATATTATGATAGAAACCTTGCAAATGTAATGGAGATTCTAAATGACACACATTTATTTCACAAACTTAGGCTTACTGAAAATCACGTATTTCCTGGAACAAGTTTCCGCACACTATTTTTCGTTCAAAGTTATCGCTCTTCTCTTGCTCACTCACTCACTGTCATTGCGCTGGATGAAACAACAAGCTTGTCAACAATGACGGGAAGGGCCCTCTTAATACCCACCAATACGCATTGGGCCCGCGTGGTGTATCATGGCTCATTCTCCTTATCCATCCATAAGGAAGGCCAGTGCCCCAGCAGTGGGGACATTAAATAGCTGATGATGAGAGTTTTATTAAACTACTAGCGGCCGCCCGCGGTTTCACCCGAATGGTTCCCGTTTCCGTGGGAATATCGGGATAAAAAGTATCCTATGTGTTATTCCAGCCTGTAATCGATCTCTATTGCAAATTTCATCCAGATCCGTTCAGTAGTTTTTGCGTGAAAGAGTAACAAACATCCATCCATACTCACAAACATTCGCATTTATAATATTACTAGCGGCCGCCCGCGGTTTCACCCGCGTGGTTCCCGTTCCCGTGGGAATATCGGGATTAAAAGTATCCTAAGTTACTCCTTATTACATCAGCTACATGCCAGTGAAAGTCCCGTCAAAATCGGTCCAGCCGTTTCAAAGACTAGGTTTCCGTCCGCGGCTTGGCCCGCCTGGACTACACGACGTTATCCCGCGGGAATAAGATAATTTTCCGGGATCCCCCCCCCCCCCAACATACCTTTTATGTGTGTCGCCATTTTCATACGTATCTATAAAGAGATTAATAGCAATATTCAATGTCAAAATCAGTTTTTTTTATTAACTTTGGTGTTACTTTTGTAATAAATAACAATATTAAAATGATATTTTCCCGGAATTCCCACACATTTGAGGGATGTCGCCATAGTAAAAAGTTATCGCTATATTAATATCTTTCACCTGAGATAAATTTCAAATCTGTTGGTCGGAAATGAATTTTGGGGTGTCCCATCGTCCTTTTAGCCAAATCCGTTCAGCCGTCTTGGCGTGATTGTGTAAAAAACATCCAAACATCTAAACTTACACATTTATAATATTATTATAGTAGGATTTAGTTACACCGCACCGGTATAATTTCAGACGGCGAATACAAGGCGCTGCTTCTATCCATGTCTCTCCCCGCGAGTTGCTACGCCACAATGGCTTTACGGGAACTGCTCAAAGTTGACACTTCAGGAGATAACCAGGCTTTACAGAACAACTACCACAAGAAGACCCAGGACACTAGTGACAAACAACCGGACACTGATGATGACAAACAACCGGACACCAATGATGACAAACAGGAAACTAACGAAGACGCTGACATGAAGGAAACTGATGAGACTGGAAAGGAAAATGGGGAGAAGAGGAAGCTTGAAGAAGAAGATACGGAGGCGAAGAAAGCTAAAACGGATGATAGTGATAAGCAATAAAAGTGTTTAAATTATTTTTGAGGGGTTTTATTAAAATAATATCTGCTCCCCGCTCTCCGAATATTGAGATAAAACATTCTCTTAACACAATACACTCCTTCGGCAGTAGTGTAATTATGTCACTCATTAAGCCTAGCATGACCGCCCAAAACGTGGTATATATCGCATGAGATAGCGTTTTATCGACACTCAAACGGCAAAACCCATCGTCTTTTGACAATTAATCGCGATAAAACTCTTTATTATATCACGTTTTGTTGGTTATGCTAGGGGGGCAGCCGGCCTAGCATGAGCGGTTTTTATACCGCGATATGATATAGCACGTCATACTGTCTTGCTTACCCTACTAAGATGTAAGAAAGACAGCATGGTGTGCTATATAATATCGCGTGATATAATGATGGTCATGCTAGGCAGGCTAGAGTAAATTAACTTTTAAAAGGTGTGAAAAAAAATATGTTTTAGTTCCAGAGATAACCACTTACGTCCAAACCTACAAACTTATCTCCTTGTAATATTAGTTAAGAAGTTTAGGGAAATCGAGGTAGTATGTTGTAAAAGGGGTAAATAAAACAAAAAATCGGTGTAATAATTTAATAGTAGTTATCAGGTACTTTTTGTACAGTAATTGTAAATAAATTACTAACACGAAAATGCACAAATGGAATCCTTGTAAGACCTGTTTGGAAAATATTAAATAATACAATGTTATGTAATTAATTATATCAACAAGTAATTTAGAATCACGTTCAAACTTCACTTGATATTTTGTGGAAAAAGACTGAGGATGTATGATTATTTCTGGGAATTGAACCCAGGAATTCTGAATACGACTCGCTGTGCAGTGATATTGACATGCTGGTGGTATAACAACATTATTTTTGTCTGTAGTTATGTTAGATTAGACATTTGAGAAGGGAATAGAATTTAGGGCGCCGGAGATCAAACCCGGGACCTTTCACTTTCGGAGGTACTTGGAGGATGGGTCGTTTCTTCTAATATTTCAATGGTAATAAAAAAAAATCCTATGTGAATCCTTGATCAACTACTTATATACTGTTGATCGAAGTTGTGAATCCAAAAAAGTAGGTAAGTGTTTTAAAGAAAAAAATATTCTTTAAATCTATATATATAAAAATGAATCCCTATTTCCCTTGGTCACGACATCACGCGTGAACGGCTGGACCGATTTGGCTAATTTTGGTCTTGAAATGTTCGTGGAAGTCCAGGGAAGGATATAGGGGTAGGGTAGGGTAGGGGTAGGGTAGGGTAGGGTAAGGGTAGGGTAGGGGTAGGGTAGGGGTAGGGTAGGGGTAGAGTAGGGGTAGGGTAGGGGTAGAGTAGGGGTAGCGTAGGGGTAGGGTAGGGTAGGGGAAGGGTAGGGGTAGAGTACAGGTAGGGTAGGGTGGAGTAGGGGGTAGGGCCATAGGAACGAAGTCGCGCTGGGTCAGCTAGTCTTAAATAAATATTATGAATCCGTCGTTATTATCCTATCAGAGCCACCCATTACGAGAAATCATGTATATTTAACTAGGCTTCCTCTCGCGGCTTCGCCCGCGTGGACTACACGATGTTATCCCGCGGGATTGTGATGTGTTTCTGGGATAAAATGTAGCCTATGTTACTCCAGCTCCCAAACTATCCCCACACCAATAATCACGTTGATAGTTGCTCCGTTTTGACGTGAAAGACGGAAAAACAAACAAACACACTTTCACATTTATAATACTTATTTTTTTTATCCACAACGGTGTAGCACTTAGCCTTCGTCACACCATGTTAAGTGGTGATAAGGCTGAAGGTGGAAGCGGAAGCGGACTACCACCGGAATCCTCAATCACTGAGGAACTGGCTAATCTTATATCTAACTGCCGGAACACAATAATGCTGAAAACATCATTGTTATGGCGTCCGACTTATATAAGATGGTGGTAGCTAGCCAGGCGGACTAAGAACAAGTCCTACCACCACCAAACCGAAAACAATATGTACCCCCACTGGGAATCGAACCCGGGACCTCTTGGTCTGAAATCGGTTGTTTGAACCACTAGACCACAGAGATGGTTAAAAATACGAGTAGGTATCGCCATTTTGGCCCTGTAGGCTTCAATCAGGGGCCTATTGCATAATGAAGTACAAGCTAATAGTATTAGCGTATGTGGTTGTAACTTCGCTAATACAATTATATTGCTTGTACTTCATTATGCAATAGGCCCCAGCCGGCCTAGCATGAGCGGCTATTATCGCGCGATATGATATGGTACGGCAATTTGTCTTGCTTACCCTACTAAGGTGAAAGCAAGACAACTTGCCGTACCATATCATATCGCGCGATAAAAAGCCGCTCATGCTAGGCCGGCTGGTGTTATTGTTGATCGAAGGTGGTAGGCCAAGCTGTAGGCAGATACGAGTGTCCATGTAACTAAAATTAGTGATGTTCATATGTCGACTGTGAATGGATAATATTATAGTCAAAATTAGTTCTCGGGACACTCGTAGTGGCGCTTCAAATTGCCACGCAAAATTAGCTGTTATTTGTATGGGAAAGCCTGTCCAGTGTGTGTGAGTATGGATAGTTTCTTACCAGTTAGGTAGCACCGTAAGCGTGCACGCGCGCCTGTCGCGTGCGGGCGCCGTGCGCGTGCGTGTGTTCGTGCGTGTGCGCGTTCGGGCGCGCGTGCGCTGCGGCGTGCGCGCGCAGCTCGCCCGGCGTGGGGAAAGAGCGCGGGCACCACGCACATTTGTGCGGCTTGTTCTGTACATATTTGATTATTTGAATATAACCCCTCATTTGCAAACAGCTGCCGCGATCTAGGACCCTACTTGCTGCGCGACGCAACCGCGGTTGCGAATATTTCTCGAGGGACTTATGCGCGACGCAACCACAGTTACACACCAAATATACCACACATGTTGTATATCGTTGGATTCCTGGAAGTATTATCTACAATTTAATAGTACTTTCATTAAAAACTATGATGATTTAGCGGTGCAATTAATTTTTATATTTTTTGTGTTTTAAAGGCGCAATAAAACTTAATATAAACCTTAATGAAAAGCAATAAGGTCCAATTACTCAAGCAAAATAAAAGTAATTGAGAAAAACGCGGCTTGACAGTTTTATTTCTTAAAAGAAGTCTGTTCTCATTGAATTATATGAATAAGCACAGACTAGAGAGCCATCCTGCCTTACTCACACGTTCCAAAACATCAATTGGTTCAAGAAAACAGACTTGAAATCCCAACTTGTGTAATTGTCATAATATGACCGTTATCGAATAAGGGCTTGCATGTTGATGTCATATTATGACAGCTATCGAATGAGGGGTGGGGCTATGCATCTCCCGTAGGAGATGTAGTCATTGCGACCTAAAAGATCTATTGTGACTCGCCACCTGGTTAAAGTAACTCTTTTAGCCTGGAGGCTTCTAGGAAGTCTAGAATACTCATAGCTTTGAGAGTTTTAATCTCCTCCGGGCGCATAATGTGTCGACCCAGATGGATACTGCGTTTGTGGATAAGGGGCCCGCAGTCACACAGAAGGTGCCTGGGTGTCTCCCTCTCCTGTTTGTTCTGTACATAACGTGACGCACTTACTACTACGAAGTTCAGTATAGGAAAAATGTGTTAGTAAAAAAACCGCTCACATTACTATTCTATTACATTTTTCCTATAGATACTTACAGAATTGCATTGTGAGTGAATGCATAAAAAATAATTTAAAAATCTCAATTCGTAGTATCTACAGTTCAACCAATTGTATCACGACCCATAACTGGCTCTAAAGGTTAGTATCGATATCGACAAGTTTGTATTGGTTATCTGTAAGAAAACGAACTTAGGGTGAGTCGCCATTCAATTGGTTCGACTGTACAAACCGTTATTGAATGGCAATGAAGGGTACAGGGGCAAAACAAGAAATGTCACAAACAGGTTTTTGTTTTTTATTTTTTTATTTTTATTTATTTTTTATTTTTGTCTTGCATAATTATTTTTTATTAATTTACTGATAGGAACCAAAGTTTACTTTACAAAGATCGACTGTAAATACAAATAAACTTTTGACAAATGTTCACAAATATACTTACATTAAAATGTAAATTACCACAGCCGTCTCTATCGTCTTCTACAAGCCATGCTATGATACGGAACGGCAACATTGCTGTGAACCGGTTTACTCCTCTGAGTACTAAATCCTATGGAGGTGGCATACCTACGAAAAAGTGAGGTGTAACTAAGTCACAATGTAAGAAAATCTTGGAATTCAATTCTAAACTTCTTCTAATTGTCGTATTAATCGGTCCAGCCGTTTCAGAGATTAGCCGGAACAAACAGACAGACAGACAAAAATTGTAAAACATGTCATTTTGGTATATGTACCGTATATTTTATCATATGCACGTAGTAAAAAGCGGTTATTTAATGTTACAAACAGACACTCCAATTTTATTTATTTGTATAGATGTATAGAAGATAAATGCCATCTCCATAGGATTCAGTACTCGAGGTTTACTCGCTGTTTACCTGTCAAACGGTGTCAAATCGGTTCACTTAAAACTACGTTGCCAACTTTATGCGCATGGCTTGTAGAAGACGATAGAGATGGCTGTGAAATTACACAAAAATCTGTTTTGTGACATTCCTTGTTTTGCCCCTGTACCCTTCATTTACACTTTGATTAAATTACAGCAGTTACACTATGATCGAAGAGGATTAAGTATAGGTATATGCATAGAGTAACTTAGTAGGTATAGATATATGATTCACCATAATACAATAGAAGTTATGATGACTGGATTGGCGTTTGCCGGAGGGCGGTGATCGCCGTGGTTGATCGGAAAAATAAGCCTTATTCCCATGTCATAAAGTTTAGATCCAGGGGGATTACCGGCTAAGAAATCTGGATATGGGTATGGGCTTCAACTGTCATTTGAATTCCTTATTCTGATAGATTTTTGCTGCTTTGTTCTGTTGAACGTTGCTAGCTAGTTATCGTTATACCCGACGTCACAAAAGAAGGAACTGATAGCGGCTATTTTCTTTATAAAATTGACTTAAAGTTCCCAAAAACGTATGAAGTTCATATCCATAAAGTTACGCGGTAGCCCCCCAGATACTGATACGCTCCAAGTTATGCGGCGCGTACTCTACCGCTTGTTCATAGTTTAATAAATAAATAATAAATAACTTTTCACAATCACACCAATTATCTAGCTCATAAGTAGTTATGGTTAAGAAACAGTGTTATGGAAACTAGACTATAACGGATAAATATATACTTACATACTTTTTTTTGTAAATACCATGCTTAATATACGTAGAAAACACCCAGACCAAGACAAATAGACATGTTCATGCACACAAATATTTGTCTTGTTCGGGGATCGAACCCGAGACATCTGGCGTAGAAGGCAGGTATCCTACCCTGCGCCAAATCGGTCGTCAAACCAAGTCAAAGTTTCAGTACGTTGTAATAACATAACACTCTTCTGTAGGCCTAGCAGGCGCACCACGAGTTTATTATGCCTACGGAGCGTATGTATTGCTTTCTTGCTTATATTAACGACCAGCTGTGCTTCGCAGTTTTTAATTTGAGGAATGCCGCGTACACACCGCGCCAACGAACGCCAACGAAGGATATTCAGCGTTGGCTGCCGCACGTTCGTTGGCTATCGAAGGTTATAGCACAAACAACAAACGTTGAGCAAACGATCGTTGGCTCTCGATTCCGGCTCCAGTGCCCAGTGTTGCCAGAAGGTTACTTTTTTGTACATTTCAGGGCTTAGGTGTATCTTTTGACAAGACCTCGCTAGCAACACTGTCCAGCTTGGCAACTGACCTCTACTACTAAATTATTATTTACACACTGGAGTCATGCTGGAGTCTGGACTGGACTGGCTGTCATAAAAGTGCCTATTTGAGTATCGCTATTTAGTATTTTGGCGCTGTAGGCATATAGGTACGAGTGTCTATGTAACTAAAACTAGTGATGTTCAGTCAGTTGTGGTACTAAGTTGTCGTAATGATTATGTCAAAATTAGTTCTCGGGACACTCATAGTGGCGCTTCAAATTGCCACACAAAATTAGCTTTCATTTGTATGGAGACAGCCTGTCCAGTGTGTAATAATAATAATAGAGGTCAGTGAGCTTTTGGTGAGCTTGGCTTTATTTTAATTTTAATACTAGCCTTCCGCCCGCGGCTTCGCCCGCATGGATTACAGAGTACAAGCTTCTCCGGAATAAAAATTAGCCTATGTCCTTTCGCAAAGTCAACTCTATCTTTGTAGGTACCAAATTTCATCAAAATCAGTTTAGTAGTTTAGGCATGAAAGCGAAGCAGACTGACAGACAGAGGTACTTTCGCATTTATAATTAGTAGTAATACTTAAATATATTACTTGGGTATAAACAATATTTAAGTATACTATTAAATATTGAATTTAAATAAATTATGCACTCATCATAAATACCAATTTATATTTTACTCAGCCTGCTATAATATTATAAATTGAATGATAAGTTTGATGACGCTTGTAAAAATCAATATTGGGCGCACACACAAAATCGCAGCAATAAAAAGAATCATCAATAGATGGATTGATTGTTTATTTGCATATAACTCGCTACTGTACTTATTGAAATGTTAATCGGTCTAGTCTACCATATCAACATCTCCTTTCAAATTGCTTTCAAAGAACATACTAAACTATCAAGACCAAAGTGTTTCTAACATAAACACAAAATTTTTATTAGTGTTTTTATGAATTATTTAATATTTAGGGCTTACATTGAATTGAATAAAAAAATATTTTATTACATTTTGTTTTATTTTGTACTTTCATACTATATAGGGTAAATTTTTGTTTCCAATTATTCACTTTTGGAAAAAAATAAAAGTAAAGTTTCATTACACAATAACATTTGCACTTTTCACTTTTCTCATAATCTTAACAGTTGGATACATTTTAGTTTGCCGCAGCTTGTAGAAATTGTGTCAGCATGTTTTGGAAGCAGTCTTCTAAGAACATGGTCTTATACCGGCTGATATTTCCTTCATCATCATCATCATTTCAGCTGGATATATTTCAAATTATTTCCAACATGAGCTAATTTGGATTTCTTCCAGTAGCACTGTGTGTCAGTACTGGATGGTTTTTCACTGCGCCTGTGTATTCACATCTGGAGAGCAACAGCATGTTTGGACGCTGATGACTTTTCCTTCTTTTTCATCCACAATCGCTGCATACGATTTCGAGCGGACTTTATGTTCTGTCTGTACACACCTTCAAATCAATTCATTCAAATCGCGCCGAAGTATATCCAACGGCAGCATCACCGTAAGATTATCTTGCCGACCTGAAAAGACAGGGAACGTTAATATTTTATGTTGAACATAACAAAAATAATAAGTAGTTAAAAATATGAGTTACACTTTTGAGGTTATGTTATTTTCGCAATGATTTTAAACTTATAGGTATTTGATTATAAATAATGTAGTGGTTGACAAACTTACACAGATGTTTTCTTCACATTCCTAAATTCAGCAGCACAGTAATCTGAATTAGAGGCAAATAAATTGCCGACCATTATTATGACTACTCCTGCTTGGGGACATTGCGATTATCGGCTTGTGCCTGGTTCCATGGTAGGTATTATTCAATGGGCACTTTCGATGACTCTTGAAACGGTTTGTTTGGCTATTATCACAAACTTTTAAAGTGTTTTGCAAACAAAAGCTAGAAAAACAATTAGAAATCTAGAAGAACAGAAAAATGATTCACAAATAATCACCTCACATTTGACGTCACGCTCACGCGCTGTGATTGGTGTTTCGCTAGAGATTACGCACAGATTAAACTCAACGCTCTCGCTTTTGGTAGAAACTATGCTTCAACTGAGCGTTCGTTCGTTGGCCTTCGGCCGCCGTCCACACCGAGTTCGATCTAATGGCTCAAATCCTTTGATGTTACCGCCACGCTCCGGATCGCCGGCACACGCCAACGAACGATCGTTGGCCTTCGCCAAACCGTCCAAACAGGACCAACGAAGGGCATCGAAACCCATTCGTTGGCGTTCGTTGGCGCGGTGTGTACGCGGCAGAAAAGGAAAACCTACATAGGTACTGAAAGGAAATATTTTTTCCCGTTTTTAAAATATTTTTCACTAATGGTCCTGTTAGTCGTAGCGTGATGTGGTTTCCAAACCAATTTCCTTAGACTTAAGTTATTTAAGTACTAATCTAATCTGACTACTAACAGGTGTCAAAATGCGCCGCTGATTGTAGATACCGAATCCACGACCCTTGGCTCAGAGGCACCAGCACTGGGCCATTATCGGACCCGTAAGTATAAAAATATATTTACGAACCTTCGTATGTGTCATCCGATGGTAATAAAGATTTGAGCTAGCAGTGAAACACTTCCCACATTCCGGACATTTGTGGGGTTTTTCTCCTGAAATATAACAATACATTTACTTACATAATATTTCAGGACAAAAATCGTGGCTCATTCATTACCTACGTTTTATAAATGCGTAGTACAACACATATGTACCTATCGTCGAACCGACCCACCATAGTTTAATTTTCAAATTTATATTAAATTTAATAAGGTCACTTTTACTCTTTTGCATTCACAATGCAATTTTTGTTTTATTGAAAAATGAAATATTAGAAAAAATTACCCATCCTCCAAGTAGCTCCGCCGGGAACGACTCCGTATCTCAGCGGTCAGAGCATTCGCCCGGACAGTGAAAAGTCCCGGGTTCGATTCCCGGCGGAGCTACTTGGAGGATGGGTCGTTTTTTTCTAACATTTAATTTTTCAATAAGGTCTAAATTCAAACTTATTGACACTGTCACTAACCTTACAGTGCCACAACCTTTACTGTGCCGGTGACAGCGGCGCTACGTACGTTTTTCTTTTTTTTGTAGTAATTTAACCGGCCCTGACTTCTAAGAACTTCAGCCGCCAGCAGCGCTATGGTTGGACATCAACTTGACAGCAGAATGACTTTATATTATAAATGAAATAAAAATAACACGCTAGTTTCACATTTTGGCCACCGACACAGCAAAGTTCGTGGCACTGTACTTAGTTTTAAAGCTTTCAATTAAATTATTAGCAAAATGAGTCATGATTCAGTTGGTTCGACTGTACATAAACAAACTCATTTTTTCGAAGCCCACTCATCGAGTTATTCCAAAAATCCAAAATATGGTGCTCAAAATCACTTTTCCTCATACAGATTTTGCTTCGAGCTTTTACGCTTTGCTTTTACAGGAAACGCGTTGAAATCTTTAATGTGATATACAGGGCGTCCCAAAACTATGTCACAAATGGAGGGAAAGTACCTTAAATACTGAATATATAAAATTTTACTGAAAGGAGACTTCGTTTTTATTTTTAAAAGAAAACGAACTGCATTCAAAAAATTTTAAATAACCGCCTGTCTGAACTGGGAATCGATCCCGCTGAATGTAAAAAAAAAAATTATCTAATTTAATTGTACCGATCGAAAGGCTCGATTATACCTAAGCATTTCTTTTCGACAGTCACAGAAAAGGCTATCCATAACACTGCACAAACTTGTTATTCAACATTAAATGTTAAATTCCGTAGTCTTCCTTTTATTTAAAATGTTATTTAGAAGAAATGCTTAGGTATAATCAAGCCTTTCGATCGGTACAATAAAATAAAAGAAATATTTTTTTTTGCAATGCAGTCTCCTTTCAGCAAAATTTTATATCTTCAGTATTTGAGGTACTTTCCCTCCATGTGGCATAGTTTTGGGACGCCCTGTATTTCAGCAAAACACCATTTTCCAAGGTTATGTTTTCTGATTCTTTACGTCTGTCTTTAGATTTTTGAAGTGAAAACTTCTTTAGGGGCGTTGTGCACTTTTTGTGATGGGGAAAATAATATGGCTCGCGTCAGGACATCACATGACCGCATGGAAGTATTACATTAATACTTCCCTGCATGACCGTCAGATCGAAAATTCGTAAGACGGACACGTGACGATCGAAAAACTGTTATAGTGCGACAAGCTTTTCTGTTCCGGTGATTATCTTTGGAACTAAAACAGTTTTCATACGACAGTCCATTTTGACAGCTAATTTCGTATTGCATGCAAGTGGCTCCTCTGTCACGGCTGTCACCGGAACAGAAAAGCATGTGGCACTGGTACAGCCGGTTGCACCAAAATATTCATTTTACGAATTCGTAAAAAGTAACAGAATTTTGCTGTCAAAACTGTCAAATCCCATACATTTTTAAACCATAAACCCTGTAAAAGTAAAAGTATAATGTAAAAACCATAGATGTATTATTCCTGTAGATGGATCACAAAAATAAGCTATAACTCACCCATCCTTTACCCCTTCTAACACTATCAAATTGTCATAAGATAGAAAGTGACATACATGTGAATCTGTTGCGTCGACATTAGTGAATGTCTCCATTTTGACCATGCAATGCTAGATGATGATGATGCAATGATAGTGCTGTTGTTTTTTTTTATAACAAGTTATCGATAAAAGATGTCAAAATAATTTGAATGCAATGCGATACATAAAATTACAATGTATATGTATATATCGCAGGCGTATTGTATATTTCACCGTATTACATAGCAACTAGCTTGGAAATTATATATGTTTAGCCTAAAAACACCCGATTTTCTTCAACCAAGTCAATGTTAAACTGTATAATACGCGTACAGCGACTAGTTTTTGCAAATTTGCTATAAAAATGTGTTCGCAAAAACACAAAACAATGAGTGTGACTTACCTCTGAAATGATATGTGTTCATTATTCTCTTTCAAAACACTCACTCTGCTTGAATAACCCGGAACAGTACAGGCCATTCTTAACAAACAACAGATTTACCGCACCACACCATGAAATATTTCTATATTTTTGTACAAAAAAAGCTTTTCTTTCTGAAGCATTTGTTAACCAGCTGGTTAACAAACAAATATGACGTTTACTTTCAAGTGGCGCGCAGCTCGTTAAGACGCACACGTTGGGCTATTGTTATCTCTTTTTAACACACGACAAGTCGCCATTTGAGAGACGAGAGTCGATTATAGAAGGAATTGTTCATTTTCTTATGCTCCATCTACAGGAATAATACATCTATGGTAAAAACAACTTGGTGGAACTGGCGGTTACAATGTAATTAGAATACGAAGGCAAATTTCGCCAGTATTTCCAATGTGGTAATAGCTCAGTTGGAAAACGGGCGACATTGAAGCCAGAAGACCTCGGTTCAAATCCTGCCCGTATTTTTTTCCTATTTTTGTCAAATTCTTTTTTTGTTTGTGAAAAGTCTAGGGCAATCAGTCTATAGTGCGACAAGCTTTTCTGTTCCGGTGATTATCTTTGGGAACTATAACCTTTTTTATACGACAGTCCATTTTGACAGCTTATTTCGTATTGCAAGTGGCTCCTCTGTCACGGCTGTCTCCGGAACAGAAAAGCCTGTGTCACTATAGTCTATGTGCAACCCGTTGTTTTTTTAACTAAAACACTTTTTTTTAAAGGTTTGTCTGATTTCCTTGCTGACCTGTATGTATCCTGCGGTGCGTGTTCAGGGAGCTGGATGTGCTGAAGCCTTTGTTGCACACGTTGCAGATGTGGGGCTTTTCACCTGCGCAGATAAAAGTAAATGATGGAGGTGAAAATATAACAAATGTATAATGCTGAATAGTAATGCTATAAGCACCAAGTCCACATTATGTTGTGGGGCTTTTCACCTGCGTAGAGAAAAGAAAATGTTGGAGGTATAAATATAACAATTGTTTTTTTTGGGTTAGTAGTAATGCTGAATAGTAATGCTATAAGCACCAAATCTACATTATGATGTGGAGCTTTTCACCTGCGCAGAGAAAAGAAAGTGTAATTATAAGGAGAAAATATAACAATTGTTTTTTTTTTGGGTTAATGGTAATGCTGAATAATAATGCTATAAGCACCAAATCTACAGTATGATGTGGAGCTTTTCACCTGCGCAGGGAAAAGAAAGTGTAAGTTGAAGGAGAAAATATAGGTAACAAATGTTCTTTTACGGTTATAGTATAATGAATCCACATAATGAATGAAGCTTAAGAGTTATAATTGACCTCGGTTAAAAGGGCTTTTCTCAAAACCTATTCAAGATAATGGCAGCCAAAAAAATTTAAGTTATCATGAATCATGTCATCAACCTGAGTCTATAAATTTAGACTCGTATTGAGCACTCTGAATTTAATTTCATATCCTGATACAGCAGACTCAAGTGTAAGAGCCATAGATTTATGATAAAGCTTTGCTTTCGCTAATCGACGACTAATCATAAATCTATCGTAATCGTAAGAGAGCCTATAAGTATCTAAAATATACTCCGTGGAAACGAGGAAAGAAAACTTGTGTGATGTGTTGCCGGTAAAACAGGTTTATGATTTACGATAATTTTTAACTTTAACTTAGATGGAAAGTGAAATTAATTATGGATAAGGCAGTAAAGTTTCTCGTCGATTCTTCTCGTTACAAGCCCTGCGTGTAGTGGGCTTTAAAAGACTTTGCAGTAAATTCAAATTACCTAAGTATGGAAACACCATACGCACCAGTGTGTGTCCTCATGTGTCGTTTCAGCAGCGAAGGTCTATCGAAGGTTTTCAGGCAGACCTGACAAGGCAGAATGTTCTTGACACTCGAGCCTCTCTGTGGCACACACATCCCTTCTCGCCTACACACCACATTGGTTCTTTCGTAAAGGCGTGCCAGATGACTATTCAACCCAGCCAAGAACTTCAAATCTATTATACTTAAAATCTTATTAACTTGTCCTGTTTTAGTAGAAAGATCTAAGGGCTCAGTTTGAATATCCATTTTGTAGTCACAATTGCCACTTTTTTATGATTTTTATCAGATTTTTGAAATGTAACTGTCGTAATTTCTTAGCGATTTTCCCTTAAATAGTGGTTCAGTTGACACATACAAATGGCTGTGTTATATTAGCAGTATTAGATTGTATAACGGCGACGGGATCGTTTGAGCATTGTGGTGACGACAACAATGAGTTTTGTAGAGCACCAGCCACTAATCGACGTGATTTGACAATTTTTCGGGTTTACGTTAGGGAGCGTAGAAGCGATTTTCCGATTTGGATAAGTCAGTTATCAGAACTTTTGCAGATAACTATTTAAGGTTGAGAATATTTATTGTTTATTCATTGTTCAACCACATTTTAGTCAAGATGAATGATAAGAGACTAGAGCATCACAGCTCATTATAGTTAGACTGATTACTTACTGATTGAAATATCTCCATAACAGAAATGGTACCTAACCCAAAACACTTCGTAAGCGTCACAAAAAGTAAATGTGCCAAGAATATTTGCAAATGACACAAATAATTAGTTTGCAATTCATAGAGAAATTCGGGGTGCGGTGGACCGATCGAGTGTGTCGAGTAAAAGTGTTTTGAATTCAAATTCCAATTTATCTCTATAATGTAAATTTATTAAAATTTGTTCAGTGTTTGTTATGACGTCAAAATCTAACACGAACGGTCCTTCATATTGTAATGGTAGGTATTGTATTGTACCTCAATCTTAACATAGTGAAGTTATCAAAGCGCATCCATTCCACCTACCTCTCTGGCATGTATTGAAGAAAAGGTAATCGCCTATAAAGGTGAGTTGGCAACAAATATTTGTATTTCCCCGTTTTGTGTGGGACCTGGGCCCTGTTCGGGCGATACGGGAGGACCCGTGCCATTGTCACCCACAAAGGATGTTACACAAAGTGGACTGATCCTCGAGGAACGTCTTGGAATCTGTAACGTTGATTTCTGAGGAATATTGCTAACGTTTCAATAACTGCGGTGATGATAAATGAGATAGTTAATTGGACACAAATCTTTAAAGATAGGTAATATAACAGGTATTAAACACAGGCCACAACGTCAGCTATATAGCAAAGCCGGCGGGCGAGCCGAGTGAGTCTTGTTTCGAGTAGTTTCAACTCTCTTCATAATTATGGTTTGTGAACACACATATACCACACACAGTGAGACACACCACAAGCGAGGTTGCCTCTCCCGCCAGCTCACCATGCCACCTCGCATGCCAGCTTGCTAGCGATGTAGCTCGCTTTAGTCAGATTTTGAGTTAGTAAAGTAGCTTAACCCATTCTGGCCTGCCGTGCCAATTCCGGGAAACCTATAACTGTTGTGAAAACGGGATTTTTATATTGCGAACGTTTTAATAACTGCCGGCGGTGATAAATGAGATGGGTAATTGGAAACGAATCTTTAAAGATAATACTTATCGTATGTATTATAATACGGGCTATATCGTCAGCTAGCAAAGCTTCCTCGTTTCATCAACTCTTGTCATACTACTTACGGTTTCTGAACACACACGCACCACATACTGTGAGACACCGCAAGCGAGCTTGCCTCTTCCGCCAGCTCAACTCTCCTCGAATGCCAGCTCGCTAGCGATGGGGCCCGCATTGACTGATTTTGAGATAGTAAAGTAGCTTAAGCCCTTGTGATTAAGATATCAGAAACAATTTACCTTTTCTTCTCTGCCAAGAAATTCGGAAACGCTGTTACCAGTCTTTCCACGGTCGTACTTCTTTAACCGGGGCGCTTCCGAGACCAATAAGACGAGACGGGGGCTTCGGGGTGTATGTTCCAACCGAGAGCTTCGAGCTTCGAGCTTCTTTGTGCCTGGATAAACATTAATGTATTGTGTTTTATATACATATTCATTTATTATGAACACATAGAATTTTCAACGGTTGAGAAATGAACAGAAGAATTATTCAGCTGATGCTTTAAAGAAATCTTCAATTTTGTTCGTTGTAAAGTAATTCGTGATAGTGTACGTACGTACTTTACAATCAATACTTCACGTAGCTATTGAGATTTCCGAATTTTCAATATGTGATTCTATTGTTATCATTCGATAAGCCGGTAATTAATACCCCAAAGGTAATTACGGTGATTGAGCCTCAAACCGGCGCGAGTATCGAACCTGTGCCTTGTAGGAAATGAGTCAGCCGTTCGGCCATTGTGCCGTAGCCATTACGTTATTAAACCTATATGGAGTTTGTTGATTATTGTTTGCCTTCGACGCCATGACCTAATTTGCTATGGCACGGGGTGGTGAAGTTTGTTTGTGTGGATTATTGCCTTGGAAGTTACAATGTTACTGATTTTATTATATTAGTGGTGGCATCGTGGCGTGTGCTATTATTAAAAATAGTAATAAATAAGTATTAATGAGTGTGGGACTAAAGATTTTGCTTTGCTATTTTTTTTTACCTATATTATTACACAATGCTATTCTGTAAGTAAAGGAAAAAATGTGATACTAAAACACTCCAGACCTGAAAGTAACTTCCGCCTGAAAGTTACTTGCAGGTCTTGTGGTTTTTTTACTATCATTTTTCCTTTAAAATTTTGTGGTGTTATAATATGTATAATCACCTGGGAACATGTAAGTTCATTTAAGTAATTCTTTATTTATAGGCTACTAGCTTTCCGCCCGCGGCTTCGCCCGCGTGGACTGCACGACGTTATCCCGCGGGAATTGGATACTTTTCCGGGATAAAAAGTAGCCTATGTTCCTCTCCCGGCTACAAAGTATCTATGTGCCAAATTTCAGCCAAATCCGTTCAGCCGTTTTGGCGTGATTGAGTAACAAACATCCAAACATCTAAACATCCAAACATCCAAACATCTAAACTTTCACATTTATAATATTAGTAGGATTTTCAACTATATGTATTCTGATAGAAAACGTTATGCGGATTATAAAATAGGTAAAACGAATTAGATACCATATCATTTAGTAATCTGGGGGCTGATTCTCAGGCAATCGAGAAAAGTTCACTTTTATAGCTCGAAATTCAAATATTTTACGAAGATAACACATTTTGTGTATTTCAGAATTTCACAATCGAAAAAGTTCGCTCGAAAACCAGTCGAACGCAACGAGTGGTACAGACCAATCGATGTTCGTATACGAACTTAGCTGTCAAAATGAATTTGTTGACATGTGGGACAGCTTAGTTTGTTTGAAACGTTCTAACTTTTCAATAGAAACCACAAACAAAATGTTCGAAATACGAATTACCACACTGAAAAAGATCGAATGCGTGAGAATCGGGCCCCAGTGACCATATGTGCTGGGTAGTCTGCTTGAAAATGAGAGCGCAAAACGGTATTACCTACAAGTTAATTAAAAAACCTATTTTTCACTTCTCATGCTCGTAAAGTTCGTGTTTATGTTGGGTATAGGCGGCATAAAATCGCTTTTTATGCTCTAGTGTATAAAGTAAAATCTTCGTCTAAGTCTCAGACTTTAAGACAAAGGTCGTCAGGTAAACAGTCACACACGCAATTAAGAGCATTGACGCGGTCGAACGCCGTTTTGCCACAAAATAGGCAGTTTTGAACGAGATATTTTCTATGAAAACGTAATCTTAGAAACATGCTAATTTCAAATTATTGTAAACAGTATCTTTGTCTAAAAAGTTAGTAAAAAACATTTTTCTTTTTATAGAGTATTTGTGAATACTAACAATTTTCCCGAACAGTGTTTTATAAACTTCACTTTTAACATCAATTTTGAAGCTCTAATTTTTTAATACCATTGAAAAAAATAGGGAACAAAAATTTCTATGTATATCTACATATCATTACGCAAATAGTTAGTAAGGAAATTAGTTTAATTTGTGATTATTTTCATATGAAATTAAAATCCAAACAAACTGAAATTATAAAGAAATCACTGGTGGTAAACATGCAACATTTATCAATAAATTACTTTATTTTACAAAAAGTTATAGTCTAACGTAAAATAAGAACATATTATCTAAAGTTTGAATACAAAAAACCTATATAATGATGCATAATTTATTTTATATATATTTTTTTAAAGTGCTATAAAACACTCTGCGCAAAACATTTCAAATTAGTCCGCCGCTAGGCTCTTCAGAGGGAGGACGTATCGCTCGGTGCTCTGCCGTCTGCCGTTCGCTGACCTTTGCAGTGTGCAGCGTGGTGTGGTATAGTTTATAGTGCAACCGACACGTCTTAGTACTTTCGTCTTAGTACACTCATTAGATAGGTAATTGAAAATTGTTTACTTCTATGATCATTAGTTCACTCACACACCTAATTGTATTTATCATAATTGAATACGTATTTGTAATAGAAACTGACCCTGAAAATGATCTAACAAATAGTAATTTGTAAGGTCATTTTTTAATTTGATGACTCTGTATGAAGTAAATCAGGAGGAAAAAAATTAACCTTGACGAGTTTCTTGCCGGTACTTCTTCAAGGTCTCCTGTTCTAGGGTTTGCGAACCCATGGCGTAAATGACTGAATTATCCAAATGGGATGATGACCTTCAAAACGGTGTATAGGCACATGAGTACTATCAGAGTGTTGACTTCATAGAGCGTGCAAAATTTTGGTAGGGTTGTTACAAGAAGTTAAAATTGTTAGCTTTCTATTAGGTACCTATTATGAAATATTTATTTACAAATTACTTACTCTAATGTTTCTCTTTATACATTTTATTTTTTTAATTATATTTTTTTGGTACTATTTTAATAGAAAACAGCGACGCAATATCAAAAATGTAAAAAAAATCCTAGATAGCGGCCAACTTTTTTGTCTGTTGGCCGATTTCGATGAAACTCGATTTCTAGTACTATTTTGACAAGAAAACAGTAACGCAATGTAAAAAATATAAAAAAATCCAAGATGGCGGCCAACTTTTTTGATTGTGGGCCGATTTCGATGAAACTCGGTTTTTGGTACTATTTTGACAAGAAAATAGCAACGCAATGTCAAAAATGTAAAAAATCTAAGATGGCGCCCAATTTTTTTGTTTGTTGGCCGATTTCGATGAAACTCGATTTCTAGTACTATTTTGACAAGAAAACAGCAACGCTATGTAAAAAATATAAAAAAATCCAAGATGGCGGCCAACTTTTTAGTCTGTGGGCTGATTTTGATGAAGCTTGGTTTTTGGTACTATTCTGACAAAGAAATAGCAACGCAATGTTAAAAACATTAAATAATCCAAGATTAAAAACCAAGTTTTATCGAAATCGCCCCACAAACAAAAAAGTAGGCTGCCATTTAGGATTTTTTAATATTTTTTACATTGCAGTTCTATTTTCTTGTCAAAATAGTACCAGAAATCGAGTTTCATCGAAATCGGCCAACAAACCAAAAATTTGGGCGCCATCTTGGATTTTTTTACATTTTTGACATGGCGTTGCTATTTTCTTGTCAAAATAGTACTAGAAATCGAGTTTCATCGAAATCGGCCAACAAACCAAAAATTTGGGCGCCATCTTGGATTTTTTAAGTTTTTGACATTGCGTTGCTATTTTCTTGCCAAAATATTACCACAAACCGAGTTTCATTATTTCATCAAAATCGGCCTACAATCAAAAAAGTTGGCCGCCATCTTGGATTTTTAATAAAGATTGGTTAAATTCAAAATATATTTCTCTTTTGAGAGTTATTGAAAAGGCGTAGCCTGAAAACTGCTCATACGTGCTTCGCGTTGACCCTGAGCTTGTCCACAGGCTGAGCTGTCGTAAACCGGTTTTTCCAGACACGTCGTGTACGGACACGCCAGTGACAAGCAGCCAGTGGACACGCACACATGCCCAGCATGCTTGTAGTAGTGTAATCATTTCCCACCGTTCTATGAAGTCGTTTCTCTGTATTACGTAGTAGTATTTTTTTTCCTGTGGTATAGGTCTACATCAGATTGTGATAAAAATGGTATTCTGAAATCGGTATTTTATTTCTAAACTAGCTTTCCGCCCGCGGCTTCGCCCGCGTGGACTACACGACGTTATCCCGCGGGAATGTGATATTTTTCCGGGATAAAAGTAGCTTATGTTCCTCTCCAGGCTACAAAGTATCTGTGTCCTAAATTTCAGCCAAATCCGTTCAGCCGTTTTGGCGTGATTGAGTAACAAACATAGAAACATACAAACATCTAAACATCCAAACATCTAAACTTTCACATTTATAATATTAGTAGGAAGTAGGATAGGATTACGTATCGAATGGTCGGTCATACATGAATAACATAAGATGAGTAAGCAAGTACTTACATACACATTTGGGAAGGATTACTTTTATAGTATTAGTTGTAAAACTTTTCAAAAATCTACTTCATGTAAACAATAAAATATTGTCCATGTAGTAAACCCATTAGATTACAACATACACTTATTATGATTATGTAAGGGTAAGTAAGGATATAATATAAAAACTAACACTAAATAATATTTAAACTTGAGTTAAAAGGATCAATGTGATTAGTTTGACTATAGCAGGACACCGCACGTTTGACCTTGAGCGCACGTCTGATGCGAGTGAAAGTTATTCATTTACCTAAACTCGACGCGACGCATTTGGGTTTAACGCTCTTAAACTTCGTTAAATAAACTTTATTAATACCTAACGTATTTCATTCTGTTTCTTAAATTTTGTACATAATCCATGTTAAATTATTAAATTAATAAAACTAGGCAAATTTAATGAGTTTTCTAAGGAATAAGTATTTCAAGAGTATTATGGACTACGATCTATGCTAAAGTCACTGTGCTGCCAATGCCCGTATAAAAAAAAAGAAAAAGAAAGTCTTCCCGCCAATATGGCGAAGTCTTTATTTTTTCTTTTTTGCAATATTGTTATTTATTTTCCTCACACTCGAAGTGAAAAGCAGAGTGTATAACTCGTACATAAAACCCATTTTACCCTCGAATTGACTATCCACCCTCGCCTGCGGCTCGGATGGATATATACGTCTCGGGTAAAATGGTACCTTTTATAAAATAATAAATAAAAATAAAATAAAAATAAAATAAAAATAAAAATAAAATAAAAAATAAAAATCATTTATTTCAGGCGAGTACCCATAATGTTAGTAATTGTGACTTATCCTATGTTAGTGTAAGTGTTATAGAAATTATTATTATATGACAGCTTGGTGTCCTTCAACAGATGGACGCGTGTCCAATGTTGCATAACAACACTATCCACGTCCAGCCGCTCCGCAACTGTCCTTAGGAGACTGTTAGAGCTGCCCCGCACACGTTGCATAAGGGACGCAATGCGTCTTCTTATAATAGCTGAAAAGCTATCTACCTCCGCTGCAGCCAGCATCCCTGACGCACTACAGTGTCGACGCAGCCCCATCAGCCCCCTGAAGGCATTGTTGTATTGGGTGCGTAGGGCCCTGTATGCTCCTTGTGTATAGTTCATCCATAAGCTGCACGTGTACAGAGACTGACAATAACTTCTAAACAATGTGATTTTAACCTGTTTAGTACATCGTGCAAACTTACGGGAAAGCATATTAGCCCTAATACACAGCGCCCTACGCTCCCGCTCAATATCAAGGTCATCCTTGAGCGACTCGGTTACCCAATGTCCCAGGTATTTAAAACTTTGCACATGCTTAAGTGGATCTCCATTCAACTGTACGTTGGGAACTTTATATGACTTATTATTAGCCTTAAAAACTAACAGTTCACTTTTGGATGTGTTGTACCTAAGACCGTGAGACACCGCAAATCGCTCACAGATTCCAATGAGCTTTTTGAGAGCGCTGACCGATGGGCACAGCAGCACCATATCGTCAGCGTAACTTATGTTATTGACAAAGGTACCGTCAATAGAACAGCCAACTCCGGCACTGCTGAGCTCAACGATCAACTCATTCATGTACAGATTGAAAAGAGTTGGGGAGCTTATTCCACCTTGCCTCACCCCACTTTCCAACCTATACACACCTGAGAGCTCTCCTGACCATTTCACAAAATTCTGTTGGTTTGCATACCAGTACTTTAAAAGTGATACATATTCACGTGGCAGGCTAGTATCTTTATACAGCTTTTTCCAAAGAACATCATATTGGACCAGGTCAAAAGCACGTGATAAGTCCAAAAACAGGGCATATACGGGCGTATTTCTGGTAGTGTAATACTGCACAGTCTGCTTGAGGCATAGGACAGCTGACTCAGTGGACAAACCTGGTCTAAATCCAAACTGTGCATCATGAAGCTTGACATGTTTGCCCAACTGTTGGTCAAGCAGCCTGTCCAGCACCTTAGACACTACAGTCGCAAGTGATATTGGCCGGTAATTAGACTCATCACCAGTGTCGCCAGTTTTATTTTTAGCGATAGGTACAACTAGTGTCTTTAACATACTGTCTGGCAAGTATCCATGACTCAAACAAAGGGAGAAAAACATTGCTAGAACTCGAGGCAGGTGTGGACCTGCATATTGCAGATGTTCAATGCTTAAGTAATCATGTCCGGGAGATTTGCCTCGAGTCATTTTTCTTAAAACAGTCCTAACATCCTTTGCCGTAATCATGACCGATATTTTACCGTGACACTTCACCGTCGGTGGTATGGATACATTCACATTAACAGCTAGGTCCGGAGGTAACTGCACTCTAAAATGTTCTTTGAACATTTCAGCTATCAGAGAAGGCTCGCTTAATCCCCCAACACTGACCGGGACACTTGACCTTGGACTACACTTTTTGGTATGCTTCCAAAAACTAGAAAAATCTTTGTTAGAATGATGCGTTGCTAAGATGTCCATTTTTATTTGTTGTTTATTGTTCTGACACCATTTTAACTTAGATTTAAAGGTGCTTCTAGATTCGCACATTTTTTTGTACACAAAACCATCCCGTGGTTTGTTGTACAAAACCCAGTATTGAAACCATAAACGAGCCTCATCATGTGCAGCTTTCACATGTTTATTCCATCCACATATATATTTATTTTTAAATTTACCTAATATTTGATTAGAACTACAAATAGAAGCTACATTAAATATATTAATTATTTCATTATACATGTCCGACAAAATACTATTATGATTAATATTATTACACTCAGTACCGGCACAATTCACAAAAATGTCAGGAAAGTCAAACTGTTTCAATTTTGAGTTACAATATTCAGTATACAAATTTACCTGAGAGGGATCCCTAACACCCCACACAATTTCGTTCCTAGCAGCATCACGTGACTCAGTACTAGCTCTTAATACATTAAGGTTGCATTGCAATTCTAATGGATAATGGTCAGACCAAAACGTATTATAATTAACTGATACATTTAAAACTGTATGTCTGGTAGCCTCCGTCACCACACAATGGTCAAGCCAACATGCACATTTTATGCACTTGTTGTACAATCTACTATATTTAAGCCCCATTTCCAGTAAAAACATCGAAAAACATCGTCCCCTAGATCTATAACGTCGTAGATAGCGTATCTCCCAGCAGGTTACTTATTTTAAAAACAAAAAAAAACACAAAAGATATTCAAATTCGTCCGTCTTATTCAAATAAGAGGACAAATCGGATTTACTTGCAACTTGTTAAAACTGTCTTGTTTAAATTCCCCGTTCCCCGCTTTTGCACTGATTCATGTTTATTTACACAGTTAAAAGAAAAGTTTAAACCTGCCATTAGTCGGATGTTGATATTTTTTCGTTCTATTGGATTAGCCGGTTAAAAATATTATTAAAATTTTTTAAGAAATGTAAATAGTTTGAGTTTTGTACAATTTATGTGATATTGTTGATTACTGATAATAGTCAGAATTTAGTATAAAATTAAAAATTTTAAACAAGTCCCGACACAAAAAAAAACTCTAAAAAGAACAATAAAATTTCTCTCTCAGTCGGGGGACCACAAACAGAGAAGTGCTCAAGTGCTACCACTGCTACACCCATGAAGCTCGACTTAATACTGAGGTACCTAACTTACAACTAAACCTAAATAAAACAAAATTAATACAATTCAAACCATACCAAAAACCTCCTTTACACATCTCATATAGCTATGACAATACAAAACTCCAAATTGTTAATGTTGCTATTAAGTCGAGCTTCATGGCTACACCACACGATAGAGAAGGCTGTGTCTACACAGATACACAGACACGTCGAACTTATAACACCCCTCTTTGAATTTTAAAATCGGGGGTTAAAAATAGTTTATAATAAGTATTTGTACAGCCTAGCGTCCACCTGGGCGCGCGAAGCATAGCCGAATCGAATCGCAGAAAGTCACCCGCTATACAATTTCTATGAAGCTTCTACTGGTGGTTCTACTCTGATGGACGCAACTTCATAGAAATTGTATGGCAGGCGACTTTCTGCGATTCTTCGGCTCTGCTCGGCGCGCCTAGTGGATGCCAAGCTGTATACAACTAGAACTTTTTGTGTTAGGTACTTGTGAAAAATAACATCTTTTGATAAATACAATAGTGTGCAGAGTGTAAGTATTTATTAGAAATATTAGCTGACCGTGTTAAGGCCGTCGACACTCGCCTCGGACCCGGCACGGTTTAGGTGAATCAACCTTTATTCAAATACTTTTTAGAGGACCCCCTCTGTGGTCTAGTGGTACACACCACCGGCTTCGATTCCCAGTGGGGGTACATATTGTATTCGGTTTGTATCTGGTAGGATTTGTTCTCAGTCCGCTTGGCTAGCAGTTCCTCAGTAGGTGAGGATTCTGGGGGTAGTGCGGTAACATCAGGTGCGATGAAGGCTAAGTGCTACCCCGTTGTGGATAAAGAAAGAGGTCGGTGAAATATTATATTCATTGACAATAAAATAATATAACTCGAGATTTTAAATTATTTTTATGCATTCACAATGCAATTCACAATCATTTACTCTGTGAATTTTTGAATATTTTACTCTGTCTTATTTAATTCACTCTTTTTTGACAAAATTTGATATCATAGACTCTGTCATATCAGTAACTTTTTATTCTTTGAGTTGAAAACTTGTAAACAAATATATATATTTTTATAATGGAAAAAGCTTTCGAAAAATTACAAAAAGAAGGCAAAAATAACGTGGAAAACCTTGTCAACTGGATGAAAGAAGCGAAAGTGATCGACTCAACAAAAGACGCAATGGAAGATCTTTTTGGAAGTGAACAAATTAACGTTTCATTCGATAAATTTAAGGAAGTGGTAGAAAAACTGGCAGCAGGACAGAAGAAAAACTTTGAAGATGTGAGCAAGATCTTGGTTGCTGAAAGCAACAAGCTGAATGATGAATTAATGGCCGGAGCAAAGTCACTAAAAGACAAATTGTTGAAATGAATGGTTTATTATACAGGATATTTTTTTTATCAGTGCACAAATTTTTAGGATCGACTCAGAATCGATAAGTGAACAACTTTCTCCTAGAAACATGGGTCGAAATACGACAAAAATTGTTGGACTTCCCATACTAATTCGATCACGTGATCAGTCCGATTTGTATGGAAGGTTAAAAAATTTTTGTCATATTTCGACCTATGTTTCTAGGAGAAAGTTGTTCACCTACCGATTCTGAGTCGATCCTAAAAATTTGTGCACTGATAAAAAAATTATCCTGTATAAGTATATCAAATTACTACAAATAAATATAATTCTCACAAAAAAGAAACCCATGACCATCATACAATATAAAATAAAGAAAGAAAAACATAGGTACAATTAAAACATGACAATAAAACATAGCATGTCACCACACCAACCCCATTCTCAGCATAATGTTGCAAGACAAGAGGCTGTTCTCAAATCCATTTTAACTTATTACCTTATTACATTCCGGATCAAGACATTATTGACAATAATACCTACCTAATACCTACCTAAATGGTAAGTGCAACTCAATTTAATAAAACAAACCGAATGAGCAAATGCAGAAATACCGACTGGACGCTGGAATAAAAAAATAAATAAATATTTTCTTACAATCACACCAATTTTCTAAGCCCGTGTGTCTACGTGAACTTGATAACGGATAAATATATACTTAAATACTTTTTGTTTGTAAATACATACTTAATTATACATAGAAAACACCCAGACCAAGACAAATAGACATGTTCATGCACACAAATATTTGTGGGCGGTCAAAAAAGGAGATTTTAGGGGGCTAACCTGGTTCGACGTTGCTCCCGCGTGCTGGTTGTAGAGGACGCGCGTCTCTCTTCTTAGTTGACTTTCCACACCAAAAGTTCGTGATCACAATAGTCAATCCAGTTAAACTCGCGGCGATCACTTTGAAGATGTTGCTACTTGACCGATATGATGAGGAGCTGGAGAGCTCGACTCAAACGCTCTGTCGCGTAGGCAGGCGGGATCGGAAGTGGCGAATATGGCCGACACGACAAGGCGAGATGTTGGTTTACCCCCATAGGATCAAAGGATAAAAATGATGTGAGGGTAGAAGTTGGGCTAGGGATGTAGCATCGGTACAAGTCTAACTCGATTGGTAGTGAAGTGAGAATTATTGAATATGACATGATGAGTCTAAATCTACCATACCGCCCCCCAAAGAGCGGCTTAGCTCTTTAAATTGAAACAGACAAATTGATACTAAGTTAACTGAAAGCTGATTGAAAAAGTGTAAATGTTATCTTACTCTAGTTACTTACATGCTAAATTAATTGAAAAATGATAGAATAAGCTGTCTAGTCTTCCGGAATTAAGCGACATAACTTGGCTACAGGACGCTTGAAAACTCCTTTGGTTGTTTTAATGTCTACGACCCGGACAATACCGTCATTTCCCGGATAGAGTTTGGTAATCCTAGCCTTTTTCCAAAGTAACGGAGGTGTATTGGGCTCCATCAGCAACACTAAGTCACCCGTCTGTAAGTTACGTTCAGGCTTAAGCCAACGGTCACGTTGCTGCAGCGTGTGTAAATATTCGCTGTGCCAGCGTTTCCAGAAATGTTGGGTGATTTGCTGCAACAATTGCCAACGATTCAGACGATGAGTGGCAATTTGATCTAGATCATGCTCCGGTAAGGCAAGAAGCGGTTGTCCAATCAAAACCGCTAATGTCAAGCCTCTTGTCTCGGGCGTATTGTCTCATAGCTCATTATAGACTGATTAGGTACCTATATGTATTAAAATATCTCCATAACAGAAATGGTATTCGTAATCGTCACTAAGTAAATGTGCCAAGAATATTTTCAAACTGAAATAAAAAAAACAACCACTATTTTACTTTACAATTCATGGAGAAATTCGGGGTGGTGGACCGATCGAGTGTGTCGAGTAAAACTGACTTGAATTAAAGATCCAATTTATCTCTATACTGTAATATTTTTTTAAATTTGTTCAGTGTTTGTTATGACTTCAAAATCTAACACAAACGGTCCTTCATATTGTGATGGTAGGTATTGTATTGTAGCTCAATCTTAACTTGGTACCTAGTCCGAGCAGGCTGAACCAAGAAAGGGCAAATAGGGGAATTAACCTATGTAGGTAAGTAGTACCAATAGTTTTAGGATTGTGTAGGGATAAGTCTCCTGATCAAAGTTTAATAAATTCCTCTCGATTACACGCGCCGGAGGGGGGTGGTAGGGGGGGTTAAAGGTCTCATTTTTCAGTTTCTCTCTCGAAACTCGTAAACTAATTTTCCAACTCTGCTCGGGCTAATCGTGAAGTTATCAAAGCGCATCCATTCCACCTACCTCGCTGGCATGTATTGAAGAAAAGGTAATCGCCTATAAAGGTGAGTTGGCAACAAATATTTGTATTTCCCCGTTTTGTGTGGGACCTGGGCCCTGTTCGGGCGATACGGGAGGACCCGTGCCATTGTCACCCACAAAGGATGTTACACAAAGTGGTCTGATCCTCGAGGAACGTCTTGGAATCTGTAACGTGTATTTCTGAGGAATATTGCGAACGTTTCAATAACTGCGGTGATGATAAATGAGATAGGTAATTGGATACAAATCTTTAAAGATAGGTAATATAACAGGGCCCCAAGTCTGCTAATTTTAATTTAAATAAGATTCTATTGATATTCAATTGAGACTCAATTACGATTCCATTACGATTAAAACAAATTGGGTATTCTATAAAAACTTGTACGTCATCGTAATTGAATCGTAATGGAGTCTCAGTTGGATAGTTACCTTCGGGTATGTATCATAATAACTACGGTCGTTTCGACTATGGTCGAAATAACTACGGTCAAAAGACCTACTGTTCAAAATAACTATTGGTCGTTACACCTATTTTTAAAATAACTAATTTTTAAAATAACGGTTTATTAAGTTTAAAAATAGTGACTCATGTACAGACACGAGCAATAATATTATGTATACAATACAACATAGAACTTTGTCACACTGTAGCGTTCCAAAAGAAAACGATCAGTGTCACAGAAGTCATTCAATATTGTAATATGATATAGTCCTATGTTGTATACATATTATTGGTCGTGACTGTATTGCTGTTAGGTGCGAGGAGCGAAGCGACGAGCATGTTCGGTTTACATGAACATACCGCGCGAGCCGAGCGAGCGAAGCGAGCGTGCCGCGGCAGCGGCCGGCAAAGCGCCAGAAACGACTATATATATATTCCCATTTCCTATTAAACTGAAGTAGGGGGTAGGGGGGGTGTATAAAGTCGATTCTGGCGCTTCGCCGGCCGCTCCCGCGGCACGCTCGCGCGGCGTTTTGGTCACTGTTCTAACCTAACCTAACCTAAAACGTCTGTTACATTTTGTTGGGTGGCAGGGGGCTTCGACCCCCGAGCCCCCTTGGCGGGGGGCTTCGCCCCCTGTCCCCCCTTTTGTTTTTCCCAAAAGATATAAAAATTTTGAAATAACAAAAATTTTTTGAGCAAAAAAATTAAAAAAATATTTCTATATGTCCATCGGATGCCTCCTAGGTATCTCCGGAGTACCGTAGGGGATCGAAAATTTTGTTAGATTTCAGCTATGACGCAGCGTTTTCGAGATATTTGCATTTTTATAAAATTCATTCTTGAAAATTTTGCAAGTCCCCGCTTCATACTAAAACAGTCAAAAATTTTATGTTTGCGACACCCTAACCAAAAAAACAATCCAACGCGCCCAAATCCATTTAATAAACTTTCCAATTCATAAGCTTGTTGTAGGCGAGTCGTTCATAGTCGAAACAACCAGTAGATGAAATGAACATTAGGCCAATCGTCCGTTAGTTGAATCAACTGTAGTTCAATCAACCATAGGTGAAATTAACAGTAGTTGAGTCGTTCAATAGTCATTACGAAAATATGTGAATCGATCGTAGTTATTTCGACCATATCAAAATCAAAAATCAAAATCAAAAATCATTTATTCATTTTAGGCTGATACAGCACTTGTGAACGTCAATGAAGCTACGCTATCGGTTCGCAAATCCTACGGCGGGAGTCCTTGTAACGAGAAGAACCGGCAAGAAACTCGCCAAGGGCTATTTTTTTCTCCCTGTCATATTTCATACAGAGTCGTCAAATTGAAAAGTGACTTTAACATAATATAATATGTAAAGTCACTTTCCATCACAAATTAATCTTAAGTTTAAAAACAAAATAAAAAAACCCGGTAATCATAGCAGTAAATAATTTTCAATAACTAAGAAATAGACATCCAAAAGGTAGTTTCTTTAAAATACACACCAACCAAAAACGTAGCAAATAAAATAATAAATATAAATGCCAAACAAGGGTAATAAAACTTTGAATAGTTTAAGAACATAAGAGTCAATAATAAAAAGTGCCATATAAGCCACGATAAAATAAAACTAATAACGATAAAACATTAAAAATCTGCATATTTTGAGACAAGAAGCCAGGAGCAGACCCATCCCACTGGTGGCACTCGTTCACGAGCATGACGCATGAACCAGCCATCGCTTCGCTCAACCATATTTTAGGGAACGTAACGACCCGCCTCACATGACACCACCGCAGAAATGTTTACAGAGAGCATGACATACTCAAACTTCTCATCTCAAAACGCAGAAACCAATATAAGAATGTACCCAGTATTAATAATTTTGTAAAACACGACTCACAATTAACTAGAGAAAAAATCCTTCTCAGCTTATGACCAAGTTGCTTTGTCATTTAAGTAATCACTTACAGTATAGTAGCCCTTCTTGATGAGGCAATTTTTTATATGATTCTTAAACTCTTCAAAGGGTAACTCCAAGATATCACTTGGAATCTTGTTAAAGATGTGTATACCTTGACCCATGAAATACCCATGTACCTTCTCTAATCGGTACCGAGGCATTGAAAGTTTATCCCTATTTCTTGTATTGTAACCATGCAAAACGCCATGTTTAGTATACAAGTTAATATTACGACGCACAAAAATAATACAATTTAATATAAATTGAGATGCAGCTGTCAGTATACCAATTTCTTTGAACTTCTCCCTAAGAGAAGTTTTAGAGCTTAGTTGATAAATGGCCCTTATTGCTCGTTTTTGCAGAATAAATATAGCATTAATGTCAGCTGCTAATCCCCACAAAAGAATGCCATATGACATGATGCTATGAAAATAACTAAAGTATACAGTCCTAGCAGTTTCTATGTCAGTTAACTGTCTAACTTTTCTAATAGCGTAAGCTGCAGAGCTGAGCTTACCAGCTAATGCAGCAATATGCGAATGCCACTGAAGTTTTCTGTCTATAGTTACACCCAGAAAGACTGTTGATTCAACTAAATCTAATTTTTCATTATTTATTACAATTTCTACGGGTGGAGATTGTACATTTGGTAAAGAGAATAGAATGCATTTCGTTTTCTTTGCATTAAGCTGTAGATTATTAAAACTAAACCAAGTGAGTATTTCCGAGAGTGCTTTGTTTACATCGTCAAAATTAGATTGATTTCTGTCAATGTTAAATATTAAGGAAGTATTTTCAGCAAACAAGACAATCTCACATAAGCTATTTGCAAAGAAAGGTAAATCGTTAATATAAACCAAAAACAAGAAAGGGCCCAAGATAAACCCTTGAGGTACACCTAGCTTTACATCAGAACCCATTGATTTCACCCCATTTATATCAACTGTCTGAGTTCTGGAACTAAGATACGAGTGTAATAGTTTTTGGGCATTATTTTTTACACCGTAATGATTTAGCTTCAACAGCAGCGTCCGATGATCTACACAGTCAAAAGCTTTGGACAAGTCGCAGAATATGCCAAGAGCATTCTGCGACCCCTCCCAGGCCCCAAAGACATGCTTAAGAAGTGCAACCCCGGCATCAGTAGTAGACCTACCCTTCGTAAAACCGAACTGTTTGTTATGCAAGAGGTTATTTAAAGTAAAAATAATGAAAAATGGAAAATGAAGTATTTAGAAAAAATCGACCCGTCTCACAACTAGCTCCGATGGGACTCGAACCCACGACCTTTCGCTTTTTCGTGGAGATATTACTACCCTCACACGCACACCACATTGATGAAATTAACGCTGACTATACAGCGAGTAAGAAGTATTGGATAAATTCGACGCTTCTCGTAACGACTCCGTAGCTCAGTGGTTAGAGCAGTCGCCCGGAAAGCGAAAGGTCGTGGGTTCGAGTCCCATCGGAGCTAGTTGTGAGACGGGTCGATTTTTTCTAAATACTTCATTTTCCATTTTTCTATTATAAAAATTGCATTGTGAATGCAAAAAACTAAAAATTAAAATAACTTGCAATAGTAATTTCATCTTTAGCGATTGCCAAATACCTGGAAAGGTATTTCTTTCGCGTGTGAGGGTAGTAATATCTCCACATTGATGAAATTAACGCTGACTATACAGCGAGTAAGAAGTATTGGATAAATTCGACGCTTCTCGTAACGACTCCGTAGCTCAGTGGTTAGAGCAGTCGCCCGGAAAGCGAAAGGTCGTGGGTTCGAGTCCCATCGGAGCTAGTTGTGAGACGGGTCGATTTTTTCTAAATACTTCATTTTCCATTTTTCTATTATAAAAATTGCGTTGTGAATGCAAAAACTAAAAATTAAAATAACTAAAAATAATGAGTTAATAATTGCTCCAGTATTATTTTTTCAAAGATCTTGCTCAAGGCGGGTAAAATAGATATTGGTCTGTAATTACCTGGGTCTTAGTCGTAATGACCTTAGTTATTATGATACATACCCCATTGAGAGTCCTGTCAAACAAATGTCAAATGAGAGTAGAATACGATTGTAATACGATTGAAGAGCAGACTAGCAAATATTCCGATGGCAGTTCAATGGCAGTTCAGTCATATACCATTGGTCTTAAGTTAGTAGCAGAATACCAAAAATGTCAAAAACCGCTATTGAGATCCAATTAAGATTCAATTGAACCATTTGTAAATTAGCAGACTTGGGGCCCAGGTATTAAACACAGGCCACAACGTCAGCTATATAGCAAAGCCGGCGGGCGAGCCGAGTGAGTCTTGTTTCAAGTAGTTTCAACTCTCTTCATAATTATGGTTTGTGAACACACATATACCACACACAGTGAGACACACCACAAGCGAGGTTGCCTCTCCCGCCAGCTCACCTCTCCTCGCATGCCAGCTTGCTAGCGATGTAGCTCGCTTTAGTCAGATTTTGAGTTAGTAAAGTAGCTTAACCCATTCTGGCCTGCCGTGCCAATTCGGGGAAACCTATAACTGTTGTGAAAACGGGATTTTTATATTGCGAACGTTTTAATAACTGCCGGCGGTGATAAATTGTTATTATTATTAAGCCATTTATTTCAGAGAAAGTACACACAATATAGTATACACATACAGTCTCCATATTTGGTGTTAGTACAATGAAAAACTTATATTAATGTTAGTAATTTATAAACAACACATCATATTTAGATACTGGTGTGCATTTGCACCCATCTTCGCATCATTGGGCTATCCCATCCCTCAGCAACTACTGCCAGAATGCCATTCGAACTGGTACGTAGCCTTCGTAACAGTGATGCAGAACGCTTGCGTATGATGCCGTAAAAATCATCGACCCTGGCTTCAGCAAACATAGCTGAAGCACTGCAGAACCGTGGCAGTCCGAATAGCACTCTGAAACTGTTGTTATACTGGACCCGTAGTGCGTTGTATGCCCGCTGCGTATAGCTAACCCATAGATTGCACGTGTAGAACGATTGGCAATATGCTCTAAAAAGCGTCGCCTTGACCTCAGCTGTACAACGTGCAAATCTACGAGCCAGCATATTACAGCGGACAGCCATCGCCCTACGTTCCCTTTCAATGTCCAGGTCGTCATTGAGACTGTCGGAGATCCAGTGACCGAGATATTTAAACTGCGATACTATATTTAAAGGAGCGCCTGACAATCGTATAGGTGGTACATTTTCATACTTTTTAGTGCCTGCTTTGAACACCATTAGCTCACTTTTCTTGGTATTATATCTCAGTCCATGGGCCTCCGCAAACTGTTCACATATTAAAAGCAATCTTCTTAGAGCATTTATTGATGGGCTCAGTAAAACCATATCATCAGCGTAGTTTATATTATTAATGCAAACCCCGTTAATGTGACAGCCAACTTCGGTTTTACAGAGCTCACCAATAAGGTCCGGTTGCTCGAAGCTTAGTTAGGGTTAAATTATGGTTAAAGTAAAATTAACCGGCGGTCAAATTTAAAAAGCGTTGTTGAAGCAGCGGTTACTTTAACGAGCAGTCAAATTACAGATTTAACGGCGGTCAAAATAACCGACAGGGTGGGGGTGGTTTAAATTTTGCCATTAGTAATTAAGGGAAGGTTAATAAAATAGTACAGACAACACTTTTAACCCTAAAATAACCAATGTATTTTTCTTTTACCGATGTCAAAATTGACATCAGTTAAATTTTAACTTTTGTCAATTTTAACAAAAGTTAAATGTACGAGCAACCGGACCTTAGACTGTTAATGTACAAGTTAAACAGACGAGGCGATGTTAAGAATTAAATGAGATGGGTAATTGGAAACGAATCCTTAAAGATAATAATAGGTCTTTACATATGAAATTGCCGACTTTTTCTCACATGTTTATTGGTCTCTAATTTTTTAATTAATATTAATATATCAAAATTAATAGTCAGTTTCGAAAATAGAGTATATCGTCATGTTAAACATCTAAGAAAAGAATAATTAAACATGCGTCTAAAATTTTTATAAATGCTCCAAAGTACCCCTTTTTGGTTGTCGTCAATTTGACAGATTTGAACAGATTTTTTTTATTCTAATACAGTTTATCAAAAGAGATTATAGGCAATAACTAGTTAGATTAATTTTGTCTGATCATATCTCGAAAGTTTCGTTGAATTCGGAGTTCACATGTCCAAGAAACCCCCAAATATCTTTGTATGC
This sequence comes from Crambus lathoniellus, assembly GCA_949710035.1. NCBI lineage: Eukaryota > Metazoa > Arthropoda > Insecta > Lepidoptera > Crambidae > Crambus > Crambus lathoniellus. Next base: position 1,458,473 of record OX453299.1, on the reverse strand, counting down.
CGATTCCAACTTCCTACAATTTCCCCATAGAAAACGGCAATTTCATAGGTAAAGACCTATTACTTATCGTATGTATTATAATACGGGCTATATCGTCAGCTAGCAAAGCTTCCTCGTTTCATCAACTCTTTTCATACTTCTTACGGTTTCTGAACACACACACACCACACACTGTGAGACACCGCAAGCGAGCTTGCCTCTTCCGCCAGCTCAACTCTCCTCGAATGCCAGCTCGCTAGCGATGTGGCCTGCTTTGACTGATTTTGAGATAGTAAAGTAGCTTCCCTTGTGATTAAGATATCAGAAACAATTTACCTTTTCTTCTCTGCCAAGAAATTCGGAAACGCTGTTACCAGTCTTTCCACGGTCGTACTTCTTTAACCGGGGCGCTTCCGAGACCAATAAGAAGAAACGGGGGCTTCGGGGTGTATGCTCCAACCGAGAGCTTCGAGCTTCGAGCTTCTTTGTGCCTGGATAAACATTAATGTATTGTGTTTTATATACATATTCATTTATTATGAACACATAGAATTTTCAACGGTTGAGAAATGAACAGAAGAATTATTCAGCTGATGCTTTAAAGAAATCTTCAATTTTGTTAGTTGTAAAGTAATTCGTGATAGTGTACGTACGTACTTTACAATCAATACTTCACGTAGCTAGACGTAGCTAGATTTCCGAATTTTCAATATGTGATTCTATTGTTATCATTCGATAAGCCGATAATTAATACCCAAAGTTAATTACGGTGATTGAGCCTCAAACCGGCGCGAGTATCGAACCTGTGCCTTGTAGGAAATGAGTCAGCCGTTCGGCCATTGTGCCGTAGCCATTACGTTATTAAACCTATATGGAGTTTGTTGATTTATTGTTTGCCTTCGACGCCATGACCTAATTTGCTATGGCACGGGGTGGTGAAGTTTGTTTGTGTAGATTATTGCCTTGGAAGTTACAATGTTACTGATTTTATTATATTAGTGGTAGCACGGCGTGTGCTATTATTAAAAAGAGTAATAAGTATTAATGAGTGTGGGACTAAAGATTTTGCTTTGTTATTTTTTATTTTTTTATAAGTCTTCACAATGCTATTCTGTAAGTAAAGGAAAAATTGTGAATTGTGATACTAAAAAACCACCAGACCGCTGAAAGTAACTTCCGCCTTAACGTTACTTGCAGGGCTTGTGGTTTTTTTACTATCATTTTTCCTTTAAAATTTTGTGGTGTTATAATATATATAATCACCTGGAAACATGTAAGTTCATTCAATTCTTTATTTATTGGCTATTTTCAACTTTGTATTCTGATAGAAAACGTTATGAAGATTATAAAATAGGTAAAACGAATTAGATACCATATCATTTAGTAATTTGTGACCATATGTGCTGGGTAGTTTAAAAGTAAAATGAGAGCGCAAAACGGTATTACCTACAAGTAAATTAAAAGCCCTATTTATTTAAGCCCCATTTCCAGTAAAAACATCGAAAAACATCGTCCCCTAGATCTATAACGTCGTAGATAGCGTATTCCCAGCAGGTTACTTATTTTAAAAACAAAAAAAACACAAAAGATATTCAAATTCGTCCGTCTTATTCAAATAAGAGGACAAATCGGATTTACTTGCAACTTGTTAAAACTGTCTTGTTTAAATTCCCCGTTCCCCGCTTTTGCACTGATTCATGTTTATTTACACAGTTAAAAGAAAAGTTTAAACCTGCCATTAGTCGGATGTTGATATTTTTTCCTTCTATTGGATTAGCCGGTTAAAAAGATTATTCAACATTTAAAGAAATGTAAATAGTTTGAGTTTTGTCGAGTACAATTTATGTGATATTGTTGATTACTGATAATAGTCAGAATTTAGTATAAAATTAAAAATTTTAAACAAATCCCGACACAAAAAAAAACTCTAAAAAGAACAATAAAATTTCTCTCTCAGTCGGGGGACCACAAACAGAGAAGTGCTCAAGTGCTACCACTGCTACACCCATGAAGCTCGACTTAATACTGAGGTACCTAACTTACAACTAAACCTTAATAAAACAAAACTAATACAATTCAAACCATACCAAAAACCTCCTTTACACATCTCATATAGCTATGACAATACAAAACTCCAAACTGTTAATGTTGCTATTAAGTCGAGCTTCATGGCTACACCACACGATAGAGAAGGCTGTGTCTACACAGATACACAGACACGTCGAACTTATAACACCCCTCTTTGAATTTTAAAATCGGGGGTTAAAAATAGTTTATAATAAGTATTTGTACAGCCTAGCGTCCACCTGGGCGCGCGAAGCATAGCCGAATCGAATCGCAGAAAGTCACCCGCTATACAATTTCTATGAAGCTTCTACTGGTGGTTCTACTCTGATGGACGCAACTTCATAGAAATTGTATGGTAGGCGACTTTTTGCGATTCTTCGGCTCTGCTCGGCGCGCCTAGTGGATGCCAAGCTGTATACAACTAGAACTTTTTGTGTTAGGTACATGTGAAAAATAACATCTTTTGATAAATACAATAGTGTGCAGAGTGTAACTATTTATTAGAAATATTAGCTGACCGTGTTAAGGCCGTCGACACTCGCCTCGGACCCGGCACGGTCTAGGTGAATCAACCTTTATTCAAATACTTTTTAGAGGACCCCCCTCTGTGGTCTAGTGGTACACACCACCGGCTTCGATTCCCAGTGGGGGTACATATTGTATTCGGTTTGTATGTGGTAGGACTTGTTCTCAGTCCGCTTGGCTAGCAGTTCCTCAGTAGGTGAAGATTCTGGGGGTAGTGCGGTAACATCAGGTGCGATGAAGGCTAAGTGCTACCCCGTTGTGGATAAAGAAAGAGGTCGGTGAAATATTATATTCATTGACAATAAATATAACTTGAGATTTTAAATTATTTTTATGCATTCACAATGCAATTCACAATAATTTACTCTGTGAATTTTGTAATATTTTACTCTGTCTTATTATTTAATTCACTCTTTTTTGACAAAATTTGATATCATAGACTCTGTCATATCAGTAACTTTTTATTCTTTGAGTTGAAAACTTGTAAACAAATATATATATTTTTATAATGGAAAAAGCTTTCGAAAAATTACAAAAAGAAGGCAAAAATAACGTGGAAAACCTTGTCAACTGGATGAAAGAAGCGAAAGTGATCGACTCAACAAAAGACGCAATGGAAGATCTTTTTGGAAGTGAACAAATAAACGTTTCATTCGATCAATTTAAGGAAGTGGTAGAAAAACTGGCAACAGTACAGAAGAAAAACTTTGAAGATGTGAGCAAGATCTTGGTTGCTGAAAGCAACAAGCTGAATGATGAATTAATGGCCGCAGCAAAGTCACTAAAAGACAAATTGCTGAAATGAATTTATTATTATTTATATCAAATTACCTACCACAAATAAATATAATTCACACAAAAAGAAACCTATGACCATCATCCAATATAAAATAAAGAAAGAAAAACAAAGGTAAGTACAATTAAAACATGACAATAAAACATAGCATGTCACCCCACCAACCCCATTCTCAGCATAATGTTGCAAGACAGGAGGCTGTTCTAAAATCCAATTTTAACTTATTACATTCAGGATCAAGACATTATTAAATAAATAAATAAATAAATAACTTCTTACATTCACACCAATTATCAAAGCCCATGTTAATTTCATTAAGAAACTGTATCATGGAAAACTTGATAACGGATAAATATATACTTAAATACTTTTTGTTTGTAAATACATACTTAATTATACATAGAAAACACCCAGACCAAGACAAATAGACATGTTCATGCAGACAAATATTTGTCTTGTTCGGGAATCGAACCCGAGACCTCTGGCGCAGAAGGCAGGTAGTTTACCCCTGCGCCAAATCGGTCGTTAAATGCCTTCCTCAAATATCTGGGAGCTACAACTTATACTTTTCTCTTTATGTACTCGTTATCTAAGAATCAGGTGGTCTCATTAGACTCTCTAAAAAGAGTTTTTAACCTGTAACAGGAGAGCGAAATGTGCTCGTTGCGATATTTGGCCAAATTACGCGCGTATCGATCGCTCCCAGCTCCTGCATAAATGCATTAGCCTGAAGATAGGCGCCTCGCACTATTGCGTGGGGCAAGTTGTTAGAGGTGAGCGGGAAGTGTTACTTTATGTTACTTTCAGGCGACTCGTGCTATACGCCAATCGCCGAGACGTTTCCTTATTTATATTAAAAACGCGAAAGTTTGTATGTATGTATGTTACTCTTTTACGCAAAAGTACTAAGCGGATTTTGTTTAAAGGTACTCAGATAGTACATAGCCTGAATTAAATATAGGATACTTTTTATATCGATAGTCCAACGGGAACGGGAACCACGCGGGTGAAACCGCGGGCAGCCGCTAGTCTCCCATAAATTCGTATAACGATTCGCACACTAGTTAAGCTACCAGTATCCAACCTGTCACATTTGCATTTCAAATGGCAGATCTTCACGACTGGCGTCGGATACCTACCAGTCGTCTGTAAGTTTCGTAATGAAGGAACAGACGAATTAAGATATTCAATCTAATATTTGTCCGCGATTACCAGCGATACCAGTTTTGATGGAAAACGACGAGATCGTTATTATTTTACGAAAATTGTTCTTTAACATTTTATTTTAGTAATGAAAAAGAAATGGGATCACATTATGATGTTAAGGGGAAACGAAAAACTTTCCGTTATCTACTTATAAAAGTAGTTGATCAAGGTGTTCCTGAAAAATAGATGTGACTTCTATCATGTGTTATTGGAAATAAAGTATTTCGTGAATGTGCATATTAAGAGGTGAGGAGTCAAAATAATGATTTAAGTAATCAGCCCGCTGATTCACAAACCGTCGGAAACGGATTCGGGTTCGAATTCTGTGTTTTGTCTTTGTCTATTCTATAGCGAGTGACAGAAACAGGGCATACATTCCGCTCTCTCGGGAATGTTTCCGACGATTCGTGAATCGGGGGGCTGGTATAGTTATGTCATGGTACAGACTACTCCAATTTAGCGTCTTTAACGCTAGAGGACGGAATCTTTCTTTTCAATTCAAAATATCTTTTGATTTGATCTTATGAATTAAAACTAAACCATTTTGTTTTTATAGGAAAAATGTGATAGCAAAAAACCACGAGCCCCATAAGCAGCTTTCAGGCGGGATTTAAAGCTGCTGGGGCTCGTGGTTTTTTGCTATCACATTTTTCCTATACTTACAAAATTGCATTGTGAATGCATAAAAATAATATAAAATCTCATTTTGTTTTTATCAAATTGATGCGATTTTTGTTTTCTGAGGGAGAGCAAGGGTATCAAAAATATTTTACTAATGTTGCTACGAAATTACATAATATCTCTAACTCGGTACCGCCCGTCGCTTGCGCCCCACACCGCGTCCCGTCCACCCTAAATTTATTCTTAATAAAGCGCTGAAAGGCCGGCGAATGTGTTTTTTTCATATCTCTCGCTTTGAGAACGAAAGCTGGCAATCGGCGGATATTTCTGTATCCGTTCTTATGAAATGTTTTGATCACGTAGCTTGTTGGTCGATTTTTCTAAGTGGGTTCTTTTAGGGATCCTTGTGGGGCGCTTATTACGTATGCCGGGGGTCTTCCAACGGTTACGGTAAGGTAATACGGTTTATCTCTCCATTATACTTTTTATTTCATCACGTTTGTGTTATAGACTGGGAGACTTTGTTATAGTGTGGGAGGCGGTAATAACTTTTTTATATTGTCGTAAATCGTCTTGGCGTTAGAATTGACGACAATGGACAAGGACTGTCTTCGCAATATAACATAAATAAATGTTTGTCGTCGTGATTTTTTATTGTTGTAACTTAAAACTTGGATGTTTTTGAATTATGCTTGAATTTTTGAAAATCGTGTGGAAGTATAGGTAAGATATTACTACCCCCACACGCGAAAGGAACACCTTTCCAGATATTTGACAATGGCTAAAGATGAAATTACTATCGGAGCTGGTTGTGAGACGGGCCGATTTTTTCTAAATAAGTACAAACTTACTTTATTTTTCATTTTTCAATAATAAAAATTGCATTGAAAATGCAAAAAAGTAAAAATTTAAATAACTTGCAATAGTAATTTCATCTTTAGCGATTGTCAAATATCTGGAAAGGTATTCCTTTCGTGAAAATGGTTACTGTTTTCACTTTAATTAAATGTCGCTTTAATTAAATGATTCAAATAAACATAAGTTACAAATATTCTAATCACTACATAGTATAAAACAAAGTCGCTTTCTCTTTCCCTATGTCCCTTTGTATGCTTAAATCTTTGAAACTACGCAACGGATTTTGATGCGTTTTTTTTAATAGATAGAGTGATTCAAGAGGAAGGTTTATATGTACTTTTTATCCCGATATTCCCACGGGAACGGGAACCACGCGGGTGAAACCGCGGGCGGCCGCTAGTAGTCTAATATTTTTAAGGTTTACGTTTTTATGATTCCCTTTTGCTCGTGAAGGCAAAACAAATTATATAAATATAAAAATGATTTTTAAATTACCAAAACTGTAACTAGAATAGCGTCTTAAAATAACAAGAATCTTTCTTAAGCTCACCGGAATAACTTAAGCAGAAAATTACCTCAAACACATAGCTGGACGAGGGAAACCTTTTATATTCTGCCTACTTCAGTTCACTCCCATAAAACCGGAGCCAAGATAAAAAGACACAGTCGGGATTGTATAAATTGGGAATTTCCCGGGAGGCAATAAAATATAGTGGAGTGGGCGTGGCCTCGGGGGGGCGTGGCCGGTAACTGTGTCAAGTGTCCTTGTGTATACTTGGAGGCACTCGGTGCTGTATGAAGCTATATGAGGGTACGGGTAGTGTGGTTTTATAGCTTTAGGTAAGTATAGCTTTGAGTTGGGTGGAGAAGCAATTTAGTTAACTGCCTTTATTATGTTATAGGTAGTTGTTTGATCAACGTTACCGTTTTAGTATTAAAGCATTTATCCTACTTAATATTATAAATGTGAAAGTTTAGATGTTTGAATGTTTGTTACTCAATCACGCACGCCAAAACGACTGAACGGATTTGGCTGAAATTTGGGACACAGATACTATGTAGCTTGGAGAGGAATATAGGCTACTTTTTGTCCCGGAAACTTTTTGTCACACTCCTGCGGGATAAAGTCGTGTAGTCCACGCGGGCGAAGTTTCGGACGGAAAGCTAGTTGTTTATAAATATGAGAAAATAGGATCTTTTTCTTATGCCATTTCATGTAAAGTAAATAGGTTATGTTTCAATTGGTTCGACTGTACTTATCTACATATAATAATAACGGCTATTATAAAGTGTACTTAAATAAGTATACTTAGGTACTTATATAATATTTTTAAGATTATTTTTCACTGATTAGTTACAAAGCTAATTAAATATGAAAGTTAAAGTTAATACTTACTAAGCTATTTTTTTTTAATAAATAAGAGTAGGTAGATGCTTGCATTAAAATAAAATACGTTAGGTATCTAAGTTTAATACCACTTGAACAGGGTTTCATGAATCAAAAGCTTTCTTTACAGCAATCGAAAAACCTTTTCCACCGAATTCAGCATAATTGCCCGAATCAAAGCATCGTTAGCGACTCCAATAAAAAAATGTAAAATTCGAAGAGTTTCGAAGCTTAAACAAACATTGAGATGATCAAACAAAGCATTAGCATAGAGACTACGCCAGACAGGTACAAATGTAGGGCCGAAGCCGCCGCCCATAAATTGAAATGAGATGGCGAATTAAAAAATAAATCAAAAGAGGATTTTTCTCAACACGTCTCTGACGAGGGAGATTGGAAAATGTGCCGCGAGAGGGCTCGGGGGCTGTGCCCGTTGGCACACGATTCACACGACACGACAATAAAAAAAAAAGTTTCTTGTATTACTGGTGGGTACAAAATAAACCAGTTCTTAGCAACTCTTTTAGGTAAATAGATTGCCGCTCTTCATATCTTTGACAAAATTTGTATGTAAGTACCTAAGAATTAAGAATTTTAAATAACACTAGCGGATCCTCGTGGTTTTACCCGTTCCCGTGGGAATATCGGGATAAAATATAGCCTACGAAATCAAATAAAATCAAATAATGCAATCAAAAAAACAAACAATCAAATCTTTCCTCTTTATAATATTAGTATAGAAGTATAGATTAAGTACCTAGGTATAGGTATTATAAAAAAGAATTGTAAGAAAAAAAATATCAAAAAGAAAACAAATTAATTTCTTTTATACATCGAGAAACAATGGTTATTTTTAACCGACTTCTAAATCAATAAGGAGTAGGTTCCCTATTCGTCTGATATACGTTTTTTTTTTGTGTCTGTCCACCGATTACTCGAAGACGGATGGACCGATTGAAATGATTGAAACGTTATTACATCAGGTTGGTTTCCAAGATGGTCCCATTTTTTTGAAATTTTGAAATCGGTTCAGTAGTTTTCAGGAAATCTTGAAAATACTGTCGTTTTCGTTACCACTTTAAGTATGTGAATTTAATACGTATCTTTAGGCATAACTCCTTTCTTTATAAACCGATTTAGATGATTCTTGTTTTGTCAAAAAGGGGATACCTCAAGGTATTTTAACCGACTTCAAAAAAGGAGATTTTCAGTTTGATCACATACCTATTTACCAGAATACAAGTAAATTGCCTGCACGATGCACTAAAAAGAGTGAAATAAATATTATTTTTATAAGAAAATAAAACCGCCTTCAAAAAAATCACATCAAAAAAGTAAGAAATAATTATTCTTCCAATAAATAACGTAAGTACTGTGAAGTCGGGCGTGAAACATGTAATAATTATTTCTTACTTTTTTGATGTGATTTTTTGAAGGCGGTTTTTAATAATTAATATACGTATCAAGATTAATTAAACAAAATCCGTATGAATTGGGAACAATTATTGATTATTCTACTGTAAAGTATGTATCAGGAAATAGCATTGTTAACACAAAAATATTAATGATTTTACAACATTTTGAGTTAGTTACTTATTCAGTAAAGTAATTCCTATAACATTTTATCAAAATTAATTCGGAAATTGAATGAAAAATACCCTGAATAGGTAATGCATGTTTTCTTACTAGTGAGCAATGAAAATAGAATTTTTTCTTCTAGTCAAAAGCTGAGACCGATTCGGGTAGTAGAAAAAACTATTTGACGCTTCAAAAATAAAAATTGATTGTTTTAGGTTTAAAAATTTAGGTAGGAAAAAATATTTCACCTTAAAGTTCTAAGTAAGTTTTTCATCAGTAAGTTTTCCCGTAAGACAATGGAAACGCGTCTTAGAAAAACATAATAAGAATGTCCCCGTACATTATGAGAGCGCGTCGCGCGGCGTAATACTAACTTCATTTAAATAAACATGATGAAATTGAAAGAATTACCAGCCAACCAGCTTTATTGCCTGCGCGAAATTGCTTGATATATCGCACCCACTACCGACATTTACATAATAAGCTACGTGGAATGTACATCAATCATGAATAAGGAAATATTTCTTAAGGTACAAGTAAAGATTGTATTGAGAATTAGGTCTGGCCACATTCCATCAGGGAAGTTTGCCTAAGTATATTAATGATGAAAATGGTAGATACACCTAATTGTGAAATATGTAGAAAATTTGAGGATGTGTATCATTATGTGTATCATCTTTTGATAAAATGTGAGCGGAACCAAGTACAACGCCAAAAATTTTTAACTAAAGTTAGAATAAATAGGCTGGATGTAGGGATCGTTCAGAGCATTGTGAGCAACCCTGAATCGCTTTGGGCTTAGTAGTAGTAGTAATTTTTGCTTTTCTCCGCATTTAGACTCCAATTTGGTCCGTTATGCGTGAACATAGCATCGGTATGGCTAGTCAAGCCATCCTAGCCAATTCCAGAAGCGCAGAAGCCTCCTGGGGCGTTCACAGGCTTCTAGGAGCGACCTCAGCTCTGTGAGGATTTCTGATATTCCTGATATCTACTAATATCGCTTTGGGCTTGTGTAGGTTAATGGCTTAATGGCTATAAACTTCCTGTAACTAATTATTTTTACAGATTTGCATTCACAATGCAATTTTCAATGTCGGAAATGAAATAAGTATGAGAATAAATCAACCTTTAGCTAGGTAGGTATGTTTTGCAACTTCTTTGCTGTCTTTGGTGTGTCAGCAAGTAATGTAACTATTAATATAAATAACTACATTACTATGGAGCTGGTTGTGAGACGGGTCGATTTTTTCTAAATACTTTATTTTCCATTTTTCTACATTACTACAGTTAGAACACGCCATAAACTAATAAATTTATATGTATTGGCGTAAGAAAAGTAGTAAATCATAAAAATATTATCAAAGCAGTTTAGCATGTAGGTACATACGAGTACGTAGGTGTACGGCTTCAATTTAGAAAAATGGAAATACTTCATTTTCCATTTTTCTATTATAAAAATTGCATTGTGAATGCAAAATACTAAAAATTAAAATAACCGGCTTCAATTTTTAATTTTTAAAGGAGGTAGTTGAACTTAAGCCATACGGTAGGTACCTTTTGAAACTGTCCAAAAAGATGTACCTTTTGAAACTGTCCAAAAAGATTTATTTTATCGTTGCTATTTGAAACAATATTATCTATGGGGCGTCCGCAAGATGGCGCGTGCAAAAACCCGCCAAGTAACAGATGATCTTCATTTAAATATTTTCGAGGGACACTAGGGGACGAGACTGAATAAAAACACACGATTGATTCACACGGCTCGAATTTGGTTTGTAGCAATATTAAGATTTATCGGTGTTTATTGTAAGGGTTCTATTTTTCTGCTGTTCTTTCCTAAAATTAGGATAGGATCTAGGTATATTGATACAACCACGATTTCTGTATTTTTTATATAGAATACCTAGAATACCTTACCTAGGACGTGCTACTGTAAGCGTAGGACATAAAATTCATTGCCTTAATCATCACAGGCGATTACTTTGTATTGATATACCGCTTACTTATTTTCTTGACAAGGAAACAGTGACAGCAATAGATTTAATGAAACATTAACTTTAATGGAGCTTTCTGCAACTGGCGGTTTATCCTGCAATGCCTGCAATTATATTTGTCTAACAATTTGTACGATGGTTGTAGGTAGGTACTACATAAAAACGTTTACATAAGTACCTACAATTTTTTGAATAAATATCACATAGATCACAACGCAAAAAAAGTACCAGCCCATGATATACTTAGTGTGAAAATCTGATTGGATGATAACTAGGTATAGGAGCGGTAATTTATAATTATAGTAAGTTAGGCTGTTGAGGAAAATTACTTACCTTCAAAAAACTCTTAGCTTGCGCTTGCAATGGTTTCATTTGTGGTTTCATTGTCTAAGTACCTTTAATAATATACATACCGTATTTTTTATCACCCCGGATAATTTTAGAGATTATTCTACTCATGAAAACAAACTACATTTACTATGTGATCAAAACTGAAATCGCGAAAAAAATATCAGCTGTTTCATACAAAATTGCAAAAATATTTAATCAAAACCTATGGAACAGGGAACAACTGTTTTTTTTTTCGCGATTTCAGTTTTGGTCCCACAATAAAAGTGGTTTGTTTCCATGAGCAGAATAAATAAATAAATAACTTCTTACATTCACACCAATTATCTAAGCCCATGTTAATTTTATTTCATTAAGAAACTGTATTATGGAAAACTTGATAACGGCTAAATATATAGGTACTTAAATACTTTTTGTTTGTAAATACATACTTAATATACAAAGTAAACACCCAGACCAAGACAAATAGACATGTTCATGCACACAAATATTTGTCTTGTTCGGGAATTGAACCCGAGACCACTGGCGCAGAAGGTGGGTAGACTACCCCAAAAGCGCCAAATCGGTCGTCAAAATAATCCCTAAAATTATCCGGGGTAATAAAAAAATTAACCGTGTATAAAAGAAGATAGGTAAGTATATCGAAAATTACTAATCTGCCCAAGTATTGTAAGTTATAGAATCAACCCGTGTGTTCGCAATGAGATGCGGCTCGCAGTCAATATCGCGGATCAGCCCGCCACTTAACGCCTGCTTCCAACCTTTTGTGGAAAAGCGAATTCGTACACCATTTTATACACGAATGACGATATTACCGTGAACATTGTAGTCGTATTTTCGATGAAATAATAATAGAAATCTGTAATAAGTACCTATGTAATCTTTACTAATATTATAAAGAGGAAAGATTTGATTGTTTGTTTGCATCAAATAGGCTCCGAAACTACTGGACCGATTTAGAAAATTCTTAGACCATTAGTTAGCTACATTCTTCCCGAGTGACATACACTATATTTTATCCCGATATTCCCACAGATCGGGTACCACGCCGAAACCGCGAGGATCAGCTAGTATAATAAATAAACTATATATACAGTTTGAAAACATTGAAAATTAAGTACCTACATAGTAGAAAAAGACGACCCGTCTCACAATTATCTCGATGGGACTCGAACCCACGACCTATCGCTGTCCGGGCGAATGCTCTAACCACTGAGCTACGAAGTCGCTCTATACTAGTTTGGAAGTTTAAAGGAGTGAGCCACTGTACCTACTTAAGGTTTGAAATTTTAAAGAAGAGTAGCAATCAGAGCCTCATTTGGGCTATCCATTTTCTATCCACAACGGAAAAGCACTTGGCTATCATTACACCGATGTCAAGTTAAGTTAAGGCTGGTAGAAGCGCACTACTCCCGAAATCCTTAACCACTTAGGAACTGGCTATCTTATCTCTAACTGCCGGAACACCGGAACTCTGAAAACGTCGTTATTAAGGAGTCATATACCCAGTTAGATTCAGACGGTGGTCTTCCTTACCCAGTTAGATTCAGACGGTGGTCTTCCTTACCCAGTTAGATTCAGACGGTGGTCTTCCTTACCCAGTTAGATTCAGACGTTGGTCTTCCTAGAACAATTCCAACGTTCTACCACGAACCAAATATCGCAATATTAATAATAATATTGATGTATATACTTATAGGACAGGACAGGAGTAGACTGTAGTCTTCTCATACTTCGTATATAAGAAAATGGCCGATAATGATAAATTGCTTCACCAGCTTATGGCGAGGCTTGCCTAAAAGTGGCCAATAACAGATTTACCTAAATTACCGATTCATACACTACGCCATAGGTGGATTTAATTTCTGTTCGTACAATAATAAATGCTTTTCCTAGAGAAACAAACAATAATTTTGAGTACCTATACATAAAGGAATTATTATCAAAATAATGGTCTAGTCCGTCAGATTTGAAAGTTACTTATGCGTAGCCTACCTACTAACTTTTGTCAAAATATAAAAAAAAACAACTGAAGGGCATCGGAAAAATCACACAATAAAACAACGCAAATACAAAAGATAAAGGTTTAATCGGAAAACTAACAGGAAATAAAAAAGCGGCTCTGTTTTAAAATAAGTTTTGCTTAGCACTAATAACAATATATTAACTAAACTATTGGTTTCACTCATAATATCAAATCTTACTTGCTGACTTGCGAATGTGAACAAAAACAAACAACTTATTTTGCGGACTTAATCTATATACATCAGGCTATGATACTCCTTAATTTATTATCGCTTAGGCTAAACTCCCAAAAACAAGAAACGAAAGAAATATAATTTGACACATCTTTAGTAACGGAAAAGTATTGGTGAACGAATTGATTACAACTAAAAAACTTTATATTATAACTAAACAATCTTCGTGTGGATCTGCTCACTGGAAATAATATTCCAATTCGTGTGAATGATGCTACGAATATGTCATTAAGCCATGTACCGGCGAACTAACCTGCAACAAACAATGAACACCATGATTAGCTTCAGTTGTTATCCTCAATACAAACTCATCATTATCAGCCATTTTATTGTCCCAACTGTTGGCACAGGTCTTTCTTATGGATGGATTAAAAGGACGGGCCATGACCCAACTCCCAATGAGGTTGAATTGATTAACGACTGTAAATGCAGCAAAACTAGTGGATCTACGCGGTTTCACCCGCGTGGTATCCGTTCCCGTAGGAATATCAGGATAAAATATAGGCTATGTTATTCAAAAAGAATGTAGCTTTCTAATAGTTAAAGAGTATTTAAAATCGGTTCAGTAGTTTTTGAGATATTTATATATTTCCTTTTTATAATATGAGTAGGTATGGAAGTGTGGATATAGTACATACGCAGATAAAGACTACCTGTAGCTATTCACAAGCAGTAACAGACATCCTGACATCTAGGAGCACATGTACTAGACATTAAAGGAAGGAACTTACCTAATTAAACATAAAAAAGCGCGTATCGCTGTGGTCTGCTCGCTGGGAGCGGAGGCAGCCGCGCGGCCAGCCCGCGGCCGGGCGGCGTCGCGCGACGCCGGCGGCCGCCGCACCGGGCGCGCCGGGCCTGCTGCCGGCGCCAGCTAGCTCTGCCTGTGAACATGGACCATGGCCATTCACGATCTGCTGAACACCGTAACACGTTAAGGCGATACTCGGAAAAAATGTGCTGAAGCGAGATAGCAATGAGAAAAAGACGCGCGCGGGAGCGAGACCGATTTTGCAGATTAGACAAAAAAAGCACCGAATCACTTCGTATTAAAAAACTACAGCGATTTTTAAAAAAATGCTTCTATACGATCCTCAATATTATTGGTGTCCACTAATTAAACCAATTTCCAATAGTGTAAGTAACCCCATTTAAGAATAATCTTGACTTTTCGTATTTTTTAGAGGTCTTTTCGAAAAGAAAAAGTGTCGAGGCAAAATCATAAAATCGTGTTTTTGAAACATTACGAATCTAGCTAAAGGTATGAAGAAATATATATCTTATTACCAGATTTGTAACAACTGTAACCGTCCTATAGTTTTAAATCAAAAAGTCCATATTTTTCCGAGTTTTAAATCAAAAAGTCCATATTTTTCCGAGTAGCGCCTTAAGAGGTATTGCAAGGGCTGAATCATTCAAAGGAGACGGGGGCACAAAACGACGACTTTCAGTGATGAACGACTGACGAAAAAGAACATATCCCCTAATCCAAAACGTGGACTAAAAGTTAGACCTGCCCCCTGATTCACGAACCATAGGACACGCTCTCAGCGGAACATATGCCCTGTCTCTGTCACTAATTGTAGAATAGACGAAGACAAAGCACAGAATTCGAATCCGATTCCGTTTCCACCGGTTTGCGAATCAGGGGGCTGGTTTAAAACTGGTGCTAATCCCGTCTTTCATTTTGAAAATAAAAGTGACAGCACAGCACCTGTTTAGTACCTACCTACTTGCCAGTTTTAAACCAGGACTAATTTGATCCACGTTTTAGAATAAGGGGGAAAAGGACTGAAAACAAATGGTTTGATGCGCACATCAAACAATACACTGCCTCTTATGCTTTTAATTTTATAACTCGTGTAAAGAAACAATTTGTGCCGCCATTTCCATATTGTTTCCTTATCCGCGCGGCTTATACCCGCGTGGTACCTGGTCCCGTGGGATTATCGGGATAAAATATAGCCTATGTCACTCTGAAAGAATGTAGCTTTCTACTGGTGAAAGAAATTTCAAAATCGGTGCAGTAGTAGTAGGTTTTATCCGCGTGGTACGCGTTCCCGTGGGAATATGAAGATAAATAGAAGTCCATGTCACTCAGAAAAAAATAAAATTACTGGAAAATGGATTTTTATAATCGGTTCTGTAGTTCCAGAGATAACTTCAACAAACTTCACCTCTTTGGCAAGCACCTACCTACGACACTATGCAAACAAAGCAAGCTGTGCGAGCATGCTTGCCCAGAAACTGTCTATTCATTCCTAGCCTTGAAGAAACCTAGATAAATATTTTAAACATTTCAAAGTCACATGGCTTACACGTGTTAAAGGTTATCAATCACTAAAGAATAATGCAACACCACGTGGAGGCACTGAAAAAGTTGACTGGGTCAGATTGTAGCATGTGGTACTGTACTATGGAAACTTGGTTCCTTAAATTTTTGTTTTGTCAGTTTATAATGAAAACGACAGAATCTATAGCTTACACCAACACTAATAAACCTAGGTATGGAGCAACAAAATGAATTCTAATAATCGTAGAAATGGGTTTTTGGGAAACACGTGCGACTTTTCGTAAGAAATTGATGTCAAAATAAAATAAAGTATTAAAACTTACCATCGGCAACAGGCCACGGATACCGCAGAACCCTGGCTCACTAAAAAGAAATATTAAGATTAGTTAGGTATATAAAATCTGAAAATGTGTGACGCCGCCGTTCTAAACCTCACATTTTTTAAATTGTAAAACTAATATTTGGGAACAAAAATTTATAGTTTACAACCAAAAACGTATTTAGATCAAAATCCAAAAGAAAAGTTAACACGTGGCGTCAGTTAAAGATGAACAAAATGGCGTCGATGGAAATAATAAATTCAAGATGGCTTCAAAGTAATTATACTCACGTCCCGCGTCGTCGCCCGAGTGCGAGGTGCGCGGGCGCTCCTCGCCTTTTATACCAACATTCGGCACTTGTCGGGAAAATAGTGCATTCCGAGTTTTAAATTTTTTTAAGAATTATTTTATTCAAATGTTTGTTTTTTTATATACAACTAGCTTCCGCCCGCGACTTCGTCCGCGTGGACATTCGAGAAAATCCTTAAGTACCTAAACAAATGTAAAAACTTTCCAGATACAACATTTCATCCCCCTTTTCACCCCTTCGGGGGTGGAATTGTCAAAAACGCTGACACACATAAATATTAATTTTCAATTGTCAGCTTAAATACAAGATTTGAAGATCCTAACTGCAAAACTGACGGACTTTCATACAAACATTCATCCACCTCTTTAGGGGTGGAATTACCAAAAACCCACATTCATCCACTATTTTACCCCTTTAGGGGTGGAATTACCAAAAATCCTTTCTTAGTGGATGCCTACCACTGTATAAGGTATCTATGTGCAAAATTTCAAGTTTCTAGGTTCAGCGGTTTGGGCTGTGCGTTGATATCTCAGTCAGTCAGTCAGGACTTTGATATATATAGACTGCGTAGGCCTTTGACCACCATCTTGTTTTTTAACAGAATGTGGTCTAAGATGTTGCATGCTTGCCCAGGAGATGCCTGTTCACTCTGGCCTGATACCAAGGTTGTAGTTATCGGGGAACACATAGGACCTGCGGACAAATATTATTCTGTGCCTGCTGTTCGCAAAAAGCCCCCAGTACAGGATGGCCGATCATGTTGGCCGACCATGATGGGCCAACATGATCGGCCATCCTGATCTGCGAAGCGTTTAGTCATAGTAAATTTAGTGTTCTTGTTCTGTCTCAATGTTGCCAATGTTAACTTACGGCCAGAATTAATAACCTATCCACAGATAGGTCGCTGGTAGTTCGGTTCGCTGGTACCTCGTGTATTGTACATGTTGTTCAACTTCTGTTTAGGACACAATTATATGCCATTAGATATGATGCGTACAGTGGTTGTACCTATAGCTAAAAATAAAACTGGTGATTTGTCGGATAGGAACAACTATAGGCCTATATCATTGGCTACAGTATTTTCAAAGGTGTTTGATAGCCTGCTTAATACACAGTTGAACAGATATATAACACCACATGACAACCAATTTGGTTTCAGATCAGGTTTGTCGACTGAGAGCGCTATACTGTGTGTTAAGCATGCTATAGAATATTATACAAAGCGCAAAACGCCTGTACATGCATGCTTCCTAGACCTCTCCAAGGCGTTTGACCTGGTTTCCTATGACTTGTTATGGAATAAACTTACTAAAGTGGGTCTACCAACAGAACTCATTAACATCTTTAAATATTGGTATGGAAACCAGGTCAATAATGTGAGATGGGATGGTATCCTCTCAAGGCCGTATGGATTGGAGTGTGGGGTGAGACAGGGGGGATTGAGCTCGCCCACCCTTTTCAATCTATATATGGATGAGCTGGTAGGTGAGCTCAGCAGCACCAGGGTCGGCTGTTACATAGACGGGGTAAGCTTAAACAACATCAGCTACGCCGACGACATGGTGCTGCTGAGCGCGTCTATCTGTGGCCTAAGGAAGCTACTCACTATTTGTGAGGCTTACGCGGCGTCGCATGGTCTGGCCTATAATGTAAATAAGAGCCAACATATGGTCTTTCAGTCGAGGAGTCGACGGGTCGACAAAATACCACCGGTTTACCTAAATAAATGCGAACTTAAGAGAACGTACAGCTTTAAATACCTGGGACATTTGTTAACACCTGACCTCAAAGATGACAACGATATAGAAAGAGAGCGAAGGGCGTTGTCAGTCAGAGCAAACATGTTGCTCCGCAGGTTTGCACGCTGCTCACGTGAAGTTAAAATCACCCTGTTTCGTGCTTTTTGCACTTCCTTCTACACATGCAGCCTGTGGTGTAATTACACTCAAAAGGCTTACCACGCCCTTCGAGTGCAGTATAATAATGCGTTCAGGATGCTTTTGGGGCTGCGTCGCTCCTGTAGCGCATCCGGGATGTTCGCTGAGGCTAGCGTTAGTTGCTTTTATGCAACTATGCGCAAAAGATGTGCTTCCCTGGTGCGCAGGGTGCGGGGGAGCTCCAACAGCATCCTGGACATGATTGCGAGCAGACTTGACTGCCCATTTGTCAATCGTTGCTGTGCCATTTCAAGTGGCATGGCAAAAACATAAAATATTGTGTCTAGATTTAAGAGGTTTAATACTAACATAGTTTTAAGCAATATTGTTACTAACAAAATGAGTTGTATATTACTCGATGAATAAATGAATTTATTTTATTTATTTATTTTTATAGGGATAGGTGCGATCCAGATTAGTTGCTATGCAACGCTTGATATTAACATAGAATTAACGACAGTTGCCAGGGTGTTGCTAGGTGTTGCCTAGCAACTAATCTAGATCGCACCTATCCCTATCTGTGGATAGGTTATTAATTCTGGCCGTTAATCGTCTTCGCGTTTATCCAAAAAGGTTTTACACTAACAATCGAAAGAATTTTTATGCATAAAATGCGGTTTTGTAGTTAGAACTCTAAAAAATGAAATTTAGTAAGTACATAACTTTGAAACACCATGGGGCGTTTACGTTTTTCGGTGAAAATTTTCAGTACGTAAGCATTTTCATTTCATAGTGCGCTAAAGAAAACAGGTAGGTCTTTGTGTATGATCGACATGATCGTGTGTGTATTTTTTACGTAACTTAAAATAAGCAGTTGGACCAAGCCGGGAATACAAAGATATTATCAACAGTCGTTAGGCGTGTTGTTCTCTGCGCACATAACAATCTATTTTACGTCGGGTCCTGGAAAACATCCAACTAAAGATACTTTCCAGCAATTTCAGCGGAGCACATAAATAACGTCGGCCATCTTGTCCGGGGTAGATTTAATAACGTCCATCCCACTAAGACGACCACCCACCTCCCTGGAAATATTATATAAGATCCAGGGAAAAAGGAGGAATCGCCAGAAGGCGGAGTGACGGGGCGTGGCTAAACCCCTCCCACCTATCGTGTGGGCGGAGCATTCCCCGTTTATTTCGCCGAAACAATTTTACCACGATCCTATGTAGAATGGGGATTTCAAAGTAAATAATTACTGTGAGTGGCACATAGGCTTATGTACTGAAGTCTCTTTGTGGAGTAACTAATGGTTCGTAGACAGGTACTCTTTTTATTTCAGATTTATGCTACGAAGGGAGAAAATTTTCATATTTTAGAAATTCTGGAGATAAAACAGGTTTAACTAGAAAGAATAAGCAGAATTAGATCAAATGAATATCCAACAAGAAACGTAGGTATATCGTATTATTCAGTAGAGAACTGGTAAGTAACACTTAAAGGCCTAATATGAAGAAGGAAAGGAAGCATATTACTTATTGATTTAAGATAAGAGATAATAATATGATAATAATAAAAAAAATATCAGTGAAAATGCTTTCAAATAAATATCAAATAGTAGCTCGAAAAAAAAATGCGTAATTAAAATTCTACATGAGGAGTAGTACCCTTTGTGGCCACTTTAAGGATTTTTTACTTTTAAGCACTAAGTACTAAATGGTCTTAGGTATTTAAGACACAAATTATATCTTAAATTATAGATAATTTATCTACTTTTAAAGGTACATTTTTCAAATTTATAAAAGCAAAATAGTTTTTTTTATATTACACACAATGTGTGAGAGGTGCCAAATGTACCGGTTTTGGCCACTTACTGATAGTTAAACTTTTGTAAGTATTGCGAAAAATCAAAACCAAACCCAGGTAAATTCAATATATTCTAATGCGCTAGAAACCAGTCAATTGCAAAACAACAATTTAATTGTAAAAAACAAAGGTTTATAAAATATTTCATCCAAAACAAATTTCTTAAAATTTTCATACAACACATTTTTTCAAACATAAAAATTGAATTTATTGAAAAAAATAATCTTATGACATAAGGAATTCTAACGGTTGTTATAATAACCTTAAAATACCTTATTTTAATCCTTCCTGATCAGAAGGTCTAAGTAGCTAAATGTCCAACAGCGCGAAACGTCTAATGAGCAGTAAGTCTAATTAGCAAAACGTCCATGTAGCAAAACGTCCAACTATCAAATGGTCCGTATAGCAGAATATCTATTTAGCAAAAAGTCATTTTTAAAATGTGTACACTCATGGTAAAAAGAAAAAGTCATTTGTAAATTACATTACATTTATTTGATAAAACAAACTCTGAATTAAAAATCTAGTAGCGTCATAAATATAATTAGGATATTAGGCGCACAAATTCCTCTGCATTTATTCACCTAATATCATTTTGATATGACCAAGGTTTATCAATAATTAGAAGGAAATAACTTTTTGGCCCTCAAGCTTTTGCAGCTCTTTTGTAATTGGCATTAAACATTAAATCGAATTTCCTTCTTTAATTTCCTTCAAATGACATATTTCTGTACTTGCGATTTTTCCAAGCGCTTCGTTTGTAAGAGCTTTAAGTAATGCTAATAAAATATCATTTTTGACAATAATTTGTCAGTCACCGCACCATTAAAAAGATATGTTTTAAGCTACATAGACCAAAGAACATGTACATGTACAAGTCGTACTACGTCGTACGTCGTAATCCGTGTCCGTTTCCCTCCCGATGATTATGTGTGTGTTGAATTTTGTGCCTGAGTATCCAGACATTTTGATAATGTGACGATTTGCTAAATAGATGTTCTGCTATACAGACCATCTGATATTTGGACGTTTTGCTACATGGACGTTTTGCTAATTAGACTTACTGCTCATTAGACGTTTCGCGCTGTTGGACATTTAGCTACCTAGACCTTCTGATCAGGAAGGATTTTAATTGCCTTTATCAAAAATGGCTAAAAGTTTTTTAGAAAACTTTTAGAGCAAAAAGTGGCCAAAACCGGTACAGTGGCCAAAACCGGTACGCCTGCCCTACCTACTGTTACGGATTGATCAGGAGTTTGTTTAAAAGAAAACAATACCTATATTATATTCAGAGAAAACAATGGAAATGTCTAGGCCCAACGAATGTCCCATCTAACCTGAAGCTAAAATGAATTACTGAAAAATGGAAAATGAAGTAAGTATTTAGAAAAAATCGACCTGTCTCTTCTAAATACTTCATTTTCCATTTTTCAGTAATAAAAATTGCATTGTGAATGTAAAAAAATAAAAATTAAAAAATAACTTAAAATGAATTAATTTAGAAAAGGGTAATGTATAGGCTTCCCACTGCATTGACGTAAAATGCAATGGAAAATTCAGCGATTTTATTTTATATTATTGCCAAAGTAAATACTGAATAACAGTAGATACCTAAACATCTTTAATACCTACTGATATCGATTAGTGCCGTTCTCAAGAAGTAAAATTTTTAAGTTGTGACATTTTTCTATAAAATTATTGAAAGTAGGTGACTAAATAATTTTAATTTTGTACCATCTACATTTGACTTTTTGTTATAATTTGTCTAAATATTTTCAACGTTACTTCCAAATCAATGTAATATTTTGTTAGTCAATGATATATTGGTATGACTGAAGATATGTAACAAAATATTACATTGATTGAATGTATTTATGGGTATAAAATAATGTCTTTGATTATACAATTGAGAATAGAATTTTCCTCATCGAAACGACTATATATGATTGCATTGCAATGTAGATAAAAAAATGGATCAAATATACCTATTAAGTATATGTTTTATTAATTTAAATGATTATTTCATGACTGTTTCTAATGTTTTATAGAAAATTTCAAAGAAATGTCGCATTTAAAGTCTACGAATTTGCAGGCAAATACTGTATAGTAGAAGTATTTTGATACATCATACAACAACTACTTATATCAAAACTTCAGACCTGCTGACGAAAATACAACAACCTTATTATTAGACATCAATGTTATTAGATAAATCAAATCAGTTTGAAAGACATATTGAGATTTATAGCGATTGCTTCATGTTAGATATGTAGGTAGTTGCTTACGCATTTAATTGAATGTTGAATAAATTTTCACAAATAAATATCAATGTTGGGTGATTTACGTAATACAATTTGTTATTTTGATAAGGTGGTCACGTTTTGGAACCGATTCAAGATCATAGTTAAGTTTTTTCTACGTGTACCCACGGACCTGAAAAAAAGATTACCAACAAAAGTCGAGTGAAGTCGAGTAAATTATAGCATTAGATTTTTATGCATGGCATGAATCAACAAAGTTTATTGGGCACCAAAAATACAACACAGGTATAATAGGTAGTTCGGTTTTACTATAATTTATCAATGGTTAAATTTTAGGTACTTATACAAAATTTTCTTAGCTAATAATATTAAATTAAACTAAGTAGGTACTTATGTATGTACCGTTTATGCAATTTTCTTTTTCGGATCAGACATTTATTTACAGCACAAAATGTTGAAAAAAAAAACAAAATTGTAAAAATGATCCAAATAGGTAACAACGATTACCATTTATTTTGTATAAGTACTTATTTTTGTCTAAATCAAGTTTGCATTAGAGAAAAATGTTTTACTGCAAAACTTTCTTGTAGTTTTCCAATTCAGTTGACCGATCAAAGGTCTCAGCCACGTCTCAGCTGACCTGTTTACTTACTATTAATTATTGATCTTTATTATTCTTTAACTATTAGTTATACTTTCAATTAAAATCATAGCTTAGTATCGGTACGTATTGGAAAGTTAATTAATTAGTTATCCAGCATTAAATAGTAATAAGCATTGCATTAGGTAATCATTAGATTAAATAGAAATAATAGGTTAGGTATATTCAGAATCATATTTTCTACATGTAAAAAGGGGTCACTTAATCGCTAAATCAGTTTATGATAAATTTATCCCTCTGCAGGGATTAAATTTTATCGAATGAAAACCTCACACCTAACTTAAAAAAATTTTACCAATTTATTTTTATTAACATTAAATAAAAGTGTCTTATTAACCCAAAATACTTTATACTATTTTGAGGAATAAAGGGAATCGTCATTTATACGCCCCCTACTGGAATGTTAAAATATTATCACAACAGTGACTGGTGTCTTTAATTTTTCAAATGAGTAAAGTATGTGAACAAAACTCATCTAAGTACATATTATAAATGTTAAACTCAAAGATACAGCTTAAGACTTTTTATTTTATAAAGAAAATGTAGATAATTGTATTTTTCATTTTGTTTTTAAAGTGTGAAGTATTATATGATCGAAGGTGTGAATTTAATTATTACGAACTCAATAAACAGTGTAAAAAGTAAATACCAAATTAAGTAGGTTTTAAGAGTTAACTTTTGCAATTAAGTTATTCAGCTAACCACTGCTACAATTTTTTTAAATTAAATTAGGGGTCGTTGTCTTTAGGCAAATAGAAACATTACCAAACAAAAAAAGCAAGCAAAGAAAAGCGGAAAAGGACAATCTCCACCCAGGTCCTGTTTTTTGTCCGGGAACGAGTACATATTTTATTTGCTAAGTGGCTGTTTTGAATAAAAATGCGGTTTCCCGACTCCTGCGACCGTTAAAAAGTACAAAACGTTGAAAGTGCGCTCCTTAGATTTATGCGCTCCTGGGAATTTATCACCGCGCCACAATAGCTGGTTCCTGCCTAATATGTTTGTCCCTTTACATTTGCTTTGTTTCATGGATCATGATATGTGTGCTTTAGAGAATTAATTTAAGTATATTATGTTATTTCGAGTGTGGTTTTGAGAAGAAGCTTGACATGAATCTGCCTCGCTCACCACCAGCGTTTCCATACGAAACTTAGGGTTTAGTCACAGATTACTAAATAGTTACTAGTTTAGTTTTAATTTAGTTAGTGCATGCTGTTAATATAAATAAACCATAGTCATTTTGTTACAACGTATAATATTTTTTATTCATAGCGTTTTAGTTTTTAAGGTTGTCACACTCACAATACGCGCTAAATGCAAATATTTCGATTGTTTCCTATTTAGACAAGATTTCGACTGTTTTATAATTACTGAATTATAATTAGCCGACTTCAAAAAGAAAGATGTTATCAGTTTGACCTGTATGTATGTCATATTATTCGAATTGGATACTAGGTATTTGAGTACAGCGTTATAGCGTTACATCTTCCAAGCACTTATGCTAAATTTCGTAAGTATATGTATGTTTGTCCACGCATTTCTTGATAACTGAAAGTCATATCGGAATGATTCTTTTTGATTTCAGACAGGTGTATTCCAACTTAGGGAACAGTTCAAGTTTCATCAAAATCAGTTCAGAAGTTTTTGCGATATGGGTATCTTATGGTACAATCTACACAAAAAAATAAAAACTAAAAAAGTAATTAAAAAAATTAAACCATTATACAAAAAAGATTTTTGAAGTGTGGTAAATTTTTCGTAACCTATGCTGATAAAAAATACCTGAAGGTAATTAAAAAAACTTTTATTTCAATTAATTTCGATTATTCCCAATGATGTTAACCGTGTTAGCCCAAACTTTACGAACAACTATTCTTAAATACAGTTTTTAGCGCCTAAAATAGATGACATGGTTCATAAGAACAGGGGGCCAAGTCTGCTAACGTTACGTCACAATCGTGTCTCAATCGTGTTTCAATTGTAGTTCAGTTGTAGTGCTTTTTTCCACACTAGTTGCAAGAAAAATGTACTTTTTTCACAATACTATTGATGATCACACCACACACTACATTCACATCACATGATACTGTCGTAATTCTTGTAACTAGTGTTTAAAAAAGCACTACAACTAAACTACAATTGAAAGACGATTGAGACACGATTGTGACTTAACGTTAGCAGGCTTGGCCCCCTGATCTTTTATGTCTTATAGTTTCAGCCTTGCCTATACTCACCGATTTAAATGAACCAACCTGTATATTAAATACTTATTTATTTTGTGTTAACAAAGAATTTTTTTGATTGATTGATTGCTTGATTGATTTGACAGTGTCAATGTCGCAGCCAACTGGTTAAATCCGCCATTCACATAAACGCCTAGGCCGATCATTTTTTGCGTAAGCTATTTTATCTTCCCATTAGGTTGACGGAGTCACAAAAAAAAAATAACCACGAAATTCCTAACCTATCACGTGTTCTACAGGACTTCCGAGGGGTACATGCTGCCATACTTAACCATCCGCCGGCTTCAACCATCCGCCTGCGACATCAATAATACTAAGGTATTTCAAACTTGGAACGCTTCCTGTCATTTATAATGTACCTAAGATCATGTAAGATCGTAACACTCGTAGCCTTTTTTCTCCGTTAAAAAAAGTCAGTCTGTGCCACATAAAGTTTTCAATTAAGGTTCGTGAGCCTTCATCTAGTAGGGTAAGAATGGGTATTACCGGTCACTTAAGGATAAATAATCACAAATCGATAAATAATCAACATTTATTAATAAAACTTTTCATTAATTACAGTTTATGTATTCTTCTTATATAATCACAATTGCTGAGATCAATAGATAATTTATTTTTAGCATAATCAACATTTTTAAAAAAAAAGTAGCTTTGACCGGTATTAGCACCCATGGCAGGTAATACCAGTCACTAGGCTGGTAATACCGGTCAAACTTTATTACGGCATAAGTCGCAAAGATAGCCCTCTGCAGTATTACATCTTGAACAATCAGCGTGAGCCCAGCGACCACATAGCACACATCTATACCACAGTTCATTGTGTCGTCAGTAATCATCACAGATAACGCATTTATCTTGCAAGTCCTCATCAATGTCAGTATCATCCAGTATCATCATCATCACGCAAGTCTGTCATTGCTATTTCTGAATTCGACGTACTATTGTCACTCGTATCCTTCTTTTGAAGTACTCTCTTCTTCATGTTCTATATCTATATGTTTAAATGTACTATCCTGTTCAAATTTTACTAGCGGGTATTACCGGTCAGCTTGACCGGCATTACACGCAAAGGAACATTTTCGAAAAAATATTTATATGTTAAAAACTCGTTGCCAGAAGTAAAAAATCAATGACTACTTAGAATAATAGATAATTACACTTGATAAATCACAACTAACAATGTAACAAACACGATTAATCAAACACTCACCTCTTATATTCAAATGTTGAAAATTTAGATCGATTTGGCGCAAAACCAACCGACGTTCGTCCACCCTCGATGAGAGCTGGGAATTGAGCGGGTGTCAGTACTCCGCCGCGGAATACGATCACACCACACACTTTGCATATGTGCATGCGCATAAATTTAGTAATACGGCTAATATTTAAGTGACCGGTATTACCTCCTGACCGGCATTACCCGGTTTTACCCTACTATTGTTGATCGAAGGTCCATGGCCATAAAAATAGAAGCCTTTACTAAACAAGGGTCGTCGTTCGATTCCCGAGGAAGGCAGCGCGTGGAGAGGTCAGGAAATCAAGATCCGTCGGATCGGGTGTTATTAGCTCTTTATGCAATGTTATGATTGGGTGTGGAACGCGGGCAGCGCCGCTGGCACGACCTGTACACGCACACTGGATAAAAACTTACGGACTACGGACATAAAACTTTACTACAGATCAATATAGGTAGGAAAAATGAGATAGTAAAAAACCACGAGCCCTATAAGTAGGTAGTTGTATTTTAACCGCCTTTGTGGTCTAGTGGTTCACACCACCGATTTTAGACCAAGAGCCCGGAGACCCGGGCCGGGTTCGATTCCCAAAAAGTAGCTTTCAGGCCGGATTCGATCCCGCGCCTCCGGGGATAACTATCACATTTTTTCTATACTCACAGAATTGCATTGTGAATGCATTAAAATAATTTAAAATCTCAATGCGCTGCCAAATACGACCTGTTCGCGCACACGGCATCGTGTGGGCGACACATGAGGGATTGCGATATTTTTTTGCGATAAATGAAAACAATGAGAAAATTTTGAAATTGTGTTTTTTCCATGAAATTCCTTAAAATTTTCATTCAACACTCATTTCAAACTTAATTACACGGCTGCCCAAAAAAGGAGTGTATTGTGCGTGATCACATACATACATACATATCGTATGTATGTATGCGATATTCTTTATTCCACCTTAATTACACAACTTACCCCACGGAGTTGTTCTAACGACTCCGTAGCTCAGTGGTTAAAGCATCCACCCGCACAGTGAAAGGTCATGTATTGAGTCCCATCGGAGCTAGTTGCGAGACGGGTCGATTTTTTTCTAATACTTACATCATTTAAAATATTTTCAATGCCTAACAAAAATGGCATTGTGAGTGCAAAAAAGTAAAAATAATATGAGTGAAGTATTTTGTGAACTCATACAAAGTATGTCAAAGTGAAAGCGATTAGAAAATATGCTAGATTTATGCAAATAGTGACGATTCTTTTATATTAACAATTTTTTTGAGATTTCTTGCTTATATTACGAATGTATCTAGTGTTTAAATGAGTTTAAATCCATAATCTAAAAATACAGTACTTTGAACTAAAATCACATTAACAGTAGAATTAGGATAACTATTTATTGTTAGAAATTCACCATTTATAATTATGTCTCCAATTATTATTATGTCCATTCTGAATAAACGCTACCCACTGTGCACCGCATAGGGAGGCGCGCAGGCATCGGCATCGTGATCTTTACCGATCGCCGGTCGATAATCGCGAGCTGAGCAAACAGTCCCGCACGAATTGCCGACTGCCTGCACAGGGGGCTCGGTGTTTGACTGTTGTTTGATACTAGCGGCTGCCTACGACTTCATCTGAACTTTTTTTTAATATATATTTTACAGAAATATTTACCCCTTTCATTGTTTTAGGGATTTGATACAAAAACCAATACACTTTCTTAGCTTTCTTCCCTTAGACTGTATAAATTTCAATAACAATTTATTTATATCATCCATTTTAGGCTGTGTTTGAATTTCAATAAAAAAATATATCATCCATTTTGGACTGTTTATTTATAAATCAGCATAGGTAAATTCCTTTCATGAATGTATGGTTTCATATTATTTATTTCTTTTTTGTTGTTCAAATCAGGGCCGTAGCAGCTAGTTCTACAGTTTTTAACCGACTTCTAAATCAAAAAGGAGGAGGTTCTCTATTCGTCTGTATGTATGTTTTTTTTTTTTTATTATTTTTTTTTATGTATGTCCACCGATTACTCGAAGACGGCTGAACCGATTGAAATGGTTCAAACGTTATTACATCAGGTTGGTTTCCAAGTTGGTCCCATTTTTTGGAATTTTGAAATCGGTTCAGTAGTTTTCAGGAAATCTTGAAAATACTGTCGTTTTCGTTACCACTTTATGTGAATTTAATACGTATCTTTAGGCATAACACCTTTGTTTATAAACCGATTTAGATGATTCTTGTTTTGGTAAAAAGGGGATACCTCAAGGTATTTTAACCGACTTCGAAAAAGGAGGTTTTGAGTTTGATCACATACCTATTTACCAGAAAACACGCAAATTGCCTGCACGATGCACTAAAAAGAGTGAAATAAAAATTATTTTTATAAAAAAATAAAACCGCCTTCTAAAAAACCACATCAAAAAAGTAAGAAATAATTCCTCACCAAATAAATAACGTAAGTACTTTGAAGTCGGGCGTGAAACATGTACAATTTTTTGTTGTTTTTGCTAAAACCCGCCCGACTTCAAAGTACTTACGTTATTTATTTGGTGAGGAATTATTTCTTACTTTTTTGATGTGGTTTTTTAAGGCGGTTTTATTTTTTTTCAGTTTACATTATTTTCAAACAAGTATTTGATAATAAAATTCGACACTTTATTATTTTCATGTGCAAAGGTGTCGATTACAAGAGAAAAAAATCTTTCCGTGTTCTGTGGTGTCGATGTAGGTTACGAAAAAAACGTACAAAACTTTATCCGAATTACATTTAAATTTTATCCTCGATTCAAAGTAAAAATTTTATCTTAATACTTAGTTTAAAACCAATTTGTTTTTATCAAAGACTGTGATACAAAAAAGTTATCAAAGAAAGCGATTTATTATAATTCCCCATTGTTCGGTGGTATCAGCACAGCCTGTAAGTAAACAACCGTGGGAGCGGCGCGGGCGCGACTATGGCGGCGTGCACCAGCCGCCGCCGCGGGCCGCTACTAGCTACGGGCTGCCACAGGGTTGTCAGCTAGGTTTAAACCAGCTCGGAGATTTGATGCAACGTGACACCAACGTGACACCCATGAAGCTCGACTTAATACTCTGAGGTAACTGGAGTTCTCACCCTGAATAAAAAAGTGTAACCAGCAAATTTGACATTTATGTATGTAGTGGCTGTCAGTTGTCTCATATGACCATACGTAGGTATTTTTTTAAAGTGTAGGTGAGACGGAAGACAGCCACTGTGTAATTTTTGGGGACAAAAAGTGTTAGTACTGCACTCTCCAGTTACCTCAGTATTAAGTCGAGCTTCATGGTGACACCCGTCGAGTCTCGAACTTGTAGTGGCGGAATTCGAAATTTAAACTGTATTAATTACACTGTAACACAGCATTTTTAGAGTGGTTGGCTGAGGCACACATGTGTGCCTAATCCGAGTTAGCGCGATATAGTGTTTAGAACGTCTGTGTGCCTGATCCGAGCGTACAGGTTAAGTAATGCTTTTTATGTTGAAAATTAAGTAATAGGAAAAAAATCAACCCGTCTCACAACTAGCTCCGATGGAACTCGAACCCATGACCTTTCATTCTGTCCAGGTGAATGCTAATGACTCAGTTGCTCAGTCTAGAAACTTCTCCCGGACAGTGAAAGGTCGTGGGTTCGGTCCCATCGGAGCTAGTTGTGAGGCGGGTCGATCTTTCTATTTCTTACTTAATTTTCAATAATAAAAATTGCATAGTAGCGTTTGCACATTGACAAACTTACATTATTGGTACTAGATGATTTTACTTTTGTATGTCAATATTAAGAGGAGAAACAGTGGACAGAGTAGGACATAATTATAAAGTTACTTTTTAGCTTCAGATACTTACTTACCTTTTCCATTATAATTCTTATTTAAAAAAATAATACAATGACTTTTGTCAAGAGAAAGTAATGTTTTAAGGAAATAACTCAGATATTTACGATATGCTTATATTCCATATTTTTTATGATAACGTAAGTACCTAATTATTTAAATATTTTAAACATAATTCGTAAAGAATAAAAAAAATACAATAACTTTCAGGTAAACGTGCATTTTGACTCGTAAGTAAGTTTTGTGAGAGGATTATCTCAAAATATAATTTGCATAATAAATAATGGATTAGTATTCAAATGTTTGCAAGTAGTGTTAGTGGCAGCCCTACCATTGGCTACTGAACAAATACCTGACCACTGTGTGAATTATAAACACAGGTATCATACGCCGATGCTTATCTCCGAGAAGTACAGACTTTCACTAGGCGGTCCGCGCCGCCCGGTAGCTATAAGCCTGGGTTTCTGGTTTTGTGTGGTTCCTAATTCTTATGATTCGATTAAGGCAATATTCGGAAATTATGCTAAAGCGAGATAGCAATGAGAAAACGACGCGCGCAGGAGCGAGACCGATTTTGCCGATTACGCAAAAAAAAAGCACAAAATCACTTCGTATTCAAAAACTATAGCGATTTAAAAAAAAATGCTTCTATACGATCCTATATATTATTGGTGTCCACTAATTAAACCAATTTTCAATAGTATATGTATCCCCATTTAAGAATAATCTTGATATTTCTTATTTTTTAGAGGTATTTTCGAAAATAAAAAGTGTCGAGCCAAAATCATAAAATCGTGTTTCTGAAACTATACGATTCTAGATAAAGGTATGAAGAAATATATATCTTATTACCAGATTTATAACAACTCTAATCGTCCTATAGTTTTATATCAAAGAGTCCATACTTTTTCCGAGTAGCGCCTTAAAGTAAATTACTACTTATGATTTTTCAGTACACGGAACAAATTTTGTGTTTAATTTCTGAAACAAATGACAGGTATATTTTACAATGAACACTTTTCGTTTCCTTGCTGCTACTTCATCAAGGCGAGGTTACGTCCGTTCGTCATAATTAGTTACATTCAAGTGAAAAACCAGTCGTTCTGCTAATTGACTAGATTAACACTTTAAAGGGAATTATTGTCACATATTATTGTTGTTAAAATATTTGGTTTAATAACGTTTACAAGTAATAACTAACTAGGAATAACAAATTTAGTCAGATATTAATAAACTAAATCGCCGTGATTACTTTTCCCGGCGTGAGAATTTGGAGATATGATGTATGACGTATGTTTTGTTCATCGGGTCATGGTAATATGGTTTACAAAAAAAAATCTGAATACATACAACCGTGTCCGCGTGATCAATCACGCGGACACGGTTGTACACTACATACAATCAAACAATCATACAATCAAACAATTTCAAATTATATTTACTTTTTTGCATTCTTCTTCTTCTTAGCGTGTCGATCGTTCGGCTTTAGATCTTGTTAGACCAAAATTGCGCCACACGTATAGCGTTTTCGCATTCATAATGCAGTTTTTATTATTGAAAATGAAATATTAGAAAAAAACGACCCATCCTCCCTCCCGGCGGAGCTACTTGGAGGATGGGTCGTTTTTTTTCTAATATTTCATTTTCAATAACAATCAAACAAATTAATTCAAGAAGGATGTGATTCAGTTATTATTATCAAAACAGTTGTGTCACAAAATGTAATAGTTATTGGTATCACGAAGCCACGTCAATGATTCACAAGCACCTACAGCAGAACATCTTGTTACTGGTGGCTCCCCACGGTTTTACCCGCGTGGAATCCGTTCTCCTGGGAATATCAGGATAAAATATGGTGTTTGAGTTTGTTCGTTACGAACAAAAATAAACAAAAAATACAAACCTCTTTATTAGTAAAGATAACATTATTGCTAATGAATCGTCTAACATTTTTAACCTTAAGGACATCTTTTAACTGACAAGAAAAATGGGCGAGAACTTTTAAGAAACTCGTATAAGGGCCACTTTTTTACTAATTGCATTTACAAATTGTTGTGCTTTTGACTTCACTCACTCACTTCACTTCTTAGTCATTATACAAAATGTCAAAGTTTCTCATTAGCCTGCGACGGTTGATGGTTTCCCACTGCAGTGCGCAGTCATTTCCCATAGCTCAGTTTATTAATAACGCCACCTTACGCTACCTCAACATACTGCACTTTATGTAGCCATAAATATAAATAAACTTTCTATCTGCTAGTGGATTTGCCCACGTGACTAGACGATGTTTTCCCGTGGGAATGAGATACTTTCCCAGGGTAAAAAGTATCCTTAAGGCGCTACTCGGAAAATGTATGGACTTTTTGTTATAAAACTATAGATCGGTTATAGTTGTTATAAATCTGGTAATAAGATATATGTATATTTCTTCATACCTTTATCTAGAAGCGTATAGTTTCAGAAACACGATTTTATGATTTTGCCTCGACACTTTTTCTTTTCGAAAACACCTCAAAAAATACGAAATATCAAGATTATTCTTAAATGGGGTTACTTGAAAATTGGTTTAATTAGTGGACATCAATAGTATTAAGAATCGTATAGAAGCATTTTTTAAAAATCGATATAGTTTTTTAATACGAAGTGATTTTGTGTTTTTTTTGCGTAATCTGCAAAATCGGTGTCGCTCCCGCGCGCGTCGTTTTCTCATTGCTATCTCGCTTCAGCATAATTTTTCCGAGTATCGCCTTAAGTGGGCTCTTCCCGTTCCGTCTATCTTCTCCTTTTTATACAATTGCGGTTCCCCTTTGGATTTCGCCAAGTTCCGTCTATCAACAACGCGAGCATGGTAGAAAACCTTGTTGTTTCATCCAGCGCAATGACAGTGAGTGAGTGAGCAAGTGAGAACGCAATAAAATTGAACAAAAAATAGTAAGCCTTAAAAGTTTGTGATATAAATGTTTGTCATTTAAATTCTCCATTTGCAAGGTTTCTATCAAAATATTTTCTTTACTTTTAAAATTAATGAGTAATTAAGAACGCTCAAATTCAGGTAAAATTTATGCAAAAAAGTAGATTTTTGGAGGCTTAAACATTTGTTTTTGTTTCTCTAAATTTTGATTTTTATGATAGAAACCTACTTATATGATATAGTGCACAAGATACCTATTCTTTCAAAAGTTTCAAAGAAAGATCTGTTACAACGCTATAATTACGTACGAGCTTTTGTATGAAAAGTAAGACGGGTTAACCCCTCTTAATGCGAGACGAGACGGACCACGATGGTATCGGGATAATTAGGGTGCTGGAGAGTGACATAGGTTACTTTTTATCCCGGAAAAATATCACATTACCGCGGAATAATTTACCTAAAGTATACGTCGTAAACTAGCTACCATTTTCGTTTTTAAGTAAAATCTCAAGATGTTTGTAACTGAAACATATTTTTTTGCGATCCCACCGTTGAAAGCTATTTGTTTCAGACCAAAATATGTTTAACCCGCCCTCGACTTCAAAAACGGGTTGTTATAAGTTTGTCGTGTCCATGTATCTGTCTGTGAACCTGTCTGTGGCATCGTAGCTCCTGGAACGACTAGACTACAAAGTATGTGTAAAAATTTCAGTCAAATCCGTTCAGCCGTTTTGGCGTGATTGAGTAACAAAAATCCAAACATCTAAACTTTCACGTTAGTAGGACAAAAGACATTTGAATTATGGAATGACGACGTTACAATAATAGTTGCCATAAATCCATTCGCGTTGTACATGTAAGTATTTGTTACTAATAAGAAAATGTAAATACGGTGCTTAGCGACCTCTTAATTAAGGGGCCTTCACACGTGCGTGACGATGTCGTATAAATCTAGGCTGCTGTTCTAACGTAAACTTGAACATGGAAAAGGCTGTAATTTTCTTAATGATGGCTGCCTAGGAAAATACCGTGACATTTGAATTGCGGTCCAAATTGAGGGCAGTTTTTCAGCTGCCTACTTAGGCAAGATATTTACGTGCAACGATTTTAATGAGCATTTTTGTAGTGCCTAGATCTAGTGCTAGAATTTTAATGAAATACATATTATTAACTTTATTGGAATTCTACCTTCTTTCCCTTTGTTTATTTATTATACGACTACCAACAAGACATACACCATTACATGGAACAAATACACATTAAAACTAAAATTGAAGCTAAGTGCTGGCTTAATTAAAAATTGTCAAATTGTAGAAGGTTTGTGAACTTTAAATGTCATCTTTCTTTTACACAGACAATGTTTTTCTTAAGCTTGTCGTGCTACAGGGATAGCCTTATGAAAACAAGCCATCAAGATCTACTCGCATTTTAAATAACAATCCACAGTGGTTGAGGATTCCGGGAGTAGCGCGCCTCCACTTATCAAGCCTTATCACCAATTAACATCAGGTGATAGTGATACCCAGTTGTGTATTAAAAAAAACATCTAATTTACTTCAGATAAGTTTCTCAACAGATGAACTCGAAAAACCAACCAAGAAGCAATTTATCAATAAGAATGTAAACTATAAAATCCTTCACGATAAGTAACAAAAACTAATATTTTAATATGTAACCCTTATACTTATTAATTACTCAAATCCATAACAACCCAATAAACGCGACGTTAAATAACCTTATCCTGTATTCAATCCGAACCCAGCATGCACATAACTGAGATTGGAAATCCACCTAGCATTCTGAAAACACGTTCAAAAACACTCATACAGCTGCAGCTTACAAAAATCAGTCTTACGCACGTGAGATAAGAGTTGCTTTGGTGGTTAATGCAAGTCGGTCGGGGATTCGCTGCGAGTGACATATCCAAATTCGGATGGCGATGCAGCGGCGCGTAAAATGACGTGTCAGCGAGTCGCACCAACACCTACGGTTGGCGGCCGTGTGTGAGCACCTCAATGTGACGTCGAGTGCGCGCGAGTGCTGGATTATTAAAAGGCTTTTTATTTCGGTGAATTTTGGTAAAGAGTTAGGGGATTTTGCATAGAACAGAATTTTGAGATTGTTGAGATTTTTTTTATATATTGGAAATGATGGTCATCCATATTGTTCCAATACCAAGGTATAGAAGCTTATGCACTAGTATTATGGAAATTGGTAACAACGACGGGTATAACCACATACACCCAGACCCGAGGAAATATTGAAAAGCTCGTTTTCAACATTTACCCGACCGGCGATCGAACCCGGGACCTCTAGAGATAGCGGCACCTTGAAACCGGTGCGTACACCACTCAGCCACGGAGGTCGTCAAAAAAATAAAAATAATAAAAAAAAAAATTTTATGCATTCACAATGCAATTCTGTAAGTAGGTAAGTATAAGAAAAATGTGATAGTAAACCTTTCGGTAGCTTAGTTGGTCAGAGCATCGGGGCGGATCCCCAGAGGCGCGAGTTCGAATCCCGCCTTAAAGCTACTAATAGGGCTCGTGGTTTTATAAAACTTTAATATTATTAATTGTGAAGCGTTCCTTTTATTAACAGTTATTAAAAGTAGCGCTTCGAGAAATACCTCCGGTTTGAGTAAAAAGTACTATCACATTTTTCCTAAAAACTAAACGTGTAAGTAGCTGATCTAGTCTGCTGATACCAAACACGGTTCCGACGGAAGATCAGCGCTGGCCATGCTGGGCAAGCATTATGCTGAGTCGGAACCGTTTTGGGACATACCCTAGTACGTGTTTTTGTGTTTATTTAATTTTTCATTTCTGTGATGTCCCAAATAAATATTTTTTCTTTCTTTTTATCTTTCTTTCTTTCCTTTGATCGAAGAGCATCCACTAGTAGAATCATCATCAAATCATCACCAAGAAATAACTCAAAACCTTTCAGTTTCGTAATTAGTGATGTTATCATGTATCAGTGGCGAAGGGTCCATACATGCCGATTCCCATCGGTTTCCCTGTTTAAAATCTTAGGGCTTTAAAATCAAAGATTAAGTCAAAGTTAAATTTGTTTATTCAATTGAAATTATCCATGCTAGGTACATAATATTAAACAATCTCTTCTTTTAAAATTTTAGTTTTTAAGTCGTCAAGACGATCCAAACGAGCCCAAACTCGATGGGGTTGCATGGTTTCAATATTGAGTTCCTATGGCATGGCCTTCCGGCTTCATCATCGGACCCTGAACCTCGTCTCCCGTCAGAGTATGTGTCAAGACAATTCTAGCGAGCCCAAACACGGTTTCATCATGGAGTTCCTGTGGCGTTCTTCCGGCTCCATCATCAGATTAGCTCATCGGGAAGCTAGTATAAAGTCGGTTGCAAAATTTGCGTACAAACAAGAAAGCAACCTAATAAAAACGTGGTAAAAGAGGAAAGATTTGATTGTTTGTTTGTTTGCATCGAATAGGCCCCGAAACTACTGAACCGATGTAGAAAATTCTTTGACCATTAGAATACTACACTGTTCCCGAGTGACGTAGGCTATATTTTTACCTGATATTCCCACGGAACGAGTACCACACGGTTAAATCCGCGAGGATCCGCTAGTTTACAAACTTGTGAACGTCATAGAAGCTACGCCATCGGTTCGTAAACCCTACAGCGGGAGACCTTGGAGAAGAACCGGCAAGAAACTCTTTAAGTGATGTTTTTTTATCTTATAAAGAAATGCTCGACGAGGTGAGTGTCTTTTGGTCCGGCTTATCGTCGCCATATTTCAACCTCTCGCCACTGCCATTTATTAAGTAGGTACTATTGAAGTGAACTACTGGACTACAATGTCTACACTAAACTGAGTACAGTCAAATTGACTAAATATTAAACACGATTGAAGATGGCCAAGTCTGTTTCTGGAGCAGACATACGGTTACAAATCAGCTGTTTTTCAAATCAAATCGTACTGGCACAGTATTGGTAACGATTGGCCTGAGACGAAACACAGTCAAAAGAGGGTAAAGTATTAAGTAAATATGAGACATCACACACAACTATAGGGACCTATCAATTGTGTCATGAAAATATCAGAACTAACGAAGTTATTCTTTAAATGTCTATATCTATCTAGATGAACACAGTTAAAACGCAAACGTTCATGACTGAAAAAGATTCCCGGATTGGGATCGAACTCACGACCCCTGCGGCTCGAGGAGGTATGGTTAATGCCACTACCCATCGAATCCGTCGTTGTTCCATGAATAGTCTTTGATTTGCTACTTGGACTGTATTGCATCTCCTGCCAATAGCGTCAGAGTGGGATACCAACAAGCAAACCAAAAATACGTAAAAGTAACGTTAAATCAATAGCAAACTCGCAACATTATGTAAAATGTCGTGTGAAACCGTCAGCTGAAGGAACATAACTCGTCGTTTTGGCTTCTAAAAATGTGCAGATCCCATGCAAAAATATTCAAAGCGCGCTGTTTAGGCCGCCATATTATTTTGATACACAAAGACACGCGCGCCACCTCGCGGCGGTACTCACACTCGCGCCAAGATGGCCGCCGCGCGCCGCCGCGCTCCATTGCACACAGCGACACAGCATCGCAACAAAACTGCATCCTCCGAACTTTCACGAATTTAAACCTCATTTGCATAAATGCTGAGCTCACGACACCTCGCGACCGGCACTCGCGCCGCCATCGCGGACACCCGCGGCCGTCACTCACGCGCTAATTATCACCACCTCTAATTACCACAACGGAGCTATGTCTTCGGCGACAGCGAGTCGTCGAATGAAAACCTCCACCATGTTGTTACTGAATTTTATACTCCATCCCAGTCAGCAGAGCCTCCAAGTTTGCCTCCTTCAAATTCGTTATGCATACAGCACCAAGGGCTGTTGAATACCGTTCGCGTTTATTTATGAACAGGCAAACTTCTGGTGGCTGGTGGGACGTACGAAACACAATATAGGCTCGCCTCCCCGGCCGCGGCCGCCGCCGCCGCACACGCCGTCGACAATGCATGCGATCGCTGAAAAAGGGCTTTTTATGTATTCAACTTCACAACTCTGTAGCTCATCTGCAAGTCGTATTATGGACCTAATTAACAAGTTAATATGGGCGATCCGGGGGTGGCGCGTCTGCGCAGAGGCCGCGTGATCGGCCGATGCGGCGGGCTTGCAGCCGACGGTGACGAATGCAGCGAGGCAGTTGCGGAAGCGGTGCGACCACGTCTCAAATCGACTTTAAAATTCGCGAAGGGCATTAGCATCACCTGAGCGGCGGCTCTTTAAAGTTGGGCGCATATTCGACGTGTACGCCCGTCCTCGATTGCGACTTTGCAATGGTAAAGAGCGTTCAGAAATTCCGCCCCGCCCGACACCCCCATCACAAAGTATAATGATATCGTCGCCGGCGTTATTATGGCAGTCGTCATAAATATTTCATAGAGCAGAGGGCAGTAATGACCGAGTGACCGCCCGCCGATTGCCCGCCAGATATCGCTCCAGTCGTTAGACGACTTGTATCTTTCCGGCTTTTCCTGAAAACATCACTTTTCCTGCTTATAATTGGACATTAAACTACTCATACGTCGTCGTTGCATTGCCAGTAACAAGTGGTGATATCTTATGGGAACAGCAGTTGTTACAAGAATTGTTAATGTGATCACCTGATGATGATGATGGTGAATGACAAACAGTCAAACACTTCGCTAAAATATAGTTTTTTTTTTACATTTCGTCTCTGCTTATGATATGAACACTAAACTCAAATAAGTATATTCAAAAATTTCTATTTAAAAATAAAATACCAGAAAACAAGTTGATGCTTTTTAGCGTTGTTACTTGGTTCGTATTGTACCCCATCGTATTGGATCTTTCAGGTCCTATGAGATATGTCTAGAAGTAGGCATCTTGCGGTTCATACTCAAGAAAAGGTTTATTGGAATTGTGTTATTTATGTAAAAAGTCGGTTAAAAAGGAGTACTTTCATCTTTTGCAGGTCCTTAGTCAACACCGTCAATTTCCCTCAATATAATGATGATGACCGAACACGTAAAGTTTCGTGACGAAAGTCAAATGTGTAGTTTGAAAGGGCAAAAAAAAACCACTTTTTCCTATTATCGCTTATAATAAGCTTTTAATATTTGTATGCATTAGTTTCTTCTCCCACGGCCAAGTTGGAAATGTTACTCATTTTGTATTCTTTAACTTAAAGGTTCCTAGCTGCTAGAAATATCGTCGACACTGTGAATAAAACGTTGTAGCACTTCTCCAGTTTTACAATGTTTCTTGTGAGACGGTTGGTTATTGAAAAATGAAACTTACATAAAGAAAATCAATTGAAGCATCTCAGCTGCTTATGTTTCCAGTCAGGTCACCCGGAGTCTCAATCACCGAAGTTGTCCGAGTTCGGTTCCCGACGGAGGTGCCTAATTACCCGACGGCGACGGTCACTCGGCGACGTCCTTTGATCATGCCGCTTTGATCGGACGCTGCGATGGACCGTTTGCTAAGAAGTGCTTCGGACATTTTGATTAGAGTAAGGACAATATTTCAAAAAAATAACATAATCATAGTTTATCATCATATCTAAACAAGAGTTACCAGAGTGACACTTTATGTGAGGGAGTCCAATGAAGAATAACAGTAAAACAAAATAGCATTCTCAGTACATTTTCTACATTTGTGGTGTAATGTAAATGCTTTTTCTTCACTCAAAGTACTTGTACAACTACTTGTTATACAGTTTCGCTTGAACGCTTCTTCAAGGGACATCTGCAGTTTCAAGAAGCCGTATTTTAAGGACCCGTACAAAGTCAAATACACATTTTTAAGCAAGGATTTCACATAGTAATACTAGATTTACCGGCCCAAAAAAATTATGTAGAAAGTAGATTATAGTACCTACTCAGTTATGTGATTGACAGAAACATGATAGCTTAAACTTTTCTCGATAGAAAAAAAATCGTAAAATGACTTCCAATTTTGTATAGTTTTTCACGATAAAAAACCTGCAGGTATTCTTGAAACTACATTAAAAAAAATTGTACAATAAAACATTCTAGTTTTGTGATTGAAAGTTTTTCAAAATTTGAAATAGTTCATTAGCAAAACGATAATGTTCTAAGCATACACCGGTGTTTGCCTCTCTGTCACATGAGGTATTTCACCGTATTTCTATCTCCTATCCTCATCCTTATTATTTTCTTCTAGCTTTGTACGGCCCCTTAAGGTGTATCGATGAGCTCAGTGGCGCCGCCAATGAAAATAAATCAATTGCATTTTATTAAAGGCTTGTATTAAAAGTTTCGGTTATTTTGCGCAGGTGAAAGAGTGAAATGCATTTTATAAATATACTTTTGAGAACACAAACTTACGCAATAAGTCGTGAATCTCAATAGTGCCAAAAGTGGCCACATTTGGCAATATCGAGATCCATTACTTGGTGCTCATATTTGAGGCCATGAAAAAACAATAAAAAATTGCATTTTGCTCTTCTATTTGCGCGAAATAACCGAAACTTTTATTCTAAGCTCTTGATAAATCGTAAGTGATTTATTTCCATTGGTGGCGCTACTGAGCTCATCGAACCACCTTAAATAAAGTCCGCCGTCCGCCGCGCGCTGTAGCGGCTCCGTGCGAGCTCCACCGATCTCCTTTGACTGAAAACTTGTTAGAGTCCGTATTAAAATTCAAAAACGACGCACCGAACTCGGCCCTGATTCCTGAAAACATTATTCAGGGGATTTGAATAATGATTTTGTTTTAGTCCCCACTCTGCTAATGTATGCTGAAGATTGGAGCAAAGCGTCCCAACTTTGGTAACGTGATTTTTGGTCCGACTTAAAATGGTTTGGGAACTTAATTTTCCGTCGTTTCGGAGTTGCTGAGGTGTTTATGCAGCCTCCTTTGTGGACACGCCTGGCGTACCTTTGAACATTCGTTGTTACCAAATTCTTTATGTTAATCACAACTTTGGCGGTTGAAAACTTATTTTCATATTTCGTCTTTTCCCTCTTGAAATTTCTCTTTTGCGATTATGTGGGATGTAACGGTACTAACGCTATTTACATTATTTCATGCTTGGATGAAATATCCGAAAAATACTCGAAAGTTTACATCTGGCGGGTTACAAGCTAAAATGCCTTTAAAAATTATTTTAAGCCCGAAGTCTACATTACAGTTTCAGCAAGAAATAGTGGAGTGTAGTTTTTAACCGACTTCTAAATCAAAAAGGAGGAGGTTCTCTATTCGTCTGTATGTATGTTTTTTTTTTGTGTATGTCCACCGATTACTCGAAGACGAATGGACCGATTGAAATGATTGAAACGTTATTACATCAGGTTGGTATCCAAGTTGGTCCCATTTTTTGAAATTTTGAAATCGGTTCAGTTGTTTTCAGGAAATCTCGAAAATACTGTCATTTTCGTTACCACTTTTTGTGAATTTAATACGTATCTTTAGACATAACTCCTTTGTTTATAAACCGATTTAGATGATTCTTGTTTTGTTAAAAAGGGGATACCTCAAGGTATTTTAACCGACTTCCAAAAAGGAGGTTTTCAGTTTGATCACATACCTATTTACCAGAATACAAGTAAATTGCCTGCACGATGCACTAAAAAGAGTGAAATAAAAATTTTTTTTTTGAGACTGGATAGTATGTCTGCATATAAGACAATTATATTATTAATTATGGTACGGAACACCTGGCAACTTAAGATTATATGGAACTAACCTCTTAATTCTTCATCCTTCCCTCAGAACAGTACCTATACAAGTCAAGATACAAGATGCTTCAAAGACGTAATGGTCCAAGATTCAAAGCCTCTCAGACCTTACTTATTTTCTCACGACTAAAAGGTTTTGGATTAGGTAGTTTTTATTCATCTTTTTTTAATGCTTTGCGCCCGCCTGGCCGAATGGGGCCACAAACAATGGAAAATCTATTGGGTCTTATTTTCCGGGGCTTGAAGGATTAAAGGGCGAGTAAGCATACTCGCTATACAGTAGGTGCACTTAATACTATTACTATCCAATGGATCAAAGGTCACAGCGGATCACGTGGAAACGATGCAGCCGACGAACTGGCCAGACGCGCATCCGGCTCGACGCCTGTTGGCCCAGAGCCGATCGCGCCCATCCCGACGAGCTGGTATGCAAATAAGATCCGTGAACGCACTACAGAATTACACCAACAGAACTGGAGCTCGCTGGATTCGTGCAGACAGGCGAAGCTCGCACTGCCGCGCGTGGACGCGCGTTTATCCAGGGCCCTGATACAACTGTGCAGACCGCAACTTCGCCTGGTAACAGGTGCCATTACTGGTCATGGACAATTTAACAGACATCTTTTTAATTTAGGTGTCACCGACAGTCCCCTATGCAGAGGATGCATGGAGGAAGAAGAAACAGCTGCCCACGTACTGCTGGAATGCAGGGGGGTGGCCCCCTACCGGGCGAGGTACCTCGGCTCGCCGGGCAGCGTCCAGGAAGCGATCACTAATGTGAAAGCTCTTGGAGCGTTCCTGGCTGAGCTGGGCTGGCTGGAGTGATCTGGCTGCGCACACTCCGGACGCAAAATAGGCGCAATAGACGTCGAGTTGCGGAAACCGCCCGTAATGTTAAGAAGAAGAAGAAGAAGAAGCATACTCGCTAACTTGGGTGAAGGAAGCATTATTTGTGTCAAACTATCGAATTAAAACGTTCGCGCTTGTAATTATAGCGAAGCTTTGTGTATGTCTATGGGGATGTTTGGCCCTTCCGATTAATTTGGCTGTTTAAAAAAGTATCGAAATAGCTCTCTGAGTATCATATATAAAAATCAAGACTGAGAAATCAATAAAAGTAAATAGGTATTGTTGTTTCCTACCTCTGGCACCAGCTACCCATAAATTGGCCGTCTGTCCAAGTTAGCGAGTATGCTTACTCCTAAAATCTTCTTAATCCAATACCTTTTAGTCGTCAGAAAATAAATAAGTTCCTGGCGGGCCTGGCATCATGCTCTTTAACCTATTACACTTGTCAAATGACTTTTCACGCCTAAAGTAGCAAAGCTTAAATTCTATGAAAACGTCCGTTTTATATTCTAAAGATCATTTATTTAAGATTTTCCGAGCAGTCATTTTAATGTGTTGTTGGCTGCAGTTGCTCTTGCGACAAAAGTGGTTTTGCGAGGGAAGTATTTGAATCTAGTCCTTAACGGGAGGTGATAAAGTTGTTTTAGTCAAATGGGTTGATAAAAGAGATTTGTTCCGGTTGCAGTAAGTGATTCCTCTCAGTCTAGCCATAAAAATGTTAATGTTGCAAAAACAAATAGCTCCTAATGTATGCGAGAGGGGGAGAATTAAAGGACTTTTGCTTGTCCCCGTAGCTATACTTAGATAACAAGTAAATTGAATCGACGAGACAGACCTACATTAATTGATAGGAATGTACGATTGGTATTCTTGGGGGTAACAACGCTTCACTTCACTTCAGTCATTTCAGTTCATCAGTAGTATTTAATTACCTAATTAATTATTCAAAAACAAATATTAAAAGGTACTGCTATCTATTTGTGTGGTCAACCATCAACCGTTTATAACACCATACATAATTGTTAAAAGGTCATCTATCTTGTCAACAATAAGGTCTTGTGAAAAACACATGAAAATGTACATTATAGTGTGCCTATTTTGCACTTTAGTTTGACCTGATAGTTACAAATGAGATCGAGTAGATGACGCAGGTAAAAGTATGATTATCGTGGTTCAGAGTTTT
This sequence comes from Crambus lathoniellus, assembly GCA_949710035.1. NCBI lineage: Eukaryota > Metazoa > Arthropoda > Insecta > Lepidoptera > Crambidae > Crambus > Crambus lathoniellus. Next base: position 1,414,251 of record OX453299.1, on the reverse strand, counting down.
TTGAGTAGGTAGGCTTGACTGAGCTTGCCACAGGTGAAACTGGCCAACGCCAAAAACGGTAGAATTCTTAAGAAATAGACAAAGTTTACTTTAAAAGTCGACGCGTCGGAAATCACTCACGCGCTGACTCACGAACCATCGGAAACGGAATCGGATTCGAATTCTGTGCTTTGTCTTTGTCTATTCTATAGTGAGTGACAGAGACAATGCATACATTCCACTGTCGGGAGCGTTTCCGATGATTTGTGAATCAGAGGACAAGTCTCACTAACATGTAAGAACTTGCCAGGTGAATTTGTTCAGGCGCTTTGATTTTAAACCTTGGTAGTGGGTGGTTGTCCAGGGGTTTTATTATAGTTTTGGAATATTCTTTTCTGTCCATTAGTATAGCTACACAGTAAGTAGGCACTGCGTGCTTAACAAAGTTGACAAGAACGTTAGTTACGCAATGAAACAGCACAAAATACTGAATATGTCACTGAAATTTTTGGAATTACAAACTTCACTTTGGAAAAAGTATCAACTTAAAATCCATGTGGTTTTAAAACTCTAAATGAAAAATAAATTGAACTAAGTTGAGAATATCGCACCTCCGTTAAATACTTATATGTATAAGTAGTATAAAATGTTTGAGAAACAGTTTTTTTCAATATTTGGCACCACGATCGTCCGAACTTTAATCTCTAATAGTAAGTACCTATGTGTATCAATGTTTTTTTTCTGAGTTAATACACTCTTTGAACGGAGGTACGATATGTCAATACTCTCATATACTACTTATAATATCCTGTTTGTCCTTTTCAGACCAAGAACCCTAAAGACGTAACCGGAATCGATTGTTCTCGAAACGAAAACAATCCGTCCGATACACCGTCCGTCCAGCGCCGGCGGTTGGATCATCCATTTTTCATTAAATAACTGTAATGTAAACGGTGGCGGGAAAACAAAGCGCGGCACGTGCCCCGCGCATTCATTTGAATATGTTTCGGGATTTTTCCACGAAGCGGGGCTCCGGTCAACGAGACAATGCTAAAGTGAAGCTAGTTTTGTTGTGGTTGATTGTGAGATGGGTGTAATTTTTATACTAAGAAAATATACTTACACCTCAATTTTTTTATTAGAATAAATAATTTTAGGGGTTGAACAAGCCTAGCATTACGAAAAACTTATACTTCAACTTGTACCTAATCGATCAAAATGTATGGAACAGCTGATTATTTTCACGATTTTGTGGTTGGCCCCATAACATAGCGTGTTGATGTACATTTTATACCGTAAAATATTAGTACAAATTAAAAATGAGTGGGGTTTACCTGCCCAATTTGTTAGCATAACTTTTGTTTAGACCCTGTGGTCAATGCTCAGTCTGCATACGCTCAGGCTCTATGAATACTAATGTTATGACGTACCTACGTACCTACACGATAAGGTTACAATGTAAAGGAGCTGTTGATTTATGTCTTTTTGATCCAGGTAGTGTGATATAAATCGACATGTCCCTAAAAACTGAAACAAGAAAATGGTAAAGAAAAATTTAATTTAAAACTCTATGCAATTGACGCATGGTGCTGTCTGCGTTCTGCGCCAGAGGACAAATATTATTCTGTGCCAGGGGTCGCGAGTTCGATCTACAAGACAAAATATTGTGTTCATGAACATGACTATTTTGTTATTTTAATTTTTAGTTTTTTGCATTCACAATGCAATTTTTATTATAGAAAAATGGAAAATGAAGTATTTAGAAAAAATCGACCCGTCTCACAACCAGCTCCGATGGGACTCGAACCCACGACCTTTCGCTTTCCGGGCGACTGCTCTAACCACTGAGCTACGGAGTGGTTACGAGAAGCGTCGAATTTATCCAATACTTCTTACTCGCTGTATAGTCAGCGTTAATTTCATCAATGTGGAGATATTACTACCCTCACACGCAAAAGAAATACCTTTCCAGGTATTTGGCAATCGCTAAAGATGAAATTACTATAGCAAGTTATTTTAATTTTTAGTTTTTTGCATTCACAATGCAATTTTTATTATAGAAAAATGGAAAATGAAGTATTTAGAAAAAATACTTCATCATTACTTCATTAACGCTGACTATACAGCGAGTAAGAAGTATTGGATAAATTCGATGCTTCTCGTAACGACTCCGTAGCCACTGAGCTACGGAGTCGCCCGGTTAGAGCAGTCGCCCGGAAAGCGAAAGGTCGTGGGTTCGAGTCCCATCGGAGCTGGTTGGGAGACGGGTCGATTTTTTCTAAATACTTCATTTTCCATTTTTCTATGACTATTTTGTCTTGATGAGTGGGTGTTTTGTGTTTTCAGGCCCCCTACAAGGTGGACCGACGATCCAGTCAAGGTCGCGGGAAGCCGTTGGATGCGGGCAGCGCAGGACCGATCGTTGTGGAGATCCTTGGGGGAGGCCTATGCCCAACAGTTGGGCGTCGTTCGGCTGACATAATGAGTAGGTGTTTTGAAAGGTATGTAGGTATTCACACATAACACAAGTTCCTACAAATGAAATTATTTTGGACTAGATAATTTGTGTGATTGTATGATAATCGTATGCATTTTTTTGCAATTTTGTTTCATAACCTACCTTTCCCACAGCTGGTCAGTATTAATTCTCTTTCCTCCACAGCCCTCAAGACCGATAAGGCTCGACCGCAAGGAAGCCAGATGCGGAAATCTTCATAATTACCCCCTCAGGTTTCCACTTGATTTAGCGCCGCCATCTTCCCAGCCATCCATCATCCCGCCGATAAATAGACCCTCCTATCGGCAAGATAATCGTATACACTGTATTTCTTTTATAACAGTTTTATTTTCCGAAATTATATTGCGCGAGAAGCATATATTTTATAAAAATATCATCATATCCCTCTAAGGGAGTAAAAAAGGGTGTCCACTTAGACGAAGTCACGAACGGAGCGCTAGTTGCAAATGAGAAATAATGAACTAATCACAAGTTATAGTAGTAATTTAGGAACTTGAGATACTTTAAGTTCTAAGGAAGACTAGAATATAATAAAATAGATGATCAAACGAACTACTGTGAAGTTCGATCGCTATTATATGAGTCGTTTCATTCGAAGATATAATATTTACAGAGTAGTCCCTTTAACCTACAGGCAACTTCGCATGTCTTTAGAGATTAAAAAAAAAAAAGTTCACTAATCTGTCATTTACTGTTCTGTGGTCAGTTTGACGCCATTTTTCTCATTTCGTTTAGAGCAAGTTCAGCGTAATAGCGGTGTTCTAGAACAAAGCTTAACTAGTGGGTTTGTAAACCTCCGCCTGCAGCTGAGGTTTACTGGGCTGGGCGGGTTGCTATATCTTCGAATGAAACGACTCATATAATAGCGATCGAACTTCACAGTAGTTCGTTTGATCATCTATTATATTTCGTCGTTTCATTCTTTGATATAATATTTACAGAGTAGATGTTTAGAGATTTAAGCTTTGTTCGAGAAGAAGTGTTGATGGGTTGTTTTTATAAGAATAAATAACCATCTCAATTAAACATATTATGTATTTGTTCATAAGCAGAATGTAAACAATCAACCCTTAAATAATATTAAGTTTTCTCCGTACAAATTAAATACCTAATCATAAATCAGCAATAAAAAAAAGTAACTAATCATTAGTAGGGAACGTTACGGTTCTCGCGAAGACATCTTCGCTTTCAATAGGCCGGTTATAGAACCGAGCAAAGGCTGTGTCGATGTAGGTACTTGTCCAACCAGCTGTTTTTCTTATCTCGTCTACAAACACTGAGTCGTGAGCAAGCACGGTCGAGATGGAGGCGTATCGTGTGCTATCGCCACTCTCCCAAGCTCCCAACAGCTTATTTAACCCAGCGGCTTAAAGACTGCGAGCTGGTGCGCTTGTGGAGTTTTTTGTATTTTAACAACAGTTTGTCTGCGTTCGAAGTCCTCATATTTTTTGAAAAATATATATGATCGACGAGGACTGAAGCAGGGCATATATTTATTTTCTCGTGAAAGAGTGGCAAGTACAGCATGGGTTGTTCGCGGCCCGGGACCGAAGTTTTATCAATGTCGGTTATGGCTATCTTAACACCGTCTTGAGAAATGAATACATTTTCTAGTTTTATAAGCGTGAAAGTTTGTACCCTGTGCATTGTACAAAGTGTTCTTGTCTAGGCTCAGTACTAAATTTGGGTATCAATTAGGTATGTGGTTGAGAACAAGTTGTGGGTCCCAAGTAGAGGTATATTTAGGGCGACTTGGTTTAAGTTTGTAAGCGCCTTTTAGAACTCGTTAAATACACTCATGTGAGCCGATGTTACTGTTTAATGGTTTAAGAACAGTGAAACGGTACGGCGCGGGACGGTGATTTAATATCAACGTAAGCTTCGTCAGATAGCTCCCATTCAGTATCGGGGTTGCTTTTACTTGGCTCGATATCTGAGCCGTTATTTTTTGTGTTTACTTATGACGCGTGTAGCCAAATGGCGATGAATCTACCTACATCGTGTCAACTTCTTTAAGCGTGGAAATCTTATTCCATCTACCTTGACGGTTAATGTAGCATACTACTGTAGTATTATCCATGCGCAGTAATATTGCACAATGTCGTCTTCCTTTGTAAAAGCTTTCATAGGACAGAATGTTGTAAAAAAGTTATTGCGCCACCAGTTTTAGTCTTCTTAAAATTAAATTTTTGCTTTGCATTTACCGTTATGGCGCTGCAATGCCAAAAACTTCTGGCGTTCTTAAAGTTAAATCCGTATTTAGCTGCTAGACAGACCGAAATTAGAACACCAATAAAATTAGCAAAGATTCTTATTGTACGTTTCGGTAATTTTAAATAATTTCTGATCATTTGTGCAATGTTTCTGCGTTTTACAGCGAGAAATGTTGCGTATCATAATTATAAAAAGCCTTGGAAAGTACAGACTTGAGAAGGCGTTAACACACTTTTTTCGCGGTTTACAACAAAACCTAAACATTGTAACAATTTAGGAGTCGTACCGTACGTAGTCGTACGGAAGTGTCCCCGATGCCTTATGTTAAGATTCTTTTTACTAACCTTCTATGGGCCACAGTATTGTCTGATAAATAAAGAATTTATTTATTAAGCATCGTCGAAATAAATTTACTGATTTATGATCTTGGCTTCTAAGATAGGACATATAACCTCTCTCATAATTTTGGTAAAAACCCTGGATGCTGATGCTACGGATAGGCCGTAAGTCAAGTCAGTAAATTCGTCGATAGCTAAGTTTGAATTTGGAGCTTGAAAATGAAATCTTAAATATTATTCGGTCTTCCTTACATATTGGAAGTCATAAATACGCCTCTTTGAGGTCAATCGGTGCTACAAAACTACTTTGTGGTATAAGTTAAGGAGATGTTCTATAGTCTTCCATTCTAAAATAGTTTTTCTTCTCAATAAATTTATTTAATGATTTAAGATTTAAGACAAAGCGTTTACCACCATTAGACTTGGGTGCAAGGAAAGTTCTTGATATGAACTGGTCAATTACCGCGGGGAACAATGTGAAATTGCTCCAATTCAATTAATTAATTTATAGCTTGGACCATCTCGTGACTTTCTTCGGGGGTAAATTTTGATTAAAGCACGACAGACTGTCACTTCCGTACAGAAGGGTATATAATATCCGTTTTGGATCCATGATAGTACAGTTTTGTTGTATGTTATATGAAACCAACAATCATAGAAGTATTGAATTCTGCCAGCGTGTACCTTTGTTATTGTGGCAGTGCACGGGGCCTGGGTTGATTGTAGTTCTTCGCATGAGACGAAGCAGGCTGAGGGTAGGTTCGTCGCGGTGGCGGCGCTAGCCTCTGTCCTGTCCTGTGGTTTGACCTCCCCGCCGCCCCCCTGTTTCACGGGTACTGAGGAGGTCCTGACCGGTTTCCCTGATGGGCAGGACAAATGACTGTGGACTGGACTGCAGAAGGTTTCTGAATTGTGAATGTTTTCCAAATCTGTGAACCTAGTCGTTCGATTGCCTTACTGGCTTTTATATTTTCGGATGATGTATTACCCAATAAAGAGTCATATCTATCGGAGTCTTGTAGGACGTGCAGGAAATTATTTTCTAAACTAGATGTAATCTTTGGAAATGTTAGGAAATGGTGTAAATCAATACCAAAATGCGACAGTCGTGGCTTAGATACTAAAGAGATTGTATCTTATCGTCTGAGGAGAGCAGTGTGTCCATTGCTCTATTTACCTATTGCCGAGGTACCCATATCAAGTTGTTGTTGAAAACCAAGAAACATTTTGTAGCGTCCCCTCACGACGACGACGTCAGAAACTGCGGCAGCAATCGCTGCGTTTAATTTAGGTGCTTGCAACATTCAACAATTTATTTATTATACAAATTATTTGGTATCAAGTACCTTTGTCAAGTTCTCTTTCTGATCTTTTGGTAGACCTATTTTTCATAAAGGTGTCCATAAATTAGCTAAGCTGAATGGCATCTCCAAAATCAGGCGTATCGGACGTAGACGCCCTCAACGCTGACAATATTATTGTGGATCGAAAGTTATCGATGTAATTTCTTGAGTGAGCCGTTTGCGATACTGCGGCATCCAAGGTTTGTTGGATGGATATTGCCAAAGATTGTTCGATAAAGTCCCGCATCGTTTTGTATGATATTTATTGTATCCAAAACAAACGTACTCTTTTTTGCCAAAAAAAAAACAACATGAGGGTAGAATGTATAAGATAAAATTCAAAGAATAATTTAATAAGTTATTATGGCCTAATAATTTATATTGTCCCGCAGACAATAAACTATAGATAACGTGCATCTTTCCTAGTATGCAGGTAGATTCTACTTTATGTCATAATATGTGACCCATCATTAGCCCGCAGCTAATTACGATATCGTGGTTAACCCCCAGTCAATTGCGACTTAGTTTGATTTTATGTAACTTAATGAACTGTAGATAACGTGCGCCTATCCTAGAACGCAGGTAGATTCTCCTTCATGTCATAATATATGTCCCATAATTAGCCCGCAGCTAATTACGATATCGCGATTGACCCGCAGTCAATATCGATTTAGTTTGATTTTGACTAACTACCTAAATAAACTGAAGATAACGTGCGTCTATCCTAGGACGCAGGTAGATTCTACTTCATGTCATAATATATGACCTATAATTAGCTCGCAGCTAATTACGATATATCGCGATTGACTCGCAGTCAATCTCGATTTAGTTTGATTTTATGTAACTAAATAAACTGTAGATAACATGCGTCTATCTTAGAACGCGGGTAGATTCTACTTCATGTCATGACATATGACCCATAATTAGCTCGCAGCTAATTACGATATCGCAATTGACTCGCAGTCAATCTCGATTAAGTTTGATTTTATGTAACTAAATAAAGTGTAGATAACATGCGTCTATCCTAGAACGCTGGTAGATTCTACTTCATGTCATAATATATGACCCATAATTAGCTCGCAGCTATTTACGATATCGCGATTGACTCGCAGTCAATCTCGATTTAGTTTGATTTTATGTAACTAAATAAAGTGTAGATAACATGCGTCTATCCTAGAACGCGGGTAGATTCTACTTCATGTCATAAATATGACCCATAATTAGCTCGCAGCTAATTACGACATCGCGATTGACTCGCAGTCAATCTCGATTTAGTTTGATTTTATGTACCTAACTAAACTCATCTAGTGAAATCACTTGTTCATGTTCACCAGTGAACAACAAGAAACAAATAAGTATTAATTGTATCTTAATATCTGATAAATTTAGTTAACTATTGTGTAGCTTGTTAATAACTTGTATGCACAAATATTCGAATAGGAATTGATAAAGCACTATAAACGTACCTGTGGCATTATCTTCATTCTCTGAAGAATATAAACGTTGGACTCGTTCAACATTTTCCTGTGCGCTGCGTTTCGGCATTTAAAATAGACGCGTGCGCTCGTTGCCTCGCATGAAAAAGGAATGAGAAAAATGGCGTCAAACTGACCACAGAACAGTAAATGACAGATTAGTGAACTTTTTTTTTTTTAATCTCTAAAGACATGCGAAGTTGCCTGTAGGTTAAAGGGACTACTCTGTAAATATTATATCAAAGAATGAAACGACGAAATATAACAATTACTTTATTCTTCGTAAACAATAGTTGAATCATGTTTTTATTACTCAAATGAGTGCAAAACGTCATAGTTGTACCAAATTAATCGCCAAATCGTCGCTTTATAAATTAAACATGAATGCAAATAAACATCTTGAATGACAAATGGAAGCAGTCCGATACACAACCTGTATAAATGCTTTATTCTTCCAAAGAGATCATTAGTACCGGTGAAGTAGTCTCCAAGTACACAAACGACGCCCCGGCGCCGATTTACATAAAACAGAACCGGGAAAAACGTTATACCGGTGTTGTTTTACCGGTACGGACCTCAACTGCCGTCTAATGATGTTGGGGGAAACACTGCTGAAGGTTTTATTGACAACCATATATAATACGATATTTATTAACGAGTAAGTATGAGGAATATGTAAAGAGCCAATAAGCTCATCTGCAAGAAAGAGGCAAGAAAATATAAGTTGTCTGTCACCCCTTTGCGAAATTCACAGTAGAAATCTACCTACACATTTACTTTTGTAGGATTTTGAATTTTGTATCGTTGTAATCGCAACCTGCCTGTTTTTTAAGTGACACTTCTTTCAGAACTAACGCGTGAGATGCTCATTCTTACCTCATTATTGCGTGTTATGTTTGGAAGTAAAGAAAGCAAGGGAAAAGATAAAACAAGTGATTTCTGCAGGAAAAATGCGCCATCATACCTACCTACTATGTAGCTTTCAGTATAATTTACTTGTACTTTGTACATAAGAAAAAGCTCAAAAATAATTTGGTAGGATCACAGAACACGGAAAGATCTATATTTTTCCTTATTTCAAAACTATTGGAGAAAAAAACATTATAAATTAAGATATATTATGGATTAGTTCCGTGGGCAGGCCCCCTACAAGGTGGACCGACGATCTGGTCAAGATCGCGGGAAGCCGCTGGATGCGGGCAGCGCAGGACCGATCGTTGTGGAGATCCTTGGGGGAGGCCTATGCCCAGCAGTGGGCGTCGTTCGGCTGACATGATGATGATGATGATGATGGATTAGTATAGATTAAGATTGGAATATGGTTTTTAGCCGACCTACAATTTTATATATAGGTAAAATAGGGAATTACAACAATGTTTTTCAGACGGATTACGTTTCTATCTTGTTTTTTATTTACTTAAGATTTTATTAAAAAATCAAACTTTCAAGGGGCAGAACATCATATCAGCACAATTTGTCTCTTTGACATTAATAAAAAAAAACTTTACAGCATCTGCGAGTCACAGTTTCAGCTCATTTAGCTGCCAAATGTATATAAAAAGTTGCGCCTCCCTTTTCAACTGTTTTTAAGACTTACTTTGAATAAAGGTCGCCTATTCACGTCACGACATGGAGACACATTTTTACAAGCATTTAAATCTTTACAAATTTTAACACTAATCTTTTCTTATTAAAAATGTAAATGCGGTAGTAAGAAATGCCAAAAATAATTTAATAAATAATGATAATAAATATTGGACACCATTATGACGCCATCACATACCTACATTGTTCCAATACCAAACTACAGTAGCTTGAGAACTAATATTATGCAATTTTTTCTCTTAACTCTGTTATTTAATAATATTGTTTAATCTGTGCTTATGCTTAAGCCATTGTTGTAATAAGTAACGATATGTTTTTTTTTGTAAATGTCGTTACCCAAGAAACGCTGGCAAGCTTATTGCGCCTGTTCTTCTTGTCAGTTAAAAAAGTCTAGAACGGGCGGTAGGAAAATATTGACGATTCAAAAGTACATCTGTATCATGTTTATTTGAATATTTTTTTTATCTTTTATCAAATTGGAAAAACGACGGGATAACATACATTCAGACCCAAAGAAATATTGAAAAGTTCGTTTTCAATATTTACCCGATCGATCAAGTAATTATTAGGTACCTATAACTTAAGAATTCTAAAACTATTTAATTCCAAAAAGTTACCAAAACAAAGTATAGATGCGTCACCTCGACTCCGACAGTCGCATTAACCTCGTGTCGCACAATCCACAGCGGTCCCCAAACTTTCCTGAATAATGTGAGTGTTATGGCCCGAAATATGGTTCATTTGGCGCGGAAACTCTCTAAGTGCGTGGAAATCGTATTCATATTTTTTACGCCTCAACTGCTCCCGACGCGGATTTGAATAAGCGGGCCGACTCTGTCTTCTTCGAGTCTCTTTGAGATGTATGAAATTTTCATTGTGAATGCACCCGTAAATTAAATGATGTTACAACTTTTCGGCGCTGAATTTTTCGCGAATTTTGGTTTTATACAATGTATATTATATATAGCGCTTGATTCTTTTACTTTTAAGGCGCTACTCGGAAAAATATGGACTTTTTGATTTAAAACTATAGGACGGTTACAGTTGTTACAAATCTGGTAATAAGAAAAATATTTTTTCATACCTTTATCTAGAATCGTATAGTTTTAGAAACACGATTTTATGACTTTGGCTCGACACTTTTTATTTTCGAAAATACCTCTAAAAAATAAGAAATATCAAGATTATTAATAAATGGGGATACATATACTATTGAAAATTGGTTTAATTAGTGGACACCAATAATATTTAGGATCGTATAGAAGCATTTTTTTAAACTCGCTATAGTTTTTGAATACGAAGTGATTTTGTGTTTATTTTGCGTAATCGGCAAAATCGGTCTCGCTCCCGCGCGCGTCGTTTTCTCATTGCTATCTCGCTTTAGCATAATTTTTCCGAGTATCGCCTTAAAAGGTTCAGTCTAGTTCGTTTTAATATAGTGGGATAAAATGAACATACTTAATCAAAAAATATCATATGTTTTACTAGCTGAACTTCGTACCGCCTTAGTGCCACCTGCTGGATCCAATTGTGTTTTCAAACCATCAGGAACCCATTGAAATATACTTACAGAGGTACCATGGGCAACAGCGTCGCTTAAACACTTCTAAGGTTAAGGCGCCGATTCCCCAAATTAGGGTATTTTAAATTATTGATTACTCGTAAATCACAAGTACTTAAAACTTGGAAAAAATATATGTTATTTACAGTTTACAGTTATTTATCTAGTGCTTCCGGCCGTTTTTTTTTGATTGGTGATATTTTACTGTGTCAAATAAAATCCCAAACATCCGTCTAATCGTAATCCAAATATCGTATTACTTGCAGTATACTTGGTTTTAGTTAATAAAAATTTACGAAAATGATTGTCTTTGGGTAGCCGAGGGATTCCGGCCGTAATAATTTTAAATTTTTTATTAGTTAATTTTTAATTGAATTTTAAGTGATTTTCGATTCGCGGGGCGCTCGCGAGTTCACAGTTCACTGCCGGCTGCCGCTGCGTCCGCGTGAAGTGTATCGAGCGCGGCCGAGCAAGCGTTAGCGTGCCTATTTCGGTCGGGATTCCTCGCCTTAAAATGGCTTGCACGCTGCGCGCCGTCAACACATACTTGTAGTTCGTGCAGGGGCGATACGCGCGCACACGAATTTTGTTGCTAAGTGGTTAAGCGACGCTGTTGCTCAGAGTACATTTCAACCAAATCGGTCTAGCCGTTTAGGAGGAGCTAGGTGACAAACACACGTATAGTATACCTACCACCTATCCCACAAATAGTGCGTTTACCAAACAATGTATAACTAGAAATTAAACCTCAAAAGTCATACTTAACTAATCATACCATTGTTTTTTGTTTGAGTACTAGGTATGTACAAACAATAATTATTAAATTATACGTTAACATATAAAAATCCACAAGAAATTGATAATAAGTTCTGTATTCTTCCTATTTATGTTCATCTTAAGGCGATACTCGGAAAAACTATGCTAAAGCGAGATAGCAATGAGAAAACGACGCGCGCGGGAGCGAGACCAATTTTGCCGATTACGCCAAAAAAACACAAAATCACTTCGTATTCAAAAACTATAGCGATTTTAAAAAAAATGCTTCTATACGATCCTTAATATTATTGGTGTCCACTAATTAAACTAATTTTCAATAGTATATGTATCCCCATTTAAGAATAATCTTGATATTTCTTATTTTTTAGAGGTATTTTCGAAAATTAAAAGTGTCGAGCCAAAATCATAAAATCGTGTTTCTGAAACTATACGATTCTAGATAAAGGTATGAAGAAATATATATCTTATTACCAGATTTATAACAACTCTAACCGTCCTATAGTTTTATATCAAAGAGTCCATACTTTTTCCGAGTAGCGCCTTAATAACCTTAAATACATTCCAAGTTTGCCGCCCAATATTTCTAACGGTGTGCAAACAACTCGCCTACTAAACCCGACCTCCGAGCTCCGACCGAACTTAATTTCGCCCCCGCCGCAAAGAAAACTTACCTTAAAATTAATATTTCTTTCATTAAAATCTTGTAATATTTTCGCTGCTGCATGCATAAGTAATGCCATGAATAAGTTAGCAAAAACCTCGGCGCTCCGCTCTGATTGCGCGCTACAGACAGACGGTACTGCTCGACCCTTCGATTGGATCTTGTTATTGCTATTACTTTATCAATCTATTAACATTTTAGTGTATTTAACAGAAGTTTTATCCAAGTTAGATAACGCTCTGAGGCAAACTGTAAAAATTAGCACAAGGAGTTTACGATGTAGGAAAAAATAATTGATAGTAGGTAATTCTTTTAATTGCCACTTGCTTTCATTTCTCCATTTCATGTGGATTATCTGGAAGACCGCATTTTTAACCGTCACCGTCGCAAAGTTGCACATCTATCGATATTTTATTGAATATACTTTGGAGAGTGTGCGAGTCAACTGCACGACCTTGTTCCTCCAGACCCTTGCCACCATCGGGGTAACAGACGCGGGCTTTGGTTCCCCGATAAGTCCTATAACTACAACTTAGTCTCTTCCAGACGAGAGTGTACAACTGTACAGGCAGTTCCTGGGCAAGCATGCAACATCTTAGAGCACAAAACTCCTGTTTAATAAACTAGCTAGATGGTGGTCAAATGCCTGCCGTACTTATATCTAAATACCTTTTTTTCAACCTCGCAAAAAGTTCATAAGTTTCAATTGTTGTCAGATATTTATCATTATTTTATTTATTTTGTGTTTGTCAAGACAGGATTTATACTTACTGTATTTTACATTGAAACTCTTAGCTGACCTTGCATTTCATTTTTTCGAAGTGTTATTTCGTGTAGCGATGAGTGGTGTTCATAATAAGTATATAACTACATAGTACTAAAGTGTTCATATAAGTATCTTGTATTATTTCCAGTATCCAAAATTAAAATTCTGTGGCATTGTCCATTGCCTAAAACCATACTTCAAAAAACCTGTCATTACATTTCCCAAGACTTCAGTATTCCATTTGACCCGGGTGTCTATTCGCAAATCGCCCGGCCATCAATCACCCCGGTATTAGCCGGGCCATCTCCCTTCCACAAAGGGTTACGCTTCTTTTATCTCGCCAAGGTACGCGAATTTAGCGAAATTCGACTTTATTGCTCGACATTTAGAGCTTTGACGGGACCTATCGTGCAAAGTTTGGTCCCGCATGGACACTTCATCAAGTTAGGTTTTTGTATAACAAGCGAAGTACAGGTATTGTAATGGAAAATTCTTTGAGGCTCGTCAATCATATTAAAAGTTATTTGTTGAGAAGAAGAGTGATAGTTTGTGTTGTTGCCTTTGATATGGTTCTTCTGGTTTTTTGAGAAATCGTCACTCACAATAAAATAGTAAATACCTAATGGTCATAGGATTGTCAGTCATAAGATAATCAATATTTTAGGTATTTTTTTATATAAATAGATACCTAAATTGTAGGAAAAACCACTTGTCTCCAAATACCATCGTAGATCACATAACGCTTATCATCAGGCGTGATAGCGGACAAGCGCTTGCCAATCAATAATAAAAAAATAAATAAAAAAAAACTACAAAAATACAAAGTTCAATCAACAATTTAGTCTGGACTTTTTCTGTTGCTCAATCCATAGATACTAATGCGAAAATACGTACCTTTTTACGCCTAAACCACTGAACCAATAATGATATTGTACATTACAAGTTTCAACGTTTCTGATCGAATATAGTCAGGAGCGCGATATATCCGAATTACATAAATTACATTCAGTCGTAGACGCGGCTGTCCACTCTATTTATTATTTATTTATTTTCTTAAAGGAAGACCAACAGCAACATTATTTAAAACTATAATATGACATCATATTATATACTCTATAATAATGTCATCTTCATATTATAGTTGGAAGCACATGTGATTCCGAAGGATTTGTGCTGTTATTGTGATGCATTAGGTGTTCGCGCGCTGATCCCGGGCTTGCTCTGGGCTGTCGCGAAGCCATTGTGCAGTGATAAATGTATGGGAAATGGGTTTTATTACGTCATACTAGTGTCTCCGTGATAGCTAGGTGCACTTTCTTGGATTTAAAATGTCGTTAGCTGGACATTTGATGTTTTCATTTTTGCAATGACAAATTTTTCTTACCTAGTTCTAAACTTAAAAGACTGAAACGCCTGGAAAAAAAACAAACCTAAAATCTTGAAAAGTTGTTGAATATTTATCGTATTGTCAGTTCGTTTTTAATTCCATATTGATTAGGGATCCATCGAGCTAAATGTTGAATGGAAACACCAAAAGGAAATAGTAATTTTATATTAGTTTCATTGAATCAAAAACTGGTTTAACCGTTGACAATTTGAGAACATTGAAAATGTTGCTGTATCTTTACTTAGGGAGACCGTTGCCAATCGCATCGTTTTAACAAAATGCATATCTATACTTATCTATCAATGAAAATGAAGTATTAGAAAAATTCGACCATTCTGAGAATTAGCTTCGAATGAGACAAACTTTTCTAATATTTCGTTTTCAATAATAAAAATTGCATTTTGATTTAAAAAAAGTATAAAAAACATACTTATCTACTTATATTAATCACTAGCCTTCCGCCCGCGGCTTTGCCCGCGTGGACTACACAATGTTATCCCGCGGGAACCAAACTTTATTCCGGGATAAAAAGTAGGTAACTTCTGTCACTCTCCAGCGGCAGCAGCGCCCAAACTATCCGTTGCTTCGTTTTGATGTGTAAGACGGATATAAACGACTTACGTCAAAACGGTTTGTATGGGAAAAGAAAAGTGTGGTTTTTACTGTTACCCACGCAATTTTTATGATTTTTCACCCCACAAAAACAGTCCGTGACTTATGGAATAAAATGAAAAAGAAATATAGCCGAATTGGTCCAGCCGTTCTTAAGTTTTGCGCTAAGCAACATTTATTTATTTAAAAGAAGAAAATTATTTATTTAATATTAAAGATGTGAACGAGTGTTTGTGTGTTTGTTCATCTTTCACGACAAAACGAAGCAACGGATTGACGTGATTTCTGGTATGGGGATATTTTGGGAGCTATAGATAGTGACATAGGCTACTTTTTATCGAATTATTTAGTAAGTACATACCTAATAAATAGTGTTCCGTGTTTTGTTAGAAACAGTTTTTTCTATTTCTATTTAAATATTCACATAGAAGTGCTCCTTCAAATCTGTTTGTGCTCTGCAGAGACGGTCCTAGCTATTCTCAGTTGTGTAGGTGTTGTTCGTGTCAGTCAGGGTGTTTTGATATTTTTCCGTCGGCGCGTCACGTTGCGAGGGCCCTCGAGGTAAGCTATGTGCATAAATTTGGTGCAGTTGTGACGCCGGCGTCTTTGTGGCTGAGAGGAGAGTCATTGTAGGTTTGGTTATTGCGCTTGTGTTGTGACTTTGAAGCTGAGTCTTGTTGATTTGGACAAATTGTAACACATGTCAAACTTTTATAAGTACCTATTTTCTCTGCAATGATTCCGTGTTCACGAAATGCCAAATTAACTTATTATGAAACTATGCATTATTTATAATATCCCTAAATTTAAAACTTAATGCGTAGAACAATCGTTGTCTCATTCATACGTATGTAATACGTACCTAATACGTACTTAGTTGTAATAAAAAGTTTCTGATTTAAACAACTATACCCCCTTATTACAAAACGTGGTCTAAAATTAGACCTGGTTTAAAATTCATGCTAATTCTGCCTTTCATTTGGAAAATGAAAGTGTCCCAGTTTAGTACCAGGACTATTTTAGTCCACGTTTTGTAATAAGGGGGCTAAAGTTTAAGAAAAAAAAATTTAATGAAGTTTTCATGCTATCACGTGTAGGTACCTACTTTAAATGATAACAATATTCCAAAAAAATAAGGCCATCTTTTTTATTGAGACACTCGAGTGTATATATAACAGCCATAACGGGTTAAGGGCCCGTTAAATTTAACTTTTCGTTTTATGGCGTGAGAAAAAAGGCCAGGTGCTCCTTCGGGCCGATATTAAAATGTTTCATGTAAATTTCAGTCGTTCCGAGGCAATATTTCACGAGTTCTGTAGGTGTGCTCCGTATTCATAGACTCACTTAGTTTAATATTGGGGTTAGAGGCCCTTTAATGGTGTTTTTCTCGAGAAGATTTCGTGGAGAGAATGGGGTCGCGTGAAATTGGGAAAAACAGTTGATTTTACTTTCGTATTTACTTTGATCAGGAGTTTTATTATGTTTATTAGTAAGCCTGGTCTACTGCGATGTATTCGCCACAGGGACAAACTTTTTCGAAAGTGTAGACAATACCCAACCAATGACGTAATTGCCGTGACATACAAGCGCTACAAATCTTTTTGCAATAATTTGCTTAAAAAAGTTAAATTAGAATATGAGCGTGCTCAGTTTGATAAAAATAAAAACAATATAAAAGGCACCTGGAATGTTATTAAAACAATTGCTAATTTAAATAAAAAGACTACCTCTGACTCTCTATTATCTATGTGTGGTGACCCTCGTTGCTCTGTGAATGAGGTCAACAAATTATTTACCAGTGTAGGTGTCAGGCAGATGACTGACAGTATTTCTATTCCGCGGCAACGCTATGAAAATCAAGAGTCCTGTCCAGAATCAATGGTTTTATTTTCTACAGACGAGGCAGAAATTGATTCGATAATCATGGGTCTTAAACTAAGCTGTGCAGTTGGTTGGGATTGTATTCCAGTTACTCTTGTGAGAGCTGCTAGATGTATTTTGCTTCCTGTTCTTAATTATGTTTTTAACCTTTGTATTTCATCCGGTATCTTCCCAGGTGCCTTTAAGAAAGCAGTCGTTCATCCCATATATAAGAGTGGGGACAGAAACATCGTCTCTAACTATAGGCCTATTTCTGTGCTTTCTGTCTTCTCCAAAATTTTGGAAAAGCTCATAAACAAAAGATTAAGTGGTTTTCTCGACTCTAACCATGCCATATCTCCCAACCAGTTTGGCTTTAGGTCGGGTAAGTCAACTGAGGACGCGGTTCTTGATCTTACAGGATCAATTGTTAAAAACTTTAACAAGAAACAAAAATCATTGTGCCTGTTCCTTGACATTTCTAAGGCCTTCGACACTGTTTCTGTCCCCATCCTGCTGTTAAAACTAGAGCGTTTGGGTGTCCGCGGCTTAGTATTGAATCTGTTTCAGAGTTATCTTAGTGGCAGATGTCAATGTGTGTCATATTAATGGTTTCACAAGTGATGAGAGACCCCTTACGTCCGGAGTTCCGCAAGGCAGCGTGCTCGGCCCAACTCTGTTCCTTGTTTATCTTAACGGCCTGTGTAATTTGCCTTTACCAAACTGTAAAATAGTGGCTTATGCCGATGATACAGCGATTCTTGCACACGGGTCAAGCTGGGAGGAAGCTCGAATTCACGCGGAACATGCCCTGAGAATTGTTATTGCTTGGCTCTCTGAAAATCTGCTTCAACTCAACCTCTATAAAACCGCATTTGTCACTTTCGCGCCACGGCTTCAGTCACAGCCGGACTCTTCGTTCAAATTATCGGCACATGTGAGTCACTGTCCCACCATAAATGTGTGTGATTGTTTTCAAATCGTGCGTCTGAATCACGTCAAGTACCTGGGTCTCGTGGTCGACAGTGTTATGTCTTGGCTCGAACATATCAAATCGGTCTCGTCACGTATTAGAAAACTAATATATGTTTTTCGGAAACTTCGATGTAGTGCTGACGTTGGTATTTTGAGGACAGCCTACATAACCTTAGCCGAATCTATTCTGAGTTACTGTATAACGGTCTGGGGCTCCTCATGTAAAACAAATCTCTTGCTGCTTGAGCGGTCACAGAGAGTGGTGCTGAAAGTCATGGCTTTTAAACCTACTCGGTTCAGTACCACACTTCTTTATGACCTATGGAAGGTTCTCTCTGTACGTAAGCTCTTCGTTTCTAAGGTGGTCCTACGAAAACACAAGACATGCAGTTATGATCCGGAGTTGGCTGCCAACATTAGACTAGCCAATAGAATTTTTAAAATTGAAAAATGCACTACAGATCTAGCTAGGCTTCATTATGTACATTTTAGCTCAGTGTTATATAATAAAATCAACAGCAAACTGGGAATTTACAGCTTAACTGTTCGCGAATGCAAAAACCTCTTGAACGAGTGGCTTCTTAGTTTAAAATATGACGAAATTGAGAGTCTTGTTCTGTAATTCTAAAACTTATGTTTCCATATAATATGTATATACATTCACACACGCCCGAGTCCTTGTTTGTAGTTTTTTTTTTTTTTTTTTTTTTTATTAATTAGTTAATTTATCTATTTTTTTTGGAATCTGTCTTTATTTTATTATGCGAACGCTTTTGTATTGTGCTTTGGGTGGGCGCTAATAGCTGCGACACAGTTTGACTATTGCAGTTATTAACGTTTATGTTGTTTGTGAACTTTTTATAGATGCTCAATAAAATATTTGTATTTGTAAATATTTGTATTTGTAAATATATTTAACGAGTTTTTCTGTGTAGAACACAGTGAACACTTTTTTATAGTTTGAAAATACCGTCTTCAAGTGAGAGCGGCATAATCACTCATCACTAATCAAACTTTAATTAAAGATAAAATATTGTTTACATTGGCAGGTCAGAACAGACTTTAAATAATTTAACGCTGTGTATGCGTTAAATATTGCATGACTGTTGAACGATCCAAGGGCGGATCCAGGGGGTGGGTCATGGGGGTCATGACCCCCCCCCCCCCCGGGCTGGGTCCAGGACCTAGGTGGACCACTAATTAAAATTGTTAAACGATGTTTTTATAAATATTTTTCTTCTTGTGACTTGACCACGAGGACCACGACTATGTAACCCCCCCTGGCGCCAAAGCTGGATCCGCCCTTGGAACGATCACAAATGTTAAACTGAAAGCAATAGATAACGGGTCACATAATAAGTAACTATTATGCAGAATTTATAACTGTGTCGGACACAATACATAAAATTGTCTACGTTTGTACAAAATCAGTGGCAGACAGCACGGGTAGCGTGACGAATTCGAGAAAGGTTATGTCTTTATCGAAACGTCAAAACTGACATTTCGTCGTAGACAGACCTATTGTTCGGCTGTCAATAATTATAGACGTTCGACAAAACTCTTCTCGGGTTTGTCATGCTACGCGTGCTGGACACAAAAGTGTCTACGTATGAGCAGGGAGGACTGACTTCATACGTCACTGGGGTGGCTGGTACAAAAGAGTCAAAAAGTATCTACGTCTGCGTAGCGCCTTAGACAGTCTTATAAGTAAATTATTGCATTTGATTAAGTTTTTTAATATACTTATCACTTCAAGCGTGGACTGAGTAAATCGTTCTTTAATGAGTGTGCAAATTATTTTAATTTTTAGTTTTTTGCATTCACAATGCAATTTTTATTACAGAAAAATGGAAAATGAAGTATTTAGAAAAAATCGACCCGTCTCACAACTAGGAGCTCCCATCGGAGCTAGTTGTGAGAGTGTGCAAATGTCTGAAAAATAGTAAAAGCTTCTCTCGTCGTCATCTTTGTAAAGTATGAAAATGAGTTTACAGTGCAGATTAATAGGTAAGGTTCAAATGAAAGGAGGCTTAATAAAAGACTCGAGGGTCGCCTGCCCCGCCCAGGGACGGACTTAGCTACGCTCACTTTGGATGCGAGCTCGTATACCTACGTACGAACGAGATCATACGAATTGATGTACGTATACGTACGACTAAATCGCACCCAGTCTGCGTGCACGCACGGCATTTGTAAGGTTTGGATCACGAGTAATTTATTTTTTAACGTTAGTGTAGCCTTACAAACTTGACATGAACTCTTCGTGCTCGCACTCTGATCTTAAGAATTGTTTACAAACATTAACTAGATTGCATCACGAATTCACGACCCAACGCCATTTGGCCCACAAAACGTAAAATTTGTCTTGAAAATATTAATTTATTCGAATTTGAGCTCATAAAGTTTTTAGTCAATATGGTCTACTATGCCCTTCGATCATATAAACCTTAGAAGATTGTTTTAATGATAAGCTTTAAATAAGAGCAGTGCTTCACGGGGTGTCACACCTGGGGACCAATTCTGCTAACGTTAAGTCACAACCGTGTCTTAATCGTGTTTCGATTGTAGTTCAGTTGTAGTGCTTTTTTCCACACTAGTTACAAGAAATATGTACTTTTTTCACAATACTATTGATAGTCACACCACACATTACATTCACATCACATCATACTGTCATAACTCTTGTAACTAGTGTTTAAAAAAACACTACAACTGAACTACAATTGAGACACGCTTGAGACACGATTGTGACTTTACGTTAGCAGGCTTGGCCCCCAGATCTCAAAACTTTTGTTAATAACTTTCCTATGAGCTGTGACTAGCAATGAATAAATTAATATGAATATGAATTTGCAATCAAACAATCAGTTTTACTTCAAAGTTTTAGAAACTATTGAAAAATTGAAAATGAAGTAATAATAATATAAATTGCATTGTGAATGCAAAAAAGTAAGAATTTAACACTCTCGGCGCCAGTGTATAAAAAATGATGTAGGTATACACAGTGTCCAAACACTTCTGTATCATTTTTGCATACACGGTACTTCGTTCTTGAGACTGTATATCACTTGCGCACACGTTATCTATATGTTTCGTATTTCCAAAATAAAGCTCCGCTAATGTCAATCCCATACATTTCCTTTCTATTCTACTGGCGATATCGATAATAGAAAGACACTGTCTTGTCTAGGCCCTTTGGAAATCTTTTGAGTGTATGTTCCATAGGTTTGTTTGTTTATAGTCCCAGCGCTGGGACGGGCGTATAGGCGGCGGGGCTGGGCGCGCTGGCCACGCAGTTTTCCTAAGAGTTTTGCGTTGGGAATGGGGTGAATAGTTTGTAAGATATAAGAAAACAAATCTAAATAAACTAAAACTTGACCTATAGCATAAGTATCGCTAAATAGCCTTGGCGCTGAGCGTGTTAAATAACTTTTAGAAACTAGACAAATATCAGTCACTCCCCAACCCCTCCCTGCGGCTCATAAGCCGTCGGCCGCTGTTTGTTTTGATTGTATTAATTAAACCAGGAATCCCTCAAAGTTTTATTAAGATTAACACCTCTCTTCTTTTCTCCAGCCTCTCCATATTCATGTCGGATTAACTCGTCCACAAGTTTGCAGCTTTATTTAAACTTGTTAACGGTTACGCGGTGTTTTATATAGGGTTAAAAGGAGGAAGTTAAAAGTTTATTATTAGATGATTTTATTTAGACAAAAATTACAGCTACCAGCTGATTTATTGCGCAAGGATACCATTACTGATTAAAATTTTGTTATAAATTTTATCCTCATTTTTTATTTACGTTCTATAAGGTAGGTACAATCATTGTCACTGTATACCTAATATTTAAACTTATTGAAACCTTTTCGATCGATTGTATTTATTATCAAAAATTAATAATAACCTTTCAGTAATAAATATAACCAACATGTTTTTATTATAAACTGTTTTTATTGATTTATTATTTTTCCAATTGATGATTATTATTAATATTATTTATGTTATCATGCATTTTATTATTATTATTGACTGATTAATTGTGATTGTATTGTATTGTGTAGAACTTTATATTGATTAATGTATGGGTGAAAGCCTGAAATAAATGATTTTATTATTATTATTTATTTATTATAAGTATCTTATTTGATTAAATCGTTACGAAAAATGGTTTCTCAGATAAACAAGTTTTATTTTCACTAAACGTAGGTATCACTATTTCGCCTGTTCCGATAATCAAATTCACACTCACTCAGAATATTATAAGGCGGGAGAAGAAAAGCAATAATTTACCCCGCCCGGGTAAAATACCCCCGGATCCGGTAAAATTACCATAACACACGCTTGATACAGAGGCATGTCGGCGCAGTGCATTTTTAGGCAGTAGTTTTTCCTACAAATTATTTTCTATTTGTGTAATGGTAAAAAAAAATCAAATTATCTTGTTCTTTATCTTCTTAGAAATATATTTTATTAAAATAAATACTTTTTTACAACATATAATTTTTTTTAAAACTAAGTATTTAAGTATTGAATTGGCTTCAATGAGTCACACCAACACATCAAAATATGACTATAAAAATTACTGCATTTAATGCGCGAACTCGTGCAAGTACTAATAGATTTTGTTTCATCGAAATCTGGCCAGGATTTCCAAAGATACAGCGTTGTAAAGTTTCACCAGCTTTTGAAAATTTGCTTTCCTTGCGCGCTATTGCGATGACGTCATGTCGCACTGACATCTCCGTTTGCGGCTGTTGCGGGTGATTTCCGTCTAACTGTACCTACATAGAGTTCGTCTGTGCGCAATCTTCGCGCAACTCGTGCGTTTTTGACGCTAGTTACAGTACATTTTCTTCGTTCTAAGGTTATGGTAAATGATTAGTATTCAATTTCGACCACGCGCAGGCGCACTCTAAAACTGTCACCTACTGTCGATACCGAAAGACATTTATCCCTCAAACTTATCTGACCCATTGGTGGAGGCCCCACTAGCAGTATAAAATTATCGAAATGGCTGTCAGTTTTTAGGGTGCATATTTAACTACCAAGTCAGTTAAGGTTGTAAGTACATTTTGTTTTGACGGTTGCTATATGTATTGACAGAATCCCGCCCGCCATTACGAAAGTTTATTTAATTTATTATTCACGAAAATAAAACATTATTTGAAAGTGTTTTTTCACATGGGCTCAATACAAAATAACTTAAACATTTCATTGATCGACTATAAGAAAAATAAATAAATTTATTACGAAACCGTGAGAGCGCAACTATATAGCCAAAGGATTCTATGTAGGTATACGGAAGTGCGACGTGACGTCACACGTTAATGCCATTGGTTCACCCAAATTTTCTTCGGAGGCCGTACTTTAACGTTTGATATATCAGTCATTTTTGAAGATAGGAAAAAAATAAAAACAGATTCTTTTTTCTCGAGTTACATATTTTTTAGATATGCTGATAAAAAAATCATTGGTGTGACTCATTAAATAATATACAAAACTAAGTTTCATGTTAAATTTTACGTACGGTTTCTTAATTATTAAAAATCTATTATTATTTTTACTTTTTTGCATTCACAATGCAAATGTTTATTATTGAAAATCAAGTAGGTATTACAATAAAAATTGTATGGAAAATCGATAAGCTAAAGCTGTCACTCTCTAGCTCCCAAACTATTCCCACACCAAAAATCACGTCGATCCGTTGCTCCGTTATGACCCGAAAGACGGACAAACAAACAAACAAACACACTTTCACATTTATAATATTAGTATGGATATAATATGCCATTAAATTTGAGCCGTCTATCTCCGGGCATACCATAGTAGGGTTAAATGTGGTGGATGACCCCCTCTATCACCCTGTTCCGTTTCATCCAAGATTTTCAGAGCAATCGGTAATTATTTGAGCGGTATTAATTGAAAGTGAAATAAGTTTGCAACTACATATATACATATATATAATATATACAATGTAATAAGAAATTATTAATTAACTTTCTACGTGAAATTGAGTTACTGTTTTTACAACTGTTCTGTGTCTCTCGGCTCGAATACAAGGTGTGCAGTTTAATTGTATACAAAAGATGCGTAATAAGGTTTTACTGCCTCCAATAGGGGTTTATGTCTTCATCCTTTTACGGAACCATCCTCTCCATGATGTATGAGCTGGTATAACGAACAATATCTCAACTCATTGAGAATCTATTTAAAAAATAGGTACTTGTGCTAGCACGTTATTTGTTAATATAAATTAAAATGGCAGTTAATGTTTCAGTATGAAGACGGAGTATCGGTCTTATGTTATAATTTTTATTAACCAACTAAAAGAAAGGAGTAGGTTCTCGATAAAGATAGGAAAATTTTGACGATTCATAAGGATCTACCTACATTAAAATTTAAATTAAGACGTTGTGAAAGCAGCGTTTTGTTAACTTTAAATAATTAATAAGTAAAAAACGCATATTATCTTGACGACCGATTTGGCGCAGGGGTAGGCTACCCACCTTCTGCGCCAGTGGTCTCGGGTTCGATTCCCGAACAAGACAAATATTTGTGTGCATGAACATGTCTATTTGTCTTGGTCTGGGTGTTTACTATGTATATTAAGTATGTATTTACAAACAAAAAGTATTGAAGTATATATTTATCCGTTATCAAGTTTTCCATGATACAGTTTCGTAATGAAATTAAAATGGGCTTAGATAATTGGTGTGAATGTAAGAAGTTATTTATTTATTATTATTATTATTATCTTATTCTTAATGTTATTGTTAAAAGTTGAGCGTCTTTAAATGTCCATAAGTATTTGTCGTAAAACACTTTTTAACGAATCTGACGGCATCTACTTAACCGCATTTTAATGGGACACAAAAAAATAGTACAGAAAATAAAATTTGTGTTGTTTAATGTTGTTGACTAAACAAGACTTGCAGTCCAAAAATATTCTACATTGCATTTTTTTATTAGGCTACCTCCTTTTGGATTTCCATTCGATGGTTATGTCTCATTTACCTATTCTATTTTTAAAACACAAAATACTTATGAATCACACTAAGCTTTTATTTCGAGTGTCATATCCGTTTATATTATACTACCTTGTAAGTAGGTACACAATTTGTCATCCAACAAAAGTAAGTAACAATAGTCACAAATCAAAATTCCTGTTGGCGACATTCAAACCTCAACATTCGCAAACTACCAAAGTAGTCCGGTCTCGTTTTTATCGAAATTCCTTATCTGGAGGCTACTTTTATTTTTACATCCGTCCTTTATTTTCGGGTCTGAAGGCAGAAATAAAAAGGTACTCTTAAGACTCGGCAGAATATCACTCAATGCTGGCGCAAAGCTTTCTCAATGCGTCCTGTTTTTATCCTACTTGACTCGTAATGTGGTGAATTCATACATGAACAATTGAGATCTGGAGTGTTCTTGGGAGGGGGAGGGAGGGAGGAGGAGGAGAGGAGTATTTTCCTTCTTTCAACAACATTTCGCTTGGGTCGGCTCCGGTACTGCCAACTTGAAGTTTGTGATTTTTGTTTTGTTCTGAGGGCGAACGATGGGTTAAAACAACTTACTCAAATAAGATAAAAATGTTTTAAGTATTTCTATCAAATCCATTGTTTACAGATAATAAATAAACTTAAATAAATAGTTTAATCATAAATCACAGTAGCACTTAATATATAAAAAAATAAAAGACATCCAAATCTATCGAATACCTACGTGAAAGACTGTCAAAAAACTGACTCCGTAGTGTAAGTTTTTCTGTCAAAAAACGCAAACTATTTCGATTCCGTATTTATGTCAATTTGTATGAAAACTTTATTAGCGCCTCTAGCGGCGAGTAGCGCGCTTATATAGTTTTCATACAAATTGACATAAATACGCGATCGAAAAAGTTTGCGTTTGCTTGACATAAAAACTGAATCTCGTGATAAACACCCATTTAAGCGAATTACATAACAATTGACTGTCACAGAATGAAGGGGTATTAAAATACGAGTAGGAGTTTAAAAAACGAATCTTGGCGAATTTTTAATAGCACCCTACGAGTGTTTTAATTCCGAGTAATGTTTTATAATCATTTATATACATTTTATTAATAAGTGGTATTTTTGTTTTATTTTCGAAATATAATTATATGTGTTAATACTTATAGTTAGTTATTTCTATGTGTAGGTATATTTATTTGGTTTTATAATGAGTTTGTAAAGAGAACACCTTGAACTACCCATTTCTTTTGTATTGTTTTTCTTGCAGTTAAACACTTGGTTGCCTGGAAGATATTGCTCTTTAGTAATAAGGCCGCCAGTTGTACCACTACTGTATTGTCCATTTATGTTATTTGTGTGTTCAGTGTACAGTATAGTTATTCTATTCTATAAATATTTCGTATGTGAGTGTAGATAAAGTACCTAGTCTATGAGACTGCACATTAAAAACCTCGCCAAGGCTCGTTTTTTAAACTCCCTCTCGTGTTTTAGTAACCCCTGTTATGTGACAGAGAGTCTCATAAACTATGTCTATTATTGCACCCGGCTTATAAAACAAATGTACAGAAAAAGCCAAGAACATTGATCTGTGAAGACGCTTGACTTCTCGCCTCTGAGTGGGTGAATCCAGTTGCTATGTGGAACGAGCTGCCACGCCTAGAGACCGCCTCCGCTCCGCCGTTACATAATACGACCGGCTGAAACAAGACACAAGTTCATTTCAGCTTATGTGAAGCTTTGTTAACATTTACAGATGTTTTTGGAAACTTACTTAATATTAGTACCTACATGGAAATGTAGTAAAATAAAATAAAATAAAAAATATCTTCATTCAACTTAACTTAATATCGTCAATATTTTCCTACCACCCATTCAAGACTTTTTTGACTGATAAGAAGAACAGTAAGCCTAGCATGACCACCCAAAACGTGATATGTATCGCATGATAAAGCGATTTATTGACATTCAAACGTCAAAACCCATAGTCTTTTGACAGTTATACGGGATAACTTACTCGTATCATATCATATCGCGTTTTCTTGGTCATGCTAGGGGGGCAGGTGCATTAAACTTATCAGCTTTAATTTACAAAGTAACGATATTTACAAAGATAAATTATATTATTACGTAAATGGTAACATGAAAACTGTTATATTAATAACATTAAATCAGTGCATAAGGTTAGGTGTTACATCAAATCATCAACGATGTTTTCAGCATTGTTTTGTTCCGGCAGTTAGAGATAAGATAGCCAGTTCCTCAGTAAGTGAGGATTCCGGGAGTACTGCGCTTCCACCTTCAGCCTTATCACCCTTTTATCACCACTTAACATCTGGGGGCCAAGCCTGCTAACGTTAAGTCGTAATCGTGTCTCAATCGTGTTTCAATTGTAGTTCAATGGTAGTGCTTTTTTAACCGACTTCTAAATCAAAAAGGAGGAGGTTCTCTATTCGTCTGTATGTATGTTTTTTTTTGTATGTCCACAGATTACTCGAAGACGGCTGAACCGATTGAAATGGTTCAAACGTTATTACATCAGGTTGGTTTCCAAGTTGGTCCCATTTTTTGAAATTTTGAAATCGGTTCAGTAGTTTTCAGGAGATCTTGAAAATACTGTCGTTTTCGTTACCACTTTATGTGAATTTAATACCTACGTATCTTTAGGCATAACTCCTTTGTTTATAAACCGATTTAGATGATTCTTGTTTTGTTAAAAAGAGGATACCTTAAGGTATTTTAACCGACTTCGAAAAAGGAGGTTTTCAGTTTGATCACATACCTATTTACCAGAAAACACGTAAATTGCCTGCACGATGCACTAAAAAGAGTGAAATAAAAATTATTTTTATAAAAAAATAAAACCGCCTTCAAAAAAACCACATCAAAAAAGTAAGAAATAACTCCTCACCAAATAAATAACGTAAGTACTTTGAAGTCGGGCGGATTTTAACAAAAACAACAAAAAATCGTACATGTTTCACGCCCGACTTCAAAGTACTTACGTTATTTATTTGGTGAGGAATTTTTTCTTACTTTTTTGATGTGGTTTTTTTGAAGGCGGTTTTTTACACACTAGTTACAAGAATTATGACAGTATAATGTGATGTGAATGTAGTGTGTGGTCTAACCATCAGTATAGTATTGTGAAAAAAGTACACATTTCTTGTAATAGTGTGTAAAAAAGCACTACCATTGAACTACAATTGAAACACGATTGAGACACGATTACGACTTAACGTTAGCAGACTTGGCCCCCAAGTGTGATGAAGGCTAAGTGCTACTCCGTTGTGGAACATAATGATGCAAAAATATCATGGTTATGGCGTCAGACTTAGATAAGATGGTGGTAGCCGGCAGCCCGGCAGACTAAGAACAAGTCCTACCACCAACAAAAACTCAGTTTGAGTATTTTGACACTATAGTTCAGTCTTTTGGTAGTTTATGCAGTATAGTTATTCATCTCTTGACACTTTTGTTCCTACCAAAAATGTGAAAATGCAATGTTAAATGTAGGTACCTTAATTTTATTCTTTTGCTAAACCCTTTTTGCAATGCTTAAAATCGGACATAACATAGCAGAGCGTCACTTAAACGCGAAAGATAAGATTTAGAAAATCTTTTATTATGGCCTACAACAATAAATAAATATTTTTAAATAAATATTTTCTTACAATCACACCAATTATCTAAGCCCATAGTAAATTTCTTAAGAAACTGTGTCTACGGAACTTGATAACGGATAAATATATACTTAAATACTTTTTGTTTGTAAATACATACATAATATACATAGAAAACACCAAACAATTAAACTTAATTTCTCGAACCGTCTTTTAAGACGAAAAGTCAACAGTGTTCTAAAATCCAATCACTAAACGAAAAACAAAGTAATTGCCAACGAAACTGATAACTCCAGAGGTCACAAAGGACGGCACCTGGTTGCGGTGACCGGCGGCGGTTCAACACAAACGGTGAGGTGGGGGAAGGGGGTTTAATGAAACTCCGCGGTTTTTCCATGATTATTCATGCCACTTAGATACCTTCAGCTTTTGCGGAACAGACTTGAGCGCGCGGTTCGTTTTCGCCTGAAAGTACTGCTGATTGGGCGAGGAAAGAGGTAACTGGTAAATAGGGATCAGACTGTTTGAGAGCTTACGGCGGAAATACACGGCTCACTTTTGCCTTTCAATTTGGATGAAGCAACCAAATTGAACAAAGTAAACTTAAAAGTGAATCATTCAATGTCAATGTGTGCCTGTATTTCTGCGCCTTTCAAACAAAGTGAATCAATTTGGTTGAACCGTGTAATATTAGCATAACGAAGCTAGAGAGTTTTTGTCTGTCATGAAGTCAATTGATCATCAAATATCATCTTCATCGCTAATAATTTCATTGATCCCGATTGTCATCTGTCACGTCGACTTTTTTAGTTAACCGTCCCCGCAAACCGACAAGAGCCACAAACGCCGCCACTTGAAGCTAGAAGAAGAAACAAGTGACGACTACCGGCATCGGCGTTCATATAAAATGTATGAGAACTACAGGAAAGAGGTCGGTGGCGCATGGCGACGTTTTTCAGTGGCGCGTGTGCGGAGACGCTTAAGCTTGCGAAATGAAAAGTGGAGACTGAATGCTCTAGAAGCAGATATTTTCTAGTTCTAAAATGCTACCTTCTTTAATTTAAGAGCTTCTTGTCAGTGGAGTATTTGTAAATCTTCACTTCTTATGTCAGTGTTTAACCTTTTAAATACTACTTTGACGACTCCTCATCAGGATGGTAGGTCTGCTGCAGGTGAATGAAAGATAATGCTTCGATAAGGATTGTATGTATATTTTTCATAAAAGATTAGAATACAAACACTTTTGCTTAAGGGCCTAAATTTAATTGTATCAGTTCTATCTATCACACTTAACCGCCAAGACAAGACTGCGCTCTCTTCCGACGCCTCAAGCAAGCAAGCCTCCTTGCCAATTTCGCCTGTTGGCGGGAAAAGCATGCCCTGTGATTGGTTCACGCAATAATACGTGAACCAATCACAGCACAGCAAAACCGCGCCACCGAGTGACAATGTTGCCATTAACTAGAATCATGACATTCGGCCATCCGACAATGTGCTGTCTCCCGACGCACATTATAAAAAGTATTTAAACGCAATTTATTTAACAACTTGGTTGTTGTTTTTTTGTGATTTTTTTTGTTTATCCGACGTTTCGGCACCTTTCCAGGGGCCGTGGTCACGGAAAACTACCCACTATTTTTTTGATTTTAATAAAAGAATATACCCACTTTAATTGTCTTTGTTTTTCGTTCGGAAACAGGATACGGTTAGGTATTGATTATTTTAACTTTATATTTAATTATAACAAAAATGATTTATTAATTTAATATTTTGGTTTGTTTTAGTAATTTGGATAAGTAATAATTATTTATAGCAAAGCAAAAAGTTACTGACTCGACCACCAGTTCACAAAAGTTGGAGCCCTTCGGAGAAAGAACTGGCAAGAAAACTACACGAAGGGGGACGATCTCCGTTTATTAAAATTATTTGCAAAAAGAACTAACCGTATCCTTAGTTCTTGCAGTGTGTGGTTTGGGTTGAGACTTTACTTGATGGATTATTAGGTCCCAAGCTGGTGGTATCTTCCAACCATCTTCTCTATTGAAATTTGGGTATTCGCTAATTTTAATAGCCTCGCGCATCAATCTGGGAAAGTATCTTGGTTCTCTAGCGAGGATCTGCGTATTGAAAGTGAAAGTGTTTTATTTATATGGACAGTTAGCGCAGAAATCTAAGATGTGTTTTAAAGTATTTAAAATCAAATTAATTAATTACACAACTAATTCTAAATAGTAAAATCTTACAACTATATAAATATTTAGATTAATCTTAGAGTGGCAATAAAAGATCGTGTAAATCTTAAGTTAAAACATAAGTACTTAATTGACACAAATACATTATATTTCACAATGCTCAACAATAATCTTTTACAATTACATAATATTTAGACGATGATTTGTTTACAATATAGGTATTAGATTTTACCGTGTAAACATTGTTATATGTAAATCGTAAATTAATACATAATCAAATCAAATAAATTATCAACAACGAACTATTCAATAAGTATTCGAATCAATGTACAAATTAATGTAATCATGACATTCGTTAGCAAGCGACTATTATTAATAGAAAACTTATTTTGGAACTATACTTGTTACTTAATTATGTGTATATGGAATGATTAAAGTAAAGTCTGGTTGTAATCTATATAAGCATTAGTCATGGGTAAAAAAAGAAAAATGAATTAGCTTGGTACTTGGTAGTATACATCAATGCATTGTCAGGTTACATTCGAGAATATAAGACGGTGTCAAAAGCAAAATCCCCAAGGATGCTAGAATAGGAATAGGTACAGAATTTTGCTGTAGTCTGTTAACAGGAACTCTTATAAAACACTTTGGTGGAAAAAGCAACTACGAGTCATAAAAGGATCACAGTCCTAAAATTACATGAAATTAATCATCGCCAAGATTGACATTGTTTAGTCCTTACAATATATAAAAATCTTACAATAGTACAACTGAAGACCCCTCCACAGTTACCAATTTTTAACCAGATATGAGCAACAAACCAAGTTATAAATACATATTTGCCATAGTACACAATTTGAATTATGTCAAGATATGGATGTGGACGATAGGAATTATAAGTTAAAGGTATATTCGTAATAGGGATTATTAGCTTTAAAATGAAAATAATATTCTTACAAGGAAGTTACACTTTTAATGAAGATATGCCGCCGTAGGCACAATTTGAACCGTCATAACAATTATCTGCTTTTTCAACTTGTCAACCAGTCGTCCAGGGCTTCCAGCACCAAATCCCAAATGCATTATTCTTTGCCTCTGTTAGAATAGCACAATACATGGTTCCAGTCCGTAGGTACATGAAAATCAAAAGATCATATTATTATCATTTCTAATAATGAATCAATAAATGATTTTAAACAAGTTCCCAATTTAATATCAAAACTTAAAAGTGTCTAAAAGTTATCCCCGTATGAGCATTCTTATCAACAATTTTATTATTCATATTCATACGAATATAGTGAAAGTATATTAATTACTTATAATTCGAATAGATATGAAGAAGTATGTTCGGAAAAGATCGACGTTTCTGAACGCAACTCTAATGTCACGTCAAATTGACATTAGCTGTCACTTGAAGTTGACAGGGACACTTGATTGGAATTCTTCTTGGAAAAATGTCGGAATAATTTTGCTGAATTTGTTAAAAATCGCTCGCGTTGAATGTGCCTGGCATATCGAGTTTGAATACATCTTAAATTATCTATGTGATCCCGTTTTGTACGACCAAGGTTTTGATGCCATCCTGATGAGTGGCCGGTCGCGATGCTTTGAAGGATAATCATCCACCACACGTGTTGTTGCAGGGGCAATATATATCTTGACAAAAGGCTCCTCCGTGTGTTATTGTGTATTTATTGTTGAAACGCCCAGTGTCTTGTGAACGCTGTTATTTGTGTTGTGAGTGAGGTGACTAATTGGTAAGGTCTGCAGAAGAAGACGGAGCCACAGGGGGGGCCCCCCTCTCCCCACGCTGCCCAGGGACTTTCTACAGCACAGACCACAGTATGTAAAATCACCTTACTTCACATTCTCTCCGCTGTGTATCGCAGTCCAATTGTTCAGTTTACATCCCCGCTGAAACCTAGTTTTTGTCCGGAGTCTATATTAGTAATACCAGCTTCCACTGCGCTAGCCGACTCCGCGGTATAGGCAGGGGTGTACTGAACATTTCTTGGTAGCAAGAGCGTAGCTTGAAGGCCTGAGAGGCCCACGCCAAAAGTTTGTCTATTAATCAGTGCCGTTTGATGACCATCTGGTCCGGACTAGATTAATTTGTACTTGTAAATGGTAATTAACTTGCATTTGAAAAGTAAAGGGCATTCCTTTGTTATTGGTTCCATGTCTTGTAATTAATTGTCATGTATTGAGGTTCCAAAATGTAAACAGATGCCTTTCTTTGTTCATAATAATTATTATTTAGTTTTGTCAGCAAATTTGAGTTGTGAATATTGACAAGTTTGTTGCTAAATAATAGCTAATAAAAGGTTAGCTAATAAGTTTGCACTCAATACTTAGTGAAACTTAAATGATTTAAGACATTGTTTACACATTGAAACTTATTGAAACTTGTGCTTTGAAATAATTAAAATCATCTTGTTGTATGTCGATATCCAAGTGAATTTCAATGGTCAGTGATTTGTTTGAACTGAATAACTTTTGACTTACAAAGTCAAAGTTAGTTTGTGTCTAAGTTATAACCTCTTGAGAGTTAGAGTTATAATTATATACTTGAGTTTTGTTGTTTTCTGATAACCTCCAAATATTTAAGAGTTTGTGTCATTATAAATACTTTGTTGTTGTAATATTGGAATTTTGTGGTTAGTAATAACCTCCAAATATTGGAGATTTTGTGTTATAGTGAATATTTTGAATTTGTTGTTTTTGTTGATAAATTTGTGACGTTACAATGACGGCCTCCTCTGCTAAAGCCAAAATACGTTCTGAGTTACGGTGGTTAGCTTCTGCGGTCGCATTATTGGATCGACCGGATAGAACGGAGGCCTTGTTGAACAGATACGTAGATCTGCCCATACGTTTGGCTGTTGTTGATGAGCAGTATGCCTTATTTTTGGAAAGGACTGTTGAGGCCGAGGCGGAAATGCGACAAGAAGTCGGTTTGGATGTGGACCAGTGTTATGATTTTGCGGACAGAATTACCCAGGTAGCTCGGCCTTTGCAAGTGGCAAGAGAGAATGAACCGAGCCCGTCCCCGGTCACATCTAAAAGTATGCCCCCTCTCTTTGCTAGATTGGCCCCCTTAGACTTAAGGCGTTTTGCTGGTCGTCTAGAGGACTGGGAGGGCTTTATTAATATTTTTGATAGTCTGGTACATGCCCGGGATGATTTGACCCAGGGCCAAAAGTTGGCTTATTTGTTATCCGTCTTGGAGGGGGAGGCCCTTGAATCGGTGCAACATTTGGCCCCCTCGGATGAAAACTACCCTATTGCTAGGGATTTGATTGCCCGTCGGTACCAGAACGTACGACGTCTGGCGGACAACCATGTTGCCGCCATTTTGAATTTACCCCGCGTTGCCAGCGTGATGCACTTGAGAGTGGCTTTGTTGAATCCGCTGTTGGTTGCATACAACGCATTAAAAAACTTAAAACTCCCAGTGGAGCAGTGGTCGTTTTTGTTACTGCACATTGTCCTGGGAAAGTTGCCGGACTCTGTTAAGGTCCGTTTTGAGCAGCAGTATGGTGGGGATAGTGCGACTTATCTGCCACCCTTCTCGGACCTCTTGACGTTCCTGGAAGGAGAAAGTAGACTGGCAGATAATTCCTCTCTGGCCGGTCCTATGGGACCCGAACGACCTGTGCCACAGAGTAGATCCCCCACCGGACCCCCCCGTAGGGGGCGTATGGCCCCTCGCGCGCCCGGCCGCTATGCCGCCGTCCAGGAGACCGCCCGCTGCTTGTACTGTCGGGAACCGGGTCACAGCACGACCCGTTGTGATAAGTTCCTCGACCAGCGCGTCCAAGGCCGTCGAGCGATCGCGCGACAACGGACATGGTGCTACTCGTGCTTGGGCCTGCACATGCAGCGCGAATGTACCCAAGCGCACCCATGCCGATTTTGTAAGGGCAACCACCATCCCCTCCTCTGCATGAACAGCCCAGAGGGCGGCGGAGCGCCGCAGCGCGTCGCTGCAGGATCACCGCGTATGGGTGGGGGTCTCGGACCCCCCGCGGTGTTTGCATCCCGCAGCAGTTCTAGTGGCCACCAGAGTGGCCCCAGACGCTCTCCGCCACGTTTGGACCCTCAAACGGGCGGGGGTCCCAGGGACCCCCCCATGGGAAACCGATCCCCAAGGATGGGGATGAGTTACGCGAGCGTTGCCGGAGGTCGTAGAGGCCCCCCGCGACGTTTTGAGCCTCGCACGGGCGGGGGTCCCACGGATCCCCCCATGGGAAATCGGTCCCCAACCAGGGGGTTCGATTTTGCGAGCGATGCGGGAGGTCGTAGAAGCCCCCCGCGACGTTTTGAGCCTCGCACGGGCGGGGGTCCCCGGGACCCCCCTTCTGAAAATCGGTCACCGTGCCCCCGCGACTATGGGGCGACGTACACGGTGGATGATAGGCACCGATTCTCGCCGCCGCTCGCCGAATACCCGCGTTTGGAGCGGCGCCCGCCCCGTCTTCAAGGGGCCGGGAGATATAACCCGCCTGATACCGGGCGAATTGGACGTAGGCAGTATGTGGGAGATTGGGACCCACTGGATCGCTATGAGCGACCCCCTTACCATGGGGGGACGTCTGGGGACCCCACATACTAGCAATCAACGTGTTTACGGTCGATTGTAGCCACCCCTCCAGAGACCGTTTTGTTGCCCACGGCCTCTGTGCTTGTCAGGGGATTGAATGGCGACCTTGTGGAAGTTCGCGCCTTGTTGGATTCCGGTGCTCAGGGGTGTGTTGTGTCATCTTGGTTAGTTAGGCGGTTGGGCCTCAAGGTGCACCCCCACACGGAAGGCGTGAGAGGTGTTGGCGATGTGAAAGTCCCCGGGTTGTTAGGGCATGTTGACTTCACATTTACATCACGTAATAAGTCCACGCCAGGCATTAAGACCTCGGCGATTGTGTTGGACACAGTTGTTGGCCGTCAACCTTCAGTTGACTTGGGACCGAGTGTTGTCTTTGGTGTCTGGTTCCCCACTCGCCGATCCAAATTTCTTCCGCCCAGGCCCGATTGATGCTCTCCTTGGAGCCGATGTCCTGGGGCGAGTCTTGTTGACGGGGAAGCGAGTTTTGCAGCCAGATGGCTTGGTAGCTCTGCAGACGACACTCGGTACAGTTGTGATGGGCCCTGCTCGCCGCGTTTTGGATTCCCTTGATGAGGATCGCGGTCTTGTTTTTAATGTGTCTCTCTCCGAAGTGGTGCAGAAGTTTTGGGAGGTTGAGGAACCTCCACCAGCCCCGCGGGTTGACCCAGTAGCGGATGAATGCGAGTTGTATTACCAGAATAACACTGGTCGCCTCCGCTCTGGTCGTTTGATCACCCGTCTCCCCTTTCGTGCCGGCCGACCTCCTCTGGGCGAATCCCGACCGCTAGCGGAACGTAGGCTAGTGGCGATGGAGCGTCGCATGAGCAAGGATCCGGTCTTCCGCCAGAAGTATGTTGAATTCATGCGGGAGTATGAGGAGTTAGGGCACATGTCCGTGAGCGATTTGGATTGGCGCTCCGTTGAGCATTTCTTTTTGCCGCACCACGCCGTTTTGAAATCCGGAAAGATTCGGGTGGTCTTTGACGGTTCGGCTCCCACCTCTACTGGAGCGTCCTTGAACCAGTGTCTGCATGTAGGTCCCAAGCTGCACACGGAGATCTCAGACATTTTGACCAACTTCCGGCGGCACCAAATTGTATTTATGACTGACATCCGGATGATGTTCAGACAAACGGTCATCCATCCAGAGGATAGGAGGTACCAATTGATTTTGTGGAGAGAGAGTCCTAGGGACCCCTTGTTGATTTATGAATTGAATACGAATACGTACGGTTTGGCTTCGAGCCCGTTTGTTGCGATTCGTTCTTTGTTGGAGTTGGCCGAGAAGGAGCGCTTGAGATACCCTCGCGCCTCCGCCATTTTGGCCAGTGACGTCTATGTGGATGACATTTGCACGGGCGCCTCATCTGTCTCAGAGGCGATTGTCCTGAGAGACGAACTCACCGCCCTTTTGAAGTCGGGAGGTTACGAGTTGAGGAAATGGATATCCAACTCGCCTGATGTACTGGTAGGTTTGCCCGAAGAGCACCAGCAGGACCCCCACCTATTCGAAAATGTTGATAATCCCCATGTGGTGACCGTCCTTGGCGTACAGTACAAACCGGTCTCTGACACGTTCACTTATTCTGTGGATTTGCGACCACCGAAGGTCTGGACCAAGCGTTTAGTATTGTCTACTGTCGCACGTACCTTTGACCCCAATGGGTGGATTTGCCCCGTGCTGTTTATGGCCAAGTGTTTCTTGCAACGGTTATGGGCTTCGGGTGTGTCGTGGGATGAACCCCTCTCGGACGAGTTACTCCGAGATTGGTCGAGCTTCGTTTCATCCCTCCCCGAGATTAATGAAGTGCATTTGCCGAGGCTATTCCTCCCTTCTGAAAATTGTAAAGTTACTCTTCACGGCTTTTCCGATGCCTCCGAACGTGGATTTGCTGCGGCCGTGTACCTCCGCACCGTTACTGTTGACGGAGTTGTTGCTGTGCATCTGGTGATAGCGAAAAGCAAAGTCGCTCCCCTTCGGACTCGTCATACGATCCCGAGGTTGGAATTGTGTGGAGCTGCCCTCCTAATGCGTTTGTTGAACCACGTATGGCTCACATTAGGTCGATCTATTAAGATACAAGAGGTT
Source organism: Crambus lathoniellus (assembly GCA_949710035.1). Classification (NCBI taxonomy): domain Eukaryota; kingdom Metazoa; phylum Arthropoda; class Insecta; order Lepidoptera; family Crambidae; genus Crambus; species Crambus lathoniellus. Next base: position 1,376,681 of record OX453299.1, on the reverse strand, counting down.
TATGCTTGGACGGACAGTCAGGTCGTCCTTTGTTGGTTGAAGGCTCCGGCGCACACCTTGGACGTGTTTGTGGCCAATCGAGTGTCGCAGTTTTGTAATTCCGACATCGAGTTGATTTGGAGACACGTGCCGGGAACCATGAATCCCGCGGATTGTGCGTCTCGGGGTTGTGTAGCCCCAACCCTAATTAACCACCCCCTCTGGTGGGGCCCACAGTGGTTGATGCGGCCTGAGTCGGAGTGGCCGCCCTCTCCAGCGTTGTCGAACGTAGCCGTTCCTGATATGCGGGCATGCGTCCTGGAGACTAACCCCGCCGGGGAAAAGGATTTGTTGTTGGATCGGTACAGCTCCTTACAGAAGCTGCTTGGTGTTACCGCTTGGATCAGACGTTTTACGTACAATTGCAGGAACCCACGCGCGAGGCGTGATTCGTCGGTTCTCACTCCGGACGAGCGTAGGGACGCGCTCTTGTTTTGGGTCCGGAGAGTACAAGCTGATAGTTTTGAGTCCGAGATTGAAATTTTGCGTTTAGGCCGTCGCAAGTTGAAGGGCGCGGTATCGCGATTGAATCCCTTCCTGGACGAGAGTGGGCTTTTGCGAGTCGGCGGAAGACTTCGAAATGCGAACCTGCCGTATGGAGCTCGTCACCCCCTTTTGTTACCTAAAGCCGGACATTTGACTCAACTGATAATAACAGATCGCCATGTGAATGCACAACATGCTGGCTGTAATGCTTTGTTGGCCATTTTGCAGCGTGAATTTTGGATTTTGTCTGCTCGTCGAGCCATTCGCACTGTGGTTTTCCGTTGCCTGCCTTGTTATCGATTGAAGGCCGCGACCATGCAGCCCCAGATGGGTGATTTGCCTGCTGATCGCGTCACGGAATGTAGAGCTTTTGCCGGAGTCGCCACCGACTTCGCCGGTCCCTTTACTGTAAAGGCTTCGAGACTGCGTAATGCTAAAACCTATAAGGCGTACTTGTGCGTGTTTGTGTGTTTGTCCACCAAGGCTGTCCACTTGGAAATTGTCTCGGAATTGTCTACCGAAGCCTTTGTCGCCGCCTTGAGCAGATTTGTTTCCCGTAGAGGACTGCCGTCATTGATACGTTCCGATTGTGGTACTAATTATAAGGGAACGTGTAATTATCTTAAGGAAGTAGTTAAGTTTTTTGTTGATAATAAAATAGACATTGGAACCACCCTCTCCCGGCGTGGGATAATCTGGAAGTTTAGCCCTCCAGCTTGTCCGACCTGGGGAGGAATTTTTGAAGCTTGTGTAAAGGCTGCCAAGACACACTTGCGTCGCGTGATTGGAGAAACTATTCTCACGTTTGAGGAACTTGATACGGTATTTTGTAAAATTGAGGCCGTCCTCAACTCGCGACCCTTGTGCCCGTTGTCTTCGGACCCGAATGACCTGGAAGCGTTGACGCCAGGTCATTTCTTGATCGGACAGCCCCTTTTGGCGTTGCCTGAATATCCGATTCAGGATGTAGGATCCCATCGTTTGTCGCGATACCAACTTTTGAAACAGATGTCCCAAAACTTCTGGGCACGTTGGTCGATGGAGTATTTGCATATCCTACAACAGCGCGTGAAGTGGACAGATAAAACCACCCCACCCCAGACTGGCGACCTCGTGTTGATTAAGGATGCTAACCTGCCGCCCCTATGTTGGCGAAGGGGGCGCATTGTTAAACTCTACCCCGGAACTGACGGAGTTCCTCGTTTTGCTGAGGTTTTGGTTCGAGATTCGGTTTTGAAGAGAGCAGTTAGTGGGCTCTCCCGATTACCCGTAGATTGACGTACCGTTCTTAACGGTCCGGGGCGGGGGGATGTTCGGAAAAGATCGACGTTTCTGAACGCAACTCTAATGTCACGTCAAATTGACATTAGCTGTCACTTGAAGTTGACAGGGACACTTGATTGGAATTCTTCTTGGAAAAATGTCGGAATAATTTTGCTGAATTTGTTAAAAATCGCTCGCGTTGAATGTGCCTGGCATATCGAGTTTGAATACATCTTAAATTATCTATGTGATCCCGTTTTGTACGACCAAGGTTTTGATGCCATCCTGATGAGTGGCCGGTCGCGATGCTTTGAAGGATAATCATCCACCACACGTGTTGTTGCAGGGGCAATATATATCTTGACAAAAGGCTCCTCCGTGTGTTATTGTGTATTTATTGTTGAAACGCCCAGTGTCTTGTGAACGCTGTTATTTGTGTTGTGAGTGAGGTGACTAATTGGTAAGGTCTGCAGAAGAAGACGGAGCCACAGGGGGGGCCCCCCTCTCCCCACGCTGCCCAGGGACTTTCTACAGCACAGACCACAGTATGTAAAATCACCTTACTTCACATTCTCTCCGCTGTGTATCGCAGTCCAATTGTTCAGTTTACATCCCCGCTGAAACCTAGTTTTTGTCCGGAGTCTATATTAGTAATACCAGCTTCCACTGCGCTAGCCGACTCCGCGGTATAGGCAGGGGTGTACTGAACAAAGTAGGTTACGATGGATAGAAATAGGATAAATAAAATCATGAACAGCTTTCCACCCACATGAACTTCACGCTGTTTCCCCGTGAGAAATAAAATATTTTCCCGGGGTCAAAAGTAGCCAATATGCTATTCTCGAGATTCCAGAGACAAGAGATTCCAAAAATTCATCAAGAACCGTTCAGCCGATTGCCGCGATTGGGGAACAAACATCCAAACCTTCGCAATTATAATATTAGTAAAAAAAAGATACATGTCATGATATATACTTCAACATAATTTAACTCCAGTATCAGCGATCCACTCGTCTCAATCGGACTTACAACCACAACCCACGGGCGCGGCACGATCACCCCAGAGTATGCAGCTTCAGCATCGTTATCTCCCCTCATTGCCACAGCACGTACACTTTGCTGTAAGTACTGGATGCTAAAACTGGATCTGGAAGCAGTAAACTCACAACACACATATTTAACCAAATCAATACATTATTAAGTGGTTCGTCTGACCAGATCTAAACAATTATGGAAATGATTAGGTACTGAGCGAGTAGGTAATAGTTTTAATATACTTTCGAAACAGATAAATTTTCATCTCTATAACACTATAGCGAGGCGTCGATAAAGCGTATTGTAAGCCGCTTATTTTACTGTGATCATTGCTAAATTACACTTAGATATTAGTTATATTTCAAAGTTATGTATGTGTATCCAATGTGTCTTATTTGTAAAGACCTGTAAACGGCTTTATGTTTACTTAAGCTTTTTAATGTATTAGGTTAAGCTGTTGGTCTTCCAGTAAATAAATAAATAAATAGAATATAAATATTAAACTCGCCAACTAAAACCATTCCCTGTTCGATACCTAGTCATTGTAGTAGGTAGTTTCAAATATGCCAAAACTGGATTTCGAAACATAACAGTCACATTATTTGAAATTAACCAAATTACGCCATCAAGTTTTAATATCCAATGCCGATACTATATTTATATACAGTCTCCGCCCATCCACCCGTCTCGGGACGAAGATCCAAGGAATAAGTGATGGCTCGGAAATCCTCTAGATAAAGTGGCGTTGACAACGAGGCATCGGTGAGGGAGTAGGTGATGTGCTCCTCTATTCAGTTGTCGCCTTTTCCCTTCAATGACCCGTGTACGCTTTCTGACCTCGGAAACATTAGAACAAATAAATTATATTAGTGCATTGTGTTTTATTTATCCTTCTGTAGTGAATTTGCCAAACTACAATGAATATTGGACACAATCACCTACATTATTCCAATACCAAAGTATAGTAGCTTATGCACTAGTATTATGGAAATTGGAAACAACGACGGGTTCGTTCGTTTTCAACATTTATCCGACCGGGGGTCGAACCCGGGACCTCTAGAGATAGCGGCACCTTGAAAACCGGTGCGTACACCTCTCGTCCACAGAGGTCGTCAAAATACTTGAAATTTATAGAAAATTTACTGGATTATCAACTCTCCATCCACAACCATAATTCTAAGAAGAACATTAATCATATGAAAGAAATGAATGATCTGAGTATGCTCCACTCGATTGCCAATGGACGCTCTGACAGTAGGTTACTAGAGTTGTTAAAGTTTAAAGTACCCGGTCGGTCAGTGCGTAATCAACAACTATTTTGTAAATCGTCTGCCAGAAACAATGTTTCGCAGAATAGTCCATTGCTGAGAATGTGTTCCTTTTATAATGAAATTTGCAATAACGTTGACATTTTTAATTGTAGCTTAAATTGTTTCAAAAGAACGATATTGCATCAGTAAAAATTATGTTTGTTTTATATAACTTTAAAGTATTTTTCTTTTCTATTGTTACTGACTTTAAGCTGTCGAATTAGTAATTAGTTTGTAAAACTAAAAGTGTTGTGCACAATTGTAATTGGGCGCAGACACGCTCGAAGTTATCATAAATGATTGTTCTTTGTAGTTAATGTTCTGTCTGTTGTCTGTTATTGTGCCTGTTGTGAAGAATAAAAAAAAAAAAAAAAAAAAAAAATACATTTGTCTCTCAGACGATCAAAGGTATATAATCTTGTAAACCAGATGTCACCACGGAAAAAGAGAGGTCAGCTTTCGATCTCTTTTACTCGAGACATTATATTTTAAAATAAGAGCAGCTAGCTTATCCAACTACTATAAGGGAAAATAAGTCGGGACTCTTAGTACCTTTCGAAACTAATTCAGTCGTCTGCTATAACTGCATATAAAATTACTTTTTTTTATGATAACAAGTGTCCAAATGGTCTAGTAATACATAGTATAAACCTTCGACCTACATCCACTTTCATATCGATATATTACAAATCAATCCTTACTTTTTTTTCAATAAAGATTGATGTGTATTAGCGACTAATCACTACGAATTTTTAATCTATTTAATGGTCAGCGTCTGTCTGTGTCACATATGTCTTGTATTTGGTACAATATATGAATACCAGAGTGAATTATATCATGGCAAACGATAATGTTTCATATTCTATTTGGTTGACAATCTGGATGCTTGACGTGTTGACTTATAATTGCATTGTAACAACGTCAAACTCAATCGGTAGCCTATTGCTTATACTGAGCTAATGAAACCACACACATTGATACTCAACAAGCGGTTACTACCTACTGTTGGCACACATGGCTTAATCATTAGCGACTCACATTTGTCGAATATCTATAGCTCCTATACGACAAGTTATTTATAGTTACGTATGACCTAATCGTAAACGACTCACATGGACGACATATTCTTAGCCTACATGGTTACTCAAGCTAAGACGCACATGGTCTGCTATGGAATTGCGTAAAGCCAATCGTATCCATTTGACAGCTTTTGATTACATAATAAATGTCATTCCGTACAAATTGCAGCCGATTGAACACGATATGAACCGTCAAACCAATACGACTACCCCACGCAATTGCACACCTGATTATAAGCGACACACATGGCCGACTCGTAGCTCACATGGCTACTCAACTGAGCTATAGGCACACATGGCCTGATTTTAAGCGACACACATGGCCTGATTTTAAGCGACACACATGGCCTGATTTTAAGCGACACACATGGCCTGATTTTAAGCGACACACATGGCCTGATTTTAAGCGACACACATGGCCTGATTTTAAGCGACACACATGGCCTGATTTTAAGCGACACACATGGCCTGATTTTAAGCGACACACATGGCCTGATTTTAAGCGACACACATGGCCTGATTTTAAGCGACACACATGGCCTGATTTTAAGCGACACACATGGCCTGATGTTAAGTGACCCATATGGCCCGATTTTAAGCGACACACATGGCCCATTACTTTTGTGGTGCGAATAATGAATTCCAACTTAGCTATTCAGTGGCGATTCTGTCTACTATTTACGGTATTTATATGTTCATTAATCCTACTAATATTATAAATGTGAAAGTTTGGATGTTTGGATGTTTGGATGTTTAGATGTTTGGATGTTTGTTACTCAATCACGCCAAAACGACTGAACGGATTTGGCTGAAATTTGGAACACAGATATTTTGTAGCCTGGAGAGGAACATAGGCTACTTTTTATCCCGGAAAAATATCACATTCCCGCGGGATAACGTCGTGTAGTCCACGCGGGCGAAGCCGCGGGCGGAAAGCTAGTATCTAATAATTGAATAAAAATATTTTTTTTTTCAACTGGCAAATTGGGATTTACTTGACACACTATTTTATTAAACTGCGTGGTAATAGAAAAAGGAATCGAATATTGAACATTTGACCTCATTCCCTTTTTATTTATATTGGATTCTTTTAAATCGCATATCCGATCCGATGTATTTTAACAAACATACATCACCCCTAATGTCCGACGAGTGTATGCTTCAAACGTACACCGCCCCCTAAATAAAAGGATATTTTTGCATCGTCCAGTTTGCAAACATTGTTCAAGAAGACCTAGTTGAAGTTCAATTAAATGCATTTCAACAAGAAAATTCAATGTATCTCTTGTACCTACCCAAGGAGCAGTCAAAATAGTCAAATCAAAACTCATAATTAAAAACATTCGAATAGTAGAAGAATTCGTATTCCTATTTATATCCGTCATCTTTGTATTCATTTTTTCCACAAAATTAATACCAAAAATTAATTTATCAATAAATAGAAAGCCAGAATTCAATTTTAAATAATACCTACGTAACCAATCTTACCAGGTAACGTAGGTAACCAGTAAGCATACATGACTCACTTACTCAACAACAAACAAAAGGAAAATCTATTAGGGTTGTCATCAGTTGTAACAATATTAAATGTAAGCAACCAATCATCTTAAATCATTCTTAAATAAATTATCAAGTTGCTAAACCCCATAATTTATCGTTTTCTTTTATCCACTGTTGGTATTAGTTATCACGTTAAAACATGGATTGCATGCAAGGTTTAGTAACCATAAGTGATTTTACTCTGTGCAACAGTAAACACTATCAAAAAAAAAAATATTATACGACTAAATGAAAGCTAGTATAAGAAACCAATTTTAAATCATTTATCAGGTAGGTAGATTTTACGTTACTTTTTCTTTTATCGACTTGAGTATATAAAAAAAACATGTTTTCATAATAATGTAATCTGTGTATTAACACTGATTAATAAAAACGATGAGGACTATTAAACAGTAGTTCCAATCTAGCATTAATTATTTAGAATATTACATGTATACACAGCCAAAACTGCTAGTCATAGCTCCATGTGTACGATTATAAACAGCATAAATAGCATACTATTAACAAGTTCTTTATTATAATAATGCCAATCATAAATTCTGTACAATCCACATTTAATACATCATGTAAATTAAACATAATCAAGACACGCTATTATCGTGCCATAAGAAAATATCAACCACATACTCGCGTTTAAATTATGTTAGTATAATCGGAGGGTAGCCCCGACCGTACACGAACACAATTAATCAATTCAAATAGAAGTGCGATATAGTCTATGTCCGTTCCGTCGGAGAGTAGCCCCGACCATGTACGAAACACAATCCTCCACACAAATACTTAAATTTTAACGCTTAAGACTCAACTAACTCGATCGGAAAGTAGCCCCGATCACGAATTAGCAAAATCTTAGTATTAAGCTAATGTAAACTTTTTAGATTATGTTGGTATAGTCGGAGGGTAGCCCCGACCGTATACGAACACAATCAATTCAAACACAAATGCGATCTAGATTATGTCCGTTTCGCCGGAGAATAGCCCCGGCCATATACGAAACACAATCCGCCGCAAAGGTATTTAAAATTTCAGCGTAGTAACATAGGTTTTGGATCATTTATCTTTTCTCTGCGCAAGGAGAATAAAATAACTCATTTGGCATTATTATAGCAAAGAACTATTCTTATTATCGGAATCAAAAATTGCGTGGGTACATACCGCTTCTGAAGTTTGACGACTCCTCATCAGGATGGTAGGTCTGCTGCAGGTGAATGAAAGATAATGCTTCGATAAGGATTGTATGTATATTTTTCATAAAAGATTAGAATACAAACACTTTTGCTTAAGGGCCTAAATTTAATTGTATCAGTTCTATCTATCACACTTAACCGCCAAGACAAGACTGCGCTCTCTTCCGACGCCTTAAGCAAGCAAGCCTCCTTGCCAATTTCGCCTGTTGGCGGGAAAAGCATGCCCTGTGATTGGTTCACGCAATAATACGTGAACCAATCACAGCACAGCAAAACCGCGCCACCGAGTGACAATGTTGCCATTAACTAGAATCATGACACTACCTACATACCTAACCAACAAACGTTTTTCTATTCTATTCTATACATGTATTTTTTATATATTTATGTATTTTGTTCTGTACGTTTAACGTTTTCTGAATAAAACATATAAACTCACTGAAAAGCGCTGAAATATAAATATAGTATTTATAGTTTGATCTCAATAAACTAAAGTTTAGTTTCCCAAAAGTAACAAACTGCTAGTCTCTCGTTTCCAAACTCGATGTCAGTTGAATAAGATTTTAGTAAAAATTTCATTTTCTTGACAAGCCTTTTTGCTAACTGTACTTTAATATTGTATTGTCATCTGAACCAAACCTGTATACAACATTTCGGCTCCATCGGACACTGGGAAGTGGGTCAAATTAAGCTTGCAAGATTTGTCCCCCACTAACTAACTAACATACTAACTAACTAACTAACAAGTTAATAAAAAGCTTGTAAAAATTGAAAATGATAAGAAAAAATCGACCCGTCTCACAACCAGCTCCGATGGGACTCGAACCCACGACCTTTCGCTATCCGGGCGACTGCTCTAACTGAGTAACGGAGTAGTTGGTAAATTTTCGTCGTTCAATCGTCAAATTTTTCAATAACAAAAATTGCATTGTGAATGCAATACAGCAAAAATTTTAATAACTCGATGTCAGTTGCCATGTGCTCCGCCAGCCCAGCCGTTGGGTGGGTCGCATCTCATTGCGATGCGGTGACCTCGCGGAAATCACGCGTATTATCATTCCACTCTTACGTCGGCCGGGGTACCCGGGTACCCCGCTAATGTGATTGGATACCCCACTAATTAATTACATGACAACTCACGCGGAAGGAGACTGCATTGTGTGGTTTCGCTGCATCTTTATGGCGGTTATTTATTGCGTTTTTATTTGGTGTGTTTGTTGTGTGGTGGACTTGTGGGATTAGCTTTATTGGTTATTTTATTACGTTAAAACATTAGAGATTGAACAGCACTTGAGAAATACGAGAATCTTGAGTAGTAGTAGAGTATTCAGTCTCTTTTTCATTGATATTGTTTTTTATAACCTGAAAATAGATACATCTTGCATTTGAAATGAGCAAAAGAAAATGGATTTTTTTTTGTACAAAATACCATACCTACTTGTTTTATACGTACGTACTCGTACGTACCAATTTTTATCAAAAAGGTCAAACTCGTCAATCTGCGTGTTAGGCTCCGACTCTGTGCAATGCCCCTGTTCATTATACAAACAAATTAATAGTATTCGAACTACATGAAATAAAACCTCCCTAACTTCAAAGCACAAGTTCGCTGAGTTTGAAAAAGCAGAACAAATGAAGATCATTATAGCTGTGGAAATACCCACACCACTGTAGTTTTACAACATCGAAGTACCATACCACAAGAGAAAAAAATCTTTCCGTGTTTTGTGACCTACCCATAACTGCATAACAAATTAAAAGAAAAAACTTGGCTTTTACTGGAACTAGAATTTTATCAATTTTATAATGCTGATGTTCATCACACATGTACCTACTGAAAACACAATGACAGCTACACGCGATATGTGCAACATCAGCTAATAACAAACAGGGCCAATAACAAAACCCGTGAACTCACATTGATCAATCACAAGTCCAACACATGTCCAGAGTTACAGACAACAAGACGTACAGCCCAAGTTGCCGAAGTGGAGAAGCCATCAGGTTCGAACACGCAGTCAAACGGGAATCAACTGTAAACAGCTATATTCAAATTGGTGAGCGACAAAAACCTGCCCCTCAACTTATTAACATAGACGGTTCGAATTGTGTGGATTCGGAAAATTCGGACGGGATACGTGCGAAGTTTGTGGGAGTAATTTAGGAGAAAACTAGTTTCTGATGTCTGGATTCTGTTGAGAAAAGAACTGAGTAGATATTTCAGCTCATTTGCGACAGCTAAAGTTCTTAGAGTTCCTTTTCATACTCTTTGAAACTTTTTTAGTTCTTCGGTCCACTATAATAGATTACAAGAATTCGGGGTGGATTCTTAAAATAAGGTTTCACCAAAATAAGGTTTTCAGTCATGAGTATTCTCAAGTCAAGAGTCCATCCATGTTTAGTAAAGGGTTCCATTGTAATGTTTTGTTTCTTAGTTTAATAACTACCAGCTTTTGTGTGTAACTTCTAAAATGTTTCTAGACATTCCTTTCTTATCCTCAGATGTCCCGAAGATTTGGTGCAATTCGCAAGCGTGTAAGTGAGTTGTTTTCTTACAATATTATCTTTTTGCCCGAGAAACATCTTGCAAGACGCGCATTTTTAGTCACGCAAGCTAATTCAGTCATAACTAGACATAATTTCTTGACTGTATACTTTTTCAAACATTGTTGTTGATTCAAAATTATACCCATCATAAAACTGCTACCGACATTATGTAACAGAACCTCCGAAGCTGATCTTCCCTCCAACCGTGGAAGGTGAACAGTAAAAACCATCTTGTGGGCGCCTGCGTCCGACGGCGCACTTGTCATAAGTAACACGTGATAAATGACTGCGCTCGCGACATCTTCGCTCCTGTTCGTTATTGTCCCCTTATGTACACACGACACAGTATCCTATTCATCTAAAATAAGGAATATTAACCTCTAAGACAATACATTAAGGTCGAAGTCTTGAAGGAAAAGTGCAACTCGAAAATTTCGCGGCTTGAAACCTTCAGGAAAGTTGGAGGGAGATACTGTAGCGAGGCCCGAGTAATGACCACGGTTATGTCGTCGTTATGATAAATTTGTGACTTAATTATCTCTGTTTCTGTACGTTTTTGCCTAGCAGACATCTAGTTACGAGCAGGAACCGCTTAGCTTCGATCGAGTTTAGGGTAACTCGAGTAATTTCCGCAACAATAAATTAACAATAAACCGAAACGATAAATCTCGAATCACCGCTGCGGCCATTCGTCATGGCCTCGCTGTAATCAATCTCTTTATTTTGCTGCGCCATAATTTAGTTCCGCCGTTCGCCGCTAGATGGCGTTTATCTCATTTATTATGCATACTGATGACCCGCCGTAATGAGCACTGGTGCTTCCCCGAGTTTTCTCAGATGGGTTTTCTTACAAAAATTTGGCAACAAGAGTCGGAGATTACGAGAAAGAATGGGCTGATAAGCGGGAGGACTGGATTGGCCGCAAAGCAGAGTTTCGTTAATTTAGTTCTCGGAGATTAAATAGGCTTTGGTTGCTGTTAATCCTTAGTACAGTAGCAGTTTTTTGCATAAACCATAAGGAAAAGTTTAAAAAAATGTTGAACAAAGGTGCTGCGCATTGTTGTACTTACCTCATTTGAAATAAATTTCACAAAAACTAAAATCATGACTTTTCAACCCTATCAAAAAGAACCAATCAATATAAACTATCTAATAGATGGTAAAAAACTAGATGTTGTTCAAGAATTTACTCTACTAGGCCTAATAATTGACTCGAACATAAATTGGAAATCTCATATCAAAAAAATTAAGACCAAATTATCCAAATTCATTTATGCTTTCTATGAAATAAAAAAGACAACTGACTTCCAGACCGCATTAGTGACATATTATGCATATGCATATGCGTGGCTTATATGCGTGGCTACGGAGTCATAATGTGGGGAAATAGCACCGACGTTCCAAATTTGTTCACATTACAAAAAAAGTTAATTAGAATACTAGTAAATATAGATAATACAGCCTACCATTTTTTAAGAAACATGAAATTCTTACATTACCTAGTATTTACATATTAGAAATTTGTAAGTTTGTCCGAAAATATCCAGAATTCTTTAAAAAACGCATAGAAAGTAATCCCAAATACACACTACGAAATAAAAATAAACTTAATATTCCTACATCTCGACTTAAACTACACTCCGTGAGCACACTAGCTATGGCTATAAAAATATATAATAAATTACCGGAACACATAAAAGACACAGATAAAGATAAAGAATTTAATAATAAACTTAAAAAAATACTAATTAACAAAACTTATTATACAGTTGCTGAGTATTTGACCGATAAGTCTTTCAAATAATATTAATTGGAATTAACATACACTAGCAATATTATCCTTTTGTTTTTATTTTTTTATTTTGAATTATATAAGTATAGTGCCCTCTATTTATATTTATATTGTCATGTCCAATCCGGACCCATAATGTTCTGCTCATATTTTTAAGACCTTTTATACATATGGTGTGCAATAAACTGATTTGATTTGATTTGATTTGATTTGATTATGTTAAGTTGTCATTTTCTATTTTTATTGTGTTTATTTACATTTTGTAAATTTTATGTACTTATGTCTTGTTAGCTTATTTTTTTTTCTGTTAGTCCTATTTACAAATAAACGATTAGGTATAATAAAAAAGTCATACACGACACGACCAGTGTATTTAGAAAACCTCTATACCTCGCTATGTTTTAGCAGGTACCTACAGTTTCTTTAAAAGCCTTTCAAGAAATATTATCAAAACACCAGCCCCCTCACAGTTTCTAGATACTTAGAAAATGGAAACAAAACGGGTGGATAAATAAAAAAAACAGTATTTACTTGCGAAGGGGACGTTACGGGTGAGCGGTCAAAGGTCGATCCAAATGCTTTGTGTGAGCACGGAGAGATTGGACCGGCCGACTGAGCGGAAGATGAAACATCACTAAAACTCTATAAATATGTAATTTCTGCTGTTTTGTTTGTGTTAAGACGGGGAGGGACGTTATGATAAGCGCGCAAGGAAGATGAGCGTTTGAGTGGTCTGGAAAATTGATGCTGTATTGAATTGCTTAGATATATTTTTAAATACTTAGGTACTTCATTTTAGGTCTGTGCGGGGAAGTGTAGCTAGGGGGCAAGTGTGGATGCCCTTTATATTTCGAAAACCAGTAGAGCTTTTCTTGGAAGTGACATCTGTTGTTGTGACTAAAACAAATTTCAATTTACACAATTTCAATCTAGATGGCATTGTCAAATACTTTTGAAGCTGTCACCATTTTAAAATCTGACTCATTTTTGAAGACAAACTCGAGTTTACACGTCCTTTTAAATAGATAAAAATTTCCCTTCGGCCGTCTACGAAAGCGGTGCTACGTAACTAGTATCGTACGAAGAATAATTCTTCTTCCTACGATACCAGTTTCGTAAGAAGAATGATTTCATTATTCAATGTTAAAATCTCTTTTCTCTTTTTTTAGTTTTAAGGATAGAAACAAAGGTTGTTCACATATTCAAAAGAAAAGCTCATAAGAAGTAAATTGAGAATTACATAGAGATCGACATTTAAATTTTTAAATAAATTATCGAAGAGTTGAACATGAGCAAAATTAGTGTCGGGCATTGTATAGAAATAATTTGTCCTCATTTTTAGGGTTCGGAACCAAAATGGTAAAAAGGAACCCTATGGTGCGACTTTGTCTGTCTGTCACAATCACTACTGGATATCTCGACAACTACTAATGCTATCAACCTGATGATGATGATGATGATAGTGAAATTCTTACCCAGAAAAAGTACCCAAAATAGGCCTAACACATATTTTCTTTAGCCTCCCAAACTATCCTAATCCAATCCATTAAACAAACAGCTTCCACAAAAGAGTCAATAGTTGATAAATTACGTTCGTCCGGCGCGATCCATCTTGCCTCTGTTACAAATTAGACGGACACTACTTGCTATACACCCTGCCCGGCAGAGGGCTCCACCGGCCGTTATGTTTTATTGTTATTGCAGCCTTTATTTTATCAATACGCCATTTTTCTGCCAACATTTATTGATAAAAACGCTCGAGGGAATCGCCCAACCAAATACATTGCAACTGAATATAATAAAGTAAGGCTTTCGAGTATTCAATCGAAATGGAAATGGTATTGTTTTTACGGTCCAATGCTTGGTAAAAGGATTGCACAATAACATGCCAGATATTGATTAACACATCATACCTTATTTTGAATACCTACGGGCTTTCATAATAATAGGAAGTAGCAATAACTTCAACAAAATATTCTAAACTAGCTTTCCGCCGCGGCTTCGCCTACGGCTGGACTACACGACGTTATCCCGCGGGAATGTGATATTTTTCCATGATAAAAAGTAGCCTATGTTCCTCTCCACGCAACAAAGGATCTGTGTCCCAAATTTCAGCCAAATTCCGTGCAGTCGTTTTGGTGTGATTGAGTAACAAACATAAAAACATCCAAACATCTAAGCCACAGAACATGGAAAGTGTTCTGTGATCTAAACTTTTACATTTATAATATTAGTAGGATGGATATAATGATGTTTCCCGGCTTACAAATTAAATTATTTATCACATTGTGAACGAAGAAGTCGAACATTCTAATACCTATGTTTAGCTTACAAATCGCATTTCTTGGTCTAAAATTTGATGCAACCATTTTACTTTGAAATTACATTTCTAAACAGCTACATGTATATTGTCAATTTTATTTCCAGCTATGCCAATATTTCTTTCCGATAAACTTGTTATTTGTGTTTTCCAATCAGTCATGCAATTTTACACCGATAACTTTCAATACATTAAAAAACGTCCAGTTTACGGCGTTCACACATATTTTTCCGATAAAGGTGTTAATAAATTGTGTTCTTACGCACTGTTGGATTGTTCACTGACTGATATGGTAAGAGGTCTATTACAATTTGTCCATAAAGAATGTTGAGTTGGTTGCCTCTTTTATTTTACTTCTATTACTACTGAGCACATTCCATTTTTTGTCGGTGCATTTTCAAATGGCAATATTGTAACATACTTGATGTTCACTCAACTTGCAATTTGTGTCAGGTAACTTGTTTATTACAAGTGACTCTTTTTGGAATTAAACAATACGCAAGACAAGTACATATGTGACAAGTCAGAAGTATCACCACAGAACATTGAATAATTTTACTCACTAAAAATAAAAACGATATAATTAAAGAAACTATACCTACAGTCACAGTATTGAATATTGTAAGTAATACTGGTGCGTACAGTAAAAATATACAAATACCTAAGTGTTAAAAAGGCAAAATCTTTGTACCTAGGACGTTTATGATAAGTATTAATCTTACTCCAGTGATTCTCATTGAAAGTAGCTGTAAGCTATCAAGGGCAATAAAATAAATAAAACATTTTTTTTACGAAATTCACTAAGCCATATTTAAAGGTACGCTGCAGTAGGTTTTCAGAAATAGCTCGTTCTCTAAATCTATGAAAATCAGAAACAAAAACGTTATTTGTAACAACTCGTTGGACACAAGTAGTTGTTGCATAAATTAATACCTATCACTAATCGTAAACCTACTAGATTGTTCACGAATTATGCAAAGATGCATATTTTTGAGCATATTGAACCTAATTGCAATAAAGATTTGATTAGAAACCGTTTCCCTTAAGTTCTGTTAAGCCACCACCAGATAACCAGCCCGTCAGCGTCGACCTGTTAAGCCGCCGATGTGCGCCTGCGACTAATTGCCTGCCAATTAACATACGGCCCCCAGTAAGCAGCCTAATCCAATTACTTATCTTTTGCCGTCTAATGTCTTCCGATTTGCATTTGTGATCTTAGAAACGGTGTTGCGGTGTGCGAAAAAGTCACAGTTCTAATGGTGCCTTTTTTGTGGTCGAATAATTTGAAGGGATTGTAAAAGTAGGTCATTTAATGTAAAGGTAAAAGAGCAACAAGACGAAAAAGATTGATAAGATAAAGCTTTCCAAGCAGTGGCTTACCACTTACGCAATTTTACAATACCTAACTAAGTATTTAAATATGATTACTTTTTTAATTATCAAAATACATTTTCTTTATTCAAAGAAAAGGAAGAAACACAAGCACCGCTTACCTAATTAAAGAAGGCTTAAGGTGTATCGATGAGCTCAGTGGCGCCGCCAATGGAAGATTCACGACTTATTGCGTAAGTTTGAGTTCTCAAAAGTATATTTATAAAATGCATTCCACTCTTTCACCTGCGCGAAATAACCGAAACTTTTAATCCAAGCCTTTAATAAAATGCAATTGATTTATTTCAATTGGCGGCGCCACTGAGCTCATCGATACACCTTAACGAAAAGATTACTAAAGCTGAAATCAAAAGCGATGCTAATTTGCCTTGCCTTGACATGGTAATTTGTAGCGACATCTATCGTCGAGTGGCTGAACTAATAAACGCGCAGAAACCTACTGGGGGCCTGTGCATTGAAAAAGAGGGTATATTGAATGTGCATTTATTAACTTTAAAAACTACTGATTTTAAAAATATGCTCGTTTATATAAAAGGAGAAAAAATAAAGAAATACGAAGCAACTTCGCAACAGTCACTCAAAACTTCTCTTTACTTAGACTTTTAAATTGACATCGGGACGCGGCGCGCGGCGGCGGGAGGCAGGCTTTTTTTAAATTTGAATATATTACTGTAATTTTTTAAAAGTTTCTGTTTGTCCGTCCATTATCCCTCAGGTTGGGTGTTTTTTCAATTTCCCATTTATTAATTTCCTCCCGACTTTGATAATTCGTCGCCTACGGTGGCTAAATTAAAAAGTTTTCGCCGGATTCTAATTTGGTCGTAGATGTATGTAAATTTAAATTATATGGAAAACAGTGGAACGCTTTATTTTTTGACCATTTCAGTCCCCTGATTCTCGAACCATCGGAAACGGAATCCGATACGAATTCTGTGCTTTGTCAATTATTTATGTGGTAATTTTCACTGAACTATTTTCATTGATTTTTTGTATGATGTTATGATTATGAATTTCGGAGTCACAAAATAGAGGTTGGATGGGAAAAGACCGCTGTAGTAGTTAAGCTCGTATAAACTAGTAGTTTAGAAATAAATCTGTTTCAATAAATAAATTAAAAAAAAAACAAACACTACAGCAGCCCGTGATTCACAAATCGTCGGGAACGCTCCCGGCAGCGGAATGTATGCAATCAAGTTTTAGATTCGTGACAAAAGGTTATCTATGTCTTTTCCCATCCAATCTTTATTTTGTGATACTTACCGAAATTCATAATCATAACATCGTACAAAAATTCAATGAAAATAGTTCAGTGAAAATGTACTTACTTAGGTAGGTAAGTACATAAAATTGGTAGTGAAGATATAAAAAAAATTGGTAAATGTTTCTAAGATGCGTTTTGATACATTATGATTAAGTAAGTAGGGCAGAGGTACCTTTTGTGGCCACTTTAAGGAATTTTTGACTTTTAAGCACTAAGTACTAGATGGCCTTAGGTATTTAAAACACAAATTATATCTTAAATTATAGATAATTTATCTAGCTTTAAAGGTACATTATTCATTTTTTAAAAAGCTAAATAGTTTTTTGTATATAATACAAAATGTGTGAGAGGTGCCAAATGTACCGGTTTTGGCCACTTACTGATAGTTAAACTTTTGTAAGTATTGCGAAAAATCAAAACCAAACCCAGGTAAAATCAATATATTCTAATGCGCTAGAAACCAGTCAATTGCAAAACAACAATTTAATTGTAAAAAACAAAGGTTTATAAAGTATTTCATCCAAAACAAATTTCTTAAAATTTTCATACAAAACATTTTTTCAAACAGAAAATGGAATTTATTGAAAAAAAATCTTATGACATAAGGAATTCTAACGATTGTTAAATACGTACCTTATTTTAATTGCCTTTATCAAAAATGGATAAAAGTTGTTTAGAAAACTTTTAGAGCAAAAAGTGGCCAAAACCGGTACAGTGGCCAAAACCGGTACAGTGGCCAAAACCGGTACGCCTGCCCTCCATCAAAATAATGCGTTCCGTACATGTCGGATTTTCATGGTCAAATGAATTTGCAGCATATTTCAAGTGCCCACGACTTCGTTGCATACATTAAATAAAATCATGAAATACTCTCGATTTTCTGCCTGAAAACAGTTTCGTCCAATTAATAATTTTATTTTCGAATACTTGATAATTCCTATGTCGATATTAGCTATTTAATGCTATTTAGCTCTCAACAAACTTACTCAATAAAATGGATGTGGTGTTTTTTTATAGCAATATAATAAATTGCATCACAAAAAAATACTTAGTTGCACACCTAAAATACTGAAAAGCTCACCGTTTGCGTTTTTTAATATTTTAGGTATGCATTTCAGTATTTTTGTAGGTTAGGTTATGTTAGATTGGCGATTACATTTTTGATGCACTAGCATTTTGATATACCTATATTTTTATTTATTCGCCAATCCAAACTTTATAAATATATTTAACGCGTTTTGAGCTCTCTGGATCTCCTCTTCAAATAGGCAGCCACGACTTATGTCCACATTACTGTATTAACTTCACAATCACGCATTCTATATGTCGAAAGGCCACAAAAACAAACACACAAATCGGTCTCATTTCAAACGCCGAACCCGCAGACGCCACGAACAATGTCGTACGTACAGTGTAACGGTCACCGTACGTGGACACTTGAACGGCAATGAACTGTGAACTCGCGAGCGCCCCGCGAATCGAAAATCACTTAAAATTCAATTAAAAATTAAATAAAAATAAATTTAAACTTATGACGGCCGGAATCCCTCGGCTATTCTAAGACAATTATTTTCGTATATTTTTCATTAACTAAAACCAAGTTTACTGCAAGTATAAGGATATTTAGATTACGATTAGACGGATGTTTGGGATTTTATTTGACACAGTTAAATATCACCAATCGAAAAAAAACGGCCGGAAGCACTAGATAAATAACTGTAAAATAACATATATTTTTACCATATTTTGAGTACTTGTGGTTTGCGAGTAATCCATAATTTAAATACCCTATTTTGGGGATTCGGCGCCTTAAGGCGCTACTCGGAAAAAGTATGGACCTTTTGATTTAAAACTATAGGACGGTTACAGTTGTTACAAATCTGGTAATAAGATATAAATTTCTTCATACCTTTATCTAGAATCGTATAGTTTCAAAAACACGATTTTATGATTTTGCCTCGACTTTTTTTCTTTTCGAAAAGACCTCTAAAATTAACGAACATTCAAGATTATTCTTAAATGGAGTTACTTACAGTATCGGAAATTGGTTTAATTAGTGGACACCAATAATATTTAGGATCGTATAGAAGTATTTTTTTAAAAAAATCGCTGTAGTTTTTTAATACGAAGTGATTTTGTGTTTTTTTGCCTAATCTGAAAAATCGGTCTCGCACCCGCGCGCGTCGTTATCTCATTGCTATCTCGCTTCAGCACAATTTTTCCGAGTATCGCCTTAAAAAGTAATATCTTAAGATAGTTGCATTATAATCCACTAGCTTCAATTGATAATGGAGATATGAAAAGGCCTAACAATATCATACAAAATACACAAAACTTTATACATAACATCTGTTTAAGAGACAATGAGAAAAACAAACATGGTTTATTTTTATTTTTCTCTCAGTCGTAAACATAATTTTCGTTGAAAGTATTTATAATCAGTTTACTATCAAGAATCAAGAAGGAATATAAATGCTGAACCTACTGCTAATTGAAATAAAACAAATTTGACATACGAATTTGTACGCGCTTTACATTTTACATAATGACTAATATGAAAATATAGTATCTCTTAATGTGTTTTCAAAGTTCTCAGAGCGGGTGTACTCAAATCTAACATTTCTTAAATTTCTACAATATAAATGTGTTTTAAAACATACTTTAATCGTTTATTGAGTTAAAAATGTGTTTTAAAGCATACTTAATCGTTTATTGAGTAAAATCATTATCTTATGTTTTTAACTCGATTAACATTTTTTATAGAAAATGAAAACCGTAACTTTGGTTTGGCTCTAACATAGGTAGTTGGGCGCAAAATAAAAAGTTTTTGTTTCATAAATATCGTTCAATACTGAATATTGTTAGTTTTTAGCTGAATATAAATATAAATTAAACACTTTTACGGACTTTTTCACGCAATTTATTTAACAACTTGGTTAAATTTTAGTTGTTTTTAGAGATATTTTGGTTTATCCGACGTTCCAAGTTGTTAAATAAATTGCGTGAAAAAATCCGTGAAAGTGTTTTATTTATATGGACAGTTCGCGCAGAAATCTAAGATGAATATAAGTAACAAAGTATATTAATACTTTGTGGTATGACTTAAAAAAAAAGTAAAGTATTTAAGTATTTTGCGCGTATTGTTATTAAAACAATAAAATTTTATCATTTAATGAAACTAAATACCTAAATCATTGCTTAATCATATAACACATTTGAGTCTTGATGACTCAAATGTGTTATACCTGGATTATTTAATAGTTACTTTATTTCGAAGAGAGTTAAGAAAATGAAAATTTTCCTTTTGAAGTTGTTTGTTTTATCGTTCCGCTACCCACCGATAGATGGCGCCACATACATCAAGTTAGTTCCAATGCGAGAGTATACCATTAACATAGTTATTTAAATCTAATCAAAATACGTTGTGTTCACTAGCTTATATTGTTTAAAAGTTAGTGTATATACCAGAAATTTGTGATATCCGTTATAATAGGTAGGTATACTACTCCTAGTATAATGATACTTTTCTTATTTATAATAGACTTATAATAGGCTATTTTAGGAAAAAATATACTTTTCCTTATTATAAATTTCCAAGGAAAATTTGC
Source organism: Crambus lathoniellus (assembly GCA_949710035.1). Lineage (NCBI taxonomy): Eukaryota > Metazoa > Arthropoda > Insecta > Lepidoptera > Crambidae > Crambus > Crambus lathoniellus. The sequence continues at coordinate 1,355,802 of OX453299.1, read as the reverse complement.
TATTTCTACTGAGTATTGGTATGTGAAAAAGGTCCATTTAAACGCCTCGTTAAAATAGTAGTTATATACCCCAGAAGCAAGCTCGTACGAAATTAACCAAAATCCTTAAAGTTTTGTTGGAAATGGGATGTTTATTGTTTAAAGCTTAGAAATAGTATACTATTCCTATATACCATACATTTCCTGTTACATATACAAATATTAACTGGTTAAACTAAGAATTAGGTTGTAGGGATACTTCTTACTAAAGATTTATTCAGAATTTATAATGTTAATGTAAGTTTTAACCTACTGGGAATACCTAAGTATTTGTTTATTTACATTCTAGGCATAGCATAACAATAACATTTGTTTTAAGTATCATAATGATATGATTATGAAATGATTCGAGAAAGTTTAAAACTTGCGAACCAATAGAAAATTCCAATTTCAAAAGAGTAGGAAAAACAAAAAGTTGTTTTTTTAATACAGTTGCTCAAAAAGTGGCCTTAGGTATTTAAAACACAAATTATATCTTAAATTATAGATAATTTATCTAGCTTTAAAGGTACATTATTCATTTTTTAAAAAGCTAAATAGTTTTTTGTATATAATACAAAATGTGTGAGAGGTGCCAAATGTACCGGTTTTGGCCACTTACTGATAGTTAAACTTTTGTAAGTATTGCGAAAAATCAAAACCAAACCCAGGTAAAATCAATATATTCTAATGCGCTAGAAACCAGTCAATTGCAAAACAACAATTTAATTGTAAAAAACAAAGGTTTATAAAGTATTTCATCCAAAACAAATTTCTTAAAATTTTCATACAAAACATTTTTTCAAACAGAAAATGGAATTTATTGAAAAAAAATCTTATGACATAAGGAATTCTAACGATTGTTAAATACGTACCTTATTTTAATTGCCTTTATCAAAAATGGATAAAAGTTGTTTAGAAAACTTTTAGAGCAAAAAGTGGCCAAAACCGGTACAGTGGCCAAAACCGGTACAGTGGCCAAAACCGGTACGCCTGCCCTCCATCAAAATAATGCGTTCCGTACATGTCGGATTTTCATGGTCAAATGAATTTGCAGCATATTTCAAGTGCCCACGACTTCGTTGCATACATTAAATAAAATCATGAAATACTCTCGATTTTCTGCCTGAAAACAGTTTCGTCCAATTAATAATTTTATTTTCGAATACTTGATAATTCCTATGTCGATATTAGCTATTTAATGCTATTTAGCTCTCAACAAACTTACTCAATAAAATGGATGTGGTGTTTTTTTATAGCAATATAATAAATTGCATCACAAAAAAATACTTAGTTGCACACCTAAAATACTGAAAAGCTCACCGTTTGCGTTTTTTAATATTTTAGGTATGCATTTCAGTATTTTTGTAGGTTAGGTTATGTTAGATTGGCGATTACATTTTTGATGCACTAGCATTTTGATATACCTATATTTTTATTTATTCGCCAATCCAAACTTTATAAATATATTTAACGCGTTTTGAGCTCTCTGGATCTCCTCTTCAAATAGGCAGCCACGACTTATGTCAACATTACTGTATTAACTTCACAATCACGCATTCTATATGTCGAAAGGCCACAAAAACAAACACACAAATCGGTCTCATTTCAAACGCCGAACCCGCAGACGCCACGAACAATGTCGTACGTACAGTGTAACGGTCACCGTACGTGGACACTTGAACGGGTACGTATCTAAATGTCTAAAATTAAAAAACCTAACGTTAAAACAACTACTAATACCTAAAATCAAAATATCTAATGTTTTAAAATACCTAAGCAAATAACACCTATACATAAGAAACACCTAAGTTCATAATACCGATTGGACTAAATATCTAATATTTAAAATGTCTAATAACTATTAACACCAAAGTTTGATTCACACACATTTTCAAATCAAATCAAAATAACACGTGATTGGTTAGAAATTTAATTTAATTATTTTGTGGTTATTTTTTTTGTATCAATACAACAGAATTGTTTCACAAAAAAATAATAACCACGAAATTTAAGGCGATCGCGAAGCGCACCGAAGTGATTTCTAACCTATCACGTGTTCTACAGGACTTCCGAGCCACTCAAATATTAGGCCAATTTTAGGTATTTTGACCATTTGGTCAAATTACTGTTAGGTAAACTAATTTTAGGAACTTTTTCATAGGTATTTCAAGTTTTAGCTTTATGAACTTCAGTAATATAACCATTTGACATTTTAAACTTTAGGTATTTTGAATTTAAGTGAAACAACCATTAGGTAATTTGATTTTAGACATTTAGATACGTACCCCACTTGAACATTTGAACAATCCTGCGCATTGGTATGCTGCGCGCGCGCACCCCACTGGCGCAGACGGCTTTGTTGGACGTAACTTTTTAAAGTTGCGCCGATAGAACGAAGATGTTCTTTATTTGAAGTAAGTAATTGAAAAAGTACAACATAAAGGTTTTGACTTAAAAAGAGACTTTCTTTTAGTTTTTCAAGTTGAGAGGCAGTTAAAAAAAAACTGCTTTGGTTTAATGTGTTGAAGACTTTCAGTCTAGTAGTTTTGAGGAAAATGTAGGTAGTATTGTTTTTGGTAATTGTTTGCTAGCAGTATTCACAACTATTACTAATGTCACTTTTTCAGTGGAATAGACAATAGCTACTTACCTAGGTAGCTAATGGATTGAAGATTGTGTCATTTGTGTCCATTACGCAAGGGTTTATTTTTTAACCGACTTCTAAATCAAAAAGGAGGAGGTTCTCTATTCGTCTGTATGTATGTTTTTTTATTTTTTTTGTGTATGTCCACCGATTACTCGAAGACGGCTGAACCGATTGAAATGGTTCAAACGTTATTACATCAGGTTGGTTTCCAAGTTGGTCCCATTGTTTGAAATTTTGAAATCGGTTTAGTAGTTTTCAGGAAATCTTGAAAATACTGTCGTTTTCGTTACCACTTTATGTGAATTCAATACGTATCTTTAGGCATAACTCCTTTGTTTATAAACCGATTTAGATGATTCTTGTTTTGTTAGAAAGGGGATACCTCAAGGTATTTTAACCGACTTCGAAAAAGGAGGTTTTCAGTTTGATCACATACCTATTTACCAGAAAACACGTAAATTGCCTGCACGGTGCACTAAAAAGAGTGAAATAAAAATTATTTTAATAAAAAAATAAAACCGCCTTCAAAAAAACCACATCAAAAAAGTAAGAAATCATTGAAACTGAAACATGTACAATTTTTTGTTGTTTTTGTTAAAACCCGCCCGACTTCAAAGTACTTACGTTATTTATTTGGTGAGGAATTATTTCTTACTTTTTTGATGTGGTTTTTTTCAACTAAGTAATTTTATGATACATCATCATAATATCTTCTGTAACCTTTCTTTTACTCTTCTACATTGCTGTTTTCAAATGTTACAGTTTAAGGCGCTACTCGGAAAAATATGGACTTTTTGATTTAAAACTATAGGACGGTTACAGTTGTTACAAATCTGGTAATGAGATATATATTTCTTCATACCTTTATCTAGAATCGTATAGTTTCAAAAACACGATTTTATGATTTTGCCTCGACACTTTTTCTTTTCGAAAAGACCTCTAAAAATACGAAAAGTGAAGATTATTCTTTAATGGGGTTACTTACACTATTGGAAATTGGTTTAATTAGTGGACACCATTAATATTGAGGATCGTATAGAAGTATTTTTTTTAAATCGCTGTAGTTTTTTAATACGAAGTGATTTTGTGTTTTTTTTGCCTAATCTGCAAAATCGGTCTCGCTCCCGCGCGCGTCGTTTTCTCATTGCTATCTCGCTTCAGCACATTTTTTCCGAGTATCGCCTTAAGGTGGTTCGATGAGCTCAGTAGCGCCACCAATGGATATAAATCATTTATGATTTATCAAGGGCTTAGAATAAAAGTTTCGGTTATTTTGCGTAAATAGAAGAGTAAAATGCAATTTTTAATTGTTTTTTCATGGCCTCAAATATGTGCATTAAGTTATGGATCTCGATATTGCTAAATGTGGCCACTTTTGGCACTATCGAAATTCACGACGTATTGCGTAAGTTTGAGTTCTTAAAAGTATATTTATAAAATGCATTTTACTCTTTTATTTGCGCAAAATAACCGAAACTTTTAATCTAAGCCTTTAATAAAATGTAATTGATTTATTTCCATTGGTGGCGCTACTGAGCTTATCGAACCACCTTAATATTAAAAGTTACTTAAGCCAGATTACATTTTAATTTAGGTATACCCATGGACCTACTTTTTCAGATCCGTGGTTAGACCACAGATTTTTCCCATAACTCATTGCTATAGGTATATAATAGTGTGTTTCATTATACTTACTTTTATAAGTAAAGGAAAGGAAACCAATCCGTACTACTGAGGTGTAAAAACAAAACAAGGAAATAATTTATTAGTAAGTAGTATTTTGTTGTCTTTTTTTGAAACCCTGGTTTCGTATATTAACATTATGCTTACACGTTTTTATCTTTTTAGCACTTAAAACTAGTCTAGACACCGAATTCAGTGCCCGTAGTGTAAGTTTTTATGTCAAAAAACGCAAACTATTTCGATTCCGTATTTATGTCGATTTGTATGAAAACTGTATTAGCGCCTCTAGCGGCGAGTAGCGCGCTTATATAGTTTTCATACAAATTGACATTAATACGCATTCGAAATAGTTTGCGTTTGCTTGACATAAAAACTTACACTAGGGGTACAGGACTTGGATACTGTATACTTCAAAAGTCTGTTAAAAATAAAACAGCAATCGGAAAATCAGAAGGAAAATCACCAAATAAACCCGCCAGCAATTAGCATACTGCGAGTCTCTGGGCCGTAGGTCACGAGGCGCGTAGTTTAAAAAAAAACCGTATCCTACATCGACGATGGGACGATCAGCGCACGCACACACGCACACATCGGCGTCGGCGCATAAATTTGCATTAATTTCATAACCACTGAACAGGGGAATAATATTAGACTCACATGGGTCGCTTTTTTTTAAAACCGTTGTTCTTACTTTTTTTTTCTGTTTCGCTTTCCAACGGCTGCTGAGCGTGACACCGGAGGCTCTTCGTAGAAAGTGCTGTTTGTGGACATGTTGTAACCTTTAAAACTCAATTTTCTTGCAAGTAAAGAGTTTGTTACTGTAGTTACGGAAACCTATTTAAAAATCGAATTTCTTATTACATTTTATTGAAGTACCGATTGAAATACAGATGGCTAGCTAGTTCAGGTAAGTAGGATTATATAGCACTTATTATGTTAAAATAATTTCAGCTATATTCTGCTTTTCTGACAAGCAACAAAGAGAAACGCACTACCACTGAACTACAATTGAAACACGATTGAGACACGATTGTGACTTAACGTTAGCAGACTTGGCCCCCTGTTTAAGAGACACTCATGGTATATTTTTTTTGCTCTCAGTCGTAAACATAATATAATTTACGTTGAAAGAAATCAGTTTACTGTCTTGTTCCGTTCGTTTATCATTTAGAATCAAGAAGGAATACCTACTAAGATTTAGATCACATCTTAAGATTTCGGGTGAACCTACTGCTAATTTAAAACCTACTGCTAATTTAAAACCTACTGCTAATTTAAAACCTACTGCTAATTTCAAACCTACTGCTAATTTAAAACCTACTGCTTATTTAAAACCTACTGCTAATTTAAAACCTACTGCTAATTTAAAACCCACTGCTAATATAAAACCTACTGCTAATTTAAAACCTACTGCTAATTTAAAACCTACTGCTAATTTAAAACCTACTGCTAATTTAAAACCTACTGCTAATTTAAAACCTACTGCTAATTTCAAACCTACTGCTAATTTAAAACCTACTGCTAATTTAAAACCTACTGCTAATTTAAAACCTACTGCTAATTTAAAACCCACTGCTAATATAAAACCTACTGCTAATTTAAAACCTACTGCTAATTTAAAACCTACTGCTAATTTAAAACCCACTGCTAATATAAAACCTACTGCTAATTTAAAACCTACTGCTAATTTAAAACCTACTGCTAATTCAAACCCTACTGCTAATTTAAAACCTACTGCTAATTTAAAACCTACTGCTAATTTACAACAACTTTGACACACGGATTTAAACGCGCTTTACATTTTACATCTATACTTAAATTATAAAGAGTAAATTACATAGCGTGCTAATAGCAAGATCGCTGACACCGCGCCAACCAAATGTAGTCCATAACTTTTGCAACATGACGGAATCGCCGACGCTGCACAACGTGAGTTCGCCGCGTGCATCGTCCTCCCTCCCCGCGCGCCTTCGTCGCTGCGGGCCAGCCATCGCCACGCAATTAGATACAAGCATCGATCGGGTCATTACTAATTAATTATTTTTCTATAATTAAAGTTTTTATAAAAATCATTTCGGTTTTTTTTAAGTCTTACGGCTGCGATCTTCATAATTAGTAAAAGATTTGATTGTTTGTTTGTTTGTATGTTTGTTTGTTTGTTTGCATTGAATAGGCTCCGAAACACTGGACCGATTTAGAAAGTTCTTTTACTATCAGAAAGCTACATTCTTTCCGAGTGACATATGCTATATTTTATCCCGATATTCCCACGGGAACGGGTACCACGCGGGTGAAACCGCGAGGATCCGCTAGTAATGAATAATATGAAAATATAGTATCTCTTATCTGTCGCTCTCGCATCGGTTTATTTAGCCACCAAAAAAGTTGCCTCCGAGGCACTGAGTAGATCGTCTGCATTAGACATAAAGGCCTATACCTATGTGTTTTTAAAGTTCTCAGAGCGGCGTACGGGTGTACTAAAATCTAACTTCAATTTTCTAAAATGTGTAGCATAATCGTTAATTGAGTAAAATCATTATCTTATGTTTTTAGCTCGATTAACATTTTTTCCAGAAATTGAAAGCCGTAACTTTGGTTTGGCTCTAACATATTTAGGGCGCAAAATAAAAAGCTTTTGTTTCATAAATATCGTTCAATACTGAATATTTATGAAACAAAAACAAAGCCATTGCTAGTAACAAAGTATATTATTACTTTGTGGTGTGACTTTAAAAAAAATACTCATTTAACCGTTACCGTTAAAAACAATAAAATTTTATCATATAATGAAACTGAATACCTACATCAATCAAGACTCAAATGTGTTATACGGTATAACTTATACCTAGATTCTTAAAAAGTTACTTTATTTCGAAGAGAGTTAAGAAAATGAAAATTTTCCTTTTGATGTAATTTGTATTATCGTTCCGCTACCCACCGATAGATGGCGCCACATACATCACGTTCATCCAATGCGAGAGTATACCATTAACATAGTTATTTAAATCTAATCAAAATACGTTGTGTTCACTAGCTTATATTGTTTTAAAGTTAGTGTATATGTTACCAGAAATTTGTGCTATCCATTATAATAGGTATACTACTCCTAGGATAATGATACTTTTCTTATTTATAATAGACGTTATAATAGGCTATTTTAGGAAAAAATATACTTTTCCTTAGTATAAATTTCCGAGGAAAATTATGCAATTTCTACTGAGTATTGGTATGAGAAAAAGGTCCATTCAAACGCCTTGTTATAATAGTAGTTATATACCCAGAAGCAAGCTCGTACGAAATAAACCAAAATCCTTAAAGTTTAGTTGGAAATGGGATATCTATTGTTTAAAGCTTAGAAATAGTATACTATTCCTAAATTTCATACATTTCCTGTTACATATACAAATATTGACTGGTTAAACTAAGAATTAGGTTGTAGGGATACTTCTTACTAAACATGTATTCAGAATTCATAATGTTAATGTAAGTTTTAACCTACTGCGTATACCTAAGTATTTGTTTATTAACATTCTAGGCATAGCATAACAATAACATTTGTTTTAAGTATCATAATGATATGATAATGAAATGATTCGGGAAAGTTTTAAACTTGCGAACCAATAGAAAATTCCAATTTCAAAAGAGTAGGAAAAACAAAAAGTTGTTTTTAATTAGATTTTTTGTTACAAAAGTTTGATTTCTGTTTTTATACTTATAATATAATTTATAAGTACTTATAATATAATTAATAAGATACTTAAAACAAATGTTATTGTTATGCTATGCCTAGAATATAAATAAACATAAGTATGTTTTGGAGGTCTTCAAAAATCCAATTGAAAATGCTAACCAAAACTTATGTAGATGCCTTTCCCACATTTCCATTCCTCGAAGTTAGATCTCAATCTGAATGCTAAATCACAAGTTGTTTAACATACTAATCATAATTTACAAGACTTAGTTTCCATAACATCATGACAGCTTCACTCAGAAAGCATCACTTATCAATAACACGTGTGTAATGAAACAAAAAAGTTGTATTAACCAACCTCTTAGCACCCGTTAATGGAAGCAAATTTATTCTCATAGCGCGCCACCGTATGAATAATTAATATTGTGAAATTCTTCCCGCCATGTGATCGCTGCTCATATGTTTTAGAATACAGTCATTCAATGACCATTTCTTTTTTAGGGAAAGCTATTTTTGCTAAGTGAAATAGTGCTAGCTTCCAAATTCTCCAAAAATGAAATTGGTTAACGTAATTTCGCACAAGATTTGTCTAGAGCCTTTTACCGACTAGGATGCAGTCAGTATCGTCATCGAATGTCTCAGTAAATGTAAAACTTTAGGCATTTTAACCGCCCCTTTGGTGTAGTGGTACTCTGAGGTACACACCGCCGGTATCAGACCCAGAGGTCCCGAGTTCGATTCCCGTGGGAGTACTTATTGTATTCGGCTTAGTTGGTGGTAGGTCTTGTTAGAGCGATCACCATCTTATCTAAGTCTGACGCCATAACAACGATGTTTTCAGCATTGTTATGTTCCAGCAGTTAGAGGTAATAATCAGTTCATATATGCTATCATCACTTAACATCAGGTACCTATGCTGAAGACTAAGTGCTACCCCGTCGTGAATTAATAAAAAAAAGGTAGGTACTGCTATTATTCCTGATTCTATGTCTCGTCTTGCAATTAACGTGTGTTAATTTAATTTCGATAAACCTACTACTTAGTTTGTAATGTGTTGAAATCAAATGAAATTGTTTATAAATAGTATTTTAAATATTGGTACACTAAAACTATTCAGTGCATTGCTGTCTTAGAGGGTTAATAAAATTTTCCTGCTGATACGGCTGATCACCATTAAATTTAAAATAGGTTGTTCAGTTAGTCAGCAGTATTTACATGATCAAATTAGGTAAAGTTTAGTACCAAAAGTATATAAAAGTATATAAGAAAATCGTAGTCGACAAAGAACACAGAGAAACTATGTATAGCAATCTCAATTACTCCAACTAGTTTGTTGGTTTGTGTTTATTATTCAGTAACACGACATTTTTTTTGTTCAAATACCTGAAATATTTCTGCACAACTCTACAAAAAAAATACACAGCAAAACCAGGCAAACTTCACCGTTATCTCCGATACCCCAACTAGTATATCTTCCGATGATCAGAGATACGACGGCGTATCACAGTGCGTTTGTTCATTTGCCCGTTCGTTAGTTCGAGGGTCGCATGCCCGCCGCATGCATGCATATGCATGAGGAACGAAATGCCCATATGCCGGCCGCATGACTTGCCACTCGTATTTTTCTTGGTTTCTGTGGGAAACCGTTGGGACAGCTAGATTTGGGTAGATTCGAACAATTGTGATAAGGTAAGGAATGTGATTCGTTTGCGCCTTATGTGACCGTTTTTTTGTTTTTCATGTTTTCTAATTATGAGGGTTTTGTAAATGTGGAGACGTTTTCCGCTACTATTCTTGAACTATCTGGCTATTTGGTTGCGTGATTTACATTTTGCTTCGATTATAATAAGGAAGCTGATAAGTACTTGTTTATTGAAGGATTGAAATGGAAGTGCAAAAACTAATCTGTCCTTGTACTCTTAGCTGTTCGTCTTCATCACTTAACGTTAACAGGAAGTACTTATACACTGTACATTTTTATTCGTCTTACATCCGAACCTTAATTTATATAGGTAGGTCATAAAAAAACCTCTTGGCACTGTTATTTTTTTATCGCTTAAAAAAATCAGCTGTTCCATATATTTTGACCCATTCGGTATTGCACTTTTGTATGAAACAGACGTTTTTTAAGCTATATGCCAAAAAAAAACATTACTAAGAAGTTTTTTATGACGGTATACTTCCGACTTTCGAGAACCAAACGTTAGGCGATAGGTGTCGCCTGACCCCCAGACCCTAGACCAACGGTAGTTATTACCGCCCATTAACCAGTATAATTATACCGAATATTTTCTTTCCTCGACACGGCACTAATCACATGTGGTCGGGGAATATGTGCGTGAGGGGTTGACACTCTGTTATTTGTTGGGTATATTATGTTGTTTTATATAGGTACTTGGTTTACTTTTAATTTTGATTACTTTGAGGAAAATATGGCATGTACTTTGTAGTGTGACAGGCAGTTTTCATTAAAAACCGGCCAAGTGCGAGTTGGACTCGCGCGCGAAGGGTACCAAAATCACTTTTGTTGTATGGGAGCCCCACTTATAGATTTATTTTATTCTGTTTTTATATTTGTTGTTATAATGGCAACAGAAATACATCATCTGTGAAAATTTCAGCTGTCTAGCTACCACGGTTATGAGATATCACTTGAGATACAATCTGGTGACAGACAAACATACAGACAAACGGACAGTGGAGTCTTAGTAATAGGGTCCCCTTTTTCCCTTTGGATACGGAACTCTAAAAAAGGTCGGATGGGAACCAATCAGAGAGGCATCGGGAAGTTTTAGCTGCATAGGAACAACGTGTATCAGACAGATTGACATACTGTTATTTGTTAGTTAATCATGTAATGAAGGTAATTTTGTCTAAGAAACTGGTTTAAATATGATTTTAATAGATACTGTGACGAAAATATGAACTTTGTAGTATGACTGCCAGTTTTCCTATCAAAAATGTCTAATAGATAAGTTTTTAGTAAAAATTTTTATGACAAGCTTTTTTGCTGACTGTACTTTAATATTGTATTGTCACCTAAACCAAACCTGTATACAAAATTTCAGCTCCATCGGACACTGGGAAGTAGGTCAAATTAAGCTTGCAAGATTTGTCCCCCACTAACTAACTAACTAACATGGCAAGTTAATAAAAAGCTTGTAAAAAATACTTGTCACCACATTTTCTTTTAACAAAGATAAGGGAACTTAGCAACTTTAGCTACATTAGGAAATTGTAAGAAACATATCGATTGATTGAATGTTATATATTTGTTCAAAAAACATTCCATCTATACTAATATTATAAAGACGAAAGATTTGGTTGTTTGTTTGCATCGAATATGCTCCGAAACTACTACGCCGATTCAGAAAATTCTTTAACTATTAGAAAGCTACATTCTTCCCGAGTGACATAGGCTATATTTTATCCCGATATTCCCACGGGAACGGGTACCACGCGGGTAAAACCGCGAGGATCCATATTTTTTTATACTTAAGGAGTTTAGTTTATATCTGACGAGTTTTCCCAATATAAAAGTTCAGACGGGAACCTACCAGTAGCCGCAGCATTTGTCAACTTTACCGTCATAAGAATAGGGTTCAGAAACTCGACAACTAGATTTATAGATGACACAGTGGCACTTTGGAGTAGCATAAATAAATAAATAGAGCATAACTCGCCGTCCCACGCCGTGAGCTCGGGGTCTAGTTGGTAATTGCGATCAGGTTTTTTCCCGTCCGGCGGGTTGTCAGTGTGTCAGCTCAGTAACACCTAACCTATAAATAATCTGCGATCGACACTTAACAAGTATCGAAATCGATCGAAAGCAGTTTTTGCCAACGCTATGAAACAGGAATTCTTGGTGGCAAAGAATTTTATAATGGTTTTCTTGAATGGTGGATGGTGGCTTCAAATAAGTAGCTACCTACTGACGATGACGTTTTCAATTGTTTTATTTTAGTATTTTTTTATCCGCAACACCTTCATTACACCTGATGTTAAGTGGTGATAAGGCTGAAGGTGGAAGCGCACTGCTTACTCCCGGGATCTCTATCTTATCTCTTACTGCTCGTACACAACAATGCTGAAAACATCGTTGTTATGGCGTCAGACTTGGATAAGATGGTGGTAGCTAGCCAGGCGGACTTGGGACAAGTCCTACCATCAACCAAACCGAGTATCATATATAACCAATACCATATATACCAATACCCCCACTGGGAATCGAACCCGGGACCTCTGGGTCTGATACCGGTGATGTGCACCAATCAGCGGTTAAAAATGGCGGTTTAAAGGCGGTTAAAGTCTAAGAGTAGCCTAAGCACAAAAAACTGTCGTAGGTCGGGACGCATGATGACGAAATTAGTCTTTAGTCTTGCTGCGGAACAAGAGAATCCAATAAACAAATGTCTTGTTCGCAAACGTAACGTTATTTTAGTAAACCAATTTAGTAGTTTGTTTATAACCAGGCACAGGGCCCAACCACCCGACGTTGTGTGGGTCGGTACGGTAGGTCGGCACGCATAATGACCCGCGGAAGGAAGTGCGCGCGATCGCGGGATACATGCATTTGCATCTCATTTGCGCGTCACATGTCGTGTGGTGTGTTGTGTGCCATGCCATGTGCGCCTGACCCATTTCGGTGGCGGTTATGCCACGTTATACCGTTGTTGGACGAGATAATAGGGAATGCTATGACAGTTTTTTTTTTAAAGTTTTGTGTCTTTGTGTAATATAAGAAAATTTTATCAGGGTTTGTTTGCGACAGTTTTCCCTGGCATTAATCATTATATCGCAGCTAGAGCGTAAAATGGATCACTTGAAGAGGTTGTATATGCCATGATGTGGAAAATATCAGCTGCCTATATAGGGCTGGGTTATATCAATGAAAAATATGCGTTTCACGATATAACACAGCTAAACCCGAGGCTACTTAATGTTAAGGTCAAACATTAGTGATTATATCCTTAAATATTTACATTAACTATCAAAAGGGGTGCTGATTAGTCTCTAAGATTGACACCAAGGATTCAGCAAATAGTTTGAGATGTAGGTATACCTATCAATAAGCAACCTTGTCTGTGCACCCGAAACCGAAGGAATGGAATGCCATGCCTGCGTCTGTTTTCCCGAATGACTACAACCATATAATTTTTAAAGCAAGAGTGAATAGGCTGCTTCTGGGCAAGCTCGCTCCATCTTAGACTTCTTCTCAACCCTAAGGTTTAGTCTGAAGCCAAGAGCAAGCCCATACAAAATTTAAAAAAACAGCTTGTCGGCAATCAGCAACCGAATATTTACATTACAGTCCCACCCCATAAGAATGCAATTAACGCAGCTCACGCACAAAGAAAGTGGATTAACCAGCGACATCTCGATGGTATCAGTTCGTTCCGGATAATTCGGGATAATTCCGGAATTAAACCGGCCGTTAAAGCGGCCGGAGCCGGGCGCGGGAGTAGGCGAGATAGCATCGCGGGATTTGTTGCGAATTAATAGTAAAGTAATAAGGTATGAAGATAAGTGGAGATACAAGGCGTCGCAAGAAAATGGCATGGAAGGATGTGCTTAAATACTAACCAATTAAGGCGTTAATTGCGGAAGGCTAATAAAGGAGGTAATGGAGGTATGTATGTAGATATGTGACAGATTGAGGGAGAGGAAAGTGTCATATTTTGTGCACTGTCCCAATACCTATTTGTACCTTTTTAAGGCGATACTCGGAAAAATTATGCTAAAGCGAGATAGCAATGAGGAAACGACTCGCGCGGGAGCGAGACCGATTTTGCCGATTACGCAAAAAAAACACAAAATCACTTCGTATTCAAAAACTATAGCGATTTTAAAAAAATGCTTCTATACGATCCTAAATATTATTTGTGTCCACTAATTAAACCAATTTTTAATAGTATATGTATCCCCATTTAAGAATAATCTTGATATTTCTTATTTTTTAGAGGTATTTTCGAAAATAAAAGGTGTCGAGCCAAAATTATAAAATCGTGTTTCTGAAACTATACGATTCTAGATAAAGGTATGAAGAAATATATATCTTATTACCAGATTTATAACAACTGTAACCGGCCTATAGTTTTAAATCAAAGACTCCATACTTTTTCCGAGTAGCGCCTTAACTTTAACCCCTTAAGTATAAGGCCGAGGAAACTAGAGTTATTGGACACCATCACATACATTGTTCCAATATCAAGGTATAGTAGCTTAAGCACTAGAAATGGATATTGGAAACAACGACGGGTTTCCAATATCCATTACGACGACCAAATACATCCAGACCCGAGGAAATATTGGAAAAGTTCGTTTTCAACATTTACCCGACCGAGGATCGAACCCGGGACATCTAGAGATAGGCGGCACCTTCAAACCGGTGCGTACACCACTCGCCAAGGAGGTCGTCATAGATGATAAGAGATGCTACGACGGTAAAATTTTTGTTTCTTGTTAAATTTTTTATGAATTTTATGTTTTGTTTTTCAGAACGGAAATTCATTGCGATGTAGATGGAAAATTAATAAAAAAAAAAAATTAAGCCCTGGATCAAAAAGTACCCTGTACGAAAAAAATGGGGAAAAAAAGGAAGTGTTTATATTAGAGACATCTACTCTGCCTTTACCTTCTATTCGATAGGGTTAAAGCGAGATAGTTCTAATAGGTTTAATGCTACTGAACAGAAGCTGCAAAACACCTTTTAAAAGATTTTAATATATTGAATTGAATTTACATAAAGCATCCATGCATGAAATAAATAAGTAGGGAGTGTCTACAATTAATTATTAAGATTATTTAAAAAATAACTACAACTAAAGCTCTTTTACAAAAAAGAATAACCAGATTAATTTCAAAACTTTCACAGATAATGGAGATTGATTTAACTTAGACACTCTTTAAAATACAAGCATTGACTATTTTTGTAGCTATTAAATCAAATCTATTTGGCAACGCTAGTTCTCCTGTCAGCTCCCTAATTGCAGCAAATTGAACAGTAAAACAAAGGGGATAGGGTAAGTTTTAATTATCATTGTTTAACGCGGTATCTTGCTTCATAACGGTTCGAATCATATGCAAATGTAGTGGGCCCCCAATCCGCGTTCCTCTGATATCGATGTTAGTTATGTTAGTGAAGATAGATGTTAAATACACATTTATATAAGTTAAGTAAGTTTACACACGCATACTCACACACACACATATACACCATTTACCATACAGTAACTTTTAGTCCAAACACATGCACACACACACATATATACACCATTTACCATACAGTACTTTTAGTCTAAGTTTAGATCGTAAACCAATGTATCAACTAGTATGCTAGAGGTATGGAAGAGCGGGGCCCCCTGACACAGGCAAATCTTTTTTTGCCTCCTAGGAGATCCCATCTACAAAATAACTGAAAGTAATCTGGTTTTATGAATAAACAATTTTTGATTAAAAAAAAAAGTAGCAGATGTGTTCACTGGAGCAAAGGTTTGAGCGCTTGGCTGGCAATTATCGGTCACGGCATGGGTGTTCAAAATGTATCGAAGATTTCAGTGCTTCGGAAGGCACTTAGGTAGGTAATGATGCAAGTTAAGTATTGAGTAAGTTTGTCCGTTGGATGTAGCGAGTTAACCCATTAACGCCGGCCCAGCCGAACGAGGCCAGAGAACAATGGAAAATCTTTGTGAAAAACGAAATATAATATGTAGCTTACTTCCGCAAAATGCACATGCACACCAAGGTGTTGGTTTTCGCACGAACTATCTCCTGAGGATGTCCCGGGTTGGGGCGAAAGACGTGTAGTGTAGAGTAGTCTAATCGGTGAAGGTGCAAGGTGTATTGCTGTCTTGCTGCATCTCAATTTATATTAAATTGCATTCTTTTTGTACGTCGCAATATTAACTTGTATACCAAACATGGTGATTTACACAATCGTAATACTAGAAATAGAAATAAGCTCGTAATGCCTCGGTACCGTTTAGAAAAGGTGCACGGATCTTTCGTTGGTCAAGGTATACACATATATAACAAAATCCCAAGTGATATCTTAGATTTACCATATCTAGAGTTTAAGAATCATATAAAGAGTGGCCTCCTCAAAAAAGGCTATTACACTGTAAATGATTATTTGAACGACAAAACACCTTGGTCGTAACACTCGTAACAAATGTTCCTATTATGATATTGTGAGTCGTGTCCTATATTTTATATTATTAGCGTTTATATTACTTAAGCTTTTAATTCGGTCATTTAAGGTAGGCAGTTTGAGTATGTCATGCTCACTAAAACATTTCTACGGTGGTGGCGTGTGAGGCGGGTCGTTACGTTCCCTAAAATATGGTTGAGCGAAGCGATGGCTGGTTCATGCGTCATGCTCGTGAACGGGTGCTGCCAGTGGGAATGGGTCTGCTCTTATCTGCTTGCCTTAAAATGTGTTTTCTTTTGTTTTGATTCATTTTATTACGAATTACATTTGAAACATGTATGGCGCAGCTTGCAGTATATAGTAGAATTGTCTTTTGTTTTTAACTAATATTAAAGCTTTAAGTAGAATTCCTAAGTAATTGAAAATTGTTCACCGATATGATCATTAGTTCGCCTATACTTAACTGTATTTATCATAACCCATTGTGTAATTGTGATGGAAACTGACCTTAGTCATACCATGTTAAGGTCAGTTTTCAATTTGACGACTCTGTATGAAATAAAACAGGGAGAAAAAAACAACATCGAAAATCGATTGTATCTCATTTTTCGGGGCTTTGAAGGATTAAGTAGGTACGTATCATGGTGGTCGCAAATCCATGAGCTAAGTAGGGTTAAGTAAGTAGGTAGTAACTCGCCATAGCAGATAAGTTAACTCCCTACTTATGGCTGTGTAAATCGGACCTTAGTGGAAGTCACCTAACAAAGGAACGTCGGGTACACGCACAGCGCGAACCGTGTCAAGAACTCGAGACCTTCCATAGATGCGCGCGCAAAAACTCCTTGAGCCACGAGCATGTACAGGGTAGACCTATTTCGTTTGCTGTGGTTTTATGTTTATAAGTACTATGAATTTCGTAATACAATTATAGTGTTTTAAAATAACTGTTCTAACGAATATTTAGCATTTTACATTTTGACACTTAAGACGTAGTAACTATTATCTAATCTATGCTTAAGCCACTGAACCAATATTTAGCTAGTCCTTTAGATTTTTGGTCTTATTTATTGACTAGAGATTTCTATTGGGTTTTGAAACTGCATGTAAGCGATGTTTTCAGAACTCTAAATAAGGTCTTCAATTGATAAGTAACTGCATTAAAAAAATGCATAAAAATAATTCGTGCATCGATACTATCGGTGTTTGAATATATCACTAAGGATGTGCGTAACACAAAACTAGTGCAAACGCATTTTACGAGCAAAAAGTACATAGTTTTCTAAACGCAGTTTAATTACCACTGACGTATAGATAGTGTAATTGCTATTGGCAGGTTGGCGGGCGAGAAAATCCGTTTAAATTTGTGTCGTAACCGTAACAACGAACGCAGCTATGTATTGAAATAATGTGTGGTTTTAAAGAATATGTGTAATGTATTGTAATGTATTGTGTAATGATAATAATAATCAATATAAATTGACACATAAAACGTCGGATATACCAACATTGATGATAAAACTTTAAAATCCTAATTCTTCTTCTTCATCAATGCTTCTTCTTCCGTGCAGTTAGCAGCTAATCTCTCTATATTTTTCGCTAAGCGAAATAGTGTTTCTGGTTTGGTGATACAAGTCTATTTGCCTATGCTCCTCAGCAATGACTCCGTCTACCACCACGTCACGTTGCCATCAATCCTGCCAATCATAATAAGTTGATGCAGCTAAAAATCCTAATAAAGGACACTAATTGAAACACGTTTTACAGACAAAATAGTTTATAAACACAATGCTAGTATTTTTTCATGGTTATGGTGTGGTCACGTACGTACGCAAGGAAAATGTTTTTCAATTACAAGATTAATAAGAAGTAACCTAATCAAGCAACATAATTACATAGCAGTTATTGATAATTACTGTTATTGCAATCTAGTCGTGGTAATAAGTCTGACAATGTATGCGTAGGAAAAAAATGCTCGATTGGTTTTCAGTCTTGAGTGCAGATGCAAATGACATGCAAATATTGATGAGTAAACATTAATTATTGGTGGAGCTCAGTGGCGTGTAGTTAGCACGTTAGATTGTAGTGGTTAAGCTAAGTTCGTTATGATCGGTCGCAGGATGAGTGGTCAAATTTTTATTTCTTAAGGTTCTGGATTTTGCTGTCGTCAAATCTCAACAATCTGGTTTGAGTTTTCGTGATCATTGGCGAACTACCTTATCCAGCCATAAGGAAACAAGGCCAGTTTCTTAGTAGGGACATTAAAAAGGGTAGTAATAAACCGATCGACTAAAATACTATTTTACCGACAAAAATACTAGGTGAGCGACTTATTTGCCAACCTAACCTAACCTAAAAAGGTTATGCAATAATAGAAAAAAACAACCCTTGCCCCCTTATTACAAAACGTGGACTAAAATAGTCCTGGTTTAAAACTGGTACTAAACTGGTGCTGTCACTTTCATTTTTCAAATGAAAGACAGAATTAGCATGAATTTTAAACCAGGTCTAACTTTAGTCCACGTTTTGTAATAAGGGGTTGGAGTTCCTTGCCGGTTCTTCTCCAAGGCCTCCCGCTGTAGGGTTTGCGAACCGATGGCGTAGCTTCTATGGCGTTCACATCACAAGTATTGTAAATAACAATCTAAATTGAATAAACAAATTTGAATCTTGAATCTAAACCTGTTTTTCCGTAACCAAACCTAGTATTTAAGTCGGTAAATTTAGTAATTTTTAGTCGGTTGGTTTTTATATTCCATTAAAAAATGACATTTATGATGATGATTTATTATTGCATAACCTTTATTGTAATCCGTAAAAAATAGGAAAATGCACTTCTTTCCCGTGCGTAAATGTTGCCAGTTGCATTTTTTTTTGTCGATTAAGTCGACTGGTTTCCTATTTTGGCGAATGAGTTTACGCATCGGTTATTATATCATACAATGTTGTGAGCAATGACCAGTTTATATCTATTACTAGCGATCATCCGCAATAACGTGTTTTTAATAAAAATGACTCTGTATATAGGTTTCTTCTGTATTATTAAAAAGTTAAGATGAAATGCCTTACATGTTTCTAATTAAAACGCAGAGGTAATAATTCAATGTACTATTCTTCCATACCTACTATTTCCCGCTTGTGTAACCTATGTTGCTATTTTTTTAGTATGTTGTAGTTTAACCTGAAATAAATACATTTTATACTTATTTCTGTTTAACTTTTAGCACCAGTCTCTTTAAATGTCAATTTGTTTTGTATCGTGTATATATACAATAGAGAAGAAATAAACATATAATAAATAATTTTTGACTTGCTGTATCTTCGCAACCAATGGACATAGTGTGCTCTGCGCCCCTAGACTAGTGGCTTTCTATTAGCGAATTCGCCAGTCGAATAGAAAGACAATGTATGGGATTGACATTTATTCGAATGGCGAATTCGCTAAAAGAAAGCCACTTGTCTACAGGGGCAGGTTTCGGTCAAATTGAAGCAAATTTAGTTATCTATACTAATATTATAAAGAGGAAAGATTTGTATTTTTGTATGTAACGAATAAACTCAAAAAGTACTAGACCGATTTCGAAAATTCTTTCACCGTTAGAAAGCTACAGTCTTCCCGAGTGACATAGGCTATATTTTATCCCGATATTCCCACGGGAACGGGTACCACGCAGGTAAAACCGCGAGGATCCGCTAGTCTTTATTATAATGCAGAACAAAGATTACTTCAAAAACGCTTCTTTAGGGAAGTTTTTTTCGAAAAAACTGAAACAAGTGCCGAAATTTCGCAGTTTTTCGAGCACCATGGGGCTAGCACAGGGTTTTCAGGGTTGCAAACTTGGGTGTAGGTAAACTACTCTCAAGGAACCTAACAACATATAAAAAAATCTATACATAGTAGATACATGCGCGTTTGCGATGTTTGATGTCGATTGTGACTGGCTTATTAATTGATTGTCTGACGATAAACTACAGAAATTATACCAAGTCTGCTATATTAGCCCGCTGCCTACTTATTTCTATGTGCTCGCCAAATCTAAATGGACAGGTGATTTAACTAATTAAATTGTCTGATTAATCCCGTAGCCCCTCCATAAAGTTTATATCACAGGATATGCGGTCCGGTTGTCCAATGGGGTCAACCCAGGGTACGTTCGACCCCACGGTCCTTTCGACCCCAGGGTTCTGAACGGTGTACACCCGCAAGATAGCAAGGTGCGTGACGTTACACCATTAGACATCTAACCACCACGGTTGGTTGAGTTAAGGGTGCTTCATTATGTACGCGGTTTTGGTAATTTTGGGCTAACCATATACCACGAAGGTGTTTAAAAAAAGAGTTTTACTCATAATAACACACACAAACACACACCAGGGTGCCTACCATCAACTCTTATTGCGGTTTTGTTTAGGACCTAAACTGATCTGCTTCGCTTATTCGTACCACGACAGCTTAGTATCAATGACAGCGATTCAGTGATCATTCAATGACATTTCACAGCCGCTAAGCTGTCATGTACTCTTATTTGACTTATAAATCATAAATCATAAATCATAACATTTATTTGACACAGACAGTGGACATGGACATAACTTATATAAACAAAAATACACAAAAAAACACTATAAAATGTACCACATGGCTGCATCAAAAGGGATCTAGTTCAGCATGTGTCAGTGTTGAAGCTGACGCTGGTTTTCAACTACAACTTTTCTACTATAACTCGGCCAAGCTAACATGACACCTGCCGGTTATACCCGTCCCTCTCACTCTCCGGGCATGACAGAAACGAGTGAAAGAGACGGGTAGAAGAAATAAGGACACAAATCGTTCGGTCATTCACATTTAGCAATTCATTTGCGATCCAGTTTTTTGAAGATCGTAGTACGAAAGAAAGCAATTCATTTTAGGAACCTATTCTGCATCGCGCTATTTTTGAATCGCTTTCTTAAAGTTGATGGTAGGCACCCAGATGTAATTCTTATTGAACAAGTTAATGAAAAACTGGGTAAGTGATTTTCTTTATATTTCATTCTGCAGACTTTAACAGAAAGGCCGCTTACTGTATGGTTCAACCCTTGATTGATTCACAGATCGTCAGAAACGGAATCGGATTCGCATTTTGTGCTTTGTCTTTGTCAATTCAATAGTGAGTGACAGAGACAGTGCATACATTCCGCTGTCTGGAGCGTTTCCGACTGTTTGTGAATCAGGGGGCAGTTGAACAGTACCTAATCTAAACAAAATCCTACTAATATTATAAATGCGAAAGTTTTTGAGTATGGATTTTTGCTACTTTTTCACGCAAAAACTAGTAAACAGATTTGGTTGGAATTTGGCACACAGATAGTAGATAGCCTGGATCAATAACATAAAATCAAAAGTAATCTGAAATCAGTTTTTTAATAATTTGATACTTCAGATACAAAATTTCATTATCCATCGCATCTTTAAGTTCCTACATATCTGTCCCACCAAAAACATTTTCATGTAAAGTTTTGTAAGGAGTTGCCAAAAAGTTATCAGTATCTACTCCTAGAAAACTATCGATAATAGCAAAATTGAGTCTAAGCTGTAGGTCGAAAAGTTCAAGATAATTCCAAATGTAGCTTGCAGTATTAATTTTTCGGACTTTGCGAAGATTTTTAAGCTTTATCATTCTAACGTTAAAACAAGATTTAAAATATCGCTTGCAAGTTCGCAATCAAAATAGTTTTATAAAAACAAATCATGCCAGCCTCACACGGGCGGGCAGTGAAAACAACGACGGCGGGCGGTTGCAGCGCGGTGCGGTGCGGGCGTGTTATCTCGCCGGTGTTATTTCACGTCGCACGGCGAACTGCGCAAATAGTCACCACGCCGCAATTATATATACACCCCAAGCATAGAGTAGGCGAGTGAAGAGGTGCAATTACTGAGCGAATCTTCTATTTATTTCTCGAAAAAAATTGTGTTAGAATAAAACACGCTTCACAATTACCTACATTTCGGATGGGATTCGAACATGAACTCATGGAAATCCGGGCTAATCCTTTTTGGCCCGGAGAGCATTCGACAGGTTTTCCATTGCGAATGCATAAAATTCATTTAAAATCAAAATGTTATTTTTGCCAAGTTTTTCAATAATTTGCTGACATTCTTTTGTAAACATGTAGGTACTGTAGAGTATGTAGACTATGCACAGCCGGTAGATGAAATTGTAGGCTGTGGGCATTTAGCTTTTTAAAAAGGAATAGAAACTGCTTTATAATTATATTCTCAAATCAATCTTTAAAAATATTAGTTTAAAAATGAAAGATGGATTTGACGCAGTCTATACTGAGCCGTGATAAAAATAGATGTTCCAAAAAGATAAAATATGCTATAAAAATAGCTAACGTATTAAAGTGATATTTAAATTAGTGAAATAAAGAATAATAATGAAGCCCTGTGTTTAAATCAACACCATTAGCTGATAGAAAAAGCTACAGTACTGCCTATTTTGCAACTTAACATATTCTGCCGTGCGTGATTCATATTTCGTCCACTACAACTTGCAAGAGCAACTTTTGAATCAAGATTTGGTTTTTGGCATTCGCCAAGATCCATTTTGTCTGAAATTTTAGCAAAAATCCTTAAAAATTAAGGAGTGAAGTGAGATTTTAGTGAACCTAAAGATTTCGATAGCTAACAGCAGCACTAACAGAACAATAAATAAATGAAAGATAAATAAATGATATGTGTAAAAAAATACATTGCTAAGAATTACGGTTCCCATTGGTGCCTGAAAACCTTTTTTTTATAATTTTTGCCTTTGATTGTCTGTCTTGAAGTTGGCAGTAACTGCAGTGTCTTTGTTGTTGCTGACGCTCCCGCTTTGCTTGTCTTTTTATCTGAAGTATATAAACATTGCTAGCCTATTACGGTTCACATGGTGAATGAGAAGCCTTTCTTTAAGATTTTTGTCTGTGGCCTGTTATTGAAATTGGTTCAAATTAATTATCGCTGTATAAGCCGTGACCCTTCTGCACTGTCTTGTGTTCTCCGGCGATAGTTAGCGCAGGTATGATTCGGCAGGCTTCATGCGATTACCGCGCCACCTGTCGCCTTTCCCAGCGAATTTATAATTCGCCGCGAGCCTGGATTGCCAGGATCGCCTTAATTGTATTCCGGATACCGGGATTTATTACAACTGTATTTTATATAAATTTGTCTACCTTTAGTTATTGATCTGTCTCCACTCGGAACGAAATTCCGGTTATTATATTTTGGTATGTAGTTGTGTTTTTGGAAAAAATTGTCATTAGTAATGCCATGTACGTACAATATATGTAATAAAATGTAATCAGAACTTTATGTTATATCTTATTTTGTATAATTGCAATCTATATTTTTTCTTCCGTCTATTTTGTGTATCATACGAAAAAATATGTTAAGTATGAAAAACTGTAATTAAAAGAAGTGTAATTTTTCTACATGGAAAATGTTTTAGTTCCTCACTTTACATTGTTTCAACAGATATTGAGATGTTACAGTAAGGCCCCTGAAAAATAGTTGCTGCGACAATAAAGTCTGGGTCTTATGGTGGTTTTATATTTGCCTGATTATTTATTAACTATTTGTCTTTAAGTACTATAAAATTATTATATAATATTAAAATAAGTTTTTAGTAAAAATTTCATTTTTATGACCAGCTTTTTTGCTGACTGTACTTTAATATTGTATTGTCATCTGAACCAAACCTGTATACAAAATTTCAGCTCCATCGGACACTGGGAAGTGGGTCAAATTATGCTTGCAAGATTTTCCCCCCACTAACTAACATCACAGATAATAACTATAATACTATTATATACTAGTAGTACATACTATACCTACTAACTAACTAACATGGCAAGTAATTAAAAAGCTTGTAAAGATGAAAGTTTTGTTTTTTGTTTGTTTATTTATTTGTAACTAGCGGCCGCCCGCGGTTTCACCCGCGTGGTTCCCGTTCCCGTGGGAATATCGGGATAAAAAGTACATATAAACCTTCCTCTTGAATCACTCTATCTATTAAAAAAAAAACGCATCAAAATCCGTTGCGTAGTTTCAAAGATTTAAGCACACAAAGGGACATAGGGACAGAGAAAGCGACTTTGTTTTATACTATGTAGTGATGAATTAACAACTGGACCGATTTAAAAAGAATCTTTCATCATTACAAAGCTGCACATCTTTATCTAGTGACAAAGGCTATGTTTCATCCCGATATTTTCATATCTTTGGGAAGTCGTAGAACAATCGTTGTTATTTATGATGTTAGTAATCTACTATTCCGAGATTGTTGGTGCTTTACAAATAAGTATGTAGTTAGAGGTAGTACATTATTTATAACTTAAAAGTTTTTGAGCAGTACCTTCCCTTCCTAATACCTTAGTAAATAATAATCATTTATCATAGTATAATTTCGACGACATGTAGGGCCGGCGCTTTATAGTTATGAATACTTGGCTTCTGTGCCAGAGGTGGGTTTTCTACGCCATATCGAATTCCAATATATCGAATGCCATTTGATCGGTGACAATTAAACGAAAACCCAATATATCGACATGCCATTTGATCGAAGTTTCAAATAAATCGATTTTCAATAGATCGCTGTTACATTAAATCGAAATTTCAATAAATCGATTTTCGATTGATCGCAGTGTCATTATATCGAAATTACAAAAAATCAATTTGCAACATTTTTGTCCTTGGTTACCATTCTAAATCTATAGGGAATTAATTAAATTGTTATACTACCTATTATTCCTCGCTAAAAATAACCTATTTAAATAAAATTAAATGCTAAAATGAAAACTAGAGTTAGAAAAGTCTATTGTTTATGTCTGTATGTTCTTGTTGACACATCGATCATCTAGGCATTTGATTATTTGCAAGTCGATCTTATAAAACATCGATCTAATTAGCTTTTGATCTATTGGCATAACGAGCTGTTGATCTATCGATTATTTGTCATTCGATCCAATGGCATGTCGATATATTGGGTTTTCGTTTGATTGTCACCGATCAACTGGCATTCGATATATTGGAATTCGATATGACGTAGAAAACCCGCCAGAGGGCCAGAGGTCGCGGGTTCGATGCTTACACAAGACAAATAATAATAATTGTGATTGTTAGCATGAACATTTCTGTTTGTATTTGTCTCAATGTATATTATTATTTATGTATTTACAAAAAAAGTACGGATAAAAGTAAATAAATAAATAATAAATAACTTCTTACAATCACACCAATTATCTAAGCCCATTTTAATTTCATTAAGAAACTGTTTTATGGAAAACTTGATAATGGATAAATATATACTTAAATACTTTTTGTTTGTAAATACATACATAACATACATAGTAAACACCCAGACCAAGACAAATATACATGTTCATGCACACAAATATTTGTCTTGTTCGGGAATCGAACCCGAGACCACTGGCGCAGAAGGTGGGTAGCCTACCCCTGCGCCAAATCGGTCGTCAAAGTATCCGAACAATGTACTTTGGTCTAGATAATTGGTTTCAATATAAGAAATTTATCATTATTATAGTAGAGTTTTCTTTATGTAGGTAGTATGTACCTAATGCGTGATGCATTTGGTACGGTCATGTGTGTGTGAGCGCCGCGCCGCCGCAGCCCGCGACCCGCGACGCTCATTTCACGCATCGACCTCTGCGAAAATCGTTGGCTGCGCATGCGCTGGGAAACACACGATTGCTGTTACCTACAGCTTCAAAAGATAAAATATTGTATTTTACTTTTGGTGTTTTCAAGATATCTCCCACAGATCACGCATGCTGTACTGAATGAAGCGTGGAGACCATGAAGCTCGACTTAATACTGAGGTAACTGGAGGGTGCAGTACGAACAATTTTTTGAATACCACAAATAACACAGTGGCTGTCTTCCGTCTCACCTACACTTTAAAAAAATACGTATGGTCATATGAGACAGCTGACAGCCACTACATACATAAATGTCAAATTTGCTGGCGACACTTTTTTATTCAGGGTGAGAGCTCCAGTTACCTCAGAGTATTAAGTCAAACTTCATGGTGGAGACAAAACATGCTAGTTGACATGACAACTTGAAGTTTAAAATCATACAAATGTAAAACGCATGGAGCAAAGAGCTTTTCACGCTCGTTTGGTTCACTTACTTATTTAAACTTGTTTGTTGTATTCTTTAATATCTAACATGAAAACAACATAGACTTATTAAGTACAGTTAAGTATTTTTTATAAAACTTTTCTGGTTTTATTTTGGATTTTATCACAAGTTTTTTTATCGAAATATCTATTTAGACTAGAATGTCTTCGTGCCTTTAAGAGTTTGATTGATATTGGTTCTACATTTATAGGATTTTACATAATGTATGTTCACTGCTGTAAGTATAATAATTATAATACCAAGAAAAGTTAAGTCTCTTTTTGTATGCAGTAGAATGTTAAAATGAATAATAAGTCATAATATTTCTTTTCATCCCATCGATTCGAAAAGCGATGATTTTTTATCTAATAACAGGGTCCAAAACGATTCATTTTTTACCTGTTATGACAAGAGGGAATAAATGAGATTTGAATTTTGAACAGCTTCATAACAGGGTCCAAAACAATGAGATTTGAATTTAGAACATAATTAAAGAAGCATTGGTTGGAGTGTAGCAAAGGGTGTGCAGTACTTAAAAAAAAGCAACTGATTTTGTATGGGGCCGGGACTTTTTTCGGGACCGAGACATTTTCAAAAACGGAATTTTATAAAATTGAGAATATCTCGTAAACGGTGAGTCGTAGCTAAAATCTAACAAAATTTTCAACCCCCCTACGGCGCCCCCGGAAATACTTATAAGAAATCTGATGGACATATATTTTTTTTACTTATTTAATTTTTTTTTATTTCAAATCTCAAATTTTTTTTCTTGCCCTACTAGCGCTATGATGTATCCGAACGACAAAGAAAGGTAGGTAGTTTGAGTTGTCTTTACTGCTTTTCTTATAGAGGGGGATGAAAAGCAGAGTGTATTACTCGGCCGCAAAATTATTTTCACCTCGGGTGGCGTATATTGAATCCCTCGCTGCGTTCAGGATTCTACTTTAGAATCCCTCGCTGCGCTCGAGATTCTACTCTAGAATCCTTCACTGCGCTCTGGATTCAAAATAGCGCCCTCGCCGTAAATATACTATTTTGCTCCCTTGTAATACAATCTACTATTTCATGTCTCATATTCTGAAAGTAACTGCAAACTTGCCTAAAATGCGGGTTGAAAGTGGTATGTGGCGGCCCTAGGGCCGATATGAAATTTAAAAAAGGAATAGGAGGGGGTCATGTCAAAATCTGAAATAGCATCTATACACGTTCCGATCCGACAGCCAATTTGGTCTGCTCCCAGACCAAATCTGCGCTACACACGTTCCGATTTGTCTGGGAGTAGACCGAATCGGAGGTCGGATAGGAACGTGTGTAGAAACTTTAAGTATCTCTTTGGCTCTTTGGACATTTATTAAAGTATGCAGGCAAAGGCACAGAAGCCTATACAGCCATGTTTTGCTATTAAATAAAATAATTAATATCGTAGTATTATTATAATAATATCTAAAACATTGTTTTTTTAGAATGCATTTTTAGAAACAGATTTAACCAAATAAGTTATTTGTAACATAAAAAATCAGGCTATTCATTTCATGGAATTGCATAAAGCACGGGTCAAACACCAAACAAGACTGTATGGACTTAGTTTCCCTTGCCTTCCCTTAAATAGAGAAAATGAGCAAAAAAGTTATAGTCTTTCGAAAATTCCGCGGCCATAGGAAATATATTTTTTAGATTATTTCTGTTTATTTTTACTATCCTCATATTCGAAATGAAAAGTAGAGTGTTTACTTCGAGTGTATGGACCCATAACAGTCTCGAACTATCGGCGCCCTCACTTCGTTCGTGCGCCAAAACACTCGACTGTTATGGGTGCCATACAGCCCTTGCTAAACAATCTACTATTTTACTACGGACGTAATGTTTTCCATGATTACGTTGTTTAGATTCAAAGATATTGTGTTTCCGTCGTTTACAGTGTCATATAAAGCTCGGGTTATTGTCTAGAATTTATTTTCAGACAGTTATTCCTATGAACCAAGTTTATTTGTTAATTTATTAACATTTCAATATGTATTATGACCATCATTCGATAACGATATCTTGCCAGATATATTTTTAAAAGGCAATATCTATATAGCAGAACAGTAAAATATTTGCTATGTAGAATGTTTAACAAATATAATATAGTACTTACGCTAAAATTAAGATGAATCAAGAAGGATCTAAATACCTTAGCGTTAGTCGAACTGTAGTTAGTTTACGTGTCAATGACGTCTTTTCTCGAGCTAGTTTGGTTGAGTGACCGCAGAGGCAGTTATTTTGATTTCAAGGTGGACTTTTTCGAATCTTAGTTACTTCAAAAAACTCAGATAAATGCAGCTTTTAATTTTTCTCACTTACCCAGACGCACTTCCATCAGGTGACCTTATAAGCTTCAATAAAAGTAAGGTAAATGTAAGACTTTTTTGCACCAAATAACTTCAACAGATTTAACGTTGTTGCCAAAACCTTTTCTTTTTTTTAAGTAACAGTTCCTTATAGCGATACGTATTATAACTGTAGTGTCAATGGCGCCTTGTCCAGCAATTTAGGGAGTTTGGTTGAGTGGCAGAAAGGGAAATGTATGGATTGCTTCTGTGTTTTGTGCAAAGGGGTGACAGACGACTTAACTTTCAATCTCCGTTTGTTTTCTGTGAATCCAACGTTAGTTGTTCTAACTGCAGTTATTATAAGTGTCAATGACTTCTTGTGTTGAGTGGCAATGGCCGGCAGGAGGTGATTATTTCAGTTAGTTTCACTTTGTATATTTAGTAATTGTTATACAATTTCATAATGCGAGTGGCATTTTCTGAGCTGTGGCTTATGAAATAATTTTCAAACAGTGATTTGTTGATCTGTTATTGGCTAAGCTTTGAGTAGCTGTTTTAATTGCAGTTAGTATAAGTGTCAGTGACGCCTTGTCCAGCAATTTAGCGAGTATGGTTGAGTGGTAGTGGGGCTTGGAGGTGGTTATTTCGGTTCATTTTGTATTCGGTAAAATAAATTATAATCTTACAAAGGAAATGTATGAATTGATTCTGTGTTTTGTGCAAAGAGGTGGCAACGTGTGACAGAGGTCTTAGGTACTACTTTTAACATCTTTATGTGTTTTGTGAATCCAACGTTAGTTATTCTAACTGTAGTTAGCAATTTAACGAGTTTGGTTGAGTAGCAATGGCCGGCAGGAGGTGATTATTTTAGTTAGTTTCACTTTGTATATTTGGTAATTGTTACACAATATCATAATCTTAGGTACTATTTTGAACCTCTTCATGTGTTTTGTGAATCCAACGTTAGTTATTCTAACTGTAGTTATTATAAGTGTCAGTGACGTCTTGTCCAGCAATTTAGCGAGTGTGGTTGAGTGGCAGTGGGGCTTGGAGGCGGTTATTTGGTTCATTTCACGGATGGCGGCGCGCGCAAATGGTCGCGCCGGAGCGTCGCCGGCGCACTCGGCCCGACGTTGTCTATGTGCTGGTAAATTATGTGGTTATTTACCTTGGGTTCGGGAGGGTTGAGGTAAGACAAGTATGTAAAGCTGTTTGGAGGAATATTTTTTGAGCTTTGTCCTGACTTTTAGATAGACGAAGTATCAGTTATGCAATGGTTTAGTAACATTTTAAGCTTCTGCTCTTCAAAAATCTTAACTTCCTTGTGGGACTTTCCACCCTATTATTAAAACTTGAACATACCAAGTTAATTAATACCAAACAATTACGACTGCGGTCTTGGAACTGTTAATGAAATATTTAATAAAACGCATAGGTATTTTAACTTTAAATGAAAACCCTCTATCTTCAATTTGGCATTTCGCAACAGCGCTGGCAACTAACAATAGCAATGAGATGCATCATCATTCAGCAGTAACCTCTTTAGAGTCTGTTCTGTAGTAAGGTACCTAACTAAATAAAAGCTATTCCAGAATCATATGGGTAGGAAACTAGGAACGTTACCAGAATGGAATTATTGTCTTTTGTAAATAAATAATGAAAGTTGTTGACTCTACATTTACCAATGTAGAGATGTCAATAACTCTAATTACCTATTTAAATTTAACCAAAATATTGTGAATTACTGTAACGTATAAGTACCTGAGGTAGTATTACCTAGGTAATTATAATTATTTTTTTATTAATTAACTTCACATTTAGAATAGGTAAACTAATGTTTTAGATATACTCTTTTCAACTTAATTATACAAAAAAAAAAAAATCTCTCCAGTTTCCGGTGACAAAAATAGTATGATTACTGTTTATTTTTTATTCATTTCCAATAACAGAGGGCCGTAAGAATACAGCTTTTTTACAGTTAATAATCTAACTAAAAATGTTTTCGGTACGTAGGTACTTAAGTAATTCCTTTTCCGGTATCAAT
Organism: Crambus lathoniellus; assembly: GCA_949710035.1. Classification (NCBI taxonomy): domain Eukaryota; kingdom Metazoa; phylum Arthropoda; class Insecta; order Lepidoptera; family Crambidae; genus Crambus; species Crambus lathoniellus. The sequence goes on along the minus strand of OX453299.1, from coordinate 1,325,093 downwards.
TTATTTCAGGTTTAAGCTTCAATTTTTTTTATATTAATGTGGAAACAGAAGGTTATGTTTACAGTTTTATGAAAAATAATATTGTTACAAGCCAGTGATAAAAAGTTGAAGGTCTGTCATAGATATATTAATTAGAGGCAAGATAACAAAATCTTCATAATATTTACAACTTTGAGCTTGATAATGATACTTTTTATAAATGAATACGTCGTACGATAATAGCGCTGTGTGTAAACACTATAAAAAGCTGTTAAAACTCGGAACAATGATAATGTTCTCATGTATAATTTATGTTACTCGGCATTAATGAAGCAAGGTCATTTGAATTCATTTCCTTTGAGTGCGTTCACACTGCTCTTTTGTATAATATTACATCACATTTTATATGGGTTACGGCACCTTTGAAGATATGCAATTTGCTTTTTTTCCCAACTTTTCATAACTTAGATTGGAACCATATACGCTTAGTTCTGCTACTCGTCACGAGATGGCGTTAGTAGTAGCACGAATGCACACCCTGCGGGGTCGTTTCGACGCGGCACACGTAACACCGTAGACGTTTTAATAAAACTTTGTTTCGTGTATAGCAGACGCCGCTTGTCTGGCGTGGCGACGTGTCTCACTACAGTTTTTAATTTAAATAATTATACACCGGCGAGTGATTCAAATTGCGAGCATTAGTGTTTGTTTCGCCAAGGCTATTCCGCCTTTTTCTGAATAAGTAAAGTAACAGATACGTCTGAGTGCTAATTACATTTCTGTCATAATTGTTTCCATAGACTTCCACTTTTAAGTCTAAACTCAGAGTTCAATACCTTTCAATTTCAAATTAATTTCAAACAACTTCTAATGCAAATAATTTCGAACCCATCAAAACAAACAGAACTCGCCAAGCGTCAAGCAAATTATCAGTCTCCGTAGTACCTTAATTAATATTTTCCATTATCCGATTGCGAAAGTACATGGTAATCACAACCCTTCCTGGTTCTATAGTGGTACGGGTAGAGCGAATCATATCTCTACGTTACAATCGTTATCAACTGGCGTTCACTCACAAATACCTACATTCCTACTCACACAAGCAAAGTCGCTTTTCGCTTGTGTGTGAAAGGTTTTCCCGTCTCTTCAATGTGTGAGTGTGAGTATACTCCATCTTTGTCTTGCATGCTGTCTCCCTCGCACACGTTGCTATGCGACTTGTCGCGTCTTGACATATACTTGTTAAGTTGTTATGTCCTTTTAATCTTTGCAAGTTTTGTTTCGAGTGCAATGCTTAGACGTGTAGACGTTATTAATGTTATTACTTAAGGTTAGTTTTCAACGTGAATGTAGGTTTGACCTTCGTTCTTTGTTATGTAAATCGCGGGGTCAAGTAACGCTCTTTCACGGATTTGGATACTTTGTTTATTTTCGAGATTCGCCCTGAAAGAACTGCGATGCAAACGGTGAAAAGTTTGAGAACTGTTGTTATTTTGTTTAATTGCTGCAAACAGATAATTTTCAGGCCTCGTTTCAGTTCTTAGGAGATCAAGGTTGTTGTAGAAACTTCGTTGATTTCAAGATTTTTTGTAGCTCGTTTACATACTTACCGTACCTTATTTTGGTTTTCTGGTATTGATTTGAAAAAACGTATGTATAAGTAACAATGTTTTTTACAAAAGAATATTCATGGCAAAATGTGTTATGTATTAAAATGTTTTTAATACAGTTAAAATGTATTTTTTTTACATAATTTTGTCTGTAAGAATATATAGGTACAATTAAGTACTTTATTTTGAAATATATATTCAATTCATTAGTAACATTATTACGTTTACCATAAAACATCTTACACCCGATAAAGGAAGTAAACCTATTTATCATAATAATATATTTGTTTATATTTTCGTAAATAATTAATGCAAAACTTCAGATTAGCTGTGTAGAATTGTGTAGAAAAATATTAATAAAAGACTGATTTAGGTAATAATTTTCCTTCAAAACTGCACGAAAATATGATTGACTCAGAGAATACATCGGTGACATGACAAGTGCTAGCAAAAAGCAGTAATTACACGTACCTTATCGGCGGCCAATGGAGCGGGCGGCGGGCGGCGGTGGGCGGGCCGCGCCTGCGCGCGTTGCCAAGGCGACGGCACGTACGTGCGCCTGTGTGCGTGCGATACAGTCGCCACCATACTCTGGAGATGGTTTTACGAATTTTCTGAGCTGTGTTTTGTTTTGGTGGGTTTTTGCTTGCGGTATTGAAAGTTTTTGGAATTGTGTTCGATGTTCTTTTGTTTTAGTAAATGACGCATTTTCCACGAATTTTTTTTATGACTTTTCCTAGATTATTTTTTCATGTTGATCGTGCTTCGTTATTGTTGAAGATTTATGTTAGATTTTTATTTTTAATAGCTCATGAATCACTACATAGTATAAAACAAAGTTGCTTTCTCTGTCCCTATGTCCCTTTGTATGCTTAAATCTTTGAAACTACGCAACGGATTTTGATGTGTTTTTTTTAATAGATAGAGTGATTCAAGAGGAAGGTTTATATGTACTTTTTATCCCAATATTCCCACGGGAACGGGAACCACGCGGGTGAAACCGCAGGCGGCCGCTAGTAGATTATATTTTTGAAATTAACATCAAAGTTGTTCTTTCAAGGATTTAAAGTGTCGGCTAGGTAGCAATTTTAGACATTGAAATATTACCCTTTAAGGTTGCCGTACACGGGTAGAGTAAACGGTAGAGTAAAGTAGTAGAGTACTATTTATCCTTATAACTATACTAATGTAAAGTAGAGTAGGCACTGAAATTTGGTAGAGTAGAGTAGCTAGCACCGCGGGCAAGCTACTCTACCGCTCTACTCTACCGTTTAGATACTTTACCCATGTACAGCAGTCTTAATGAATTCATCATTAGTATTTTAAGAAAATGAAGCTAAAAAAAACTTTCAACTAACTTTTAGGGAAATAAGTGTTCCCTTTAAAAACAAACAGAATTTCCCCATACTCATCAACGGGCTTCATTCATCCACCAGACTTGAACCGAAATTAAACTGCCACAAGAACTTTGAATGGTTGTTTAACAACAGTGGTATTATAATTCCTTGCGTTACATTAACATTCCGTAACCCCGGCGGCCCGTGACGTCACACCTGCATTAATATGGCGGGCGCACTGTGCTCGAGCGTACTCCTGCCGCATTCCACTCCACGCACACACTCACGCGGACACTCGGCAGTGTGCGTGCGCGTCAGTTAGCACGCACACAGGCGCCCGCGCTACGCCCAACACTCGCCGTAGGTATTTTTATATGCACACGATCTACAAACTCCTCGGAGACCTGAAAAGGAATTTTACAAGGGCGCCTTTTCTTTTGAACGCAAACCTTTTGCTGTAAAACGGCGGACGGCTTTTAAAGGGATGTATTGATACGAGTTAGTGGTTCGCCTTTGTAGTTTGCATCTCGTGGGACGCCCCGGGCTGTATCGTAAACTTGATAAAAAAATCCATATTCTTTTAAAGTCGCCACTTCACTGTGAGTGCTCTATAAACTCACTGAGCTTTATGAGGAAGTAATGGGAGAGAAACTCGTACTTAAAAATTGTTTACTGGACTCTCACGGTATTTTATATGTTAGTCATCTCTAATGGGGTACTTACCACACTCACTCACTTTTATACTTAAAAGAAGATTTTTCTTTTGTGTTCACACAAATTCAACAAACAATATTACATAAATAACTACCTTTATCGCTTAAACAAAATATATTCTGATGTATCCTTATCGATCGAATAATATAACTTCTATCTTTATGTCTTCCTATTTGTTTGTCATTAGTACAAGTACAAGTACATGATACAAACTATAGCACAAAGTCCTACGAACTTCGATCAATATATCACTAGATATCCGATTGGATTGTCAAAACGGCCAAGCGAATAAGAGTGCATTTCAAAGGTGCGCTCTTATTTCTTGTCGTTTTCTGTCATTTACGACGAAAGATCGAAACATTCGATACCTTTTTCTACGTTGAAAAAACGTCAGTCGGTGCCATATTTATTTTGTTATTTTCTTATTGCATGTTAGTTTTAACTTAGCCTAAAATAGCTGTAGGTATCCAACTTTTTTGTTATGATTTTTAGGCACTCGTTGTCTATAACTGAACAACCATTTTTCATGTCAATGCCTGTCTAATGACTGTTTGTGCCAAAATAAAGAGAAAAAAAAACTTTCGTTTTAGTTCATGTTATGCGTTATGCGTTATATCTAGTAGTATTTTTAAAATCTTAGTACTACGCTGCTGAGAGTCTCCTGCTTTAGCCTTAGAACCCCTCAGGATAAGGGAAAATATTGGTTATCGAACCAAACAAGGATGTAAAGGTCACGCCACCACCCATCCAGCGTAGGAAGAGTCGATATTTTTTGAAGCTGAAAACACTCTCCATCCTCTCAACCCCTGGAAAAATCATGAAAAATAATCAATCCAGGAGTCGAAACAGAGTCATTGCAAAAGTCACAGCCCTATCGATCGAAAGCAACAACTGATGACGACGTTTCTCGAAGCTACAAAACCTCTCCTTCCTCCCAACTTCTGGAAAAAGTTCAGAAAAAATTCGCAAAACAGAGTCCTTGGCAAAGGTCACAACCCTATCGATCGAAACAACAACTGGCGACGACGTTTCCTGGAGCGACAGAACCTCCGCCTTTCTTCCAACTTCTGGAAAAAGTTCCAAAAAAAAATCGATCCAGTAGCTAAATAAGAGGAACAGCCCTATCGATCGAAATAACAACTGGCGACGACGTTTCCTGAAGCTACTAAACCTCCTCCTTCCTCCCAACTTCTGGAAAAACTTCAGAAAAAATTCGCAAAACAGAGTCCTTGGCGAAGGTCACAGTCCTATCGATCGAAAGCAACAACTGGCGAAGACGTTTCCTGGAGCAACAAAACCTCCTCCTATCTTCCAACTTCTGGAAAAACTTCAGAAAAAAATCGATCCAGGAGCCAAATAAGAGGCATTGCGAAGGTCACGGCCCTATCGATCGAAATCAGCAACTAGCGACGACGTTTCCTGGAGCGACAAAACCTCCTCCTTTCTTCCAACTTCTGGAAAAACTTCAGAAAAAAATCGATCCAGGAGCCAAATAAGAGGCATTGCGAAGGTCACGGCCCCATCGATCCGACGTAGAAAGTGAGACCGGCTGCCACTACTAACACCGTCCCACGGCTATGCAGCCTGAATTAATCGCGCATATATTTGAATACATTCCGGCGCAGTTCGGGCGGTGTCGTCGCCCCTTAAGTTTTACCGATTTTGTTGCGGGCTCTTTCGTAAACACTGGGATCGCGGGATTCGAAACACTCCAGGCTTGTGTTGGAGCAACACTATGTAGTCTGTCGTCTTGCGACTTGATGCACAAGTTGGTGAACTAGCGGCCGCCCGCGAATGTGACCGCGAAGGGTTAAGAAATTTCTATCAAATACGAAACGGATTTTTCCGTATCCTTCTGGTAGGTACAGGGACTAGTGTATTAAAATAGTAGTACTAGTGAATAGGTTAAGCTCCTGATTCACCTACTAATAGGGTACAAATTACCCTAGCATTAAAGATACCTATTTGTATTTATAAAACAGAAAAAACATTGTTTGTTTATTGTGTCAGTATCTATAGACAATTTGTATTTTTCTGTCTTGGTCTTTTAAACTTTTGCATTTTCGCTCTACACTCTTCTAAATGCTTCAGGGCTGTGTTGGAGATAAGCCTCATCCTTCATCTTATGGCTTGTTGTCTAGTTGGCGAACTAACAGTCGCTCGTGATTTTGCCGATTGGGTCAAAAACTGGGTATCAAATAAAACGGATTTGTCTGAATCTGATATCTATCTAAAGTCTGTTACGTTCCAGAGATGTGTATATTGAGAGAAAAAATAAAGTTCATAAATTTTTATTATACATACCTAGTCTAAAGATTATGTGCTAACAATTATATGGTTCTAGTAAGTCCTTTACAGGTGCCTAAAAGATGCCGTCTGTTGTAGCTAGAGTGTATTTTTTTATTATTCTATATTATATCAAGAAATCAATCAGTAAACACAGAATCAAACAATATTACATGTTATTTTTTAATTAAATAAAACATTTACAACATTACATGAAAGTGGACTTTCACAAGTGCTGTATGAAAATGAAAATCATAAATGTTTTTCATTTGCAAAAAATTTAACACTTAAAAAGCAACGTAGTGTCTAACAAAGCACAAACTCTAATAAAAACAAAACCTAATTAAAAGTTCGTTCATAAACTTCATTTTCAACAGATTGTTTTACTGTCTGTTGAAAAATCTGTTGAAAATCTGTTGAAAATTCATAAATTATATGAACCTACTTTTAATTACTACAGTTAAACAATCTGTTGAAAATGAAGTTTTCACTGTTTTCACTTCGCCCGGACAGTGAAAGGTCGTGGGTTCGAGTCATCGGAGCTAGTTGTGAGTTTTTTCTAAAACTTCATTTTCAATAATAAAAATTGCATTGTGAATGCAAAAAAGTAGAAGTAATATAATCTAAAGGTTTTCTATTAAATTAAAAAGGCGACTTTTAAGGGTTTACAAAATACAGTAATCAATCACCTTGACTATTTCTTTCTTTGGCAGCTTATAAAAATAATTGCCTCGCACCTTCCGAGTACTTAAGGTTTCTTTAAAGCGCCTGAACTTGTATTTCATGTTCAAAAAATTTGTTGAAAATATCGAGGTACGATATTTTGGTGCCTCGTCGGCTAACAGGCGGCGAATAAAAGCAAATGGTCCGATTCATTTCTCCAACCCTTATTATGTGCCAAATACGGAAAGGTATTTTGATAAGCGACCAAGCAACGGGATCTATAGATCCTTATATATTCAAGTAGTACTCGCTTAAAGTTTCTTTTTCTCATTGTGTTTACCGGTCACGAAAACATAGGCTGAAATTTTAAACTATTTTTATGCATTCACAATGCAATTCTGTATGAAAAAGTACCTATAGGAAAAGTTTTTTACTATCACATTTTTTCTAAAACTTAGGCTGTCAAATAAATTTGTAGCAAAAAAAGGCACGACTTGCTTTATTTTTATACAAACATGCTTACTTCATGGTCATTTCATGATTTTTGTGTCAAATGTGTTAATAAATATAATTACGTTTTTGCCATAAATCATTTGAAACAAAATATTTATATAAAGAATTCTAAAATTTATTTCGTTCATCTCTTTCGACGCGCTCGGATAACCAACCAAACCGAACACAATATCCCCATTGGCAATCGAACCCGGGACCTCTGAGTCTGAATCTAGTGGTGTAAACCACTAGACAACAGAGGCGATCCTAAACTACAAGAACAACATTAAAGTTATGTGATAGTTTTTGTGTATTTCTGTTACAATTTGGTGCGCACTTAGTACTTTTAGATACCTAACATCTTAAAATATGTTTGCTCAATATATGTTCACTTACGTATTTCCTTTTTCCTTGTTTATTTGCTACCGAGCATAACAGCCATTTCCGTTTAACCCGCTTTTCGTTAATTTATATTCCATTCTTAGATTTTTTCCCTTCTTCTACAAATGGCCATAGAGCCGATTAATTCACGATCCATTGGTCGTTTCACTTGTTCGATTGAAACGGGTGACTGTTTTATTGCATTAATTGAATGATAAAAAAACTTTATGCATTGCTGAATGCAACGGAACTGCTGATTTTACTAATACAATTGTTTGTTGCAACCGGTGCCGGTGCAACGGTTGCTAGGCTGAAAATGTGCAATAGGATCGCTGCTTATAAAACACCTCGTGAACTTTTAGTTGGAATAAAACACTAACGATTATAAATTGTAACATTTAGCTTTTTGTCTTTGATACCAAACATAAATTAATAGATAAAAACGAATTTGAATGGTGTTGGAAGAAACTTTACAGTATATAGGTGCAGTTGGTTTTGCTTTAATAAGGTACCGGGCTGTTTTTTTTATTTAAGATATCAGCAACACAACACAGACGTACTTATTTTCAAAATATTTTACACATTTTCAGAGATATAGAGCATCAAACTTTCTTATTAGACAAGGACAGCTCTACTCTCTTATGACATCACTAGTGCGTAGCGCCAGTATTAGTAACTATTTAGTAATCTGTGGTATGGCGCCTACCGTCATATAAAATTTCGTTTCGATTTCTTCGTTTCGTTTCGAAAGAGATAGCTAGAATTACAGTAGGTCACAATTCAGTAGCTCATTACTTGTTTGTTATTAAACAGATTGATTTTTTTTCACCTTTATTATACTTCTATGTTATATTTTTGAATGTCACTAATAAATATTTACATATGAATAACAGTCCGGTTTGTATGACACAGTGTGTTTTCCTTAATAAATAGAGTCTTTAGTAACTGGTAGTAATTTGCGAGTGAATCGCTTTTAATGTTATTTAGTGGCAGACAACCACTTGAATAGGTACAAGATTGTGTCTCTTTATTGCAATCTATATTTTACTTACAGAATATAAATCTAACAGAAAACAGCAGGAGTTTCGTTCGTATTACAATGATTATTAAAGAAAGTGTTTAAAACTAAAGTCTTCTGTCCTCTTCCTAGCTTGGTCCTCGCTCCACGTTCGGCTGTCTGGGGTCACGTGCTGGCTGGAACAAAAAACATTTTTTAATAACAATGCCGCTAAGAATCGTCGTCGCGCCCGGCGCATACGTAATGTGGAGGCACAGTAGCTTGGACTGTAGCGGGGCGGTTGACGCGATGTACTTGGAGTTTTAGGTACACTTTGTGTGGATTTTGGATGTAGGACTGTCAAAGTGAAGGTCTAACGCCCGAATTCTCGTACGCAAATCATCTTTGGGAGCGTCTCAAACACCATGGCATCTCTTTCATACGTTTGACATTTAAAGTGACAGGGCAATGTTTGAGACGCTCCCAAGGATAAGTAGCGTACAAGTATTCGGGCATAAGATAATTTTATACTAGGGTAAACCAACAAGCTTTACAAGTAACTCGTTTTAAGGTACAAATAGCGATGATCGATGTTTACTATCTAGCTACGAGTTACCTACTGAAGTGTATAAGTTTACGAATATGTTATTGAGAACACATACCTACTTGATGTTTTACATGTCCACAAACAAAACAATATTGTCCCTTAGAAGAGGTACTAAATAGAAAGGATAATGTAACAATGAGAGATTTTTGAGGGACAGAAAAAAATTTAAAAAAATAGTTCTAATAATGAAACGAGATGGCGCTGACAAATAGCGAAATCGGTGTGACCAGAAATAAACTAAAATGACGAGTTGATAATATTTTGATTTGTATTCAAATTCGTAGGTAGCAAGTAGGTAGCACTGTCCAATATTAAAACAGTAAAATAACAACGAAGTAACAAAAAAATCAGTGAGAACGCAACGTAAATCTACTAGTTGAAGCATAAGCAATCAAAAAGTGTGTAAAATCCCCGCGCATGACATGACAAGCATAGCTTTTAACGTCGAGCGTGCGTGTTTTTGACCTACCTTCTAGTCTTTTAGATTACTTTTAATCATTTTGTTATTTGCGAGCGCCATCTGTCGCCACTTTAAATCAACTTTTTTTTTCTTTATTTATAGCTGTCAGAAAAATCCCCCATTGACGAGTATTTTTGGATTTTTCTTGTTTTGTTTTTCGGTTGGGTCCATCCATGAAGCTCGACTTAATACTCTGAGGTCAGTATTAAGTCGAGCTTCATGGGTCCATCTCTTATTTTAGACAAGTCCTTATACCATAGATTAGATACTGTTTTCGCCTTAACTGGCGTCGGGAAAGTGTGTTGGTGACAATGGCATTACTATGCCGGCGTCGTCACGCCGCAGATGCGTCCGTATTGTCCGGAGAAAGGTGCCGGTAATGACTTTGGGAAATTTACACGAGGATGCGCCATACGCATTGTATTGGAAACAAACGGTTTTGTTACAATGCTAGAGATTTCAAATTATCAGGGCATAAGTTCTCTATATTGGTCGAAGAAGTACTGGCGAATATTTTAAATTATTTGAAACTTGTAAGGTTTTTCCAAGAGTCATCATCATCATTTCAGCCGTACGACGCCCACTGCTGGGCATAGGCCTCCCCCAAGGATCCAAGTTTCCAAGAGTATTATGTCAAGAGTATCAAAATATCAATTCAGACTCTATCTAGATCTAAAGTACTGAAATGTACACAAAATGTAGTTTAGTGCCCATTTCAATATTTTTGTAGGTGCTAACTTAGTATTTTTTCATTTCGTTTATTTATTGCAACTATAATTATTATGATTATAATTTTGGTCTTATATGTTTTAATAAAGAAGCATTCAGCTGTTGGGCACAGCAACAATAAAAGAAAGCAGGATGTTTTTGTATTTCAAACACTTGCACTTTATTTAATTAAAATAACTAAAATAAAATAAAAATATTATTGTAGGTAAGGTTATGTTAGTTTGGTGATCAATCAAATACAATCCTTAAAAACAATTATACAGGGTTAATTTTTGAACACCATCCAAGTTTTAAAGCTATTCTCAGAATCGGTAAATGAACAACTTGCTTCTAGAAACATGGGTTGAAATACGACAAAATTTTTTGGACTTCCCATACTAAATCGTTCGCGTAATCAGTCTGATTTGTATGAAGAGTCAAAAATTTTATGTCATATTTCGACCCATGTTTCTAGGAGAAAGTTGTTCACTTACCGATTCTGAGACGAGCTTAAAAATTTGGATGGTGTTCAAAAATTAACCCTGTATAAGAATCTCTAGTCACAGTGTTTGCTATCGAACTCCTCCGAAACGGGGTTTCCGGTTTTTGTGTATATTAGGTAGGTCTTAGAATAAGTCGTAGGCTACCGTCGTAGGTTATTTAACCGACTTCAAAAAAGGAGGAGGTTCACAAGTGGACGGTATTTTTTTATGTATGTTTTACCATAACTTCGCCAGTTCCAAATTCCAAATTCCAAACAATTAATTGTGAAACACAGGTATGGGGTTGTAATAAATTAATTACATTGTTCAGCTGGTTTCCGCCATTATGGCATACAATTAGTTGAGTAGGTTTTACAAATTACAAATTTATAACAGGTATTTTACTAACCGATTTGTTAACCGAACCAGTTGTTAACCGATTTTAATAATTCTTTTATTGAAAGATTTATCTGAAAGAAAATTGTTTATGTGTTGAAAAAATGAAAAAATACAGTAGTCAGTTCAGTAGTTTTTTCACAGTCCTGAAAAAACACATAGTTACCGACTAGTGGTTCCTGCTTTATTATCCCGAAATTCCACGGGAGCGGAGCCCCGGACGCAGCTAGATAGACTATAAAATATATACCAGTGTGTCACTTAGCACACACCTAGCGAACATAGTAAGCGATAACTGCTAATATTTGCCAGCGAATAATATATGGTACCTACCTATATAATATTTTCAGCTCTTAAACTATGAGATCTAACCTTAGAAAGTTACCAACTCATATAAAATTACTATATTGTGCAAAGTGGTGGTAAGTATTGTCTAATTACAGTTAACTACAACCCTAAAGTAATAAACACATATTGTTGTTAATCATCATAGAAGACGCTGTAAAAGGGCACTTTCCACGGCATGACATACCGACGCTCGTCCCTACATTAAGTCAAATTAATGTCAAGTAACATCAATGTAGCTTCCCAATATCAAGGAATATAAATATGTTTACTCCTCGCGCCCACTCCCATCATTTTCTGATATGGAAAATTTCCTCTATACACGATTTTGTGCGTCTCCAATCGGCGACGTTTCGTGAAAAGTTAATCGACGATAAATAATCATTCACGACCGGTAAGCATTCCATATTCCGAGCGATCCTGTGTTACGTAACCCCGTTTACGCAGAAATAGACTCGCGATAAGTAAGACCTCATTAAATATTTATGTATGTATGTGCAGATACGCACACCGCAAAGGTTTACGCACCCTTGTGTCGGTAGCGATAAGGTTGGGAGTGCACTGACATTTTGGTGGTTGGTGTAATACGTCAGAATGACGCATTGCTTCTGACGTGTGAATTTGGAACGTTGATAAGAGCCACGTGTATATAACGTACTTACTTTGCTTTATTATGTATAATAAAGCACATATCCGTTCATCCAAATCTCATGCTCTTTTTTCAGTTGTTCCCTGTAATTGCCAAATACTCTCTGTGGTGTGTGTGCCCCTGCCGGGCTAGCACAACTTAGCGCTGAGTCGCGCTTCTTCCAACCAATCAGCACGTCGCGCGCGCTATCTACGAGCGATCGGATTGGTTGAAAGTGCCCGCGACTCTTTCTCACTCGAGTCGCGCTCAAGTTGTGCTTGCCCTACCAGCCGGCCTAGCATGAGCGGCTTTTATCGCGCGATATGATATGGTACGCCAAGTTGTCTTGCTTACCCCACTAAGGTGTAAGCAAGACGAAATGCCGTACCATATCATATCGCGTCCTATAAGCTGCTCATGCTAGGCCGGCAGGTCACTATAACCTATAGCTCCTCATCAAATAAGGGTATAATAACAATGTTTCGTTATATCGTGTCGCTGTAACGACAAAGTTCAGGTGTTTCTATTATCGTCTCCACTAATATATTTAGCAGTATCATATCGTATTACTTTCGTTGCCCTTCAGGGCTACCCCTAATGGTGGAGAACTTTTGCAGAATTCATTAAGGGCATCGACCTTGATTGTGATGCGGCTCGCGCGCCGGAATAAGGTCACACCACGCCGTGGACGGGATGCGATATGCGATGTTGGACTACTTACAATGACTGCTACAGTTTTGCGCTGTTCAGTTATCTGGTGGTTTTTGTAAAGCTTTTGTTGGATACTGCAGCAATTTTCATAGTGAAATGCTTCGGTACATATTTGAAAAGTACTTGAGTGATGCGTAAAGATGTGGTAACCATTGATTAACCATTTATAGGATGTCAAAATATCAACGTTTAAGGACTTTATGGCGACTAATATCTGTACATAGTACCCCTTACATGAAAATCTATCGTTATGGGAATCAAATAGTACACTATAAGTACCGTCCTTCAAAAGCTGTCTAAGTTATGTCAAATATCTATTAAATTTCAGTTCCATAAATGACCGCAAGAGGCACTGCTCTGGTTTTCATCCTACTAACTCCTACTATAGTATTATAAATGTGAAAGTTTAGATGTTTGGATATTTGTATGTTTGTATGTTTGTTACTCAATCACGTCAAAACGGCTGAACGGATTTGGCTATAATTTGGGACACAGATACTTTGTAGCCTGGAGAGGAACATAGGCTACTTTTTATCCCGGAAAAACATCACATTCCCGCGGGATAACGTCGTGTAGACCACGCGGGCGAAGCCGCGGGCGGAAAGCTAGTACAAAATAATTAGATCTCGATATCGGTTACCATAACGACAGTTTTTCGTGCTAGAGCTAACTGCTATGCTTTTATTAGGTGTGGTATTTGAATTCCTTTTGATTTCATTCAAAGTTAGGACTAAGGACCGATAAGGTTATCCATATGAAGGTTTTAATCGGTTTAATTTTTCGGGTTAGGTTACAAAACCCTATAATATGGAGTAACCCGTATATAAGGAAAAAAATTGAAAATGAAGTACCTATTTAAGAAAAAATCGACCCATCTCACAACCAGCTCCAATGGTTGTGAGACGGGTCGATTATTTTTTTAAATACTTCATTTTCAATTTTTCAATAAAAAGAAAATTGCATTGTGAATACAAAAAAGTAAACATTTAAATAACCGTATATAAGGTTTATGGTTAATCTTTAATTATATTCCACTGTAATAATTTTTAATTGGGGTTAATCAGTATTATTTTTATGGTTAATCCATATTGTGAAAGGGTTAATCTGTATAAGGGTTAACCTTTTAACCGGATTAACGGGTCCTTGGTTAGGAGGACCTATGCTATTTTTATTCATGTTTTTTTCAGGCCTTTTAGAGAATGTTATGGATCCAGCAGAACTACACCTCTCAAGTTTACTTTCAGTGTAATGTCAAACAATGGTGGCAGTATTCCGGATTCCGGATTCCGGGAGTGTTGGGTGCGTCGACCTTGCGATTGCGATGCGGCACACGCGCCACTTTTGTCGCCGAATGGGGTCACACTGATGCTGCGATCTGGGGCGACCCAGCCGGGTATAGCCGACCATCCCTTATAACTTATGAAAAAAGGAAAATACTATGCTTAAAAGTCTTGTTCTCAACCACTCTCACGGATACCATTAGAAGAGAAAATTTGCTTTTTCATAGTATACAGTTGTCTTACCGCCGGTTTCTGAAACGCCAATCACAGTCTGTCACAATTAATTCCCAATTAAAAGCACCTTGAGTTTCTTAAACGAAAATTATCTCACAATTAAATTTAGACAGTCTGTCACATTTTTCTCTTTCAGAAACCCAAACTACAATTAATTGGAGATTAATTGGGAATTAGGTAATTTAATTTTAATTGGCGTTTCGGAAACCGGCCGTTAGATTTGCACCTAGTAGGTTTGCAAAAATTGTGAAAACTAAAATAGAAACTTCAAAAACAGTAAATTTTAAACATTTAATATCTAATGGCGCCTAACTGATATTAGATTAAATCTTATGCAGAATAAAGTTCACCTTCATATACTACTAGCGGCCACCCGCGGTTTCACCCGCGTGGTTCCTGTTCCCGTGGGAATATCGGAATAAAAAGTATCCTATGTGTTATTCCAGCCTATAATCTATCCCTGTTGGAAATTTCATCCAGATCCGTTCAGCAGTTTTTGCGTGAAAGAGTAACAAACATACATCCATATTCAGAAACTTTCGCATTTATAATATTAAGTAGGGCTTACATCAAGTTATACCTACGATATTGCCGGTTCTTCTCGCAAGGTCTCCTGCCGCTGCCGTAGAATTTGCGAACCGATATGGCGTAGCTTCTTTCTATGACGTTCATAATCGTTGTAATCACAACCTAAAGTGAATAAGGAAAGAAAGAACGAGAAAGAAAAGCATTTATTTGGGACATCACGATAAAATTATATAAACACAGAAACACATATGAAACCTACGGTTTGTTTATCCCAAAACGAAAATTTTCCCTTTTCCCATATAATTTCCCGTAAAGAGATTTTTGATTCAATAATGTTTTTTTTGTTATTGAGGAGTGTCTGTTCAAATGGAGATAAATCCACTTCCCATTTTTTTTTATTTTTTTTTTATTTTTGCTCTGTATGTTCGAATACACAACTTAGTGTTTAAAATTTGCTTCAAATGGCGTTATTTCCAATAGAAAAACGACGTTCAAATTAACAGTTTCAATCAAAGAGAGACATTTCCAAACAATATTCACAGAAAAATAACACAATAAAATGTTCCGAACAAATGGAGTTATATTTCATACAAAATGACCACCATGCCAAAATTATCTGTACAAAAGGAGATATTTTATTTCTGTTTCGATTATTATCTTTTTAATCGATTTGTGATGTCAAGGATGGCTCAAAAGACTAGTGTTCAGTGCCAACAACAACGTGAAAAAAAAACATACTTAAAGAAACGTTTCTTTATTTCATAAATCTGTCAAACAAACAAAGATTAAGATGTCAATCGGTTTTTGCTTGAAAAAAATTATAAACTCCATAATTTTAATATAAAATGGACACAGTAGGCCAGTTGAATGCTGGCTCTAGAAAAAAAGAAAGAAAAGATCGGTCTGTCTACAAAAAGAAGACGTAAGTACCTAAAAACTTCTTTACATAACATTGTACAAAGGATTTTAATAAGGTCACTAACTTTGATCATATTTTTTATTTTAGATACGTGGATAAGGATCCTCTTTGTATTCATTTTAAGAAGCCATGTCAACATAAAAATTCAAAGAAATTTAAATGTGCTTCGGTAGCTCTTTCATGTGTTAAAAAGAACCGAAAGTTGTTTTATGCAAACAATAGTAAGGTCTATCAAGATATGTATTTGACAAGATTAATGTCGTCATATGAAACTCAGAGAAAAAGAGGAAGTGTTTCGAGTACTGTACGTAAAAACAGAAATATGTCTTGCAGCTATCATCTGTTATCAAGAAAAAATAAAATGTTCACTGTGTGCAAAGAATTTTTTAAGAAAATTTTCTCAATCACAAATAAACGTTTACAAACTATTAATACAGCTACTTTTAAAGGGGAACTTCCAAACGAACATAGAGGAGGGGATAGGAAGTCGACTAAAAGTGAAGAAAAAAAGCAAAGCCTCAGAAATTTTCTCAATGCATTACCAGCAAAAGAGAGTCATTATAACAGATTGAAAAGTAAAAGGATTTATTTAAGTGCAGAGCTAAGTGGTGTCAAATTGTGGAAGTATTACAATAATTCTGTTTCAGCCAATTTAAAGATATCCCGTACAATGTTCTATAAAATACTTTTAAAAGAATTTAATATCGGCTTCTCATCCCCATCTTCAGACGCCTGTAACGTTTGTACACTTTGGAATAACAGAATTAAAAACGAATGTGATCCAAACAAGAAACAAACTTTAATAGTAGAAAAAAGAGTACATAAGCTTCGTGCTAATGCTTTCTATGAGAACATGAAGAATGAGGTAGAAGGAAGTCTATCATTCTGTTTCGATTTACAGCAAGTCCAACCGCTACCAAGAACACCCATTCAGGACGCTTTTTATTCCCGGCAAGTCAGCCTCTACAATTTTTGTGTAGTTGACTTAAAGTCTAAGCAACCAACCTTTTTTACTTGGAATGAAACTCAAGCCAGTAGAGGGTCAGTGGAAATTGGTTCCGCCCTGTACACTTATTTGAATGGGCTTGATATACCAGCTGAAATAACAACATTGAGATTGTTCTGTGATGGCTGTGGCGGCCAGAACAAGAATAGCCATATAATTCACATGCTCTTGTTCTGGCTACATAATAATTCGCCACCACATTTAAGACAGATTCATATAACATACCCAGTCAGAGGGCATAGCTTCCTCCCAGCCGACCGGGTCTTTGGTCGGTTGGAAAAGGAAATTCGAAAATTTCCTGTACTTACTACACTACAGGAGTACCACAATATTTTTAAACGTCATGGAAAGGTGCTGATCTTAAATAAACACTGGTTTTTATATGACATTAAAGCTTTAGAACGCCATTACCAAAATATAATAGGCATTCAAAAACAGAAGCGAATCTTTATAAAAAAAATTAAACCGAAAAGGGGAAATGTGGCAGACTGCAAAGTAAAATCTTCAGAACACTTCAGATTTGAGAGTGGTGGTGAAGCACAGTCTCTTCTAAAAAGAGGTAAGAGGCATGCCTTAAGAATGGAAAACCTAGAAGTAGTTCAGAATGTGTTAAGTGCTAATAAAAGAAAAGATGTTGAAAATCTCTTAAAAAAGCAATTTGGCGATGAATGGTCTCAATTAAGTGAACTGACTTGGTATAAAACAATTTTAGCGAACAATGCTAATACTGCTAATAATGCTAATGCTGATGAAGATGAACAACACCAAGATGAAGATGACAGCATCTGTGTTTGCCTTGAACCTGATGTGGGGCAGATTCGAGTATAACTTAATTGATCTTTTTAAATAAAAAAATAACTGTCAATATAGTTTTATTTCAGTACTTTTACACAAAATTAATAGATTTAGTAAGGATTTAGTTAATGCATTATATCAAAGAGATTAATCTTGTTCAAAAGGAGATATTTACAAAGCTTCTTGAACAAAAAGAGTTATAATCTAAAATTCTGATCAAAAGGAGATATTTCTAAACTTCAAAAATTTATAAAAAATAACATGATCAATAAAATTATTTTTTTTGACTTGCTTCTGAACTATTGTGGTAATACCTAACTATCACCTTTAAAAAGAAAAAACCATGAGCAAAACTAAGCATGATATCAGTTTTTACTGTTTTCTGAAAATTCCTTTATGGTGGAGTTATCTCCATTTGAACAGACGCTCCTCAATTGATCTTGTGCAGTGCACACACATCTACATTGCAACACAAAGGTAACATGTAAGTAAGTTTCAGCGTTTCTTCAGGAGTACGCACCGCTTTCTCCCTATCGTGCGTAGGGAGACGAGCGCGAGACGGTTCCGTACCAAAGCGGCGCTTATGCATTTTACATGAGCTTGCGAACTTCGCCTTGTCCTTGAAGCCTGGGTACAGTTCGCGGTATTACACTTATGGTATTGCAATGTTCATTATTTATAACTTATTTTCAGAGGAACATATTTAATGCGTATTTCTTATACTAGCGACCCGCGCGACTTCACACGGACGGGTGCAATGCAAATGTGTTATGTATGTAAATGTTTAAGCACCTCTGTGGTCTAGTGGTAGGTACACACCACGTTATTAGACCCAGAGGTCCCGGGTTCGATTCCCAGTAGGGGTACATATTGTATCTGGTTTGATTGGTGGGGTAGGGCTTGTTCAAAGTTGCCTGGCTTTACCACCATCTTATCTAAGTCTGACGCGATAGCAACGATGTTCTCAGCATTGTTATGTTCTGGCAGTTAGAGATACAAATCAAATCGAAATCAACATATTTTTATTTCAGCTATAAAGCCATACAAATGAATGATATTACATTGTTACTTAGGTACAATAAATAAATAAAATATACGACAGCCAGTTCATCAGTAATTGAGAATTTCGGGTGCGTTTAAAGTGCGTTTCCATCGTCATTTAACTTCGTATAGTCTAAGTGCTACCCGTTGTTGATTAAAAATAAACTTTCCTCTTGAAACATTCTGCCTATTGATGAAAACCGGGTTGTATTTAATTGACCACCAAACCAAACCCACAAACACACTAAGTTAGCACCTAAAATACTGAAATGGACACTGTGTGTATTTCAGTATTTTAGGTGCTTATTATTACTTTTTTTTGGGCTTAATTATTGGCTTCTCATGAAAAACGCATTGGAATCCGTTGCGTAGATTGAAAGATCAAACATACCGAGACGGCAGGAAGCGACTTTGTTTTATACTTTGTAGAGGTAACATTCGTATTAAATAAATAAATAAATAACTTCTTACATTCACACCAATTATCTAAGCCCATTATGTTAATTTCATTAAGAAACTGTATCATGGAAAACTTGATAACGGATAAATATATACTTAAATACTTTTTCGTTGGTAAATACATACTTAATATACATAGTTAACACCCAGACCAAGACAAATAGACATGTTCATGCACACAAATATTTATCTTGCTCGGGAATCGAACCCGAGACCACTGGCGCAGAAGGTGGGTAGACTACCCCTGCGCCAAATCGGTCGTATTATTTCTTAGTAGTCGTATTGTAGATAGGGCTTGCACAAGATGAGCTAGATATCCAGTTTTTTTATCGACAACGGGGTAGCACCTAGTCTTCATCACACCTGATGTTAAGGGATGATAAGGCTGAAGGTGTAAGCGCATTACTTCTCTTCAATAACAGAGGAACTGGCTATCTTATTTTTAACTGCCGGCTTAAAACATCTTGTTATGGCATCAGACTTAAATAAGATGGTGTTAACTAGCCAGGCGGACTTTGAACAAGTCCCTACCACCAACCAAACTGACTACAATTTGTACCCCCACTGGGAATTGAACCCGGGACCTCTGGGTCTGATACCGGTGTGTGTACCAATAGACCACAGAGGCGATTAAAACTAAACTTCAATGGGGAATAATGATTAGAAAAGTTCTACGCGAGTTCTGACTGGTTATCATTGCCGTTACGCCGCGCCGCTAGCAACTCCCGCATCAGTGAATGAAATGGGTAGTCCTGCATGCGGGTGACATATGCATGTGGGAAAAAGACAGCGCTTGCTTTGCTGTGTTATAAACTATACCAAAAATATACTTAAAGTAAATTTTCAGAAATCAAGAAGCGTTAGTTTCTTAGCTTCTTAGTAAAAGAAAGTGATATTGTTGCTTATCATTTAATATTCAGATTTATTGAGTCTCAGTGTTGCTAGCTTTTATATAATTGAAGACTAGCCTTCCGCCCGCGGCTTCGCTCGCGTAAACTACACAACCTGATATTTTTCAGGGATAAAAAGTAGCTCCCAAACAATCCCCATACCAAAAATCATGTCGATCCGTTGCTCCATTTCGACGTGAAAGACGGACACACAAATAAACTAATACAATTACACATTTTTAATAATGGGTATGGATTGCTTAGGACTGTTATTGTAAATGATGAACTTTCATCATACTTTTTTGGTATCCATAGTTCTAAGAACTAATCACAAAGCTTTCGCGCTTTCCATTGCTCCCTCTCTCCGTCCCTCAAGCACCCACCTCTCGGCGCAGCCAGACATCTCTAATTACTTGTTTATAAACACGACTCTCCCATTGTGCGCTCGTGTCAAGGACCGCTCGCACTTTGCATATTTTTGTTTGGAACCTCATTACCATTTCGGCTTCGCGATTTGAAATACAGGAGCGATAACTGGTGAATGGTTTTTATGCGAAATATGAAGGGTATCTTGTATTCTTCTTTATAATGCCATGATGGAAAGTCGATCAAGTGGTACTTCAGGTTTGAGTTTTTGTAAGATATTGGTCAGCATTCTGATTATGAAATCGTATTTTGTATTTATAATCAACTAGTTTTCCGCCCGCGGCTTCGCCCGCGTGGACTACACGACGTTATCCCTCAGGAATGTGACATTTTTCCGGGATAAAAAGTAGCCTATGTTCCTCTCCAGGCTACAAAGTATCTGTGTTCCAAATTTCATCCAAATCCGTTCAGCCGTTTCGGCGTGATTGAGTAACAAACATCCAAACATCCAAACATCCAAACATCCAAACATCCAAACTTTCACATTTATAATATTAGTAGGATAAAGGGATACTAATGATTTGCTTGCAACTTTGTGTCGCTTAATTTGGATGCTGAAACTTGAAAAGTTGTTTAGTAAGGAAAACAAAACAGCAAAAAATTAAAAATAAACAGATTATGCCTTCTTCCGACTAAGTAATAAAAAAAAAACATCTGACAAGCGACCATCCGTATTTTGTGAGCTTTTAGAATGTTTTAGTTTATAAAAACATAATTATAATACTTATCAATATCGAAACGTGCAATCTTTAAATGTAGGTATACCTGCCTTTGAAGCTAGCGGTTTATTATTATTACAAAAGCACGATGCGTGATAATGTTAGATTGTCTTTTTCCCAAAAGTCCTATCTTTCTCCACCGCACCGAACTCTATCTTTAACGAAACCCAACCGTGACGTAACATCCTATATTCCCAGGTCTTCCTGTTTAATATGGCGCGCATACTAGTGTTTACGGGGGTGGGGAGGGTAATGAACCCGGCGGATGCAGTCGGGGTGCAATAATATTAGTGCAACTCCGATGGAAGCCTCCTCATTGCTACGGGTTTGCTGTAGGGACAATATAGCTCTAGAAGAGGGATTTTGATTTATTCACTGAAAATTAGGCACAATAAATGCAACGAAATAATAGGTCTTTACATATGAAATTGCCGTTTTTTTCTTTTGTACATATAACTTAACAACTTTTATAATATTAGAAATATATAATTTCTTTAATATTGCGTTACATTAAGACCGTATCGAGCAACTTTTGATAATTTAATAACCACGATATTTGATTATTTACATAGAAAAAACTTATTCCGAAAGTTACGACTATTTTTGTTTCCAGAATTTCGTACTTTATTAGTTGTAACTTAGTGAAAAAAAAAATTTTTCTCTTAACAAATGTGTCATTTAGTAGTTAAAATGTCCATAAATACGTGTGTAAAATTTTGTAAATTTACATAATATTAGTCGTTAAATAATAACAAAAACGTTAGTATGGAAAAAAAATAATTACAGAAATCTCCATACAAAACGGCAATTTCATAGGTAAAGACCTATTATTACCAAAACCCTTTAAATTAAGTGTTACCTTGTTGATGGATAAAAAAAAACAAACTTTACCAAGAGCTTTACTTTTTTTGCGTTTTGTTGAATAAACTTTTTCTATTCTATTTTTTCTATTCTATTCTAAGAGTGGTGGTAGAATTTTTTTTTATCTTCTTACGTTTAACTATTTATTCATACTCTTACTTTACCACCCTAACCCGCCGGCGGTGCTCGCGCAACTTTTTGTGACACGAACGACCGAAAAGACCTGGGTGCCTACCATCAACTTTAAGACAGCGATTCAAAAATAGCGCGATGCAGAATAGGTTCCTAAAATGAATCGCTTTCTTTCGTACTCTGACCTTTTAAAAACTGGATCGCAAATGAATTGCTAAATGTTAATGACCGAACGATTTGTGTCCTTTTTCTTCTACCCGTCTCTTTCACTCGATTCTGTCATGCCCGGAGAGTGAGAGGGACGGGTATAACCTGCAGGTGACATGTTAAATCGACCGGGTTATAGGTCAAATAAGAGTTCCTGACAGCTTAGCGGCTGTGAAATGTCATTGATCGATCACTGAATCGCTGTCATTGATATTAAGCTGTCGTGGTACGAATAAGCGAAGCAGATCAGTTTAGGTTCCTAAACAAAACCGCAATAAGAGTTGATGGTAAGCACCCTGTACTTTCAAGATATTTTTTTACTTTGTATTAAAGCAATTATTGATTTTTTTTAATCAAATACAAAGAATGTAATAATACAGTGCCGAGATATCAAATCTTTATTTAATATGTTAATAATTTCAACACTTTTAACAAAAAATAAAATTTTCGAAAAATACTTACTATTTTAACATGTACTAACAACTGTCATAGTGAAATATTTTTTTTACCAAAGTCATAGTAACAAAACTGTTTTTTTTATAGAAAGTAATCAACATTACTGTAAATAGAGCAATAAAATAAAAGATTTTATATAAAAATACTTTTTTTAATTCCTGTCCTTTTTAGGAGGGTAGATTGAACATCGCCCGCGATTATCCTCTATTTCAGACGAAATTTCTGCTCCTATAACATCATCTTCCAAAACTTCTGCTATTATTTGATCATCTAAACAACTTTGCGACATTTACAAACAAAAATAAAACAAATAATAATATTATGATAATAAATAATTTACTTACACAAGAAACGCGTGTGGGTCGAAACGACCCATACTCACTTTAGTAGTCCGTACACTCCTAGCGAAGAGCACAAACTGGCCGAAGTGGGGCGTGCGGCTAGCCTTTACACTAACTTGAAGGTACTGGGCACGACCATTTGAAGTAACTAATATTTTAAAAGTTATCGAACAAAAATCGAGGTACTGGGTCTTTTCGACCCACGCGCGAGCACCCGCGGGTTATGAATAAAGTTTATTTCATTATAGCCATATTATAATCACTAAACAGTATGAAATCATAAAATTCTCTATGAAAAAATTTCTAAGGAATAAAAATCAGTCCCTTTTATGTCTGCGTAAGTTGGGATTATTTTGTCGGACAAACATTTGTCTCGAAAGGAAATCCAATTAACATAAAACCCAGTCAATAAAATCTCTCCTAAATTCCAATATTGCCTATAAACGTGTCTAATGGAAAAAGGAAAAATTGCAACTGATTACAACTCGGCACACGAATCGTGGCATTCCAAGGAATTTGTTGAGGACCAATTTATTTCTTGGGAATGTAATTCTTGCTGATTTGCTTGGAAAGATTGATAAAATTACTTTTAAATAGCAAAATCTACCTACTAGAAAATTTTTGGTAGAGTTCGTGCTAAACACTCAAATTAGATCCATAGTACTCTAAAATGTAACCTACTTGTCTACGTACATCTCGTTCACGCGTATCCAAATAAAAAATAAACTAAATATGTGATATCTAGTTGTTTCTTATGCTCTATGTGGTATGAAAAATTAAGGTAGTCTGGGATTGTAAATCGAATGTCGTCAATTCACTGCCAAATACTAATTTGTCAGACCTTATCACGTATTATCTTATGTGCGCAATAACCAAATAAAAAAAATGACAATAATTTTTGAACTTGTAAAAAATTATCTGGCGGGAATATACGAAATCCACCACTCGTGTACCGGGTGAGGCGGCCGGCGCCGGCGGGCGGGTGGCGCGCGCGCTGAATCTTAATGGTTATTAATCAGGCGTCGTGTGCAGGGCTCCCGTTCTACCCAGCACGCTGAGGTTACTGGCCACGGGAGTAGCCTCAGCCGAAGAGAGCAGGCTTGCTGCTAATTAGAATTATTTTAATATGTAAGGTCACGTTACAGAGTATATCAATACTCTGGCAGCAGCCATGCTACTGTGCCACTGCCTGCTGAGGCTACGGGCGTAGGCGTCGTGTCGTGTGCAGGGCTCTCGTGATACCCAGCACGCTGAGGTTACTGGCCAAGGGTGTAACCACAGCCTAAGAGACTGCGGGAGTAACCTTAGCCAAAGCGACCCCTTCGGTTGTGGTCCCTTTATTTCGAGCAGGTTTGATACTAATTAGAAGTATTTTAATCTATAAGGTCACGCCACAGAGTAGGTATATAAGTATATAGTGTATTTAAGTACTCTAGCAGCAGTGTGCCACTGCCTGCTGAGGCTACGTGGCGTAGGGATCGAGTGAAGGGTTTCTGTGTGACACGTGCCAACTACAGTCATATAGAGTATTGGTTGCTGCTATGACACTGTTTGCTGAGGTTACTGTCCAATGGAATTATCTCCTTCCAGCAGGGCTGTTAAAGTTTCAGTTATTTTCAGCCTTCACGTTTACCGTAATGGCTATAAGTTCATTCATATGGTTTCCGTTAAAATTAAACCTGTTTATTGTTAAGTATGAACAAGTTGGCGTTTGGCAAAATGCCTGAAGACTGCTCGCTAATTTTTCATTGCCAGTCCCAACTATTCAAAGCTTATCGACGCTCGAAATAAGGCGTCGCATTCACGGGAATACTAAAAACACACCGTCCATCCTATTCACGGAGCGGCGACGATGGCACAATGCGCGCGCGCGGACGTTTCAATGGCCGCTCATTCTGGAAATTTGTTCGTGCGCCTGCGCTGCATATTTGTCAATACTGTCTGCAGGGGTACTGTTTAATCAGCGCATTCAGCTGTACCGCCGCTGACGAGTAATTGCTGTCGATTGAAATGTTACTCAATGACTTACTTTTACTTTGACGTTACTTTCAATTGAAATTTCAATACGTTCAGAAAAAAGGCCAATTCTCTGCAATTAAGCAAGCAGTCTCGAGATCGATAAATCAACCCACTGTAATAAGGGTGAATGGCGAGTGAGAGGCAATCAACACTTCTGCCACCGTAGCAGGAAACCAACGTGAAATACCAACATTGCTACACGACCATCGCGAGTAAACAATCACATTCGAGAAATTCAGAATCGAATACGTTTTTTGTTATCGAAACACGAATTTATTTTCAATAGAACGGGAACGTTAAAAATACATTTCGTCGAACAAGTCGTCACAAAAACGGTCGTCGCTCGCCAGCAATTAGACTCGAAAATAATATCGAGAAGTCGGAGGAACAATAACGAAGCTAACCATTAAAATAAGAGCGGAATAATAAATGAAGGCTGAAATTAAAAAAGAGAATCCGTCGCGGCGGATGCATAGAAATATAGCGGCCGCGGTGGGACCAATCAAAATTCTTCGTCAATTAAGTGAGTGGAGATCGCAGCAAAAGGAAAATTGAAGGAAAAACTGAGGGTGGCTGCTGTAGGGGTGCTGCTGCTTAGATCTTGGGGAAATATATTTAATGATAAAAGCCTCATTAAAGAAAAATTCTTGTATATTCTGGAATTTCACATGGTAACGACTAATCTGACTTTCTTTCTATGGAAAAACTAGTAGATATCATAGGAGAAAAAATTAAATATACAGTATTGTTCACCTGTTGGCTCAAGTACCTAACTTAAAGTAAGGTCTAGTATAAAAGTGAAAGTTGTTGATGTTTTTTCATTTTTCTTCAGTTACATAGTATAATCTCTTTCGTCCTTTTAAAACCGCTCTATGTTTTGACAGTAATCAAACCCAAACTGCAGAGTCCCACAATCGATATAAGTCGGCAGTCGACACCCGTCCCTGATACTGAGCTATAGTATACTATAGCATAGCACAAAGGCTATGGAAATAAAGTTTGCTCGGGCGGCATCGCTCGTAAATGGATTTATCACTATATAAATATCCGTCGACGACGCCGTTACGTCACGTACCGATGCTGCGGATTGAGCAGATTATATGGAGGAATGTGTCAACGGAATATTAATAGGTGATGAGTGTGATGACATGAAATCAGACGGAAAAACATTTAGAAACTTATGTGACTGATGATTGTCATTGTGATTGGACATCGCTTTTCCTTAGTCGAAAACAAATTGTTTAAAAAAAATGAGATTTTTAAGCATATTTTTAGTAATTGCGATTAAGAAAATAAAATTGCATTAATTGTTGTTCAGTATCTTATAAAAGAAAGAAAGAAGATATCACTCTGTTTAAAGTAGTTGTAAATTAAATACACGATTTCTATGAGTATTTCTCATCAATATCACATGTAAGATAAATTGTACGACTATTTGAAATACATGATAATAAAGGCGGGATCGTAGAGCCGTTTGTCTCGCGCCGCCCGGCGTCCATTTTGTCAAGAAGTAACCACGGTCCTAACGGACACTTGCTAAATTGCGCCCGAAATCTCCCACGGCTCATTTACTTTAAACGCTGCATCTTTGATACTCCATTGACCCTTCCGAATCGCGTATTTATAACAAATGGTATAGCTTCGCAGCTTTATAATAAGTATGCAAAATTTGGCCCGAAGCTTCCGATCTCGGCGTAAGGGAGCACCACCTTCCTGCCTTCCGTGACCTAACCACCTTACGTATTTAGGGCTGCAGCGGTGCACAGGTCTAGCAACCTCGTACTAAAACAGAATATCGATTACTTTCGCTACTATAACGTAATCCCCCGCCCACTTTTCGTTTTTTTAGCTCAGGATAATAATATGGTGGTCTCTGTCTGGCGCGCGGGCGTCCTGCGACGTCGCGGCGGTCCCCGGGGCCGGGGGTCCCGCTCGCGCCCCCGCGCCCCGCCACCCCCGCCGTATGTAAATGATCGTCTCCTCGTTTCAGTGTGCGCGCGTACACACGGCCGCACACGAACACAGCGACGTTTGAGGTTTACTGCCCTGACGGCTTTTGTCCTATTTTAAATACGTATTTCGAATTTGACGCGGTGACGTCTGAGGACGGCTGGGTGTCGTTTTTCCATATTGCACCCGAACCGCGGTCCAAGTTGCGGTAGCTCCGTACGGGAGACATGCAAATGCTACGTCTAACTGATGACAAAGATAACGAAGCGAGGGCAGTTTGAGCAAAAACCTCGCGAGCATGCTGTTCGGCCGCAAACTTAAAACGGTCTCATGCGATACGGCGCTCTCTGTTGTTTGTATAAAGTTGGTTGTTGTTGCCCCGTCCGCGTCGAGTTGCGTCGTTGTAGCGCACCCGTGACGTCACGTGTACGTCGAAAATGACACTTTTACGAGCAATAATTTACATTATTTCGGTGTTAAGCTTCGCGTGCCAGCCGATTGATTTTATGTCAGTCGCTTCTCCTATTTGCGTTGGTAAATCGAATCACTCGGTACACGGCGGAGTTATTTTGTAATGGTCGTTTCGCGTGAGCTTTTTGACTTTTTCGTTTGTTGTTATTTTGTTCGGCGAGAGTTCTCGGTACCCATTCACAGCTGAGCCGTACCGTTTAGTAGATGTTACGACGTCGGTGGTACGCGATAAGCAATCTCTTTTTTACTTGATGTTTTTCATACGAGCCCGTAAATTCCAGTTGTAATTAGGTTGTAAATGCTATTTGACATTAGCGTGACCCGTCTTTCAGTTGAGTATTCAGATACTCCACTGAACTAAGTTAGTAGTTTGTATAAATGTTCTTTTGAAGGATTCATATGCATTTATTATTGTTCATATTATCTACACACGATTCGCATTGCTACTTAGAGCTTTTAAACGTTTTTTTTTTAATTTCTGAAATTTTAAATACTTACATTCTTCCATAAAGTACATATTAAATTGTTAAACATTAGCGTTATTTACTACTACAGAAACAAATAAATAATATTTTCAAAGCAACATCTATGCGTGTATTCATTGCAGCTCTATATGATCAGTATACAAACTTGAAAGCTTTGGGAAGTTAAAATTTTTGATCTCTTTGTTTGCAATTATATTAAATATACCCATAGTATTTTAAAAGATTTTTTCTTTTTTTATCCACAACGGGGTAGCACTTAGCTTTCCTCACACCTGATGTTAAGTGCTGATACGGCTGAAGGTGGAGGCGCACTACTCTCGGAATCCTGAATCACTGAGGAACTGGATATCTTATCTCTAAGTGCCGGAACACTATTGTTTTCTTAAATATTACTATTACCAAGGAAAGGAAGTTCTATAAGGAATTCGACTGCATGATCAAAGCCGTTAAGTATAAGTTGTTAAAGTCACAAACGTAAAAATAATGGTTGTTTAAATTCCTGCAAAGAGTCTGTATAACGCATAGTTTGCACAATTTTATTGACAAATAAAAAGACGATTCCACCTTTTATGACAGTTTGGTTGGATGTTTTATATATTTAATTGTTTTTGTTTTTCTAAGTTCGAAATGTTATACGTTACCTACTTACCTTTTAATAAAATAATAGAGACGCAACCAATGCACGCAACCAAATTACTTATTATCAATTGTATTTTTAAGTAACTTATGTATTTATTCGCAGCATTTATTTAGACACCAAAACTTTAGTGGCTGATATTTTTGCCCGTTTGTATATAAAATTTATTCTTACGAAATAAATAAGTACTTACGAGATAGTCCGGTTGGACTACTATACTATAGAATACAGAGAGACCTGAGTCAACATTCGATATAAAAAAAAAATATTTAAAGTACTTTCAAATAAATATTTTGATAAATCAATTAACGAAGCGGTACCTATATGTTAATTGCCAACAATACAGCCTTTTTTTTTTTTTTTTTTTTAGTGAGGGGAATGCATTTACGCATACCCCGTCCGCGGGCGGTGTGCGGACGGTGGTTATGTGGGACTCACCATGCCACTTCCTGTTCCTCCATCCAGTGCCAGACACTCGATCAACAATACAGCCTGAATGATTTGATATTTTCGTACCAAAAAAAGTTTATCGGGATACTTTTTTAAACATCGTGGTTAAAAAAAGTAGGAACTTAAAATACTTTTTGTCTTTTACCTTATATTCCTTATATTCCTGCACCTACTCCCGTATCATGGGCTAGCGAGGCGAGGCGCGGCGATAAGGGCGCAGACACACGTTGTTCCAATTAAGATCTTCATTAGGGCTTCCGCGAACGTGCGCGCGCGCCGCACGACCTCCGAGCAAAACAAATGCCCGATTAGGGACAATGACGATCTAACTTGATGACTTATACGTTTTATAATTTAGTACTAGCTAGCGCCTGTGACTTTGCCCGTGTTTTATCTGTCTTTTCCCTGTAGAAGATTATGAAAGTTTGTAAGGTAAAGGATATCGTCTGTCCGAACCGTAGGTACCGTCGTCGTCACCTTTAATTAAGTTTTCACTTAACCAAGTGTAATTGTTACATTTCCTCTAAGTATATTATTGTATGTGCTAGTATAACCTTGTTGGTGATCAATCACAAAAAAAATATGGAACCTATTTATCAAGGACGCGTAATTTTTGAAGTGAAAACTTCTTTTAGCGGCGTTGTGCACTTTTTGTGATGGGTAAAAAATGTTAACCTCGCGTCAGGACACGTGACCGTGAAATCGAAAACTCGTAAGGCAGACAACTGTTACAATGTCATAAGAATTCGAACGCAAATTTCGCAATCGTTTCCAAAGTTGTAATAGCTCAGTTAGAAAACGGGCGGCATTGAAGCCAGAAGACCTCGGTTCAAATCCAGTCCATATTTATTTATTTTTTTGTCAAGTTATTTTTTTTTTTGTGAAAAACTCTAGGGAGCCCTTTTCACTTCTGCCGGCACTCCCAGAGTGCAACCCGTTGTTTTTATTAACAAACTCAAATCCATTATTTCATTCGTGCATTGGTTCAGTCAGAGGTGAAAATGTAACTAAGTCTGTACCATACCATTTTGGTTATAACTAATTATTATTTCTTGCTTGGTATTTCCCTGCTCGATCGAATCAGAAATGATGAGATCCGCAGGAGAACTAAAACGACCGACATCGCTCGAAGGATTGCTCAGATGAAGTGGCAGTGGGCGGGACACCTAGCGCGGAGAACCGATGGCCGTTGGGGCGGAAAGGTTCTCGAATGGCGACCGCGAACCGGACGACGTTCCGTGGGCAGGCCCCCTACAAGGTGGACCGACGATCTGGTCAAGGCCGCGGTGCGCCGCTGGATGCGGGCAGCGCAGGACCGATCGTTGTGGAGATCCTTGGGGGAGGCCTATGCCCAGCAGTGGGCGTCGTACGGCTGAAATGATGATGATGATGAATTATTATTATTAATGAATCTATAAGTACAAAGCTCAATGTAGATGTATGTAAACAGAACTAATGTTGTATCTACATAAAGTTCAGACTAGGTGGAGCTATGTACAGACGGTGGGTTCTTGCTGATATGAACTGCAGTTCGCAGCCACGTACAATGCTGCACAAATTTGCTTCATAAAGTTACTCCATTCGAAAGTTACTTTATAGCTGACTGTTTGGAGGTGATGACTATATTATAGGGCTTAGGATTAAGAAACAACGCTTTAATTTTTAGAATCACAATTAAAAAATCAAATTCGGAAAGTTCAGCACTTATTTTTAATTAAAACTTTTGTATATATGTCAAAGTCAAAGTCAAAGTCAATAAATTTTTATTCATATAGATTAAATAAAATTAATGCTTATGAATCGTCCAACATTTTTTTACCTACCACCTGTTATGGACATCTTTTAACTGACAAGAAAAACAGGCGAAAAAAACTAATTCCACTAGTTAAATTATGAATAGACAATGAAACAATCCATAAGTTGTATTGATACTAAAAAAATAACCACGAAATTTAAAACTCTGACTTAAATTTCTAACCTTTCACGTGTTCTATATCACTTCCGAGGCTCGCAGCCGTGTGCATACTGTTTCGAAATGTCAATTCACAATATCACGCGAAATTATAATTTCACTAGTGGAATTATAATATCTCGACTTTGACAAAATCTCTGCGACATATACAAGATGAATGGGCACTAAAACCTGTCAAAAACATTAAATGATTTTTAAAACAAATTGTTTTATTTTATGTGTTATAGGATTTTATTCTTTATTGAGATCACTAAAATAAGTTTCATACTAACATTTTTAGATTTAGAAATAAATCAAAGTTTCTGCAAATACGTTTATCCGTTACATGTCCAGACATCACACTTTATTTAAGTAAAAGGCGTTCGCAGTTAATAACATGTTTTACTCCTTTATCTTATATCCTTTAATAATCTAAGTATCACACATAAATAATACTCGTAGAACACGGTTAAATAAATAGACTTACATACATACTCCAGATTATACAACGCCTGTCTCGTCAAGTCTGATGATGTCTATATCGGCTGTCCACACTCGCGCCGAGTTAGTTCGGATCTACCTCGTAGTTTGTAGTGGAAGTTGTGTCGAACTAGTTCTGTGTTAGAGAATTAGGAGAGATGGATTTGCAGAAGTTTGAAACGCTCCTGGCTGGAGGAGCCGGAGAGCAAGAGTTCAGAAATAAAAGATGTATATAAAATTAAATGTATAATTCGGTTAGACCGTTTTAAAATGAAATTACAGGGGGGGTAACTGGCTCGGTGATCGGCGTTGGAAGTCTAAGGTCAACTTAGCTTTATAACTTCCTAAGGAGAGGTGAAGCCGCTAGGGTTTAGGGGCAGCGGGTTCTGTTCCGGGGTAGACCGGAGCAGTGCAGACCTCTAGCGGTTAGGCGCGCAGGAGCAGGTGGAGAGCGGCACGAAGTAAGCAGGTACTCGGCGTGTAGGTAGACCGGAGCAGGTAGGTACCGGAGTGACTCGGGGAGATGTTGCCCGGAGATACGACCCCAATTATGTTGGGGCGAAAAACCAGAAAAAAGAGAAATCTTTAGCGGGTTCTCTCCTATATATACTAAAAATCTTCCAGAACATTCCGGCTGTAAGTAGGTTTATAATTTTTTTGCATAGATAGATTCAACTTGTCATTGGATTTTAATCATACAGCCAAGGCACAAACTAATTACGTCGCGAAGACTTCAGAATTATCTGGAAGATTAATTTAGTAAAAATCTATGGCGCGCGTAAGACAAAATTGCTTCCAATAGACTATTTATGTTGTTACGTTAAGAAATGCAATATAAATATGCACGAAACTACAATCAAAGTATTCCGCATACAGATCACAGGCTGCCACGGACCGTGCGGCTGTTTATAGCTGTTACTTCGGAACCTCGCAAACAAACCGACAGCTGAGTGGCATCTGACATTGACAGCTCCTATCACATAAATACAATAGAACTGAATAGACCATATTTGTTTATAATTGTAATGATTTTTTCATAACATTAATAGTTTGTGCGATTATTATGGATAAAACAATGCAAGAAGTAAGTAAAAATGGCAGCCGTTACAAGTTGACTAACTAACTAACTAACTAGACTAATAAAGCTGTCCTATCATTATGAGAAAGATTGTTAATGTTATAATATTGGTACGTATATCTGTCGCAGGGATTTTGTCAAAGTCGTGATATTATAATTCCACTAGTGAAATTATAATTTCACGTTTTCACATTTTTAAGGCAATCGCTTCGCTGCGCTTCGCGATCGCCTTAAATTTCTAACCTATCACGTGTTCTACAGGACTTCCGAGGCTCGCAGCCGTCTGCATACTGTCTCGTACTGTCTATTCATAATATCACGTGAAATTATAATTTCACTAGTGGAATTATAATATCACGACTTTGACAAAATCCCTGCGAGATATCTATGTTGCTGATATTACAAACAATTTACCTAATGTTAAGATATTTTTTTTTGCATTTACAATGCTATTCTGTAAGTAAAGGAAAAAGTTGTAAGAGTAAAAAATAGCAGTAACTTTCAGGGGGTGGTTTTTTACTGTTACCTCATGTTATTTATGTGACGGAACAATATATTTTCTATGCTACTACATATTCTACACATACATACTTACCTACTGGTAGTTTCAAATGATAGGTGTGATGTGATGTAATTTTTCCGAAGTTCTTTGGTCGCGAATGTACTTGTATCGCTGATTTATCATATTCGTGAGCGGGTCGCGGCGACAATTGTAATGTAAAGCCGCACCGGAATCCTTGCCGGATCCGGCGGCCTGGCCCGGACCGGCTGAGCGCACCAAACATGTAGCCTGACGCGATTGGGGAATTTGCATAGCCTGCAACCTGCAACTGCAAGATGCAGTTTCATTGCGATTTGTTTTAAGATATATTTAGAAGTGTTCCTCTAAAGTCACAAGTAGCATGATGTGTGCATTCATGAAACGTTATTAGTTTATAATCAAACGGTTACAAAATTGAAAACTAGCGGAATTTCTCTTCAAAATCTCGTTTCGAGAAGGTCCGTGTTATCAGCATATTGTTACTTCATTTTATTAAATAATATCTGGGTGAGTAGAGATGCCCTAAACACATAAAATTTAGATCATCTTAATATAAGGCGACGTGTGTATAGGCAGAAACTTAGCCAAGTGTATTGGAAGTAGGGCACATAATCCCTTATATAAACCGAACGATGTAACTTACAGGCTTGTTAAATAGAGCGGAACATCGTGGCGTCCCATTTCGTCCCATTTCTCGCCGAATGAAATCGTCAAGCCGCTGTTATTGCAATACTGTCAACTCCAATCATCCGGCACAAGAACACGGCAACGCAGCGAATGCCCATCGCGACGTGTCTCGCAAAAACGCTGCTGTAACTGAAAAATCCTTTAAATTTCCTCTTTCCCTTAACGGGCGAGTCGTACGTGCCGTTTGTCAGCTGCCTTGTACAACAAAAATAGTATATTCGTCGCGAGGGAGATTGTGCTGAGAGATTGTGGACCTTATGCGGTGGGCGCAAGGTCGTGGGCTGGTGCGCTCAACAGTGGCAGGTATCGGAAGCAACAATGATGTACCTTGGCCAGTCCGATTGCGAGAACTTTTTTTCGCGAGCCTCCTCACTGACGGGTACGAGGAACCAGAAATAATGTTGGATGTGTTAGTGTTATTATTCATTAATGAAATTCTCACTTAGTTTTTTTACTTTTAAAGTGAAGCAGTTCTGGCATTTGATCAATACTGAACTAACTGCTTCTTTAAGTGTGATCCTCTGTGGCCGGACCACATTTCAGTACCCAGATGCTATATAGCGCAATAACAGCTACTTACCTGTAGTCTACTTACATTTTCAATGTATGAAAATTAAAAGTACCTCAACAGATAATGAAATATCCAGTAGCTTTTGTGGTCGGGCTGTAAAGCAGTGCTCTCTGGCCGGGCCACCTCGAATTCAGAAAAGTGTGATGGACTTTCCAAGAAACTCATACCTTCAAAAAACTACTTAATGAGTACCTTCCATAAATTGCGAGATCTTCTAGTACAAGTATTTTTATACCTAAAAGAGAATCTCCATGCACTGTTATAGTTAATAGTTCTATTGTTACGAAATAAATACTTTTTGTTTTTTTTTTGATAAAGGTTACACCTTCTGTAAGCGTATTTTCGTCTAGATAAAAGCGATTAAGCTTCATAGATTCGTATGACTAGGTACATCTAAATTCACGGATTGTCTATTAATATTTATATTACTAGTCTAGTTTGAAGAGTTTCTTGAGAATATATGGTCTGATGCCGCATCCACGTCGGCTCGCGTCGCGTCTCGAAGACAATGAGCAGGCCACACCGCGTCACTCCTTAAGCCTTTTCGCCTTATTTCACTAGCGTTCCTTTTGTTTCGAGGGCATTTCTTTATTTTGTTGTGCGATCTTATTATTTCGCTACCGTTGGCTACATTGCATCGGCCGTTTTGTTTTTGCTCGCATTTCGGTACAGTAGCCGCTCACGGAATGAAGTAGTGCTGGCCAGGACTCTTGGCATTGTGTATTTGCTGCTCTGTTTTTTCCCGTCAACTTTTTGCGGCAGCCTGCGTCTGTGTGACGTAACGTACGATGTGATATGATCTCGATGGGTACATATAATTGTGAGTGGATTCCAATTAAAGCTGGCATGATTGAAACGGCGGATGAGAGGTATTAATTTGTCATATTTGAATGCGTCGGGTTTTTGTTGTGTAATGCGAATTGTTTAGCTAGAATGTTAATTTATAGTTGTGAGATTATCTTAGGAATGGTTTACGAACGTGAGAGATTTTTAAAAACTTATTCCCGTGACTTTAACTTTGGATGTAGATTCAATGTTTGATTACATTATCCTGTTGTCAATTATATTTCCAGATGTGAAGAATGTAATACGAAACATTAATTAACCTTATTCAGTTTATTAAATGAATAGCATTGTTACATTTTTAATAATACTTTTTTTATCCTTGCAACATGATACAATAGCTGCTGGTCAAGATGTTTAACATAGTATTTTAATTAAACTTAATAACCCGCAGTGTTAATACATTAACATTTCGTATTCGATGACACCTCCTCGTAATGAAGAAATAAATTATGTGGTTCTGTTTGGTCGTAATAAGTTAACAATAGCCATGAAGACGTAGAGGATATCATTGCGATAAGCCAAAGCTGCTAATTGGCGCCCAATCGGGCTTAACACAGCGGTAATGTCTTAACCGGCGGACCCCCTGAAATGCCTACAAGCTTGCATACAAAACGAACAGTCGAGTAACACTGGCGTCTACTTAAGGCTAACTGAGATCGCCTTTTTCGTCGGGAGTGCGAGAGCCGCGTGTCTTTGAGCTAATTAAGTGAAACATGCGCGCGCGCCGCGTTAATCACAGCCAACGTGGCGCCCTCCGAACACAGAGTTGCTTTTAGTAAGCGATGTTGCCGTATCTCTGGAATTCCAATCGGGCTGTTAATGAGACCGTTTTGGTGTAAGGTATAACGGTATCGCTCTGATTAAGGCAGATATGGTATCACCGATGGGCTGGCTCGGATTCATATCTGGTTATGCAGTTATAGTTAAATGTTATTTAATAGTCAT
The DNA here is from genome assembly GCA_949710035.1 of Crambus lathoniellus. NCBI lineage: Eukaryota > Metazoa > Arthropoda > Insecta > Lepidoptera > Crambidae > Crambus > Crambus lathoniellus. The sequence continues at coordinate 1,288,892 of OX453299.1, read as the reverse complement.
TATAGTCCATTCGCTTAGATAGTGTCGCTCTGCCACAATGCCGTGCGGGTGTACCGACACTATCTAACCGAACGGACTATACTAACCCCTGTAACGATTCTTTGTGATTTCAAAATTAGAAAAAACAAATTCGGTGCAGCTAGTCGACTTTTGTTTAAGTGCATTCATTTATTCGAACAAAAGGATCAAAATCCCAAATGCATCCAGTTTTTGTGGATCAGTTCACCTCATAAATATTGCACCTTCAATACTCGAATCACTATCAAAGAAACGATCGAGATACGAGCTGCCAATTTAAGCTGTTTCCTCATTTCGAAGGGTCCAGCCTAATTCAGTCAGACAATAAGGGGGTAAAAACGGTCCCCGAGACATTGTCTGCTTTTTAAAGGACAATCGGTGCCGAGTTAGGAATTTATTGAGTCGAAGGGAAAATAAACGAGCGAGACGCATGTAGGAGGAACCCGTCCCAGCGGATTGATCTTGCGCATCAGCTGTCTGTTTGTGTGTATGTCTGCGCATGCGGCTGGCGAACAAATACTTTTTTCAGATCGTGAGCTAAGGAGGAGTTGTCGTGTTCGATTTTTAAACAAATGTCTGAATAAATTACTTTTAAAATCCATCAGCTAATGAATAGCGAAAGAAGGTTGGGTATGTATACTATTTGGAGCTTTTTCTATATAGTATGATATGTCTTGATAAAAGACATCAGAAATTTGACTGAAGATGACTTCTGTCAGTTTGTCTCTTTGTATGCATGCGTCAAGTAGAAGAATAGAACTTTGTCACATTGAAGTGTTCCTAAACAAAACTACCTGTGCTACAAAAGTTATTCAATATTGTAATATGACAGAGTCCTATGTTGTTTACATACTATAGCTCATGATTTCATCGACGGGACAGCTTATCAAGGTCAATAAAGAGTAAAGTGGTTTTTGCAGTCAAACTTTGCTGTGTTTTGGTCCATACGACTGTTGTACACCATATTCTACTTATAATAAACCGAATATTCAACGTTTTCGAGATCAACCTATAAATAGAGCAAGTTAATGGTATCGGCAGCACCCAACACGTTCCGAGTCGTGACAACATGTCGCACCGCACCGTACATCACCTAAGTACCGCCATTGTTTCACCCGAATGGAAGAACGAAACAATTCATTTTTATTTCAATATATTGTTTATATGAAAGAGCATGGTAAAGCTTTTGATTCCTCGATTGAAAAATAGTCAGCGTATTATATTTGGATGTAGCTATTAAGTGCTTCTCCAGCTATATTGAAATTGGGAAAATATTATTTAAAGATGACAACTTCAGTTAACCTCCTGACGCCCAATTATAAAAAGTTTTGATTTATCTAATAAGTTTTTAGTAAAAAGTCATTTTTATGACAAGCTTATTTGCTGACCGTACTTTAATATTGTCATCAAAACCAAACCTGTATTATACAAAATTTCAGCTCCATTGGACACTGGGAAGTGGGTCAAATTAAGCTTGCAAGATTTGTCCCCACTAACTAACTAACAAACTAACTAATAACATGGCAAGTTAAAAAAAGCTTGTAAAATCCCCCACAGTCCCATATAAATTCTTAGACCTTTCCTTATTTTAATGACTTACAAATAAATAAGATGTTGGCCGTTACATTCTTACATACCGCAAAACTGTTCAGATTTATTCAGATTTGCAAGTCGCTCAATAAGGGAATGATAAGAAAAATCAGTACCAACAAACGTATAAAAAATGCAAATCAATCGGATTTGTTGAGGACACACTCCATCACGTTTGAGGCGGTTCATACCCCATGAAGAACCAAGGAGGTCCATCAATTATTCATAGCCTACAAATCCTCAGTCATACTCATAACAATGTTTTACCTCGCTCCGTAAACATACGATCTTGTATTAAATCAACAGGCAGATGGTGAAATAGATGCGAGTCTCGGATTGTTTATCTTGCCAACATAATTCATCGGGTAAACGGCGAGTTACCACTTTGATATTGTTTTCAATTTTAGTGGAATGCTAGTCTTTTTGACTTATGACTAGTTACAATTATTTAGGGGTTTAAAGGGGTTAAGTTATATTTTTAGGGTTCCGAACCAAAATGGTAAAAAGGAACCCTTATGGTGCGACTAACTCTGTCTGTCTGTCACAGCTGGATATCTCGAGAACTACTAATGCTATCAACTTGAAATTAGGAATAGTTTTAGATGACGTTTGCCCAACAGAACTAGTTTGCAAATAAGAGAGGATTAAAAAAAAAGATTTTTTTTTTGCAACAGAGACTGAAAGGGGGTCTTAAATTTTCAAAGTAGGGCTACTAGTGCGTTTGGGATATCATATGACTGCTTGCACATTTTCAAATTTTCAAGCATTTTTTATTTTCTTCCTAAGCCTCATAGTTTTTTTGACTATTGATGAAATACCGAAGTATCTCCGAAGTTTGCATTTAGAAAAATCTAAAATGATTATTTGATGTCATAGAAGTGGAAAATTACAGGAAAAATAAAACGATGTCTCTAAATAGAAACCTTTTTCAGAAATCGTCATCAAAAATTACTTTAGTTTGACTATCAGTCACGAGCTGGCATTGACCTAAAACTTTAATATTCTACTCCGTAAATACTCTGACGAATCTAGCTTCGCCGATGAAAACATTTTCACATTATATTTATTGAAATTTACTGTTTAACTTACTTGATGCTACATAACACTGTTCTGAGTCTTTCTGACTCACTACGGGTCTTCATAATCATTAATCTGAGACACATGCCAAATATCTTGTCGGTCTTTAATTTCCTCCTCATTTGTACTTATGTTGCGTTTGGACCCCATCCCATTCGTGTTAGTGGCCGCTAAAGACCCTCCGGTGGCCGTTCACAGAGGTCGCCTCGGTCGCAACCAATCAGCCATCACTGGGGTGACCGGGCCTTTAACGGTCACCTTGGTCAAAGGGCTATTGGGGAAATATTAACCCTTTTAAAAGAAAAACGCTTTTCTTTTCTGCTTAGATAGTTTTTACTATTTTTTAAGTGCTTTATCGGGCTTATTTTATTTTTATTTTATTTTATTTCTTGCTTTGGGCCTGTTCGGAATAGGTATAGCATTGTGTGAATAATAAGGAATTTTGATTTCTTTTTATCCATCCATATGGAAGGCCGTACCCCAGCAGTAGGGACATTAAAATGTCTGATGATGATGATGAAGTATTTGAATTTCAGTATTATGATATCTCTTTATCCTACTTAATAATATCATAAATGTGAATGTTTAGATGTTTGGATGTTTGTTGCTCAATCACGCCAAAATGGCTGAACGAATTTGGCTGAAATTTGCGACACAGAAACTTTGTAGCCTGGAGAGGAACATAGGATACTTTTTTATCCTGGAAAATATCAAATTCCCGCGGGATTACGTCGTCGTGTAGTCCACGCGGGCGCAGGCGGAAAGCTAGTAATGTCAGTCATAAAGCATTCATTTTGAAATAGCAGCATCATAAACGCAACTTTTGATTGATTCAGTTGAATGCGGTTGAATCAATTTTGGTGCTAAAAATATTGGCACATAAAATTAAAACGCCCTTTCTTCGATTCATGTCGAATTATTCAAATGGCCCCATTGATTGGCCTCGGCTTCTATACCCTCGCCTCCTCAAACAATTCGTCTATATAAACTTACGCCATCATAGATATCATCATTTCCCAATCCCCAATACCAATTAAGCTTAAACTACAGTCCGCACATACCGATACGGTCCCAAAAGGGCCCAATTCCTCGGGCCAACCAAATTGGCACCCAGTGGAGTGTTAAGGGCCCGCCACGCCTCCGAAAGGTCATCTGTAATTAAGATGGAGCAATCAGGCTGGCCGGCCGCGGATCAAAGACGAGTGTCACTTGTCAAATGGAATATTTTAGGTGCCGTTTGATCTCCGCTACACTTATTCCGACTGAGATTGGAAGGACAAGCCGGTTGTGTGTTTTTCTGGGTACAAACTACATTCCCATTGATATTTTCTGGCGGGCTTGCTATGTTTTATTATTATTATTATTATTATTATTTATTATTCAGACAGGCTGTTGAGACAACTGATAAATGCCGGTATCCAATCACATTGCAGTAGAAATTTCAGTTACTATTTTTTTGTTTCGGAGCGTATTTAGTATTTGATTCAGTCGTCGAGTTTCTCTAAAATATACTGTAACTTGTTATAGGAAATATATTAGATGTCGTTTGATCTTCGTCACACTTATTTTGACTGAAATTCGTGGTACACGTTAGCACAGAATAAATAATAGTACAACGTTAGTTAGGGCGGGCTAGCTATTCGTCAGTTTTGTTTTGTTTTCCAGCGTTATTGTGTTCCGGCAGTTTGAGATATGATAGCCCGTTCGTCAGTGATTGAGGATTCCGGTAGTAGTGCGCTTCCACCTTCAGCCTTATCACCACTTAACATCCGGTGTACTGAAGGCTAAGTGCTACACCGTTGTGGATGAAAAAAAGAAAATTTTAAGGAACTGTGTCTTAGTTATTAACAAGAGTAACGGGACTCAACGCGACATTTTATTATGTAGTACATTATGTATTTTATTATGTACTACATAATAAAATGTCGCGATGAGTCCCGTTACTCTTGTTTATAATTATAATAGAACGCGAAAGTTTAAAATCTTATGTAACTGTGTCTTAGCATTGTGGACATTAAAATTAGCAATATTGTTTATAACGGGTGTCCCAAAAGTATTAGGTATAGGATGACATGTCTCAATAAAACGCGAATGGTTCGGAATTTCTTCGTAGTTTTATTTTATTTTTAAAGAAGAGATTTGTACAATTTTATCTGAATAGAATATCTGCTAAATGACCGCCACGGGCATTTTTGCTGTGTGCAAGTTTCTCACACATTACGCTGCTAATTTCACACATTTCGCTACTTATTTCACTAATAACTCGGCGAATATTTTGTCTATATTGTCTATATTTTGTGGATAGTTGGCGTAGACTTTATCTTTCACGTAGCCCCAAAGAAAGAAATCCAGTGGCATCAGATGGCAAGATCTCGGTGGCCATTTGAAATCACCTCTTCTTGAAATTACGAGATTTTTCGACCTTTCGACGAGTGTTTGTAATTAACTTCTATGCGCTGTTTTAATGTGAAACGCTCCACGATTAATTTTACATGTGTCAAGATGACGTATGTCAAATTTCAACCCGCCATTTTGAATATTTCGGAAATAGCGCGAAATTCAAATCCTATACCTACTTTTGAGACACCCTTTAGTAAGAAAGAAAAGCATGTTGAAACTTGAACAACTTACAACTTTTTTACATAACTGGTAATACGTCTGATTGTAATTTTATATTTATATACCCGGCTATATCAATAGCTTCGTAATAAAGGGGAATAAAATAACATTGCAATATTTTTGCAAGCCCAAGCTGAGTTTCCACAAATAAACTTCTTATTATACAATAAGCGCCCGGCCTCTGCTTTCAGGCGTAAATGGGGCTTTCTTGAGACGCCGGCAGGTCTTAGGGGGTGTAAACAACCCTTTAAAATAGTGCGCTATTAGCAGGCGGGAGGGGGGCGGGCGGGGGACGGCTAAATATCTTTTAGTATCTGCAAAATGTCTAATTTAGTAGCGAGGCTTTGATGTTGCTTGGACTAAAGGAACAGTGGAGTGGTCAGTCTTCGAATTTTGAAATACAATGTCAAGTTAATATAAAAAAAACAATAACTGAAATTATAACTTGTTTTTATTTTCAACTGTTAATTTGAATAAAAAAGGGACAAACAAAAATTAAATCGAAATGACGCTTTTGAATTTGTTTTCATTGAGATACTACACCACCACCATATATGTATTTTTTGCATTTACGTACTGTTTTAGATAGTATCAAACTCTTCAATTTTAGATCATCATCATCATCATACTGTACATACTGAGCATAGGCCTCCTCCAAGATCGGTCCTGCGCTCCTCGCATACAACGGCTTTCCGCCACTCATTCGTCGTTCCGCATCACATTACAAAACTAATTACAAAGTAGTAACTATAACTAACAGAAAACAATAAGGTGCTAGACTGTAACCTACTCGATTCAGGCACAATATGCAATTGATGATGAAAATCTGTTGATTTGTTAATCTGTTAAATTTAAGCTTACTGAAATATTTGAGTACCTCGCCCGCTATTATATATACTGTATTACAGTCGCCATCAGATATATCATAGCGGGCGAGGTACTCAAATATTTCAGTAACATTAAATTTCAATAATTTTTGAAACTTTAACGAGGTATAAATATCATAAAACACAGATCGTTAAAGGTATCGATGTAGTTAGGGTGATCATAAAGATCTAAACATTTGTGGAAAATATACCTCAAGTTTTTAATACATAATTTATTGTAATTTAAACTGTGTGTGTGTGTGTGTGTCACTGCTCATATTTATGGCAAATTGTATGTTCTGATGTTATTTTCCTTAGTGTAACGAATTATTGCGAATTATTATATCACCAGTGGGATGGGTCTGCTCCTGGCTTCTTGTCTCAAACTATGCAGATTTTTAATGTTTTATTGTTATTAGTTTTATTTTACCGTGGCTTGTATGGCACTGTTTATTATTGACTCTTATGTTCTTAAACTATTCAAAATTTTATTACCCTTGTTCGGCATTTATATTTATTATTTTATTTGCTACGTTTTTAGTTGGTGTGTATTTTAAAGAAACTACCTTTTGTATGTCTATTTCTTAGTTATTGAAAATTATTTACTGCTATGATTACCGGGTTTTTTATTTTGTTTTTAAACTTAAGATTAATTTGTGATGGAAAGTGACTTTACATATTATATTATGTCAAAGTCACTTTTCAATTTGACGACTCTGTATGAAATATGACAGGGAGAAAAAAATAGCCCTTGGCGAGTTTCTTGCCGGTTCTTCTCGTTACAAGGCCTCCCGCCGTAGGTTTTGCGAACCGATAGCGTAGCTTCATTGACGTTCACAAGTGCTGTATCAGCCTAAAATGAATAAATGATTTTTGATTTTGATTTTGATTTTGATATTGAAATTTCATGTTTCTCCAAAATATTTTACTACCTGGCCCGCTACGATATATCTGATGAGGATGACGGCTGTACAAAAACTTTAGTCTCAACAGCGTCTCCACGCATTCCTTAGCCGTAGCCTACGAGGCGACTCCCCAGAGAGAGTCCTCTCGTTTACTTATCCATCGCTATCTGATCATCACCGGCGGGAGATTTCAGTGCGTGGGTACGATTGTACCCTTGTACCTTGTACCTAGGTATATCGGTAGTACATGGATACGCTTACGCTAGGAGGTAGGTAGGTACTATTGCGAGGAATGAGGTAATGCTGATCAAAAATACGTGCAATCTTGTTATTTAGGGACAGATGCGGCCGAAAGCGAATGTTTTTAAATTAAGGTTGATGTAGTCGTCATTGCAATACAAAGACAGCTAATATCAGACTAAATAGCAATACATCACTTACGTACAATACTTTGAATTCACTAGCAACTTTAAGGATATAGCATAGGTAAAAAAAATATCGTCGATGGCCGTTGCTTACACAAGCGAGGGGGTGCTGGGATCGGTAAGACTCCGGCCGCGGCACTCTCGTAGACTGAGAAATACGTGTAGACGCGGCATGCAGCGCGCATTCTATTTACATCTAAAATATCACCTATGTGCGTTTTTACTAAGGAAATTATATTATGTAGAATACAAGAAGAATTATTAATGAATATTTATTGTAAACGTCGGTTTGTAGGAAGAGTAGATCTTAGATATTATTCGCATGTAGTAAAAAAAGCTTTTTTTAACAAAGATAGTCACTTCAAACGATTCTTCAAAATGCAGAACACAGCAGCAGCTATTTATATTTATTTTCTATCTCTAAATCATTTCGATAATATATCCATTATCGAAATGATCTTTGCTACAAATTACACTGAAAAAAATAAATAATGTATACTGCTCTAACCAGTAGGTACATTTTCAGATTTATTCCAATCAAATTAATAAAACTTATAATTTATTATGAAAAAATATAAATAACTCATACTAGCACATCATCTAATACTTTTTTACTCAATCAAAATAATCAATATTTAAATAAGTATACCGTTTATATAAAATCACGCTATCAATCTATAATATAAATCAATATATAAAAAAACACTTAAATAAAAATATTGTTTAAGTACAAAAAAATAAAATAAAATACATATTATTCCAATACCAAAAATGATAATATCAAATAATACAATAACTTGTGTCATTGAAAATTGGAAGGAACGATCACATACACCCAGATACAAGAAAATATCTAAAAGTTAGTTTTCGACATTTACCCGTCCGAGAATCGAACCCGGGACCTCAGAGATAGTGGCACCTAGAAAACCGGTGCGTACACCAATCAGCCACGGAGATCGTCGAATTTGTTTAAACAAAATGTAGCGCAACTGAAATAATTGATACTTTGTTTACTAATGTAAACTTGCCACGTAAGGTTATAAATCAGCCACTTTAAAAAAACCTTTTTTCATTAATCATTTTAAAATATCTTTATTTTTCATTGTCACTATTTTTCGCCATGTACGCATCATATCCCTTGTGCTCCAAAAATGGGTAAAAAACGTAAAAACTTGCCTAACGTCATCGTCAGGTTCTTTTTTCTGTTTAAATATTATGCGATATGCTGAAATATTTGTACTAATTAAAAATTAATACCGAAGCGACAGCAACACAACTATATGTTAAAATTTTGTGCAAAGAGAGCTCTACTTAATTCTGTGGAACTTTATTAAAACTAGCTACGCTTTTCCTCAAAAACGAACGTCTTGTTTTTTCAAGTCGAATCCTTGGAACGGCAATCTTATTTTTATTTCTTGTTTTGAATTGATGTATATTGCTACGTTTTAAAAATGTATTGAGATACTTCTTCACATATACCATATTCTCATATATGTATTGTCCTGCAACAGTTAATATGTTGATTTCTTTTTAAGAATCTCTTGGCCGAAGTTTGTATATGGCGCGAATAGCTCTTTTCTAAAGCACAAAAATACTTTCGATGTTAGCTGCTGAACCCCAAAGTTTCACACCTCGCTGTAGTTGGATAGGATTAGAGCTCTGGTTCTGTAATCGGACCGACATGGTGGGGTTTTGATATAAGTACCTCAGCACCTCGATGTACCTGTAGTCAATTTGGCACCTCTGGAGAGACTGCAGCACGGCCCAGGTCTCGTTCGAATCAAAGGCTCGAACGCGTCAACGAAGTCATAGTCAACGAATGCCAAACAAAGTGGCAAGTTATATTCTTCGGTCTTCTGTATAACTTGTAGCAGCGTATGAATGTGTTCTATGGTACTATAGCCTTTTCGGAACCCGGCTAGTTCGGGAGGTTGGAAGTCGTCAAACCTGCGAGCGAGACGATTCGTAATGATTCTCGAAAACAGCTTGTAGATATGGCTCAGAAGCGAGATGGGTCGGTAGTTCTTCAAGACAGTCTTATCACCCTTCTTGAAGAACAGCATCACATCGCTTCTGCCCCATGCCTTTAGCGTTTTGCCCTCGAGGATGACAGAGTTGAAGAACTTCTGGAGGACCTTAAGTATCGGCTTACCGCCCGCTCTCAGAAGTTCTTTTGTGATTCCGTCATCACCCGCCGCCTTGTTGTTTTGAGCTGCTTGAGAGCCATTCTAATCTCGTACAGGCTGACGTCCGGGTTATCTTCGGTATAGTGTCGGGTAAGCTTGGCTCTAGGTTCTGTAGCCTTACTTTCAACAGGTGTTTGCGTGGAGTACAACTGTCCATAGAAACTCTCAATCTCCCTCAGGATTTTATATCATGAACAAAATAAAAATATTTTTAATCAAAAAAATGAACATTATCTTCTTAACTATCCACATCTGAGAGTTATGCCCATAAGAAAAAATAAAGCACATATTCATAACTTTCATTTAGAATTAGATTCTTAAGTGGCCGCACACTTTGATTTTTTTTACCTTTGGTCCTGAGGTGCCCAGTCTCCTTTAAATAATGAAATAAATATTCCTCCTTCGGAAGTACTTGTACCTATGCAATATTTCATTAGAGTATCAAAAATTTTACTCCGACTATGCAAGTCTCCTTACAGAACTCCGCAAACTTATCTGACGCGATGGTTAAATTTGAGAGTTTAAACTGTCAATACAGCTGACAGACCTTTCATTCTTTTTATTGCTACTGGCGCCTCAACCATCGGTTTTAGATATTGTTGTGGGAATTTCGAATTTCAAAACCGCGAGAGCAAGAGCATGTCTTGCAAGAGCCTCTAATTTTGTACTAGGTATTGAATTATAATGGAAAAGAGAATTAGTAATAAAAAACAGCGAGTTGCACTCCGGGAGTGCCGGCAGAAGTGAAAACTTGAATATAAACGTTGTGCATTTTTGATATTCTTAAATTTTTAACCAGTTGATTTTTAGAAAATATACTTATAATAATGAACTAGATGCGTTGATAAAGGGCTCCGTAGACTTTTTCACAAACAAAAGGAGTTTGGACAAAAAAAAAGAAAATAATACGGACTGGATTTGAACCGAGGTCTTCTGTTCTGCCGCCGCGCGCCGCCTGTTTTGTCTAACCGAGGTGCCAGAGCTATCAGACCATCGGGAAAGATGGCGAAATTTGCCTTCGTATTCTAATGACATTGTAACAGTTTTTCGATCAGGCCCCCAAGTACGTCTTACGGTCACGTGATCCTGGGACCGTACTCTGAAACGCAAATCCGAAACTTCGGTTAGCCCCGCCCCTATCACTCGATTCCGTTATGACTCGAGAGTGAGAGGGACAGGGCTAACCGAAGTTTCGGATTAGCGTTTCAGAGTAGGCCCTCTGACGCGAGTTAAACAGCTTTTACCCATCACAATAAATAGTGCACAACGCCGCTAAAGAAGTTGTCACTTCAAGAATGTTTTGAACCTGAAATTTTCACAAAATGGTGCGGTATATGTTCCTCACTCAAAGGTAAGAAGCTGGACTTTTCACAGTCTCATAAAATTGGTGTAATGGTAATATTAGATCAACTAGGTAAATGAAAAAAACTTACGTCGGTTTTATTTCAAGAATTGCTTTTTATTGCATTATGTCTCTGTAAAAAACTTTTTCAACAAGTGAATTTCTTATTTCTAGATGCAATTTTTTACACCTACCTATCTTAAGTTTCTCACATTTCCAATTTTGTGAGGAACCTAAAACGAACATAAATTTAATATACAGTAGTAGAAGTTAGAAACTTAGACTAATTATGTACCTACCTACAACACAACAAAATATAGGTACTCAAATAGTACAACTTTTATGGGCTCTTAAGTATCTTAGGCAATATTACTTATCCGTCACTTTTATTTCAAACTATTAATGTTTGCTTTAGGTAATGAGTAAAATTATTACTTGTCCTAGGTTACATAGGTCTATGGTTATGCAATAAATGGCAAAGCACTCATCTATACCCAATCCTGAAGCGCTAGTTCAATATTTCCTAGCAAAATAAGCATCATTGAAAAAAATTAGGATCCTGGTTTGAGTTTCTTTTTTCAATTTTGGCGCAATCGGAGCGATACAGTCTCCACGTCCAAACGCCGCCAATGCCAGGCGGAGACTGAAGAATTATGCTGCGAAACGGTGTACGATGCATTTTGGGATACTAGTTCTTGAATATAAACATTACAAAAAAATTTTTAGTAACTTCCCTAGATATGACTAAGAACTACTTACACAAAAAAAATTAGCTTGATTACTCAAATAGTTATTGAGATAATTGAGTTTAAGACGGAAAAAAGGGGTCTTGAAAATCATTTTTTTTTGAACATTGTATTTATTTTATTCAAATAAAATTTAGTAACTTCCCTTCATAAAGAAAAGATCTATCACATATAATATTTTGGAAGACCTAGCAATGATACTTTGTCAGGAAATTTAATTTAAAAACATTGAAAATTCTGAGTTTGACCGTCGGAATGCCCTTAATTCCAAAATTCTAAATTCTAGTTATAAAAAAGAATTGATATTTTTCAACATTTGTTGTAGATCTTAAGATCCACGTATCAGACATTTGCATGTGGAGAATTGTTTATTTCGTAACTATAAGCTATCATATCTATTAACCGTCATGATTGTATGAAGCAGCTATGTGATGCATCCAACGTATGTACTATGGATGTTAACATAACCCACATGATTTGCTAGCGGTGTCTTCCTTCGTATGCGGTCGCAAGTACAATTTAAAGGAGTTGTACTTGGTTGTACTCCCGTTTGGTTAATGCAGCAAGACTCTGGGATAAGTAACACGAGGTAACGAAAGTGATGAAAGTGTTATAGTTACTTTTGTAATATTTTACTGTTGGAAACTCGTACCCTCAATGGAAAAAAGGCATAAGTAATCTTACTTTGAATGATCAATTTTATCATATTTTGAAATGTAAATTTTAAGTTACATACATCAAAAAATATTAAGTTTCATAATATTTTGTATTTCTTTTTTCCACTGAGGGTACGAACTATGCATTTATTATGCTATGTTTTTAAGATAAATTATAATCATGCTAGAAACAAATTAATTTGTCTCCAACTTGTTAGTCAGATGGAACTCGAATTTGCAGCTCTTGTCTGTCCCAGCCTTTTCCATTCCATTTTATATGCCAAGTTACAAACAACTTATTAATAACAATATTTTGACAACTTGAAGCTGAAGTTAATTAATGTTTCCAGATAAGAAAAATACTGAAGTCTTTTCTTCAAGTCCGCGTAAATCGGTTTCGCTTACGATTTACGCCGTAGGTACACTTCCCGATAGATTGTTCGACATACGCTCCGTAAATTTCAGCATTAATTGCCCTGAAAGTAACGGTTAGCTCAGGACAATTTGCCAACTACTCGTTCGAGGTTTGCGTACTAAGATTTTCTTTGAAATAAAACAGTTTTGCAAAGTAAAGTGTCATGCAGCAAGTGTATTTAAAATAAAACAGTATTAACTTAAAAAATGGAAAATGAAGTATTTAGAAAATATCGACCCGTCTCACAACCAGCTCCGATGGGACACGAACCCACAACCTTTCGCTATCCGGGCGACTGCTTTAACGACTGAGCTACGGAGTCGAATTTATCTAATACTTCTTACACGCTGTATAGCCAGCGTTAATTTCAGCAATGTGAAGATATTACTACCCACACACGCGAAAGAAATACCTTTCCAGATATTTGACAATCGTTAAAGAAGAAATTACTATGGCAATTTTTTAATTTTTACTTTTTTGCATTCACAATGCAATTTTTATGCAAATACTCCAATTTCCATTTTTTCTAAATACTTCATTTTCCATTTTTTAACCATGAAAATTGCATTGTGAATGCAAAAAAGTAAAAATTTAAATAACTAGTATTAACTTAAGTAAGTAATAAATTTTTTCATATCCCGATCTAAACAATGCTTCATTAATTTAATGAATTATGTACATAAATGATATTGTTTTTGAGGTAATATTTATATTTTATTGACACTCTTAAAGTCCGAAAATACACCTCTAAATGGACAATGTAATCCGCTAAAATTTTTGTACTAATTAAAATTTAGTGGCTCAACCGTCAGTTATAAAAAAAACATAATTATCATAAGCCATAAGTTAGAATTTTCCTGTCAAGCTTATATTTTGTCGTAATGACGATAGCACGAAGCATCGATCGATCATTTTGATTTGTAAAATCTCGTAGAGTGATTCTTCCAATATGTCTACTTCAATGTGATCCTTTGATCCCGAATAAAAGAAGAAAGTTTCTTCAACAAACAAAAATTTATAAATCGTTTCAATATATTACCCACAAGTGATCTAAATCACATAATCCAATCTGTAACTTCGAAAGAGAAATCGCAACCGCGAGTTCATATTTACATCTCGCAAGTAAATGGTGGCTGCTTCCAAACTTCTCACAAGTTCGACTATGAAATTATGGCTGTTCTAAAACAATGTCTGTGCCGCGACCCCGCTCCCTCCACCGCAAGATTAAGAATTATTGCCTCTTATCTCCAGGCTAAGTCGACAACTCGTCGACTATTCGCTTACCGATATCTAAGTGAAATTATTTCGACAAACTTTACCTAACGCACGGACACCCTTAGTACAAGAAAACCAACACAAACAATTGCAAACTATATTCCAAACGGATAAGGTTACAAGTGGCGTGGACTCACGCAGGCATTTAAGACACGTGATTAGAGAAAAGCGGGAAAGTGGAAATCATTTGTGAATCCGAGAAAGGGACAGGTGACGTGATATTATGCAAATTTGTTGCGAGTGCGACAGGGATAGAGCGTTCGTCGAGGTTCAGGTCTGAGATGGCTAAAATTTATACTCGGATGAAACGATTTATTACAAAAGCGTTGAGTAGGTACCTACTCGAAATTAATTACACAAGTTTTGCTAACATTTCTCTCCATTGTGGGTCTCTTCGTCTCGTATTGGCTGTTTTTATGGCGGGTTTTGAGGATGTTTATGGTAAGTTGGCGTTTTATTTTTATGCTTCTACGGTTTGCTGTTTATGTCGCCGAGAGATTACGGATTATCTCTGATACGAGATCTCTGTTCAATTGATTCAGTGAAGTTCTCGATGTAAAGTATGTTAGTAAGGACGCGAGTTGTAAATGTGTTAGCTATAATATATTTAAGTTCACATAAATCCACTTTGACAATTATGCTTGTAAGTTAATTTTTATACCAATAAGTAGTTTTTGTACCATTATATACAGTTTTATTGCTACAAACCAAACAACGACATTGCTATTGTTTTCTAAATACATATAACAAAACTAGTCACATACTAAATACGGGCCATTTAGTTATTTATTACATAAGGACAGCCATAGATCATCATTATCATCGGGCAGTGACCCCGGCAAGACGATAACGTGCAATGCGGCGACTTCCGGTTCCGGCTCCGGCGCCACCACCGCTTCCGGTGTCCGGTGACGCCGTACCCGGCGCGCGTGTGACGCACTTCCGTCCAACGGTGTGTTTTAGCTTACCTTAACTTAGAAACCTGATGTAGTTACACATTAGGTAGGTATTTACTTAATCATGTCATTTTCATCATCAGTAAGTAATTTTAAATGTCATCGCTGGAGTTATTGTGATAGATTTAAACACAATAACTCCATCGGGGACATTAAAAACTACTTTCAGATGATGACGATGAGATAAAAAGAATGGATCCTCCTACTACACGGGCCAATACGGAGTGGTGGAGGTCCAAAACTGCAAATGCAGCCAAATAAAAAAGAAAACCTATACTTAACTGCTTGATTTCGAAAAAAAAATCTTAAGCTCAGCTAAATTCTAATAAGCTTGAAGCAAGTAAAACTCATAGTTCCACAGCCATGGTTTATATAATTAAATTATAACTTAAAAACCTAAAAAGAAAAAATACAAATCAATATAAAATCGTCATAGTTATCTCTTAAGGGATTAAACTACACAAGGATATAGGAAGAGAAAAAAATCTTTCCGTGTTCTGTGGATATAGGTTTTCTTAATAATAATTTATAAAATTGTATTTAAATGTTATGATCACGTTAAGAATTTTGAAAGACTGATGTCAAAGCGGATAAAATATTCTATGACAAAGAGCGTGACATTCAAATGATTACTTTTCAGAACAATCGTATAAATTTGACAGATTGTTTCGTATTTCATAAAGGAGGCTATAAAATACATAGAATAACGTAAAGGAGGTTGTAACGACCACTTTACAAGTTAAGATGATATAGTAATGACCATTACTTTAAGATATTTTTGCTTGAAAAATGGTACCTTTTCTCTTTTATGATTGAATTTATTTAGTAATTATGACAACTGTTACTAAAAGCGAAGTTCAAAATAACAGTGTCCTCCATAAAACGCGGTACCAACAACAAGCATTTAATATTTCAGTTTTACAAGTTTACAACACACATGAATCCTGCCGGCCTAACTTTCCGACCGAGCAAAACAAACGCAATACAAACGCAGGCAAGTTACTACCCGAAAAACCCACCAAACATTTCCTATAACCAACCCCTGCATTTTACTAGACCTTATTTCTTTAGCAGTAGAGTTTAAAATCAGAACGAGGAACTAAGCAACATCTACCTCGACCTAGCGTCGTCGATACCGCACACAAAATGAAAAACCGCAACATGTGTTCGAGTTACAGAATATAAAATAGTTGATACAGCTTTTGAACATTGTTTTTTTCTCTTTTTTAGGCCTGTAGCGGCTGATGTTGTCACTTTCGACTGTTTAGACCATGAAGCTCGACTTAATACTGAGGTAACTGGAGAGTGCAGTACGAACAATTTTTTGTCCACCAAAAATTACACAGTGGCTGTCTTCCGTCTCACCTACACTTTAAAAATATACGTATGGTCATATGAGACAGCTGACAGCCACTACATACATAAATGTCAAATTTGCTAGCGACACTTTTTTATTCAGGGTGAGAGCTCCAGTTACCTCAGAGTATTAAGTCAAACTTCATGGTTTAGACTGACTTTCAGGAAAAGTGAAGTTATAATTTTACTTTCTTGACATTGGATGGAAGATTAGTTCGTAAAAGTATTATAGAGTTTATTTTGACGTTGGTTTTGTAGTTCCTTATAAGTAAAGGTAGTTAAAGTTTCAAAAGTGACAATTCAAAGCACTTCATTTCAAAGGAAAATGCCGCACTTAATCACACATACAGATCTCGAATTTGCGAGAAATGTCTCGCTTATTCCTGAAAATGTGCAATATTTCATCTCGAAAAGTCACAAATTCCCCGACGCCGACTCGAAGATAATGGCTGATATTTCTATCTAACAAGACAAGGAGGATAATGAAAAAAGTATCCATAAATCAAGCCCATTAGTCGTCGAGATTTCAGTACACAGATCACACGAAATATCGCGCTGCAGGAGAAAGTGTGGAGGGTGCATCCCATGAATATGGATGAGGGGGGAGGGAGGCCGCGTGTAAATGGAAATTTTGAAATAAAAATACCTCACATATTAACATGAGCTGGATTCGTGTTTTCCCGAGTTTTCGTCAGTCCCCGGCTGGTCAGCACAATAAAACTCCGTTTTAGAACGGGTTCGCACCGGAATTATGTTTCGGATGATTCGTTTTGTAATAGCGGGAAATGATACCGCGCCGCGGCTGCGGCCTTCTGTGATTCAGCAATAATTTGTTACAATATTTCACTGTCCAAATTGTGATTGAATGCTGATTAGGAAGTTAGTGTGAATCGCACGTTGTAAACTGTGAAATTTGATGAACTATTTGCTAGTTTAATTTGTTTCTTTCTGGTCGTATGGCTTAATAAATATGTTTTTTACTACCCTATTTGAGCACACTCCATTTGCGTGACCGCTAAGCCGCGTATCAGACGATCACTCACACCAATCACTTTTATCCTAATTATGGCGCGTTTAATTATGATTAATAAGAAAGCAATTTCAACACTACATGGCATTCAATCACCATATTTATTTAAGAATTCCTTAATACTAATATATTCGAAGAATTTGCCGGCAACACGGCACGGTACAAAGTATTAATGTTCACGAACATTTTCCAATTGTTTCGTCATTTGACAACTGTATTTCAATTGTGGGGTAGTTTATGTTGTATGTTATTACTTAGGTAGTGCGTATTAAACCTGTGAAATAATAATTACGATGTATTTATTGCATGGACAAATATGTATAAAAATGTTTTGTTGAAATGGGTACTGACTACACTGAAAGAGTAGGTACCTTAGTAAGTTCTTATAAGTTGCAGCAAAACATGAAAAGTTGTTATAATCCAGTGATGTTTTAAATAAAGTATCGAAAAAAGAAAAAGGAAAAAAAGAGTGCTCAGGTGAACCATTTTTCTTATTCGCATCTTAGAATTCTTTACAAATGACATCTTAAATGGGTGTGCTCTGGTAACTGCAAAAGACAAGCTTCACAGCAAGACCACAAAAAACTATCCGTAGCTAAAGAAAGTTGAAGAGTGCTCGAGCTGAGTGGTATCTGGCGCGGTCCTCGAGATTGGCCGCGCCCATAAAACGCACGCGCCGGCAAAAAACCGACGCCTCAGCAGCTACTGACGACGATGTTGGGTGCATGAGGGATTTCAGAATCGGATATGACACTTGGTTTACCTTCCTTAAAATATTTCACACTGCTGTTTCGTGTAAAAAATACTTTTGTTGGTTATAAAATAAAGCTTTCAGAACCGCCGTTCCAGCAGCTATTGAAGAATCTAAGACTCAAGAATTTGGGGCTACTATTTTATGGAAAATGCCTTCCATTTTTGCCTCGACTGTAGGTAATCATAATAAGTTTATTTGTAATAAGGTTTTCATGTCACCCGAACGACGCCCACTTCATGCTGCTGACATGATGAAGGTTTTCATGGTGATGGTTAGGATCAGGATCTTCAGAATTGGATGTATACATTAGAACACCAGAAGCCATGAACCATCAAGTGTTTGGGTGTGTGTGTCTAATTCATGTAAAAAGGCTGTAACTTTTGTCTTATTCGTTTTGTTAGCAATATTGGTTTCAAACATTTTATTGCTAAAAAAACTGGTGACTCTACTATAGGTGTCGACACCGATGGTAGAAAACTCGGGCTATTCATATTTAATTAAGGAACATGTTACAAACACCATGGTTTTCAAATGTTTGAGAGTGCAATGACATGTAACATGTCATTATCATCTTTGTTTCAAATGTTATATTTGTTATAAATATTTCAAACGTTTTATGGTTAGGGTTATTCCCAAAGAAAATATGGTTAAATTGAAGCATGACGTTCAATTAAAATGTCATGATATTAAATTTCCTATCTCAACTAAAAAGCGAACACGTCGCACCCCACTAGAACACCCAAGATATTATCAAGGGAGTTTTAATTTTGCAATTTGTCGCCCACCGGGGTCCGGTGACGTACAGACAGACGGACAGATGCAGGCGCGAATGTTGTTTAGATCCCGCGCCTGATAACGTACTTATAGGTTTTTTATGAAGATGTCTGGATTACATTGTGAGTCTCTGGTGCGTGTGATGGGATCTCTTTTGGTTGGCTTTGTTCATGTGTCTGTTATTGACAACAAAATTAAGATGGAATACTTTACACGAAAAATTATACTTAAGAAACATCTAGTCCAGACAGTGGCTCAATTGGGACTTTGTGCGTTGTGCGTCCATTAGACGGTCATGCAAACATTAGTCAATTCCTTCGATCATGACTATCTAACCAATTGATATAAAGGAATTTTGGGCAGCATTATGAATGGTTAACTTTGATTGGCTAAAATAATCATGACTGACAGCAAACTGATAGCAAAACCTACCGTCTAATATATGCCAGGGTGCAGTTATGTGACGCTATTTTATAGCTGAATATAACTGTTTCTATTGAGATGTAATAGAAGAACTATTGAGATAAAAGTAAGCCTATTACATACAAAAACTCATATAGAACAACTTAGAGCAGCAAAATGCACAAATGTGTCCAATCAATATTCAGTCCCCTGTAAGCGCGTCAAAGTTATCTTTTTATCTACAATTAGGATTTCGTCACCTCCCCCCGTCCCCCCGGGAGGGACTCGTCATCAAAGGCCGTCCTCTCATTATGCGACGTTATTGAGTTATCAAACGCCACGGAGGGAGATTAGTTCATACTTCCATACACAAATCCTATCATACAAGCTGACGCCTTTCACCAAAAACAAGCTCCATTTTGGTTCACCGCAGAATAACTTCCCTTAACTACGCATACGACCTTCAACCCTACTTTCAACTTGGAAAATCAACCTTCGATAAATGGCGTAAGTGTGAAATTGGTTTAGCTGTGTAAGTTTATAATGGGACCGTGTCGAAGTCTGCGCGGCTGTCCCCTACAAACTGATTCGCTAATAAGGAAGTTGCCAGGGTGTTATTTGTCAATGCAAAGGGGCTATTTCGGGCTTTTATTTAAAACAAACCGATAATGAGATGCTGGATTGGATTATATTTCCATTTTCAAGGTGTTACTATTGATTGTGCTATTGACAGAACGATGTATTGATATTTTCGATGTTAGTAACTTTCAATGTAACTCAATAAAATTGTTGTTCAACTTCATTTTAGCTAAACCAAATTCAAACATAAAATAGGATTGTTTTGGAATTTTTGTCTTATAAATCTAATGTTATACAATTAAACTAGTTCGAGGAAAAAGTTTTCTAGCATAAACTAGTTAATCATTTAAGCTACATTTGAAATGTTATAAATTGGTTCATTAGTTTTTACAATGTAGTTTTCAATGTCACACCACGTTTAAACACATGCAAACTTTTTTCCAATACCAGCGGAATGAAATGCACGCGAACGCCTAAAAGCCATTAAAAACAATATTCGCCAATTACAGCAATCAAAATACTGTTGCTAAAACACAAACAAAAGAACGCTGACACGAACCGAACGCGACGCGACCGCCACAAAACGTACAAAATATAAATCATAGCCGCGAACAAGATAGCAATTAACGGGCGAATGTTACCCCTGCGATTGGACGGGGGCCTGGGAGACCAGAACGGGTAGGTAAATACGGTACCTGCGTAGGCGTAGGCGGTATCTGCAAACAGGAGGGCGACCGGATGATTCGTTAGGAGTCACTCGAGCGTTCACTCGTGAACGGGGTCGCTATGTGCGTGCCTATGTGTTCTGATAGTAAATATTTGCATATGCTCGTTTAGGGGTTAAAGATGTCGTCACCCCATTTGGCTAGAAGATTTTTTTTTTTATTAAGTTCCGCAGTTCTAGTTATCGCATGCTAATGTGGAATGAATGTTTGGAATGCATTAATGAAGTCCACGACTAAGGCTAAGTGCAAAATGTGGTTTTACTATGTTTCTTATTGTCAAATACAGTAAATTTTGTGAGTTACATCTAGTGCGAATCTTTGAGATAAATTTTGCGGAGATATAGTAGTAGTGGCGAGTTTTTCTTACGAGTGTTTTACTACCCAGTTATGTGACAGTCACATAAACTACTAGTAAGTATGTATCTGCAAAATTAAAACTATTATGTCTCATATACATACATACTACTTTATCTACGCTCATATACATACATTATGATATATTTCAAAAATACAAGAAAATGACCACTTATTAATAAAATATATGCAAACGATCATAATTATCCGGTCAAACGAATAAAACTTATTTTGAAATTTTTCGACTGATAAAGGTATTGTACTTACCTCGGGCCGGTTAATCGTACGGTTGCAATGGCAATGAGCATCGTAAAATAAAAAAAGAAGTTGCCATAATAAATGACAAAGGTGTCGTAATGATCATTACGACATATCATTATGAAGTGCGTCAATATTATATTCGGGTATGAGTTCATAATTTGAATATTATAACATGAGTGTACATAGTCATTGAAATAAAACAACATTGTAAAGAGAAAAAGCACATCGTTTATTATCAAATCAATTATTTGGTATTATATGAATGATTCTCCTATGACGTTGAGTGAAAAGTTAACTTTGTATAAGTAACATTGCAAGTCTTATACTAAAACACCCAGACCAAGAGAAATAGGCATGTTCATGCACACAAATATTTGCCTTGTTCGGGAATCGAACCGGAGACCTCTAGCGTAGAAGGCAGGTATCCTACCACTGCGCCAAATCGGTCATCAAATGAATATATAAAGAGCAATGCATTCGTTTTGAGCGGTCCAATTGAGTCGAGATAAGTGCGAGACCTAGCGCGCTCCCCTGCGAAACCCAATCCGGCTAGTCTCCTGGTAATTAACTACCGATTTCATTTCTTGATGCACTTTTAAAAGCGTCCGACGGCTTTTTAATGGTTATTTTATGGTGACGGATCGCTTATTTAGTTTTTATGGCGGCTGCAGTGACAGATGGGATGTAGTTTGACACCAGATTTGGGGGTTTGCTCGCCTGTCATATCGCTGAGGGATAACCGCGTGAAATGTATCGCCCGCTTATTTGCTACTCGTAAATCTTGTTTGCTACATTTTATTTCTTTTTAGAAAGTGTTCAGTGTTTAGTGCTTACTAGCATGGCTAAATATTGGTTTGGAAAACTTTTTTATCTCTTACTTTACAATAACTTAGACCTTTTTAGCTAAATTCTTGTTCACTATGTCTTCATATATTAATAATTATAATTGCTAATGCTTTACCCTTTTCAACCACCTCTTCTTAGATTTCAATTATTTTATTTTTTATTTATATATTAAGGAAACAGTCTTTAGCAAAAAATAGTTAAAAAGTAGCTATGGTACTTTAGGTCTATTTGATAACAAATAGACCTAAAGTACCATAAAATATCTAAGTAATAATAACATTTTTATAAATAAGTTCATAAGAAACATCTAAACAGACAATTATTACATAAATTTATTATATTACTCTTATAGAAAAGTGTCGAGAAAATTCAACAGTGAAGAAAAATTACGACACATCAGGGTAGCGACTAGGTAACTAAACCTTAACGTAACAAGCAAAATTAATACTAACGTCCACATATCGCGTTTTATTATCTCGCTCCCCGAGGACCGGGGAATTAAAACAGACGATCTGGCGGAACGTCGCTGCGTTATAATTAAAAAGATAAGGAATATTTTCCTTTCACGGTACAACCCCATTCGTGGGGTCCACGGGACCGGTTAACCGGTTAGGAGCACCCCAGAGACCGAATCGGTTGCGTTTCGCTGCTGATTAAGTAAACTAAGATAACACGCCTATAGTGAACGTCAAAAGTCAACAAGGGAACGCTGAGTTGATTCGGTCTCTCAAGGGTTACCATTGTTATCGCAGATAGTTACTGTTTGAGATGATTGGATTGCTCCTCGAGATGAGTGCTTTCGATATTCGGGAGCGATCCGATGGCGGGATTGACTTAATGTAATACGGCTGTAGTTCTTTTGTCAACTCTTTGAGTGTTTGGATTCTACCGTTTACTTAGGTATTTAAGTATAGATCGGTTCTTGACTAGCGTATCCAGCATTAGAATTTGTAGCGTCAGCTTCGGCCTTTGAATCTAGAGCACACACATTCTCTACTAAACTATCACACTTTGAGTCTAGCTGTCGTACATGAAATCCATACTTCCATACTAATATTATAAATGTGAAAGTGTGTTTGTTTGTTTGTTTGTTTGTCCGTCTTTCACGTCAAAACGGAGCAACGGATCGACTCAATTTTTGGTATGGGGATAGTTTGGGAGCTGGAGAGTAACATAGGCTACTTTTTATTCCGGAAAATTATAAAATAAAAATGATTATTTTGTATTGAAAATCGATAAACTGTCGTACTATACAAAACTGTCATTTCTTCCATAGCCTCTTCCAAAGAGGTATGTCAAAGAGTATTGTTATCACTGACGTTTTAGCCGCTTTGGATTACCTACTTTTTAATAAGTGACATTTGTTGCAGGCAGTGTATAAAACTTCTTCGCTATCATTTATTTTCATCTGTCTATCTATAATAGATGTTGGTGATAGATGTTGGTGATACGAAGTTTACCGGGTCCACTATAATTAATATGGCAAAACAACGTTTGCCGGGTCAGCTAGTCCTTACTTATATTATAAATGCGTCTCTGTCTGTCTGTGTGTTACACAATCACACCTAAACTACTGAACCGATTTGAATGAATTTTGGTACAGAGATAGTCTAGAGCCTGAGAAAGGACATAGGCTACTTTTTATTTCTGAAAAATATCACCTTCCCGCGGGATAACGTCGTGTAGTACACGCGGGCGAAGCCGCGGGCGGAAGGCTAGTAATTATAATAATTTAGTATACGCGGCTTCGCCCGCGTGGTCTACACGACGTTATCTCGCGGGAATGTGATGTTTTTCCGGGATAAAAAGTAGCCTTTGTTCCTCTCCAGGCTACAAAGTATCTGTGTCCCAAATTTCAGCTAAATCCGTTCAGCCGTTTTGGCGTGATTGAGTAACAAACATCCAAACATCTAAACTTTCACATTTATAATATTAGTAGGATATAAGATGTAAATACAATTAATAAAGAGTTCTTAGTTTCTACACCGTTACGCTGTTTGATTTCTCCCGGCTAAGAGCCAAAGAATAATGAAGATATTTTAACCGCCTCTGTGGTCAAGTGGTCAACACCACCAGTATGAGACCCAGAGGTCCAGGATTCGAGTCCCAGTCCTCTCTGTTACATATTGTATTCGGTTTGGTTGGTTGTATTCGGTAGAGCTTGGTCAAAGTCCGCCTGGCTAGCGCGTACCATCATCTTATCTAAGTCTGACGCCATAACAACGATGTTTAGCTTTGTTGTGTTCCGCCAGTTAGAAAAGATCGCATGTTCCTCAGCAATTGAAGATTCCGGGAGTAGTGCGCATCCACCTTCAGCCTTATCCGCACTTAACATCAGGTGTGATGAATGCTAAGTGCTACCTTGTTGTGGATAAAAAATAATGAAAAAATATTTTTGGTCCAGTCCTAAAACCGCCTACCAAAACGTCATAAACATAGTTCACCCTCTTTCCAAAGGCCTGCACTGCGCTCATTCAATATTCCCGAGGTTCATACTTCGCATGACAAAGTTTATCTACGCTTCATGAGGCAATACTATTTCCATAACAAAGATGGCTTAAGTTCCGCTGAACATTTTTGCAACATACCATAATAATCTCTGACACACGTAATAGGTATATTATTAAACTGGTAAATGCAGGGATATCTATGCGCTACAACTATTATGAAAACACGGGATTTTTAGCATGTTTTTAGTTGATAATAGTTACGCGTTGATCTAGTGATCTATAGTGATAGTGACAGTGAAAGTTGAAAACAAAAACTGCGTTTTTTAGATATACTGAAAATAATACAATAACAGCTGAAGACAAAAAGTTATTTATCCGTATGTATAGAGGGCAAGGGTGGAACTGACTGGTGGTGGTGAAACTATCTACGCACAGCTCAAACTACTGGACAGATCGAGCTGAAATTTTGCACGCAGATAGGTATAACCAAGTAGGCGTCCGTTAAGAAAAGATTTTGTGAAATTCAACTTCTAATGAGATGAAATGAGAGTATGCATTCCCCAAATGCAGCAGGTAAATGCCAATCTAATGAACTGAATAGTACAAAGAAAGTATCCTTTCAAACTTCAAATAACACCAGCGATACTTTTGAATGAAGCGGCGAAGATTTACTTATTAACAACTTAGTCAGCGGCGAAGTCCACGAACTGTATATTTATGTGTGCGCTGTGCGAAGTTCAAGGGTGAACTTTGAATTGCAAATCGGGCGCACTCGCAGCCCGTAGCCCGCCGCCGAGGCGCGGTAAAAATTGGTTCTACTGTTGTTTCACTCTAGGTACCTAAACAAACGTTACAAACGTTGGAGAAAGTAAGGGTTTCAGTGGAAAGTCGTGTTTGTAGTGTTTGATTCATACATTTTTAACCTATCACGTGTCGTGTTCTACAGGACTTAAAAGCAAACTCACTTTTTGTTTTCTTAATTGTCTGAACTCGTATGTTTTATGCTCTTACTAATAAAAGCAAAGAGTATTTTATTTCAGACTTTCTCTGTCCGACTGGCATGCAATACCTATGCTCACCGCTACGAGGACATTATGCGTGCGATTACAGCGCAACTTCTGTCTGTAATTGTACACAAATTATGGCATTACGCAGCCCGATGCTCTGACCAACTAAGCCACCGAAAGGCTTACAAGACTCGAGAAATTTTGCTATCACTTTTCAACGCTGTGAGCCAACGTTGCTTCATGAATGTATAGAAAATCCTAGCATTCGAAATAAACATTTTTACAAATGTTTAACAATCGATTAAGATTAAACAGCCGTTAATTAAGGAAAGTGTGCAAACCACTTTAAGTTAAGAAACAATAATTTTCTTCGTTTCAATATACATTCATTCAATTTATAAATTATAACCATAATAATAAATAACTTTTTACAATCACACCAATTATCTAAGCCCATGTAAACATTAAGAAACTGTGTCATGGAAAACTTGATAACTGTAAAACATAATTCTTAAATACTTTTTGTTTGTAAATACATGCTTAATAAACATAGAAAACACCCAGATCCAAACAAAATTTAGGTACATGTTGATGCACACAAATATTTGTCTTCTTCGGGAATCGAACCCGAGCCCTCTGGCGCGGAAGGCAGGTATGCTACCGCTACCCCTGCGCCAAATCGGTCGTCAATTCAAATTCATTCAAATTGTATTGGAAAAATCAATTGTGGGGCTGTGTGTATTTTATTTACTAATTTTTCCTCCAGGATCTTCACATAGGTATTTGTATTTATATCAAATACAAATAATATCACACATTAAATCACGAAATTGGAACTACTGCACCGTCTTTAATACTTGTAAAAACGAAGTTTATGATTTTAACAACGCAAAATTCGTATAATATTCCAGCTAGGCACAGCGCCCCGGCTGTCCGCCTGCTCAGCATTCCGCACGAGTGCCACAGTATCGATTGTCATTCAAAAAAACAATCCTCGTCGTTTGCAGCCTCCTCTCGAAGGAAGGAGAAAAACTCAGCTTCTTGTTGTTAGAGGAATTAAAATGCCTGCGATGGTATCGGTTATAGTGCCATGGTCATTTCTAGACCTCATGTTTTTTAGATCGATAGCGAGCTTAACGATTTCCGATCGACATGGGAATTTTATTGAACGTTATATTGCGATTGGCGTTTGTCTTAGTTTGACTCGTGGAAAGTGTACTATTAGCTTTAAGTATTTTCAAAATAAAGCTTTAAAGATTATTCTATTGAGTGATAGTTTTAAACTTTTCTATTTAGCTGACTGTTATAGGCACAGTGCTCTCGGTTCTGTTACAAGTCTTTATTTATTACACAATCACAGATCTTTCTGATTCTCTATTAGGATGTTCTTTTTGTGAGTCTCGTTCAAAATTAAATAACCATGACGTGTTACTAAAATGAAATCAAAATTGTAACATATTTATTTTAATAGTACATACTTTTGGAGATTAGATTGAATATAGCAGCTCCAACGATTGTATTCTAAGAAAAAAGGGAAAATAATCTTAATTATTCAAAAACTGAAAATTTTAGTGTTCTTGGATCCGTTTTAACCAATAAATAGTAATCAAGATGGTAAGATGAAGAGAAATTTGATAGTAAAACATTTTAAACATTCATACATATTTATGCAGAATTAAATACTAAACTGCTATGTTACCTCCACAATCTATTTCTGTCCGAAAGTAAACGGCATATAATGGATTACTCTAGATAGTTTTAATTATGATGTCGGTTACCAGAACGCGCAAAAAGTGGGCAATCGGAGTGCGCCTATGTCTGGAAACATATTATTATAGTAATAACTTACTTTACGATAACATCTAGAAATTTTGGGATTAAAATCATAGTCTTGCTCAGTTCAGTTAGTTCTATTTTAAGTTTGATAGAAGCAGATGTTTTATCTAGTGTAATCTTAATACTCTTAAAAGTGACTGCTTGCTTTTAACCGCCTCTTTGGCCTAGTGGTTCACACAACCGGTCTCAGACTTAGAAGTCCCGGGTTCGATTCCCAGTAGGGGTACATATTATATTCGGCTCGTTTGTTGGTAGGACTAGTTCTTTGTCTGTCTGTCTAGCTACCACTATCTTATCTAAGTCTGACGCCATAACAATGATGTTCTCAGCATTATTATGTTCTGGCAGTTAGAGATAAGATAGCTAGTTCCTCAGTGATTAAGGATTCCGGGAGTAGTGCGATTCCACCTTCAGCCTAATCACCACTTAACA
This sequence comes from Crambus lathoniellus, assembly GCA_949710035.1. Taxonomy (NCBI): domain Eukaryota; kingdom Metazoa; phylum Arthropoda; class Insecta; order Lepidoptera; family Crambidae; genus Crambus; species Crambus lathoniellus. The sequence goes on along the minus strand of OX453299.1, from coordinate 1,261,010 downwards.
TCAGGTGTGATGAAGGCTAAGTGCTATCTCGCTGTGAAAAAATAATAACAAAAGAATAAAGTCTTTATTACAATTTAAAATATTTGCATTTTACTGCCGACTATCTTTTATGGTTCCACTGTCATGCTTGAAGATTACAAAGCCAAAAAAAATCCAAAATGTGTTCTAGATTTTAATAGTGCACTAGTTGTCTAGTCTTCTACAATTCGCAATCGATTTTCTTAAAATGCTTTATCGCCTTTAGTTTTAAAATTCTTTGTATGCTGTAGATCGATAAAGTCTGATTTAAGAAATATATTTTGACTTTCAAAGGGAAAGTTTAAGATGACAATTTCTATTGATTTGAACATAGTGCATGACGTTATGCAGGGGCCGTATCGGATACACAACAGATAAATCGAGCCCCAATCAGGCCAAAATGGCAAACAACGATTCATGATGTCCTAGGAACATCGATATCATCCAAATAACTTCGGCAAATAGTACAATAAGAAATTACGTACTCAGATATACTGTTTTAAGTTGAAGTCCGGCAGATTTCCGAAGTTTGGAGAATTCGCTGGTAGAGCCCCAGATCTGAGTTTAAGCGGAATTTTAAATGTATGGGAATTGGAAACATTTGATAAAGCACTCTTGGAGAGGCCTATGTCCAGCAGTGGACGTTTATAGGCTGGTGATGGTAATGATGATGATGATGATGATGATGATAAAGCACTTTCCTGTAGTCTAATTCACGTAACAAAACTCCAACGATATGCAAGCGTTTTGATCGCTGAAGTCACTTTTCGTATCACGTAGGTATCAATCGCACGATTTTGTTTAAGCCGCGTATTCACGTGCATTAATCGAAGTTCGATCGTTGCCTCCACGGTATTCACCTTTTATTTTGACGTTAAATCTGTTCCTATCTCAGTGATTAAACGTAAAATTAGAGAACCCTGAGTTGCGATCTTTGCCCGTAGTGTAAGTTTTTATGTCAAAAAACGCAAACTATTTCGATTCCGTATTTATGTCAATTTGTATGAAAACTGTATTAGCGCCTCTAGTATAGTTATATAGTTACCGCTTATATAGTTTTCATACAAATTGACATAAATACGGAATCGAAATAGTTTGCGTTTTTTGACATAAAAACTTACACTACGGGCACTTATCGAGTAATCGTTCTATCGATATGACAGGTGAATACGGTTTTATTACTGTTATCAATAGGACGACTTCTAAACGTATGCGACATTTTGACTACTATGCGATTATTATAAGAATAGGACTGTCAAACGGCATTCTTGATCTTTGTTCCTTTTCTTGTACATCCTACACCCTGAAGTGGAAGCGAAACGCAAACAAATATGGCCGTTTTGACAGTCCTATTCTTATAATAATCGCATAGTATTACAAAATACGCGAATTAGGCTACTGGTCGACTTTAGATCGCGCATACTCCATCCACACTTCAACTTAGTAAGTGTCTGAGTCAGTCGTCGTCACGCCGAGTCCGGATTTTACAAACAAAATTACGATTATGTCGGTGCAAGCTAGGAAGCCACCCTCGCGCCGCGGGCCGGCGTAGGGGCAATACCTGCCTGCTTAGTATTCCGCCCGAGTGCGGCCCTGTATTGATTGCCGTCCGCGTAGGGCGGCCTTTTTCAAAACAATCCACAGTAATGATTTTTCTCTTATGGATTTCTGGTATTAGGCTACGGTGATGTCGTTTTGATTGGGTGCAGGAGACGTTTTTAATTAGTTGAGGGTTGTAAGAAGAAAGTATGTTTTGGAAAAAAAGTTGCCGCATCGATTTCGGCTAGGTTGGTATAGTAGAAGCTTCCAAAATATATTTCTTAAATTAGCAAAGTAAAAAATTCAATTATTACTGTTTATAGGCTCGCACTATCTGAAAACCGTATTATTTTATCAAAACTGATTTTATGAGCTATTTTCAGTTTATTTTAGTTCTTTAATAAGTTTGTATCAGAAAATGACTTCTTCGCTAGGTAAACTTCTATTTTTTTGTTTAAATGTAGGGCTATGACGAAAGAGATCACTTCTGGTACCTATGAGCCTATTAAATTTTGTTACTTTGCTAATTTAAGAAATATATTCAGACGCTTCAACTATCGTTCCCTTGAAGTAGGTAGGTATCTAGGTAATAAATCTACATTTACTTATTATACATCTTGGGTTCTTCAACGTGTCTCAAAGCAATTAAAACTATACCGAGACGTGTCTACTAAGTGCACACAATAAGCGCCCGAATTGTGAGATATATTAAACCTCTTCAATTGTACAACGTACAATCCAGAGTTGCAGCGCCATTTTGACGTACTACAAACGAAGATCTGATACAGTCGGCGAAGGGAGGGAGCTCACTACGCACATAGTGTACGCTACTGTTGAGAATGCTAAGTTCTGGGTTCGGTTGGTGGTACAGGCACGGATACAAGGGGGGAGGCAATGGGGGAGATTGCCCCCCTGACACACAATTTTACCTACAATTTTTTTCTCAAAACTCAACCAAATCCGGGATCCGCGTCTGTGGTGGTAGGACTTGTTTCAAATAAAGATAAGATAGCCAGTACCTTAGTGGTTGAGGGTTCCGGGAATAGCGGGCTTTCACCTTCAGGATTATCAACATCAGGTATGATGAAAGTTAAGCGGTACCCCGTTGTGGATAAAAACTTATCTTTATGTGTGTTGACTTTCTTGATGTTTGGAAGCAAATTGGTGCTGGCAAATGCACTAGAAGTGAACAGATAAATGGTAAAAAGCTTCTTACTTCATGTAAACTTGAAAAGCTTGCTTTACGACTCTTTTTCATTTACGCTTTTACTTACTGCATAATGTGGTGATCGAGTTAGATGTATCATTTAGTTTTCTGTATCGGTACCTATAAGTAAGTATTATCTTTCTTATGTGCACCTATTCCCCTAATTTTTATGTGTATTGGTTATTTTTTTCCTTAATTAATTATTATCATCACAGTAAAGTTTAGTGTCTATTTCAATATTCTTATACAACTGGTTTCTATGAATGTTTTATGTTTCTTGGGATATGAGAAAAAGCCTATTTAACGTAGGCAATGATTATTAATTTAATTTAATTTAATTTAATTTATAATTTAATTTAATTTATAATAATTTATTTTCCATAATTTCATAACATACATTTAAAGAACACACATTATACTAAGGGATAAAAACATATTACATTTTTGCCTGAACTAGGAAATCCTGTGTTCCAGGCGAGCGTAAGGCAAATATTCATAACACAATTATTTTAAAAACTAATCACTTACAATTTAAACAGAAAATTTTAATTAGTAAACAAATTATATATATTATTATTTTTTTTTACTCTAAAACTTGATCGAAGCTCTAAACTTAAATAAATATAGAGAGGCCTTATTTTATTATTACAAGTAACTGTTCTGTATCGTCATAGGACATACTTTGCAGAATATTTTTCACTTTGTTCTTACATGTACTATAGGGAAGAGGAAAAATATAATCTATACTATTAAGTCGGTTGTAAAGCAGAGGGCCTAGGAAAAAATAGAATCTTTGTGAGAAAGTATATTTAGTGGATACTTTTTGAGTGCACACGATATCTTTCCGTCTTTTATGAGTTAGTTCAGTGTTATAAGAAAGGGCCGCGTGCTGTTTTAAAACTATGTGCATAATAAATAGTTGTCAAACAGATAATAAGTTACAGGACTTATAAAGGAGATTAGTGGGAAAAAGATAGGGGCGGCCAGTCGCCACCTTAAGAATCGCTCGCTGCGTTCTCTCTGTAGTTAATAGCAGTGTTTTATTTACACCTCCCCAAGTAGTAATACAATACGTCAATATTGATTCACATAGAGCAAAATAAACTTGTTTTATTATAGTTGAATCAGCGACATGTCGTATCTTTTTAAATACAAATATTAGTTTACGTAACCTGTTATTTAAAGCAATAATATGCTGTTTAAATGAAAGAGTTTCGTCTATTAAAATACCAAGATATTTTATAGTATCAGTTTGTTTAATTTCAGGGCAGTCATAGCAATTTTGTGTAGGCAGTTTACAACAATGAGCACGGATTGTTGAGTCATATTCCGATTTAGTACGTAAAGAAAACTTGATATATTTGGTTTTTTCTGCATTTAGAGTTAAGATATTTTTTTCAAGCCAGTTATTTACAACATTAAAACCGTTTTGTGCATACATATAGACTTCTTTTTCCGAGTTAGCCGCAAAAACAAGGGCAGTGTCATCAGCATAAGATATGATTTTTCCATGATCTAACTGTATGTTACACAGGTCATTTATGTAAATGAGGAACAGGGTGGGTCCTAAAATACTTCCTTGAGGAATTCCGAAGGATGTGTTATCCTGCTCATCACTGAGGACATTGCTGATCCTCACACATTGAGTTCGTTCTTTTAGATAACTCGTAAAAAGATTTAGCTGTGTGCCTCTAATGCCTATGGTCTCAAGTTTGTGTAAAAGGATAGGGATGGAAACTGCATCAAATGCTTTTGCAAGGTCAAGGAAGATACCAATAGTGTGCTTATTTTTATCCAGGTTTTGAGCAATGTAATCCGTCAAATGATGTACCGCATCCGCAGTAGAAATTTTTGTGCGGAAACCGAACTGAAACTTAGATAAAAGCGATTTACTCTCTAGAAATTTTACTAATCTAATATTAATGATTTTTTCTAAGATTTTTGACATTGATGGTAGTAACGATATTGGTCTGTAGTTTGTTATTTGACTTTTACTACCAGACTTATGAATAGGTATAACAATTGCTTTTTTTAAACATTTTGGAAAAATGCCAGTGGATAAACTTAATTGAAAAATATATGTCAACGGAGGTATTAAAATATGCCGAAATTGCTTAATTAAATGGTTAGATATATTATCCCACCCAACAGCACAGTTATCTTTCAAACTCATAATGATGTTTTCAACTTCAACTTCGTCAGTGTCAAGCATAACAAAGGATTTCAAGGTAGTGTGGCTATCAGCGTAGGTGTACGTCGGGGATTGTAAAAGGTGTTTTTTCTTTTCCGCCAGATTTTTACCCGTGTTAGCAAAATAATTATTTACATTGTTAGCAGCGATTTGATGAGTTGAGTGCGCTTGAAGCAGGCTTAAAGAGTCTGGTTGTTGTTGTTTCGACATGTGACTTATGTTTTTAATATGATTCCAAATTTTTTTATTATTTGTTCCAGCTGATTCCAATAACGACTTTTCGTAATTAATTTTTATTTTCTTTAAGAGGTCGTTACAAAAATTTCTATATCTCTTATAGGTTAATTGTAAAACCTGATTGTGTGGACTACGTTTTGCGTTTATATGCAATTTGTCTCTATGCCTCATGCATCGAATAAGACCTGGAGTTATCCATGGTTTCAAATTAAAGGATTTTTTACTCAATCTAATACTCAAAGTATTTCTCTGAACAGCTTGTTGTATATTTTCTATTAAGTATGACATGCAAAAGTTCGGATCAGCGGAATTAAAAACTGGGTCGAAATCGATATGATGTAAGTCTACTTCAAGTTTGTTTAAATCTAGTTTAGTGAGTGTGCGAAAATTATTAACCTTGGGTAATTTACAATTTAAGGTAAGTAGGACAGCACTATGATCGGTTATAGATGAGTTAGTAACAAGTACAAGCGACGAGAAGTTTGACTTAAGCATGATATGATCTAAACAAGAACCACTTTGATGGGTGGGTAAAGTATGCGCGGGAAGTAATCCATGAAAAGAGCAAATATTGAGGTATTCTAAAGCATTTGAATCTAAATTGTCGGATCCTATATTAATATTTATGTCCCCGATCAACATTATATTTTTAAACGAGGAAAGATTTTGTAATGTATTGCTTAGGGAACAGACAAATTTTTTTGGGTCTTTGAAGGAAGGTGGCCTATATAATCCTAATATTGCAAATTCTGATCCAATTTTAATCAGTAAACTATTACAATCTAGAATTTCTAGTTCCTCAGCAGAAACATTTAGATGTCTCTTGGCATAAATTACAATCCCATCATTTTGGTTATGAGTTTTTTTATTCTTAAACATGCTGTAACCTGGTATTTGAGGAATATTATATTGTTTACCCAGCCAACATTCGGTAAAAATTATTAGATCTGAATCAAAGTTTAATCTTTTTTGAAAAATAGTGAAATTATCAAAATTTTTTTGTATACTGCGAACATTTTGTGTTAGTATAGTTAGTGAATTATTGTAAACGGAAAGATATTGTTTGCAATTTTCTACGTCACATAACTTAGCCTCAGAAATAGAGAAATTGTCTAAGTCATCAATTAAATTATGAATCATTAGGTAGAATACAATAAAATTAAAATGTTACTTTAGAATAAAAGAGTAATTGAACTAAATTAAAGTAAAAACAAATAAATAAAAAATAAAAATGTAAAATTTGAGTAAGGACTAAGAAAAAACACTTAAAAAGCGGCGCTCTTAGGCGCCTCCATAGTCTATTGAGTTAAGGTACCTCTTTTCAGCCATTTGTTTCGCTGGACAATCAGCGGCGCCCGTAGAATGGTCATTTGATTTTTTGAATCTAGAGCACGTAGCACATTTTGGAGGGTCAGCCTTTTTTGCGCATTCCTTTATTGAGTGTCCCTGGTCGCCACAGTATCCGCAGGTGTATGTTGCCTCCCGACATGACTTGGCCGCATGACCGTACTGCTGGCATTTAAAACACCGTGTTACCAAAGTGAAATCTCTAACGGGACACGAAGACCAGTTCACGAAAACTCTATCTTTTGAGATAAGGGCTTTTCTTATTTCAGCAGATACTTCAATAATATAGTTGCATGATTCCCGGTCCCTCTTTCCTGACTTATGACTTAATTTAGTTGAGGCCAGGAAAGTGTTGAGGTCAAGTTGCGGGAGCTGGTCGGCTAAATTTTGACGGAACAGGCAAGTGAAAACTTCTTTTTCTTGCATAATTGAGGGCACTCCGATTACTACAATTCTAGGCTTTCGTTTAGGCGGTTCGTCAATAGATAAGCCTGATTTCGTTATATCTGAAGACTTTTTCAGCTTTTCTACGTCTTCCTTGGTTTCTGTGCTGATAATAACACCTCCATTTTTTGTCTTGCGTAAACCTCTAACATGAAGGTTCATCTCTTCCGGCCGGATTATTTTTTGCACAAGTGTTTTAGTGTCCTCACTAGAAATTCCCTTATCGACTGGATATATGGCTACTGAGCTCATATTTATGGGCTTAAAAAAGTTGTTTGGTCCCCTTTTGACCATTTCGGAAAAGGACGGTCCCGTAACAGGCTTGGAGCTTTCCTTGATGCTTGCTTTAAGATCTTGAAGTTGCTGTGACAAATCACATCGATCTTGGAGAGTCTGGACGGCAGAATTCGCTTTCACCAGTCTTATTTTCAGAGCCTGATAACGATGTCCCATTGACGAAGTTCCGTTTCCTACTTTGCGGCACAAATTATGAATGCGTAACTTTTGTTCAGAATTTAGTTTTCCTTCTGTAGCAATATGGCAAACTTCATTCAAGTATTGTTCAATAGAGGCCATCCAGTTTTGTAATTCAGCTGATGTGATAACATCGAGGGCGCCATCATCTTCGTTTTGCGACTGCGATCTAGGATGAGGTTCGGGAGCGGGAGAAGATGTTGGTGGCGGAGTTCGAGAAGTCCTGCTGCTCCGGTTAAATGGACTTTCCATTTTTTAAAAACGTACTAATATTTCTATTCCCTAATCATATTCACTAAAAACTTATTCACTATGTAACTATATTGTTTATATCACGTGAGACACAGTTTAGAGTTCAATCAGCGCGCAAAAACGAGGTCACGATAATATGCAAGTGATTAATTAAATATTTAAAACAATAATAATTTATCGACACGTCTGTTCACTTCAAAGAGCTGTCTTGACCACCGTTCTATAAGTAGTTCTTAATGATACTATACGATCAATTTAGATCAAAAATGTTAAGTTTTGAGTAAATATTTATTGTAATCGTGGTTGACGGGCATTTTATTTTTTTATTTATTTTTATTTATTAAACATTTGTACAAAATACATAATGCAATAAACAAGGCGGACTTAATACTAAAAGTAAAGATTTTCAGTGAAAGTTTATTGCATAAAGTTTGGACTGTAAGTAATACACTTACATGTGTTGCACTATGACGTCTGTAGTGCTAATGCGGTACGTGACTGAAGTGTTGCCAAAACGCCGCCAGATAGCATCGAGCTATGGAATTAAATCGGGCACTCGGCCAGCCAGCGATAGTTTCTAAATGGTACAATATTCACAACTATTTTGTTAAATGTTGTATTATTATTTTATTGTATCTTCAAGGTGAAGACTATTTAATCATTTAAGTTAGTGAACTTAATATGCAGTCACATACTCGGAAACACACTTGGTGGTAGAAAATAATAATAACCTTGTTTAAAAATTCATTTGAACTCATTTAATATACTTATATATGATAGGACATAACGTTTACATGACGTAAACGGTTCATTCTGACCATCTACAAATGACCCAGAAGACTGTACTACTAAGACAGGGCTGTTTGTCTTCACACTATAAACTTTGTTTTGTGTTATAGTTTTTATCACTGTTGTCATGTGTCAAGTACGTTGTGTGTAGCCAATAAATGCTTTTTCTTTCTTTCAAACGAATATAATGTACATTCAAGAAGTTGGTTGAAATTTAGATAATTTGAGCTTTGTCTAAGATCTTTCTTATAATAAGTTATAGTGAACATACTTCGATACCTATAAAGAGGATTGGCTACCCTTTTACGGACCAAATGCAAGTGGCTAAGTAGTTATTCACCCCTGAGGTCAATCATAGGAAATGTATTTCAGGTTTTTATGAGAACAACTTCCATTGAAAGTACCTTACCTATCCTTTGAAAGTAGGTTAAATATAAATATCAGATCATCTCAAGGATTCCATACACGTAGCGATAGAAAACCGATAGTATGCGCGCGCGCGTGCACGCTACAATCGATATTCCCGAAACAGGCCGGGATTAGCCGCCGTTATCCCCAATTCCATCTAAATGCCCGCTATAATCCGCGGTACAATGGCGACAAAAATAATAAATAAAGTGCCCCGCCCACGGTCGGTCCCAGCGCTGGGGTAATGAGGTCCAAACAAACCAGCCATTGATACGTGTGACTGGGGCTCGGCACAAATGGTCAAAATATAGTTTGATGCTTTTGTTTTTTTATTATTATTAAATCCAGAACTGCAGCATGTGAAACTAACAAAAAGGTTTAATGACAGTGAAAACGTAGAAATATCGTTACAAATTGTGATTTGACTAGTATTTCTTTAGGTGTTTTGAGTTTTTAAGAGACCATAATCTATAACGAACTTAACTTGGTAGTAAAGATCGAGGTGAGTCAACCCAAATAAACTAAATAGTCACATAAAACGGAAATGTGTGTACTTATTAAATAACTAACATTAAGTTTAAAAAATAATATTGTAGTGCAAAACGAGTGAAAACTGGAAAAAAAGCCCTTAAAAATCATATTGTTCTTCAATATTAAGCCTAATTCCTTTTCAAAAGTATCACTCTTTCCACCATTGCGCAGTAAAAATTTACTTAAAAGCCAATTACTTAATTAAGTAAGCTCGCATTCAGCACCCAACAGAAAACAGACCAGTAGCCGCCTCACGCCTAATCTCCTAACAAAGCGTTGTCGGAACATTTCGGCGCGAAAATAATGAACAGCACGTGCCACCGAGCGGGGGCGCCACGTGGCGAGCGAGCGGAGCGAGCGATACCATCGCCGCCTGCGCATTCCTAAAACATTAGACGACAAAACGCATGACGCTGTTTTTGTGTCGCAGATTAATAGTTCCGTGGGAATTGTCTGTGTTTGTCTGTTTGGTGGGACTGTGTGATCGGTGTTATTTGTGTGGTGAAAAGCCAGATTAAAAAGGTTTAGAAGGATGAAGTCCGGATGATTTGTATTGGCCAATTTTTTATTCTGATTGAAATGTTCGCATTTAAAATGCAATTTTTTTTTGTATAACTTTTATACTTAAATGGAAGCAACTGATTGAACTGCCGAGTTAGTTTAAATCTTTAGCTTCCATTTCAATTTTAAGAAATTCTGAAATAATACAATACAAAATACAACACATTTACTCCTTTCGTGTTGTCATTTTGCCACGTTGAGGAGAAAGCAAATGACTATAACCCTCAGTGAGTTCAGTTTTTTTGTAACTTTTTTATTTACAACGGGGTAGCACTTAGCCTTCATCACTTCAGCTCAGCCTGAAGGTGGAAGCGCACTACTCCCGGTATCCTCCATTACTGAGGAGGTATCCAAATTAAAAGCTTTTGTTATGTTTACTTTTTTTATCCCAATTTCTAGATAGCACTAACCCATCTCACACCACACCACTATCGTATTATTTTGAATAGCTTTCCGCCCACGGCTTCGCCCGCGTGGACAACACGACGTTATCCCGCGGGAATGTGATATTTTTCCGGGATAAAAAGTAGCCTATGTTTCTCTCCAGGCTACAAAGTATCTGTGTCCCAAATTTAAGCCAAATCCATTCAGCCGTTCTGACGTGATTGAGTAACAAACATACAAGCATCCAAACATCTAAACATCCAAACTTTCACATTTATAATATTATATTAGTAGGACTAGTAGGATGAAAACCAGAGCAGCGCCTCTTTCGGTCGTATAAGAAACTAAAATTCAACCGATATTAATTGACAACAGCACTTTGACATATTTTGACCAATAGCAAAGAATATACACTAACGCGCCAATAGTATGTTTACTTTTACGATTACCATAACGACCCCCCCCGCGAATAATCCGGTAACCGAAAAAGTCAAAATGTTCAGGAAAAATAAAAGAAGCATTTTTGTTAATAACTCGACTAAAAAATAAGTATCAGAGACTTTTTATATCACATTTGGAAGCTATTTTTTTCAGCTATCTTGCTATTTCAACCAAATTTAATTAGTACCAAGGTATTCGTTACAAATTAACTAAATGCATTTTACTATACTAGTATAGGTTAAGCTCTGATCAGTAGTGTCTCTTACGATATTATTCGTGTAAATTTCTAGTGCCGTCTGCAACAGTAATATCGTGTTGCGATATTATTCGTGTAAGTTTATATTTTCGACTACAAACAGTAATATCGTGTTGCGATATTATTCTTGCAAATAGTTTTGTTTATTGTACATTTGTAGAAGCCAATTACTATAATATTCGCCTGTCATGAAATAAATGATATTCTAGTAAATGAAACATCTTTGGTTAGTTTATGAATTAATGTTTGTTATGATTAACATTAAAAAATTACACTTTGGCTTAAAGATAGAACATAATGAATGAGATTATATTTAAGTTGAAAATTATTTTCTAATCCTATTCCTTCGTTAGGATTACTGATTGCTCAATTATGTTTACAACTAAACAAGCAGTAAGACCGAGCTGCATCTTGTTCCCTGCACTGTTTAACATAATATGGTGAGCAAATCATACGGAGGACCATTGAAGATTGGGAGAAGGGTTTCCCTGTAGGCGGAAAGAGACTATCAAATTTTCGATATGCTGACGACACCGTACTATCTATGGATGATAGGAGTGAGCTATTCCATAGACTCGAGGTGGAGAGTGGCAACGTTGGTCATGCAGTGAACAGAAAAATAACTAAAGTGATGATAGAGGATCGAGTCGGAACGTTATTAAATGTCACCTGCAACATTCCTGGCGTTAGCACCGTCGACCACTACATTTATCTGGGCTCCCAAATCTGCAACGACTGCAGCTGTGTACCGGAGATAAAAAGGCGTACGGGATGGCAAAGGATGCTATGACCCGTTTAATATTATATGGAGTTGAAACATGAACAATTCTGGCCCGCGAAAGGTAAAGGATGTGGTGCTGAAGGCGAATGCTAAGAATACCTTGGATAGCGTAACGCACTAATGCATCAACCCTAACCTAACCCAGCTCCAAATTAAAACTCACCTATGGACCACATTCCAGCAATGCATTCTTTCATATTTCGGTCATACGGTACGCAAAGGTGACGACAGCCTAAAACAACTAATTGTAGTCGGGAGCATCGAAGGCAAGAGATCGCGCGGTCGCTCACCTACAAGATAAAAGACCGATCAAGTAAAAGACTCGTCATCCTTCATACACACGGTCGTAAGAGAGGTGCTGGACCGGAACCGGTGAACCCTGATGCTGACCACGATCCTTAGACATGAGGGACTGACCCCAGAAAGAGAGATTCTTTACTTGTGTAATGCGAATCGACTTTGGGAAATAGACTAATAGAGTTTCTTATCCTGTCTTCTGTATCTAGCTTCATCTAATGTGGTCTATTCAGATGTTTTCCTCTTTTATCAATCAAATTATCATCTCTTTTATTTTTTTCTAAGGGTGTGTAATCATTTGCTTAAGGATAGAAAGCGTGTTTAAGAAAAACACTTTGCATACCTGGGTTTCTTCATTGTTGAGGGGAAAATAATATTTTAATGTTTGAGATCGGTTTTCTTTTCCTATTAACTGTTACTTTTTTAATATTACTGGGTGTCACATGACGTAAAATGTATTACCATTGAAGTTCACGATTGACAAGTTTATAAAAATCACTGTGCAGAGGTAATCTGTTTTCTGCGATGAACTTTAACTAGCAACTTTTTAACAGGCACAATTAGGTAAATTATATTAATAGACCAATTAGATTTGATTGAATCAATTCGGTGTTGGTTTTCGCACGAACTATCTTTTGAGGATGCCACGTGTTGGGACGAAACACGTGTAGAGTGGTCTAATCGGTGAAGGTGCAAGGTGTATTGCTGTCTTGCTAAATGTTGGTATTGTGTACTTGTATTTTCGTGGTGTGCATGTGCATTTTATTGCGGGTGGGCGGTGCATCTTGCATGTTGTGTTTTTGTGGAAGTAAGCTAGGTACATATAGTTCGTTTTTCACAATGGTTTGGGACTTACGCAAAGTGACGCCTGATTCAATCAAATAAAAAAAAACTGTATTACTTATTACATAATTACGGTAATAAATTGTTTACCAGAATAATATCGTAAAAGTGTTTACTGTCAAATGCTTTTGGTATTTTTTTTCGTAAATATCTAAAACAATATTATTCGTTCAAAATACTTTTTAAGGCATTTTAATGGAACAGACACGCAATTTTTCATATCTTTGTAAATATCAATAGAAAAATTCTGAAAAAAAATCACATGATTCGTTTTAGCTTCTAGATACCTAAAAACACATAACATGAAAAACCCCGTAACAGCTCATTACCGGATTATTCGCGGGGGGGGTCGATAACAGCAGTATGGCGATAAAAACTTGATAACGGTTAAATATATAGTTAATAATGTTTTTGTTTGTAAATACATACTTAATATACATAATTAACACCCAGACCAAGACAAATAGACATGTTCATGCACACAAATATTTGTCTTGTTCGGGAATCGAACCCGAGACCACCGGCGCAGAAGGTGGGTAGCCTACCCCTGCGCCAAATCGGTCGTCAAAACATTGTGCTGTGCTGTAAACATTGTTGCTTCAGCGACAAACTTAGATAATATTAAGGTGGTAGCTAGCCAGGCGGACTTGAACAAGTCCTACCACCAGCCTTACTGAATCGAACACCCACTGGAAATCGAATCGGGGACCTTTGGGTTTGATATGGGTGCTGTGGCTCTTTTGATATAGCCAATTTTAGATAACAACTAGTTTACCCGGCAAACGTTGTTTTGCGTTTTGCCATATAAAAACTTCGTATCACCAACATACACTGCCTGCCACAAATGTCACTTATTCAAAAATAGATTATCTGCGGCAACAGCGCCAGTGATTACATACTCTTTGGAAGCGGCTATGGAAGAAATGACAGTTGTGTAAAGTAACGACAATTTAACGAACAGTAACGACAATTTAACGAACATTTTATTTTATAATTTTCCAGGATAAAAAGTAGCCTATGTTACTCTCCAGCTCACAAATTATCCCCATAACGAAAATCTCGTCGATTCGTTGCACCGTTTTGACGTGAAAGACGGTCAAACAAACAAACAAACGCAAACACACTTTCACATTTATAATATTAGTATGGATAGGTAACAGACACATGCCCATTCATGATATTCTTATGTTTTATTATACTCCCAACATGTGGCTACAGCAACGAATAAGATATAAATCGGCATCGCGTGACAGTTAGCGTCATACTCGCCGATACAATACATAATATGACGTCCCACGCGTGGGCGACAACAATGAATGGGATGAAAAGGCAAATTTGTCGATGCTGAGTATGGTGGGCGAGGGTTCAGTATGGTTTGTAGTTTGGTTTTATAAAAGCAGAATAAAGAAAATACTTAATTATTTCAGATGTCGATTCCTAACTACAAAGTTCATCATTGAGATTTAAGCGTAAAAAGTTGCTATTGCAAATTATGGACAATCAAAATACGTAATACTCCTATTTAAAAATTATACAAAATTTTTAGCTTGCTTATATTTCACATATTTTTATTTGCAATCTAATTAGGTAGATACCTATTAGCAGTAAGATTTTTTTTTCAGGGACTGAATCAAATAAGTATTCTATATTTTGTTATACATTAAAATCTCTGTTAGAACAATATAGAAGAAGTTAAACACAACGGGCAATGGCTACATCAAAACTCAATCTATTGTTACAAAATATTTTTTGATACAAAAACTTATCAATGATCCCTAGCATAGAAACCAAAAATAAGAGAACTGCAGCACCCAAACATGAACGTTCATGACTTGCATTCGAATCGCGGGCAATAAAATAATAATTATACACATCTGACTTATTAGCCATACAACATTTCATATGATGCAAAAATAAAAAGCCATCCAACCTACAACCAAAAGCGACTTTAAGTTCTGCCACCTAAAGTTGTCGATAAGTTCGGGGTGTTGTTAACTTGTGCCGTTTCTTCCCTCTGAGGGTAGTACGAGCAAAACAACAAAAGGTTCAACAATAGAAGTACGCCGTATCATTTGTTAAACGTCCCTTTTGACGACGGCAACTATTATTTTATGAATTATGTCGGCCGACGAGTCGCAGCGCTCTGACGTCATTGTTTGAATACATCCAGTTAATGTGTGCGATAACGCCGCTGCTGCTATATATAACTTATCATGGATTTAGTTTTTAACTTTAACGATGAATGCGGTAGGCGAGTTTAAGTTGTGACTTATTCGAATTGTTGGCAGTTTTTGCATTCTACTTAAAGTTTTTTCTAATTCTTATGGCAGCTTTAATCAAGAATTTTAATGAAGTTGTGAGACAGGTACTTTTTTTACAGGTTGTTTTAGTGTACGGACAAACCTTTCTGGTTTTTGTAACACTATTTAGCTTAAGACAATGTAATAACTTTAATTGTTCAATAAATAAATGAAAAAAAAGGTCGATTTTTTCTAAAATAAATAACTTCATTTTCCACTTTTCAATAATAAAAATTGCATTGTGAATGCAAAAAAGTTAATATTCAAATAACTTGCAATAGCAATAATTTCATCTTTAGCGGTTGTCAAATTATATCTGGAAAGGTATTTCTTTCGTGTGTGAGGGTAGTATCTTCACATTGATGAAATTAACGCTGGAAGTATTGGATAAATTCGACGCTTCTCGTAACGACTCCATGGCTCAGAAGTTAGAGCAGTCGCCCGGATAGCGAAAGGACGTTGGGTTCGAGTCCCATCGGAGCTAGTTGTGAGATGGGTCGCTTTTTTCTAAAATACTTACTTCATTTTCCATTTTTCCAGAATTTTAATGTTTAGTTTTTGGTTTTCTCAATACCATTTGATTTTACATAAAATTTTTCAGCAGAAAAGTACTACATTCACTGTATCGTGAGTTTACTGATAATAAACGACATGAAACGTCTTTTTATAGGCTGAACCAATATCATTGAGCCCATAATCTCTTATCTTATCGTTGATATCGTTGAAGCCAAATATTTTTATGGCCACTGTCGTTACTGCTAGTAACAATACTCGTCTCGTAAAGCAATCGGCTAAATTGCCGAAATCGTCACACGCCACCCCATTCATGAGGATTTTTTACCAACCCTTGTTAACTACAAAAATGTTATAAACAACATTTATTTTCAACCCAATTTAGACTTAATGAGGATGGTGTAAGAAAGGTTTTTGAATGGACTTGTCGTTGTTTATATAACTAATTCATAGTGTCGTTACGTCATTTGACTAACGACACCTTAATATGGCGCATTTAGCCAGGGATAGACTCATTGTGAGAACGCAATGTATCGAAAAGTTTTAATTTCGGTTTATGGTTCGTGCGAATGGGGTTGTTTTGGGAACTGTCAACAGTATAATGAAAACAATTGAAAGAGATTTAATTGAAAAAAAAGTAAAAATAAAGTATTAAGGAAGGGATACATACATACTTTGTTTATTTGGATTAGGTTATTATTAGTGAAGAATGCAGTTTTTAAGGATCCTACTAATATTATAAATGTGAAAGTTTAGATGTTTGGATGTTTGGATGTTTGGATGTTTGGATGTTTGTTACTCAATCACGTCAAAACAGCTGAACGGATTTGGCTGAAATTTGGGACACAGATACTTTGTAGCCTGGAGAGGAACATAGGCTACTTTTTGTCCCGGAAAAATGTCAAACTCCCGCGGGATAACGTCCTGTAGTCCACGCGGGCGAAGCCGCGGGCGGAAAGCTAGTTATTGAATAATACTAAGGTTTCCTCATCAGTTTCTGATTATTTTAAACTGGATTTAAAGTAAATAATGTCTCTATGATTAGATTATTGAGTGCCAATTTCGCTCATACGAGAAATATATTCGAATATTAGAATTGCTTAGTTTTTCGCATATATCACTCACATATCGCATTAATTATTCAATAATAGATTTTCAATTTAAAAACTTTTATTACGATGCTTCATAAGTGCTTGAAATTTTATTAATATATCAGAGGGTAATTTTGTATGGATACCGTACTTAAAACATTTTTGACTGTAGCATCATACCCCACGCGTTTTGGTGCCCTCATGGAGTAGTTTAATTATTCTAAGAACCAGGTCTGAATATAATTGGAGACAAAATAAGTATATGAGTATTGCAAATTCAACACAAATGTACCTAGATATGGAAAATGAATATTATTATCCAATTTTTCAAATGAATATATCTTTATTTGTCAAGTAAGTACTAATATTCGGCCTTACTTTTTAATACTTTTTGAATTATTAAAATACTTTATAAGGCCCATAACTCGATAAAAATCATAATGCTACAACTATTTTAGTATCTGGGTACGCTGTTATCCATTGACCTTCATACAAACACTCATATTGAAACTATTTTAGAAAACAGCATGGGAAATACAAAAAGCTAATCTATTTTCATTTTGCGTCTTAGTTTATGTTTTGATTTCTTAACTTTCGCTACCTATTTTATTTTTTATGTTTCTCGCATGTCCATCAGTGTCGAAGAGATTACGAGAAACTACCTATACTTACCGGTTAAAAAATCAACTGAAAATGTCATGAAGCTGTATCACCTATTTACAACACGAAGGCTGACGAAATAACTATTTTACAAGCTTTTTATGAACTTGCCATGTTAGTTAGTATGTTAGTTAGTTAGTGGGGGACATATCTTGCAAGCTTAATTTGACCCACTTCCCAGTGTCCGATGGAGCTGAAATTTTGTATACAGGTTTGGTTCAGATGACAATACAATATTAAAGTACAATCAGCAAAAATGCTTGTCATAAAAATAAAATGTTTACTAAAGACTTATTCATAACCCGTATAACCAACGTAAAATATAACACATAAAACAAGAAAGAGGTAAGAATTAAGATTGAAGCGTGGAGTCGAAAACAAGGTTGTTGTCATGACAACTACTTAGGAGAAATTCTAATCGTATAATGTTTATACTACTTATGTATCGAGGCTTTGTTGTTTTGAGCTAAACAATTTCCACGTGAGCTTCGCAATTCTTACCTCATTCGTGCGTACTGTGATACAGCCCGTATATCAGATAACTTCTCATTTAGTCTAACTTGTCTATTACCGTGACATGATTAGGGGTAGGTATGTTCCAAAAGGACGGTAAAAAGTAATAAAGACTGAACCCCGATCGAGATTAAGCTAACGCCACTGAGCCACAGGGCGCTGGGTCGCAGCGGGGCGCCTTTGTCCCGTTTTATTGGCGCCCTGGGCCCTGGGGTCCAAGGTTCGGCTCCTCGCTTTGTCACCCACGATTATGGAACACTGTACTTGTAATGATACGCATTCTGTTAATTTTCGCGACATGATCGTAGTAGTTACGTTGGGTGGGTGGAGTTTTATTTTGGATTGATATTAATTACTTTTGTAAGGAACATTATTATTAGGTAAGTAGGTATATTACATATTTATGTATATATCATACATATTACTTTTTATTTAAATAAAAAAAATGTTTCAGGAATATGTCTATATTTATACATATTTTATTGTTTTAAAGAATCCGATATTAAAGCTATAAGTTAGAAGAAAACTACTTCATTGACTTACGAGTTAGTAGCAAAATTAGTGTACATGTAGGTACTATTTCAATTTAGGATGAAGTGATAAAATGATAAAATGATGACGGGATAAAATTCATTCCGAACAAGGTTCCTGGTAGTTTCAGGAACTTTGTTCGGGAAAGCTTCAATTTCGGGAAAGCTTAAAAATGTACTTACGAAAATTTTATGAACTAAACGCATTAAGATGTAATGTACCTATCTGTCTGACCTAATAATAATAATCATAATCATAATCAGAATCATTTATTGCATTAAATGTGGTGGTGCCAAAATGGTGTCAAAAATAAAGACATCAAGAAAAAAATACATAATATTTATATGGTACTTATTCTATTACTATCTATTTAGGTACCAAATGACTTTAATTTAAATAATGTCTCTGATACAAATAATTTGCACGATAAGTCATCAATCAAATGAATGATGATATAAATATAATTTTGACAATAATTTGTAAATGTTATCTTGTTTAAAGTAATTGTAGGTACTTCCAAGCTTCTGATAAAAATAAAACTTTCTTTTGTTATTTAAATTTTTACTTTATTTGCATTCACAATGCAATTTTTATTATTGAAAAATGGAAAATGAAGTATAATTTTTTTAAAAATCGACCCATCTCACAACCCGGTCCCATATCGGAGCTACAGTGGCGGTCATATAATTAAAGACACCAGTCGATTTTCATACAAACGAGGTAACTTTGAAGCCTTGGTTCTCCGCCAGAGATTGACGTAGCTGTGATCAGATGATGGCCATCTAGGGAGTGAAGGGAGGAGATTCAGATCGCTATACAAATCCAACTGATCTGATCAGCATTCTAAAAGATATAAGGATATGTTTAAAAAATCCGCATAATTAGCATAAAATTGTATGGAAATCCTGAAACTGAAAACTCTGATTCTTATATCTCTTAGAACGCTGATCAGATCAGTAGGTTGTGTAATGCGATCTGAAGCTCCTCCATTAACTTCCTGGATGGCCATTATCATATCACAGCTAGGTCAATAATTGGCGGAGAACCAATGCTTCAAAGATACCTCGTTAGTATGAAAATCAACTGTTGTCTTTAATTATCTGACCGCCACTGTAGTTGTGAGACGGGTCGATTTTTTCTAAATACTTACTTCATTTTCCACTTCATTTTGTGTTAAATTAAAAGCCAATAGCAAACCTTGTCCATATTGCTATTAAAAGTGCGTAAGTACTTGTAAGTAAAGCGGGTATGTACTCAACAAGCGTTAAACGGCTGAAGTCATCAGAACGCACCCTTTGGAATGGAGTGTTTGCCTCGGGCCACTGATACCGCTGTTGCAGTTCACATGCAGTCATGACTGCACTCGGTGACTGCGTCGAGTGGTTTCGAAACACTTACCGAACGCCAGCTCTGTTGTGAAATGGTTTCGAAAATACGATTGTGCGTTTTAAAGTGACGCTATAGGGTTTGGAATAAACTCTTTTTTGTAATTCTATTATTAGCTTATGATTGCTATTGAAATCCAAGAATTCTTAAGTGATAAAAGTTGCATGTGGATCTAGTGAGACAAAATTATTTTAATTTTGAATGTCATTTCATTTTTACTTAAATCTTCAAACCATTGATCTGACATCACGAACAAATTTTTGTATGGACGTAATACTGAAATCGCATAAATGACGTCGATTATTGAATTCACAGTGTAGTGTAAAGTGATGCAAGACAGTGTTGTAAACCAATACGTTTGGCGATGTTGTGTTCCATGATGGTTTATTGGCTTCGCTGGTGATAATTTCAGCACACGACCTGCGTCGAGTCCTACGAACAGACCATAAGACACAACATCCCTCTGGTATAATGATAAAAACACCACAGTTGCGAAATATAGACGCAACCGTATCTAACGCCCGAATTCTCGAACGCAAATCATCTTGGGAGCGTCTCAAACATCATGCCATCTCTTTCATACGTTTGACATTTAAAGTGACAGGGCGATGTTTGAGACGCTCCCAAAGATAAGTAGCGTACGAGTATTCGGGCATTAGGAACATTATTATAAGAAGTACAGTCGGACCAATTTAATCGTTACCCACACCATAGCTTTATTTTCCAACAAATATTAAAATCCAATATGGTCGAAAGTCGAATTTCAAGCTTGTTGACATTGACACAGTACCCCTAGTGTAAGTTTTTATGTCAAAAAACGCAAACTATCGTGAGTGCGTATTTATGTCAATTTGTATGAAAACTGCATAAGCGCGCTACTCGCCGCTAGAGGCGCCGTACTCGAAATAGTTTGCGTTTGCTTGACATAAAAACTTACACTCGGGGTACTGAACTGAACTTTATAGTTTTGACGCGTTCAAACAAATAATGAGTAAAATTGGTCATGATTCGGTTAGTTCGACTGTACATGACTATTACGTCATCTATGTTCACTCAAGAATTATTGCGTCATCAATGCGTCATGATTCCACCATTTTCACGTCAAAAGTAAGTGTTTGATAATTTCGTCACGTTACACAGAAGCAGAGTGGCGCAGTGGAAGCGTGCTGGGCCCATAACCCAGAGGTCCGTAGATCGAAACTACGCTCTGCTAAGATGACTTTTTGATTTTTTTTACGAGTTTAAATTAATACTTTCTTTAATTTTTTTTCTTATTTAACATGCAACAAGAATACAAGATTTGATACAAGAAACTTTTTGTTGCTTGTCAAAAAGCCCCTAGATAGCGCTCGCAACGTAACCACCGCATCACCACACCGAGTTTTGTTTAAAAACAACCCCGCAAACACAAACAATTCGCGTTTGTTTTATCACGGGATACTGATAATTCGTACCACGTGCGCTTCGCTTATGTTTTCACAGCGGCCGGGGGCGCTGCGGTGCGCTTCGGAAAACCGCCAAATAGATAGCCAATAATTTAACGTAGCGTAGACAAATGAAAATAAAAACAGGTGTTAGATAAATTCCCGATAAAACCTATGTTTTTCCGAGAAAAAAGGAATTTTAAGGTTGGGAAAATAAAGGAATTTTCGCTGTTTTAAACTTTGTGGAATTCGTCGAAATCAAAACGTTTTATTTAATATTATTTAGTAAATATAAATCATTATTTTTTGACGACCGATTTGGCGCAGGGGTGGGCTACCCGCCTTCTGCGCCGGTGGTCTCGGGTTCGATTCCCGAACAAGATAAATATTTGTGTGCATGAACATGTCTATTTGTCTTGGTCTGGGTGTTAACTATGTATATTAAGTATGTATTTACAAACAAAAAGTATTTAAGTATATATTTATCCGTTATCAAGTTTTCCATGATACAGTTTCTTAATGAAATTAACATGGGCTTAGATAATTGGTGTGAATGTAAGAAGTTATTTATTATTTATTTATTTATTATTTATTTACTTTAATTTTATTTAGTTAATCTGACGACTGATTTGGTGCAGGGTTACGGATACCTGCCTTCTGCGCCTAAGGTCTCGGGTTCGATTCCCGAACAAGACAAATATTTGTGTGCATAAACATCCCTATTTGTCTTGGTCTAGGTGTTTTCTTTAAAACTAAGTATGTATTTACAAATAAAAGTATTTAAGTATAATTATAT
The DNA here is from genome assembly GCA_949710035.1 of Crambus lathoniellus. Classification (NCBI taxonomy): domain Eukaryota; kingdom Metazoa; phylum Arthropoda; class Insecta; order Lepidoptera; family Crambidae; genus Crambus; species Crambus lathoniellus. The sequence continues at coordinate 1,238,796 of OX453299.1, read as the reverse complement.
TTATGACACAGTTTTATAATGAAATAATTGGTGTGATTGTAAAAAAATATTTATTTATTATTCATTTTGTGATCATTTCATGACTCCTGAAATGGTATGGAAAGTTATTTTTCTTAGTAATTTTTTTTGCATTTACTATGCAATTTTTATTACTGAAAAATGGAAAATGAAGTATTTAGAAAAAATCGACCCGTCTCACAATCAGCTCCGATGGGACTCGAACCCACGACCTTTCGCTTTCCGGGCGACTGCTCTGCTATGCAATTCTCTAAGCAACACATCGACGCTGCACGCAGCGCTGAGATCATGGATGTTACATCGGTCACATCGTTCGCTGCAATCATGAGGTTTCATTTTGATATTCTGTAAGCTCTACTAGCTCGCCGACGATCTCTCGGCTGCATGAACGCAAGGCTGATCGCAAGGATGTACCATAGAGTAAGTAAGCATAAATGGGATGTGCTAGAGGGTATACTTTGTCTACTCTCTGGCCTCATGTCACTGACCCACGAAGCTCGACTTAATTCAGAGTATTAAGTCAAACTTCATGCACTGACCTCTATTATTACCAAATTATTACACACTGGACTGGCTGCTGTCATATTATTTTTGTGGTTATTTGAGTATCGCCATTTTGGCGCTGTAGACTAACTAAGCCATGAAGTTCGACTTAATACTGAGGTAACTGGAGAGTGCAGTACGAAAAATTTTTTGAATACCACAAATAACACAGTGGCTGTCTTCCGTCTCACCTACACTTTAAAAAAATACGTATGGTCATATGAGACAGCTGACAGCCACTACATACATAAATGTCAAATTTGCTGGCGACACTTTTTTATTCAGGGTGAGAGCTCCAGTTACCTCAGAGTATTAAGTCAAACTTCATGAACTAAGCTGTAGGCAGATACGAGTGTCCATGTAACTAAAAATAGTGATGCTCCTATGTCAACTCTGTTAATGATTATGTCAAAATTAGTTCTCGGGACACTCGTAGTGGCGCTTCAAATTGCCACACAAAATTAGCTGTCATTTGTATGGAGACAGCCTGTCCAGTGTGTAATAATAGAGGTCAGTGCCACTAATACATTTTAGATGTTTCTTTATAATAAAAAAAAATTATTTCATCGATGTGTATGTATATATTATTTAATTTTATGCCTTTGCGTTCATTGCCTTTGCGACGACTTGGAAAAGAAAGCAATACCTTCACTGTCTGTCACTTATTCGGCAAAATTTTATCCTCGAGTCCTCAGAACAATAACTAATCGAGTCAGTGTCAGATACAGTGCCACAAAATTTTCTGTTCCATTGGCCAAAATGAGAAACTATCATGTTTTTTTAAATGTCATTCTGCTGTCAAGTTGATGTCAAACCATAGCGCTGCTGGAGGCTGAAGGTCTTGGAAGTCAGGGCCGGGTAAATTGCTACAAAAAAAAGAAAAACGTACATAGCGCCGCTGTCACCGGAACAGAAAAGTTTGTGCCACTGTAACTGCGCGCGACTGGGGCGTTTTTGGCGCTAGTTACAGTACATTTTTTTCTAAGGTTAAGGCTTCGATCAACAATTAACACTTATGGTACCTACCTAATAGAGTAGCAATATTGAGCAGCGGGAGTTATTCTGTCCCAGCCGATATCTCGGATACACACTTTGTGCAACGTTATCGACTCTCAAAGGCGGCCTTTACATTTCTATGTAGCGTAAGTAGCACATTAAGGAGTTACAGCGACCTTCGGAGCCTACAAAGAGTCCCACTTGAGACTAAGGTATGTTTATTTCACATCTTTGTTGATTGACTTTCTTCTTGACTACTATAGGCAAAATAGGTCTTACCTAGGTATTACATTCGGTATTTAGAATTTTGCTTTTTAGGTGCTGTGTGCGTTATTTTTTTATGCAAACGGAGACTACCAACGGCTGGTTCGGGTAGCCAACCGCTTTACGAAAGAAGCTATGCTCCAAATCGATTTATGTATCAGCGAGGTAACTACAGCCCTTACCCACCCTAAGGTCATTAACATAAAATTTCCCAATACACAAAAGTAAATTAAAAACTTATATAAGTACCTACTTTGTTTAATTTATGTTTTTATTTTTATAGACAACAAACTTAGTTCCTAATGTTCTTTATTTCATAGGGTATTCCTTGCTTCGTAGGTTCTGTAGATGCCTGCCATGCCACCACCTGTACCACTGATAGAGCGGTGGATTTTGGCTGCCTTCCATTTTGTATTTCCACACCTTTACATGCAAACAGAAAAACTAATAAATAATTAAACAAACTTGTAAACATGCAATGATGTTTGTTTTTGACATAAAAACCATACATAGATATACCTTTTTCCACTTTTCAACCGGCTTGGAACTGCCGGCTATGTCCAAATTACGGAAACTTTTGAGTTCTACCCACTTGTTGTGGGCCGTTACTCATCCATGGCGGCACTCACAAAATTGATTTAAGTCACCATTTCTGAAAAATTAAGCAATATTGTAAACCGCTTTCATAAACAAATGTTTCAAGATATTTCATATTTAAACAATATTGGATTAGCGCGAGCCGCGCGAGCGAAGCGCCAGAGTATCTTACCGCACGAAGCCTCTCAGCCTGTAACTCGAAAACTATACATTTCCTAGAGTTGGGGTTTAGACAGGGGGGTAGCCTCCTCCCCCTCCCTCTTGCCACTTCCCTCCCCTTCTCCCTCCGAGTGGCCCATAATTGTACTTACTAAAAGTTTTAAAACCCAAACTACGCACTACAACTTTTATTGGCTCGTAACACAGACCATCTAAGCTCAAGCAGAGAAGTTGACTGGGCTGCTGGGAGAAAGAACAAACTCGCATCTTGCCACTGGACATGCTCGCACAGCCAATGCCAGGACCCGAATGCGTAATGGATGGACAGAAATTTCTAGGGTCTGAACAGGAAGGCATCGGGTGTGTCATAGATATCAGCAGTGGGAAAGCAGTGGGCTAAGGTACAGACCTATTAAAAAAATAGATTTTATTACAAGTCAACAGTATGCGGCGGATACTTACAGATTTTTAATCCATTGACGCCTGACTAGACGAATAGGGCCGGAGAACAATGGGAAATCTATTGTGTCTCATTTCTGGGGCGTTGAAGAAAATAATCCTATATTACTACTTGAATTTTCACTATTACTATTAGAAATCCTTGACAACATCCACAAAATATAAGCTTTTACGTTTGACAATGGTTTGACATTAGAAATCGTGGCTGTACGTCGATGGCAAAGCCATCTTCTATCTCGCTCATTTCACGGGAGCGCAAGCAGCCGAGAAATAATAGCGGGCCATGTCGATTGTCGATGCTGCGGTCGAAGCTGAGGCTGTTTCACTTAGAGAATACCAATTTCATACAAAAAATTGAAAATAATTGATTACTTATCACGCCGCTTACAGCCGTGAGGCGCTAGTGTCGAACAGCGTTGAAAAATATTTTTCACCTCTACAGCTCGAAAAGGGCGCTTTTGGCGCCTAAAAACTCGCAGCAAAATCGATTTTTGCTGCGAGCGTGAGGCAAAGTGCTTTTTTAATTTCTTACACCAACTTTTGAAATAATTAAGAAAAAAGAAATAGAGTGACAAGGATGAGACTTTTAAAATTAATATGAGCAAAAAGGATAGATAGATAGCTTTATGTCGATGGACATGAAATATAAAGCTTAAAAAAGAAATACACGGATACCAAAGGTTCGAAATAAAGAGTATGGACGAAATGAGGTCGCATGCATGATATAAATATAAAATAAGAAAAATTAATGAATTCTAATAACAAATTATATAAATACGATTGTACTACTATTGCTTTTTATTAAACACGCAATATTTAAAATAAATAATATGAAGTGAACATTATATCGACATCGCTTAGTAAAATATCATGTTTGGTTTTCATAAAAATTACATGCAGTGCAGTTTTTGAACGCAATGCAAACAGTTACCTTCAACTTGCATAACTACACCAATTTTACTCTTAATTATTAATTTTGTAATTTTGATGTTTTCTTTATTGTTAAATGTTGCCGTCAATGTTTTTTTTCTGACCTGTAACACTTTTCTCGCTGGTAGAGGTGAAAAGTTGTATGTTTAACACGAGAGCAAAATTTTCTGATGTCTCGTGCCTTTAAATCACTAATTGTGCTCAGTAGTCTATATTTGAATCACTCGCTACGCTCGTGATTCAATTTTAGACTACTTCGCTAGTTCGTGATTTAAGTTCAGCACTCGCAGCGAAAAATTATTTTGCTCTCTTGTATAACAAATAACTATTAAAGAGTACCAATGTACACGTTCACCGCTGTTGCAGCCACTGCCACCAAGGCTGTACGATGTTTGCGCTTAGAGAATCGCACTGCTGGTATGGTATGGAAAGTTCCGGAAAATCAATAAAACCTTAGAAATAACACAAAATTCATTTTTGAAGTGAAATCTTCTTTAGCGGCGTTGTGCACTTTTTGTGATGGGTAAAAAATGTTAAACTCGCGTTTCCAAAGCTCAGGTTAGAAAACGGGCGGCATTAAAGGCAGAAGGCCTCGGTTCAAATCCAGTCCGTATTTTTTTTTGTCAAATTCCTTTTTTTGTGAAAAAGTCTAGGAAGCCCTATTCACTTCTGCCGGCATCGGCACTCCCGGAGTGCAACCCGTTTTTTTATTGAGTGTTAAGTGAAGCCGTTTAAATTAATAAAAAGTGGTTTATTAACAGTAGGTACACGCAGCAATTTAGTCCGATCTTTTTTATAAAATTCGTCTATTTTATCAAAATTATGGTACATTCAGGCACAAGTCAGCCGTCATTCATCAAAATCGAGTTTGTCAAAGTGCATACACAATGAGGGCAGCGCGGGAGGAGCCGCGTGACAAGACGAGTGCAGCACCCTCGCAACTTCGTTACGTCACGCATTATTATGTAAATGCCAATTTTAAACCACTTGTTAACTAGTTAGCGACGAAAAATACCTAACTGCACCCCTAATAAGCCTAAGGCTGCTTACTGGCTGTGCATAATCGATACGAATTGACAAACGAAGCGTTCGCCTGTCAAATTCTTGTTTTCAGTGTAACAAAAGACTGTGGACTCGGCGTTACTGCTGTTATAACACCCAACTTTCAACCTTATGGCTTTGGAAATAAGGATTTGTTCCTTGTAAGTGGGTTGTCGTGTCCGTAGGTGCGTAATGGGGTCTTGTTATGGTAATCGGTGCCCTGAGGGCTTGGGGCTGCAACTGCAGCTAAGACGGTTATCGGAAACCATCGATTCTGAGCCTAATCGATACTGGTGTTATAGAAAATTCAGTAGCAGTTGCGGATAAGAAAAAAGATGACGATAGACGAACCATTGAACCATGTCTTCATACTGGTACTCAAGCCTAAAGGTAAAACTTTGAAAATAATTTATGAGAAAATTCCTTGTTTTATGTTGAGTAGTAACTATGGATTCCGGGAGTAGTGTCTGTGGTAGTGTGCTTCCACCTTCAGCCTTATCACCACTTACAGTGCGACAACGTTTTCTGTTTCGGTGGCCAAAACTGGAACTAACGTGTTTTGTTCATAATGTCATTTTACTGTCAAGTTGCACTGTCCAACCAGCGCTGCTGTCACCGGAACAGAAAAGATTGTCGATCTATAACATCAGGTAAGATGAAGGCTAAGTGCTACCACAGTAAATATATATGCTACTTGGTGCTACCCCGTTGTAGATAAAAAAATGTATGGAATTTAAACTAATTTTTCATGACAATACTGCAATAAACTAACCGCCTCTGAACGGAAGGAACTAAAGTTCATCATCATCATCATCAGCCATTTAATGTCCCCACTGCTGGGGCACTGGCCTTCCTTATGGATGAATAAGGAGAATGAGCCATGACCCACCACGCGGGCTCAGTGCGGATTGGTGGGTATTAACGACTGCAAGTGCAGCCGGGACCAACGGCTTAACGTGCCTTCCGAAGCACGGAGGAGCTCGAGATGAAAAGTTTTTGGTCACCCATCCCGTGACCGACCATTGCGAACGTTGCTTAACCTCAACGATCGCAGGCCGAGCGCGCTATCCACAGCGCCACGGGCTCCTCTAACTAAACGAACCTCGAACTAAAGTTAGCATTAGGTTTTCTTAGGTATCATATTAAAAAAAAACTAAAAATCTTTATGTGGGACGTTATATTACCACACTTTTATTAGCTTCACTTGTAACTAAGTCACAATGTAAGAAAATCTTGGAAATCAATTTTAACCTACTTATAATTGTCGTATTGATTTGAAACTTTGCAAGTCTATATGAATCCAATGACAATACAATAGTTTGCTACCATCGAGCTGATCTGATGATGGAGTCAAGAGGTAGGCAATAGAACTCTTTAATGGCTGCTAGGAAACCCCTCGAGTTTAGGCTCATTTCTTTTGTTCTGATGATACCTATTCGCTACACTTGATGGTGAGGGTCTGATGATGGAGCAGGGAGGAAGACAGTGGCATTTCTTAATGACCACTAGGAAACCCCTCGAGTTTGGCCTCCGTTGTTTCGTTCTGATGAGACTTATGAGTCGCACTTGGTGGTGAGGGTCTGATGATGCAGCAGGAAGGAAGCCAGTGACACTCCTTAATGACCAATAGGAAACCCCTCGAGTTTGGGCTCATTTGTTTCGTTCAGACGAGACCTATTTGCTACACTTGGTGGCGAGGGTTTGATGATGTGATGATGGAGTTGGGAGGAAGCCAGTGCCACTCCTTAATGACCACTACGAAATCTTTTGAGTTTGGGCTCATTTGTTTCGTTCTGATGAGACCTATTCGCTACACTTGGTGGCGTGGGTCTGATGATGGAGCAGGGAGAAAGTCAGTAGCACTCCTTAATGGCCAATAGGAAGCCTTTCGAGTTCTAGCTCATTTGTTTCGTTCTGATGTGACCTATTTGCTACACTTGGTGGTGAGGGTCTGATGATGGAGCAGGGAGCAAGTCATTGCCACTCCTTAATGACCACTTAGAAACCCCTTGATATGGGCACATTTGTTTCGTTCTGATGAGACCTATTCGCTACACTTGGTGGTGAGAGTCTGATGATGGAGCAGGGAGGAAGTCAGTGGCACTCCTTAATGACCACTAGGAAATCCCTCGAGTTTGGGCTCATTTGTTTCGTTCTGATGAGACCTATTCGCTACACTTGGTGGTGAGGGTCTGATGATGCAGTAAGGATGAAGTAAGGGTTCGGCTCGCGCATCTGGTAACTAATAGACTCCACTTGAATTTGTAAAACAAATACATACAATCACGCCTTTGAGTTATAATGTTTACGGGGTGGGCAGACACATGAATGGACTGTGAAATCGATTACCATCCATCCATAGCTTGCCATTTATTAAACTAAAAAGTAAAAAATAAATATGTAGTTTAAAAACTATAAAAACACACTTTTATAGGAACATACTAAAAAGTACAAAATAACCGACTATTCAGTAACTGAAATTAAAAAGCGTGGTGCGCCCTTTGCAAAGCATGCATTCAAGTAAGTACTTAATATTGACAACGCGCACCACGCTTTTTAATTTCAGTTACTGAATAGTCGGTTATTTTGTACTTTTTAGTATGTTCCTATAAAAGTGTGTTTTTATAGTTTTTTAAACTACATATTTTTCTTTTCTTGCTAGTGGCCACCTTCTATTTCTCCCCTACTTACTCCAAATTCAGTTATCCTTTTTAGGTTTTTTTCCACTTCACATCTATGAATTTCCCTCGAATGCTTCGGAAGCACCCCCATTGGGCCCACGCAAGGCGTAAGGCGCGTAACGCGGAAGGCCAGTGCGCCAGCAGTGGGGTATTAAGGCGATGATTCCCGACCGAAATAGGGACGCTAACGCTTGCTCGGTCAACGCAATTTTCGTATATTTTTCAGTAACTAAAACCAAGTATACTGCAAGTAATAGGATATTTGGATTACGATCAGACGGATGTTTGGGATTTTATTTGACACAGTTAAATATCACCAATCGAAAAAAAACGGCCGGAAGCACTAGATAAATAACTGTAAAATAACATATATTTTTCTAAATTTTGAGTACTTGTGGTTTGCGAGTAATCCATAATTTAAAATACCCTATTTTCGGGAATTGGTGCCTTAAATGACAGTACCTGAAATGTTATGTTAGCTACGATTATATAAAGAGTACCTACCTAATAAAAGGAAATCCTTACTTCCTTACTTAAATTATAAACGCGAAAGTTTGTATATATAAGTATGGATGGATGTATCATCAACATCATGTCAGCCGAACGACGCCCACTGCTGGGCATAGGCCTCCCCCAAGGATCTCCACAACGATCGGTCCTGCGCCCGCATCGCCCGCATCCAGCGGCTTCCCGCGACCTATGGATGTACGGATGTTTGTTACTCTTTCACGCAAAAACTATTAAACTGATTTAGTTGAAATCTGGCACACAGATAGTAGATAGCCTGGATTAAAACGTAGGATACTTTTTATCCCGATATTCCCACAGGAACGGGAACCACGCGGGTGAAACCGCGAGCGGCCGCTAGTAAATTATAATTTGTATCAGTTACCCCATTATCAACATTGCGCAGTCTTTCCGCTAGGGATCATTGCGAATTTCTGAAAATGAAAGGGCTAAATATAAACAGCTCCGAAGTTAATGTACGGACCCCTCGAAGGGTTGCCGTAATGACTGAAATTATGTCCGAATGCCGGAGCATCTTTATATTTCATGCCGATATAATTTAGTATCGAGGATTGAATTAAATTGCCGTTTCTTAGTCAACAGTTTGGGTGATGTGTTGATGTTATTCTGTCTTTAGATTTTATTGTAAATTCTATTTGATTATGATGGGGTATTTAATTAAATTTTTGAGAATTAGATTTGGTTGTTCATTGGATATTAGTTCAAATTACGAGTATATACTTTCTTTAATTTTTTATCAGAACAAATAGTAACACAATTTTTACATACCTATGTCTATCGTTACGAACAACTTTTACTGTCATGAAATCACGAAAATAGAAATTTGCTGTTTCACATAACATTACAATACCGACTCAACCATTTAGGGAACAGCAGATTTTTTATCAGATGTGTAAGTGGAGGTATACCTAGGTAAGCAAATGGTATATGAACTTTATTTAATACTAGCAGATTCTCGCGGTTTTACCCGGAAGAATGTAGGTTTCTAATGGTCAAAGAATTTTCTAAATCGGTCTAGTAGTTTCGGAGTCTATTCAATTCAAACAAACAAACAATCATAACTTTCCTGTTTATAAAATTAGTAAGTATAGATGGAGATTAAACAAACAGGAAGACAAATAAATGTGTTATAATAGCAACATAAAAAGCCTTCGTCATAACATCTCTTTATTACACCATAACTTCGTTTATACGTAGTCTGACTGTCATGTCAAGTAAATAGTTGTTTATAAAGTTCTATAGTTTGATTCGTATGGAAGGAAAACTGGGACGGAGCCCGCCTGGTATGTCACGTCCTCATGACGCATACCGAATGCCATTCTCGAACCTTGATGAGGTCATTCACTATGAGTTATGCCTCTTTCCAAACACAAATACCTTCATTTTATTGAAATTCCCCAACAAATTAAAACGGAACATTTATAACATCAAAGTATACAGAGCGTTATCAGGAATGTAGTATTTTTGTTTACTTACGATTGGCACTGCACGCGAGCGCGCCCCTCCCTCCCTCCACCATTATCTTCCATCTCTGTCGCATTTTGACAGATCGAAACACCACGTGAACGTGACACGTCACTTGTACACAGTCCTCAGAGCAGCAACAACGACCATCGTCTCGACTTGCAAAATGGAAATAGCTGTTTTAATCTATGGTATGCGCCGGTTTTGGCGCGCTTTTCTGCCATTTGTTTTTCGAACACTGTCCCTCACTGGCATTTCGCACTTCGTTTAGAGCTTACAAAAGAGGTTTTATATGTGAACAATCAAGGTATAAAGTCAGGTATTTTGGCTTTTCCCAAGCGGTGGGAGCGTTGAAAAGCAGCGAGTTGGCTGAAAGACGTAGCCGTACTGGCTGAATACGCTTACTCTCGCTCGTTCAACTAAATTTTCAATTCAAACAGGGTCTTTATAAGGGTAGTGACGCTGTACAAAATTTACATATCGACGTAATAAACCAGCCGGGTGTCTGATTTGAATTCTGAACACGTACTTATATGGATTTTTGTTTTGCAAAAAGTTCGCTTAATTCTTTTGATGATGGACGTTCTTTTACGGATATAACTGAACGTTTGTTTTCTTATGCAAATGAGGTGGACTTGGTGCTCGTGTAATTTCTCTATTAACATTTCGTTTCTACATTTCTGTCGTTTTCTTTTAGGAGTTTATATTTGGTCATATTTTTTTCATGTATTTTTCTCAAGTATCTCATATTAAGATGTATCGATGAGCTCAGTGGCGCCGCCAATGGAAATAAATCAATTGCATTTTATTAAAGGCTTGGAATAAAAGTTTTGGTTATTCCGCGCAGGTGAAAGAGTGGAATGCATTTTATAAATATACTTTTGAAAACTCAAACTTACGCAATAAGTCGTGAATTTCAATAGTGCCAAAAGTTGCCACATTTGGCAATATCGAGATCCATAACTTAGTGCTCATATTTGAGGCCATGAAAAAACAATTAAAAATTGCATTTTGCTCTTCTATTTGCGCGAAATAACCGAAACTTTTAATCCAAGCCTTTAATAAAATGCAATTGATTTATTTCCATTGGCGGCGCCACTGAGCTCATCGATACACCTTAAGGTGCTATTTTTGTTAAAACAATGAAATGAAGAAAAACATTTTAATCTTACTTATTTTCTACACGTGTACCTGTTAAGTGTAATAAGACCACGCCCACACACAAACATCAATGAACGTCTAATGCAAAACCCGCTCATAATTCACGCTAATAATTCACATTTATGCAAAACAACATCAAGATAACATGTGATTAGTGATCGTTTTAATGCTCGTATTCATAATCAGACATAATACGTACGTACGTATTCAATATTCATTATACCATGTGTCCGATGTCGGTCCCGATAAACCTTTTTCTTATGACGCTACTTATTACTGTAAGCTACTGTTTAAATAGTAGTTTATGTGACTGTCGCATAATACCGAGTTATGTGCAGTCTCATACACTACTTTATCTACACTCATTGTTTTATTTATTTATCATATATTTCGAAAATTAAGCAAAAAAATATTAATTATAAAATGTGGATTGGCGCCAAACCCCACTGATATGAGTCTATACGGTCTATACATTCTAAATTCAAAATACTAATTTTAAAAAAGTTTCTTATTGTTGCCGGCTAAAGAAGGGCTTGAAAGAGTTTGAAGTCGGGGCCGGTAAATTCTACGGTTGCCATGGAGACTGAAAAATTAAGAAATATAAGTGTTTAATAATGAGTGAAAGCTGTATCCGGTTGTATCATAATGACCATTATGATACAACCGGATACAGAGTTTTATTTTTTAGAGTTGACTATGGCATAAAGTGTATCAATATACGTTCAGACATGAGTTCATAATTCGATAATTATAACATGAGTGTAGATAAAATACTATTTAGTATTTTTTTTCTAAAAGGCAGGAAAAAGGATGTATAGGTACCTTGTGAATATTTATAATGGAATTAAACCATTTTTCTGCCTATTTAGAGATTTCAAAAAAGTCTAGTCTTTTGTTTGTATTGGTTCCAAATTCAAAATTCAAATTGAGACGCTGATCACAGCCAGCGATGATCGGAGTCGGCCGTTTGCGGGCAGTATCGATTTTTCCGTTCGCCCCCAACTTTGTTGACAAAGGCAGGTTCTTAAGGCAAATGAGATGCACCCCAAAGAATATTATGGGCAGACATCGCTCCACTATCGCTAGATATACCGTTGTGCGCAGATATCCGAGCCTCATATCGGCTCTTTATTGATCTTTTAACCGAACGGATTTTCCTTAGGCTTATTAAACTGTTGCCGATCGATTTCGATGGTATATACCTAGTTGTTTTTGTTAGTGGGCTTTGTTCGACCGTGGCGTGCTTGCAGTGTTACGACCTATGTTGTTGTTCTAGAGTACTTACTACATAGATAACACTAACTATGGGTTCAAAAACCTTACTAGAAAAATAATGAAATAAAAATATACTTAATAAAAAACTTGAACAAACTTACGAGGCAAAAAGAACCTAAAAATAAAACTTCTCTTTCGGTCTGGGGACTGCAAAAGAGGGTCCCCCGAACAAGAGAGAGATTTTATTTTTAGGTTTTTTGTGTCGGGGTTTGGTTATTTTTTTATTTTATATTTATTTCAATCTTTTTGAATTACTTACACACAAATATTTGTAAGTAAAGTACTTGAAAACCCATTATGCGCGTAAGATCACTACACAGCTAACAAAAATAGCTAATTAGGTACCTAAAAAGTAAAGCTACTGAATAGATCCATCTTAATGACGTCGACGATAATTTTATGTGCCGTGTAGTGCCGGCACATAAAAAGAATAGCACTACCCTCTCTCTTCCCGTGGGTGTCGTAAGAGCCGACAGAGGGAAAACTGCCAAAGGAGATGGGCAGCAGCGTCTCCATTTAACAGCAGGCCATACTGCGATCGCCAACCCGCCTGCCAAGCGTGGCGATTATGGCAAAACCCCCCGAAATGGTTACACACACTAAAAATCGGCCCCCAGTCCCCGGCGGCCCCGCTATTCCTAGCTACGGTAGCGGCTACCGACGATCTGGTCAAGGTCGCGGGAAGCCGCTGGATGCGGGCAGCGCAGGACCGATCGTTGTGGAGATCCTTGGGGGAGGCCTATGCCCAGCAGTGGGCGTCGTACGGCTGAAATGATGAATGACGTCAGCTTTCAAACAACCGCATCAAAATTCTTCCATTCTTCCAGGAGCAAGAGCACGATGCCAAAGACAGATACACAAACAGACACGTCAAACTTTTAACACTCCTCTTTTTCCAGTTGAGGGTTAAAAAAGACTTATTATAGTCATGATGACAGAAAAAGAAAACTATATTTTCATGTACAAATCAATGTAAAAAAGAAATGTCAGCAATGCGAAGAAACAGTTTTCTTACCAATGACAAAATTTCAAGAGCCTCTAATTTCCTACCAATTTTATGCAAACCTTGAGTAACAGTGAAACAACTGTTAACTAATTGTGTTAGCATTAAACCTGTTATATTAAACAACCAGATACTGACACTCGTTAATAACCTAACACCGAAACCACAATACGTTACCCAACAACCCGTTATCGCCCCTAAAACGCAACACACTGGCCACTCCAAAATCTTTTACACAAACAGCCACTCAACAATGTTTACCTTTATTTATTTACGTGTTCCCGAATAAATTCCCATAATGCATCACTTTGATCCGCTGCATCACATGCAAATGCGACGCAATCGGCAAGGGCGGCGTAATGCCCTTAATGCGAGCCCGTTAATATTTGGAAATGGAATAGATAAAAATATTCAAATCGCTAAGCCTTATCTGGGAACGTGCGTGCCTCGCCTGAGTGCTGGCTGGTAAGGATGTAGTGGTGGTGTTAAGGGCGTTGACCGATTTTGTTGGTTTTGTTTCAAGTTTCCTTCTAAACAGAACACTGTTTATATATAAGGATCACGATCCTTAGGACTTCACACGTAATATGCAACCAATAACACATACTTTATAATGTCTGAGTATTTAATACCAGTTTTAGGGCTAATAAGATCTCACTGGTCTTTTGTTTTAGTTACGTGGTGGTTTGATAACTCCTCGGAGTAATCTATGATTTTATATTTCCTTTGTCTAAAATTCGAATAGAGAACACATCAAACCATAACCAAGTAGTTTTTATTTACTCCAGCTGTGACATAACAGTAGAATATATAGATTTTGATCTATTCTTATTCCTGGGCCCCAAGTCTGCTAATTTTAATTAAATAAGATTCTATTGATATTCAATTGAGACTCAATTACGATTCCATTACGATTAAAACAAATTGGGTAGGTATTCTGTAAAAACTTGTACGTCAGCTCAATAGAATCGCAATTGAATCGCAATTGAATCGTAATTGAATCGTAATGGAGTCTCAGTTGGATAGTTAATGGTCTTGCCTTCTAAAATCTACTAAGAGACTAAATTAATGAATGACCGATAGTTTTGATAAAAATAAACGTTTTTGTAACATTTAAGATAATCAAATAGAATTAAAATTGCCCGCGATGAAGGGCATCGTTAGTAAAACATGACGCAATGATAATAAAACACTTTTATTCAAATACGGTGGCTGTAACCCAACTATCATTGAGAGTACTGTCAAATAAATGTCAAATGAGAGTAGAATACCGATTAACTCCACAATCGAGCTACGATTGTAATACGATTGAAGAGCAGACTAGCAAATATTCCGATGGCAGTTCAATGGCAGTTCAGTCGTATACCATTGGTCTTAAGTTAGTAGCAGAATACCAAAAATGTCAAAAACCGCTATTGAGATCCAATTAAGATTCAATTGAACCATTTGTAAATTAGCAGACTTGGGGCCCTGTAGTAGTGTTGAAACGTTCGGTGCATATAGCCGCAGTAAACTCTATAAATATACAAAGTCTCTTTTATTCCATTCACCATTAGGTTACGTATAGTTATCATTATTACAGTACCTACCAAGTGAAATTAATTTTCTGGGAGTCGCGCGTGCTTTGCTTAAGTGCTGCTAGATTCTAAGAATGTAATGATGATGTTGGTGACCAATTTGGACAGCTTCTTGTTCTTTAACGAAGTTTAAATTTAACAGTGTTTGCTTATGGATCATTATTTTTGCATTTGTCAATATAAAAGGTGTTTAGATTATCAAAGTACCTATTCTTTATCAAATTGTATTTTCTTGTGGAAACGTCTTAATTTTATTTGGTCTGTTTTACTTGCTGTAACTATTTTAATTTCGTCGCGCGTGCCCTGACCGAGTGTTGGGCGATGAGCTGGTAAGAATACAGCTTAGACGCGAATTTTAGAGCAACGACCGATTTGTGAGCTTTGGACTTACACCTCAATGTCATTGCTTCTTGTGCTGTTTGTCGAAGAATCATTAAAGATCGCTAACCAAAATGACATTGACATTTACAGTGTTGTACAGATCGGCAATCTTTTCTGTTCCGGTGACAGCGGCGCTATGGTTTGAAATCAACTTTACAGCAAAATGACATTAAAAACAAAACACGTTAGTTCCAGTATTCGCCACCAGAACAGAAAACGTTGTCGCAATGAATGCGTAACGTTCTTCGTTTGTTAAAAATTCCAATTCAATGTGGAGTACGCGCCATATAACTTGGCGCGTGTCAATATCTGGAGATAAAATTATGAGAAAAGAATAAGGTTTATTTTTCCGGTCAACAACGACGATCAGCGCCCGCAGCTGACCAATGCCAAGTTATAAGGCGCGGACTCTAGTACAAACATACTTCATGTCGTAACTTTCGAACTTATAGCTGTTTCATCAAAACACTCCACTCCATCAGGGATCCACTGCCCTGGCTATAACACCTTTTGAAGCATGACTTGACTGTTTATAGTCCTTATTAACAGTTACCACAGAGTCATCACCTTCCAACAACGAAGGAGGCAGCGTGCTTAAAAAAATCCTTGCCAAGGAGGTTTCACTTGTCACGAAAACCAAGGAGGTTACGTACTTCAAAAAATTCCTTGACAAAGGAGGTTTCTCTCGTCACGTACAATTCCATGACACATAGAGGTCACTAGTAGCGTTTTACCGTATCGACATTCGATTCGTCCGGCGCGATGCGAAGATAACGCGCCGTATACGATCCGCGCGTGACGTGAATAACAATTATTAATACTCCCCTCTGATAGATTTTAATCGGTCCTGGCCAGTGACAGGACGAGTATGACGGTTTTGCAGGGTTTTGTTTTTTACTTTTTAAATTATTTAAGGTTATTATTGGATTATTTCAAAGAGTTTGGCCAACGAAAGCTGTCCACGAGAAAAAGCGGTAATTTTAAAAATCCTGTTGTAGATGGTAGCCCTGAAAATACTCTGAAAAACTATGTTGATAGTTGATGTTTATTTTATTAGGTTATCAGAAAATAACGAAATAAATAGGTAAATAAATTACGTAATTAAATGCTAATAAAGAGTTTTTAAATAAGGATTTTTAAATTTGGCGCCTTTTCTCATGCTTTTGTTGGCCAGACTCTACTTGACTATTTGATATACGTGCTCACGTTGAAAAAGTTTTATAAAATACAAAGTCAAATAGATAAATGTTTCCAAGTCACTTTTTGGAGTGAACATTATAATTTCAATTTGTACACGAATCGGTATAACTCATATATCAGAGGAATAATTTAAAAGCAAAGTTTGAACTAAGTGGTAAGGTGAATTTAGCATTGGAGCGATCACAGACAATACGTCAAGTCTGCCATCGCTATATTTTATAGTTCAATCTTGTTTGGTTCCATGCACCGAATATCTTTAAAAAACGGCAAGCAATAAGTCGATTCTTGCAAATGGTCGAGATAGTATACTTGTTTTCCCACTTACATAATAACTCTAAGAACTTACTTAGTGTAAGAAATATCAACTTAGAAACCAAACAAGGTGTGTCTTATTTTTTAAAAATAATATTTAATAGATTATGAAATTTATGAACCAAAGCGCGAACTACCAAACTAGCTCAAACAATATCCGGATTCCCAAATCCACAATACACGCCTTAGAAGTCGTATCCGGGTGTAATTATTAAAGTTATCCCGGATTTCCGATACAAAGCCGGGTACACCCGCGTGTAACTTCGGAGACAGGTGTTTGCTCAGCCAGATGTACCGGGGACATTCACATGTTAAGATTCGACCGACAGACCAATTTATCAGTGTTATTTTGACGTTCGCCTTGTAAATGTCAAGACTTGAATTACTATTTAAATCTTTGGGGAGATAAAAGTGTTTATAGTAGATAAGTAATGGTAGGTATTCAACTTTATAGAAGGTGCCTGTAAATTACTAAAATTCTGAGTTGCAGTTAGTTGACTACTATCAATACAGCTAACTGAAGTATTGGATAATAGTCTACTTGGTCCTTTGAGATTTTATTATTGTTTTGTGTACTGTATCTCATTTCCTTTACTTGAGGAATACATACCTATTATGTTTCGTTAAATTTAATTTTACCATAATTTAATCAGCTGCTCAGGGGCCCCATTCTCAGGCATTCGAACTTTTTCAGTGTGGTAATTCGTATGCCGAACATTTTGTTTGTGGTTTCTATTGCAAAGTTAGAACCTCTGCGAACGTTTCAAACAAACTAAGCTGTCGCACATGTCAATAAATTCATTTTGACAGCTAAGTTCGTATACGAACATTTATTATTGGTTTGTACCCATGAAAATACGTTACCTCAGTATTAGTCGAGCTTCATGTTTGTACCACTCGTAGCGTTCGACTGGTTTTCGCTCGAACTTTTTCGATTGTGAAATTCAGACAGTACAAAAACTGTGTTATATTTGAATTTCGAGCTTATAAATGTGAACTATTCTCGATTGCGTGAGAATCGACCCCCTGATTCCCAACCGTTCGAAAAGGGAATTGTCTTTGTTTATTCTGAAGTGAGTGACAGTGATAATGCATAGATTCTGCCGTTAAGAACGTTCCGACGGTTTGTGAATAAGGGTACTGGATCACAATTTCATTATAAAAATGGTAGGTAGTAATCTCAGCTCAGGTAGTAATCCAAGAACACTACTCACATTGAACCTGACAAACTATAAATAAGTAGGCGATATATACAACATTAATCTGATTCTGAAAATCAAAGAAGGTTCTCTTTTTCCTAACAATTAATAGGCATTTTATAAATGATAGCACATCTGTATATATAAAATTCTTGCATTACTGACTGACAGACAACGCACAGCCGAAACTACTGGGCGCATGAAGCTGAAATTTGGCATGTAAGTATGTACTTGGAGAGTGTAGGGTAGCACTAAGAGATGATTTTTGGAAATTCCCCCTCTAAGGGGGTAAAAAAGAGGATCTACGCAGACGAAGTCGCGAGCGGAGCGCTAGTATACGCATAAAGTACAAACCTCAAAGTTAAGTATTTGTCACGTTACAATACTTGGCTCGTCAAACTTGCTTCCACATACAAGGTGCTGCAGGCGGACGAATTAAAAACATCTACCTCATTAGAACCACTGGTCTTACGCATAGACCGCCAGTTAACTTTACCTTATTTTAATATCATAGGAATAATTCAGTACATTCGCCCACTAGTGAGGTTGATGTAATACATCAGGGGTCCCAGGCGCCCCCATCCATCTCTCAAATCGCCGTAAATCAGCCGCGCCGTTCCTCGCGCCGTTCATCCTTCACAACCTGTGAAGATCATGTGAGGCATTATAGAATTGGGAGCATATTAATAGGTAAAAAAGGCCCAACTCAGCCTGTGGAGTATTTGAGTTTCAAAAGATGGTAATGCAGATGCTACTGTTAATCAGATAGTCGTCTGTACACAATGATTTAGGTAGAAATGTCGACATTGAGTTTAACTACCACTAATGATAATATTACATAATATCTGAGCCCATTTCGCTTATGCTGCGGCCACACTATCGGAATACGCCGATAATCAACGGGATTTGTCATATTCCAACCCAATGTAACCACGTTAATGCGATAATTAACGCGATAATTTTACTACTTTATTCACTACGCCGCCGTATGCCGTATTGCGATAGCTCGATTGGCGATTATCGCGAAAATTTTTGCGATTGTGCGGCCGCACTATCGCAATTGATTTAGCGCGAAAATCACGCGACAAATCACGCTAGCACTAACGGGATATGCCGATTTTATTGACGATTCATAAGTAAATATTTATTATGTCTAAGTGAACAAAGAATATTTGTCTTTATCTTTATGCTGACCCCCAAGCATCAGCGAGCGACAGCGACGTGTCGGCAAGGTAGGCTCAACTAGCGTCAATCTGAGGGCCTACTCTGAAACTTCGGTATACCCGATAGAATCGAGTGAAAGGAACGGGGCTAACCGAAGTTTCGGATTTCCGTTTCAGAGTACGGTCCCTATACTTACCGCGCCCGCGCGGTGTGGTGAGCCCGCATGTAACCAATTTTGTAAATTAAAATTGAATATTTTCTACTGCTAGGTACTTGTAATAAATTATTCACTTGCACATTCCAATGAGGACTTTCTCAAATATTCTGCATCCTATATAATTCGATCCGATTTCAGCGCCACTCGTGTCGTCTGTTGTAAGCGGCCAATAACTCGTCGTCGCTCCAAAGAGAATAACTTACTACTGAAAACTTGATTAGTCTCTCCTCCAGCCTGTGGGAACATACAGGCTCTAATATGACGTACCTACTTGGCGTACTGCGTGCTTCATTATAGGTAAGTATACTACTTATAACTATTTAACGAGTACCTATTTGCAGGTTCACAGTCCAAGCGAAATCGTAAGATATGACCGCCAAGTCCAAGTAGGTTTTTGTGAAATTTGTATCAGTTTAAAGTTAGTCCTATCAAGTCCACTTTTGTAAATTTCCAAAACTTTTGAGTCCCACCTCACAAATAAGCATGCTAAATATATAACAATACATGCGTCATGTTAACTTCACCACAATACATGTCTAACAACATTTCAACGAAATGGATAGGGAAGTATTCCTTGATTGTAGCGCGTAGGCAAACCGCCGAAAGAACCAGTCTTTATTAAATAGTTAAGGTAGGCATTTTTGTTACACTTGTTGCTACTTTTTAACCCTAGAAGCCTAATCTACGCCTGCGAGGCGTACACAAAAGTCACAAAACCGAAAATTGTTTGTTTCTTTCTATCGGTTTGAAGCTGGCGCTTCGTGCTTTTGGCAAAGCTAGCGAACGGTGCCTGATTCGTTAAGATATTTATAAAGTAATAAGTCCCGCTATTTTACGTATACCACCAAAATACATACGTTTACTCTATACTCTGAGAGTTTGTAAACTATTTACCCCCTTATTACAAAACGTGGACTAAAACTGGTACAGTCAGCATCAAAAGTAACTGAACAAAAACAAGGTGGCAAAAGTAATAGTCACGTGTAAGTGTCTAAACATACTCATCATTTAACATTTCAGAAATAAATGTCATTTTTTTGTGTTCATATTAGATGGTTAAGGCAATAATGCAAAAGTATATTACCTTACATTTTCCAAAAGAATCGTAAACAGTATAATTTCAAAATTAACGGAAAGTGCAAAAACTCACAAGAGAATGAACGTATTTGACGCCTTGCATATTATTATGTGTGACTAGAAAGAAATCCATACTTAGATTTTAGGGGGGCTATTACGAAAATCAAACGACGAAAATACGGCTCGATCTGACGATCATGTCGCCATCTCTGACGCTCAAATACGTATAAACAAAGACGGCGATACGATATCTTTTGAAGACACCTTTCTCGAAGTTTTATTTTCATGGTAGCCCTTCTCATAAAGATAATATATTTTGGAACTTAAGCGTGAATGTCAACTATGTCACCGCAAGAAAATCAAATAAAAAATAACTTTTAATTTTAGAACAATCATTTATTTGAAAACATTCCAAAGAGTTTTCACAAATGTATTTCAGTTACTTATGAAACAGTAACATGTCAGATATTTATGAAATTACACACAATCAAATAATTATAACTTCTCTGAAATTATCTATTTTTGAAATTTAAGTGTTAGTTTATTTAGAAGCTAATGACGGTCATGTACTTTTGACTCAAAAGCTATGTCAGACAACTCTGGTCATTTTATCCGTAACAATAATTTGAAAATTTCATATGCTAAGCTACTTTTGATGCTGACTGTACTAAACTGGTGCTGTCACTTTCATTTTACAATTTATTGAAAGACAGAAATTAGCATCAGTTTTGAACCAGGGTGCATCATCTATAAGAAAGCGATTCAAAACTGTTGCGATTCAGAATAGGTTCTTAAAATGAATTGCTTTATTTCGTACTATGACCTTCTAAAAACTGAATCGCAAATGAATTGCTGAATGTCAATGAACGAACGATTTGTGTACTTATTTCTTCTACCCGTCTCTTTTACTCGATTCTGTCATGAGAGAGTGAGATGAGAGGGATGAGTAGATATAACCTGGAGGTTTCATCTTAGTTCGACCGAGTTATAAGTCAAATAAGAGTTCATGACAGCTAAGCGGCTGTGGCATGTCGCTGAATCGCTTGTCATTGACGCAATATAATCTCGATTGCAATTTAAGCTGTCGTGGTACGAATAAGCGAAGCATTTCAGTTTAGGTCCTAAACAAAAGCGCAATAAGAGTTGATGGTAGGCACCCTGGTCTAACTTTAGTCCACGTTTTGCAATAAGGGGGTTAATGTTTAAATAAAAACTCGAGTAGGAAAATACAGTCATAGCGATATTTTATGTAACCCGCCACTTATCGACCTTACCCAATAGAGCGGCGAGGCGTAACCCAAACGTCGTATATCTCGGGGATTTACCTCCGTTTTCTATTAGCCGGGTCCGGCGCCGGCGACGGATCACCGGACTTATCCATTGTCTGTAATAAACGTTTTGTATAAAAACCGCCCGTGTCCGGCCCGGCCCGCCTGTTTTAACAGAGCCTACCACAGTGTACGCAGAGATCAGTAGGTTTTTCTACTGCCTTACTCAGAGACGTCTTAGTATGTCTGGCAATGGCAACAGGCAGTTCAAGGGAGTATAGCAACACGCAACTATAATATTACAGCTAAATGTATAACACGAGGCGCTGCCGTTGTTTCTTATCCTACTAATATTATAAATGTGAAAGTTTAGATGTTTGGATGTTTGTATGTCTGTTACTCAATCACGCTAAAACGGCAGAACGGATTTGGCTGAAATTTGGGACACAGATACTTTGAAGTCTGGAGAGGAACATAGGCTACTTTTTATCCCGGAAAAATATCACACTCTCGCGGGATAACGTTGTGTAGTCCACGCGGGCAAAGCCGCGGGCGGATAGCTAGTAGTTCATAATTCTGGGGGCCGCCAGACATTACTTATTTTCTCACAAATAAAAGGTGTGGGATTAGGTAGTGTTATTAATGTTTTTTGAGTGTAAGCATACCTGCTGGCTTGGGCAGACGTCCAATTTACAGGTACCAGGTGCTACAGGTATGGAGCAACCATGCTATCTTTTATTAAATTCTCAGTCTTGTTTTTTATGTATCAATCAAGTAACTATTTCAATACTTTTTGTTAGCACCCCAATCAATAGGAAATACCAAACATTCCCCCCAGACTTACATACATATAGAATTGCTATAAGTACATGGTGGAACATGATAATTCGATGGTTGCATAGCATACCTATAAACCTTTAAACAACCGAGTCTACAGGAATATTTAAGTAATACTTTGGCGCTTACTTATAAAGATAAAGTATTGATCGCCGAATTGTATCAATGCAATATCAATATCTTATTTTATTTTTATTTTTTTATTTATTATGAAACTCAACAGCCATTTTTCTACAATCCTACTAACATTATAAATGTGAAAGTTTAGATGTTTGGATGTTTAGATGATTGGATGTTTGTATGTTTGTTACTCAATCACGCCAAAACGGCTGAACGGATTTGGCTGATATTTGGGACACTGATACTTTGTAGCCTGGAGAGGAATATAGGCTACTTTTTATCCCGAAAAAATGTCACATTCCCGCGGGATAACGTCGTGTAGTCCACACGGGCGAAGCCGCGGGCGGAAAGCTAATGCATGCATAAAGTGCATGCATATATATATGCATGCATAAATGCATAAAGACAACCTTATATTTACACTTAGCCAATAATAGAGTTTCACAGCATGTAATAATTGTAAAGGCAAATAAAACCTAAAAAAACCTAATTAATTTAAAAGAGCGAGACAACAGACAAAAAACAAACTAAACTAAATCGAGATCTTTACAAATTAGCTTTTGTTGTTTGGCATTAGTGGAAGGATTGTCCAATGCAATTTCGTTCAAGAGTAGCACGGTTGAATACAGGAAGACACGCAATGTTCGCATAGCCGTGCATAGATAATGCTATACGTTTGTGATGTTATACTTCTGAGTGTACTGAACTGTGTGAATCCTCAGCGGACCGATCGCGGTGGTGATAGATGATGCGATTCAGTTATTTGGTTTATTGACGCTGGAAACGGCCGTCTCCGTACTATACTAACGTTACGAAGATATACGGGGATTATTTATGCCACACGAAGATTTACGAAGATGTAGTTATCATTGACTCTAGTTTTTCATATTGTAACTTGTTTTTTATAAAGGAAAGTGATAATCTTTAGTTTCTTTTCATTCAGTTACTCCGAGATTAATCGTCTGAGCATCTACGTAATAATTAGTTCTTTTTTGTATCCTGCTACTTAGCGATCTGTTTCCCGGAAACAATAATCTAATATGCTGTCAGATTTTCATCGGTAGATTGTCATCAGCCGAGTAGTGCACCCACTGGTACCATTCTCATCTTCTGTCTGCAAACTTGTTGCCAGGTCTAGTATACTATTCCTCTTGAGGCGAGAGAATCTCAAACTGCCCACTCCCTGCAGTTCAGAAGCAAGCTGGTTAATGTGATGGCCTAATCTAGTTTGATAATTTTTGCTGTATGAAACTGTTTCTTGCTTCACTGTTCGCAGGTTCAAATCTAGGTTCACATAAACGAAATAAACATTTTTTCTTTCTTTCTTTCTTTCATATTGGTTGCTTATGTACGGAGGAATGTTAAACATGGTTCTCATTGTTTTGCTTTGAAACCTTTCCAGTATTTCGATGTTGCTGTGGCTGGCTGTTTCCCATAGCTGTATGCCATACGTCCATATAGGCTTCAGTATAGTTTTATAGATAGCCATTTTACTAACGTCTGACAACTGTGACTTGCGAAAATTAGTTATTGTGAAAAAATAAACCTGAGAGCGCTACTTAAAATAAATTTTGAGCTTTGGTAAACATCAATTCATGAACACATCGAGTTATTTCAAATTATTTGTTAAAAAAATAAACCTGAAAGCGATACTCGAAATAACTTTTGAGCTTTGGTTAACATCAAGCCATGAGTTTTTTTCAAATTATTTTTACTTTCTGGCATTCACAATGCTATTTTTATAATTGAAATTGAAGTATTAGAAAATATCTACCCGTCTCATAACTAGCTCAAACTCAAACCCACGACCTTTAACAAGTCCGGGCGAATGCTCTAACCACCTAACGACTTTAACGACTCCGTAGTTTAGTGGTTAGAGCGTTCGCTTGGACAGTGAAAGGTCGTGGTTCGAGTCCCATCGGAACTAGTCGTGAGAAGTTACTAATAAACATAGAGTTATTTATTTTTATTTTAGAAGCTGTCTTATCCCACGTTGTACACCAATAATATAAACACAAATTGCTCTTATCCGAATATATCCTAGTATACAAGAAAAAAAACTAAATATTCGTATTCGACAAATACTCTTATCTCAAACTGATAAAACAACGCTGTCATCCACATAGAGCGTCATTTTCTCTCGCCTCCACACTACTTAGAGCGACTTACTGATCTCAGCATCGTGTCGTAAAGGTCACCCCGCCAGATCAGCTCCTAATAGAGATGAGATGACTCCTTGATGTAAGTTCATCGAACACTTATCGGAGGTTAGTAAAATAAAAGGTGTCTTGTCGGTCACCCTCGTGATGGTCACAAAAGACGCGGTTGTTTTCAAAGCGGAGAGTGGAAGAAGCGATTGATTAAACTATTTCTAAATTCTAAATAACTAATTTCTAATTTCTTTCTAGCTTTCAGGCGGGATGATGTAGTGTGATATTAAAAAGCATATAGGTAGGTACCAAGAGATTAGCACGTCATTACAAATACACAAAGAAAGAGACACACAAAAGCCTGCGAAACAACGTTATTTTTTTTATTTGATGGATTTGACCTAGCTCACTCACACACACTTTTGGAATCATATTTTTGTGGCACTTATTACGTCACAACAATGGGCTGTATTGAATTACTCCTCATATTCTTTTCAACTGTTGTAATATTGAAAAATGGAAAATGCAGTTTAAGAAAAAATCGACCCGTCTCACAACCAGCTCCGATAGGACTCGTCGTAGTCGTTCGACGACTCCGTAGCTCAGTGGTTAGAGCAGTCGCCCGGTTAGCGAAGGGTCGTGGGTTCGAGTCCCATCGGAGCTGGTTGTGAGACGGGTCGAATTTTTCTAAATACTTCATTTTCCATTTTTCAATCATAAAAATTGCATTGTAAATGCAAAAAAGTAAAAATTTAAATAACCTGTTGTAATAACGGGTGTCCCAAAAGTAGGTATAGGATGATATGTCTCAATAAAATGTGAATGGATTGGAATTTCTTCGTAGTTTTATTTTATTTTAAAGAAGAGACTTGGACAGTTTTATCTAAATAGAATATTTGCTAAATGGCCGCCACGGGCATTTTTGCTGTGTGCAAGTTTTTCATGACACTTTCACACATTTCGCTGCAAATTTCACACATTTCGCTACTTATTTCACCAATAACTCGGCGAGTATTTTGTCTATATTGTCTATGTTTTGTGGATAGTTGGCGAAGACTTTATCTTTCACGTAGCCCCAAAGAAAGAAATCCAGTGGCATCAGATGGCGAGATCTCGGTGGCCATTTGATATCACCTCTTCTTGAAATTACAAGATTTTTCGACCTTTCGACGAGTGTTTGTAATTGATCGTGAATTTTCGTTAAATATTTGTATAACTTCTATGCGCTGTTTTATTGTGAAACGCTCCACGTTCAATTTTACATGTGTCAAGATTTCGTAAATAGCGCGAAATTCAAATCCTATACCTACTTTTGAGACACCCTTTATTTTTGCTACGATAAAGGAACCGGAATACGGAAAAAACTCCAAATCCGCCGCATTCCCAGCCTCAGCTAAAAGTAAAACTATTACCCAATGTCTAGGGGAGGCGGTGTCAACGGTCAGCAAAACAGTTAATGTGGATTGATAAGCCCGCCCCGCTGTTGACTCTGCCGCGTAATCTGGTGGCACTCGCTTAAGAGTCGGAGGCGGGGCAAGAACTGACCACAAGACAAGGGGATTTACGTGGTTGTAACATGTTCGACACATTGCACTGATTTCCGATAGTTAAATTGTGGTAGTCCCGCCCTTACCGAAAAATAAATGTTTGTGGTATGTCATTTAAGCAGCGGGTCTTTCTTACCTTTTACGTAGAGTGTGTATTGGGCTTGTAAAAATATTTTCAATTGTTGTATGCGATTATAAGTTATATTATCTCATGGTACAACACTTTGTCCAGTTGGGTGAAATCGCAGGTTATCTGATACTCGTATATTTAAAAAACACTGTTCACGCGCCAAACGCGTGCAGCCGCCTCAACACCAACGGCAGCGGCGAGCGAGAGGACCGCTGACCGCGACACACACGTCACTAGACTCTGCTATCGTCCGGCTGCGCCCATACACGCGTCTATTGTCTCAGTTTATTTGTTTGCCACAGTACTATTGTAATAGTCTTTAATATTATAAACCTAATTGAAATACAGTCCACACTATCATTTACCACCTTTTAACATGGTCCATCTACCGCGCTATTGAAACCAGAAGAATTCAATAACTGAGTGATAATAATTGGTTGGACTTTGGACCCGACGCGCACCGTGTCGTCTTTTTTGCGAGTCATCATCATCATCTACAACGAAGAAACTGAAGAACGGTTAAGGACCTCTGTGAGTCGTTCCAATTTATTCCTTCCGTCTTCCTTCCGTTTTCATTATCAAAAGTGTGTTTCCAAATATATAATTTTCCATTTTCTATCTAATACTTTTCAAATTCTTCGCCTTATTTCACCCATACAATTAGTGCATTAATTAATTGCTAATCTTTCATTAAATATCCAGCACAATTAATACATAGTTTGCAATAAAATATTAGATTACAATAATTGCTATTCATCGCTTGCCCTTGACATTGAGCGGCCGAGCTGAGTACCTTTTTTTGCCGAGTTAACGGGTCTTTTGTTTGTGCATCAGCTGTGCGATAACGATTTAATGCATTTATTAATAGCCCATCAGTCTTTTTAAATCAATTTCGAACCTTATTGCTACAAATTTTAAATATCATTTCAGTTTTCCAAATACCCTTTCTTTTCTAATAATTTTTAGTTTTTTCACAAAATGGATTTAATTAAGTTAATTAAACAGCGTAGTGGCATGAAAGCTAAATTAACTCACTTTAGTAATTACCTGAGTTCATTAGGGTCCTCCAAAGCCTTATCGAACCTGCAATGTCTAGATCTGGAGGGTCGCTTTTCCAAATTTGAAGCTTTATACGATCTTTTCGACGCATTGCAGATGGAAATCGAGCTGTTGTCGGACAAGCCTGACGATGAGTATGCTGAGCGGGCTCAGTTTGAGGAGCGTTACTACTCGCTTCTTGCGCAAGCACGCAGCCAGCTGAGAGCGTGTGATGACGCTGATCGGGAGGCTTCGGAGAGGGGCTCTAAATCAGGTGCATCGTTTAAAAATAATTTTGTACGCTTACCTAAAATTGATTTACCTCATTTTGATGGCAGCTATCAGTGCTGGCTAGAGTTTAGGGACACATTTATTTCCCTTATTCATAATAATAATTCCATAGACGACATCAACAAGTTCCACTACTTACGTGCCTCGCTTAAGGGTCGTGCTTCTGAAGTTATTAAGAATATTGACTTCAATAGTGAAAACTATTCAGTAGCGTGGGACTTGTTGTGTGATCGCTACAATAACAATCGCCTACTTATAAATAATCATGTACAGGCTCTTTTTGATGTGGACCCGGTGCTTAACGAATCGTCGAATTCTTTACGACGACTTATCGACGTTATTAATAAAAACACCCGGGCGCTTAAAACTCTAAAGGAGCCCACAGACCATTGGGACACTCTCGTAATTTTCATGATGTCGAGGAAACTTGACTCAACTACAAATAGACATTGGGAAGAGTATCGCAATGCCCTGTCTGACTCACCTACATTATCACGATTCATTACATTTATTTCAAATAAGGCCGATTTAATGGAAACTTTGGAAAATACAAACAAAAACACACAATTACAGAAGCAAAAATCATTAATATCAACTAACACACACAAGAAAACACAAACTACAAAACACAAAATAATTATTTACGTAATAATCACAACACAAAATATTTACAAAATAATAATCAAAATAAGGGCTTACAAACTAGTCTAAAGTGTCCCTTATGTTCTAAAGATCATTTTTTATACACTTGTGATTCTTTTAAAGATTTATCTATTGAGTCTCGTATAAATAAAGCGAAGGAAATGAGGTATTGTCTTAATTGTTTACGGTCAGGTCACACTACGAACAGATGTCGATTATCCGGTTGCAAATATTGTAACTCTAGGCATAACACTTTGTTACATGTTGAACCAACTGAACAACCTTACCAAGACCCAATGCCTTCGCCTTATAATAGTGTTGCCTTGCCCACAAGCACTTCGAACAGTGTCCTTTCTGCCAACACTATCGAACATCAAACTAGTACATCCAATGTGTTACTGTCTACAGCCATTGTGAAAGTGCTCAGCAGCAGCGGAGACAAGGTCGACGCTCGGCTTCTTCTTGACAGTGGCAGCACGGCCAACTTCGTAACGGAGAGCCTCTGTACCAAACTGGGTTTGTCGAGACGTAATACGACCTCCACTGTGACAGGTATCAATCAACAGTCATCTAATAGTTCACAGTCTTGCTATCTCAACGTCGAGTCTTCTAACGGTGACTATATGGTTAAATTAGACTGTCTTATTTTGCCTGAAATAACTAAAAACTTGCCCTCATCGTTTGTTAATTTAGAGAATATTCATATTCCGTCAACTATTTGTTTAGCTGACCCTTCATTTAATATTCCGTCTGCTATTGACATCTTAGTAGGGGCAGAAGTTTTTTGGAGTGTCTTAAGTAATTATACAATTGACTTAGGTAAAAAAATGCCTAAATTATGTGAGACTAAATTCGGATGGGTTGTGTCTGGTCCTGTGCCTCAGTCACGCCATTCACATCCATCTCTTCCCAATCACTCACACTTTTGTCACTTAAGTAAAACTGTAGATTGGTCATGTTCCACAAAATTTTGTAATTTAAATTCATTTTCTTCCCAACTTAATTGTTTCAATAAACATAACTTTAAAAACAATAAAATCACTACCGGTCACAGGTGGAGGTACGTACCGTCGAATGACAATCCGGCAGACCTTGTTTCTCGCGGGGCGAAGTCCGATATAATCGGTGTCTGTTCGTCGTGCTTGTCAGGCCCTAGTAATTCGTTACATTGCACTAGTGGTAGGGCGTTTGTGCACTACCACTGAATTTTACCGATCCGGAAAAAAACGGATGCTTGTATTTAATTAATTACTAATATAAATGATTAATTATTAAAATACAAGCATCCGATTTTTTCCGGATCGGTAAAATTCAGTGGTAGTGCACAAACGCCCATAGGCCTAAAATGCCCCTTAGTAGCGTCACATAGCCTGTTACTAGATTTACCTAGAGGGATACACACTTTGCGACTATTACTACCCGAAGCTTGTGCTTGTAGTATCAATAGATCGATTTTAGTAGTGCTTTAGTCATTAATTCATTACCAAACATATTTTTATTATTTAATCATAAATTATTGCAACTTCATAACCATACATTTTGAAATCGTAACTTATAAATCGTATTTACAATTAAAAACTAAAAATTTCATTATAATATTTTAAAATGATATCTTTTTGGTAATGAATTAAATCATTTTTTAACTAATGCTAGTGCTTATTGTAGTATTAGTGGTATTAGTAAACGTAGTTAACATTAATATCATATTTATTATTCATGTATCAATTTTATTTCGAATGCAACAAACAATTTATTAATCACCGGTCCACAATTGCTCATTGAAAAAATTTGTTTATTTTATTAGTTTAAGATCTTGCCAATCTAATTTTAAATTCAATTATTTACAACTCCTATTGGGTTACCTTATACCACTAGAAGCTTCAATTTGTTTGTTCTTTTTAATTCTAGTGTCGTCTACTTTGGCCCAGTACTCATAGCTGACCGGAACGGTCGAGGTTGTAAGTGTACAAAGTTATACGTACCTACGTATGCATCTTGTTTGCTACGCGCTATAGCGCCTTTTTTTAGAGCTCGTCGCCGACCTCACTTAACTAATAGCTTAGCATCTCGTCGCGGCAAACTTTATTCGATAACAACAAGTATATATCGGTTCGAATGTTGCATCAGAAATCGTAAATGCTTCAAGTTTGAATTTGCACCTCCATATTCGCCTCATTCTTATTATTCTTATAATCTTTTTGATATTTTAAATGCATCTATCTCTCATTTCATTCGAGGTTAACATGTCCATTTTAGTATTATTTTTATGTTCCTATATTTCAACGGCCCGGCGGAAGCCGCCGTTCGGACCACTACTTTATACCTCAGACGGTTACTTAGTCTTAGCCACCTTACATTTAGCAACTATCAATCTGTCTGAGTCGATTAGAGGCCATTTTTTAAAATTCCTGTCCTTTGAGTCCTCGCTCCTCTGACCCTTCGAAGCTTACATCCCTACTCCTTTCCACTTTAATTGGACGACTCTCACGTTCTGTCCCGTGTCCACAGACTTCAGAGGGATCCAACTGCAGCTTGGAGCAGCACAGCACAAGACGATTGATCATTCTACACATACCCTAATGAATACTATCTCTGCTCCAGCCAAAAGCGTAATGATGATTCGGGTTCGAGCCAATCACTGTTTTCCTTGGTCTGGACGATAATGGTGCCTACCTGGACGGCGACTGAAGGGCGTCATTCAAAGAGGGCTTCAGGATTTTGATTCTTCCACTTGAAGAAATCAACGGGCGGGAAGATGTTCACGCGCCAAACGCGTGCAGCCGCCTCAACACCAATGGCAGCGGCGAGCGAGAGGACCGCTGACCGCGACACACACGTCACTAGACTCTGCTATCGTCCGGCTGCGCCCATACACGCGTCCATTGTCTCAGTTTATTTGTTTGCCACAGTACTATTGTAATAGTCTTTAATATTATAAACCTAATTGAAATACAGTCCACACTATCATTTACCACCTTTTAACAACACCCTTTAGGTACAATAAGCTAATTGCAACTTTTTGTCTGCATATGATTTTATTGAACAAATCCGTTTAATTTTACATTTTTCAGTACTGATCACATCACTATTCACTAAGATAGAAATGATTTTTTTGAAACCATCCCTTCCTTCATTAGTGTCTTATCTTGATACGAGAACAAGATCTGTCTTCGTATATTTACTCAATTAATTTATTGTAAAATACTTTATTTTTTTATTAGATAATAGAAAAACACAATGGACGATATATACCATCGATATTCGTGATTCTGAATGCCTGTATTTCCACTATTCAAAGTAACCAAAGGGCAAACGCTTGGTCTTAGAGGAAATACCATTACACCAAATAGTTTTCTCGACACCACCCCACAGATCACAGTGCATATAGCGCCTATCTGACATCTGCCCTTACATCCTTGCTTTTAAGTTCTGAACCCGAGGCGAGACGCTGGATACCGTTGTTGGTGAGCTGTCTTTTTGGGACAGTAAGGACATTTGAAAGTTGAGCGTAAAACAATTCGCCAGTTAAGTATGGACAGGATTTAATGGTGGTCGGATTGATTAAAAAATACTTTATTTCTCATTGAGAAATCGCATCAAAAAACACAATCTATGGTAATGCCAGATTGTGTCGTCTTTATTCCATGTCATGCCATGTCTTTGTTCTTGAACTAGCGGCCCCTCGCGGTTTCACCCGCGTGGTTCCCGTTCCGGTGGGTATATCGGGATAAAAAGTATGTTATGTTTTAATTCAGGCTATTTACTATTTGTGTGCCTTAATTTCAACCAAATCCGTTTAGTAGTTTTTGCGTGAAAGAGTAACAAACATCCATACAAACATTTTTCACAAATGCATTTTCTTTCACTATTTAAAGATTTCTAGATCTTTCGTTTGTTAATCGACTACTTAGCGAACAACTCAAAGTAGTATTAGCGAAAGGTCGTGGGTTCGAGTCCCATCGGAGCTAGTTGTGAGACGGGTCGATTTTTTCTAAATACTTCATTTTCCATTTTTCAGTAATAAAAATTGCATCGTGAATGCAAAAAACTAAAAATTAAAATAAACTCAAAGTAGACGATAAGCTAAATACCTACAACTTCTTAGAAGAATGAAACAACGATTTCCCTAAATAACTTTCTCGACACCGCCCCAAAGGTCGCAGTGCATTTAGCGCCTATCTGACATCTGCCCTCTTACATCTTTCCCGGTAAGTTCTGGACTTGGGGCAAAGCCTGATACCATTTACGAGCTGCCTTAAGGCGTTTGTGCACTACCACTGAATTTTACCGATCCGGAAAAAAACGGATGCTTGTATTTTAATAATTAATCATTTATAATAGTTATTAATTAAATACAAGCATCCGTTTTTTTCCGGATCGGTAAAATTCAGTGGTAGTGCACAAACGCCCTTATGGGGCAGTCGGGGCGACACTTGATATAGTTGCACGGGAAATGATGCGCTAGTTACGATCGGAAGGGATGTTGGACTGAATTACCTACTATGAAATAGTTACTTAATTGATCAATGAAAAGTTGCATCAGAAAATCATAATAGAAGTATTTATACTTTTACTTGCTAAGCCCCGGGGCTTCACTTCCGTGGAATTTCTGGATAAAAAATAGATAACGACCTTTTTTCAAATCTACCGAATATACCTACATATGAAATTTCATCAAAATCGGTCAAGCGGTGTGGGAGGAGCATGGCAACTAACACTGTGACACGAGAATTTTATATATTAGAGATTATTATCAATCCAAAAACAAATAAATTTGCTTTTACTTCACTAATAGAAGAAAAACAAGTAAAACACGAAATCTTACAGAAACCAAAGAATGATTTCCCAAATCATTTTCTCAACACCACTCCAAAGGTTGCAGTGCATTCAACGCCTATCTGACATCTTCGCCGTTAGGATCTCAGCTCAAGACAACGCTTGATAAAAGTGCGAGCTAGATAAATCTGCGCGCGGCCGAAACCGAAGACTAATCTTTTCCCTTAACCCTAGAACCAAAAATATACTGAAGCTAGCACCAAAAATGCCCCAGACGCGCGCAGAGTTATCTGACAAGCACTCTACCATTTATGAGTACAGTGCCACACCTTTTCTGTTCCGGTGACAGTGGCGCTACGTACGTTTTTCTTTTTTTTGTAGCAATTTAAATGGCCCTGACTTCTAAGAACTTCAGCCGGCAGCAGCGTTTTGGTTGGATATCAACTTGACAGCAAATGACATTTAAAAAAACACGTTAGTTTCACATTTTGGCCACCGGGTCGCACTGTAAGAAGTCGCAAAAGAAAAACGCAATGACATTCTATATAGGTACCTATTTCCATTGTTTACAAATCAATTCCAAATAATAAGCAGTTTCTGAAAAATAATTTCTCAATAACATGTCTAATAAATGTGTGATAACCTCATTTATTAAATACTCCATTCCTGAATAGAAGTCGCAACAGAAAATTACTAAAGAATTGCCAATTTATAATTTAATTTTTAACAGTAAAAAAAGAAAATTGACAATAATGTATTTTAGAAAAATCAACCCGTCTCACAACCAGCTCCGATGGGACTCGAACCCGCGACCTTTCGCTATCGCGACTGCTCTCATTTTCAACTTTTCAATAATAAAAATTGCAGTGAATGCAAAAAAGTAAACATTTATAAACTAACTAAACTAAAAAAAAAAAATTCTCAAGCAAACTAAACAATTAACAAATTTTTTTGCCAACGTAACATTACAGAGATTTCCCAAATAGTTTTCTCGGCACCACCCCCAAAGGTCGCAGGTCACAGTGCATTCAGCGCCTATCTGACATCTTCGCCGTTAAGTCCTGGACCCGAGGCGTCGCCTGATATCGTTTATGAGCTGTCTTATTGGGGCAGTCGGGGCGGCACTTGATAGTTGCCCGGAAAATGATTCGCTAGTTACGGCGACAGGGTTTGATGGTGGGTGGATAAGGAGTTGGGTATTTTGCACCTTCTTAAGTTTCGGACGAGGATGAATTGAGTGTTTTTGTTGAATGAGCAATATGGATAAGTGTCTTAGGAAAGTTAGATTTGTTATTTGGAAATCATTACTATTAAAAACTATCTAAGTGATATTTAATCATTGAACAAAAATCTATTCTCTTTATGTCTTTTATATCGGCTGTTACATTAAACATTATGAAAAGCGAGAAATCGTAAACGTACCCAATTGTAGAAAAAGGATAACCTTATATAGTTCCTAAAATATATATTTTTGAAAATTTGACATTAATGAAATCTACAGAAGTATAAAAAACGATTAAACTTAAAGTTCTTTCCAAATAATAATAGGTACTACTGTATTTTTGACACCCTAGAGTTCCACTTTAAACGACTACAGTTTAATTAGTTTCAAGCATCCGATGACGAGATATTGACTTGAAGGTCTGAAAGAAAAACAGCGTTAACTGGTCCAAAACGATTACGAATCGGAACAAAAACCGGGCAAATAGAATGACATTATTGAGGTGATTATCACGCGGCTTCACGCATCGGACTCCACAAATTGGGCCGTAATAACACGCCAGCGTGAAAAATAATTCACGTGTGGAGGAAGTTGCCGCGATTAAGTTTGATATTTAATTATGATTGTGCTGTAAAATGAGGTCGATTAACATTTGACCTAATTAATGTTGTTTTTTGGCTCTTTTGATTACTTCATTTTCATGGTGGTGGTTTGTTTTGATTTTATTTTTGTGTATAAGATTGATGTACATAGTCTAAGCATTCTTTTTAATTCCAATTAAGAAAATTCTGAAAATTAGGAGACCTTAATCAGTTTAAGTTATAGATGTTTTAAGTCATTTTTGACTAGTATGGTAATGATACTTTTTTATCCACAACGGGGTAGCACTAAGCCTTCATCAAACCTTATGTTAACTGGTCATTAGGCTGAAGGTGGAAGCGCACTACTCCCGGAATTCTTAATCACTGAAGAAATGTTGACTGCCGGAACACAATAATGCTGACAACATCATTGTTATTGCGTCAGACTTAGATAAGATGGTAGTAAGTACCTAAGTAGCTAACCAGGCAGACTAAGAACAAGTTCTACCACCAACTCAACCGAATACAATATGAGCCCCCTCCGGGAATCGAACCCGGGACCTCTGGGTCTGATACTGTGGTGGTGTGTACCTCTAGACCACATAATAAGCTGTAAAACTCTACGTCACTTTTAAACTAGCTGTTTCTTATGACAGGTATTTCAAAATAGCAGGTAGCAGTGAAGCCCTGCGATAAGTTATCGATATTCGCTCATATATACGGAGAGGCCGCGGCAGCCTTTGTTTTTGGCTGTCGCCTAGTCGTAAAGCAACAAACTTTTGTTGTTCCCCGTATGCACATCGCTAGCTAACCTTCACGGTCTCGCATTAAACACAATCGTCAGAGGTACCGATGCCTTATAAAAGCATCGTGCTCGAGCCTCAACAAAGAGGGCCTACTTTTGTTTCGTCTCGCGGCACATTTTGTCATTATTGGTGGCACGTGGTGTAGAATATATAATATTTTATTATTGCGGATTACGACTTCACGCCTCGGCGGCGGCGGCGGCGCACTGATAATGCTTTCATTCGTTCTGAGAAGCAGCTATCTACGTTCGAGACACGAGGACGTTGCGAAACACATTGTGGCCATTGCCATCGGCGCATTTAGGACTGACATTGAGGACTTGACACAACTGGTGACGACGATCAGTGATTAATCAAAAATCCTCTTAAGGTGGGACAGTTTTGATACTGTACCTGGGTGCCTACCATCAACTCTTATTGCGGTTTTATTTAGGACCAAACCTGATCTGCTTCGCTTATTCGTACCACGACAGCTTAATATCAATGACAGCGATTCAGTGATCATTCAATGACGTTTCACAGCCGCTATGCTGTCATGTAGGCTTATTTGACTTATAACTCGGCCAAGCTAACATGACACCTGGGTGCCTACCATCAACTTTAAGACAGCGATTCAAAAATAGCGCGATGCAGAATAGGTTCCTAAAATGAATTGCTTTCTTTCGTACTATGACCTTCTAAAAACTGGATCGCAAATGAATTGCTAAATGTGAATGACCGAACGATTTGTGTCCTATTTCTTCTACCCGTCTCTTTCACTCGATTGTGTCATGCCCGGAGAGTGAGAGGGACGGGTATAACCTGCAGGTGTCATGTTAAATCGACCGGGTTATAAGTCAAATAAGAGTTCCTGACAGCTTAGCGGCTGTGAAATGTCATTGAATGATCACTGAATCGCTGTCATTGTTATTAAGCTGTCGTGGTACGAATAAGCGAAGCAGATCAGTTTAGGTCCTAAACAAAACCGCAATAAGAGTTGATGGTAAGCACCCTGCAGGTTTTACCAGTCCCTCTCACTCTCCGGGCATGACAGAATCGAGTGAAAGAGACGGGTAGAAGAAATAAGGACACAAATCGTTCGATCATTCACATTTAGCAATCATTTGCGATCCAGTTTTTAGAAGGTCAGAGTACGAAAGAAAGCAGTTCATTTTAGGAACCTATTCTGCATCGCGCTATTTTTGAATCGCTGTCTTAAAGTTGATAGTAGGCACCCAGCTAATATGTAATCAACATAGGACTACTTATGTCATATTACAATATTGAGTGACTTCTATGACACTGATCACCGTTAACCGAAGTGGTTCAAACCATTTCAGACCAAGAGGCCCCGGGTTCGATTCCCAATGGGGGTACCTATTGTATTCGGTTTGGTTGGTGGTAGGACTTGTTCTTAGTCCGCCTGGCTAGCTACCACCATCTTATCCAAGTTTGACGCCATAACAATGATGTTTTCAGCATTATTGTGTTCCAGCAGTTAGAGATAAGATATAGCCAGTTCCTCAGTGATTGAGGATTCCGGGAGTAGTGTGCTTCCACCTTCAGTCTTATCACCACTTAACATCAGGTGTGATGAAGGCTAAGTGCTACCCCGTTGTGGATTAAAAAAAAACCTTTTTCTTTCTGAAAGCTTCAATATGACCAAGTTCTATGTCGTATACATATTACTGCTTGTGACTGTATCTAACTTCAGAATTCAAAATTGTTTTGTGCATTTTCGGTTGAGATAACACTTATGAACGTCAAAGAAGCTACGCCATCTGTTCGCAAATCCTACGACGGGAGACATCGCGAGAAGAACTGGCAAGAAAGTCGTCAAGGGCGATATGTTTTTCTCCGTTATATTCGTCATACAGAATCGTCGAATACAAATTTATTAACATCAATGGCTTGTTTCAATGAATTGAGCAATTCTTTGAATCTTCGGTCAACATTACCTCTAGAAAAATGGTCGACCGAATCAGAGCGCTCTTCAAAGGTTTTATGACGTAAGATTAAAACACTCGTAACCTTTTATTCCGTTTAAAAAGATGCCGATCGGTGCCATATTTTAGTTTGTGTGGCGTTATCTACTTGTATTATTGAACGACACGCTTTAAGGCGAGGAATCCCGACCGAAATAGGCACGCTAACGCTTGCTCGGCCGCGCTCTATACACTTCGCGCGGACCCAGCGGCAGCCGGCAGTGAACTGTGAGCTCGCGAGCGCCCCGCGAATCGAAAATCACTTAAAATTAATTTAAAAATTAAATAATAACAAAATTTAATTTATGACGGCCGGAATCCCTCGGCTATTCAAAGTCAATTATTTTCATATGTTTTTCATTAACTTAAACCAATTATACTGCAAGTAATATGATATTTGAATTATTATAAGACGGATGTTTGGAATTTTATTTGACACAGTAAAATATCACCATTAAAAAAACGGCCGGAAGCACTAGATAAATAACTGTAAAATAACATATCATCATGTCAGCCGAACGACGCCCACTGCTGGGCATAAACCTAAAAAATAAACATATATTTTTTCCAAATTTTAAGTACTTGTGATTTGCGAGTAATCTATAATTTAAAATACCCTATTTTGGGGAATCGGCGCCTTAAGCAATGTTTGTCTGATTAAGGCTTCTAAATCTTGGTTAGCTATCTGGCTGGCAGTATAAGAATGGTCACCATCATCATCAAATTCAAAACACCATATTTAACTAACAATAGGGGAAAAAAACCATGACATTGCATTTTTTTAAAAAACAGGTCTGGCCCATTTACAATCACGCAATGTCCAAAAGTGTAATTTCCGAATGTTTTTTGATTGAGCAGATACATCACAATGGTGGTAACGAGTAACGAGCCCACAAAAGAATTAAGTTTAAAATTTCCAGCCGATGGTGGAGATTAGTGCATCAATCAATTGTCGCGCGCAAGCGGAGCATGGCGCAAATCATAGTCCTGTCGCGTCACACTCACACCCACGGATTGTGGTTCACCCTTTTGGCAAAGAATATTTACAGGCGCAGATAGTTGGGTAGGCATTAAATTAAGAACTGTTTTCACTGATAGATTTCGTAGACACTACACTATTTACCTACAATGTACATGTATCCCTACATATGTTTGGTATTTTTGAGTTTGAGTATTAACTAGGACCATTTTTACAGAGATAATTTCCTACATTTACGCTTAAGTTTGTAAATAATCCTACACAATATCAAAGCTCCTAGAGGTTCATACCATTTTAAAACACACAGAAAATTATTGACATTACTGTCTGCTATTACTTCATCTTTGGGTGCGCAGGCGCAGCGCGCTGGCGAGGGAGACGCCTCGACAATGCACAGGAAGTGTCGACCAAATCGAATTACACGCGCGGACATACTAACTAATTTTTAATATCACGGCCCATTGTCTCGCTTTCGGCGGTTTATTCATACTCATGCTGAGGCATAAGTCACGTATGTAAGCCTTTTAATGTCTTTTGATGACCTCTAAAATTTGTCTATATTTGAGTCTTGAAATGATGAAAATGCTGTTTGTATACTAGACAGTCGAACTTTTATTTGGACAATTTTTTGCGCTGTAATGCACTTTTGCTAAACAGCACGTCATTACGAGATCTGGGTATCCCATATAATTACGGAAATAAGAAAATTTCGTTCCATATTTGTATTAAAATTACCTAAAACAACCTTCTTAGCACATCCATATTGCATTAATCAAACAGCACTAACTTCAACAGCGATTCGAGTATAACGCTTCAGTTTAATGTTAAGGGGTTTCGCGTAGGTACCGTTAGATTTACAAGATACCATAAAACCTTTGTCATCGCTCAAATAACACTTACGAAAACAATATCGGCTCGTACGTAGGCAATCGTCGCGGCCGTATATCGCTCAGCCCACATGTTCGAAAAGCAATTTCGCGGCTGCACCCGCAATAGAGCACTGCTCACTTCTGGGAAAACCGCGGGCGCGCCTTATCGGGGCTGTAAATCAATATATGATTACAAATTTAATGCTACTGTTGTGCGATAAATCATGCATTTTAAAATACGAGCTACAGAGATGTATCGCAACGCGTGAGGCCCCCTAGTGCTGCGCTGCGGTGTCGACACTCGATAAATCGGCGCGGGCGCTTGCGTGAGTGCGAACCGGGTAAAAATAGAATCAAGGTGCTCGAAAATAATTAACTGTGCGCTGCATTGCCGCCTTAGTATGTTTGTGATTAAGTTTTTTATTTTGTTTAACGAGGCATTTAGATAATAAATGGCTGTTTATTATGAAATATGATTTCGCATTATTAAATTACATGCTGTTTGGAAAATAGAGGTTTAATTTTGCAGTTTTAAATTACATGTTATTATCATAACGATACGCCCTTAATGTTAGGAGTTTCTGTTCAAAAATTACAAGCTATTTCGCAATGTACAAGTTTGTTCAAATAAATCAATTAAGTAATTAAGAAACAAGTTTTTCATAATGCCATACCACTACTACATGTAAGATAGGTGTAGTGAATTCAGTTTGAAGAAATGAGATTTTTTTCAATTAAAAAACTAGGCGCTTTATGATTACTATAAATGTATTATTTCATCGATATCGATGTACCTCGTCTTGACATCCCTTTAATACTATTTCTGTCAGCAGTATTCGCGGTGATGATCGACTGCGGACATTATCCCTGCTGCATCTCTTTTCATATTCGATGGTTTTAAGGCCGTGGGTTGACGTCAACTGTTAGTGGAACGATTTGCATGCTATATCATATGGCTATATAGGTCTAAGCACTAAACTAATGACGACCAACTTCATTGTAACAACCCTATTTACTGCAAATAAATTATTTGTATTTGTATGGATGGGGAAGGACGAAAATAGGAAATAATATTACTGGTTGACTATCTTCCTCTAACATAGGTAACTAAGGTAAGCTAAGCTATCTATTTTATTTTATTATGCTAGCGGCCGCCGATGGTTTCACCCGCGTAATTCCCGTTCCCAAGGGAATATCGGGTTGCAATGTATCCTATGTGTTATTTCAGTCTATAATCTATCTCTGTTGCAAATTTCATCCAGATCCGTTTAGTAGTTTTTGCGTGAAAGAGTAACAAACATCTTCACACACTTTTGCATTTATAGTATTAAGTAGGATTCCGTATGTAGGTACTTCCAGGTGATACTAGAATTTTAAAGGTTCTGTTTTTAT
The DNA here is from genome assembly GCA_949710035.1 of Crambus lathoniellus. Taxonomy (NCBI): domain Eukaryota; kingdom Metazoa; phylum Arthropoda; class Insecta; order Lepidoptera; family Crambidae; genus Crambus; species Crambus lathoniellus. The sequence goes on along the minus strand of OX453299.1, from coordinate 1,197,938 downwards.
CAACATAAGTCATTTGTATTCATGTTCTCACGATGACTGAGTTCCAGAGGGTGCTTTCGTCGTCAAGGTCAATTTATTCTTAGCAACTGTTTAATCTGCTTATATTTACTTATTTATTTACACTTAAACTTGAACGCCCCAATTATTTCGAACAGCCTCCAACTCAAGAATTTCAAAACTAAAGTTTATTTTGGTTTTCAATTTCTAACCTGAGGCATTTTGACGAGTTGTTTTTTTACGATTGACGTTGTTTTATGCACCTGCTTCCTATCATCTTTGATAAACAGCTGGCGTTAGGATTGTTCGCCGGTGGAAGATCATAAAAATTAGTTTTATTTGTTGCTTCGGAGCATTGATTGCTTGGTTTTGATACATAATTAACTAATTGAATGAGTGGTTTTAACTCTACTGCCCTATCTAAGACATACACTTTGCAGTCCAAATCTCAATAATGATGTGTATCTAGACAGTAATAGCCTGCTGGTAGACAATGTAAGTATTTTGTTAATTCATTGATATTTTAGCGCGATCCTTACCAACGTCAATCATATGTTTTGAGTCTTGATTTTCAGTTGTTACATATTTGTAAAAAAGAAAAAATTATGCCGAAGCGAGATAGCAATGAGAAAAGGACGCGCGCGGGAGCGAGACCGATTTTACAGATTAGACAAAAAAAACACAAAATCACTTCGTATTAAAAAAATATAGCGGTTTTTTAAAAATGCTTCTACACGATCCTAAATATTATTGGTGTCCACATTAGTGGACACCAATAATTATATACTTTCTATTTAATTATAAACCAATTTTCAATAGTATATATTGCCCCATTTAAGAATAATCTTGAAATTTCGTATTTTACAGATGTCTTTTCGAAAAGAAAAAGTTTCGAGGAAAAATCATAAAATCGTGTTTCTGAAACTATACGAATCTAGATAAAGGTATGAAGAAATATATATCACACCCCACGCGCCCACTGGGTAGTTGACTACCCAAAATTGTATGCGCAAACGCGCAAGCGGGCGCATGAGTGCTTATTACCAGATTTGTAACAACTCTAAACGTCCTATAGATTTATATCAAAAAGTTCATACTTTTTCCGAGTAGAGCCTTAAGAAACTAAATTCTTACAAAATAATTTATTCATAAAATTACGAATCATAATTTCCTTACCCTTATTTATCAGGTAGTGTAAGTGAGAAGTCCAGATAGTGATCAGAGGTCGGAAACTTGTGTTTCGGCGAATGTCGGCGTTGTCAACAAACTCCCACTCGCGTTAACTCATCGCGGCTGATCGCAGATACCGGGCGGCTTGTAATTTAACTCCCAAAGCTTATCAACCTGTACAGTTGTCTTTAAGAAAATGAAAGTAAGTAAGAGTAATTTATGTAAGTTTTTTTTATCGACGGTTAGTCATGAATTGGCTGTTGGCTAATCAATTTACTGTTTCAGGGCGTATATACCTAGAATGCTGGGTAACTGGCTAGTCAATTTTCCATTTTAGTTCCTTTTGATTTTCTATTTTCAACCCTCGACTGTGAAAAGAGGTGTGTTATAAGTTTGACGTGTCGATGTATTTTTTTATCCACTACGGGGTAGCACTTAGCCTTCATCACACCTGATATCAAGTGGTGATAAGGCTGAAGGTGGAAGCGCACTACTCCCGGAATCCTCAATCACTGAGGAACTATCTTATCTTTCTAGGAGGCTATCTTATCTCTACCTGCCGGAACATAATAATGCTGAAAACATCATTGTTAAGGCGTCAGACTAAGATAAGATGGTGGTAGCTAGCCAGGCGGACTAAGAACAAGTCCTACCACCAACCAAACCGAATACAATATGTACCCCTACTGGGAATTGAACCCAAGACCTCTAGGTCTGAAATCGGTGGTGTGAACCACTAGACCACAGAGGCAGTTAAAACGATTTTCTATTTTTAACCCCCCGCTGCAAAAAAGGGGTGTTATAAGTTTGACGTGTCGGTGTATCTGTCTGTGACATCGTAGTTTCTGAACGAATAGACCGATTTTGATGCGGTTTGTTTAGTTCAAAAGCTGCCGTGATCGAGATGGTTCCTAGGTATAACTTGTGAAGATCTGTTTAGACGTTACAAGGTCATCAGCTCATTTAGTTAGCTGCACTAGTTCATATTGAACTCATTTTAGAAAAATTAAGGAGCGATCAAAGAAAGACTCGTTTGTGGTTGTATTATAAATAAGTGCATCAAAAGTATTATTACGTTTTAATAGCAAAGTATCTTTGTCAAATAACTAGTAGGTATATCTTAATTCGTTTTTTGCTGATTAAAAAGGTTTTGTTACGATGCTTGTTAGGTTTATGGGAATCCGGTAACCCGCAGCATTACATAACTTAGACTAAAAGCGGATTAATAAGTATACTGATAAGAACCTTCGTTCAATAGGTGTGTGTACACTAAAACCAGCTTTAGCAGTGGGTCTTTCCATAACATAGGGGACCTAAAGCACCTGGAATTCATTAGCAGTCTAGCCCCTACGTTGAGTCTGCACCCTGGCATTTTGAACTAGTTGTTTTTTATGGTAAAGACGAGAAAGCCAACTAATCGCTATGATTAGTGTTCGACCAGTAACAAACGACGATGCATCAATATACAAACGAACTATTATGATTGTGATATTTCGTCATCATCGTTTATAAATAAATGCTGATGTTAGTGACTTCTACATCTATAACGAAGTTTTAGAATGTAAAAAATGAGAATCTATAAAATGAATTTTTAGTAAGTACCTAGGTATATTTTCATATTATTATCAGTGACATAATTTTTATTGACATTCATTCATCTTTTGACATTCCTCTTCTTATTATTGATGTAGAATTTTACTTTTTTGATTTTTACTTTTTTAAATTTTAATAACTATGACCCTTTTTGTTTTGCATAACGCCTATAAAGGTAGAAGCCAGTGGAACTGTATTTAGTTTTAAGATCTGACTTTTATTTTAATTGTATGCACCTGTGTTTCATGCGCAATAAATTATGATTATGATTATAACAATCTGTTGTGGGCACCTAAAATAAGCGATAATACTCGTAAGTACGTGCCTTCGTTCCATATTCTTTAAATAACGATAAGACAAACTTTAATGATGATTACGGCATTTGAGTACTTTTTACCTTTTGTAATATTTAAAGAAATCTTCATTGAAAGTTGAAATCATTGCAAATTTATAATCCTTCATAACTTTGGTTTGTGATAGGACTTGTTCTTAGTCCGCCTGCGGTTAGCTACCATCATATTATCTAAGTCTGACGCCATGTCAATGATGTTTTCAGCATTATTGTGTTCCGGCAGTTAGAGATAAGCAAGCCAGTTCCTCAGTGATTAAGGATTCTTGGAGTAATGCGTTTCCTCCTTCAGCCCTATCATCACTTAACATCAGGTGTGATGAAGGCGAAGTGCTACCCCGTTGTGTATTAAAAAAGTTAACCCATTTGGTTCAAGAAAGCGCTTATTTTTTATAAACGATATTTTTCAATAACAATTAATAATTGTGTTCCGTAATTGAATATAGCTCCGGCGGCGTCTTTCCTCCGATAGCATCTCCAAGAGTGATGCTCACGCCGAATTAATTGGGAATATTAATATGTGACGGACGGCCATATTGGTGCCACTGATGACGAAACGGCGATGGGTTAAGATGGCATCATGATCAATCGACTTTTGATGCGCGCTGTTTTGGCTACTGTAATTAAATTAACATGGAGAACAAGGAGGTTTTTACTATATAAATGTATACTTGTGTCCTTCTCGTTTGCGCATGTGATGTAATTAAATGTGATAATTGGTGTTTTTTGAAGGCGGGAAACTTTAAATTAAAATATATCGCATAAAACACTATTTTTAATATACATGAAATGGGCTTTAGTTCAATGACATTTTTGGCATTAATGTTTGAATATTACTTGTATGGGTGTACCTTTGTATGTGGCTGGCGCGTAGGGTAAAGAAAGGTATATTGATGATATAAGTAATTTGGTGATATTTTTTTAAAACGGATTACCACAAAGTTCCCTATGCGAGTTCATTCATGAGACAACGCTAGCGAGTTCCTACGAGTGCGAGGAAGATAGACATATATCACGCGCTACGCTTCAACGTTCCTGTGTTTAGTAAACAATCTTTATATAAAATATCACCAAATTACCTATATCATCAATATACATTTCTTTACCCTACATGGCGTAATCTGGAGGTCCATTTTTCACATACTGTTTCGCAGTACCTACATCAGGATGTCAATCGGCAATAACGCGTCGAATGTTGGCTTCCAAGTGCCCAATTGTTTCTGGTTTATCGGCATAGACGTGCGGCTTTACATAATCCCAAAGAAAGTAACCTAATAGCGTCAAATCGCACGAGACGATTAAAACCGCGTGGCTCGTTAACCGTTGACTTAGCTACTACCATCTTATCTAACTCTAACAACGATGTTTTCAGCATTGTTCTGTTCCGGCAGTTAGAGATAAGATAGCCAGTTCCTCAGTAATTGAGGATTGCGGGAGTAGTGCGTTTCCACCTTCAGCCTTATCATCATTTAACATCAGGTGTGACGACGACTAAGTTCAACCCCTTGTGAATAAAAAACCAAATAAGGAGATAAAAGGACCGGCGACAGAGTGGAACGGATGAGAAGGACATACTACGCCCACCATAAATGGAATTGGGATTATACGGATATCAGGATGATGCTACTGAAAATGAAATATTAGAAAAAAAAACGAAGTAGCATTTTCAATATTATTGTGAAATAAAATGGAAAAACGTAAAAATAAGAGGCTGGCATTTTCTTTACTATGTCAAAAGTCTTTAGTTAGATTAATAACAGCGTTAACTGCCGTAAAACCATCACACAGAGAGTAAGTATAGTCATAAGTATATTAATTAAAATATACATAGATAAAAAGAAATAGAAATAGAATAGACTATTGCTGGAATAGTTGGAACTTTTAGAGCAGGCAGAAATTATAATTAAAACAAGCAAGCAAACAAGTTATCAAGCTGGATCACAGAGTTGAAAAACTCAATTTGAAATGATCACAACATCTGCAAAGATCAGTTCACAGATTTTGATGTTAAAATTAAAAGTACCAAAAATTGCAGTGTAATACGAGCAGACAGGAGTTAACCAATGTTTGATGTGTTCAGCCGAATATTCAGTGCAGCCGCCAGCTTTTAAGTGGAAGCAAATTCGAGAGCTTAAATCAAAGATGGCCGGCGGCAGCGCCGATTTGTACTCGTCGCGCAACGACGCGCCCGATATTTTCCTGCGCAAGCGCAAATCAATCATCACCTTTTAACATAATCATTGACATTTCCCCAAAACTCTCCCCAGAAAGCCCATGAATTATTCCAGATAATCGGTAGAAATTTCGACAGAGCAGATCGAGCAAAGGTTAAGATATTAAAACGTGATTTATCTCCAATTTTCTCGTCACGATGATCTGGGTCATGTCAGCACTGATCGCCCGCCGACTTTCGGAGAGAGCTGGGTGCCTACTTTAAGACAGCGATTCAAAAATAGCGCGATGCAGAATAGGTTCCTAAAATTAATTGCTTTCTTTCGTACTATGACCTTCGAAAAACTGGATCGCAAATAAATTGCTAAATGTGAATGACCGAACGATTTGTGTCCTTATTTCTTCTACCCGTCTCTTTAACTCGATTCTGTCATGCCCGGAGAGTGAAAGGGGCAGGTATTACCTGCAGGTGTCATGTTAGCTTGGCCGAGTTATAAGTCAAATAAGAGTTGATGACAGCTCAGCGGCTGTGAAATGTCATTGAATGATCACTGAATCCCTGTCATTGATATGGTACGAATAAGCGAAGCAGATCAGTTTAGGTCCTAAACAAAACCGCAATAAGAGTTGATGGTAGGCACCCAGGGTGCCTACCATCGACACGACAGCTTAATATCAATGACAGCGATTCAGTGATCATTCAATGACATTTCACAGCCGCTGAGCTGTCATCAACGCTTATTTGACTTATATCTCGGCCAAGCTAACATGACACCTGCAGGTTATACCCGTCCCTTTCACTCTCCGGGCATGACAGAATCGAGTGAAAGAGACGGGTAGAAGAAATAAGGACACAAATCGTTCGGTCATTCACATTTAGCAATTCATTTGCGATCCAGTTTTTAGAAGGTCAGAGTACGAAAGAAAGCAATAGGGTGTTTTACTGTTGTTGAAATGTAGATATTTAATGATGACGTTAAAAAATATTGCAATTAAGAATACCAAATGTGAAAAAATAATTTGAATCTGTTTTATAATAAAAGAATAATAGTCTGTTTGATTTTGACTATACCTGTCTCTTTCTAAAACGAAATCTTCTATGGCGTGACTATGACGCTACTAACCCACTGACGTCACTAAGATAGCGTCCTGTCCTTGTCTAATTATAAAGTTTGAAGTCCTATATCTTTGAAAATATTCAAGATAATTCAAAATGAAAACTTGTTTTGTGTAGCTAATATTTCGAAAAACATTTTAAAGAAATAAAAAAAAATCAGTTAAATACCGTATTCATTTTAGGAACCTATTCTGCATCGCGCTATTTTTGAATCGCTGTCTTAAAGTTGATGGTAGGCACCCTGGTTTCGTTAAAAAACTCGACTCAGGGTTCGTGTTAACAAATTACTATGCAAACCTTACTTGTTCCGAGTGTTGTCTATCGAACTGAACACAACGGGCGCTGTCAGGCGGGAACAATGCGAGAAATAGTCCGTCCGCAGCGCGCCGCTAATGACGTAGCGAAACTGGCGCTCCTACCAAAATTAAACAAGGTAAAAAAGCGGGCAAACGATCGATCACCGCCGGCCACAAACAAAACACAGAAAAAACCACGTGAAAGGATGTATGGAACAAATTAAAAGCTCAGCATGAGGTGTTCAGCCGTCCACGATGCACGGCTAAGGGCAAATATTAAGGCGATGAATCCCGACCGAAATAGGCACGCTAACGCTTGCTCGGCCGCGCGCGATACACTTCACGCGGAAGCAGCGGCAGCCGGCAGTGAACTGTGAACTCGCGAGCGCCCCGCGAATCGAAAATCACTTAAAATTCAATTAAAAATTAAATAATAAAAATTTTACACTTATGACGGCCGGAATCCCTCGGCTAATCAAAGACAATTATTTTCGTATATTTTTCATTAACTAAAACCAAGTATACTGCAAGTAATACGATATTTGGATTACGATTAGATGGATGTTTGGGGTTTTATTTGACACAGTAAAATATGACCAATCGAAAAAATACGGCCGGAAGCACTAGATAAATAACTGTAAAATAACATATATTTTTTCCAAGTTTTAAGTACTTGTGATTTGCGAGTAATCCATAATTTAAAACACCCTATTTTGGGGAATGCCCGCCTTAAGGCTGTCAGTTTTGTGTAATTTGAAGGCTCGTTTTCGAGACATAACTTATGTTATTGAATGTTCGGGGCTTGCGCCGTGTGAACCTGCCCGCTTAATAAGCACCACCAAAGCGAGTTATTCACTTTTAACCGCCTCTGTGGTCTAGTGGTTCACACCACCGATTTCAGACCAAGAGGTCCCGGGTTCGATTCCCAGTGGGGGTACATATCGTATTCGGTTTGGTTGGTGGTAGGACTTGTTCTTAGTCCGCCTGGCTAGCTACCACCATCTTATCTAAGTCTGACGCCATAACAATGATGTTTTCAGCATTATTGTGTTCCGGCAGTTAGAGATAAGATAGCCAGTTCCTCAGTGATTGAGGATTCCGGGAGTAGTGCGCTTCCATCCTCAGCCTTATCACCACTTAACATCAGGTGTGATGAAGGCTAAGTGCTACCCTGTTGTGGATAAAAAAAAAAACTTAAGGCCAGAATTAATAACCTATCTACAGATAGGAATAGGTGCGATCTAAATTAGTTGCTAGGCAACACATAGCAACACCCTGGCAACTGTCGTTAATTCTACGTTAATATCAAGCGTTGCATAGCAACTAATCTGGATCGCACCTATCCCTATCTGTGGATAGGTTATTAATTCTAGCCGTTAGACGAGGATTAAGGCTAGGATTCCCTAAAATAGGGTATTTTAAATCATGGATTACTCGCAAATTACAAGTACTTAAAATTTGGAAAAAAAAATGTTATTTTACGGTTATTTATCTGGGCTTCTGGCCGTTTTTTTCGATTAGTGATATCATCCGACATCAAACACCCGTCTATTCATAATCCAAATATTTACTTGATGTATACTCTGTTTTAGTTAATGAAATATATTTGAATAGCCAAGGGGTTCCATTCCAGCCGTCATATCATAAGTATACAATTTTTATTATTTCATTTTTACGCGAGTTCACAGTTCACTGCCGGCTGCCGCTGCGTCCTCGCGAAATGTATCGCACGCGGCCGAGCAAGCGTTAGCGTGCCTATTTCGGTCGGGAATCCAAGCCTTAAGGGAAATTGAAACAGCATGTGCCTACCATTAATACGTTCCCGTGTAATTTTCAAGTTTAAAACTTAAGCTAGTTCTGACACTTACACCAGTTTTCAATCTATTTAGGTACATTTTTGTAGAGTAAAATTACAAGCCGGTGATGTCATAAAAATGTCGATGAAATGATTCTGTCGTATTCTAAATGTACCGCGGACACTATAAAAACTGTAAAAGATGCTAGTAAAACGTTGAAAATTACGGGCAGCCAGACAACTCCATTACCAGCTGTGACACTAATAACAGACGCCACACGTCCGCCGTGCATTTCGCCAAATTGGATGCAATTATTGAGAGAAAACGTCAAATTTTGGGCGCATCAAAACGGAGACAGTAAGATGGCGGCGCGAAAGAGATTCTCTGGATATGGCCACTTTTTCAATACAAAGGCAATATAAAAACGCTAGTCATGCACTAAATGCCTCTTGACTCGGAGTGCGAGGCGTTCGCCCAATAGAAACAAACAAAAGTAACAAAAGCGCATCATCACGCACCCACAAAATTATATTCGCTCCGTAACACGTGTCAAGTTTCAATTTTACTAACGTCGATATTAACAGTGGGCGTAAACAGATTATTGATATATTCCACGATAAAAAAGTAATCGATGATCGCATAGAACGAACTAGCATTGTGATGAAAAAATCACCCATTGTTGCGCGTTTAGAGGGCCATCTTTTTTCTCGTTAGGAATTAAATGGACGCACGAGTTTTGACAAAAAATTGACTTCATCAATCTGAGATGGTTTTATTGGCTCGACAATAGAGTTTCTCGCGATCAAATCGTGTAATCTGCTCGTTTCTCAGAATTGCGTACAATTTTTCACTTTATAAATGGGATCAATTTAGCGTTTTTTTATTTTCGGACGATACGATCTATTTAACAAAAATCAATTTTGTGCACGTTTCAAGAATCGTAGTTTGGTTAAGACATTTAAGCGGAGATAAATGAAGGTAATGCAGACTTAGTAATGACATCCATAAATAAAACATTATGATGGGCGGTTCATGAACATACGTAGTCAGTAGTACCAAACAATATTAATTAATTTTAATTGAAGGCTTCGTTGAGTTGATTAATTGGAATGACGTTCGAGCAACGGATGTATTCAATGAAACCCTGGAAGAGAGGACACGAAACGAGTGGGTGATTCTTTTTTCAAAATAATACGCTTGATCAATGGCATTAAAAATGTTCCATTAGTGCTTTATCGCTTTTAAAACCCACACCACAAAGTGCAATTTGTTTTATATCGACCTGTAACAATAGTTTATTTAGGCAGAATGGAATTGCAACGTTTTTTCACCACACCACCGCTGGCCCTCTAATAATGCTCTAATCATAGGTTCGTCGCCCCTCTACATCTATTTATGGACTCGAGAGCAACTTTAATTTAATGTGTGGTAATCATTGCTTGTTGTGCACGTTTCCAAAGATATTTGTGTGGGTCTTGTGAAGTAATGGATGTGGAATGTTTGGTATGGACGGAGAAATTGCCTCAGGGCTTACACCGAGCTCAGTGTTAAAAGGCGAGTCGGTTAATACAACGGATTGTGGGGGCCAAGGGGTAATTATAGCAAATGTGCCGCATTCTGTTGACAATGGGAGCTGTAGTTAGGAAAGTCTCGTGTAAGGCGAAGCTGAACAAGCTTCAGCAAGTAAATTAAGGTTCAGGTTTTTGCTGAGATAATCTCCTCTAGAAATAACTAATCACTATGATAATTATAGTAGAACAAAACAAATAAGAAAGTAAAAAGATATACTAAGGCTTGTATTTAAAAATACGTATTATTTGATTGAATCAGGCGTCACTTGGCGGAAGTCCCTAACCATTGTGAAAAATAAATATATGTAGCTTTCTTCCGCAAATAATCACAAAACCTGCACCTTCACCGATCACACTACTCTACACGTGTTTCGCCCCAACCCGGGGCATCCTCAGGAGATGTGTGTCCGTATTTGAGTCATTCGGTGCTGGATTGCATACGGACAAACATCTCCTGAGGATGCCCCGGGTTGGGGCGAAACACGTGTAGAGTAGTGTGATCGGTGAAGGTGCAGGTTTTGTGATTATTTGCGGAAGAAAGCTACATATATTTATTTTTCACAAATACGTATTAATTATTGTAATATAAATGACACTATGTTAAGTTTCTTGAAACATTAAAATCGAACTAAACAAGCCTGTGCTACATATGAATCCACATCTATATATATAAAATTCAAAGTCCTGACTGACTGACTGACTGACTGACTGACTGACTGACTGACTGAGATATCAACGCACAGCCCAAACCGCTGAACCTAGAGACTTCAAATTTTGCACATAGATACGTTAAACAGTGTAGGCATCCACTAACAAAGGATTTTTGGAAATTCCACCCCTAAGGGGGTGAAATAGAGGATGAATATTTGTTTGAAAGTCCGTCAGTTTTGAAGTTAGGATCATCAAACATTGTATTTAGGCTAGCAATTGAAAATTAATATTTACCTGTGTCAGCGTTTTAGACAATTCCAACCCCTGAAGGGGTGAAAAGGGGGTTGAAATGTTGTATCTAGAAAGTCCTTCATTTAATTTATTATTTAGAATTATGTTCGGAAAGTAAAACAAATAAGCAAACAGATATTTCGTATTTTTTCGAAAATCAACCCCTTAGAGGTTAAATGGGATAAATAAACCTAAAAATCGATATGGATGTCGCTATTGAGGTTTTATGGGATGACGATTGCAAAAATGGCATTTATTTTGATGTTTAACACGCTAAACATGATTCAACCCCTAAAAGCTGGCAATAGGGGTGAAATTTTTAATGAAAAATCAGGGGTAAAATAGACATTTCAACTTGAAACTTTGTAGGCTTACTTCTTAAAACAAATAGGCAACCCATTTCGTAGTTTTCCCAAAATCAAACCCAGGGGGTAAAATAGGGGATGAATATGTGTATAAAAGCCCGTCAGTTGTGAAGTTAGGATCTTCAATTTTTGTATTTAGGCTGGCAATTGAAAATTAATATTTTCCTGTGTCAGCGTTTTTGACAATTCCACCCCCGAAGGGGTGAAGAGGGGGATGAAATGTTGTATCTGGAAAGTCTTTCATTAAATTTATTATTTAGGCTTATTGTCGGAAAGTAAATCAAATAAGCAAACACATATTTCGTATTTTTTCGAAAATCAACCCCTTAGAGGTTAAATGGGATAAATAAACCTAAAAATCGATATGGATGTCGTTATTGAGGTTTTATGGGATGACGATTGCAAAAATGGCATTTATTTTGATGTTTAACACGATGAACCTGATTCTACCCCTAAAAGATTGAAATAGGGGTGAAGTTTTGTATGAAAAATCAGGGGGTAAAATAGACATTTCAACTTGAAACTTTGTAGGCTTACTTCTTAAAACAAATAGGCAACCCATTTCGTAGTTTTCCGAAAATCAAACCCAAGGGGTAAATAGGGTATAGAAACCTAAATCATCTTAAGTACCCTAAAAGTTCCTGGTACCTAAAGCTATTCAGAACTAACTTTTTGATTGTGAAACAGACACTTATTATTTACTAGCTTCCGCCCGCGACTTCGTCCGCGTGGACATTCGAGAAAATACCCTCACCAAGTGAGCAGCCTCGTGCGAGGCCCTCCGCACGTGGCAAACGTTCTGCCTCGCGCGAGGCTGCTCGCTTGGTGAGGGAGGACCCGCATAATCACGTAAAAACGGCTGATCGGATTTTTATGAAATTAAAACATAGAATACTTTTTATCCTGGTTATTGGTCCCCTAAGTATTTTCTCGAATGTCCACGCGGACGAAGTCGCGGGCGGAAGCTAGTAGCAAATATTTTAGCTATCGCCGAAAATAAAAAATACTTAGAAAGATATTTGCCCTGCCATGATTGAAAATTACACTAATATGATCATGATCAGCCATTTAATGTCCCCACTGCTGGGGCACTGGCCTTCCTTATGGATGAATAAGGAGAATGAGCCACTAATATGAGATGCAACTAATTCATGTTTATGTTTTGATAGGAACGCAACTCATACTTTTTACAAATCCTTATTCAATGATCTTAATTAAAAGCTTCGTTACTTGCAATTTTGCCTTTAACCTTCCACCATATGGCGATGGGCGTGTCCAAAAGGTAAACCTTTTTCCAGCGTCTCAAAAAGGAACGAATTATGCAAATTACGGAGTCATTCATTGCGTCGCCGTGAGATGTCACAACCATTGACAATTTAGCCCACTCACAGGATGCGCGTGCCCACAGCCCACGTGTCGGAGACAAAGGCTGCATTAGCATAGCGGGGTGGAGGTGTGGCTGCGCCCGCGCACTCGGTGCCCGGAATGCTTAGGTACTAAAGACAGCAAGGGACGAGCCTAAAATAAACCTTTAACTGCTAGGTATCACGAAATAAGTCTTTAGTAAAAATTTCATATTCATGACAAGCTTTTTTGCTGACAGTACTTAAATATTGTATTGTCATCTAACCCAAACCTGTGTACAAAATTTCAGCTCTATCGGACACTGAGCAGTGGATCAAATTAAGCTTGCAAGATTTGTTCCCCACTAACTAACTAATTAACTAACATGGTAAGTTAATAAAAAGTGATTTGCGAGCCGAAATATCGGAGACTTGGCAGGAAATTTAAACACGATAAAAATCCCGCTTCTCTTAATACTCGTAGTTAAAATAAAAGTGGCCATGAAAGTTAAAAATATTGATTGTGATTCGATTGTCAATTTTCATATAATTGTATTTCTAATTTGCAATCACTGTTTGCCTGCCTTGATATCTTGAGTTCATTTGCGAAGTTACGGCACCTGTTATTAGTTATTAGTGGCTAAGACCATGTTTGCAACTCAAAAACAAAATAATGTTCTTGTAACTAAAGGGCTGAGTGTAAGTTAGTAAATACGCATACTATTGCGTTTGAGTTTAATTAAAAAAATATATATTGTATCTTATCGTCAAGAGATAGGATCTAAAATAGAATTCTTAACATACATAAAGTAAAGGAAAGGTACCATGAAGAGCTTGAAAAGGTCAATTAGTAAACAATAACGTTGTATTGTTGTTTATCAGAACCATCCTGTTGATATTAAATGGATAGCTGACGTCGATCATGTATGTAACCTTTACACTAATCTTAGTCAATTAGCCATAGCAAGTTCACGTTTATGTTCGTGTCAGGCCTACTTAAGAAAACGGTAAACATTGTCAAATTAATTGTCGTTTTAAAATTTTGTTTTAGGTAAGTAAGTACAAAGGGTGAGCACATGAATAAAATCTTTTCGTGTTCTGTGGGTGAGCCCACTAAAACCATAGGTCAAAATTGCTTGAGCATTCATAAACATTCAAAATAATACACTATAAACAGTACAAACGACGGCACATCAGATGTTGACCTTGAGACCGCCTTTATGCCCTACGTAATAAAAGCTGTTATCGCAGTTCAACTGTTTAACTTGATGTGCTATCGAGTGTACCTATAAATCGTTAATTAATTTTCATTCTTTCAATCAGTACTTACGCACAATCCTAATTAAGTTTCACGTATAGTATATTAGGTAACGTTGACCACAGTGTTATTTATTAATAGTATACGCCACCGATTAATTTTTTTTAATATTTATTTTCTTTGAAAAGCATAATGTTCATAAAATAGTACTATTTAGAACCGCTGCTGCTATGACTGTATCGCTATCAGAACCATCTCAACACCCAGTTTTCAATCTTCAATTTGGATCAAGCATTAATTCACTTGTTTGAAAATAATAGTATAAAGAACTAATAGTTCGAATAGGCATTATGACTCTATCATAAAAACGAGTAGGTATAAATAGTCATAAAACGCTGGCTGAGCTAGTTGATTTATTTCGTGTCCGCTGAGTGAGCTCAACAGATTATCTTTTTACATAGTATCTGTAACAACACCACCACATTAGGTTTATTTACCTGTAATGATTGTGTATGATGTGAATTAATAAACAAATAAAATAGTTTATTAACATCGTTGTTGATTCATATTGAAGAATCATCAAAGGTAATTTAAGTGTTTAAATCGAAATGGATTTGTAAAACATTACCTTTGTTATCTCAGAAATGTCATATTCGAAATAAAAACTGCAATAAATTTTACTGCGTATTGTTTTCACAATCATAATGCTTTCAACTCAAACCAGCCTGATTTACAGCGACACGTCGTAAAGTTTAAACTGATGCTATATTTATTATAATGTTCGCATGAACGTCGATGATCCATGAATGAGGCTTGATCTCCATTCAAATTACGAATCGTATCAAAACATGAATGGTCTTGTTCGTGAATGATGCACGTGAACGACTATAGACGTCCACGCCGTGTATACTATAATGAGACGTACATTGAGCCTTTATTGAATATTGATCACAATGAGCGTAGGAATAAAGCTAATATCGTTCAAATTTTACTTGACATGAAGTTACTTACAAAACACGAAGCGAGCACTGGTTCCGTTCATTCATGGTAAATTAGAGCTTAAAGCTCCATTTGATAAAACTGTTATTGTAGATGTACTCGCACTCGCAAGCATCGATGATCGATTTGAGAATAAAAGTGCATTGTCATCGGAACACGTAGCGAGCGAGAGATGGTGCTCGATAATGGGCAACACGAGTCACAATACTCGATTTAAGATCGGACGATATAGTTCTAGCCCCACACCGTGGAGCGGATTAGAATCGATACTTTGAATGATTATTATTGGACTTTCAATGAAGTTATTAAAACGGAAAAAATATTAAAGTCACTGATGAATAAATAAATGTAATATGTTATATAATACAAATATTGTGTGCCTTTTTCAAAATAAGAAATCTTAAGAATAATAACTACCAGCTTGTTCAAGTCCACCTAGCTATCTACCACCAACTTATCAAGTCTGACTTTTCATGATTCAAGATTCAATTTAGATTGTTATTTACAATACTTGTGAACGTCATAGAAGCTACGCCATCGGTTGAATCGGGAGACCTTGGAGAAGAACCGGCAAGAAACTCCAAGGGTTGTTTTTTTCTCCCTGTTTTATTTCATACAGAGTCGTCAAATTGAAAAATGACCTTAACATGGTATGACTAAGGTCAGTTTCCATCACAATTATACAATGGGTTATGATAAATACAGTTAAGTATAGGCGAACTAATGATCATAGCGGTGAACAATTTTTAATTACTTAGGAACTCTACTTAAAGCTTTAATATTAGTTAAAAACAAAAGACAATTCTACTATATACTGCAAGTTGCGCCATACATGTTTCAAATGTAATTCTTAATAAAATGAATAAAAACAAAAGAAAACACATTTTAAGGCAAGCAGATAAGAGCAGACCCATTCCCACTGGCAGCACCCGTTCACGAGCATGACGCATGAACCAGCCATCGCTTCGCTCAACCATATTTTAGGGAACGTTACGACCCGCCTCACACGCCATCACCGTAGAAATGTTTTAGTGAGCATGACATACCTACTCAAATGTGTGTTCCGCCAGTTAAAGATAAGATAGCCAGTTCATCAGTGATTGAGGATTCCGGGAGCAGTGCGCTTCTACCGTCAGCCTTTTCATCACTTAACATCAGGTGTGATGAAAGCTAGGTGCTGCCGATGCGAATAAAAAATAATCGTCTACTTTTCACTTGTTGCGAAGCCAGGTGGGTTTCTAATATAAATACAAACTTTACGATTTGAATCGACATGTTTCATCACACACCGATAAACGTGGCGTCGCGTCCGAGCACACTCAGAGGGCGTCTATGCCCGTCGTGGGTTATTATGTTTGTTGACCCACGTGCCGGGACAATGCCGCGCTGTGCGGCCTCTACTTTTGTCTTTAGGGACTTTTTGTCTTCGCGGCTTTCGACGCTGGCGCAGCGCAGTTTGATATTCGCGTATTGCCACGTGCATTTATTACCTTTGGTTTGATTTTGTAAAGACTTATATATACTGGGATTTTGGTATGTTTTCTGTACTGGACTGTACGGTCTAAGCCTTAGACCATACAGTCAATAGGCAAGATTAGATAAGGAATAACGTAAATTCCAAGTAGATCTAAAAACATAAAGTGAGGTTAAAATTTTAACAAACGTTGATAAGTATAGGAAAAATCTGATAGTAAAAAACCAAGAGCCCTATAAGTAGCTATAAGTAGTTGGTCAGAGCATCGGGCCGGATTCCCGGAGGCGCGGGTTCGAGTCCCGCCTGAAAGCTACTTATAGGGCTCGTGGTTTTTTACTATCACATTTTTCCTATACTTACAAAAATTGCATTGTGAATGCATAAAAATAATTTAAAAACTTAAACGTTGATAACAAAAAAACATAGGTTATTTTTAGCTTTTTTGACCTAAGTATAAAGTTAATAAGTCAAAAAGCGATAAAGTCATTATTTTATTTAATTAATGATTGGGTCTTAAGCCATATGAATCCTGTGTTTATTATGGCTTAAGTTTGAAGAAGAGGAGCATCAGTGTGATCGTGACTCGGTCGTGTGCGCAGACGCAGCATTTTGTGAGGTCGGGCGGCGCGAGCGCCTCGTCCCAACAAAGACGGCTAATTGTCGGTTATACGACAATAAATCCTGTAACCACTCATTACCGGACTTATCGGATCATTGTTAATTGAATAACACACTCTGGGCCTTTTTATAAGGATCGAAATGATTTTGGCGTGTCCTCCGCTATTGTTTGTTGGCGAATAAATTCGTAATTTGATGGTTATTTTCAATTAGGCGCTGATTTTATATTATTTAACGGCTTTAAAGGATAAGAGAAGTTATTTTAATTTTTAGTTTTTGCATTCACAATGCAATTTTTATTATAGAAAAATGGAAAATGAAGTATTTGGAAAAAATCTACCCGTCTCACAACCAGCTCCGATGGGACTCGAATACACGACCTTTCGCTTTCCGGGCGACTGCTCTAACCACTGAGCTACGGAGACGTTACGAGAAGCGTCGAATTTATCCAATACTTCTTACGCGCTGTATAGTCAGCGGTAATTTCATCAATGTGGAGATATTGTTGTGAGACGGGTCGATTTTTTCCAAATACTTCATTTTCCTTTTTTCTAGGATAAGGGAAGTTTAATAAATATTTTATGATGGTTTTAGCAGTGTATTAAGAAATACACTAGTCAATATAGAGTGTTGGCGAACTGATCAAAAGTTGTATAATCGCTTTTCCTCTCCACTTCACAGGCAAAAACAATACTGGCACTGAAAATAAGCACATACATCTTTCTCACCTCGCGCTCCAATCGGACATTGATTTATCGATGCTTTATTTGATTTGATTGTATCATCGGAACGTCATAAATCGAGCTCCCCCGACTTGTTACGGAGCCCTCGGCATATCGATATTTTTTCGATACGACTGGATTTTTCCTGATGTCATTATGCCATGTGTGATAACTGAATCTGGGGTGAAGTCGGTCCCTGTGAATTAAGAAAATACAGTGCGGATCTAGTTGTTTGCCGACGAGGGCGGATAGTGGTAATAAGGTTTTATTGGTGTTTCATTGAGGAAGGATACTGCGGAAGTAGCAGCACAATCGCAAAATGTTTTTGGGAGAAAGTCTTACTAAAACATAAACTATGATATGTCACACAAACATAGGTATACCTAGGCATATACTGCAATTACCACCTCTGCAGACTAGTGGTACACAACACGGGTTTCAGACCTAGAGGTCCCGGGTTCGGTTCCCAGTAGGGTGTAGGTAAATAAATAAATAAATAATAATAAATAATTTCTTACATTCACACCAATTATCTAAGCCCATTTTAATTTCATTAAGAAACTGTATCATGGAAAACTTGATAACGGATAAATATATACTTATATACTTTTTTGTTTGTAAATACATACTTAATATACATAGAAAACACCCAGACCAAGACATGTTGTATACTGTTTGGTTGGTGGTAGGGTTTGTTTAATGTCTGCCTGGCAAGCTACCACCATCTTATATAAGTCTGACGCCATAACAACAATGTTTTCAGCATTGTTGTGTTCCGGCAGTTCTGGCTTATAATACACGGTTCAACCAAATTGATTCACTTTGGTTGAAAGGCGCAGAAATACAGGCGCACATTGACATTGAATGAGTCACTTTTACGATTACCTTGTTCAATTTGGTTGCTTCTCCCAAATTGAAAGGCAAAAGTGAACCGTATATTTCCGCCATTAGGGATAAGATAAGTAGTCAGTTTTTCAGTAATTGAGGATTCCGGAAGTAGCGCGTTTCCTTTCGGTCTCAGCCTTCATCATCATTTAACATCAGATTTATGATGAAGGCTAAGTGCTAACCTGTTGTGTATAAATAACGTTAGTACTTTGAAGTCGGGCGTGAAACATGTACGATTTTTTTGAAGGCAGTTTTATTTTTTTATAAAAATAATTTTTATTTCACTCTTTTTAGTGCATCGTGCAGGCAATTTACTTGTATTCTGGTAAATATGTATGTGATCAAATTGAAAACCTCCTTTTTTGAAGTCGGTTAAAATTCCTTGAGGTATCCCCTTTTTAACAAAACAAGAATCATCTAAATCGGTTTATAAACAAAGGAGTTATACCTAAAGACACGTATTAAATTCACATAAAGTGGTAACGAAAACGACAGTATTTTCAAGATTTCCTGAAGACTACTGAACCGACTTCAAAATTTCAAAAAATGGGACCAACTTGGAAACCAACCTGATGTAATAACGTTTGAACCATTTCAATCGGTTCAGCCGTCTTCGAGTAATCGGTGGACATACACAAAAAAAAAACATACATACAGACGAATAGAGAACCTCCTCCTTTTTGATTTAGAAGTCGGTTAAAAAGACTCGTGTGCGGGGAGACTTTTTAGAATTATTGTGTTCCCACAGTTAGAGATAAGATAGCCAGTTCCTCGGTGATTGAGTATTCCGGGAGTAGTGCGCTTCCCCCTTCAGCCTTATCACCATATCAGGTGTGATGAAGGCTAAGAGCTACCCCGTTGTGGATAAAAAAAAGACTTAAAGACTCAAATGATTTTCAATAATAATGTGGAAACCTTAAAATTAATCATTGGTATTACAGCTGATTACATTACATTGAAATTCTGAATACTTGATCTAATGGAAGCCGCACCCTATCTTGAATAGAATTTTTAGTCGTCTAAACTTTAATGTAACTTTTTTCAAACTGCATCATTGTTTTTCTCCAGCTTAGAAAAAAAATAATGTCCTCTTTTTATAGTGGAAAAGCAAGCAATACCGAACACTACGAATCAATACTCCACCGTAACACGAATAACAGATGTAAAAACTACTCGGTCCCACCCTCGCCCGTGTCGGCCATTTTTTCCCGTCAACCAAATTAATGCAACCGTCTCCAGACCGCCGTGGACTTGTCAAATTAATTTCTCCTCCAGGACAATTTGTCTGTGGAGGGCGAAAAAACTCACCGTCCTGTCGATTGCTCATCAATATCAGCTCTGAGGGGCAGCGAGTGCGTTCACTGGCCGTCTTGTGTTCTAGTTGCGTGTTTCGGGAATAGACGTGTTACATTTGATGAAATGATTTTTTTTATCCACAACGGGGTAGCACTTAGCCTTCATCGCACCTGATGTCAAGTGATGATAAGGCTGAATCCTCAATCACTGAGGAACTGACTATCTTATCTCTAACAGGCGGTACACAACAATGCTGAAAAGTCAGACTTAGATAAGATGGTGGTAGCTAGCCAGGCGGACTAAAAACAACCATCCAAACCGAATACAATAAGTACCCCCACTGGGAATCGAACCCGGGACCTCTTGGTCTGAAATCGGTGGTGTGAACCACTAGACCACAGAGGCGGTTGAATGTAATGAAAAATGGGGTCAGGTCGAACGCTTTTGAATCTTGCCTACGTTTTCTGACCAGAAATCTGTCTTATTGGATGAAGACTCTAATTGACTGTATGAAATCAAAGTAGCTAAAATAATTATTATTCAACCATTACAAATATAAATAAAGTAAAAAACTCTTACAATCTCACCAATTATTTAAGCCCAGAAACCGTGTCACGGAAAACTTGATAACAGATAAATATATACTTAAATTCTTTTTGTTTGTAAGTAAATACAAATTAATTTACATAGAAAACATCCAGACCAAAACAAATAAGGCATGGTCATGAACACAGATATTTGTCTTGTTCGGGAATCGAACTCGAGACCTCTAACGCAGAAGGCAGGGATCCTACCCCAGCGCTAAATCGGTCGTCAAATAGGTTTCTTAGTTTGTTATTCGTCACTGAGACTTGAGTAAAATGTCGTATATTTTATATCCATCATTCCTATTGATTGAAAGTAACACGTACTTCCAATAAAAAACAAAAACCCGTACAAATTAGCACTGAAAACGGCACCGCTAGAACTTTTATAGGTAATAAAAATAAATAGGTGGCCGGCACGCACGGCCGCGTCCACGGCGCGTCGCCGCTGCCGAAATTAAAGTGCGCTTTTTTGAAAGCGGCAATCTACTCGGTCACACTCGATAAACCCGCTGCGTGCCGATTGCGCGGGCGCTGATTAGGGTTAAACACCGCGGCTTGAGGCTGCACGTGAAAGTGAGGGTTAATTATTGCGAGACTGCGCTAGATGAGAAGATAACAAGGAATTGCTTTTGCCGAATTTGGTTGGGTTGTTTTTTATTTGTTGAATGCAAAGATACGTAGAGTAAAAGTTTTACTATTACCTATCTTGTTTTGTAATTACAGACTTCGTGCGTGCCACTAAAATAAAATTGGCTCTTTTTGTACCAAAGATAAACCTTACGTATTCATACATCTCTGGTTTTACAACGCATTCATTATCATTATCAGTGATGTGAGGTAGTTCAGAGATTTTACTCCATGTTTGATTTGACTGTAACTTTTTATTATTTTCATCTCATATAAGCGTCCACACATTCCCCTCCGCCCTAAAGCTAGAAACACACTTGTCTAGCGCAGTGTGTTGACGCCACAAAGTAACTACGCGGGCGGGCGGTCGCCCTAGCAGAGAGTCCGCTTAGAACAAAGTGCCATTTTCGTCACGCACACATAGACGTCACATATACAGGCAAAATGGGACAGTTTGGGACAGTACTCAGTCGCGAGTATCGCAAAGAGGTCAGTGATCGCAAGTTCCAAAGAGCATCTATTTGATCACTTCACGTCCGCGCCGCTACGTGTCACTGTGACACTTATATACCTATTTTACCATTAATTAACAAAAATTAATAACCAATATTATTACAGTTGCAGTGTATTTGGTTGTCTAAATACGACTAAAAACTGTGCATACACGTTCTTTAAATTTCCAAACGATATTGAAAGGTAAGTTATGTCAAACTGTTTTCTCTTGTTGGTAGGTGAGTATACCTAGGTACTTTTGGGACTAGCCGCTTTGATAACGACGATGAACCATACACATTCATCTTATAGTTAGCTGGTTGTGGTAAAACGCCAGTAATTGGGTTCTATGGTCCTTATTTAGATGTTATAGTATTCTCAAAACTTCTTGGCGGTTCAGCGAACACAGCCACAAGTCATGTTGACGAATTTTCAAGTAAAAGTTGTCGTTGCATTTTCTTTTATTTTAGCAGTCATATGAAATCCTACTTACATTTTAGAGACTTCAGTCATTAAACCCCAAATAACATTTTACTTGCAGTATTTTTTTTCATCTAAGCGCACGGCAGTGTGCCAGCCAAGTTCAGGAAAGGACGCCAATCAATAAATCCCAAATAACATTTCACTTGCAGTAAAGTTTTCTTTATCTAGGCGCACGGCAGTGTGCCTGCCAAGTTTGGGAGAGAACGCCAGTCATTATACTTACCCCAAATAACATTTTACTTGCAGTAAAGTTTTTTTTGACGCACGGCAGTGTGCCAGCCAAGTTCAGGAGAAAACGAACCACGCACGATTATGCGTATACCTATTTATTTTAACGTCTTAATCGTAGGAGTGCCATAGGCTATTTTCGTTGCAAAACTAACTAGTTCATTTAAAAATCAAATGATTTTTTTTTCCGACGAACCTTATGGATAAGTTTAATTGATCGAGAAGATGTACGCAACAAATGGTCAACATATCTTCGAGTTTGTGAGGCCCATTTCGAAACCAATTCTATAATCAAGACATCGAACCGAACTGTCCTGAAAAAGGCATTCGTGCCTTTTTCAGGACAGTTCGATTCCCAAACTTTTGCTACCTGTCAAAAAAAATTTAAATGAAGAATCGCAAGCAACTGTGGAGACTAATGAATCTTGTACACAATATGAAAAAGTTAAATGTGACTCAAATTCACAAATAGCAACTCACGTTTCTGCAAATTCTCCCAGAAAAAGAAAGCTGAAAAACGATATTCTTGAGTGCAAGAAAAGACTATGAAGAACAGCTGCGCCAGAAACAAATATGAACCTGTTTACATCTCGATAGCGTAGCTTCTATGACGTTCACAAGTATTGTAAAAACCAATCTAAATTGAATAAACAAATTTGACTTTGACTATTAAACTACTTATATTTTTTTATTTACCTATATACGATAAAAACACAACATAGGTATTTAAATACACTTTCTTGTTTTCAAAATAGTTACCACTATTGCTTGATACAGTTCTTGCGTTATAAAGGTTTTTCAATTTTTGAAGATGACAAGTTATAAATTCAACATTTAAGAAAATATTAATTATTTGAAGTTCTTGAACGAAAAAATTTATGGAACTTGTAACCCATTTAGATTTCAACTATTTTTCGGTGAACTTGGCACCTTTTTACCTTTATGTTTTCGTCGAACTTACTTAGTGCCTTTTTCACGTTTATGTTTTTAGTGGGATAACTATCACACCATATTTATATCTTGTACATAGAGTACATTATAACATATAGGAATGGAATACATTACAACATAATAGGTACGGTATAGGTACAATAGGATCTTGTCTTCGTCGTGTGTGGCGTCGGGACTTTAAATGGATATTAGATGCTCTGTTTACCATCTAAGCAGCATCTAAGGCATGTAAACTTGTTACGATGTATGTATAAACGAATTTATTTATGTATGATTGTTAACTTTTACTACTTACTCCTTTTTAAATTCAGAATCAATACAGAAGCAACCCTAGTGAGTCAGACAAGGATAGGTATAGATTTTCAAAAATGGTGGGAGCGGTCCTTCTGTAAACTCTTTATTTTGTGGTTGACGCGCTGTACGACACGTATCGTCTTCATACATTTAGTATGGTTAGAAACACACTTGGTCGTGGGCCACACTTGAGCGACCGCGGGGCGCGCAGGCGACCTGCGGATCCGCAGGACGCTCGAACACGTACTATTCCCTCCGCCCCGGTCGCGCCAACCGCCGGACGCGACAGTGTGGCCCCTCCCGTCCGTCTCAATATATTTGTTTTTCCCGCTCAACGCGGACGCAAGACGCGCCGCTCCAGTGCGGCCCACGACTTATGCAGTGTTGCGCGACTCTCTTTGTCTCTGTCGTGTCCCATACTAAGTGTATGAAACAGACATTTTGGCGTCGCGCCACGTCACAGAAGTGTGTTTCCGTCTTAACCCTCACTGTCAACTCCAACCCAAAACACGGGACACAGGAAAGTTGTCGAAACAACGGCCGTAACAGCCTGTTGCGTTGCCGCGACGTATGCTCCGACCGCGACACGCCGATTGCGGCCGCTAACTGCAGAAGTTGAAGCTCGACAGAAGCAGGTTGTAACTGGGAAACAAAAAGGTTTATATACATAACAGGATATGCAAGTAAGACTTTTTTGAATAGCATTGTCAAAGTCAAAAGTCCTTTATTATTTTTCTCTCAAATAAGCGTCCATGTATGATTTGACTGTAGCTTTTTATTATTTTCATTTCAAATAAGCGTCCACACATTCCCTTCCGCCCTAACCCTCACTGTCAACTCCAAGCCGAAACACGGAACACAGGAAAGTTGTCGAAACAACGGCCGTAACAGCCTGTTGCGTTGCCGCGACGTATGCTCCGACAGCGACACGCCGATTGCGGCCGCTAACTGCAGAAGTTGAAGCCCGAAGGGAGCGGGTTGTAATTGGGAAACAAAAAGGTTTATATGGCTTTGCTCCAAATATAAGTACACTCGACAGCACATTAAGTTAAACAGTTGAACTGCGATAACAGCTTTTATTACGAAGGGGATTAAGGCTGTCTCAAGGTCAACATGTATAGTCTAATGTGCTGACATGTGTACAAAGGGAATATACAGGTTTGAATAATCTAAAAAAAGACTTTGCTAAACTTTAGATTATACTTTCTTGTCTACTAACTAGACATTTAATGACTGATGATGATGAAACTTAAGATGCCTTCAATACATTTATTCCAAATAAAGATCATGATTGACAGAAAAAAAAAATTTACTCCCACACAATTAAATTGCAAATTCATCTGGATAATCAAATCTACCCTACTAATATTATAAATGCGAGAGTTTGTGAGTATGGATGGATGTTTGTTACACTTTCACGCAAAAACTACTGGACGAATCTGGATACAGAGATTATAGGCTGGAATAACACATAGGATACTTTGTATCCCGATATTGCCACGTGAACGGAAACCAAGCGGATCAAACCGGCCGCTAGTTTTATCATAAAGTGTCAATTCTAATGCTACGGTCGTAACTTTTATCATTGATTACAAAGTGTACGAATTAAAAGCAAAATCACAGTTCCAAATTTGCAACTTGCGCGCTACCAAAACTCTTCTACATTTAAGGCGATACTCGGAAAAATTATGCTAAAGCGAGATAGCAATGAGAAAACGACGCGCGCGGGAGCGAGACCGATTTTGCCGATTACGCAAAAAAAACACAAAATCAGGGGGCCGATTCTCAGGCAATCGAAAAAAGTTCACTTTTATAGCTCGAAATTCAAATATTTTAGGAAGATTTACATTTTGTGTATTGCCAGAATTTCACAATCGAAAAAGTTCGATCAAAAACCAGTCGAACGCAACGAGTGGCACAGACCAATCGATGTTCGTATACGAACTTAGATGTCAAAATGAATTTGTTGACATGTGGGACAGCTTAGTTTGTTTGAAACATTTTAACTTTTCAATAGAAACCACAAACAAAATGTTCGTCATACGAATTACCACACTGAAAAAGTTCGAATGCCTGAGAATCGGGCCCCAGTTCGTAAAACTATAGCGGTTTTTAAAAAAAGTTTCTATACGATCCTAAATATTATTGGTGTCCACTAACTAAACCAATTATCAATATTATATGTAACCCCATTTATGAATAATCTTGATATTTCGTATTTTTTAGAGGTATTTTCGAAAAGAAAAAGTGTCGAGCCAAAATCATAAAATCGTGTTTTTGAAACTATACGATTCTAGATAAAGGTATGAAGAAATATATATCTTATTACCAGATTTATAACAACTCTAACCGTCCTATAGTTTTATATCAAAGAGTCCATACTTTTTCCGAGCAGCGCCTTAAGAAGGTATATTGGTTCTAGTGTTCTCCACTTTACAATAAAATGTGTTTAGAACGCAGCATCATTACCCGCCCTTTCTTTCCGATCATTGCTGCAGGATCCCACTAATGTCAAATTCTTCAAAAGCTTTGCTCGGATCATTATTGGCTACGGCCCCGGCTTTCCTCACGTCTGCCGTCCATCCATCACGCGCGTCATCAGCGTCATCGGGCCCCTCGCTCTTTATAATTTGATTCCAACAAGCTGTCGCTTGCGGAATTTTTTGAGGTCTTCTCAAATATTGTTTTGGGTGAAATTGTGTTTTGTATGACTATACACCGTGAAATTTTAGTGGTTGATTTTCCGAAAATTACTTGAAGTACTTATCAATACAAACAACTTTAATTATGGGAACAACTCTGATATCATGGAAAAAAATCACCTGTTCCATACATTTCAATCGAGTTGAATTAGAAATTTGTATGGAACAGCTGACTTTTTTCACTGAAACACCCAGTAGCACCTACAGGGTGTTCCAGTTTGTATGGGGATTTGAATAGGGCTGAAGGCAGGCAGAGACACCATTTTTGGAGGGTAGATACCTTCCATGGTGTTGTAGTAATTCAAAATTACTACAACACCATGGAAGGTAATTCAAAAACAGTTAACATTCAAAAAATTAGGTATTGTAATTCAAAAACCATCGACCCGAGGGGCACCGGATGTCCTACATAATATGTGGTCATTATATTATAATGACACACGAATGGCAGACCACGATGACAGTGACACCTGTCAAAGCTTTGTAGCCACAACTTGTCAAAAGACAAAACACACGCTACAGTGTAGGTGAGCACCAAGAAAGCATTTTGGAAAATTCCCATTATTAAGTGTGCTACAGGGTGTTTCAGTTTGTATTTGAATTTGTATAGGGCTGAAGGTAGATACACCATTTTTGGAGAACAGATCTATACCTTTTATGGTGTAGGTGAGCGCTAAGAAAGGGTTTAGGAAAATTCCAATTATACAGGGTGCTACAAGGTGTTTCAGGTTGTAAAGGAATTTCCATTTAGGTTGAAGGTAGAGACACCATTTTCGGAGGGAAAATAGTATGTTAATTGATAGCACAAAATAAAGAGTTCCGCGTAGTTAAGCTAGTTGTATATTTTTTTTTTATTTTATTACAAGACTAGCGCTCCCCTCGCGACTTCGTCTGCGTGGACACCCTTTTTTACCCCCTTAAAGAGTAAATTTCAAAAAAATCCTCGTTTAGTGCTCCCTTACACTTTCCAAAAAACAAACATGCTAAATTTTAGCTTCTTGCACCCAGTAGTTTCGACTGTACGTTGTCTGTCAGTCAGGCAGTAACGCATATTGTGTATTATATACCTACACATATTTTTTATAGTTCTTACTTTGTGTCCAACTTCATAAGGCGACATCTGGTTTAAAACGTCATGTTGCCTTGACGCGCGGCCAATATCGTAATATTAAATCGTGTAACGCTCACAATCGGCCCCCGTAAATTAATTAGTGCGCCGAATCAAGGCAACAATAACCGCAAACAGAGGGCGCCATCTTTGTCAATATCTTCAACCCTTATTGTCAACGGCAATCACGAGTATTGTTTTGGTTGTGTATTTTGTAGCTCAAAGATTAAGCGGGGACCAATTTTCAGGATTTTGTTTTAAAATGATGCTCATTTCTCAATGTAATTAGAATTATTTACAGTCTCGAGGAAGATTTGGTGGTGTTAAAGTAGTTATAAAAAAACGACCAAGTGTGAGACTATACAACATAAGACATTTGTTTTCTATATCGAGCAAAAAATACGTGTTTTGTATGGGAGCCCCCCTTAAATAATTATTTTATTCTGTTTTTAGTATTTGTTGTTAAAACGGCAACAAAAATACATCATCGGTGAAAATTTCAACTGTCTAGCTATCACGGTTCGTGTGATACAGCCTGGCGACAGACAGAGGGGCAGACAGACGGACAGTGGAGTCTTAGTAATAGGGTCCCGTGTTTACCTTTTGGGAACGAAATCCTAAAATATACCTAATAAACGTATTTTTGAGTGAAATTATCAAAACGTAGAGAAAGAGCATGCCCCATATTTTTCGCAGAAAACCTAAAAGCAGAATATAAGTAATTTGAGTACGTGTGTTTGATAGTTTGTGTGCCATATTGTTTTCATGAGTCTCGTCCAAACAAATTAAATTGAACTCTTAACAGCCAGACTCGGAACGCCACCTAAACTTAATTTTTAATGCGGCATGATCACATTACGTAGGATTAGCGGCAACTAGCGAAGCAGCGCAGAAATTGACCGCATATGGCGCTCTCTACCCTTCGAGGGAGACGTGTTCGATTCCCGATACTCAAACATTGCGGATTAATAAATAATCTTTACGGCTCCCGAAATAAATCACATTTTATAACAAGTTACGGGGATTCGGAGGATGGGGTTTCGAAAATTGGTAATATACAACGTGACGGCTATTTATTTTTTCATCGTATTGATTTTTAGATGTTATTGAAGAATAATATATAATAACTTTTTATTATTTGAGATTTTTAAATTATTTTTATGCATTCACAATCCAATTCTTCTGTAAGTAGGTATAGGAAAAAAATTTTGGTTGAAAACACCACGAATCCGGCAAGTAGGGTTTTTTATTATCACAATTTTCCTTTCACTTTTTCTTATTCTCCAATGCGTAGGTACAAGATAACAGATGGCACCAGAAATAAGTAATTATACCATAAATGCATTTTTTTTTCGCAATTACATATTGTTAAATAGGTGAAAAAAACGACCTGCCTTTCAACAAGCTCTAGCGGAAATCGAACCTGTGATTGTTCACTGTTTGGGCGACTGCTCTGATTGCTGAGCTACGGGCGGGCGGCGCGGCGTTCAACGGCGACAAATACAAAAGTAGCTAATAATTTGAATATTTCTTTTTTTATCGATAAAAGTATTTCTATAATGTAACGCATGCTTGATCTACGCAACACAAATGAAAATCAAGGGATATTTGTCGCGTTAAACACTAGATAACGCCACAACAGAGTCAATGGCTAGAATGGCACGACACACAAACTTGAGGGAGCAAACCATATCTTGTCTAAGACACTCGTATATCCAAGTGGACTTTATTACAAAGTAATAGAGACTATTACCCTGTTGTGTAAACGCAAAGGGTTTACCGAGGAAAGTGTGCCAAGCGAGCGGTTTTCGAAAACGTCACTCCAGTGATGTTTCGCTGACGACGCTCCTGAACTACAAAGGGACGAGTTATGTACCACTTAAGAATGGTGCTGGGGAAATTTGAGCTCTATTTCGGATCGGTAAAACATATATTTACTTAATAAGGCTTAGGTCTCTATGCCCACTGTGCAAGCATAAAATTTCAGGTACATTTTTTTATTTCAGGTTCCATTCAATGTAATTTAACACTTAAAGGTAATACTTACTTAATATTATGGAACTGTAGACATGTAATTTAAGTGAACGAAGTGAACAAATTTATAAGACAGAATTCTAAAAGCCCACGCTATGACATAATCATAACATAAGTACTTTGAAAGCGATTGCATTTTTTCTTTGCAATCTGATTATATGGCCTACATTTTTGAAAAGAGAATGAAAAGCAACAAAAAACCATTTTAAATTTCCCATCCTACCGTACCCCCTCTACAATTAATATTTACTGCTAACCAATATCATATTTGCAAACGTCAAAAAATCAAGTATTCCAACAATGAGGAGCGGCGCGAAGCTAAAACGGAACAATTTGTTTACACTGCGAACTAGTTATCCTTTTCCATTGTTGAAATAAAAATTTGGCATTTTTTTATGCCGCGTGACTAACAAAGGGCGAATTTGGACGCGTGCGCAGTGCGATACCTTGGGTACGATTACCATAGAGTAGGAAATCATCCACAGCTTAAAAAAATATTAGATGGTACCAGAGTCGTGGCGTCGGAATATGGTAAAGGTAGTAGCATACATATTGGATCGGTGTGGTGGGGGTTTGTAGGGGTTTTTAAAAGGGAAGCCGATGTATATCCGATATACTGTGGTTATGGTAGACGATACCATGCTATCGGTACGTACGAGTATCTCTGCTATTCATTATTGATCTAGAATCTAGCTGGATAATGCTGGTAATGATGTTTTGATACCTAGATAACATAGTTCGTGCAAATACCAGTTCATTTTTTTTAAGTTTTGTTATTCCACATCTTAAAAACATATTAGAAGGTATAGCAGTGGAGTAAGGTCGAAATATG
Organism: Crambus lathoniellus; assembly: GCA_949710035.1. Taxonomy (NCBI): domain Eukaryota; kingdom Metazoa; phylum Arthropoda; class Insecta; order Lepidoptera; family Crambidae; genus Crambus; species Crambus lathoniellus. The sequence continues at coordinate 1,167,634 of OX453299.1, read as the reverse complement.
GTTAAGGTAAGCTGCACCAAAAATTAGTGGCAGTAGTGTATCATCCGCATAGTGGATCGGTGGGATGGGGGCTTTTAGGGGTTTTTTTATAAGGAAAGCTGGTGGGAATCGGCATTTATGAACCCTTCGTCACTGGAAGGTAGATCCAAATGTTTAGGTATTTAGCTAATTATACTATGTCGTATTAATAATAGTTGTTATCTTAACATAGCTGTAGCAAAGAATACTATAATATTACTACGTAGCTGTAGTAAGGAGACTCAATTTTGAAGTATCTTTACATCTACTGATTCTACTGATTTTGACGAGTAAATTGATAATAAAGAGATCATAAAGTTTACTACTTTTTGGTTGGTGGTAGGACTTACTTTGAGTCCGCCTGGCTAGCTACCACCATCTTATCTAAATCTGACGACATAACACTGATGTATTCAGTATTATTGGGTTCCGGCAGTTAAGAGATAAGATAGCCAGTTACTCAGTCACTGAGAATTCCGGGAGTAGGGCGCTTCCACATTCAGCCTTATCACCATTTAACATTAGTTGTGATGAAGATTTACCCTGTTCTGGATAAAAAAAACTAAATAAATGTATTTTGCTACACCTAAAGACAAGTCGAGTGGTTTCACATTTCAGTATTACTAAAATTTTGTTAAAATATTTTTTATCTTCACCTGTAATAAGCTTGCAATATATGAACGTACACTGCACAGAGGGACGAGCGTGACGAAAGTTGTGTGCTCGGGCACGGGGTAGCGTGATGCAACCCTTCCTTGTTCTCGCCGCGATCTGCGGCGATGGGGATGTTCGGAACTACGCGCCGGCTGTCTTGATCCGCGGGCTTTAGTTTAGATGATAAGTGTAAAAGTTGCAATGATTAGAGAAATCAACGTGAACACAAACGAGGCGGTTCAAGCAACCACAGAACTTAATCGATAGGTATAACAAAACGTGAACAGTAATTTTTTGTAAAGTAAGTACATTTATTTAACAACAATGAGTATGGAAAATGAAGTATTAGAAAAAAACGACCCGTCTCACAACTAGATCCGATGGGACTCGAACTAACGACCTTTAACTGTGACTGTTTTCATTTTCAATAACAAAAATTGCATTGTGAATGCTAAAAATTTAAAGTAATTTGGAACAATGAGGTTTTGGATATAAATAGTTGAAAAATATAAGATAACAAAACTGTGCTGTATAATAAAAAAAAATATATATGAGGTTTATTTTGAGTTAACTAAATAGAGGTTATTCATGCGTAGTCAAAAAGTCCAGTTTGCCATTAAATAAGGTCAAAATTGTTCAACACATAAAAAACAGTGTCAAAGTACCAAGTACCTTCAGTCGCGGCACAATCAACCCCACACGAGAGCGTGAAACTCGTACAATAAATGCCTTTGTATTGCGGCGGGCTGTTGACTCTGGTCTGCCGACACCGCGCGCACCGCTCTAAACAATACCTATTTTATTTTGTCCCCGCACACTGTGTAGCAGCACACTGTGCACTTTCCAATATCTAATGCTTGGGTATGTTGGAAATATGGAATTTGGGTTTTGGCTTTGTGTCATAACAATAATATAAAAAAACATACTCTTAAGTTTCTGTGTTGCGAATTATGTGATTTGATTTCTAATAGAGAACCAGTAACCTCCGTACGACTCCGTAGCTCAGTAGTTAGAGCAGTCGCCCGGATAGCGAAAGGTCGTGGGTTCGAGTCCCATCGGAGCTGGTTGTGAGACGGGTCGACTTTTTCAAAAAAACTTTATTTTCCATTTTTCAATTATAAAAATTGCATTGTGAATGCAAAAAAGTTAAAATTTAAATAACCAGTAACCTATTTCTTTTTCTTCTTCTTAAACTTACGAGCCACGCTCTTGTCTGTGTAGCTCCTTCCATTCGTTTCTGTCCAAAGTCATTTCCTTGGCTCCTTAATAAGACAAGACACGACGTTCCTGTTCCATGTAGGCTATTCTTGGTCTTCCTCTTTCTCTCTTTCCCTCTATTTTTCCTTTTATAATGTTTGTAATAAATTTGTCATGTCTTATCAACCTATTACTTAGAATTAAGTAAATTTAAAACAACGTCATTAACAAGTTGAATTATTGTCTATTCTATAGGATTCGCATTTACGCAATAAACGGTAAAACTATCATGCCTGCTATTGGTCTGAAGGCCTCTTTCTTTAATGTGGTTTGTGAGTTGAGCATTACAAATTTAGTTCTCGGGTTGTAGATGTTAACATTATTAAGTACTGTATAAATGTTACATAACCATAGCACAAAACGGCTTATTTTGAGACTAAACACAGAAGATATAATACTAACACTAAACTGTGGTTATTTTAGTTTTGGCAGAAGATTTACCATTTTCTCGGTGTGTGCGAGTGTCTGCTATTAATAATTTGATCTAGAATCTAACTCGATAATGATGTATTGATAGGTAGATAACATAGTTTGTGCTAATACCAGTTTATAGTTTATTAAGTTGTGTTATTCCACAGCTATGTGTACTGCGTAATTACTATTGTTGCGCAGACGTCGATAAATCGTCAATACGATGTGGGATGACGCGGGCGGATGGTATGGACTGATCGTGCGCGTGGGCTGGCGCAGACGGGCGGTTGGAACGCGCGAACGGAAGAATAGATAACTTTTTACGTTTAGTTAAAGAAAGCTTTATTCTGAAAATACTAGCCTTACCCGCTGAGACTACACGACGTTATCCCGCGGAAATGTGATATTTTTCCGGTTTCAAAAGTAGCCTATGTCACTCTCCAGCTACAAAACTATCCCCATATCAAAAATAACGTCGATTCCTTGCTCCGTTTTGACGTTAAAGACGAATAAACAAAAAATACACTTTCACATGTGTGTATAAAAGTTATTATGAAGTATGGATTAATAAAGAATAGACCGCACAAAGGCGTTAAATATTGATCAGTAGCGTGCTTTTATCATCCACACTCTAAGAACGATAATATTATAATGCATTTAAGTTGATGTTATGTTATAGTTCATGAGGTTCCATTCCTGATCTAAAAGCCCCAAAAAACGAATGTCATGGCCGATTGCGGCCAACTGACAGGCCGTTGCCTGCTGGTGGACTGATAGTCTGTAGGGCCCTTAAGTTTCTTATGATATTTAAGGCGTTTATCACACTGCCTCCGGTTTCCGCACCAGCGGACGGAGATGCGGCGTGAGTGTGTTATACACTGCGGGTTTGGTATGCAAATCAAGATTCTACAGCCAAAGATAGGAAGCGCACTACCACAAACAGGAGTGGTGTGCGGTGCAGTGTAAGAATCGCCTAAGGGCGTATGAATATATTTAATTTTAGAGTTATTTTTTACATATATTTTGAAGTCATTAGTTTGTTTCATCTTGTCGAACTTGAATCTGTCCCGCTACTGAACCGCCTGTCAGACGCTGGTCTGCACAGTCCCTGCAACGTCAAATCGTGCGTTAAATCTTATAATTTTCGCGGGAAATGGGACAATGTTGCGGTGCCAAATGGCGCGTCGCGATTGTAATTAGTTGTTTTGTTGTATGGTACTACGGGCCATCGTGTTAGCGCGATTTGTATCGATATGTGCGATGTTATATTTAGGACAACACTATAGACACTTGTTCACACTGTGTGTGGTTATAGTATGCACAGTGTGTCAAAAATATATATAAAAACAGAAATCAAATAATCCCATTAAAACAGTTTTATTTAAATTCTACCAATCAAGATAAACTGATAAGATGAGATCGTATTATTTTGTATGAAAAGTAGAGCAACGCCTCTTTCGGCCGTAGGTATAAGGAATGAAATTCAACATAATAATATGTTTGACAGCAGCACTGTGACAGACAGAAGGACAGAAGCTGTAGTTTACTATTCAATTACCTTAACGATAGTTTTTCTTGCTAATGATGCTGTCTGCTGTTATTTAGAGTAAATAATTTAGAATACAAATAATTTTCAAGCTTCCTTCACACAACAATGCTCTATCTTTTTACAATCAAACCCGTATGGCGCAAAACATATCAATCTAAATTGGGAAGTGTAAGTAATTATTAAAAGTTTCCTTATCTGTACGAGATGGATGCGATAATGATACAACCTCGATACAACATATTATCGCCGCGGGGTTAACACCTATTATGTGCTGATGGTATACTGGGAACAGTGTTAGCGAAACCATTTGTGGCACTCTGGGCAATCACTTCTCACCTCTGTCATTAGTGGATTATGGGTATGAAAATAATTACGTTAGCTAAAACAACTACCTTTAAAAAGATATGGACCGGGTTTAAAACAAAAAACCTTTTAAACTTAACGGTTATTCTATATCATGGTCTAAAAACTGATAAGGCAATTCTTCTTTGATAGACCACCATTCTTTTGCTGCATTTGAAGCATATTACCCGTTTTATAATGAACCGTTTCAAACAAAAATACAGTTCTTTCTTCTTTGCTATATGAGTGTAAATGTCTTAAAGACCATGTGTATTCTAAACTATTCTAAGTTGCCTCAAAGTAATTTTTCGATGTCTCAACGGTTGCAGCCCCCGATACTTAGCTAAGAAATCGATATACATAATGAAGATAAAACCTAAGTTAAGATAGTAACATCGTGATATAAATGTGCATAAAAGAAGAGTACTATTGTTTCTTCAAAAAGCTTCATGTTTTGGAAGCGCATTATCGAGTTTCCATAATAGGTTTATAAAGAGTTTAGCAACAACGAAAAATCAACTCTGTCCATTTATAAGGTATTGCATAAATAAAATTGGCGGCATATCAAAAATAGAGAGGTTCGGCTGCACAGACGCGTGACGTGCCCTATTACGTATGTACATAGATTAATGGCCAATCACAAAACAAAACCCATTAACGGATGTCAATTGATTGGCACTCGCGACGTAGTGCTGCGCTGTGACCGGGCGGGACAGGAGATGGGTACTTTTTGTAATTCACCGAAAAAACGACAGCATTTTATGCAGTTTCATACGTTATGAACATTCACAGGAAGAGCCCACCTAAGGCCTCATTTCCACCTGCAAGTAAGTCTTCTGCGATAAATGTCTGCTTCTGTCCGATAGCAATGATCAGACATTTATCGCAGAAGACTTAGTTGCAGGTGGAAATGAGGCCTTAGGAAAGCGAGCTGTACTGTACGCAAAGTAGTTGCTTTTGTCTTCTAATTAACATTACTTCAATATTGCGATAAAAAGGTATCGCAAGAGAACTATTAAGTATAAATATTAAAATGCTTTACAAGTATACGCTTCAGTGCTTACATAGAAATTATCCTTCTTTGAAGTTGCGATGCCATTTCATTGAATTTCATTATTTCAGTGCCAATCCAAATGAGCAGTGTTTTAATCACAACATAGTATAAAACTACAAACAAAAAACTCATTTTCCAAAAAACACGTAAAAGTGAAAAATAAATTGAATCATTCAATTCAAAGTACGAAAGTGCTTTTTCTAATTAATCTTGAACTTACTGATCTGATTGAAGTCGGTGTCAAGCCATATCATAATATGTATTTGATAGGTATCACTTCGAGCATGAGATATTGTGTATTATTGATTCACTATTTCTTGTTACTTTCGGCTTGACACCGACTTCAATCAGATCAGTAAGTTCAAGATTAATTAGAAAAAGCACTTTCGTACTTTGAATTGAATGATTAAATTTATTTTTCACTTTTACGTGTTTTTTGGAAAATGAGTTTTTTGTTTGTAGTTTGTTCGCAGTTTTGTTTTGAAGGCGGTTTAATTTTTTTGAAAAAATTTGTTATTTTTCCATTTTTAGTTTAAGAAATCTACCATAAGAAACCGCATAATGAGCAAGCGTAGCGCAATGTGCAACGACTGTAGCCCATATCTAAATTAGAATACTCAGACAAGCACCACCCTCCAACTCCCAACTGTTATGCAGTTTCCTTCCACCATCAGCTAACCTAAATTACTTGAAAGAATACAACCTAAAGTTCTATTCGCGCTTGTGGTACTTAAAAACATACTTTAACTCCTAAGCGTTCAGGAGTTTTACCTTTCATCATCAGCTTACCTAAATAACCTAAAAGATAACAACTATAAATATTTACGCATCAACAATATATAAAGAATTATTCTCCAACTCCCAACCGTTGAGGAGTTGTACCTTCCATCACCAGCTCATCATCGCGAGATGATGACTACCAGACGCAAATACTTGAAAATTGCTTATAAACCATATTAAAGAAATCGCATCGCGCCCGTAAAACTTAGTATTTTATTAAAATTTCCGATGACCATCTATGGTCCTCATCATCAGTTCCATTCCACTACACTAAATGGTGCTTACCGAAAGCAATTGCTCGAGTTATTTAAGAAAATACAATAATCGCTATAGGTTTGCCTATAAAATTTGAAGAGTTCCCTTGATTTCACCAAGATCCCATCATCAGATCCTGACCGTATGACAATGGGACCAATTTGTAACTATATGCTTTTGAATAAAAAAATAATTTCTAAAATCGGTTTACAATTGACAAAGTAATGAGGTAACAAACATTAAAAAAAAAAAAAAAAAAAAAATCAACCGAACTGAGAACCTCCTCCTTTTTTTGAAGTCGGTTAAAAACAAAGTCGCTTTCTCTGTCCCTATGTCCCTTTGTATGCTTAAATCTTTGAAACTAGAGTGATTAAAGAGGAAGGTTTATATGTACTTTTTATCCCGATATTCCCACGGGAACGGGAACCACGCGGGTGAAACTGCGGGCGGCCGCTAGTAATCTATAAAAAATATAATTTGAGGCAAACAGTAGTAGCCTTAGGCAGTCATATTCAAATTAAAGATACATAAATGGACTTCGTACTTAGACGTATAAATAACTACGACCTAACTACTACCGATTGTTACGTTAATCTATCTTAAATTGATATATCAATGCACAAAGCTCGACGAATGTAAGCACTGATTTTGGCGGGATCTGGGACACTTTTGAAGGCTTACTGTGTCCCATCACTAGAACCAATTGATTATCCGAAACGCGCGATCAAAAACAATGACAGATACGTAAACCATACAGCATTACCATGCGCGGACGGCGCGGGTATTTCCGCGCTAATACATAAACATTTTGATGAAAGCCTTTCCTAGTTACCGAAAACTAATGCATTTTGAAGATATTATTTCTGTACCGAATAGACGGCTGGACATATTCAAATTGATAAAAAGTGTTGAAGCTATTTTAGCCTTTTGAAATTTTATTTTGCATGATTTCATAAGTTTATTTTAAGTAAGTTACCGACGTAGCTCGCAGAGTCGCTAAGTTGAAGTGGCAATGGGCAGGCCACCTCGCTCGCAGAGCTGATAGCTGTTGGGGAAGAAAATTTCTCGAGTGCTGACCACCAAAGAGCATGTAATCACCGACCACGAACTGCGGGCCGATCGCCGTAATTCTATGCAGCGCGTCTTGATCACGTTTGCGTCTTGACGTTTGACTTCGTATTGCCGTAATGACATAACGACACACACGTCACGCAAACCTATAGTCCGACAATCCTGTCTGATCCGGTGACATCCGTGACAGAGGAACCACTTCCAATACGAAATTGGCTGTCAAAATAGATTATCGTATGAAAACTGTTCTAGTTCCAAAGATTATCACCGGAACAGAAAAGGTTGTCGCACTGTCAAAGCTGCGCGTTATTAAAAACGGTTTTGCACGTCAACTGCACGTACACTTGACTAATGCGTCATAGAACTACCGCGATCGGGGCTCTGGACGACGAAGCGTGGAAAGACCCCCACTAGGTGGACCGATGACCTAGTGAAGGTTGCGGGCAGCCGTTGGCTGCAAGTCCCTAACAGCCGCTCTTTGTGGCGCTCTAAGGATGAGGCCTATGCTCAGCAGTGGACTACTGAAGGCTGATGATGATGATGAAGTACAATTCACTATGACAGTCTATTGCAGAATGTTGAACATTTGTGACTTGAAACAATCCGGGTTTTCGGATTTTAAGGAAAGTGTCATAACAAGGCGGGATTTCATGCCAAGTATCTATGCATATTCATATTAACTAGGATTTTTTATAGTTTGCGAGTATACCGTTTACAGTTCTTTATGACACCTCGACATATTTCAAAGAGCTCGTTATAACCCTTGCGCAGTTAGACATTAAATTGGGCCTATTTAAAAGTACAGCGCGTCACAGCTAATAGGCCTCTATATCTTTATTAGGTGGCGGAGGGTTAAGCTGATTGTGCGCAATAAACGGAATGGAATAGTTAACCCTGCAGCGGTCTTCACACTCACTTTAATTTAGTTAACAGTTGCGCTGCGCCCTGGGCGATGCAGTCGGAAAGGGTTGAGTGGTGATGTGCCTAGCCGTTATCGAAGCTCGCGCGATGAAACATGGGGTCTGTAATGATTAGGTTTATTAACTTTGTCGGTAAGTCAGATACATCTATTAGCATTTATTCGCTATTCGGCTTCACTTAGCATGCATTAACTTTGTACAAAAAAAAAATATATTTAGATATACCACTACGGACTCCTACTATTCGGACGGGATTTTTAAAAAACCTTATTACGTAATTGCATTGTAAATGCTTTAAGCATAATTTACAATTATTATAACCATCAAATTGTATAAAGAAATATGTATTACTGATTTTAACATTTTATAGACCATATGAAAAAAACCTGTTCTCCAAATTACTCCAACGTTATTGCCCGTATTGCTGTCGTGTTTTTTTTTTCAAACTTTACTTAGTATAACGTTTTTTTTAATGCAACCAAACATGCGGTTCCATGACTTACAATAAGGACTATTTCAAAGACGCAAATGCTCAAAAACGGCATCGATAGCAATAAACAGCGATGTCCCTACCACCCATCATTCTCATCGCGGCCTAATTTATATCGCCGCTGCACCCCGCATTAAGGGCTTATAATCGCGCGAAGTGGTACGTTGATGAACGCGCGATCTCGTAAGACGCAAATGCTCAAAAACGACAACGATAGCAATGAACATTCACCAGCGACTTCCCTACCGCCCATCGTTCTTATCGCGGCCTAATTTATATCGCTGCTGCACCCGCATTAAGGGCTTATAATCGCGCAAAGTGGTACGTTGATGAACGCGCAATCTCGTAAGACGCAAATGCTCAAAAACGACAGATAGCAATGAACAGTCACCAGCGACGTCCTTAACGCCCGTTCTCATCGCGGCCTAATTTATATCGCCGCTGCACCCCGCATTAAGGGCTTATAATCGCGCGAAGTGGTACGTTGATGAAAGCGCGATCTCGTAAGACGCAAATGCTCAAAAACGACATCGATATCAATGAACAGTCACCAGCGACGTCCCTTCCGCTCACCGTTCTCATCGCGGCCTAATTTATATCGCCGCTGCACCCCGCATTAAGGGCTTATAATCCCGCGAAGTGGCACGTTGATGAACGCGCGATTCCGTCGCTTTGCACGCATTACGTCCAATCGCGGGCTCAACGACAGCGCGCTCGGAGGCTTCCTCCAAGACGACGAATAAGGTTATAATACGAAGGAATTTATGTGGATTAAGTTATGTACCGACTGTTTGTTTTGGAATGAGCGCTGTTGGGTACTGCTGTGCATCGAGACTTACTGACAACCAAAAATCTAGAAGTATTCACACATTTAATAATATTACGACCAACTTGGAGCAGGGGTAGGCTACCCACCTTCTGCGCCAGTGGTCTCGGGTTCGATTCCCGAACAAGACAAATATTTGTGTGCATGAACATGTCTATTTGTCTTGGTCTGCGTGTGTACTATGTATATTAAGTATGTATTTACAAACAAAAAAGTATTTAGGTATATATTTATCCGTTATCAAGTTTTCCATGATACAGTTTCTTAATGAAATTAAAATGGGCTTAGATAATTGGTGTGAATGTAAGAAGTTTTTTTTATTACAGCCTTCGATCAACAATAACACGAAGGTTACAGCTATGATAAATATATAATAATATAGTAAGATTTTATAACGTGCATTACCTTTGATGTTCATCTATACTTATACTAATATTATAAAAAGGAAAGATTTAATTGTTTGTTTGTTTGCATCGAATAGGCTCAAAAACTACTGGAGCGATTTAGAAAATTTTTTGACAATTAGAAAGCTATATTCTTTCCGAGTGACATAGGCTATTTTTTAACCCGATATTCCCACGGAAATGGGTGGTATCACCACAGAATATAATAATATATTAGTACCTTACGGTACAGAAATTTCACTCCCGAGTTTAGGTATGATAAACGCAAGCGTCTGGTCACCGGACTAGTCTCAATAGGCTGGCACTCGCTCGACTTGTCGCACACGCAGCGCACGCATCCGCATGTGTCGCCATCTGTCTCGCTTCGCGTGTATTACTTTAACGGATAAAGTAGTACCTCTGACAGCCCTAGCAGATTGAAGCGAGACGGCAGACAGTTATTGTACTATGAACGCTATACGCAATGCAGAAGGTTGAAATTAGGTTATTTTCCAGAATAGTAGGTAAATATCTCGGGGATTTTGCGCCGCTTGTATGGAAGTGAGACAGGCCTGGTATCACGTGAGTAAAACCGCGAGTTTTTATATAAAACCCTAGCTGCGCCACTCGGTTTTACCCGCCTAGTTCACCTTGCCGTGGAAATATCGATAAAATATACTCGTAGCTTAAGTTAGTAGGATAATATAACGTTCTTGTAATACTGGTGAGAGAATTTCCAAAAAGGTTTCACAATTATTATTTAAGTGATTACTTCGTACCTTCGTTCTTACAAACTTAACCTCTTTTTAATACATATATGTGTAGAAAATTATAGATGATTAAAGTAGAAAACTGCAAATTCGTGAGTCGTTACTATCATCGAATGTCATCAAACGAAAAAATAAGAAGGACACCTAAATCCTATGACAGAGTTCTAAGTTTAGCCAAGGTCTTCGCTCGCAGATCGATCTAGAGCCTGCGTCCAATTAAAAAGGCTCGGATTAGGATGTTATCGTGGCGGGTTTAATTGCGCTCCTGACGGCCTTGGGGACGGCAGTTCCTCGTGCTAAGCCGATATGTTGTGAATGTACTGGAGCATTGATTTAAAGCATGATATTAGAATTTTTAGTTTTTTGCATTCACAGTGCAATTTTTCATTACTGAAAAATGGAAAATGAAGTATTAAGAAAAGTCTACCCGTCTCACAGCTCCGATGGGACTCGAACCCACGACCTTTCGCTTTCCGGGCGACTGCTCTAACCACTGAGCTACGGAGTCGTTACGAGAAGCGTCGAATTTATCCAATACTTCTTACGCGCTGTATAGTCAGCGTTAATTTCATCAATGTGGAGATATTACTACCCTCACACGCGAAAGAAATTTTTTTTTCTAAATAGGTACTTCATTTTCCATTTTTCAGTTAAAGCATGTTTATGTCAGTACAGTGCAGTTGTGGCCATTTGTCAATCTCACGTAACATTGAAATAAAATAACTCTAATTTAGGCGTTATAATAGGATGCTAATAGTCTGATACATTATCGATATAGACACCACGCATATATGCAAGGTCTTGCCGTATGGCAGCACTGACTTTTGAATAAGATCAACTGTCTTTACTCCTGAGAAGTCTCCATACTCCATGATCTTTTTTGATAGTTGTTGTTACTGATTTCCTTTAGAACAATATTTATTTATTTATCTAAAGGTACACAAACAGATTATTATCATTAAAATATACAAATCAAGTTAAGTTGAACCAGATAATGGCCCAAAATTAGTGTACCTTCACAACATGATAAAAAAATCATAAGGTGGCATTATTATTTAAATACTACAGATATGCAACAAAATATTTGGAATGATACACAAAAAAAAACATAAAGTGAACAAAAACTATACTTGGTGTCTGATTGGCGTGTCATACATATCAATATCTTTGCTACTACGCGCCATCTCATTATAGGAACGGCACATTCCTACCAGACTTATTCTTCTTACCTTCTATTAAGACGTATTTTTTTTATAAGTCTGCATCGCGAAAGTGTTCGGTGATCGTGATTTGTGTCTTATGTTAAGGCGATACTCGGAAAAATTATGCTAAAGCGAGATAGCAATGAGAAAACGACGCGCGCGGGAGCGAGACCGATTTTGCCGATTACGCAAAAAAAAACACAAAATCACTTCGTATTCAAAAACTATAGCGATTTTTAAAAAATGCTTCTATACTATCCTAAATATTATTGGTGTCCACTAATTAAACCAATTTTCAATAGTATATGTATCCCCATTTAAGAATAATCTTGATATTTCTTATTTTTTAGAGGTATTTTCGAAAATAAAAAGTGTCGAGCCAAAATCATAAAATCGTGTTTCTGAAACCATACGATTCTAGATAGAGGTATGAAGAAATATATATCTTATTACCAGATTTATAACAACTCTAACCGTCCTATAGTTTTATATCAAAGAGTCCATACTTTTTCCGAGTAGCGCCTTAATACTCATTGACGCAAGCAGCTCTAGAGCATCAATGATCGCATGGAGTATTTTATGCAAACAAAGGAGATCGTACTTATCTTTTCTTCTTCCAAAGAAATAATACCCACAATAACAATTTTTCTCAAACATTTCCTTTAGTTCTATGTTGAATGCTACTCGTGTCAATTGTTTCGTCGAATACGCATCTTGAAGGCTAGCCTGTCATTTAAAGTTCGTCTTAACTGTTATAAAGTGTGTGCTACATGCGGGCTACACGTAACAGTGGCAGGCTCGCCTACCGAAAGTACGGGGACATGCATGTATTGTCACTGTGACATTGGGACCAAGAAGTCTTAACTAACGGAGGTGGCATAAGAAATAAACAGTTAATAAATAATTTTTTGAATTAAATTGGAAGGTACTGTTTTTCTGCTACTGCTATAGCAGCATAGATCTATACCGTAGCAGACGAGGACCGTCTCGTAGCTCAGAGGGACTGCGTTGTAGCACAGAGGGAGCGTATCGTAGAACAGAAGGAAAGGGTTGTAACAAAACAACGTAAGTACGTTGTTTTGTTACAACCCTTATTTGTAACAAAACAACGATTGTATTATCTATCATCATACTGAAGTCAGTACGATAGATAATACAGTAAATAAATATCTATAATTTTGTATGATCTTAAAGAACTAATACTGCAAATTTATGGTGATAATAATGAAAACAATAGAATGATATAGAATTTTATTAAAATATTTGAACTAAGCAAATAATAACAGTACTTAAGTCATACCTAACACTTATTTGAAAATTTCAGAACTCAGTAAGTTTAAAATTATTGTTTACGTAATGATGTAAAAAGCATTATAATCCCTGGTTTAGTGCAATGAGACTAAAGATACGGATTTTTGTTTCATTCGTGCCGCATCCAACCACATCGCATTCCCACATCCTCACATCAGCCTACGCGGGGATCGCGACATGTCTTTTGACAGTGGTTTTTCACAACGGCGGGTAGTAAAGGTTATTAGAAAGCGGGTAAAACAATGCCATGCGTTCGTCCGTCACAATGCCCATTGTGTTCGGTGTTGAGTCACGGCGCCCACGCGGCAGGACCTCGCTAGCTGTAAACGCGGCGTGGTATTGGTAGTTTGGTTTTAGTGTTAAGATAAAGAGCGATTCCAGGGTGCCTACCATCAACTTTAAGACAGCGATTCAAAAATAGCGCGATGCAGAATAGGTTCCTAAAATGAATTGCTTTCTTTCGTACTATGACCTTCTAAAAACTGGATCGCAAATGAATTGCTAAATGTTAATGACCGAACGATTTGTGTCCTTTTACTTCTACCCGTCTCTTTCACTCGATTCTGTCATGCCCGGAGAGTGAGGTGTCATGTTAAATCGACCGGGTTATAAGTCAAATAAGAGTTCCTGACAGCTTAGCGGCTGTGAAATGTCATTGATCGATCACTGAATCGCTGTTATTGATATTAAGCTGTCGTGGTACGAATAAGCGAAGCAGATCAGTTTAGGTCCTAAACAAAACCGCAATAAGAGTTGATGGTAAGCACCCTGATGGATAAAGATTTGTGAGATATTATTTATAGGCTTTGGTATGGTTCTAGCTTAACCCATTCTTGCCCGCCCGGTGCCAATTTATGAACACCTAGTTTTATAGAGCATTTAAGAAAACATTTCATGCTATTAAAGGTTTTCTCAAATGCCCTACAAAAAACTAGGTGTTCCCAAATTGGCACGCCTGACAAGAATGGGTTAAACACTGTAAGGCGGATGATATCAAAACAAAACCAACAAAGGTGTTAGAAAATGTTACAAAAATGTCCAATTAGACTTAAGAAACAGAATCTACAGCAGTTCAAATACAGCACTTTTCACATGAAATCAGTTTTAAAAAAATAAATTGCTCTCTCATAATAACTGACTACAAGTTTCTAATTAATACTCTTGAGCATTTTATACATAGACACAGAAAGGAAAATTTCAGCACAACAATTTGAGGGTGGGGATCGAACCTACACCTGGCTCGGTAGGCAAAATCACAACCACTGCACCATCGTGTCAGTAAATTTTAACAGTCTCCAACCACCATATACAAAGTAGAAAGTTCTAACTTTTATCGATACAAGCATCAGATGATGAGAGCCGATGCTCCCGTTCGTCTGCGCGCGCGCTGATCCAATCACCGATAGCGCGCACCGAGCGCTTATTAATTGCCTCCTCTCGTAATCATCGTTTAGTTTTTGTTGTGTAAATACCACTAATCGCTGTTCGCTACTGCCTGTTATAGGAGCGTGGAAGAAAACAGAGAGAAGGATTACATGACGTTGTATGAGCTCAGGGAGCCTACCGACAGTTTCCAGCGCAATATTGAAGGAATGTTGGTTACAAGAGGGAGCTATGCACTACGTATAGCACCATCTCGCTTATAATATTACAATAACATTGTTTGACAGCTCGCTTTTAGGCCCCAGATTATCCGTAGTCAATGCGACACAATAGTAAAGTCATGGTATTTTCTCAGGTCGTAAGAACAATTAAACCTGAGTTTGGTTGAATAACGCCCGAATTCTCGAACGCAAATCATCTTTGAGAGCGTCTCAAACATCATGGCATCTCTTTCATACGTTTGACATTTAAAGTGACAGGGCGATGTGTGAGACGCTCCCAAAGATAAGTAGCGTACGAGTATTCGGGCATTAGATATCCTTTACTTAAGCTTTTAACTAGAGCACTTCTAAACTTTTAAACGACACAAAGCTTGTACTTTATGTCTGTTGGAAATATCCTACTTAATATTATAAATGTGAAAGTTTAGATGTTTGGATGTTTGTTACTCAAACACGCCAAAACGGCTGAACGGATTTGGCTGAAATTTGGGACAAAGATACTTTGTAGCCTGGAAAGGAACATATAGGCTATTTTTTATCCCGGAAAAATGTCACATTCCTGCGGGATAACGTCGTGTACTCCACGCGGGCGAAGCCACGGGCGGAAAGCTAGTATCTTAATAAATGAAGTGTGTGTAGCGCCGTCAAATAAATACGAGTATACTAACTATTCAGAACTGCTTGATAAATCAAGTTAAACTTGCGTATAGTAATAGTCGTGAACCAAAGTAGATATACTTTGCCTCTGTTCGTATGTAGTGTCCTGCACTGTCTACTCCATCTGATGCGGGAAGATTATCGCTCCTCGAGTATAATGAACGGTAATCACAGCTCAAAACAACGCCCGTAAACATTTTACTTTTTGTAATGGCTGATATTAGCTACCGAAAATTAATGAGCTAACAGTTTTAATAATGGGGGCGTGAAAATTAATTTCCATATTACAAGTTTATTCTTTTATTCTGCATGGGTGTTCTACAAGTGTATGAGTTGCAAAATTCCGTTTTCAATTGTAGTTCTTTCGCTCTTATCGTCTTTTCTCTTCAGATATATTGCCAAAAGTCACCCTGTGATCAAATTCACAGGGTGAATTGTGGGTGTGATTCACAAACATAAATTCCATTTATTTTACAAGCTTTTATTTATAGAAAAGCACAAATATTGAACGTATAGACAGAAACTGACCAGAACACAACAGAACTCATTTAAACTACTGGATACAAAAAGCCATGCTGTCGAAGCTTTCAGGTTGAATTTTTCAGGCGAATGCTTTGCCCACTGAGCTACAGTTCGGTAAGGAAAACGAGAAAACTAGATGAATTTTCCTCTCTTATTCAGTAACAAAACAACTTGACCTGAATTAGTTTTGTGGATGACTTGTTTACCAATTGTGGGAAAAACTTATTAATTATAAGTTTCTTGTAGAAAGTAACTTAGCACAAAGAAAGTTAGTTCCATAAAAACATATGTTTTCCTATGAAAATTATTTTTATAAGGTACAGTAGCAACCGACGATTGTTTTTAAACAACTTACAATACTTTTGAAGTCGCTTACCCACTTGCCTTACTATGTACGTCGCTCCAGTGTGCGCGCACGCATCTGTCAGTCAAGCTGTTTTTGTATCCCATTCACCGGCCAGTCAGCTAGAGGCAGGCAAAAACCAATGACTTATTACAGTACAGGCTCCATTATTGACCAGCTTTATCATGCTACTGATCTCAGATCGTAGTCATGTGCTTTGTTGGTACTTTGTGTTGTGATTGCATATTGTGTTTGTACGTCTTCATTCAGGTGTTTGGGTAGGTTGTAGTCTTTAAAATAATTTCAGCGATTAAAACGATTACAAAACAAATACTTATTATTAGTTACATGCAGACATTTTGTTATTATTGAATTAAATTATGCGGATGGAACTTAGCTTTTTTGTTTTCAAAGTTGTCAGGTAATAGCTGATCCTATCTAGTATTAATTAAAGAATCATCTTTGCAGAATATCGTGCGGACCAAGACATCGTTGTCGTAATGCCCGGATGCACGATTACAACCTAGGCTGATACAAAAAAAAGATCTCTATCCTTACCTTACGGCAATATATAGGCTGTCAGGGCAATGTTCAAGAATTGCTAAATACAGAATGGTAATAACTATACCTATACTTGAAAATGAAGTATTAGAAAAAATCGACTCGTCACAGAACTAGCTAATTTTCTTACTTTATTTTCAATATAATAAGTTGCATTTTTGCAATTTTGCATAAAAAAGAGGAAATTTTATCCCAATATACGTATGGGGGCTATGGGATTGGGTATCACGCGAGTAAAACCACGCAAAGCAACTAGAACGCAATATATAGCTGCATCCATTAATCATTTTACTCTAATGCGACAAACAGCATAGTAGAGCCTCTGGTCACGTGACCGATGTTATCTGTTCGTCTCAAGGTGGTCTATCGCTGTCCCTATCTATAAAACGATCTATTTGTTTTGTGTTTGTTCAATGTTGATCAAAAAATGGCAAGGAATAATAACCTAATATAATATTACTTTCAATTAATGAACTAAATATAATTTCGTCATAACTCACACCTAGGGTTGAATTAACTTTACGTCTCGTCTTAACAACAAATGTATACCATTATTTTCCTGAAACTATTCTTTGCAAGTAACAAATGGTCAGAAAACAACATTATCCACATAATGAAGCGGAGGAGAACAGAGAGCTAGTGGCCAAAACGTAATTGTTTCCCACAATCGGGCTGGAGGCAGAATCTCGAATAAATCAGATAAGAGCGGAATAAAACGTCTGTCGGATAGGGCGGACCGCGGCGAGAGCTGACGCCACGAAAACTGCGATTAAGGACGTTGCTCAGTATGGAGTAGGATAACAAGAATCGAGTAAAGGGCAGTAAGCCTAGCATGACCGCCAAAAGCGTGATATATATGGCGTGATATAGCGATTTATCGACACTTAAACGTCAACACCCATTGTCTTTTGACAGTTAAACGCGATAAAGCGCTATATCATATCGCGTTTTATTGGTCATGCTATGGGGCCTGATGCAGTAATAAAATACCCATATGAAATGTTGCAGTAGTCTACCGAAACAACTCAAAACGTCATAAAAAGTAAGCACACACTGACTAGGGACTAAATCAATTGTTATTCAAAGGGTAAAAGAATAATTACCTAATAAATTTAAAGTTTTAAGGCTTGTCTTCCCCAAGAATTTTGAGTATTATGTCTTGTATTGCTTTTTACGTAAAATACACTTGTTTGTGTTCTCGAACTCAGACCACGACATCGAATCAGTCCAACAATCACAATTTCAATTTCATTTATTTGTATTAAACTATGTATTATAATTCTCCAGCATATCCTGTCGAATATACCGACGTGCAAATATCTTTTAGTCACAAAATGCAATTTAGGATCTAATATACCTATTCATAAAATATGTCGATAAGATAACAATAAAATGTCAAATATAATATAAACTCAATTGAAACATAATAGTAATTAAACAATAGATATAAGCCAACATGTCATTTTGAATACATCACCAGTTTGAGATATTTTTTGGCTGACAAAAACTATGCAAGCTGATAACCGCTAGTTTTAAAGCCTCACCGGACACGCGGGGCGGGCGGACAGTAGCGCAGCGGAAGGTCCATCGGAAGGTGGGCGGACGGCTATTAGGGACGCCGTGTTGCCATCCGTCTTGGAGATGACCAGCTTCTTAACGCGATTAAGTTGGACCATGTGGACACTATTCTTTAACCCGATGGGGGAGTTTTAAAGGGTTAAGCTTGTTTTTGTGGCTACCTGAAAGTAAACAAAGATACGATGAACGAAGTGGCTTTATCTTAGTTAAGGTTTGCCTAAATTAAAGTGGAAATTTATCAATTATTTAAGTGATGCCCATAATTAGCAGTTCTGTATTATTTCTAGTTTCTGTACCATTAATATGTCATTCGTGGTTGTTCCAGGACGGGCGGTGTCAAATCTCCTGGGCGGCTGAGTGCGCCTTTTGGCCACATTGAATCTTTAGCACTGAGACGTCCGCCAATAATAAGGCTTTACAGCTTTAGTCATCCACTACTTTAACATAATGAGCCTTTCTGTTACTCCATTCGAATAGCGTTCTTAAATACTGATAATCATAAAAGTAAGTGGGTAGGCTATCCCTATATTTCAGTTTTACAGCCCGTGTAGTCACCAATGCTCCATCATATGTCATTTGTCGTTGTCTAGGGCGGGCGGCGTCAAAGCGGCTGATTGCGCCTTTTGGCCGCTTCGAATACTGGCCGTGAGAAAGGCCGCCAACGCGACTTTACAGCTTTAGTGATCTACTACTTTGACGTAATAAAGCCTTTCCGTTACTCCACTTGAAAAGCGTTCTTAAATACTGATAATCATAAAAGTAAGAAAGGGATATCACCAATATTTCAGTTTTACAGTTCGTGTAGGCACCAATTCTCCATCATATTATGTCATTTGTCGTTGTCTAGGGCGGGCGGCGTCAAATCTCCAGGGCGGCTGATTGCGCCTTTTGGCCACATTGAATACTGGCCGCGGGACGGCCTCCAACGACACTTATTTATCGCTTTACAGACCCTTGTCTGTAACGGACGCAGCTTTCAGTTTATGGAGCTATTGTTTTATACTGTTAGTTTAAGACTTTCGTTCGTGGTCTCGCGGAAATCAATTGTAAGTTAAGTTTCAATAGAGTGGAGTGTAAAATAAAGATCATATTGACCATGTTAGGCATTTCAACGATTATCTAGACTCTATTTGAACAACAGTATATCTGGTCTAAAGTGGATTGAACTAGGCATTTTTTAAATTTCTAGTGCTTTTACCGTTACTTTACGTTTACTAAGCTTTTTATGAAAACCGTTACTTTTTATTCACTGTAAGTCAGTGTTTTACATTCAAGAAAACACTCGGCATTGCAAAGTATCTTGTTAGTCCTTGCCAATGGAAAATACTATCCATTTAAAATATGTGACCTAATAAATAAATAAATAACTAAATAAATAACTTTTTACAACCACACCAATTATCTAAGCCCATGTAAATTTTATTAAGAAACGGTGTCATGGAAAACTTGATAACGGATAAATATATACTTAAATACTTTTTGTTTGTAAATACTTACATACTTAATATACATAGAAAACACCCAGACCAAGACAAATAGACATGTTCATGCACACAATTATTTGTCTTGATCGGGAATCGAACCCGAGACCTCTGGCGCAGAAGGCAGGTAGCCTACCCCTGCGCCAAATCGGTCGTCGTGACCTAATGATATTTTAATTGTTGATTCGTTAACCTTTAAAACTCTGTACAACGCAATAATAATTTACACCACTTAAACCATCAACCTTACAAAAGTTTTACTTAACGACATTTCCCGTAACAAATGATGCATTTAACCCTTAAACCGCAGCGCGTAAAAAAGGCAGTAATATCACATTCTAAACCGCAGGCGTGAACCGGCCCATATCTGAGGAGAGGAGCCCGCAAATGTCCGCAAATGGGCGGAATTAGAGACACATTAGTGGTTCCTCGTGAGGGTCCGAGTTGAGGTGTAATTGATTCATTTGTTACTTTGGCTACTTATGTGTTTTTTGTTCGAGTAGTGTTTGTTTTGTGGTTAGCATTCGATTTTCGGTGACTGTGGTTACGGTACGTTGAATTCTGGATCCAATTTATATATTATTATTTCTTATTTAGTCATTGATTCCTCACGCTTACCAAAACATTGGAAATAATGGATTTTGTTATTTTGCAAAAAGGTTCTTCTATTTTATAAACTTTTACTGACTTAGATTCAGGAAGTAACAAACGAGGGTTAATCTAAAATTATGACAATGTTCTTCCTAAAAAGTCTCGTAAACGAATTACCATTTCCTCAACATAATTCGGTTAAAAGTCGTCCGTTTATGCGAAAGTCAAACAGGCGGGGTAAACAAATCAGCGTCTTGGCGGCAGCGGAGCGGCGGCGGCGGCGCGGCGGCGGGCGGCGGCGGCGGCAAACAGCCGTGCACTCTGATTGGCTGCACCAAGCAAACATGGACATTTAAACATATACCAGGAACCAGGACAGAAGGAATTGGTTAGCAGCTCTTGTGATGTAGGATATTATGTCCTACAAACGCCGCATAACATAAATTCCTGTAATATTTTTTTATTAATATTTAGCAATAAAACATTTGAAGTATCTTTGAATAATTACGATTGCTAAGTGACAGTATCACGATCTAATCAGTAAACCCAGACGTCAAGTTGATAGCTTAGCTGGTGTTAATGTCACAGAGGTACATACTGTACGAACTGTTTGATGAGTTTAGGATTATTAGAAATTGGTTCGTGGAAAATCAAAAAGTCCTTTTAACATAGATCATGAAGATTAAATTATTGTTACTGGGTTTCTTTAACCTAGTTGGCTCGTTTAGTTAGGAGATGCTATTAATTTCAATCTACATTAAGAATGAACATTTTTCATATTGCAAGTTTTTTATTTTACCAAAACAACTGACCGTCCACTATTTTAATACGACCAGGCCTTCACCCCTCCATTCTAAAACACTTCGCTGCCATCCATCACAACTGCGAACATGAATAGATCCCCAAATACACTAGTAGTTTCCTCAAAGTTCGATTGGCACATTCCTGGTGTGGGGAGCATTCCGCTGCGAATTTTTGCGAGACAAATGCCATGTTGACCGGCGGCGGGACATACGGGACGCGCCTCGGCTGATTTATGCGCTGCCGTGCGTGAATGCGGGACTTACTTGCTGGAACTTGGTCAAGGGTTGGGCGGACTTGTTGAGGTTGAGTAGCTACAATATAGTTTCAAGATTAACTTTGCTGTTAGTGACGTGAGAGCAAGATATTTTTTTTGTCCACAGCGGAGTAGCACTTGGCTTTTATCACACCTGATGATAAGTGGTGATAAGGCTGAAGGTGGAAGAGCACCCGGAATCCTCAATCACTGAGGAACTGGCTATCTTATCTCTAACTGCCGGAACACAATAATGCTGAAAACATCATTGTTATAGCATCAGACTTAGATAAGATGGTGGTGGTTGGCCAGGCAGACTAAAAACAAGTCCTACCACCAACCAAACCGAATACAATAATGTACCCTCACTAGGAATCGAACCCTGGACCTCTGCGTCCGAAATCGGTAGTAAAAACCACTAGACCACAGACGCGGTTTAGAAGTTGGTAATATGAGATGCAAATCTAAATCGCAGTAGAGACAATGTGTGTAGCGAGTTTCAAGGAGTACAACGAAAACGTCAGAATAAACATTGTTCATCCGCAAATACGAAATAACACGATTCTGATTATTCTTACTCTAAAAGTACTTACTTGCTGGAACTTGTTCAAGGGTTGGGCGGACTTGTTGAGGTTGAGTAGCTAGAATATAGTTTCAAGATAAACTTTGCTGTTTGTGACGTGAAAGGAAGTTGGTAATATGAGATGCAAATCTAAATCGCAGTAGAGACAATATGTGTGGCGAGTTTCAAGGAGTACGAAGCCAGAAGACCTCGGTTCAAATCCAGTCCGTACTTTTTTTTGTCAAATTCCTTTTTTTTGTGAAAACTTCAAGGGTGCCCCCTTTATCAACGCATTTAATTCATCTCTGTATATTTTCTAAAAATCAACGGGTTAAAAAATTTAAAGATACTTATCAAAAATGCAGTATGCAGAACGTTAATATTCAAGTTTTTTCACTTCTGCCGGCACTCCTGGAGTGCAACCCGTTGTTTTTTTTATTGTACAATAATAAAAAAACAAGTCTGCAACTAACAGTGTCTAGCAACAACATAAATATTTTGTAAATGCGTTGCTTCTGTTAAAGCTAAAGAGTTTTTTTCGTCCGTTTTTCTTGTCAGTTAAAAGATGTCCATAACAGGTGGTAGGTAAAAAATTTTGAATAATTCATAAGCATTAATTTTATTTAATCTATATGAATTAAAAAAAAATGACTTTTACTTTGACTCTTACTCTGAAAGTCTTAAAGCTTCACAAATAAGTAAAAAGCCCTAAGTATGTGGTAACTTGCAAGGGCACAGCAAGCAATAGATTTAAACCACTAAAAAGGTTAACCGCGCAGTAGTTTATGTAACAAATGGCGGCGAGACGCGGCAAATGAGCCGCAAACAATTGCCGCTAACCGCAGCGCCGGGCGCTGTCTTATTGCCCTCTGAACACGGGCGATTAATGAGCAGTCATCTAGTTACAAATAAAATTAAAGTTACTAGAACAAACCTTACAACTTGCCTTTACGACCCTACGGATGGATGTATGTTTGTTACTCTTTCACGCAAAAACTACTTAACGGATCTGGATGAAATTTGAAACAGAGATAGATTATAGGCTGGAATAACACGTAGGATACTTTTTATTCCGATATTCCTACGGGAACGAGGGCCACGCGGGTAAAACCGCGGGCAGCCGCTAGTTCATTTCATATTCGTAGCTTACATTTTTTCAAGAGTATGATTTAATACATAAACAAGTACCTAGATATTTAGCGTCCCTTAAATGCTAACTGAAAGTAAAAAACAATTTGTTGGACACATACCAAAAAACCCTTTTCCAAATTTCCTCGAAACCCTTTTAGATCATCTCTAAAACCCTGCTCAGATTCACTGATTCATTACTGCCCGTCTTAGAGCCGTCAATTGTAATCTTCGCGGCGGTGTCCGGCCGGCGTCCGGGCCCAGCGTGTCCCGGACGGCCGTAATCCGTATTTGCTGCTGACCACCGACGTAATCCGGGAGCTATTATTATTGACGAATCTTCCTGCGACGGTGGGCATGTATTGAGATTGGTGGCCCAAGTCAGGCGCTTTTAACTACTGCGTAACTGACAAGTGAGCTATCAATGCCCGAATACTCGTACGTAACTTGTCTTTGGGAGCGTCTCAAACATAGCCCTGTCACTTTGAATTTCAAACGTATGAAAGAGATGCCATGATTTTTGAGACGCTCCCAAAGATGATTTGCGTTCGAGAATTCGGGCGTAAGTGAGCGAGAACTAAGCGCGACCATCCTGCGATTATGGCGTTATTACACGGTTCACTTCAATCAATCAATCAATCAAATCATTTATATGCATTAAATAGGATTACATATCACAGTAATGTAGGTGTTATTTTAATTAAAGTTCTTATACCTATTTAGCTACAATTTTACATAGCATGCAAAATTCAATACATAATCCAACTAAGTAGTACATTGACATTCATCCTACTAATCCTACTAATATTATAAATGTGAATGTTTAGATGTTTGGATGTTTGTATGTTTGTTACTCAATCACGCCAAAACGGCTGAACCGAATTGGCTAAAATTTGGGACATAGATACTTTTTACCCTGGAGAGAAACGTAGGCTACTTTTTATCCCGGAAAAATATCACATTCCCGTAGGATACCGTCGTGTAGTCCACGCGGGCGAAGCCGCGAGCGGAGAGCTAGTGTTTTATAATCAAAGAAATCTTTCACAGAATAAAAACTCTGGTCAACTAGCCATTTTCTTAATAAGTACTATTATAAACTTGTTATATGGCAATTGCTTAATATCTTTAGGTCTCAATTAGATATAGGATAGGCAATTGCTTAATATCTTCTGCCTTTCAATTTGGATGAAGCAACCAAATTGAACAATGTAAACGTAAAAATGAATCATTCGATGGCAATGATCAATGACACGTCACAAAAAAACAAACACACGTAAATAAAAAGGTAATTGCATGACTAAGAAATAATAACAAAAACAAAAAACAAAGTGACGTGCCAATCACACCCTACCTCAGCTTAAGTTTTGCAGGGTGAGAAGTCACCCCGCAACAAAACGCTGGTAGAATGCTAGTTGTTGTTTTTTTTGTTGTTTTATCAATAGTTGTTATTCAAATAAGCGGTTGTTCGATTTCGTGAATATGTCATTAACACGTGGACTTTTTTTACGTAAACAGCTTTTAGGGCTCTAGCCTGGGTGCATACCATCAACTTTAAGACAGCGATTCAAAAATAGCGCGATGCAGAATAGGTTCCTAAAATGAATTGCTTTCTTTCGTACTACGTACCTTCTAAAAACTGGATCGCAAATGAATTGCTTAATGTGGATGACCGAACGATTTGTGTCCTTATTTCTTCTACCCGTCTCTTTCACTCGATTCTGTCATGCCCGGAGAGTGAGAGGGACGGGTATAACCTGCAGGTGTCATGTTAGCTTGGCCGAGTTATAAGTCAAATAAGAGTATGTGACAGCTTAGCGGCTGTGAAATGTCATTGAATGATCACTGAATCGCTGTCATTGATATTAAGCAGTCGTGGTACGAATAAGCGAAGCAGATCAGTTTAGGTCCTAAACAAAACCGCAATAGTAGATGTAAAGTTGATGGTACGCACACTGCTCTGGCTTCGCCGCCATGGCATCTGAATAACATAGAACCCTAAGTCAAAGTTACAGTTTTTCTTTTTTAAGGTTTAACTTAACCCTCTTCATCCTTTGTCTTGTGGCAAACGTAGCAAGATCACCGGGCAGCAAGGGTCCAAGGTATGCCAATTTGCTTCTTGCACGTTCCTTAATAGTGTTTTATTAAAATAGGCCCGATTCCACCGATACCTGCTACCCTATTACGCCTAATTCGCCGTATTTTCGCTAAGATGACGTTTGTAGCCCGCCTTAGCTTTAGCTATATCATTACGAACAGGTTTGGTTGCCCTTTTACTCTGATCGAATTTACACGATTGAAATAAGAATATTGAAATACCTAAGTAACGAAATTTGTAAGAACAGGAACAGTCATGAAGTTTATTTTACTAGCTTTCCGCCCGTGGCTTCGCCCGCCTGGACTGTGGTATTTTTCCGAGATAAAAAGTACCCTATGTTCTTCTCCAGGCTACAAAATATCTTTGTCCTAAATTTCAACCAAATCCGTTCAACCGTTTTAGCGTGATTGAGCAACAAACATCCAAACATCTAAACATCCAAACGTCTAAACTTTTACATTTATAATATAGGATATAGTAGATAGTATAGAATTGTAGTTATTTAATAATACTTTTCTTAGCTCTCCGTAGCTCAGTGGTTAGAGCAGTCGCCCGGGTAGCAAAAAGTCGTGGGTTCGAGTCCCATCGGAGCTGGTTGTGAGATGGGTAAATTTTTTTGAAATATTATTATTTAGCTATGAAATGCTATTTTTAAATAGCTCTACGTTATTTCCAAATCAGAAAAGTGTAAACTATATTACTGTCCCGATTGGGGGACCCAGGGTAAGGGAAACGGAAATATTTCGAAAAGAACACAGCAAAACTTTTGCAACCCTTTAAGGATTTTATAGAGCGAGTAATACCAGTTTTTCCAGTATTGTATTTTATGATAACGTGTGTTTCAAAATAAATAAATAATAAGCTTCGATTTAAGGAGACGACCTCCGTGGCCGAGTGGCGTACGCACCGGTTTTCAAGGTGCCGCTATCTGAGGTTCCGGGTTTGATCCCCGGTAGAGGTAAATATTGGAAACGAACTTTTCAATATTTCCTCGGATCTGGGTGTATGTGGTAAAATACCCAAAGTTGTTTCCAATTTCCATAATATTAGTGCTTAAACTACTATTGGTACTTTGGTATTGGAACAATGTATGTGATGATGTCCAATATTTATTTATTTATTTAAGATTTCAGCCGTTTCATGGCATGGTTCTTGTCCATATCGGTTCGAACCGGGCGTCGGACGACAACTGCAAGCGTCGACGCTCGATTTCATACAAAACAAAGAAACATCAACTAGAAACTAAAGTGCGTGTCAGATAACTCTGCGCACGACTGACGCGTTTTTATTTACTGTATTTTTTTTGTTCTTAGCTTAAGGCGATGATTCCCGACCGAAATAGGCACGCTAACGCTTGCTCGGCCGCACGCGATACACTTCATGCGGACGCAGCGGCAGCCGGCAGTGAACTGTGAACTCGCGAGCGCCCCGCGAATCGAAAATCACTTAAAATTCAACTAAAAATGAAATTAAAAAAATTTAAACTTATGACGGCCGGAATCCCTCGGCTATTCAAAGACAATTTCGTTTATTTTTCATTAACTAAAACCAAGTATACTACAAGTAATAGGATATTAAGATTACGATTAGACGGATGTTTGGGATTTTATTTGACACATATAAATATCACCAATCGAAGAAAAACGGCCGGAAGCACTACATAAATAACTGTTAAATAACATAGGTATATTTTTCCAAATTTTTAGTATTCCATAAATTAAAATACCCTATTTTCGGGAATCGGCGCCCCATTGGTATTCGAATTTGCCCGCGCGCAGACTCTAGTATGGCGCGGCGTCATGTCGCTAGCAGTTGCGCTTCGACGCCCAGATCCAACCGACACCTTTGAGGTAAAAACAGCTCTAGTTGGCTACATCTAAAACTAACTTAAAAAATGTCTTTTAGAGTGAGTATGGAGGCTGACATTTCACCCGAGGGCTTTTTATTGCCGGGTATCTGATGACCGGGGTCTTATCGGCCTTCCAGCGACTTTTCAACCCTACTGTTTAGTACTTGCTTACTGTCAGATTTATTTAATGGATTATCATGGTATTGAGTTGGCTTTTCATTGTAAGTTCGTAATGGAATCTGCAGAGGACTCGTTAGTTAGGAGACTGGGAGATATGGCTTAGAACCCTATTACCAGTTATTTAAATTTTTACTTTATTGCATTCACAATGCAATTGTTATTATTGAAAAATTTAAAATCAAGTATTCACAACCAGCTCCTGCAAGCTAGCTCAGAAGTTAGAGCAGTCGCTCGGATAGCGAAAGGTCGTGGGTTCGAGTCCCATCGGCGCTGGTTGTGAGACGGGTTGATTTTTTCTAAAATACTTCATTTACAATTTTTCAACCTTATAACCATTTTTCCTCCCTCCTCTTTAGTTTCTCCTCCAACTTTAGTTTTTATTTTATTTGACGTGTTTGTTTATCACGTTGGCCACTGCCCTGCCATTGCATCACTATGCAATGGACAGATTTTGTGACATAAACGTAAATGATAAGTATAAGTTTTTAGTAAAAATTTCATTTTTATGACAAGTTTTTTGCTGATTGTACTTTAATATTGTATTGTCATCTGAACCAAACCTGTATTCAAAATTTCAGCTCCATCTAACACTGGGAAGTGGATCAAATTAAGCTTGCAAGATTTGTCCCCAACTAACTAACATACTAACTAACTAACATGGCAAGTTAATAAAAAGCTTGTAAAAAGCTTGTAATAAATAGTTTCTATTCATAACTAAGTCTGTGCCTAAGTAGATGAAGGCTCACGAACTAAATCAAGACTTTCTATAGCACCTTTGAACGGAGAAAAAAGGTTAATAACGTTACGATCTTACGTCACAAATGACAGAAACTACTTATATACGCTCAAGTGGGCGTATATCGCTCGGCCATGTTTGTCACTCCAACTATGTATCCAGAGCTAGGTGTTATTGGTGATCGAAGGTGCTTGGCATGCTTCAAAATTTAAATTAAAACAAAAGCTAACTTAAAACTTTCTTATCATTTTTAGGGTTCCGTAGTCAACTAGGAACCCTTATAGTTTCGCCATGTCCGTCTGTCCGTCTGTCCGTCTGTCCGTCTGTCCGTCTGTCAGTCCGTCCGTTCGTCTGACCCCAGTCTAGCTCATAGACTCTTAGTACTAGAAAGCTGTAATTTGGCATGAATATACATATTTATCACGCCAACAAAGTGGTAAAGGAAAATTTTGAAAAATATTTTTTTTTAGGTTACCTCCCCTACACGTGAAGTGGGTATGTAATTTTTTTTTCTTGTGTATCCCATAGTGTGGAACGTCATTGGATAGCAATTTTAAAAACGTTTGGGTTTGTAAAGACAGTTTTTTGATTGGGGCATCTGTTTGTGAATTATTAAGCTTTAATGTGCAAAATTTTGTTAGAGTCAAGTGTCCCCGTCCCCCCCCACCAGCCAAATGGTTGTTTCTGGATACGTGAAAAAATTCACGATAGTAGTACATATAACGAAGTTAAAAGGAAAACTATCACAGCTAAGTAGGCTTTACAAGTTTTTGAGATATAACACATTTTCGAAAACCGCAAATATAACTTTGTCATTCATACCAATACTATGAAAAACAAAGTTATTTTTTTTGGCAAAAAATTACAGTGGTATTTTTGCCAAGTGTACGTAATCGGTACGTTAAGTGGGTACGGAACCCTTCATGAGCGAGTCCGACTCGCACTTGGCCGATTTTTACTTTCTTGCATTCACATTCACAATGAAATTTTTATTATTGAAAATGAAGTATTAGAAAGATTCGACCCGTCTCACAACTAGCTCTGATGGGGCCTTTCACTGTCCGGGCGAATGCTCTAACCACTGAGCTACTGAGTCGTGGGTCGTGTCTCATCGGAGCTATTGTCAGATGGTTCGATATTTTCTAACACTTCATTTTCAATAGTTAAAAAGTTTATTTAAGGCTTCGATTCCCCAAAATAGGGTATTTTAAATTATGGATTACTCGCAAATGACAAGTACTTAAATTTTGGAAAAAATATAATGTTAGCTTGCGGCGTTTTTTTCGATTGGTGATATTTTACTGTGTCCAATAAAATCCCAAACATCCGTCTAATCGTAATATCGTTTAACTTGCAGCATTATTTTCGTATATTTACGAAAATTTTTCAAATTATGAAAAATATACGAAAATAATTGTCTTTAAATAACCGAGAGATTCCGGCCATCATAAGTTTAATTTTTTTATTACACCCTTGCAAAAACTTTAACCATGGCTTCAGACCATCATGCTGAACAACGTACAGCAAGAATTTTTTGTCGGAAATGAAAAAAAATATTGGACTTTTCATACAACTTTAGCAACTTATCGGGACATTTTGTATGGAGAGTCGAAATATTTTTTTCATTTCCGACAAAAAATCTTGCTGTGCGTTGTTCAGCATGA
This sequence comes from Crambus lathoniellus, assembly GCA_949710035.1. NCBI lineage: Eukaryota > Metazoa > Arthropoda > Insecta > Lepidoptera > Crambidae > Crambus > Crambus lathoniellus. Next base: position 1,137,733 of record OX453299.1, on the reverse strand, counting down.
AGGCCTGAAGCCATGGTTAAAGTTTTTGCTAAGGTGCCCCTAACACCCTGTATGTCTTAGTGTACAGGGCTAGTAAAACTAGATTCGCTGACAAAACATACCCACATACCCCTTAAAGGGTGTGGGGTCAAGTTGGCGGGTTATCTGCCGATGTCACTGTTTACGGCGCAATATAACTTTACAGTTGCAGTTCCTTGGGACTACTTACGGGAGCGGGATGAAGTGTTAATATCAAGTTTAAAGACGTGGTTGGCTTTACTGCTTTGTCTTGCGAATAGTTTGTTAATAAGGAGGTTGAGTTCAGAAGATGGGTAAATTAAAATGAGTTTTAAGTGAAAAATTAAGTGTTTTTTTTTTAAATCGACCCGTCTCGCAACTAGCTCCGATGGGACGGAGTTTTTTTACTTTCGAGATAACAAGGAAATGATCCAATATTTGTCAAATTGTTTACTTGCACCGTCACCATTGAAATAACTATTCTTGTATAAACGAAAATAAATAGAAAAACAGGGAAACTGTTTGGTTAAAAGACAAATCGTCATGATTTTAAATATATTTTTAATTGGTGTTAATTAAGTAATACAGGATATTTATCTATAAGCGCAAAACCTCTTAGGTGGTGATTGTGCTCCTGAATATGAACAACTTTTACTATGGGGGCCAACTTTGAAACTCAACAAAAAAAAACTGCTCTTTCATACAAATTGTCCATATCTACTCGACCAGAATGTATGGAACTGCTGTTTATTTTTGTTGAGTTGCAGAGTTGGCCCCATTGTTAAAATTTGTTCATATTCATGAGCACAATCGCCACCTAAGAGATTTCGCGCTTAAAGAAAAACACCCTGTATTACGTATCTATTTGTCCAAAGAAAAATACAAATCTTAGAAAATTAATGAGCAAATTGAAATACCAACCTAACTTATTTTCTACCTTTACTTTTATACCTACCTACCTTGTTTAGAAAAATAAGGTATTTAAGAAAATATTGTTACAAAACAGGTCCTTACATCCTCCTATTACGAATCAAGTTAAATTATAACATATATAACTCGACGACCGATTTGGCTCAGGGGTATACTACCCGCCTTCTGCGCCAGAGGTCTCGGGTTCGATTCCCGAACAAGACAAATAATTTGTGTGCATGAACATGTCTATTTGACTTGGTCTGGGTGTTTTCTATGTATATTAAGTATGTATTTACGAACAAAAAGTATTTAAGTATATATTTATCCGTTATCAAGTTCACGTAGACACAGTTTCTTAAGAAATTAACTACGGGCTTAGATAATTGGTGTGATTGTAAGAAAATATTTATTTATTTATTTATTTATATATTATGGCGGTTATATTTTCCTCACTTAATTTGTTAAATTCAAATGCGTCACGCACTAACTTCTTCAACAAGCAGAACTTTACACGATAATAGCCTTTATCATTGTATCAATAGGGGTTATGTAGTTACTTGGATCGATGCCAGAGCCTGCTTGTAAAATAGCTTGTTTATTATAGTTGTAGCTATTTAGGCGATACTTGGAAAAATTATGCTGAAGAGAGATAGCAATGAGAAAACGACGCGCGCGGGAGTGAGACCGATTTTGCAGATTAGGCAAAAAAAAACACAAAATCACTTCGTATTAAAAAACTAAAGCGATTTAAAAAAAATGCTTCTATACGATCCTAAATATTATTGGTGTCTACTAATTAAACCAATTTCCAATAGTGTTAGTAACCCCATTTAAGAATAATCTTGAATTTTCGTATTTTTTAGAGGTCTTTTCGAAAAGAAAAAGTGTCGAGGCAAAATCATAAAATCGTGTTTTTGAAACTATACGATTCTAGATAAAGGTATGAAGAAATATATATCTTTTTACCAGTTTTTTAACAACTGTAACCGTCCTATAGTTTTGAATCAAAAAGTCCATGTTTTTTCCGAGTAGCGCTTTAAGCTGTCATATGAATACACGCAAGTTCATACTTGGGTCGTAGGAGGAGCTTGCCATCTCGGGCCCTCCACATTGTGACCTAATTGACGGCGAAGAGAGCAAGAAGTGAGGGGTTTAGTGGGTACTTCTCCTTTCTGATCTCCCGTCGAATATCTGACACTGGATGGAGTATCAGGAAGTGGTGAGGTGAGTACCACATGCGGATGGGGTAATGTGCAAACGCATTCCCCTCGCAAATAGAAAAAAATCGGCCAAGTGCGAGTCGGTCTCGCCCATGAAGGGTTCCGTACCCTCTTAACGTACCGATTACATAAACCTTGTAAAAATACCATTGTCATTTTTCGTCAGAAAAAAACTAACTTTGTTTTTCATAGTGTTCGTATGAATTACAAATTTATATTTGCGGTTTTCGAAAATGTGTTATATCTCGAAAACTTGTAAAGCCTACTAAGCTGTGATAGTTTTCCTTTTAACTTCTTCTTTTGACTTCGTCATACATACAACTATCGTGAATTTTTTCACGTATCCAAAAACAACCATTTGGCTAGCAGGGGTGTCCCCACACATGACTCTAACAAAATTTTGCATTTTAAAGCTAAATAATTCACAAACGCATGTTTAAATGTGCAAAAAACTGTTTTTACAAACCCGCAATATTTTTAAAATTGCTATACAATGACATCCCACACTATGGGGTAGACAAGAAAAAAATACTACATCCCCACTTCACGTGTAGGGGAGGTAACCTAAAATTGTTTTTTTTTTCAAAATTTTACTTCACCAGTTTGTCGGCGTTATGTATATTCATGCCAAGTTACAGCTTTGTAGTACCAGTAGTACTAAGGGTCTATGAGCTAGGCTGGGGACAGACGGACAGACGGACATGGCGAAACTATAGGGTCCTTGTTGACAACGGAACCCTAAAAAAGGGTATTGTATTATGTACAGTCAAGAAATTTAATCCACTATAGGTACACATTTGGTCTAAAATGCATGTGGTCTAAAATTCCACTTTTTGTTACTACTATGTCGCTCGTATGGTGACTGTTTGCTGTCTGGGGGCCAAGTCTGCTTACGTTAAGTCATAATCTTGTCTCAATCGTGTTTCAATTGTAGTTCAATTGCAGTGCTTTTTTACACACTAGTTACAAGAATTATGACAGTATGATGTGATGTGAATGTAGTGTGTGGTGTGACCATTAGAAGTATTTTAAAAAAAGTACACATTTCTTGTTCAAAATTACTTAATTGTTAGTCAATTGTCAAATTTTGTAAAATGTAAGTCAAAGTTCATTAATATTAGGTAATGTCATTGGAATTGTGATAATGTGATAAGTATTATTTTTTAAGCTTAATTATCCATGTTCTTATGAGTCAATTTGTCCTTAAAATACTCCGCAAGTGAGTAATAGCACTTGTCCCGTAGTATTTTCAGTAGACGACGTCTAAATAAGGATAGAGGTAGTGTCTTCAATAGCTCCGGTAAGTGGTTATATATTTTGACAGACATTGTTAGACAACTCCTACTATAGATTTCTGTCCTAGAGTCTGGTATGCACAGTCTGTTTGGAAATCTGGTTTCAAAAATACATACATCTTTTTTAAACTTATAGAGTTCTGGATGCATTTTGACAAAAATACATATTTCCAAAATATAAATAGACGAAATTGTTAATAAACCAAACGATTTGAACAAAGGCCTGAAGGAAACCCAAGAATTTACATCAGCAATGGCTCTAATGCATTGCTTCTGTGCAATAAATACTCTCTCTAGTTTCACAGAGTTACCCCAAACCAATATACCATACCTTAAAATTGACGAGACATACCCATGATATGCTTTCAGTGCACTTTTAATGTTACTTATTTTTGCTAAGCGCCATAAAACATAGGCGAACCTATAAATTTTTACACATACTTTGTCAACATGTGGTTTCCAAGTGCTCTTTTCATCAAATTCTATCCCTAGAAATGAGACTTGGTTAGTCTCAGCAATTTTCTTATCATGAAAATTGACGTTTAATTCTGCTTTTGTAGCACCTTGATTAAAAAATTGAACTAATTTTGTCTTGTCTTTATTGACTGTCAAATTATTTGCATTTAGCCAATTAATAATGTCACTTACTGTAGAATTTAGAATGTCATTCAATTTACTTATAGATTCGTCACTAACTACGACTGCAATGTCATCTGCGTATAGCGAACAATGAAATTTTGTGATGTCAGGTAGATCATTAATGTATAATCCTTACTTCCTTATCCTAATCCTAATCCTTACTCCTTACTTATATTATAAATGCGTCTCTGTCTGTCTGTGTGTTACACAATCACACCTAAACTACTGAACCGATTTGAATGAATTTTGGTACAGAGATAGTCTAGAGCCTGAGAAAGGACATAGGCTACTTTTTATTCCTGAAAAATATCACCTTCCCCCGGGATAACGTCGTGTAGTACACGCGGGCGAAGCCGCGGGCGGAAGGCTAGTAAAAGTAGTAAAGGACCCATTATAGAGCCCTGTGGTACACCTAAATAAGTATTCTTCATCTCAGAAGAATAATCTTCTTCCTGAGAATCGCTGTTAATTCCCTTAACTTCCACAAATTGGACTCTATTGGAAAGATAACTTTTGGCGCCCATTCCCCAAAATAGGGTATTTTAAATTATGGATTACTCGCAAATCACAAGTACTTAAAATTTGGAAAAAATATATGTTATTTTACAGTTATTTATCTAGTGCTTCCGGCCGTTTTTTTTCGATTGGTGATATTTTACTGTGTCAAATAAAATCCCAAACATCCGTCTAATAATAATTCAAATATCATATTACTTGCAGTATGATTGGTTTTAGTTAATGAAAAACATATGAAAATAATTGACTTTGAATAGCCGAGGGATTCCGGCCGTCATAAATTAAATTTTCTTATTATTTAATTTTTTATTGAATTTTAAGTGATTTTCGATTCGCGGGGCGCTCGCGAGTTCACAGTTCACTGCCGGCTGCCGCTGGGTCCGCGCGAAGTGTATAGAGCGCTGCCAAGCAAGCGCAAGGGCGTTTGTGCACTACACTGAATTTTACCGATCCGGCGATCCGGTTTTTTCCGGACCGATATGGCAGCAATGAAAAACATATGGGCGCTTGTGCACCACACTGAATTTTACCGTCCGTCATTTTACTTTTCCCCATTCCGGACCGTTTTTTTCCGTTCCGAGATGACGGCAATGAAAAACATATGTACGCTTGTGCACTACACTGAATTTTACCGTCCGGAAAAAAACGGATGGCTGTATTTTAATCATAAATCACTACATAGTATAAAACAAAGTCGCTTCCCGTCTGTCTGTCTCTATATATGCTTAAATCTTTAAAACTACGAAACAGATTTTCATGCGGTTTTCACTAATAGGTTGCGTGGTTCTTCAGAAAGGTTTTAATATATAATTTATGAAAGTTTTGTGTAAATTGGTAGAAATATAACGATAATTGTCGAAAGTGCGGGCAAACGGCAAGCCGCCCGGGAGCTTTCAGCAAAAACGCTGCCTAATCCTTTCGAGGTTTAAAAAAATAATGCATATTGGGATATTTCTCTTCTATAGATCTACAAAAAAGTCCGCGATAGCATATGTCTATCTTTTAAGGATAGCATATTATAGCCATATTATCTCTTAAAAAATGGTTACGAACAATGCGGTAATTTGGAAAGCTATTTAAACGGAAACAGTATTAACCCTTATCAATCTAAATACGTTAGTTGCTTTAAGCATTTTATGCACATTATTTTACTCTTTTACACCATATAATTTAAATCAATATCTTGGGAGTTATCGCAAATAAATTAACGCACGCCAAAATGAATTTAAGCGCCTTTCTCACCAATAACACGTAATATATCTAGCACCAAAAATATGGTTTTTTTGAAATTTTTGTTTGTCTGTCTGTCTGTCTGTTGTCCGTGTTTCACGCAAAAACTACTAAGCGGATTTTGATGAAACTTTTTTTGTTATATAGCTAGCCGTAGACATTCGATAGTAGTTAAAAAATAATTTTTCATCCTGCCTCAATTTATTGTGATTTCGGTAAAATGACCCCGCAGGTACCTTTCACTGATAAGAGGATGAACCCAAAATTCTTTCTGTCTTCTACGTCTTCGTACATAAAGCAATAAAGCAAGTAATTGCCGACGTTCCAAGGAACTCATTATTCCTCTCGTTTAAAACGCGTCCGTAGAGTGTAGTTTCAAAGAGATCACTGCGCTGCCCCGGCCAGTAAAAAACCGGACAAGTGCACAAGCTAACCATCCGTGTTTTTCATGCCACGCCGGTCCGTAAAAACACGGATCGCCGGATCGGTAAAATTCAGTGTAGTGCACAAACGCCCTTAGCGTGCCTATTTCGGTCGGGATTCCTCGCCTTAAGGTATTGCCTCTTATTCCATACGCTTCGCACTTCTTTAGAAGATGGTCATGCGAGTCATATTCAAAGGCTTTGCGCATGTCAAAGAATATAGTTAGGGTAAGTCACGGATTGATGCCGCACTTTTTGAAATTGCCGCACTACTTACTTAACATGTGCAAAATCAACAAACTACTTATGAATACATAAACTACAATCTGTCATCTATAAAATCGTTTAACAGATATTGGATTATTGTAGTTAGAGTATGAGCTACACTGATTTTTGCAGACCTCTAAATTTTGGAGGATACTTGCCGCACTACGGATTGTCGCTTCACCAGTCAAATAGGGCGGACGGATAGTTGCCCCTGTGAGAAATGTATTTGAATTTGAGAATATTAATTCAAAAACATAATTTAGAAAGGAAATAAAATATATTGAAAAACATTATTTCATTCTAAATGAGTCATTGACCTACATTCGGCGTTACAGGATAGATGCCACGGTACAAAAAGCTACGTATTTACTGTTATTAGTGTCATTTTATAACAAAATCTATCGTTTTTAAACTTGCTTAAACTTTATGGTATGCTGTGCCAAAGAAATCATAACGATAATCAAAACACTCCATTATCAAAGAAATCCTCCAATGGCGCATATCCTCCCAAATTTTGTTCTCCCAAAACAAACGAAATAAAGGAATATCTTCAGGATAGATGCCATTTTAAATTATTTCGTTCCAAATCTAATAACGGCGCATCTAAGTAATTTTTTTGATTAATTAATATTACGTGGTTGGACCCGGACCATCTTTTATATTTTCGGAGCATTTTGGTACTGAAATGAAAGAAAAATAATCATATTAGAAGTATGCGTTAGTAAGGAATAAGTGGCTTGGTTTAGGGATAGACGCCTTTAAAGGCATCTATCCTGATCAAAAACGAGGCAAGTATCCGTATCGTAGAGGATAGATGCCTTCTTATATAAATATGAAACATAATGAAATAAACAAATAAAAACATGTTTGAGTATTTATTTAAATACCTTACATTACGATCAATACGTCACAAAGACAATCCATTCTTCATAAAAAAAGAGTAGAGCCTCCAAAAGGGCAATGAAATAATTTTGGTCCTTTTTTTCGATCGTCAAAATTTTTGATTGCCGACTGTGACGCACACACTGGCTTTACAGCGCCTCTCACGGCCGACTGGCGAAGTACACGGGGTGAGCTATCTAGTATACGGCAAATCGAGCTTGAGGTCATTACCCTCATAGGAGTTTTTAAAATCGCGGCATGTATCCCACCGCGGCATCTATCCGTGACTTACCCTACAGTTTTAAGTTTTTTGTTGACATTTTTTACTATTTCACTAACAAGCTTATACGCTGCTAATCCTGTCGACTTACCTTTTTGGAATCCATGTTAATTAGGATTTAGTATTTGATATTTATCCAAGTATTTCATTAATCGTACCAGCATACATTTCTCTATAATTTTTGAAAAGATAGAAGATAAAATTTTGAAAAGATAAAATCGATTTTGGTAAAGTATATTATATGAATACTTAGATAGGCAATTTATTTAACTTTAAGAAAATTTGATCGCATTTCGTGAAAACTTAAATATTTTCTCATAATTGGTAAATTACGAAAACTTGTCAAAAAACCGCTTTGCCCGAGTGAGCACCTAAAGCGGCCATGGGGGTAAGGGCAAAATGGACATACCAAAATAATACAAGAAATTCATTTATAAAAATCAAAATACTAATAATAATAAAAAAACCTTTATTAATGATAAAAAGAAAAAGTTAACAACAGATTTTCTAATGAAACAGTTATTTCAGTTCTACATTTATACATTTTTTTATGTACTTAAGTGTTATTTAGTTATATGATAAATGAAACAATGTTTTCTTACTTAAATTTAAGTATCAAAAGCTTTTTTTATTAAAGTACCATTATCAACAGCTAGGTGGTAACTAAATCTTCAGTCTTCCAAAGTTTTTCACTTGGCCACTTAGCGCTGACCGCTTTGCCTTTTTTCCACCATTTTGTTTTAAAAATGAACTCAGCTCATATTATTTATCCCATGTTGGAACAAATGGTTCACAAACAAAGCCAAATAGACAAGTAACAATAGAAGTGTAATGAAACCATTGAATTCTAAAGAGGTTTGATCAAAACAGGTTGAACTTACCATGGAGTTTTTTAACAAAACACATAAAAATCTTGCGGATGCCGCCGTGGTTCGCGTAAGTGTATATATTGGGCGTTTGTGCACTACACTGAATTTTACCGATCCGGAAAAAAACGGATGCTTGTATTTTAATAATTAATTATTATAAATAATAGAATTAATTAATTTCGTGTAGTTTAGGGTTCGAAACATTGAAACTACACGAAATAAATAAATTCTTACTATTATAAATGATTAAATTATTAAAATACAAGCATCCGTTTTTTTCCGGATCGGTAAAATTCAGTGTAGTGTACAAACGCCCATTCTTTGGCCGAGCCGCCGCCGTGGCCACGCGCTTGCTCCGATTTTAACCGACTTCTAAATCAAAAAGGAGGAGGTTCTCTATTCGTCTGTATGTATGTTTTTTTTTTTTTTTTTTTTTTTTTATGTATGTCCACCGATTACTCGAAAACGGCTGAACCGATTGAAATGGTTCAAACGTTATTACATCAGGTTGGTTTCCAAGTTGGTCCCATTTTTTGAAATTTTGAAATCGGTTCAGTAGTTTTCAGGAAATCTTGAAAATACTGTCGTTTTCGTTACCACGTTATGTGAATTTAATACGTATCTTTAGGCATAACTCCTTTGTTTATAAACCGATTTAGATGATTCTTGTTTTGTTAAAAAGGGGATACCTCAAGGTATTTTAACCGACTTCGAAAAGGGAGGTTTTGAGTTTGATCACATACCTATTTACCAGAAAACACGTAAATTGCCTGCACGATGCACTAAAAAGAGTGAAATAAAAATTATTTTTATAAAAAAATAAAACCGCCTTCAAAAAAACCACATCAAAAAAGTAAGAAATAATTCCTCACCAAATAAATAACGTAAGTACTTTGAAGTCGGGCGGGTTTTAACAAAAACAACAAGAAATTGTACATGTTTCACGCCCGACTTCAAAGTACTTACGTTATTTATTTGGTGAGGAATTATTTCTTACTTTTTTGATGTGGTTTTTTTGAAGGCGGTTTTATTTTTTTATAAAAATAGTTTTTTACCGGACGACTGCTTGGTGTGGGGCGGTAGGTTGACTGCTGTTGACTGTATGACAGATCGGCAACGTCGCGCTCGCGCTATCGTTTTTAGTTACCAAAAAATTGAGCTGACTTCCCATACATTTCCAATTACAACGTCATTTGATCAATAGTATAAAAATACTTAGCAAGCGAAATAGTAAAAATGTATAAAAAACAGAATTTATCTTCATTTTTCGGAAATTTTTAATTTTCGAATAAAACATGGTAAAAAACAATGCAATTAAAAAAAACCCAGTTCTTTTCCAGCTTTATTCAAAACTAGCCCTAACAAGTGCTGACGCTTCGATAAGACGACTACCTCTTACGACCTTTTATGTACTTACTCATATTTATGCAAATAAATAAATTGAATTGAATTGAACAAGATAAAAAACAAAGTAACGTAAAACGTGTAACAATTATTATTAATACTGTGCATTAGCAAAATTTTAACGCTAAAATAATATTATAGAAAATGTATCGCTAGATAGCGTTGTACATATCTGACCCGCGCAAATACAATACCAAACAAATAATAATTTTTTGAAATGATTTTGTCCGAATAGCAGTTCGATACAGAGATGTCGGAAATTACGACATTTCTGTATCAAATTCTCATTCGGACAAAATCATTTAAAAAAATTATGTGAGTGAAATTGTGAATAAAATTAACTAACTATGATGTTTAATTTATTAAAATGATAAGAATACAGAAGCTTAAAGCTAAACGAGAATAAGTTGCCTTATTCATATAAGGCAAGTTTAGTGAATATGTTAAGATGCTTCTGGACTTGAAAAAACTAATCAGCTGGAAACCGAGTGCGCCAATCTATCATCATTTCAACCGTAAGACGCCCACTGCTGGGCATAGGCCTCCCCCAAGGATCTCCACAACGATCTATGCTAATTAATATTATAAAGAGGAAAGATTTGTATTTTTGTATGTAACGAATAAACTCAAAAAGTACTGGACCGATTTAGAAAATTCTTTCACCGTTAGAAAGCTACAGTCTTCCCAAGTGACATAGGCTATATTTTATCCCGATATTCCCACGGGAACGGGTACCACGAAACCGCGGGCGGCCGCTAGTTTGAAATAAAATATAAGAACATTAAGACATGGATGTATGAATTTATGGATGTTTGTTACTCTTTCACGCAAAAACTACTGAACGGATCTGGATGAAATTTGCAACAGCAACATGCAAATCTATATAGATTATAGCTCGGAATAACACATACAATAGGTACTTTTTATCCCGATATTATCCCAAGGTAACTGGAACCAGTTACCTTGGGAACGCGCGTGAAACCGCGTTGAAATTATAGTTATAAAATTAGCAAAATAATCACAAATTTTCGTTGTAGTCTGCATCACAAGATGCAGACTACAACGAAAATTAGTAAAAATGTTTAAGATTTTTTTCAAATGTTACTAAATAGTTTTATCGTTCTACTTAACGGGCACCGGGCGTTACGAACAATATTACAACAAAACTAACTTTTGGCAGTATTAAGACGTTAGTCTATCTATAATAGTACTCTATTACACTTAAGTACTAAAACGCTTGACAGCAAATGAAAGAAAGAAAGAAAGAAAAACATTTATTTCGACATCACGCGACAAAAACAACAAACATTTTTTATAATAACCAGACCACAGATACAGAAAAAAAATTCAATTAACTGTTCTGTACTATTATACTGTATTATTAATTGTACTGTATTTGTAAAAAATAATCATTGCGATACTGTACCATAACATCAGAATTATTTCATTTTGTAAAAGGCAGCTTTTATAGGTGTAGTGATACTTCTCCCTAGTTGTTTTGTTCCAATAAATAAGCGAATGAACATTATTTGGAGGGTTATTGGCACCGCATAGCGATTTATTTCTTACTTCCTTGTGGAAATAACATTAATATCGGTCTTTGTATCGCTAATAATAATTAACGACATTGTGATGGCATTGTCTTTGGATTCCTTGACGAAGTTAACTTTAAAACTTTAATAGGGATGAAGGCTGATGAATAAAAAAACCGAAATTATATCGCGTATTATTAACATGGCGTCGCTAAAATAAAATCAAAGTAACGTAAAATGTGTAATAATAAATACTGCGCATTAGCAAAATTTTGAATCGTTTTAACCAATCTAAAATCTTATATTAAACTTGGACGCTTAAATCATATTATAGAAGAAAAATCGCTAGATGGCGCTGTACATATCTGAACCGCGCAAGCATTGCAGTGTATAAGACACACTACTCTGTTGTGTACCCTTCTAATTTAACAACCAAATCAAACGATAAAAATGATTTTGAGCGAATTTCAGTGCGAAATCAAGATGTCGGAAATCAATATGTGAAAGTGTTAATAAGTTAATTAATAAATTGAAAGACGTCTACTATTTTATACTATGTATGTATGTTTAAAAATTAAAATAGATAGTTTAAATAATTATTAGAATACAGAAGAAAACATGAATAAGTTGCCATATTCATATAAGGCAAGTTTAGTTTAAATGAATATAAGTTGCTTCTGGACTTGAAGAAACTAATCAGCTGTAAACCCAGTGCGCCAATTTGAGATAGAATATAAAAAAAAACTAATCATCGGAGCTGGCTGTGAGTCGAGTCGATTTTTTCCATATACTTCATTTAAAATTGTTCAATACTTACTAAAAATTGCATTATGAATGCAAAAAAGAAAAAATTGAAATAACTTGCAATAGCAATAATTTCATCTTTAGCGATTGTCAAATATCTGGAAAGGTGTTTCTTTCGTGTGAGGGTAGTAACATCTTCACATTGATAAATTTAACGCTGGTGATAGATACAGTGCGTTAGAAGTATTGGATAAATACGACGCTTCTCGTAACGACTCCATAGCTCAGTGGAGTGGTTAGAGCAGTCACCCGGACAGCGAAAGGTCGTGGGTTCGAGTCCCATCGGAGCTGGTTGCGAGACGGGTCGTCTTTTTCTAAATATTTAATTTTCAATATTTCAAAAATTGATGATGACTACTAAACGGATCTGGATGTTTGCAACAGAGATAAATTATGGGCCGGAATAACACATTATGATACTTTTTATCCCGATATTCCCACGGCAACGGGAACCACGTTGAAATTATAGTTGAAAAAGAATAATTATTAAAATCGGCTAACAACTGGCAAAGTTATGGTAAAACATACATAAAAAAATATAGTCGACTTGAGAATATCCATTTTTTGAAGTCGGTTAAAAATAAGCAAATTATTCGTAAGATGCAGACTACAAGAAAAAATAGTAAAAATGTTTAAGATTTTTTTAATTTATGTAACTAAATGGAAACGTTTCGGTTTTAGTTTTATCATTCTACTTTAGGGCGTTACGAACAATTTACAACAATACTCTAACTTTAGGGACTATGCAGCAGTGAGCGTCGTTCGGCTGACATGATGACTCTAACTTTAAAACGTTACTATAAAGCATTCTATTACTTAGCAGGATTAGGACGTAAAGGCGCTACTCGGAAAAAGTATGGACTCTTTGATATAAAACTATAGGATGGTTAGAGTTGTTATAAATCTGGTAATAAGATATATATTTCTTCATACCTTTATCTAGAATCGTATAGTTTCAGAAACACGATTTTATGATTTTGGCTCGACACTTTTTATTTTCGAAAATACCTCAAAAAAATAAGAAATATCAAGATTATTCCTAAATGGGGATACATGTACTATTGAAAATTGGTTTAATTAGTGGACACCAATAATATTTAGGATCGTATAGAAGCATTTTTAAAAAATCGCTATAGTTTTTGAATACGAAGTGATTTTGTGTTTTTTTTGCGTAATCGGCAAAATCGGTCTCGCTCCCGCGCGCGTCGTTTTCTCATTGCTATCTCGCTTTAGCATAATTTTTCCGAGTATCGCCTTAACATAAAGTAAATTGTTAATCTCACACAAAAAAATCAAATTACTAATTAATTGAAAGGTATACTTCCCTAAGTTATTTCATATGTTTCCCGTTGTCGTTTGCTATTTTCTCTTGCTTTACGGCTTGACTTCTTGCTATTAAAATGTGTTTCCACAATTTTATTTTTCTTTTCTCCGAGTTATGCCGTTATAGCAATTGTCTTTGGATTTCATTGACGAAGTTAACTTAAAAACATTAATAGGGATGACGACTAAAGAAAAAATAACTAAATTTTAATAAGAAACGTAAACATTTCAAACTTTTAGAGTCGCTTGTAGACCTCTTGGTTTTATATATTGCGTTTTATTAGTTTTACTAGCGGCCGCCCGCGGTTTCACCCGCGTGGTTCCCGTTCCCGTGGGAATATCGGGATAAAAAGTACATATAAACCTTCCTCTTGAATCACTCTATCTATTAAAAAAAATGCATCAAAATCTGTTGCGTAGTTTCAAAGATTTAAGCATACAAAGGGACATAGGGACAGAAAAAGCGACTTTGTTTTATACTATGTAGTGATGACCCTTCAAAGTTGGGCGGGCAAGTCTATTTAAAAAGTATAAAATTTATTATAATAACTATTACCTTTAATTAGTCCGTAAAATGTTTAGCAAATTAGTCTAAGAAATCATTTTGATAAACACAATGTTTAATATAGCTGCCGAGAAAATTTCTTACGCGTTGCATACTAACTACCTAGGCATAACGTCTTAATTAGGTATCCGTTAGTATGGAACGTTTTTGGGTGAGTCCAATTTGTGTGCATTTCAAACTGTGATATCTTATGCAGTTTTCATGCTAGCAAAGTAGTTATGTTACCAATGTTTATTTTTATTACTATGTACTTATAACATAAAATAAAAAAATACTCAACAGGCCTATTGTCAGTAAATCTAGAGATGGGCCGACTATGACTTCAGCCGACTAGCCGACTAGTCGGCTACAAAATGGCCGACTAGTCGGTCAAACCGATTATTGCTTTCGGTTAAGTTCGAGTGACATCGGAAATTTTTGTGACTACACTTTCGGCTGGTAGGTGCCGGTGCCTGGGGCCCGATTCTCAGGCATTCGAACTTTTTCAGTGTGATAATTCGTATGTCGAACATTTTGTTTGTGGTTTCTATTGAAAAATTAGAACGTTTCAAACAGACTAAGCTGTCCCACATGTCAACAAATTCATTTTGACAGCTAAGTTCGATTAGGAACATCTATTGGTCTGTACCACTCGTAGCGTTCGACTGGTTTTCGATCAAACTTTTTCGATTGTGAAATTCTGACAATACAAAAACTGTGTTATATTTGAATTTCGAGCTTATAAATGTGAACTTTTCTCGATTGCGTGAGAATCGGCCCCCAGGCCTGGCACCTGGCGGTCAGGCGGACTTGTCGGAACATGTTTTTGTTTGCATTGCATTTTTCTATCATTGTTTATAATCTTTTATACTGTTCTAGATTACAAGTACACTGTAAAATTGATTCTGTAATCAAAAATAATAACAGGAACGATTTGGATTTCAATTTCATTTCAATCAACACCCTATTTTAAATTTGTAGGTAAATATATTAATACAAGTAAAAAACGAGCCGACTACAAATATGGCCGACTAGTCGACGACTAGTCTTGGGTAGTACATCACTATAAATAACACAGAATTTCTCTGACAATTCTCTATATTCGTAAAAAAATAATAAACATTATTAGTCTTTGCTGTAAGTAGGTACTCTTCTATAACGGCGGAGCATTATTGAGTATGAATTCTTTCAATTTATTTTCATAGCTAGGTAGATCACATCAAATGTTTAACTATCGATTCATTTTAAAACTTAAGGCAATAATCGAAAAAATTATGCTGAAGCGAGATAGCAATGAGAAAACGAAGCGCGCGGGAGCGAGACCGATTTTGCAGATTAGGCAAATAAACAAAAACTTTATGTAGCGATTTTTAAAAAATGCTTCTACGCGATCCTAAATATTATTGGTGTCCCTAATTAAACCAATTTGCAATAGTATATGTAACCTCAGTTAAGAATAATCTTGAATTTTCGTATTTTTAGAGGTATTTTCGAAAAAAAAAGTGTCGAGGCAAAATCATAAAATCGTGTTTCTGAAACTATACGAATCTAGATAAAGGTATGAAGAAATATATATCTTATTTCCAGATTTGTAACAACTCTAACCGCCCTATAGTTTTTAATAAAAAGTCCATACTTTTTCCGAGTAGCGCCTTAAGGTCACAGCACATACATCAACTCGGAAAGGGATCGTAAACGTATCAACTCGAGCGGTTCAGTATTCTTTGTACTGCAAAGCACACTAATCGGAATCGTAACGTAATCGCCTCGCCTCGGGACCAGCTCACGAACCGCTTTGCGGGTCGCTCAACTTGCTATCCCCGCGCTTACCGCTAGTCGTCCACGCGCTCACGTCTCTCCGTACCCGAGCTTACGGCTCTACGCACAGTGGTCTGAAAATGAAAATGAACATCAATTTTTTTTTTTAATTTTTTTGACATTTATTTTTTATTTTTTGTCTTTTTTTTTCAATTTTTTTTACCATTTTTTTCTCTCATTCTTTTTTTTTATATGGAACCACTGTGCGGCGAGCCGTAAGCGCGGCGTCGCCTAGACGTAGCCGAGCCGACGTACTGACGCTGATCCGGTTTGGTCACGTGCTTGCATTAGGTTGACGCCTGGTTGACGGCGAGGCGAAGGCGATACGGTGTCGATCCCTTTCCGAGTTGATGTAATGTGCTGTGTCCTTTAATACGCATTTCAACCAAATCAACTTTGTTCAATTACCAATCGATTCGCTACGAATTATTACCGATCAATTTATAAAGCAACGCTAGTCAGCCGCCATTAATCAAATAGGCACAAAAACCAACATGTCACCCGTCAAATAGTTAATTTACAACTTTCATTTTCACCGGCCTTTATCGGGTGATCTCAACGGATAGTCGAATTGCCCGTCTCGTACAACCGTGTCCACTAATACAAAACGCCTTAAAAAGCCACACTTAGCTAAATAACCTTAAAGATGGGGTTCCGTGTTTATCAACCCTATGACCAATACAAAGAAATATTAGAATCTTATTCCCATTGAAATTAGGGTGATTCTCGCTTGTTTTTTGCGTGGTACTTCGGTCCTTCTAGGGTTGTCGCTCGCGATATCTTGGTGCATCTTGGGTAACGCAAGGTGTGCGCAAGGTGCGCGGCGACCGTTGGTGCACCTTCGGTCATACTAATAATACTGGACCCGCCACGGTAATAACCGCACCGCACCGTGTAACAACTGATTAGCAACGAACGATGACACTCCGAGATCCAAAGATATCAACTAATGATTAACTTCCTTAACTGGAACGGAACAATTGGTTGATGAACAGAATAATGTGGGGGGAAGTTCGGACGTTACGCTTATTACTCGGTTGGTTTTATTTGGATATTATTAAATTGAATTACTATGACCAAAAGAGGAGATTTGAATTCACTGAAGTCATTTCGGTCATATAATTATTTGTTGAACACAGGGTGTTTACGCCCGAATTCTCGAACGCAAATCAAATTTGGGAGCGTCTCAAACATCATGGCATCTCTGTCATACGTTTGACATTTAAGGCGACAGGGCCATGTTTGAGACGCTCCCAAAGTTAAGTACTTAGCGTTCGAATATTCGGGCATTAATGTTCTTATTTTACACTAGCGCTCCGCTCGCGACTTCGTCAGCGTGCACCCCCTTTTTATCCCCTTAAAGGGGGAGTTTCCAAAAATCCTCTCTTAGTGCTCCCCTACACTCCCCAAGGAACATACATGCCAAATTTCAGCTTCTTGCGCCCAATAGTTTCGGCTGTGCGTAAATTGTCTGTCAGTTAGTATCGCGAAAAAAAATCAGCCTCTCCATACATTTTTGCCCATTTGGTATTGGACTTTTGTATGAAACAGCTGATTTTTTTTTTGCGATATCGCACTTGGTCCCATATTAAAAGTTGTTTGTATTGATAGGTAGTTTCAACCGCTGAAGTATGTCCCTTGTTTAAACTAACACCCTGTATAGATAGACAGAAAAAGAGTTAAATGATTGGATATCAGCAAATCAGGGGGGCAATTGCGTAAGGTAATCGTATTAATTTGACAGTTCATATCGTATTCAATCGGCTGCAATTGGTATGTAATGACATATGATACAATATGAACTGAAATCTAAGATGTGTTTACAATATGGGGGCCGATTCTCAGGCAATCGAGAAAAGTTCACATTTATAGCTCGAAATTCAAATATAACACAGTTTTTGTATTGTCAGAATTTCACAATCGAAAAAGTTCGATCGAAAACCAGTCAAACGCTACGAGTGGTAAAAACCAATAGATGTTCGTATACGAACTTAGCTGCCAAAATGAATTTGTTGACATGTGGGACAGCTTAGTTTGTTTGAAACGTTCTAACTTTTCAATAGAAACCACAAACATAATGTTCGAAATACGAATTACCACACTGAAAAAGTTCGAATGCCTGAGAATCGGGCCCTTGAACTGTCAAATGAATACGATTGACTTTACGCAATTCCATAGCTGTATTGCATAATGCCCTTTTTAAATTTGGTTTAAGGTTTAGATCAGTGTCTACAGACGCAATCCTGGCAGACGTAGCAAAGGGCGCCGCTAGTCTATAAATAACTAATTTAGATACTAACAAAGTATATCTACAATTTATGTTCTTACTGCCCGTGGTGTATGTCAATTAACTAAGAAACAATTTTGTATGTATAAAATTACGATAACTGCCTCTCCTCATGAATTTATTGACGCAATTGAATTGTGTAAGCTGTGCGAAGCATAATTAGCGTAGAAGTGATCAGAAAAACATTCAGTTAATGCGATAATTGCAGTGTCATTCGGTTGCGCTGGCGCAGGCTCGAGCGGGCAACACTAGCGGTTGCGCCCGGCATTCCTCGCGCTTATTACCCGGAACCGTGTGCAAAAAGACAATACTACGCTTGATTAAAGTGTACACTTTATGGAATTGTGCAACAACATAACAAAAAATAAATGGTAAATAGGTACACGGTCGAATAGTTTTCTCGCATTATGGTCAGTAAACAGTTAATATGCAAATTTTTATCAATCAATTGTTAAGTTTATTAGAATTTCAGATAATTTGTGATCTTAGAAAATCACAAAAGCACTCACGTCACACTGACTAATATTACTTATGTAGTCAGTATGACTCTATGAACATCAGATTAGGTAAGTATACCTTGCTGTTGATGCTTAATCTATGTTTTAGGCAAGTGTGAAATAAAAAGAAACACATTATCCAAATACTTTAGTATTGAAATATTTATGCTCGTTTAAACAGTTCATTTGTTTATTTTTTAAATTATAAAAGCACAATGTATTTCTAGATCTGCAAAATAACGATAGTTAGCAGGCCTTAACATTAAAATGTTATACGTTATAAATAAAAATAAATAAATAAAATGCACGATCCTGTAGTGCATCGGCAGATTTCTGCGACGGATTTGAATGACAGGCATCTTTTAGTTAGTAGACGTACGCGTTTTTACTAAAACGTACTGCAAATGTATGTAACCAAAATAATTTCAATGACAATCCTTAAGCACAGAGTAATAGGGCCTGTCTTTGAGAATCTAAATTAGAGAAACTAAAGATAATACATACATACATACATATACTCATGCCTATTTCCCACGGGGGTAGGCAGAGACTATGGATTGCCACCTGCTTCGATCCTTGCACACTATTACGTGTATACTACTTTCGCTACATTCACAAACATACATTTTTTCATACATAATCTACTAAAGATAATCCATACTAATATTTTTGTAAATGTAAAAGTGTATTTGTTTGTTTGTTTGTCCATTGGTATGGGGATAGTTTGGGAGCTGGAGAGTAATATGGACTACTTTTTATCCTGGAAAAATATCACATTCCTGCGGAATAAGGTCGTATAGTACACGCGGGCGAAGCCACGGGCGAAAGACTACTAATATAGGTACCTGTAGGCAGCTTGATGTGATGGAGTAAATAAACAATGTTTTAGATAAACTTTATACTATTTATTACTGTAAGACACATGTAACACACTACATATTCGAACTTGAAAGCTGTACCACACACTCCGGTTGCCATATATAAAATGGAATATTCATAACCAATTTTTACCGATGAATGAATTTGGTCACTGCATATTCATAACAAATAAATAATAGAAAAATGGAAAATGAAGTATTTAGAAAAAATCGACCCGTCTCACAACTAGCTCCGATGGGACTCGAACCCACGACCTTTCGCTTGTGGGTTAGAGTCCCATCGGAGCTAGTTGTGAGACGGGTCGATTTTTTCTAAATACTTCATTTTCCATTTTTCTATAATAAAAATTGCATTGTGAATGCAAAAAACCAAAATTAAAATAAATAATAGTAATAGTAAATAAATATGTATTTTTGTAAGATTTCCGCAAAAACACCACTGCAACGTGGCAGAATCGGGGTACATTTGATGTTGGTAGTACCTATGTAATTCAAACAAATAATATATATAAATCATAAAGCAATAATTAGGTACGATCTAATGTTAGGAAAGTTTTAAGGCGCTACTCGGAAAAAGTATGGACTTTTTGATATAAAACTATAGGACGGTTAGAGTTGTTATAAATCTGGTAATAAGATATATATTTCTTCATACCTTTATCTAGAATCGTATAGTTTCAGAAACACGATTTTATGATTTTGCCTCGACACTTTTTATTTTCGAAAATACCTCTAAAAAATACGAAATATCAAGATTATTCTTAATATTTCGTAAATCGGCGAATCCCGCGCGCGTCGTTTTCTCATTGCTGTATCGCTTCAGCATAATTTTTCCGAGTATCGCCTTAAGGATTTCAGATAATATCAGTTAATTAGGAGCGCATCCGAAGAAAACTAAAAAAGAAACTAATTTGGACTTTTATGTGGCGTTACTAATCCCTTAACTAATGCTTCTAGATGTCGGAAAATCACAAATCAAACATACTTACCAACACAATTAAGTATCTCTATTATTTATTTAACTGTAGCTATTCAAAGTGATAATATTTTATTTCTCTGTTTCGACCTGTACATGCCTTACCATACCAGTAGCATAAATACAATTGTTATGCAATTCGCAATTCACGAAATGCGTACACGCAGTATTGAGCGCGCAATCGCGTACACAAACCAACACACCACATTATCACATACTCGTTACAATCTATACCGTATTCCTACGTAATAAGAGCTATTTTGATCAGTGAAGTTAACGTATCGATTGTTTATTAGCAATAACACGCTCAATTTGACTAATGTTAATTGGCGTAGGTTCCTAGAAGCATTTATAGTAATTTCAAGAACTCAAATGGGTCGATTAATAAATGGGTAAAATATTTTTAGAGGTGATAAAAAAATAACATTGAATAAGCTCCAAGTTTCAAGAGCTGCTTGTAATTATTTTTTGCCCTATTTTGAAAGAATATTTTTGGACTGACTTCAAATATTTGATTCACGATAAAAACAATTAAGTTTCACGTAAAAATGAGAGTCCATACACCTCCAGTTGTTTCTTGAAATATAACATTCAAAAACTTGTTTCAGCGAACTGTTATAGGTGCATGTTGTATCTTTTTGTGTACCTATGTTATCTTGCGTAATAATGAGGGGTATTAAAACACGAGTGGGAGTTTAAAAAACGAGCCTTGGCGAGTTTTTTAATAGTATTCCACGAGTGTTTCGAGTTATGTGCAGTCTCATACACTACTTTATCTACACTCATTACATTTATTATATATTTAAAAAATAAAGCAAATCAATATTAATTATAAAATGTGAATTGGTGCCAAACCCCACTCATAGGAGTCTATACGGTCTATTTTCCTTCTAAATTCAAAATTCTAATTTTAAAAAAGTTTCTGTTTGTTGCCGGCTACAGAAGGGCTTGAAAGAGTTGGAAGTCAGGACCGGTTAATCCTACGGTTGCCATGGAGACTGTAAAATTAAGAAATATAAGTGTTTTATAATGAGTGACAGCTGTATCCGGGTGTTTCATAATGGTCATTATGAAACACCCGGATACATCAGTTTTATTTTTTAAAGTTGACTATGGCATAAAGTGTATCAATATACGTTCAGGCATGAGTTCATAATTCGAATATTATAACATGAGTGTAGATAAAACTTTTTATTGCATACCTTTGAAATTATATTTTTAATACAGTTGCTCAAAAAGTGGCGTATTGCAGGGACGTATAGCGTTCGGGATGTGGGCTATTACACACTCGAACTTTTTCTTTACCTTTCCCGAACTCGTGCGTTTTCTTTCCCAACTGTCAAAATATTGTCTATTAAAAAGAAAAAACCAACCACGAAGTTTTTACAAAATAAAAATCATAGAAGTTTTTATGATTCATGCAAATATTTCTAAAAAGAAGCTACTAATTTGTTTCAATATCAGATTTAAAAGTAATTTTAATTATACTTACATTAAATTAATATTAGTATCGGCCAAATTAAATTTATGAGTATAAAAATACATAAAATTGGCTGTATGACCACAGATTACTAAATATGGTATGACGTGCACTATTTACCATAGTATCTGCATATAGGTATTGCGCAAGTAAGTGAAAAGAAAATGAGGGACCTTATTTCTTAATTTTCTAAATTAGTTTTTTCTGGTTTTTATTGTGGTAGGTACTTAGTATGGTGGAATTAGTGCAATAATGTGGCTTTAATGGAAAACGATGTGGTAAAAGAGAGAAATAAGGAAAGGCGCTCCTGTAGGATTCGGATTGCTTTTGTTAGGTTTCATTTCATTTCATCTCATTTAATTTAATTTTCATTTCATATCAATAAAAAAATTCTACTGAAGCCTTGGCTGTATGATCATAGTTTCCTTTGCCAACCCAGAATGGGTGAAGAAAACAAAAAAAAGTCTCTGCTTATATTCTTTTACGATTAGTTAGTTGAGTTTATTGTGTTTTATTATTTTATTAAATTGCTTAATTTTTTCGCAACTGTATTAAAAATAGTTGTTCAGTACACGTGCGGAACCGTCATTGCAACTTGTTCCGACTGTCAACCCTCGCCTTCGGCTGCGCCTCGGCTCGGGTAGACATTTGTCGGAACTCTTTGCAATGACAGGCTTTCCGCACTTGTAATGAAATCTACTATTTTATTTAAGTTAGTTATCTTTGCATTGGCTACGGATAAATTATCTTCTTTCTACCGCACTTTACCTTGCAAAGTTTTTTTTACGATCTGATCGAGGTTGCAAGAAGCCGCTGGATGAAGGCAGCGTAGAGCCGACGTTTTAGAGACCCTTATGCCCGAATACTCGAAGGCTACTTAAGGCGCTACTCGGAAAATATGGACTTTTTGATTTAAAACTATAGGACGGTTACAGTTGTTACAAATCTGGTAATAAGATATATATTTCTTCATACCTTTATCTAGATTCGTATAGTTTCAAAAACACGATTTTATGATTTTGCCTCGACACTTTTTCTTTTCGAAAAGACCTCTAAAAAATACGAAAAGTGAAGATTATTCTTAAATGGGGTTACTTACACTGTTGGAAATTGGTTTAATTAGTGGACACCAATAATATTGAGAATCGTATAGAAGCATTTTTTTTAAAATCGCTGTAGTTTTTTAATACGAAGTGATTTTGTATTTTTTTTTGCCTAATCTGCAAAATCGGTCTCGCTCCCGCGCGTGTTTTTTTCTCATTGCTATCTCGCTTCAGCACATTTTTTCCGAGTATCGCCTTAATTTTGGGAGCGTCTCAAGCATAGCCCTGTTGCTTTAAATGTCAAACGTATGACAGAGATGCCATGATGTTTGAGACGCTCCCAAATTTGATTTGCGTTCGAGAATTCGGGCGTTAGTAATTTTAATATCAATGATAAAAAGTGTTTTATTCAGTGTCTCTTTATCGCACATATACAAGATACTGCTAAGCTAGTGATTTAATGTTAGCCACACGTTCCGTTTTCGTGACAGTCGGCATATTACGCGGCCTCCACAGCCGGCCGTCGCCTCCGCGCAAATGTCAACGCTTCCTGACGTTTATTAACGGCCAAAAGGGTTCGCCAAGAATTCTCCAAGGCCATTTTCTTTTCCCACCGGGGGCGTTTAGCCGTTATTGACGGACGGGGAGTCCAGGAATGTACCAACAATCACAAGGAAACGGATGGCATGTTTATTTGATTTGGGAATAAACTCTTTCGTTGTAAAGCACCCGAGGGATGGACGAAGGATGAGGTGACTTTCCTTAGGACGGTAGGTACTACTAGGTTTTTAAGTGAGGAAAAATCACTTTAAATTTTTTGGGTTTAAATATTGAAAATACTCTAAAATTGAAAATGAAATATTCGAAAAATATCGACCCATCCTCCAAGTAGCTCCGCTGGGAATCGAACCCGGTACCTCTCACTGTCTGGGCGAATTCTCTGACCGCTAAGCTACGGAGTCGTTACAGGAAAGTAGAGGAAAGCCGTTAGACTCCGTAGCTACTTGGAAGATGGGTCGTTTTATTCTAATATTTAATTTTCAATAACAAAATTGCATTGTAAATGCAAAAAAGTAAAAGTAATTTGAAATAGCAATACTCTAAAAGTCGTAGTCGGATGTAATTATTTGTTGAAATTCAGTGACGAAAACAGGCAGAAAGAGGAAACTATCACATGTGATAGTTTTTATAATAAACCAATTCTTTAAAAAGTATCTTTAAGCATATTAATTAGTAGTATTTATGCCTTAACGCTATGTTTACTATTACTATGCAGCAATAAATATCAATCTGTTTGAATAAAACTTTAATGTAGTGCAAAATATTTTTTATTTTTTTTGCATTCACAATGCATTTTTTATTATTGAAAATGAAGTAATAGTACTTACTCACAACTTTGTGAGACGTGACGACTTCTTCTAATACTTTATTTTCAATTTTTCAATTTAATCTAGTGCTTTTAATTTTATATATAATTTATATTATCATATATAAAAAAAAACTTGCGGTCTTAAGATAGTTTGAAAATTGCCTAAACGTATGGAAATGACGAAAAAATACCCACTTTCGGAACTAAACGCTGAATTAAAAACTATTTTATATCAATCTGAGTAGTCATTAATGTGTAATAATGATTGATTTACTGGTAAACTTCGAACGTATTTCACCGATACCACTTCGTAACCTACTTGTAACTTTAAAGGGTTGGGAGTAGTTTAAAACTCGGCAACTACAAATCAAAATGTCGTAAAACATTCCTTAAACAACCATCAGTGTTCGTCATGGTAGGCAGTTCGGTTCCTGACGACGATGTGTCATAACTTCTTTTAATATTTGTGTGTTAGGGTAATTAATATGAGACACATATCTACGGTCAATTTTTTTAAAATAAAAATAATAAAAAGCCTCTATTGTTGCTTAAAAGGTTTACATGAAAATTTTGACAATGTGCCTAAAACTTGTGTGAATAAAAAGAACATAAATATCGGCAAACGGTCGTTTATTTGTTGCAGCTTGTCTTCTACATTAAAGATTTTTATTCCCTCCTGTCTTTTGCTAAACGAGTCCATATTGGACCCTCTATTTTCGTAATGTCATACTCCAACTCTTATACTGTCTACCACTGCTTCTTTTACTGTCCCATGGATACTTCTGTTATAATTCTTGTCCATTTCCCCTCTCTCCCATCAAATGCCCTGTCCGTCTCCATTTTTTGTGAACGGCCCGCATACCAAGAACAAAGAAAATGAAAATCGACAAGACAACGAAGACGTTTTCATAAAGTGGACGCAATAACTTTTCAAATATAATTTTACGTTGGCACCAAAAATAGAACTAAATCAGCTCATCATAATCGAATTCTTACACATTATAAAGTAAGAGCACAGCATTTATTTAGGCGCGAATCATGTTTACGAAGTGTCTACAATCAGACACAGACTATACAATGTTGACCTTGAGACCGCCTTTATGCCCTACGTAATAAAAGCGGTTATCGAAATTCAAATGTTTAACTTGATGTGCTGTCGAGTGTACCTAAAGCGCCGTCAAACGGAGCTGAGGGCCTACTCTGAAATGCAAACCCCGAAACTACGTTATACCCATCTCTCTCACTCTCCAGTCATGACAGAATCGAGTGAAAGAGACGGGGCTAACCGAAGTTTCTGATTAGCGTTTCAGAGTACGGTCCCTGGCCCGTCGCGGGCCGTCTCGGTCGTCGCGGGCCGTCTCGGTCGTCGCGGCCCGTCATCGGTTTATGGTGTCCCATCACTACTTTCTAACGAAATAAACTTAGAGTTGTTTGCACTTGGTTTGCTTTTCTACGGTTGAATGGAGGATAAATGTGTTATACGCTTTTCATATTCTTTTGAAGTCACGTTGATAATGCTGAATTCCAAATTTTTTTTTTTATTTTTTCGCATTCACAATGCAATTTATTATTGAAAAATTGAAAATGAAGTTTTAGAAAAAGTCGACCCGTCTCACAACTAGCTCTGATGGGACTCGGAATCCCTCCGAAGCGACTCCGTAGCTCAGTGGTTAGAGCATTCGCTCGAACATTGAAAGGTCGTGGGTTCGAGTCCCATCTTTTTTTGCTTAAAATCAAATGACTTGATTCCCTTGTGATATGAACACAAGATTTTATGTGAATTAAGTAGCAGTTTACATAACTTGAAGTTAATAGAAAAAATACAAGCGAAAAATTACATCAGCAATAGTGCTTAGCACGCATTCATCTAAAAACACTATAATCATTATTTTCTCTGAAACAATAATTGGTTGATATGCACCTAAGTCAGTTATAGATTGGGTAAAAACCGTGATCTATTGGTACTGTGCCCACGCAGCCCGAACTAACCAAATCCGTTATTATCCGTCAACGCAACGCACTCGTTAGCGTTTTTCCATCGCCAATTTTACGGGCAGTTATCTCCGTATAAGCCGTCACGAACCGATAGAAAAATGCGTTATTAAGCCCCATAACCGCCTCCAATACTCCGATGGAGGTGCGCAAACAGAAATACCCTTTCGCACAAAGCACGTTGGTGTAAATTATCCGAAAGATCGCATTGTGCGCGGCTCACGCGTCCATTGTTCGCCGGACACCAGGCCACTTTGGGGTGACTTAAATCCGAAATTGGGTATTTCGAAAAATGTGCATGTGTCATTTATCACAACCCTCCCGTTAGAGGGAGGAAAAAACCCGGACCTAACCCTATTTAAAAAACTACCCCCTCTATAATCCGGGCGATAGTCGCGGGCGGCACACACTAACAGTATTAAATTTTTCCACTATTAATACGACGGCGTCGGCGTCAAATAAATATTGGATGAATGCGACGGGAGCCGCGAGCAGATAATCCTTATTAAGTGAGATCGAATAATAGAGCGGCCGCGCGAAGAGATCGGGCGCGCAAAACAAGTGCTACTGTCATCATTATTTGCATAAATTTATTCTAAATTATGTATAAACATCCACAAATAATGCATTGGATATACTCTTCAAAGTTCCCAAGACTAAGTTATTATTGTATACTAGCTTTCCGTCCGCGGCTTCGCCCGCGTGGACTACACGACGTTATCCCGCGAGAATGTGATATTTTCCCGCAATTAAAAGCAGCCTATGTTCCTCTCCACGCTACAAAGTATGGGCGATTGTGCACTACACGGAATTTTACCGTCCGGCAGTCTAATTTTATAGGCAGGACCGTAAAAAACGGACTGGCGGAAGATAAAATTACGTGTAGTGCACAAGTGCCCTATCTGTTTCCCAAATTTCAGGCAAATCTATCCAGCCGTTTTGGCTTGATTGAGTAACAAACATCCAAACATCTAAACTTTCACATTTATAATATTAAAAAATATATTAGGAAGGATATTAGTAGGATATACAAGTGCATCCGTATCTATTAGAGTTCTTTTAAACTTGAACAAAACACGGAATAACTGCAAAAAAGGATACAATAAAAAGAAACTATCGTTTTTATATTATCCAAAGAATGATGAAAGATGTTTTGACTTATCAAATAGCCAATTGAAATCTACCTAGTGATTCAATTAGAGTGCTTCAATTTCACGAGGAAAATTAAACGAGGCACGTGTCACATTAAAAACCGCTATAGCGTTGTTGGAGGAGGCGGAGGGCACAATAGACGCGGTTAAAGTTTTCAATATTTTGGCGGCGCGTGCGGCCGCGTGCGCCGCGTTAGCCCCCCGCCGACAACACACCGCTGTATTTTTTATTATTTTCATAATTCATATTTCACAATAACAACTGAGGAGGCGTTTCGCACGGTTAGCTTATGAAACCACTTTTGCGATTCTGTTAGGGCTGAGACGTGGCGTGCCGCAAGGACCGCTTATGGGCCCGTTTTTATTTATATTATACCGTCGCGTTTTGTGATCCACTTTATCAAACGCTTTGCTGAGATCGCCCGCCCGCCGTGGGGTTGAAATGACTCGGATCATAATTTAGCTTACATTCCTCCTCTGACGCCACGCATTGGCTTATTGTGTTTTTTGGCCAGGGATTAGTGAGCCGCGGCCGACTGTCCATAAAAAGCTTCTGTTTTGAACATTGCTCAACCTAACATAATCCTCAGTACTTAAGATCAACGTTATGAAAAAATATAACAAGTGACCAATTTTTGTGTTGAACGAATGATATTTTATTTGTGTTTTCTTTACTGCAAACACAGCCTATAAATCCAGTTAAATTAAAAAGCACCATTGGGACGTTATTCAATAGTAAGAGATAGGAACGTTTCTGCATTTCCGAGAAAGCCCTCATTTCGATTAAAACCGTTCAAGTTTTATGAGCTCGTGCTCCAAAAGGGAAGACACCAGAAATATAAACGTGTGCATATTGAGAGTTGTTTCTAAGTGGAATTTTTAGTGTTTCGTGCCAGGGGAGTCTTATCCAAATTGCCGTAACAGTAAGGGTTCTGAACGCTTGAGGGAGACGTTTTTTTTATTTTAGAGTAATTTCCCATTACATTTTACGTGAGCCAGGATCTTGTGGGGTAACGTTTTTTGCAATGCTCTCGTTCTGTGGGTAGTCGTTTGTAGCGATGTTAAATGATTTTTTGAGCGAAATTTTTTTAACATCTGTTTACTTTTTGTTTTTAACGAGGTCTCGTTGAATATCCCAAAATAATTCATATTATTTAAATTTTTACTTTTTTGCATTCACAATGCAATTTTTGGTATTGAAAAATGGATGATGAAGTATTTAGAAAAACCTTTCATAAAGGTTTCATTAACCTTTCCTTTCTAAAAAGAAAATACCGTCTTACGACCTGTCGCTATCCGGGTGACTGCTCTAACCACTTAGCTACGGAGTCGCTCGTGGGTTCGAGTCCTATCGGAGCTGGTTGTGAGACAGGTCGATTTTTTCTTAATACTTAATTTTCAATTACCAATCATTCATATTATTACTCAAATGTCAAATAAAATAATATAACATTATGTTACTGTACTAAGCTATTAGCAGTTTATCTTTGTTATTGTATTGAGATTGGTACTAAAAGCCTATGAGTTCTTAATCTTAAAACTTTACCAAAACAGACATAATAGCCTATAGATAAATGAATAAATAAGTACAAATTGTAACATGTTTTATGTCTTTTGCTGTGTGCTTACCTAAAAAAAATCAATTTGACTGTTGATGACAAACAAATTTTTAAAATAAAACGTCCCACGCGTTGACTTTTTGAACGCTAGCCGTCTTAACCCCAAAATGCCACGGGGACGTGTAAGAAGGAAGTATTAAACTCTTACAAGTTAACCCCACGCGGGGACGGTTTAAATACATCCGATAAAAATGCGAGCGCACCCTCGCAGAAAAAAACATCCCCTAGGAACGGCGGATAGAAACGTCCATAAAGGAAAATTTATCCGCAAATTAATTTGTACCAGTACAAAATAAAATTAAAGGAATTTCAATACTACATCCCCGATACGGTTCGCTTTATACACGAACCAAGTCGTAATTGTTTTTAATTGTTCTGCAATAAGCTTTGATATTCTAGTGTAAAGTAAGTATTAATCATTAACATGGTTATACAGGAATAATTTTAAACCCTGCACAAATTTTTAAGATCGATTCAGAATCGGTAAGTGAACGACTTTCTCCTAGAAACATGGGTCGAAATAATAATGACAAAAAAAATTTACTCTTCATACAAATCAGACTGACCACGCGATTAATTTAGTATGGGAAGTCCAAAACTTATTGTCTCTTAGCACACTATATTATCGCGAGGATTCCTGACCGAAATAGGCACGCTAAGGGCGTTTGTGCACTACCACTGAATTTTACCGATCCGGAAAAAAACGGATGCTTGTATTTAATTAATTACTAATATAAATGATTAATAATTAAAATACAAGCATCCGTTTTTTTCCGGATCGGTAAAATTCAGTGTAGTGCACAAACGCCCTAACGCTTGCTCGGCCGCGCTCGATACACTTTGCGCGGACCCAGCGGCATCCGGCAGTGAACTGTGAACTCGCGAAATGAAATAATAAATAAAACAAAATTACGACGGCCGGAATAACTCGGCTATTCAAAGACAATTATTGTCATATGTTTTTCATTAACTAAAACCAAGTATACTTAGGTGCTGCAAGTAATATAAATTCAGTTTTTCATTAACATTGATATTACAGACGATCATTTATAGCAATCTAATTTTCATTGGCCTATTAGCGGGCCCTTAAAAATTGTTCCTGTAGAAGGAAGTAAATATTTTGTTAGAAACAACTAAGACCATTTACGACTATCTTATCTACCAACTTATCTTTTAATTATTACAAGTGTCACAGAGTAGTAAAACGTGTGGGAAATCGATGTCGAAATCAAAGAGATTTTGCCATTAAAGTCAGCCTCCGAACGCTCCTCCGCCGTTCCTCGCAGTGATTTATTGTGTACAAACGTACATTAGATTTTTATGTTCGTGTCTCGAAGGTTGTAAATAACTTCCCTCACTCCAGCAGAAGATTAACGTTACTGATTTATTTATTTAAGCGCTATGATGGATAGCTTTGGCCGAATTACTTGTAAGCTGTTATTAGTGAACTTTGCTTTGAAATAAATAGCGTCTTCATGGTTGACCTTGCCATCATAATTGGTAGTCAAGGAAAGTTTATATCGCGGCTTTTAGATTACCATTTATCTAAGACATTTGCTTATTATATCGCGGCTTTTAGATTGCCATTTATCTAAGACATTTGCTTATTATATCGCGGCTTTTAGATTGCCATTTATCTAAGATATTTGCTTACTATATCGCGGCTTTTAGATTGCCATTTATCTAAGACATTTGCTTATTATATCGCGGCGTTTAGATTGCCATTTATCTAAGACATTTGCTTATTATATCGCGGCTTTTAGATTGCCATTTATCTAAGACATTTGCTTATTATATCGCGGCTTTTAGATTGCCATTTATCTAAGACATTTGCTTATTATATCGCGGCTTTTAGATTGCCATTTATCTAAGACATTTGCTTATTATATCGCGGCTTTTAGATTGCCATTTATCTAAGACATTTGCTTATTATATCGCGGCTTTTAGATTGCCATTTATCTAAGACATTTGCTTATTATATCGCGGCTTTTAGATTGCCATTTATCTCAGACATTTGCTTGTGTCTGTTTCACAATGTCCGATTAGGAGACACTTTCCACTTTATTTGACAGCTTTGTATGGCCTATCTGTCAAATTACAGCTAATCAGAACTTAGTTAGACATTGTGAAACAGGCCCTAAGTAGTTCTTTGTATCTGAATTTTAACTGTTAGAATTTAGATTAAGAAATAAATAATAATAAATAAATATTGGACACAATCAGATATTTGTTCTAATACCAAAGTATAGAGCTTAAGCACAGTTATGGAAATTGGAAACAACGACGCGTATAACCACATACACCCAGACCCGAGGAAATATTGAAAAGTTCGTTTCCCGACCGGGGATCGAACCCGGAACCTCTAGAGATAGCGGCACCTTGAAAACCGGTGCGTACACCACTCGGCCACGAGAGTCATCAATTGAAATCGAATATTGTTTAATCTTATGTTATCCGCAATGGTGTAGGAATTAGCCTTCATCACACATAATCTTAGGGAAAGATGAGGCTGAAGGTGGAAGCGCACTACTTCCGGAATCAACAACTGAGTTTAATAATTGCAAATTTCAATAGCTATACTTTCCTGCATAAGCATAAAAGGAGAAACTACATTACTTAAGTTATGTGATGATTCGT
Organism: Crambus lathoniellus; assembly: GCA_949710035.1. Classification (NCBI taxonomy): domain Eukaryota; kingdom Metazoa; phylum Arthropoda; class Insecta; order Lepidoptera; family Crambidae; genus Crambus; species Crambus lathoniellus. The sequence continues at coordinate 1,105,850 of OX453299.1, read as the reverse complement.
AAGATTGAAGTATTTTTCATTTAAAAGAGAAATGTGATTGAATTGTGCACTTCTCTAGCAGATCTGCTCAATAAGTTTCGGACCCCCGCCTATTGAAACTAATCCAATTCTTTTGTATAATTGCCTAATCTTTTGAGTTTAAATAGGTGGTGCTTAATCTTGGCGTGCCCCAAGCGGAGCAAGGTGAACTAACCGTCCCTAAAATGGTTATTTTTTTAAAGTCCCCATTATAATCTGGGTGAAGTGGGGTGGAATTAGGCAAGGGGGATAGATTTAGGGCCAATTTTAGAAGGCGCTTTATATTGATTGTAATGGTATGCACCGTTGACTGCGAGATTGAGTAGTCGAAGAAAGAACAGCGGGCTAAAGGAATTGATGGCGGCAGAAATTAAAATGTTCTCCGTTTTGACACTGTTTACATTAGAATTGTAAAAGAAGTGTCGAATATTACTAATTTGCAATTTTGAATAACCTACTATACGTAACGAGTTCTGGGTGCCTACCATCAACTCTTGTTGCGGTTTTGTTTAAGACCTAAACTGATCTGCTTCGCTTATTCGTACCACGACAGCTTAATATCAATGACAGCGATTCAGTGATCATTCAAATGTTATTCAATGACATTTCACAGCCGCTAAGCTGTCATCAACTCTTATTTGACTAATAACTCGGCCAAACTAACATGACACCTGCAGGTTAGACTCGTCCCTCTCACTCTCCGGGCATGACAGAATCGATTGAAAGAGACGGGTAGAAGAAATAAGGTCACAAATCGTTCGGTCATTCACATTTAGCAATTCATTTGCGATCCAGTTTTTAGAAGGTCATAGTACGAAAGAAAGCAATTCATTTTAGGAACCTATTCTGCATCGCGCTATTTTTGAATCGCTGTCTTAAAGTTGATGGTAGGCACCCTGAAGTGGAGACCGCGTTTAGCCAAACGTAGCGTAGGGCGCCCTGCTACCAGGTGGAGCGACGACCTGCGAAAGATGGCAGGCGGGGGCTGGCTGCGAAGAGCTGAAGACCGTGCTCAGTGACGTAAATAAGGAGAGGCCTATATCCAGCAGTGGACGAAAACAGGCTGATGATGATGATCATGATGACTATACGTAAAACCAAAACTCAATGAGTAAATTACTATTTCTTAAATTCAACTGTAAGTAAAAAAAACATTATCAAATATCACCTAAAGGCGATTGAAACATGTAAATCAGTAGGTACATTATGGTTTAATTCTTACTTTTTTACGCTTCCTCTCTTGTTCTTACTAATACACTTTGCACGCAACAACGACAAATACCTACGACTGTATTTATAAAAGCAAATCAGGAAACTCAACTTGGTTGACTGAGAAATCGAACCTAAGACAGTTGTGACATTCCTCGCATCACTTATCTGCATAAGCGAGGATTACTGCTACATTTTTATGGAACTAATTAACATTCCGACAGTCGCAAGGTCGCGCGCGCAGCTGTGATATGATATTTACGATCGGCAGCCATCATATAGCAAACCATTTGCATAATGTATGGGAAAGTACCGCTTTCCTAATAATTAGGAGCGAATGTGTGATATACCAATTCCGAAATTTGATATTTCACATTTCACATGATATTCATGGAAATTAGAAGGTGCAAATAGATGGAGATAACAGTTATGTGATTTATAATAAATTTCTCCGCAGATGAGATAAGATGAGATGAAGATAAGATAAAATATTTATTTATTTACATAAACATAATAAATATTTATTTATGAAACGTCTACATTTTCCTGAGAAGGACTGACAAGAAGAACTGGCGCAATAAACTTGCCAGCGTTTCTTAGGTAACGAAAAAAAGCAGAGTGAGTAGAAGTCCGTACCTATGTTTAGTTTGTGATACTTGTAATGTTAACACATTTTGATATATTCAAACAAGCAAGTAACATAACTTAAACTAATTACTAAACACATGCATTTTCTTATAAATAAAACTAATACGATTTCAGTAGCACTGAAAATAAAATAGCAGTAAAGCGGTAGCAATGCCAATGGTTAAGGCGATCTATAGCTAGTAGAAGACACGGCGATTGTTTACTTGTACCACTTTACTAGTTATATGACCATATTTCAGTATTTCTATAGATAAAGAGTTATACGTAAGCAATAAATATAAACAGCAGTTATTTACGTCATGGAAATGCATGCTGTTTGGCGCTTTACCGTTGTATCGTCGATCAGATAAGTCGGTTGTCGAAATATTATTTACGAAGATAGAAATAACTGGTTCCAAGTAAGAACACACAAAAATTATAAACACTGGTGGTCTATGCAAATAACTGGGGCTACTAGAAAGCAACCTTGTGATACATGGTGCTATGATTGCTTGAATTTGCATTTTTATGTTTAGCTATGAAATATTGGAGCTTTAGAATATTTATGGATCACTAATTGAGTAGTTTTTGTTTGAGTAAAATTTAAAAATACATTTTATTTAATTACTGGGTTTTAGTTGGAACTTTTGATTTAACGGTTTCGAAAGGTATTTTGTTTAGAAAAGGTGTAATTTATGGCACAGTTAAATGACTTAATAAATTAATTATCGACCGTTAAATAACTGATTTTGACAGGCGAAAGAGAGCTCTAAGGGCGTTTGTGCACTACCACTGAATTTTACCGATCCGGAAAAAAACGGATGCTTGTATTTTAATAATTAATCATTTATATTAGTAATTAATTAAATACAAGCATCCGTTTTTTTCCGGATCGAATTCAGTGGTAGTGCACAAACGCCCTTACGCCCTCTTCACCGGCATCGATCAAATAAAACAGCATTTATAACTCGGATTGACGGATCGTTACTCAAGTACGCTATTTATCCACTTAATTGAATGACCAAAAGTGGTGGCGCATACCATTCTCGACCTTAACCCACATTATTACAATTCGCGGACATTCAAATTTACATACAAATCGTCTTGTATTATGCTAAGTATGCGCTAAGTCTGAGGAGGTCGCCGTCCGAGTTTGAGACGACCAACAGGCTTCACACTTTTCCTGTTACTTTTAGAGTAATCTGTAATAGGAATTTGGTTACCTTGTTGAACACTTTTGAAAAATAAATGCAAGATATTTATATTCGTAGGTCGGTATTATGGAACAAAACAGAAAGGGATGCAAATACATGCAACGAATACATTCATCATCATCACCATCTCAGCCGTACGACGCCCACTGCTGGGCATAGGCCTCCCCCAAGGATCTCCACAACGATCGGTCCTGCGCTGCCCGCATCCAGCGGCTTTTCATCCCTTGCTAACTATACTTGAGAAGAGATCTCCACTTGAGTGTCGTTCTATATATGTTTACCTCTTATCTAGTCCAAACAAAGTTACGAACACAAAAAGCATTTCCCTCTATACATTTTTTAGAGCACCTTGCACCTTGATTGCAGGACGGTCTCGCTTAGAATATTACTATAACATTATTTGACAGTCCCAGTAAAGCCCCTGATCCAATGTTTGCCTGTAATAGACTGCTTTTAACCGACTGTCGATTGTTTTATTTAGTATTGTCATTTGTTTTATGCAGAACAATAAAATAATCACAATATTATCTACCTATTCGTTGGTAACCAGTACTCTCGTGCCTTTTGTCATTCGTTCGCATTCCTCGACTTACATTCCATTTGTCACGTGGCTCGCGAGGCCGCGTCTATGTTACCAACGTTACTCAGTCTATGGCTAGTTTGTACTTTGTTTCGATTCTTGGGTAAATGGTTAACTGCTGGGTAACTTGTCTAAATCAATGATCGATGTTAAAGACTAAAAAGTGTAGCTTAATAACTAAAGCTCTGAACAGACAGACGCGACCACGCGCCTGCGAACAGCGTTACTGCGTCCGTTCGGTCGTCGCTTCCGTTTCGCAGACGCGTGGTCGCGTCTGTCTGTTCAAAGTTTTAGTTATTTGAAAACCATTTTGATAAGTATAAAATTGTATCAAACATAGTTAATTAGGAGACATATTTTTGTTAATAAGTATTTACATATTTTTGAAAATATTAAATAAAACCTTTGAAGATAACTAAGTACTTATCTATACTAATATTATAAAGAGAGGAGAGATTTGATTGTTTGTTTGTTTGCATCGAATAGGCTCCGAAACTACTAAACCGATTTAGAAAATTCTTTCACCATTAGAAAGCTACATTCTACCCGAGTGACATAGGCTATATTTTATCCCGATATTCCCACGGGAACGGGTACCACGCGGGTGAAACCACGAGGATCCACTAGTCTAATAATAAATAATAATGCAACTAACATTAAAACTAAAACCTCAATGACAAAATCGCAACAAAAAATAATTGAATCGGCACGCTTTCTATTAAATCTTAAGCACATACTATTACAACTGTAGGTAACTCTGAGTTTAATAGGATTATCAATCAAGTGCGCGTGGCATGTTTGCATTGCGTTTGTCCAGATGGCAAAGTCAGAAAGCAAACGGTTTTAACGAGACCTTAAAATGTTAGTTACATTATGACCAGATCGCGGACCATCAAAATTAAAAAACATTAATTTTATTAATTTTTGGCTGATTCAGCACTTGTGAACGTCTAAGAAGCTACGCCATCGGTGCGCAAATCCTATAACGAGAGGAACCTATTATTTCCTCGACTTTAATTTTTAAATTCATACACCTAGAGTAGGTGACTTAACGTCAGAGGTTGCCTGTCGGAAGCGCAAAACAAGGAAATTAACCATTAGGATTGCATAAAATCTCAGCTCCGCAGATTTTATGAAATCCTATTGGTTAATATTTCCTCGTTTTCCGCTCCGCGGCCTTGCTCCTCGTCAATGGACCGACAGCCTTATGGTGAGTTATGTATCCTCTTTTTACACCCCATGATACTTGACGAAACATGTCAAGAAAAGAGACACAGCGATCGTCTTTTTTTTGGCAATATTATATGTGCCTATGCACACTGCGTTTTTTCCACGCGCTGTCGACAGGCGTTTGTATAAATACACAAGACGCCCACGAGACAGATGTAGCATAAAGAACTTTCCAATTTTTTCTCGTCAAACTCGTCTGTATCGAAACAAAATTAAATGCGCAATGACGGCGCGTGAAAAAAACGCGGTCTACATAGGCTCTAAAAGTTTTCATTAATTTTTAACTAGGTAAGTAAAATGGATCCAATGTTATGTTGATTGTTATTGAATCAACTTCCCTATTGGTTTTTTTTTTATTTCAGAATAGTTTAATGCAACTTGTTCAGGACCTCTGAGGTTTCAGAGTATATTAAGGTGCAAATAGACTCATCACCATTGGTGACCACCCACCCCCACGAAGAGAAGTTTATTGAGCCCACCAAATGCCAGTCTATAACAGGACATTGTATTTTTAACAAACACCTTTTCAATTTAGGTATCACTGACAGCCCCTATGCAGAGGTTGCGTGAAGGCCGAATAGACAGCTGCTCATGTCCTGGTTTAATGTGACGCAGTGGCCGCCTACCGGGCGAGGTACATCGGCTCGCCACGAAGCGTCCACGAAGCGGTCTCGGGCGTGAGGGCGCTGGGTTATTTCCTGGGAGAGCTGGGCTGGCTGGAGTAGTCCAGCTGCACACCCTCCTGACGCAAAATAGGCAAACGCAAATTAGCTTTCGTTTCCTTGCGGCTCATCAATCATGAGCTTAGCTTGGCATGGTTTTCATCGGGCTGCTCGAAGGTATGGAAGTATGAGAGGTGTGAATAGACTCGTTGCCATTGTTGGCACGCCCGTGGTAAGGAATTAGCATTCGTTTCCTTGTGACAGGCAGTACGTCAGACCGTGAGTTCACCAAATGCCAGAAAATCAAGAGCTTATAGCTTAGGTATGAGAGGCCTGAATACAATCGTCGCCTGTGTTAGCACGCTCATGGCAAGGAATAAGCATTCGTTTCCTTGTGGCTGGCAGTAAGTCAGACAGTGAACTCACCAAATGCCAGACAACATGAGGTTGGCTTGGCATGGTTTTCATTGGGCTGCTCGAAGGTATGGAGGTATGAGAAGTGTGAATAGACTCGTTGCCATTGTAGGCACGCCCGTGGTAAGGAATTAGCATTCGTTTCCTTGTGACAGGCAGTACGCCAGACCGTGAGTTCACCAAATGCCAGACAATCATGAGCTTGGCTTGGTATGGTATTGAGAGGCGTAAATAGACTCGTCGCCATTGTTGTCACGCCCATGGTAAGAAATTGGCATTTGTTTCCTTGTGGCTAGCAATAAGTCAACCGTGAGCTCACCAAATGCCAGACAATCATGAGCTTGGCTTGGCATGGTTTTCATGGGCTGCCCGAAGGTATGGAGGTATGAGCGGCGTGAATAGACTAGTCGCCATTATTGGCACGCCCATGGTAAGGAATTAGCATTCGTTTCCTTGTAGCTGGCAGTAAGTCAGTCAGACGTGAGCCCACCAAATTGACGGCCGAAGGAGTGCAAATAACAGGTTTGATACCGTCTGACTAAAATCAATAGCTCTAATTCATGAAATTATTTTTTAAGATTTATGTTATTTTTTTATAACTTAGATAATACCAGCTTACAAGAGCTTTAGTTTCATAATAATGACTAGAGGATCTCCACGGTCTCACTCGCGTGGTACCCGTTCCCGTGGGAATATCGGGATAAAATATAGCCTATGTCACTCGGGAAGAATGTAGCTTTCTAATGGTGAAAGAATTTTCTAAATCGGTCCAGCAGTTTTGGAGCCTATTCGATGCAAACAAACAAACATTCTTCTACTTTCTTTCTTTCTTTTCTTTCTTTCTAATTTAAAACATAGTAATCGGAGAAAATAACAAAATAAGTTGTAAATAGTCAATAAATCAACAGCATTACCCTCACACTTTTGTATAATTACAAAAGTGTGAGGGTAATGCTGTTGATGGCACGAATGGCTGACTACCTAATGGTAGTCAGCCATTTTTCAATCTGTCCAAAGGAAGCTGCCAGTCGGGAGCGCACCGCCAGTAATGCAATTTGTGTGACAGGCGTCGCGACCGGCGCGTATATTATGACGCTCGTTACCGGCGATTGTTTATACTTATTGCTGGAGAGTTTTGTCTTCTTAATTGCTGGAAGGGTGGAGGGAGGTATGGTGGGGGTGAGGAAAATCTGACATAAAAATAGTTTTCATTTATTTACTACTTTTTGGGGTTGTGGTGGAGCAAATCAGCTTTCAACGACCGATCTAAAGACAAAAGGAAATTTTGTCTTCTGATTTACTCACAACGCTAACCGTCTGTTTGTCCTATAGATCTCTATATCACTGATATACATAGTTAAGTACCTATGAAAATATTACGAAGATAATAATATATTTTCTCTACCCTATTATTAGGCATTTATTTTTGTGGAACAAAAGTGACAGACTGTCGTATTGCATCACATAATTTTATCATCGAAATATGAAAAAAGAATCCTCCTTGAACCTACTAAGAAGTCCTGGGTGAGTACCATCAACTCTTATTGCGGTTTTGTTTAGGACCTAAACTGATCTGCTTCGCTTATTCGTACCACGACAGCTTAATATCAATGACAGCGATTCAGTGATCATTCAATGACATTTCGCAGCCGCTAAGCTGTCATGTAGGCATATTTGACTTATAACTCGGCCAAGCTAACATGACACCTGCAGGTTATACCCGTCCCTCTCACTCTCCGGGCATGACAGAATCAAGTGAAAGAGACGGGTAGAAAAAATAAGGACACAAATCGTTCGGTCATTCACATTTGGCAATTCATTTGCGATCCAGTTTTTAGAGGGTCATAGTACGAAAAAAAGCAATCCATTTTAAGAACCTATTCTGCATCGCTCTTTTTTTGAATCGCAGTCTTAAAGTTGACGGTAGGCACCCTGATTTATTTAACCTCCATGACTTTGTGCTTATTTTCCATAAGTCTTGTGTAGTAATTATATTACTTTTAGTTTTATGTACTGTAATGTTACGCCAGAATTTTTAATCTATCCACAGATTAGTTGCTACACCCAGGCAACTGTCGTTAATTCTATGTTAATATCAAACGTTGCATAGCAACTAATCTGGATCATGCCTATCCCTATATGTGGATTGATTATTAATTCTGGCCGTTAGTGTCTTTACGTTTGTAAAAATACATTAACCATACTTATACACAAAAAGTGAAACAATTACAAAAATAGTCATACGGTTGTAATGTTCTTCCTGGTAAGGTGCGCTGATACCTGTTCAGCACGAGGGCATTACCACCCCGACGCGCACCTGCGCCCGCGCAGCTAATAGCGCCACCGGGCAAGGACCGCTGATCAGTATGGACTATTGTAAAATATCTACCTTTATAATATACTAGCGGATTCTCGCGGTTGGTACCCGTTCCCGTGGGAATATCGGGATAAAATATAGCTAATGTCACTCGGGAAGAAGAGAGGTTTCTAATGGTCAAACAAACAAACAATCAAATCCTTTTTAGAATATTAGTATAGATGGTGTTTGGTTATCGGTAATTTTAAACGATTTTTTATTCGTTTTGAGGGAGCTTTTTTTGCATTTGCTTAAAGTTCACATGTCATCCAAGAATATTCATTAAATTAATTAGTTAATATAAAATGCTTTTTGTCCCTATGTAATTACGTAGGAATTTGTGTTCAGTTTACATAACAGTTTGATTGCAAATGTAGCAATTTGGAAATGTTCTCGGATTTTTCGTCTTTGTCCGACGATTTTAGTCGTCTACGACGACAACGCTTCTACCACGCTTCGTGTTTGTAACAAATACGACAGATTTTTTTTACTTGTGACTTACAAATTTGTTACCTATCAGATGCCGAGTCTTAACCCAATGTAGATTACTACGGATTTTATATATTTGGTACGACTGTTACTCAAAGTTTGAGCATAGTAGTTTTATTATGAAATCACTCGAAGTAAAAAATCGGGGTTACCAAGTTTTCTTGAAACAATACGAAGCAAATAATAATATTCATCAAACGTAGTACCAAATAACTTATATTTTTGGAATTCAATAAACTGATGTGGACCACTTATTTTTACTCAGAAACAGAATTAACCGGCATTGGTGCTCGGTTCCAAGCATTGCATGTGTAAAAACTTTTTTCTACGATCCAGAATCGAATCGCAAAAAATTCGCGTCGATTTCCACGCAACAATGAGAAAAACGTTCGTGTATGGTTCACTGGTGGCCGTGGTGGCCCGACCCGCTGACTAAGTGGAATTTTAGAAAATTAAAAGTAGACAATACTTATGCGTTTGGGTGCATTTCAAAAATATTTATTTTATCAAGGCGAAATTCGTCATTGCCTTTATTTGATTTAATAAGGACAGCCATACATCATCATCATCAGCCATGTCCCCACTGCTGAGGCACTGGCCTTCCTTATGGATGGATAAGGAAATGGGCCATGACCCACCACGCGTGCCCAGTGCGGATTAGTGGGTATAAACGACTGAAAGTGCAGCCGGGACCAACGGCGTAACGTGCCTTCCGAAGCACGGAGGAGCTCGAGATGAAAAGTTTTTGGTCACCCATCTTGTGACCAACCGATTGCGAAAGTTGTTTAACCTCAACGATCGCAGGTTGAGCGCGCTAACCAGTGCGCCATGGGCTCCTCAGCCATACAAATTATAGTACCCATTTATTCCGCTAACTTCTGTTGATCTACGCAAAAACCAAGTGGTCATTTCATTTAGTAACAGCATAGAAAGACATAACTTTTCTAATGTTACCAAATAAACAAGACAATACATTGGAAAATTGAAAACGAAGTAAGTATTTGGAAAAAATCGACCCGTCTCACAACCAGCTCCGATGGAGTCTTTAGTCGTTTCGCCCCACAAGCGATTCGCCCCGCGGGGCGAATCGCCCAAGAGTCCTTTTTGAATGGGTTGTTTCGCCCCGCGGGGCGAATAGCCCAAGAGTCATTTTTGAATGGGTTCTTTCGCCCCGCGGGGCGAATATTAAAAAGAATATCAATAGGTATTAAAAGTTTACTAATCGTTGATATTTATATAAGTCTTTTCATAAATATGTATCAACGATTAGTAAACTTTTTAAAGTTATAAACAAAAAATGTAAATATACATAAAATATAAAAAAAAACTTATATTAGTACATGAGCATTTTAGAAAAAAAACAAAGTTACTTTTTCTACATAAAATAGGTTAAGTACATACTACATTTTGAAAGTATAAATTAAACTTAATAAAACACAGTCCTTAAATATTGTACATAAGCAAATATTTGTTACTGAAATTAATAAATAGCAAATATGTGTTGGTATTTTCTCTGAACAAAAATCAAACATTAAAAGCTGATCTATGTCAACATAAATACCATAAATTTGTATCTTAAAAAACTCTAAAACAGTAGATCTTTTGTGCACGCCATAAGTTGACAAAAAAAATATTAAAAAATCCAAGGTGGCGGCCAACTTTATTGTTTGTATGTCGACTTCGATGAAACTCGGTTTTTGGTACTATTTTGACATGAAAACAGCGACGCAATGTTAAACGACTGAAAGTGCAGCCGGGACCAACGGCGTAACGTGCCTTCCGAAGCACGGAGGAGCTCGAGATGAAAAGTTTTTGGTCACCCATCTTGTGACCAACCGATTGCGAAAGTTGTTTAACCTCAACGATCGCAGGTTGAGCGCGCTAACCAGTGCGCCATGGGCTCCTCAGCCATACAAATTATAGTACCCATTTATTCCGCTAACTTCTGTTGATCTACGCAAAAACCAAGTGGTCATTTCATTTAGTAACAGCATAGAAAGACATAACTTTTCTAATGTTACCAAATAAACAAGACAATACATTGGAAAATTGAAAACGAAGTAAGTATTTGGAAAAAATCGACCCGTCTCACAACCAGCTCCGATGGAGTCTTTAGTCGTTTCGCCCCACAAGCGATTCGCCCCGCGGGGCGAATCGCCCAAGAGTCCTTTTTGAATGGGTTGTTTCGCCCCGCGGGGCGAATAGCCCAAGAGTCATTTTTGAATGGGTTCTTTCGCCCCGCGGGGCGAATATTAAAAAGAATATCAATAGGTATTAAAAGTTTACTAATCGTTGATATTTATATAAGTCTTTTCATAAATATGTATCAACGATTAGTAAGCTTTTTAAAGTTATAAACAAAAAATGTAAATATACATAAAATATAAAAAAAAAACTTATATTAGTACATGAGCATTTTAGAAAAAAAACAAAGTTACTTTTTCTACATGAAATAGGTTAAGTACATACTACATTTTGAAAGTATAAATTAAACTTAATAAAACACAGTCCTTAAATATTGTACATAAGCAAATATTTGTTACTGAAATTAATAAATAGCAAATATGTGTTGGTATTTTCTCTGAACAAAAATCAAACATTAAAAGCTGATCTATGTCAACATAAATACCATAAATTTGTATCTTAAAAAACTCTAAAACAGTAGATCTTTTGTGCACGCCATAAGTTGACAAAAAAAAATATTAAAAAATCCAAGGTGGCGGCCAACTTTATTGTTTGTATGTCGACTTCGATGAAACTCGGTTTTTGGTACTATTTTGACATGAAAACAGCGACGCAATGTTAAAAATATTAAAATTCCAAGATTAAAAAAACCAAGTTCATCGAAATCAGCCCACAAACAAAAGAATTGACCGCCATCTTTTATCTAAGACTTTTTGATATTTTTAACATTGCGTTGTTGTTTTCTTGCCAAAATAGTACCTAAACCCGAGTTTCATCGAAGTCAGCCCGGCCCACAAACAAAAAAGTTTGCCGCCATCTTGGATTTTTTTACATTTGTAACATCGCGTTGCTGTTTTCTTGTCAAAAAAGTACCAAAAACAGAATTTTATCGAAATCGGCCCACAAACAATAAAGGTGATCGCCATCGTGGATTTTTTTATATTTTTAACATAGCGTTGCTGTTTTCTTGTCAAAAAAGTACGAAAAACCGAGTTTCATCTAAATCGACCCACAAACAAAAAAGTTGGCCGCCATCTTGGATTTTTTTTTATTTTTAACATTGCGTTGCTGTTTTCTTGTTAAAATAGTGCTAGAATTCGAGTTTCATCGAAATCGGCCAACAAACAAAAAGGTGGCCGCCAGCTTGGATTTTTTACATTTTTGACATTGCGTTGCTATTTTCTTGTCAAAATAGTTAAAAAAACCGAGTTTCATCGAAATCGACCCACAAACAAAAACGTTTGCCGCCATCTTGGATTTTTTAACATTTTTAACATTGCGTTGCTGTTTCCTTGTCAAAATAGTACCAAAAAATTAAAATTAATTTAAGTAACTTACTATGTAAGTAGAGTATGTAAGTAATTTGTAAATAAATATTTCATAATAGTTTTACTTACCTAATAAAAAGCTAACAATTTTAACTTCTCGTTACAACCTTACCAAAATTTTGCACGCTCTATGAAGTTAACTCTCTGATAGTACTCATGTGCTAGATGCTAGAAATCTCCCCGCCCCTCCAAAGTCATAACAAAATTTCAGTATTTTAAAAATAACAGTTAAAACTATTTGTACAAAAATGTTTATACTACAAGAATTTTAGAGTACCAAAAAAAATTTCTGTACTGGAATCAAAATATATTTATATGACGTCATACAGAAAACCGTTATACCGTTATTCATACCGGTAAACAGTCCTTGAATGAGTCAAAAATTTAATTGTGAATGCAAAAACGTAAAAATTTAAATAACTAAGACGACGTGTCTCGTTTTACTCCAACGAAATGCACTTTTTCGATCGACTTCTTATATTAGATGGTTGGCATTTAATTTTTCAACACTATTCTTTGTATCAAATCGTCCGATTACGATGTTTAATGCGAGAATTCGGATATGTATCGTTTTTATCGAGCATGGCGTTCTGTACCATTAGCTGTGGTGCTCCAAGAATGCTTCCGTGGTCTGCTTGAGTGGTTTCATCGTTTATTAAAGTGTTATAAACAGTTATTTTTTGCGTTTCCATTAAGTTTACTCGAGGCCATTCGATACGCACTGCAAATTTTTAAATAGTTCATAAAATATCATTAGAAAAGACATTGGACGCTTGTTTGCTGTCGCAAGTTACTTTCCTTATAGGAAAAATGTTAGCAAAAAAATATTTTTATAAAAAAATAAAACCGCCTTCAAAAAAACCACATAAAAAAAGTAAGAAATAATTCCTCACCAAATAAATAACGTAAGTACTTTGAAGTCGGGCGTGAAACATGTACAATTTTTGTTGTTTTTGTTAAAACCCGCCCGACTTCAAAGTACTTACGTTAGTTATTTGGTGAGGAATTATTATTTTTTACTTTTTTGATGTGGTTTTTTTGAAAGCGGTATTTTTTTAAATATATTTTATTTCACTCTTTTTAGTGCATCGTGCAGGCAAACTACGTGTTTTCTGGTAAATAGGTATGTGATCAAACTGAAAACCTCCTTTTTCGAAGTCGGTTAAAATACCTTGAGGTATCCCCTTTTTAACAAAACAAGAATCATCTAAAGCGGTTTATAAACAAAGAAGTTATGCCTAAAGGTTCAGCCGTCTTCGAGTAATCGGTGGACATACACAAAAAAAAAAAACATACATACAGACGAATAGAGAACCTCCTCCTTTTTGATTTAGAAGTCGGTTAAAAACCACCAGCCCTTTCAGTCGGAACTCGAACCCTAAAAGTGTCTCCTATCTACTCCCAGCAAATATACATCCAATCCATACTTGCAATATTGATCAACAGATTAGGGCGCGCACACCCTGGGCGCGCGTCACCGCGAGGGGGCGCACGTAGGAGTCCGTCAGCCGCCAGGTGAGACACCGGCCTTATTTATTGCGCGCGCGGCACGCCGGATTTATAGCACCCGGTGCAGTCTAGACCGGGAGCTGGGCATGGAATTTAACAATAATTAGAATTTGGAAATAAAAAACACAATTTATTTCAGTTCGAGTTTACTATATTTTGTTAACTAAATTACCTTTTTTAGGACACACAACACATTGCCTACATATTACAACATAATACTAAACGGTAAGACAGTTTGTAAACGTTGTCACAGAAGAACTATCTAATACGCTGCCTGCGCATGTATTCCCCGATCATCACAACCTTGGCCTCTTCAAGGCAAGAGTGAATGGGCACCTACTGGGTAAGCATGCTACACCCTAGACTGCATCCTGTCTGTTTAGCAAGATGGCGGTCAAATGCTTAACCAGTTTTTATAAAAAAAAAACATACTTGTCATATGAGCCGTACGAGACGCTCACTGCTGGACAAAAGCCTCCCTTAAGAATCGCAACAGTTACCGTTCCTGCGTTGACTTAGCTCAAAGTAATAAAGATAACATTTTTGTGTCTACTGTAAAAGCTTTGTTTCGGTTTGCTTCCTACGGTCAAGTTAGGAAGTAAGAAATATAATATTATGTTCATTACAAATCGTGCATTCTTTTTCAGACTTGTGAGCTCTAACACTTTATCTAAACATCAATTTAAGTAATATAACTTGTTGTATTTCTAATATACTGCAATTCTAATACTGCTCATCCGGTACAACATGTTGGAACTCAGCTTCCGGCCTAGACTTCTCATCGCGGAATAAATGAGTGTTACGTATTTACAACTCGCAGAACGTATTTACCGAACGGGCCCTGACTTATGGACATTGTTATTTTAGAATTAAACATGTTTATGTTGTAGTTACTAACCTGTTGCCATGACAGTTCATTTCAGAACGATTAATTTATTTTGAAATGTTTTTGTTTTAAAAGATGTTTTATATTTTTTGACTTATGTATTAGTAAAAAATGATACATACCGATTTTCAGTATTAAAAAAAAATGGATACAGTTGACAGCTGATATGCTTGTGACTTGCATAACTTACTTAAGTTATAAGAGCGCGCTAGTCGTTTACATGCTAAATTTGAAATGCATCGCCTTATGCCTGGTTTACATTTGCTATTTTATCGTACTTTTTAGCATGATTTGAATAGGTATATTGTTAAAACAGCACCCACTTAGCATGTGTGAACATGCTTTGCTAAATTAGCGTGCTACAAACCCAAATCTGAGAGACGGTCAGATTTGGGATTGCGGGATGTGCTTTTAAATCAAAATAAAAAGGCGGCGGTGCAGTGGACGGAATCTTTGACACGCGATTTGCAAATTCAAACAAGTTTTTTTGGGGTATTTTTGAATTTAACCTCGCTTCCAATCGTAAGTAACAACCGCCTGCAAAGTTTGACACATTCAAAACTGGTAAAACTAGCATGCTTTTTAAATTTTGGGCATATTGGAACGTAAATTGAAAAAGCATGCTGACTTTTGGAAGACTTTTGAGTGCTAGTGAAGTGAGAGAGTGCTATAAAATCCAAAAATCCATAGCAAATGTAAACCAGGCATTACTGAGAAATGATAATGTAGTGTTGTGTATAAACATGACCCAATGATAATTGTTAACTCCCTTAAAACTGAAAAGTACCTATGCCGAAAGCGAAAGATTGGGGACTTAAAACTTTAAGAAGTACTCAGTACAGCTCCCCTCGTCCCATGCTCATCAAGGAAGGGTTAAGATTTACACCATTAAGTTCGGGAGTAATCCGACCCGCTTCGTTCAGTATTTTATCTCAATTAGCGACTGGGGGTTGACTACAGGGAGAACTACGGAATCGATGAAGTCTTTATGAACAAGGAAATTAATGTTTAATTTATTTTATTTTATTTGTTTATTTGAAAATTGAATTAACTGTAGACATTGTCGCAACTTTCATTTCATCATTCCAATCATGAACTCAACAGCCTACCTACTTACGATACTGACGTTACTACAATACTATTTGACGAATGCATTCTCGCCTTCTGCTCAGAGATTGCTCGGTCGACTCTGGCACCAGACAAATGTGTGTTTGTACCTAGAGAGACCTATACATCACACCTGATGTCAAGTGATGATAAGGCTGAAGGTGGAAGCGCAATACTACCGGAATCCTTAATTATTGAGAAACTGGCTATCTTATCTCTGACTGCCTGAACACAATAATGCTGAAAACATCGTTGTTATGGCGTCAGACTTAGATAAGATAGTGGTAGCTAGCCAAGCAGTAGCAAGCCCTCTACAATCAACCAAAATTTTGAGCTTCTAGCTTGTTCATATATCAATCGTAATCGTAAAAGTTTTTATTTATTTTCTATCTCAAGAGTTACCGGTGGAGTGTTAGAGCTCCACAGTACACACTCTCAGGGGATTAATGACTCTACCAAAGTAATATTTTATTGATGACTCTATATAAGGCAAATAAAGTCATATCCAGACAATTTTACATTTCTTCTTAAGGTTCTTTATATGAAATCGTATGCTGGCATCGTATCATCCGAATCTTCGACGTGGTTTTCATACAGAATTAAAAATTTGATTTCGTTTAGCGCGTTTGCCGCGGACAGTTATTAAAAATATTAAGATGTTTCATTAGTAATCAGAACTAAGGTTCTTATAACTATTTTATTATTATGTTTTGTATTATAATTCACCCAAAACAGCCATGTCTTTAAATTACTTAATTTATATTAGTTACTATTTACTTCTAATACAATAATAATTATCTTAACCTCCACAGCACATATCGGGAATCATTTATATCATAATTATTGGTCGCTTCGAAACAACCGTAAAAACTGTTGCTAGGTCATAAAGACCTTCCGAGCACCCATTACGTTTGTTTGTGCTACAAGCATTAGCCCGATCATTATCGAACTATTTGGCAGAAGCGTCACACCATTCAGGTACGATTACTTTACCTACAATAATTCAAAGTTTTAAAAAATGTATCTGGAACAAAAGCGTAACTTATTTCTTCTATTGTGAAAAACGAAATATATGTAGCTTACTTCCGCAAAAAAAACACAATATGCAAGATGCACCGCCCGCATGCCCGCAAAAAATTGCACATACACACCACGAAAATATCAGTGCACAATACCTGCATTTAGCAAGACAGCAATACACCTTGCACCTTCACCGACTAGACTACTCTACACGTGTTTCGCCCCAACCCGGGACATCCTCAGGATATAAGTAGTTCGTACGAAAACCAACACCAAAAATATCTTGCATATTGTGGTTTTTTTTTGCGGAAATAAGCTACATAATATTATTTCGTTTTTCACAATGGTTAGGGACTTCCGCCAAGTAACTCCTGATTCAATCAAATATTATTTCTTCTCTTTTTACATCGTATATTTGAACTATAAATTAAGAACCATAGCATTAAACATGTTTTCAAACGTTTCCTTTTAATAAACATAAACACCGAAGCATATCATGCATTCATAAAACCATCGTAAATCACGCAAAAACACGACACATTTATATATTTATTAAACAAGTAATTAGATACCGATGCTTTTTATTATTCCTATTACTTGTAGTGCATAAAAGCATTAAGCTAAATAGGAGATAAATCAAATAATAAATTTTTAAATTACAGTCTGTTAACATTCTACGGATGAATATGAAAATTAATAAAATATTTTTCTAACTGAGCAATCGTGTTACAGATATCTGAAGTACTTGTGCTAAAACTTATTCAGTACCCCTAGTGTAAGTTTTTATGTCAAGCAAACGCAAACTATTTCGATTCCGTATTTATGTCAATTTGTATGAAAACTGTATTAGCGCCTCTAGCGGCGAGTAGCGCGCTTATATAGTTTTCATACAAATTGACATAAATACGGAATCGGAATAGTTTGCGTTTTTTGACATAAAAACTTACACTACGGGCACAGTACCCCTAGTGTAAGTTTTTATGTCAAAAAACGCAAACTATCGTGAGTCCGTATTTATGTCAATTTGTATGAAAACTGTATCAGCGCCTCTAGCGGCGAGTAGCGCGCTTGTATAGTTTTCATACAAATTGACATAAATACGGAATCGAAAAAGTTTGCGTTTGCTTGACATAAAAACTTACACTAGGGGTACAGAGCCCAAAGTTTTTATGTAAAGCAAACGCAAACTATTTCGATTCCGTATTTATGTCAATTTGTATGAAAACTGCATAAGCGCGCTACTCGCCGCTAGAGGCGCTAATACAGTTTTAATACAAATTGACATAAATACGGAATCGAAATAGTTTGCGTTTTTTGACATAAAAACATACACTACGGGCACTGATATTGGAACAGTGAAGAGTTCAGGACTTATGTGCTAGTGAGCCAGTGCCATTGAATATATCAAATGTAATCCAAACTTGTTAGAAAAGTTATTTTTTTAATTATTATTGATACGCAAGCGTTTGTCCGCTATCACGACTATTCACGACTGATGGTAGGCGTTGATGCGATGCCTAGAAGGTACTGATTCACTCGTGACTTGAAGACTCCCAGATTGTACCTATCGGGAAATACAGACTCGTGTACCGCAAGGAGTTCCATTCCTTAACGGTAAAGATAACAAAATTAGAAGCAAAATGCTTAGTCCGTGTCCTAGGAATATTTACTATAAAACGGTGGCGCTGCTTCGTACGTCTGGTTGTCCGATGGAAGACGGGAGATGGCGGAATTAGGTTGTGCAATTCGCCGAAATGTATCCGATAAAAAACCGATAAGCTTGCAACTTTGCGTCTATGCTCGAGGCTTTTGAGCTTTTCGTCATTTTGGGTCATCTTTGAGAGATAGTAGTTGCCAATGAGCTTTCTGGCCGTCCGCTCAATAGCTTCAAGTGCGGTGCCTACCATCAACTCTTATTGCGGTTTTGTCTAGGATCTAAACTGATCTACTTCGCTTATTCGTACCACGACAGCTTAATTGCGATCGAAATTCTATTGCGTCAATGACAAGCGATTCAGCGACATGTCACAGCCGCTTAGCTGTCATGAACTCTTATTTGACTTATAACTCGGCCGAGCTAACAGGACACCTGCAGGTTATACTCGTCCCTCTCACTCTCCGGGCATGACAGAATCGAGTGAAAGAGACGGGTAGAAGAAATAAGGACACAATAAGTTCGTTCATTGACATTCAGCAATTCAATTTTGCGATTCAGTTTTTAGAAGGTCATGGTACGAAATAAAGCAATTCATTTTAGGAACCTATTCTGGAACGCACCAGTTTTGAATCGCTTTCTTAAATTTGATGGTAGGCACCCTCGTATTTACTATCGACATTCTCTTGTTCAACCAATGAAACCATCTGTATTGTTAGAATTCATGATCTTTGCGGTACGCCGCGGGCGACGGCGGGCGGGCGCGGCCGATGCGGCCCAAATAATTTAATTAGTCGCCGGCTCGCCGTTACGGCCGGACTGCAGGTGCCGGCCCCGGGGCCTGGGGCAGCTCGCATCCGAACCTCTTTTAGCAAGCAACGCGTATTTTGATACACCCTACGCCAGCCTACACCATCTTAAGTCTGCTGCATTTTAGTTCATTTTTTATCCACTACGCTAGCACAGCCTTTATCACACCTGATATAAAGTGGTGATAAAGCTGAAGGTGGAAGCGCACTACTTCCGGAATCCTCACTTGTACTGCGCAGAAACAAATTGATGAACACATCAAATCTGCCACAGAGTTAGTTGAACTCTGCAAATATAACGCGGAGAGATATGACTCTTTAATAAATAGTCAAATTGATACTTGTAATGATTTCTCTAAAGAGGAAAACATAATTCGGACACCTCAGAGCCCCTGTCATTCATTAACCTGCATAGAGACCTTAAAAAGTAACTATTGCAAACAGTCATTTAAATCAGCTACCTCATGCAAGTCAAAAGACACAAAAACGATTGTTTTCTCAGATAAACTGGGACAAGGTCTAGGAGTAACGATGAAAAATATATATAATAGAAATGTTATAAATGTATGTACACCTGGGAAGTCTTTTGAAGATATTGTGCATAGTTTATCTTTGTATGAAATAGATAGTTTGACCAACATAATTATTTTATGTGGCGACAGCTCCCAAGTTAGGAAACGTGAAATCTTGATGAATATTAACTTTTTATTGAAACTACAGTATGAAACCGGCTGTAAATTAGTAATTAGCTCATTTCCTTACGCGAAAAACCTAACTAGGGAGCAGAATCAGCATATATATGAGTTAAACTCATATTTGTTCAACCTGATAAATTGTCATAGTGACAAGGTTTTATATTTTGATATTAATAATTTTATTAATAATTTTATTTTGACATCGGATACTATGTATCTTGCAAATAGGTTTAGGACAAAAATAGCTAAATTGTTAGCTTTTAATTTACAAGACACCTTTCAAGGTGGCAAGCCAAAGTCTTTTGACTCTGATTTTAGTAGCTTACCTACTAATAATAATTTAATTAATTTAAATAATATAAACACTTCTTTACAAAGTGAAAACGTCTCTAAATCGGCTTTAAACTAAAACATAAGACAACAGCCAAGCCCTCTTGCCTTAACGTATTATGTCAAAACATTCAGGGCCTGTCTGGCAAAGTTTTAGAGTTAGAATTATTTGCAGAATGTAATGACATTCATGTCATTTGTATAACTGAGCACTGGCTGAATCATTGTGATTTGTCATGTAGTGTGAATAATTTTCAGTTAGCAAATTTATTATCTAGGAAGACAACAACGCGTGGCGGCTCTCTAATTTTCGTAAAAAATAATATAAGCTACAGAGAAAGAAAGGATATTGTAAACCTTTCTATAGAACGTCATGTCGAGCTGTCATGTGTAGAATTAAAAAGCTTAGTCATTGTATGTGTATACCGACCACCTAAAGGTAATTTTGAAACATTTGAATCGGTGATGGAGGATGTGTTGAATAAGTTAAAGTTAAAAAATAAACCAATAGCAGTATGTGGCGATTTTAATGTTGATATTCTCGAAAGCTGTGCATTGACTACACGAATATTAACTTTGTTCAATTCTTTTAATTTAATTAATCAGTTCTTGGAGCCCACAAGGGTAACATCTCATTCAGCCACTTGCATAGATAATGTTTTTTCGGAGTCTGATCCGACTAACAAACTAGTCGTTAAAAATATTACATCCGACCATTACGGATTAAAGGTATCCTATGAATTAGATATTGTTGATGCGCCTAAAAGTGTACAATGCAGGCCCGTTACAAAAACGCGACTACGTAATTTTGAAAATAATGTAGCTGATAAAGTTTCTACGATGCCATATGTGCATGATGATCCTAATGCGCTTTATGGAACCCTTTTTGAATTAGTAACGAATGAGTTCAATAATATCTTTAAGTCTAAAACGATTAAATGCACCCAGAAGTTAAAGTTTTGCGAATGGGCTACGACAGGTATTTATAAAAGTAGAAACAGGCTGTATGAACTATATAAATTAAGAGAAACTAATCACAGCCCTCGTTTCGTAGAACATGTAAAACAATATTCTAAGATTTTCAAAAAAGCATGTTCTAAAGCAAAGTCTATATTTTTAAAGGATAAAATTAAAAAGTCAAATAATAAAATCAAAACAACTTGGGATATTATTAAGCGTGAAACCGGAAAAGGTAAACAACATGACAACAGTCTAGCGCTTAACATTAATAACGCAAGAATAAACTCTGAAACAGAAATTGCTAATATTTTTGATAACTTTTTTGTAAATATACCATTAGTAACCACCTCTAATTTGAATTCTTCACCAGCTTCTGCTGTCTCGGTTCTTGAAAAACATGTGTCTGAGTGTAGTTCATTATTTAATTTTAAAGAAATTAATTCGAGCGATATAATCAAAACATTTAATTTACTTAAAATGAAAACTACCACTGATTTATGGGGCATATCTGTTACTGTACTTAAAAACATTATTCATGCTATTGCCCCTTATCTTGCTATTATATTTAATCAGTGTATCGCTCAAGGAATTTTTCCTGATTTAATGAAATTTAGCAAAGTGATACCTTTATTTAAATCAGGAAACAAAGAAGACCCAAGTAATTATAGACCAATATCAATATTACCCGCCTTAAGCAAAATATTTGAAAAAATAATACTAGAGCAATTATTGTCTCATTTCTCATTAAACAATCTCATGCATAGCAAACAATTCGGATTTATGAAGGGTCAGTCAACCACGGATGCTGGGGTTGCACTTTTAAAGCATGTGTTTGATGCCTGGGAAAAGTCGCAAAATACTCTTGGAATATTTTGCGACTTATCCAAGGCTTTTGATTGTGTTGATCACCGGACGCTGCTGTTGAAGCTAAATCATTACGGTGTAAAAAATAATGCCCAGAAACTAATACTGTCGTATCTCAGTTCCAGAACTCAGACAGTTGACATTAATGGAGTGAAATCAAACGGCTCTCAGATTAAACTAGGCGTACCTCAAGGCTCTATTTTAGGCCCTTTTCTATTTTTGGTTTATATTAATGATTTGCCTTTCTTTGCCAAAAACTTCTGTGATATTGTGTTGTTTGCAGATGATACTTCTTTAATATTTAACATAGACAGAAACAAAACCAATTTTGACGATGTAAACAAAGCACTGTCACAAGTACTCGGTTGGTTTAATTCTAACAATTTGCAGCTTAATGCAAAGAAAACAAAGTGCGTACTTTTTTCTCTGCCAAATGTACAGACGGTACCTGTAGAAATTGTAATCAACAACGAAAAACTGGATTTAGTACAATCAACGATCTTTCTGGGTGTAACTTTAGACTCGAAACTTCAATGGCATGCGCATATCGCAACATTAGCTGGTAAGCTTAGTTCTGCTTCCTACGCTATTAGAAAAGTACGACAGCTAACAGATGTTGATACTGCTAGAACTGTATACTTTAGTTATTTCCATAGCATCATGTCATATGGCATTCTTTTGTGGGGATTAGCGGCTGGCATTAATGCTATATTCATCTTGCAAAAACGAGCAATCAGAGCCATCTATAAACTAGGCTCCAAAACTTCGCTTAGAGACAAGTTCAAGGAAATAGGTATACTGACAGCTGCATCTCAATTTATATTAAATTGCATTCTTTTTGTACGTCGCAATATTAACTTGTATACCAAACATGGTGATTTACACAATCGTAATACTAGAAATAGAAACAAGCTCGTAATGCCTCGGTACCGTTTAGAAAAGGTGCACGGATCTTTCGTTGGTCAAGGTATACACATATATAACAAAATCCCAAGTGATATCTTGGATTTACCATATCTAGAGTTTAAGAATCATATAAAGAGTGGCCTCCTCAAAAAAGGCTATTACACTGTAAATGATTATTTGAACGACAAAACACCTTGGTCGTAACACTCGTAACAAATGTTCCTAGTATGATATTGTGAGTCGTGTCCTATATTTTATATTATTACCGTTTATATTAGTTAAGCTTTTAATTCGGTCATTTAAGGTAGGCAGTTTGAGTATGTCATGCTCACTAAAACATTTCTACGGTGGTGGCGTGTGAGGCGGGTCGTTACGTTCCCTAAAATATGGTTGAGCGAAGCGATGGCTGGTTCATGCGTCATGCTCGTGAACGGGTGCTGCCAGTGGGAATGGGTCTGCTCTTATCTGCTTGCCTTAAAATGTGTTTTCTTTTGTTTTTATTCATTTTATTAAGAATTACATTTGAAACATGTATGGCGCAACTTGCAGTATATAGTAGAATTGTCTTTTGTTTTAAACTAATATTAAAGCTTTAAGTAGAGTTCCTAAGTAACTGAAAATTGTTCACCGCTATGATCATTAGTTCGCCTATACTTAACTGTATTTATCATAACCCATTGTGTAATTGTGATGGAAACTGACCTTAGTCATACCATGTTAAGGTCATTTTTCAATTTGACGACTCTGTATGAAATAAGACAGGGAGAAAAAAACAACCCTTGGAGTTTCTTGCCGGTTCTTCTCCAAGGCCTCCCGCTGTAGGGTTTGCGAACCGATGGCGTAGCTTCTATGACGTTCACAAGTATTGTAAATAACAATCTAAATTGAATAAACAAATTTGAATCTTGAATCTTGAATCTCAATCTCTGAGGAACTGGCTATCTTATCTCCAACTGCCGGAACACAATAATGCTGAAAACATAATTATGGCGTCAGACTTAGATAAGGTGGTGGTAGCTAGCCAGGCAGACTAAGAACAAGTCCACCAACCAAACCGCATACAATATGTACCCCCACTGGGAATCGAACCCGGGACCTCTGGGTCGGAAATCGGTGTTGTGAACCACTAGACCATAGATGCGGCTAAGAGCCATCTTTCAAGCCATTCGTCTCAAGTATTGTACAGCATTGAGGTTATGAAAAATTTAACAGATTGGGATGTTATTTTTATGGCAAAATAGGTACCTATCCATTGCTATGGGTCAGAGTTAGTTGCTGTTACAGCTGAACTGCAGGTGCTTAGTCGGATAGACCTGGGGCAGCTAGGATGTAAAACTCTAAATAGCAAGTGAGACGTATCATGCAGCTGCATGGAAAATTGAATTCTTTCTGAGTAGCATTTCACGTTCTTTTTTTCTTTATCTCACGAACCATTTTAATATCACTACCGGTGGGGCACAGGCCTTCATCATTAGTGGAAAAGGATAATAAATTTAAACAAGCAACAACCTACGCCATAGTCCTCAGTATAAGGAGTTGCAATTGTTTTGTGAAAATATTATTTTCTTGGTGGTATATAAAAGTATGGCAAAAAAGTAATTTTGCTGATGGCTCCATTACTAGTGCCCTGCTTATTGAGTCAGAGATATGTAAGTTTAAGATCAATATGCAGCTATCTGGAATACGTAATGTTTTTTCAAAAGTAAAAGATTATTATAGGAACATGATTTACTGCAAAGAAGTTATATCCTTCTTTTGTATTTGACATAATTTATACACTGAGAATCATATCGGCTGCAACTGAATTCAAAATTTGAATGAAGCCAATATCATTACCAATTAACATGATTGACTTTCGCTTATTAAGAAAGCTCGGGGCAGTACATCGCTCGAGAGCTTTAATTTGCCTGTAAATGTTTGGGCTACTGAATAATTGAACGGCCGTTTAAGCAGAGGATGTAAAAAGCTTGCGGACATAATTGATAATCAACTACCACATTAATTGCAACATCGACACCAATATGTTAACTCTGTCTTAATGTCATTTCATTGCAAGGATTTTGTTAAACATATTACCAATTTTTTTTTGCCGGTTGAAAAAGGAATATGTCGCCGGTAGAATCTGGAATTAAATATTAATTTAAAAATCACCGATAGAATGTGGAATAGAAAGCGGTAGAATGTGGAAAAAACATTCGCCGGTTAAAAAAACGCCGGTAGAATGTGGAAGGACCCAATTTTGTTAAAGAGACAGATTCTTACCTTAGATAAAGACATATGCCCGAATACTCGTACGCTACTTATCTTTGGGAGCGCCTCAAACATCGCTCTGTCACTTTAAATGTCAAACGTATGAAAGAGATGCCATGATGTTTGAGACGCTCCCAAAGATGATTTGCGTTTGAGAATTCGGGCGATAGTCAAACCAAGAAGAATGTTACTAAGAAAAGGTAAAATTTTAACCGCCTTTAGAGGTACACTCCACTCGTATCAGACCCAGAGGCCCCACTGGTCAATGTACTCCCACTGGCAATCGGGTTTGCCAGTGGGAGTTAGTGATAAGATAGCCAGTTCCTCAGTGATTGAGAATTACGGGAGTAGTGCGCTTCCACCTTCAGCTTTATCATCACTTAACATCAGGTGTGATGAAGGCTAAGTGCTACCCCGTTGTGGATAAAAAGATAGAAGGCTTCTAGAAAATTAATACCGTGACCTCAAAAACAAAACACAGACAAATTGACGACGCTAATTCACCATCAACATTAGCCAATTCAAAAACCCCACTTCCTAATGAAAGTAAAACACAAATTCAACAAATAAAAAGAATCTTACGACGATTTCAATACTAGACGACTCCACTTGTTAATTGCACTACCTAATATATTTAATGCAACAACAAAATCTTATTTTAATTTTTAGTTTTTTGCATTCACAATGCAATTTTTATGATTGAAATATGGAAAATGAAGTATTTAGAAAAAATCGACCCGTCTCACAACTAGCTCCGATGGGACTGAGCAGTCGCCCGGAAAGCGAAAGGTCGAGGGTTCGAGTCCCATCGGAGCTAGTTGTGAGACGGGTCGATTTTTTCTAAATACTTCATTTTCCATTTTTCAACATAATCTTAACTTAGATATAGTCTAATAAGTCTAGCAAGTGTTCGAAATCTGATCAAACTTATATCTCAATAAATTCGTTCTTTCAATAACTGTCACTTTATGCGTACAAATAGGACTGGTTTCCAGTGATGGATGTGGTGACAACCACTAGCTAGCGATAGCTCTTATTACGTAGCAGTTAAGGTCGAGATTAGGTAAGGTGGTGGTAGGACTGATAAGCGTTAGAAGTGAATGTTAATTAATATCGTAGGTCTTGGGAATGCAGCCCGGCCTGTTGTTCCGATTCGCGCGATTTGTTTACCTGTTGCTCGGTGCGATGCAGATCTTTCTGTTTCATAACAAACTTGTTGGATAGACCTTGTTAAATGGGGTGATGGATTCGGAACCGTAAAGTTGGCAAATTGTTGTAAAATCGCGAAGTGGTAGTAGTGGAAAGCTATTATTATAACTGTGGTGTTCAGCAAATTACAGCAAACTCAATAACACCAAAAGTGACTTAAATTTCTTCAGATACTTACACTTTATTCTTGGGAAAAGGAAATCATCTTCTTTTTTTATCCACAACGGGGTAGCACTTAGCCTTCATCACACCTGATGTTAAGTGTTGAATATCTCTGAATATTTTAATCATTCAGCTTTTGTTCTTGTGGTTAGTTAATAAATTATATGAAAATAAACGTTGTTATTATTGTAACAAAATAAAAAATTGCGTTGTCAGGAATGTAGTATGTTATGGAATGTGAATGGATAATCTTAATTTATGTTTTCTCTACATAGTACAAAATGAAGTCACTTCCAGTCGTCTCTCTTCTGTACGCATAGAGACTTTTAACGCGGTTTTATTAAATTAGACAGAGAGAGAAGTTTTCATCTAGGTACAATTACACGTATGTCAAGTAGTAAGTAACAATCTAAATTGAAAAAAGTATTATGGTTTCACAATTCGATATAGGTCGCTGACCAACAATAACATAATCAAACATGTTGATATACCTACATCCAAATATCCATTCAAGTGGATCATTACCCACAAAACTTACCTAGTACCTAAGTACGTGCGTCCACGGTATTGTTATTGCGAATGCAATGCAATGTAATAACAACGGCAAAGCAACTAATACATTAATGTCACAGCATAAACAAATAAATTCCTATTACCGATGACGTAGGACGGACCTTGGGATCCAACGGGTGTTACGAATCACTAGATACGACATAAATATAGTCCTTATGAACCTAAGAAAAACCATACTCAGCTTGAAATGTATCAAATCTAGACTATGACTCTAAGTTATTTAAATTTTTACTTTTTTGCATTCACAATGCAATTTTTAATATTGAAAAATTTAAAATGAAGTATTTAGGAAAAAACGCGTAAGAAAATACAGCGCGTAAGAAGTATTGGATAAATTCGACGCTTCTCGTAACGGCTCCGTAGCTCAGTGGTTAGATAGAGCAGTCACCTGGATAGCGAGATATACCATGAAGGTCGTGGGTTCGAGTCCCATCGAAGCTATTTGACTCTAATCTACCTACATTATGAGTGAGTATGTAGTAATACACTAGGTATTGAAAATGTTCTTTATTGATCAATACGTAAAGTAACACAATATTTGTTTTTAGGACACATCAGGTTATGAGACAGCTGCTATTCTGTAGTAGGTGTCTAAAATAATCAGGTAACTTACTAGTAAATATAAAAAAAAACAATCAAGTTTGTTTTTAATCATTTAAACGAAATGTAAAGTCTTAAATGAACATCTGTCGACCTTCATGAAAGAGGATTTTTGGCCGAGGGGTATCATGTTCCGCCGGTTTCGTGGGCGGCTACCTGACACTGCTTTGCGCAACACGTCGCCGCCTACAATACGTGTTAATAAATAGTCTATTATTAAGTTTTATATAAATATATGTATGTTAGTTTGTAAGGTATTTATTATATGGGCTTTAAATTGTAAAACAATTTTTGGTGCCTGAAATAAATGATTTTATTATTATTATTATTAAATAAGTGTAGGTATATGATTGTTATTATTATAATTCCACAGTGCTAAGAAGAAACATTTCCTTAGCCAAGTCTACGAGTTTTAACGGCAAAATAAATAGTAATATACGATGTGGGGTAAGCGAGGTGTTATGGCCGGAATAACTGCCGGATTACTTTCCCTGCACACCGCGAGAATCACAAATAGTGTTATTAGCCCCCATTACTCTGGCGAAAACGAATGCATTCGACGCAATGAAAACTACATAAAAACTGCTGACAAATGGATTGGTACCCCGTCGATGGCCACTTTTAATAAGGCAAATAATGTTACCGCAAACATGCGGTCAGCCGCAAAAAAGCGCGGTAAAAAATGACAACTCCGAGCTTTTTATTAGGGTGCTTGTGAAACGGTTCAACGTTAGCAACAAAAAGAACATTCAAAGGGTTAAGAATGCATTTTTTTTTTTATTTTTAGTTTTTTGCATTCACAATGCAATTTTTATTACAGAAATATGAAAAATGAAGTATTTAGAAAAAAAAAGCAGTGACAGCGGGACAGTGAAAGGTGGTGGGTTCGAGTCCCATCGGAGCTAGTTGTGAGACGGGTCGATTTTTTCTAAATACTTCATTTTCCATTTTTCTGTAATGCAATTTTTATTATTGAAAATATTGAAAATGAAGAACCTATTAGGAAAAAATTGACCCGTCTCACATCTAGCTCCGATGGGACTCGAATCTACGATCTTACACTTTCCGGGTGAACCACTAAGCTACGAAGTTGTTTTTTTATTGGAGCTAGTAGTGAGATGGTTTGTTTTTTTCTAATTATTCATTTTCATAACATAGGTCAGTTTATTAAAAAAAATCTGTAAGATATCAGTTTTTATAAAAAATTAAAATGTTGCTTATTGCATTTTGTAATAATTTAACCCCGTCTTATTAGTTATAAAGTAAATGTCTCTGGAAGCATTTAATTGAAGTTCCAAGTGCTATTGCTTTTATAAATAATCGTCTAATTGACGCAAGCTTTATATGGAAACTTGCAATGTTAACAATAACTAAAATACCACGTAGCTCGCCAATTATGCCGGTTAGTGTTAGGTGGCTTTTACTGCAGATTACTGTGGGTTAATTACACGTAGGTTACTAATAAATACGTTTTATTTTTCACGTTACTTCTTACGACTAACGACTCATCGCACGTATAAAAATATATAATAAATTACATATTTAAAAAAATAAAACGTTTAGAAATTCAGAATAACTGTTAAAGAGTGGTTAGTAAAAATGTTTTTATAGTGTACAAGAATATTAAGATTATAAGTAGATAATTATATGGTCTCTTACTATTTTGTTAATGTGTATACCTACGCCTGAAAAGGTAGAATCTATTGTAATTACCATTAAGACCTGATTTTTAACCGACTTCTAAATCAAAAAGGAGGAGGTTCTCTATTCGTCTGTATGTATGTTTTTTTTTTTTTTTTTTTTTTTATGTATGTCCACCGATTACTCGAAGACGGCTGAACCGATTGAAATGGTTCAAACGTTATTACATCAGGTTGGTTCCCAAGTTGGTCCCATTTTTTGAAATTTCGAAATCGGTTCAGTAGTTTTCAGGAAATCTTGAAAATACTGTCGTTTTGGTTACCACTTTATGTGAATTTAATACGTATCTTTAGGCATAACTCCTTTGTTTATAAACCGATTTAGATGATTCTTGTTTTGTTGGAAAGGGGATACCTCAAGGTATTTTAACCGACTTCGAAAAAGGAGGTTTTGAGTTTGAACACATACCTATTTACCAGAAAACACGTAAATTGCCTGCACGATGCACTAAAAAGAGTGAAATAAAAATTATTTTTATAAAAAAATTAAACCGCCTTCTAAAAAACCACATCAAAAAAGTAAGAAATAATTCCTCACCAAATAAATAACGTAAGTACTTTGAAGTCGGGCGGGTTTTAACAAAAACAACAAAACATTGTACATGTTTCACGCCCGACTTCAAAGTACTTACGTTATTTATTTGGTGAGGAATTATTTCTTACTTTTTTGATGTGGTTTTTTAGAAGGCGGTTTAATTGTAACCTTGTTTCCCTACACAATAAAGTATTTTCTATTTCTATTTCTTTATAGTGCACTAGCGGATCGTCGCGGTTTCACCCGCGTGGTACCCGTTCCCGTGGGAATTTCGGGATAAAATATAGCCAATGTCACTCGGGAAGAATGTAGCTTTCTAGTGGTGAATTTTTTTTCAGTAGTTTCGGAGTCTATTCGATGCAAACAAACAAACAATCAAATTTTTCTTCTTTATATTAATAGTATAAATAAGCTTAAGCTACGACCTGTATATAAATTCCTATCTATTTCAATAAATGACCAGACAAGCTTATTTGGTGAATTCAATAGTCTTAAGCCGTTGAGTCGTCCAATAGCAACGCTCTATATTGAAAGCAATTCAGTAAAAGCGCTCCCGCCAAAAAGCGCCAATAACAATAACTATACGCGCGTAGTTATGCGCGGTCGCGTCGCAGATATCACTATTTAGGTTATCGACGCACCACTCAATTCCGCGAATATATACCCGGATTTTTTTCTAGTATCGGGTGCATGAAATATATTAGTGCCATAAAAAGAGCCTCCTGGCATCGTGGCGTCGTAAAAATAGATGTACATCGCGTTACGCGCGTTCCGCATCAATAATTCAAGATTACTCGCGGCATCGGCACTCCGCGCGGATAGATTTCTCATTTCTAGTAGTTACCTCGCTCTGTAGTCGACGCGACTTTCCTTCATAACTACATGAAGTAGAGTCAGGTTTTGCGTGGCAAGACTTGGGGTACTTTTTACAGATTTCTTGATGTGACGGCATAACAGTGTTGGCGTAATTACAATAAATTATTACCGATCCGAAGGACGATCTTGTTCGTGGTTCCTAAGTTTATATCGATTCCGCAAATAAGTGAATTATTTGTTTCCCCGTAAGTTATGTATTGCTCAATATGATTGCTTCGCAATCGTAGTATTTTTGATAAGCTTAAGTTATTTCTTGAACCTTGTATTTTGTGTAGTTAAAACAACATTTTCATTCTACATCATTTTCATAGTCATGATGGGTACAACGCCGGATCAAAATATGTAAACGCCGGGTCATGTGTAAGTCAATAATTACTGGGTACTTACATACGTACACCATATACGTATTCTACACCAAACGTATATTGGTAGAGCAAAAAGACTTTTGAATGTACCAATTAAAGACGTAAAAGCTTGACCAGAAAAATAAAAAACCTGACTTGAGGCGCCACTTTTGCCTCTTCATAGTTACAAAAGTCAAATTCTACGGAAAAATTTAGTTCGAAACATTTCCGCAACATGGCGAGGTTTTTCCTAGACAGGCTTTACGTATTTTTATAGAAACATATTTACTGTCAGCAACTCTTATACCTATATCAAGATATTATCAATATTTATATTCCTTATCTTTCAAGATCTTGAAATCAAAAGCAGGATATGCAACGCTGTCTATACATCTCAAGGCTTACACAAGGCACATAGTATGCATATTTCCTTACCCCCGTTATCTTGTAAAGGAGTTTCCAAGAAATTTTTCTTATTATTAGTAGTCAATAACCATCTGACCCAGCCCGTGCCGCGGCTTCCCTCGCCCGAACGCCCTCACGTTTCTCGTTACAATACATCTTTTTAAACGCGCAACGCAATTTTTTTGACAGCCACGTCGTTGTCCCCTAAACAGCGGTATTTTTTTTTATTTGAAGGACCCGGAATTTGATAGTCGGGTAAACAGGTATATTGCGCAGCTTGTGGAGACTTATGAAATCATATTGAGGAGGGGGATCAGTGAGCCAGGGATGTGAAGTAAAGTCATTATTTTGCACTGGTTGGTTAAATTGAACTAACGCCCGAATTCTTGAACGTGTCGTCTCTTTCATACGTTTGCCATTTAAAGCGACAGGACTATGTTTCTGACGCTTATAAAGTTGAGTTGCGTACGAGTATTCCGGCATTAGACTCTGTATCTGTAAATCAACTAAAATGAAATGGATTTTTACTTTAAAAATCATTACATCTGCTGAGTATACCTAAAATGCAGAGATAAGGAATGCCAATGTGTAAATTCTGTAAATTTTAGCAAGAATCTAGTCCATTTAAAATAACTTATTTGAAGTGGACACAATAAAACTAAAAACTAAAAATTAGCTAGCACAAAATGCAGATACTATTATTCAAAACACCAAAATTTCTCTTACTGTGTTGGTTTCTATTTATCGTTTAACTGTTCAAGAAAACCACAAACTTTCTAAACATCTCCGGTAAAACACGAAGGTCGGTAAAGAAATTTAAAGAAACAAAAAAAGTACCCATAATAATTGAAGAGCTCAGGGCTGGAGGGGGGGCACGCACGTACGCCCCCCTCACGCACGGAGGGGTGGCCAGAATTGCGCCGCTATCAATGTTTTGGTCTCCACTTGATGAATTTAGAAGCTTCCATTTTTGTACTCATCACTGATTAGGGAGGAGGTTTTGTTCATTTTCAAATACAGAAAAGTGTAGCCATATTTGCCATATTCGAACATTTAAATGGTTTTTGTTTTCGAAATACACCATGAAGTTTTTTCCTTTCTGCTTCGAGGAGACTTCAAAGTACAAACAAATTCTTGTGACATTGATTTCCTTTTAAAAGATGATGGTGGCAGTGGCAGGTATTAAATGTACAATTCTTTGATTGACAAATAACAGTTAGGGGGTGGTTTTCTTGATCCAATGGTTTGGAGTACGTTGAAGACGTTGTTTATCCAAACTAACATCATAAATGTAAAAGTTTGTTCGTTTCTTTGTCCATCTTTCACGTCAAAACGGAGGTACGGATCAACGTGATTTTTGATGTGAAGGATAGTTTGGGACCTGGAAAGTTACATATGCTACTTTTATCCCGGAAAAATATCACATTCCCGTGAGACAACGTCGTGTAAATCGTACAGTACAGTAGCCGTGGGTAGAAGGCTAGTGTTTGTATAACACTATGTTATTGTCATTTTTTTCTTCTTATCGTTTCGATGGCAAATACTTACTATATTGTTGCGGCCCAGAATTTGGCCACGTCCACTGCACTATCCGTGGCCTGCATTAAATCCATTTTTACTTCCTTTCAAGAGTTCTGTTCCTCATCTATTCTTGATTAAAATTTCCCTAGCTCGCCAATTAGAGGCCTTGCTCCTCTAGCGTCACGTATGACGCATTCCGGCGAAGGCGCGCTCCCGGAGGAGGCATCGATTGACCGAATCCGGCCTCCTGCGGGATCGACGCGCGTAATTTCTCCAGGAGCTACGTGCCTCGCATGCGTAATCACGCGCAATCGCTCACCCTATTACGCGGCGATACGCTGTGCTTGTGGCGCGAGTGGTGGGCGGCAGCGGCCGGCGGCGATGGGGTTGGAATATTTTCTATGAGGTCACATTATCATCAGCCAATTTGATGTCCCTACAGCTGGGTTACAATGCTTATGCAAATTCACCCGGGATCAAAACGGTTAAACGTGCATTCCGATTTAAGGCCACAGCATATAGGTATATCAGCTCGTAAACGGAACGTAAACATAAAATATCAACTCGAGCGGTTCAGTATTCTTTAGTATGAAACTCCCTACTGCAAAGCACACTAATCGGAATCGTAACGTAATCGCCTCGCCTCGGGACCAGCGAGCGGTAAGCGCGGCGTCGCCTAGCCTTAGCCGAGTCGACGTACGGCTGATCTGTGCCCCAGTATGAGTTGATTTTAACTGTCAACGTTTACGAAAACTATCGGATGAACTGCTCATGTCGGTAAAGCAGTCAAAGGACATGAAAGAGATAGAGCAATAATTTTCGATTTCGAATACAGTTTGCCAAACTCATACTAGGGGTACCGATTTGGTTACGTGCTTAGTGCTTACGTAAGGTTGACGCCTGGTTGCCTGCGAGGCGAAAGGCGATACGGTGTCGATCCCTTTCCGAGTTGAAAAGTCTGCTGTGACCTGTACAAAGTAGTTCAAGTTTTTGGTCACCCATTGCGAAAGTGGCGTCTCCTTAATGATCATAGGCCTAGAGTGCTAACCATTGCGCCACGGGCTCGACGCTTTATGACATTAGAATAACTTTGAAATCAGATTTACTTCTGAAGAGATAGTTCCTCATCACAAACCCTTCCCGGTCAAGTGCCGAGCTATTGTTAAATATTATACTTTAATACAAAATGAAAATTAGCTATAAAGTAAGAAGTTTATAAGGAGTTTGGACCCTATCCCTGCACGCAGACCCAATGCAGATTTGACTTCAGCTGTACTGGTTTTTTTTATTTCGACATCATTCAAGTTACTATATAAAAAATAAGGTTAGTGGTATATTTATACACTTGGCCAAATCATTTAATAAGAATTTACCTCAACTTCTTTTCATTGGAAAATCAACGACTACAAAAAACTTTTGTCTTCAAGCTTCAGCGAATCGCTTCAGTTTATGACGTAGATGCGTCCCAAACATTACGTGGATCGATGTCAGATCGAAGCCCAGGCAATCAGGAGACTTCTTTACAGCTGAAAACAGCCACTACAGCCTTCGATTTACAGCGCGCGACGCAGCCTTCCTCGTAAACCGAAATCAGCTTTCAGAGACTCATTTGTTTTTATTTATTGTGCCTCTGAGAAACCTATGCAGATAAAGTTTGAAATTGTAAGTTTAGATGTACAAATTATTCAAGCTGAAATCTTTTTTAACTTTTCCTTTGAAATCGATGGGTCAAGAAGCTTGGTCCACAGTGGATAGTGCGTTTGGCACTTGATTGAGGTGTACACCTCTCACAATGGTCGATAAGGAGATTGGTGTACTCCGGAAGCCATTTGCATACGCATCGTGCCCGCGACGTGGATCATGGCCTATTTTACAAACTTTTTATTAACTTGCCATGTTAGTTAGTTAGTTAGTAAGTGGGGGACAAATCTTGCAAGCTTAATTTCACCCACTTCCCAGTGTCTGATGGAGCTGAAATTTTGATACAGGTTTGGTTTAGATGAGACTACAATATTTAAGTACAGTCAGCAATAAAGCTTGTCATGAAAATGAATTTTTTACTAAAAACTTATTTTTTATCCACTCACCTAGCACTCCAGCAATAGTGAGGCAACTGGATAGTGATAATGAGGGCGCGTAAGCAAATGTGTTTTAGGATAAAGTTTTTAATCGCACCTAACGAGATGTGAAATAGTCTAAAACCATCCCAAAGAACTGAGGTGCGCTTTTGTATGGTTATTCTGCCGTCATTTCACATTTGATTAATATTTTTTACGCCAAATTCATAGCAAATTTCAGAAAATCAAGCGAAAGAGAACAAAGCAGTCGTATGTGAGTTGGTGATCGAGTTGTAGAGAATCGACCTTAATGGACTCTAAAACGTAAATCCAATCGGTACTTTGAGAGATTAGCACGAACGAACTGCTTGGCTGTATTTTATTAGTTGAGATAATATTATATTATTTAATATATCACGAGCAATGTAAACCACTGTTGTATCAATCACGAGCGCGACTGTCACGACTGCAGGACCTCTAGCGATTGTCTAAACACAAAGATCATATCAATTTGATGTATTAATACGATCTCATGCCGATCTGAACGATACAACCTAGTTATTATCTACAACTTCCTTTAATAGTTTACAATCGTAATAAACAACGAAACTAAACTTAACACTCGTAGACCGGCAAACACCACTTGAAATTGGCTGCCAGGATTAAAACTTATTCTTTGTAATTACGAAAGTAGAGACACGACAATTGGGTATTTGACTGAAATATTTTTGTTCGGAAAAGATCGACACTTCTGAACGCATCCCTAATGTCACGTCAAATTGACATTTAGCTGTCACTTGAAGTTGACAGTTCTCTCTTGATTGGAATTCTTGTAAGAAACATGTCGGATTAATTTTGCTGAATTGTTAAAAAAAACGCTCGCGTTGAATATGCCTGGCATATCGAGTTTGAATTGAATCCTGAATTATCCTGTCGATCCCGTGTTGTACGACCAAGATTTTGACGCCATCGTGACGATCGGGCCGGTCGCGGCGTTTTGAAATAAAGAGTGCCACCACACGCGTTGTTGTCGGGAAAATCTATATTAATAAACAGGCCCCGCGTGTGTCGTTGTGTATTGTTGAAGCGCCCAGTGTCTTGGGACCGCTGTGTGCTATTTGTTGTGAGTAAGGTGACGAATTGGTAAGGTCTGCAGAAGAAGAAGGAACTACAGGGGGCGCGCGCCCTCTCTCCGCAGCCCAGGAGACTTTCGACACCACAGAACCGTATGTAAAATCACCTTACTTCACATTAAGTCGCTGTGTATCGCAGTTCAATTGTTCAGTTACATCCCGGCTGAAACCAAGTTTTGTCCGGAGTCTATACTAGTGATACCTAAGCTTCCACTGCGCTATGCCAGCCCCGCGGGTCTAGGCAGGGGTGTACTGAACATTTCTTGGCAGCAGTAGCGTAGTTTGAAGGCCTGACAGGCCCACGCCAAAACTTTGTCTATTAATCAGTGCCGTTTTGATGACCATCTGGTCCGGACTAGATTAATTTGTACTTGTAAATGGAAATTAACTTGCATTTGAAAAGTAAAGGGCATTCCTTTGTTATTGGTTCCATGTCTTGTAATTAATTGTCATGTATTGAAGTTCCAAAATGTAAACAGATGCCTTTCTTTGTTCATAATAATTATTATTTAGTTTTGTTAGCAAATTTGAGTTGGGAATATTGACAACTACTTAGTGAAACTTAAATGATTTGAGACATTGTTTACAAATTGAAACTTATTGAAACTTGTGCTTTGAAATAATTAAAATTAACTTGTATGTTGATATCCAAGTGAATTTCAATAGTCAGTGATTTGTTTGAACTGAATAACTTTTGACTTATAAAGTCAAAGTTAGTTTGTGTCTAAGTTATAACCTCTTGAGAGTTAGAGTTATAATTATATACTTGAGTTTTGTTGTTTTCTGATAACCTCCAAATATTTAAGAGTTTGTGTCATTATAAATACTTTGTTGTTGTAATATTGGAATTTTGTGGTTATTAATAACCTCCAAATATTGGAGATTTTGTGTTATAGTGAATATTTTGAATTTGTTGTTTTTGTTGATAAATTTGTGACGTTACAATGACGGCCTCCTCTGCTAAAGCCAAAATACGTTCTGAGTTACGGTGGTTAGCTTCTGCGGTTGCATTGTTGGATCGACCGGATAGGACGGAGGCCTTGTTGAACAGATACGTAGATCTGCCCATACGTTTGGCTGTTGTTGATGAACAGTATGCCTTATTTTTGGAAAAGACTGTTGAGGCCGATGTGGAAATGCGACAAGAAGTCGGTTTGGATGTGGACCAGTGTTATGATTTTGCGGACAGAATTACCCAGGTGGCTCGACCTTTGCAAGTGGCAAGAGAGAATGAACCGAGCCCGTCCCCGGTCACATCTAAGAGTATGCCCCCTCTATTTGCTAGATTGGCCCCCTGTTCACGCCGCGCGTGATTCATTCATTCACGTTGATTCGTGGGGTCGGCGCCAACCGCCGTCCGCGCGACTTCGCGACCAGTTGGCCGTAAGCAGCCGTGAGGAGCGCCCGGTCCGGGTACGGACTTGTGACCCGTGTGTGTTCGCTTTGAAAAGCGCCGGGAAGTTTTAGCTGCCTATTAGGGCATTGTGTAGTATAAGAGTGTTAGCTGTAAGAGTATCCCATCGGGGGTTGTGTGGAGATCGTTTTGTCAGGCGCGCGCCGGCGAGACAACGTTCAGCCCCCCTGGATTACGGACACTATTTTCTAGTAAGGTAGGATTAGCTTAATTTACTTAATTTTGCATGAGAAACCTTCGTTTCAATAAACTGTGGAACACAGTAGATGTGGTCATCACAATTGTGCGTGATCATATTTTTGGTAGCAGAGCGTACCTAGTTAGCGTACCTAGAAATACCTAAAAAGCGTACCTAAAAATAAAATTTTTTTTTTTGTTGAAATCTCGAGGGTATTTGAAGATCCCGAGACGATTTGAAGTACTAAGAAATTGTTCTAGTAAATTCTCGAAGCGAATGTTTCTCACTTGGTGGATCCGATAATAGATAGACACTTATATAATTGTTGTCACATACTAGTGTTTTGATACGAGTTTACTCGCCTAGATGTGTATATTTTTTTTGTGTGTCCGGATTTATTTGACGAATAGTTCGTTCGAAAGTGTGTTTATTAGTACCACATACTAGTGATTTGATACGAGTTTACTCGCCTAGATGTGTATATTTTTTTTTGTGTGTCCGGATTTATTTGACGAATAGTTTCGTTCGAAAGTGTTGTTTATTAGTACCACATACTAGTGTTTGTTCCGAGTCCGCTTGCCTAGTTAAAAAAGTGGAACTAGTTTTAATTATTAGCAGTATTAAATTACGAGTATTATTATTAAAAATAGTTTTGTTTTTGTTTGTTGATAACGGTTTAGTAGTTGATTTGCGAGGTTGACTTGGCCGTGCCGTGTATGCCATATCGTTAATCCTATACGTTTTGTTTATACCGTTATATTGTTAGCCCTTGAAATTGGTAAGTTGCTAATAATTTATGAAAATAGTAGGGTCCGTGTATGTCGTCCGAATTTTAATTGTGTTTATATTATCGTGACGCGACCTATTTCTATTGTTTTTTTTGTTGATGTTTACCACCTTTATATTTCTTTGTTTGCTTTGTTTATTAAACGGAATATAAATGGCTCCTACGAATCCGACCGCCGTATCCAGGGCTGGCATCCAAGGAGCTTTGCGTTGGCTTGCTTGTGCG
The DNA here is from genome assembly GCA_949710035.1 of Crambus lathoniellus. Classification (NCBI taxonomy): domain Eukaryota; kingdom Metazoa; phylum Arthropoda; class Insecta; order Lepidoptera; family Crambidae; genus Crambus; species Crambus lathoniellus. The sequence continues at coordinate 1,066,830 of OX453299.1, read as the reverse complement.
GTCACATTAATAGACCGAGCCGACCGGGTAGGTGCGTTGCTAGCTCGGTATGGCGGGCTGGCAGCTCGGCTGCAAGACCTGGAGCGCCACGCCATGGAGTGTCGCGCGTATTATTTAGAGAACCCCCCAGCTGATGATGCCGTGTCGGAACAGCTGGAGCAGGATGTAGCCCAGGCCTATGAGCTGGCTGACCAGTTCACGGAGGCGGCTGAGAGGGCCCTGGCTGTTCGGAAGGGGGAGCCGGTTTTGAGCGGGGAGGTCAAACCTACCCCGACGGCGTTGCTAGGCCGATTGCCTACATTGGAGATTCCCACTTTTAATGGGGATCTGTCAGCCTGGATGGGCTTCATTAATTTGTTTGACAGTTTGGTGGATTCACGACGGGACTTATCCCCTAGTGAGAAGTTGGCCTATTTGCGCTCCTCCCTGCGAGGAGAGGCCAGCGCGGTAGTCCAGCACCTGCTCATCAGTGACGACAACTACCAGGTGGCTCGCCAGCTTCTGGTTAGCAGGTACCAGAATGTCCGGTTACTGGCGGACACCCACGTGGCCACGATTTTGGCCCTCCCGCGAATCACGCGGGTACACCTGTTACGGAGGGAGTTGCTGAACCCGCTACTGTCAGCGGTCAACTCCCTAAGGCGATTGGACTTGCCGGTGGATCAGTGGTCCTTTGTACTGCTGCACATAGTCCTCGCCAAATTGCCCGCTGAAATGAAGGGGCGTTTCGAGCAGAGGTACGGAGGCGACAGCGCCTCGTATCTCCCGCCCTTCGCGGACCTCCTTCGTTTTTTGGAGGACGAATGTAGGGTGACGGACCACCTGGAGCCCGCCCCGGTTCCAGGTGTTGGTCGTATGGTGGCGGCGAGGGAACAGCCCCGTCGCCCGACCAATCGCTATGCTGCCTTCCAGCAGTCCCCTCCCCCCGCACCGAGTGAGCGGTGCAGGTATTGCAGGGGAGATAGGCACATGGTGCACGAATGTGCCAAATTTAGAGGCCTCCGCCCAGAGGGACGGAGGGCCGTTGCTAGACAGCGCCAATGGTGCTATAGGTGTTTGGGGGGACACATGCAGTCGGCGTGTCCCCAGACCGAGGATTGTCGTCTTTGCGGAGGGAGGCATCACCCCCTCCTTTGTTTGGACCGCAAGGACGCCGGGAGCGACCGGGGTTCGAATTCCTCGCGCACGGGCGGGGGCCCGGCAGCCCGGAACCGGTCCCCTAGAGATTCGGCGGGGCTTAGCCCCCCCGGTCAGTCCCCCCCGGAGAGGGGGAACTATAGGAGAGACGCCCCCGCCACGGGCGGGGGTAGGGGGGTACCACAAGAGTACGCCACGGTGGCGATGGGCACGGGCCCTATTTGCTACTCCCCCCCCCTAATGGAGAGGCCTCGATTGGGGTACTATGCACCGAGGCACGCCCCACACGGGTATTACCCTGCACCTAGGAGTGCTGTTGGTCGGGGCCAGTATGTACCCGATTGGGACCCGCTCGCCCGGTACGAGCGTCCCACATTTGGCGCGCCGACTCAGGCGCGAGGGGGACAAGTACCCCCCCAAAATTTTTAATGGCGCCCCTGTCGGACCCAACCACCCCTCCGGAGCTTGTGCTGTTGCCAACAGCCTCCGTGAATGTTTGGGGACCTAAGGGCAATGTTGTCACGGTGCGTGCCCTTTTGGACTCAGGTGCCCAGGGGTGCATAATGTCCAGGTGGCTTGTCCGACAGCTGGGTCTTTTGCTTGTGCCGCATCACGAAGCGGTACGGGGGGTGGGAGACTCGCGGATCCCTGATCCGATTGGTCGAGTTGAGTTCTCCTTCTCCCCCCACTTCACGCCAAGGCCGAAGATCGGTGCTTCGGCGATAGTATTTGATAAGGTGGTTGGACCACTCCCGCAAGTGCGAGTGCCGCCATCCACGATTGAGCTGACGTCTGGACTGGCTTTGGCTGATCCTTCCTTCCACCGACCGGGCCCAATACACTTGTTGATTGGTGCGGATGTCCTCGGTCGTGTATTGTATGGAAGCAAGCGAGTTTTGCAGACAGCCGATCTTGTCGCCTTGTCCTCGTCGCTGGGTCATGTGGTGATGGGAAAGGTACCACAGACACCAGAGACCCCGTCGGTAGACCGCCAGACCATTGTCGGTTCTACTTTGTCCGACGTTCTCCAAAAGTTTTGGGAGGTGGAGGAACCCCCCACTGCCAAGCGGTTGGATCCGTTAGCCGAGGAGTGCGAATTGTTCTACCAGAACAACACTGGGCGCCTCCTCTCGGGTCGCTTGATTACCCGCTTGCCCTTCTTGGCGGTTCGCCCTCCTTTAGGGAGCTCCCGACCGATGGCCGAGAAGAGATTGTTGTCCATGGAGCGTAGGATGGCCAGGGATCCCGCATTCAAGGAGAAGTATATAGACTTCATGCGGGAGTATTTGGACCTTGGGCACATGTCCATCTCGCAGTTGGACTGGCGTAATGTGGAACATTACTTCCTGCCACACCACGCTGTTTTGAAGACTTCCAATGGGAAGATCCGCGTGGTCTTTGATGGTTCAGCGCCCACGTCAACCGGAGTGTCGTTGAATCAGTGTCTGCATGCGGGGCCGAAGTTGCATCACGATGTCTGTGATGTTTTGACCAACTTCCGCCGGCACGCTGTCGTCTTTGTGGCCGATATCCGCATGATGTTCAGACAGACCGTGATTCACCCGGAGGATAGACGATACCAGCTCATCCTTTGGCGTGAGGATTCCCAGGATCCGATGTTGGCTTACGAGCTGAACACCAACACTTATGGTTTGCGGTCGAGCCCCTTTGTGGCGATCCGTTCGCTTTTGGAGCTCGCAGAGCGTGAACGGCTACGCTATCCCCGGGCATCTGCTCTTATTGAGGGGGGGGCCTTATTTGTCGACGATATCTGCACGGGGGCCTCGAGCTTAGATGAGGCTCTCGTCTTACGTGATGAGCTGATTGCGCTCTTGAGGGCTGGTGGCTATGAGTTGCGGAAGTGGCTGTCTAACTCACCGGACCTATTGGCAGATTTGCCTAAGGACCACCAGCAAGAGCCGCTCCTCTTTGAAAATCCGGAGACTCCAGACATGCTGTCTGTTTTGGGAGTCCAGTATCGACCAGTCCCGGATTTGTTCACATATAGATTGGAACTGCCAGACCCAAAGGTCTGGACTAAACGCACGGTGCTGTCTACTGTAGCCCGTACCTTTGATCCGAACGGTTGGCTCAGCCCTGTAGTGTTTTCGATGAAGTGCTTCCTACAGGAGCCCTGGGCTGCGGAATTGTCATGGGATGAGCCCCTCTCTGGTAGCCTCCTACGAGAGTGGGTGAGGTTCGTGTCATCCCTACCCGACGTCAATCGGGTTTGTATACCGAGGCAAATGCTGCCTTCGGGAAAGTTTAAAGCCTCCCTGCACGGCTTTTGTGACGCGTCCGAAAGCGGATACGCGGCAGCCGTTTACATCCGAACGGTGGATGCAGCAGGCGTTGTCGCCGTACACTTAGTTACGGCCAAGAGTAAGGTCGCCCCCCTTCGGACTAGGCTAACCATTCCGAAGTTGGAGTTGTCCGGCGCCACTCTCTTAGTACGGCTACTCAATCATGTTGCCGACACCTTGGGAAACGGTGTCGACTTGGAGTCGATATTTGCGTGGTCTGACAGCCAGGTCGTCCTTTGTTGGCTGAAGAGTTCAGTCCACACCCTTGAGGTTTTTGTGGCCAACCGGGTCTCACAAATTCAGACTTCAAAGGCCCCGTTGATTTGGCGCCACGTACCGGGCGAATTGAACCCCGCAGATTGTGCCTCCCGCGGCTGCGAGGCGCCTGAGTTAGTGGACCACCACCTATGGTGGAGTCCATCATGGTTGTTACGGCCTGAGCGCTCATGGCCTGCCACCCCGGCTGTGGCCAGAGTCCCAGACCTAGGCATGCGTGTTCACACCGTGGAGACGGTGGCGGCTCCGCAGATGGAGTTTTTGTTAGACCGCTACAGTTCTCTTGATAAGTTGCTCGGCGTGACTGCTTGGATGAGGCGCTTTGTGCGAAATTGTCGCCAGCCTCAGGAGAAATCGTTGTCTCCGGTCCTCGCCCCACAAGAGCGGCAAGACGCTCTGTTGCATTGGTTGCGAGTGACGCAACAGCGAGAGTTTGAACCGGAGCTGAAAGCCCTGCGCTCAAGTAAGCCCAAGTTGAAGGGACCCTTGGTGCGGTTGAATCCCTTCTTGGACAGTACCGGATTGCTGCGTGTCGGAGGTAGGCTCAGACATGCCAACCTGCCGTACGGATCACGCCACCCTTTGTTGCTCCCCAAGGATGGACCGTTAGTTAGACTGTTGATTACAGACCGACATGTAAAGAATGCTCATGCCGGTTGTAATGCTTTGACCGCGCTCCTCCAACGAGAGTTCTGGATTTTGTCAGCGCGGAGAATAATCCGATCCGTTATTTTTCGTTGTCTCCCGTGTTATCGTTTGCGCGCCGATACGATGCAGCCCCAGATGGGTGATTTGCCTGCCGATCGAGTGAACGAATCGATGCCCTTCTCAGGAGTTGGAACGGATTTTGCGGGGCCATTTACCGTTAAGACATCGCGGCTTCGTAATGCTAGAACGGAAAAGGCTTACTTGTGTGTATTTGTTTGTTTGGCCACTAAAGCGGTCCACCTGGAGGTGGTTAGTGCCCTCACCACAGAAGCCTTTGTAGCCACGTTGAATCGTTTTGTGTCTCGCCGCGGAATGCCGTCGTTAATAAGGTCCGATTGTGGAACCAATTTCAAGGGCACCGATAGGTATTTAAAGGAAGTTTGTGAATTTTTGGATAGGAATAATTTTGAGATCGGATCCACACTCTCTCGCAGAGGGGTACGATGGCAGTACTCCCCGCCATCCTGCCCCCACTGGGGAGGGATTTTTGAAGCAACTGTAAAGGCCGCTAAAACTCACCTTCGTCGCGTTATTGGGGAGACGGTCCTCACGTTTGAGGAACTCGCGACCGTATTTTGTAAGGTTGAGGCGGTCCTCAACTCGCGTCCGTTGTGTCCGTTGTCTTCGGACGCGAATGATTTAGAGGCCCTTACGCCGGGCCATTTTTTGATTGGCAGACCGCTTAACGCCTTGCCGGAATATCCTTATTCCGAAGTGCCCTCCAGACGGCTCTCGCGATTTGAATTGCTCCAGCAGCTTACGCAGAGTTTTTGGCGCCGTTGGCATCTGGAGTATTTGCACATTTTGCAGCAACGCGTTAAGTGGTCGGATAGGACGACCCCACCCAAGACTGGAGACCTCGTGTTGGTAAAGGATCCAAACCTGCCGCCCCTCCGCTGGCGTTTAGGACGCATTGTTCAGCTTCATCCGGGGTCGGATGGTGTGCCCAGGTTTGCCGAGGTCCTGGTGGGGGACTCTGTTTTGAAGCGAGCGATCGCTACCCTCTCTCGCCTGCCCTTAGATTGAGTTGGCGGACAGTTTGCTACTGTCCGGGACGGGGAGATGTTCACGCCGCGCGTGATTCATTCATTCACGTTGATTCGTGGGGTCGGCGCCAACCGCCGTCCGCGCGACTTCGCGACCAGTTGGCCGTAAGCAGCCGTGAGGAGCGCCCGGTCCGGGTACGGACTTGTGACCCGTGTGTGTTCGCTTTGAAAAGCGCCGGGAAGTTTTAGCTGCCTATTAGGGCATTGTGTAGTATAAGAGTGTTAGCTGTAAGAGTATCCCATCGGGGGTTGTGTGGAGATCGTTTTGTCAGGCGCGCGCCGGCGAGACAACGTTCAGCCCCCCTGGATTACGGACACTATTTTCTAGTAAGGTAGGATTAGCTTAATTTACTTAATTTTGCATGAGAAACCTTCGTTTCAATAAACTGTGGAACACAGTAGATGTGGTCATCACAATTGTGCGTGATCACCCCCTTAGATTTAAAGCGTTTTGCTGGTCGTCTAGAGGACTGGGAGGGCTTTATTAATATTTTTGATAGTCTCGTACATGCCCGGGATGATTTGACCCAGGGCCAGAAGTTAGCTTATTTATTATCCGTGTTGGAAGGGGAGGCCCTTGAATCGGTTCAACATTTGGCCCCCTCGGATGAAAACTACCCTATTGCTAGGGATTTGATTGCCCGTCGGTACCAGAACGTACGACGTCTGGCGGACAACCATGTGGCCGCCATTTTGAATTTACCCCGCGTTGGCAGCGTGATGCACTTGAGAGTGGCTTTGTTGAATCCGCTGTTGGTTGCCTACAACGCATTAAAAAACTTAAAACTCCCAGTGGGGCAGTGGTCGTTTTTGTTACTGCACATTGTCCTGGGAAAGTTGCCGGACTCTGTTAAGGTCCGTTTTGAGCAGCAGTATGGTGGGGATAGTGCGACTTATCTGCCACCCTTCTCGGACCTCTTGACGTTCCTGGAAGGAGAGAGTAGACTGGCAGATAATTCCTCTCTGGCCGGTCCTATGGGACCCGAACGACCTGTGCCACAGAGTAGGTCCCCCACCGGACCCCCCCGTAGGGGGCGTATGGCCCCTCGCGCGCCCGGCCGCTATGCCGCCGTCCAGGAGACCGCCCGCTGCTTGTACTGTCGGGAACCGGGTCACAGCACGACCCGTTGTGATAAGTTCCTCGACCAGCGCGTCCAAGGCCGCCGAGCGATCGCGCGACAACGGACATGGTGCTACTCGTGCTTGGGCCTGCACATGCAGCGCGAATGTAACCAAGCGCACCCATGCCGCTTTTGTAAGGGCAACCACCATCCCCTCCTCTGCATGAACAGCCCAGAGGGCGGCGGAGCGCCGCAGCGCGTCGCTGCAGGATCACCTCGTATGGGTGGGGGTCTCGGACCCCCCGCGGTGTTTGCATCCCGCAGCAGTTCTAGTGGCCACCAGAGTGGCCCCAGACGCTCTCCGCCACGTTTGGTGCCTCAAACGGGCGGGGGTCCCAGGGACCCCCCCATGGGAAACCGATCCCCAAAGATGGGGATGAGTTATGCGAGCGTTGCCGGAGGTCGTAGAGGCCCCCCGCGACGTTTTGAACCTCGCACGGGCGGGGGTCCCACGGACCCCCCATGGGAAATCGGTCCCCAACTAGGGGGTTCGATTTTGCGAGCGTTGCGGGAGGTCGTAGAAGCCCCCCGCAACGTGTTGAGCCTCGCACAGCCGGGGGTCCCCGGGACCCCCCTTCTGAAATTCGGTCACCGTGCCCCCGCGACTATGGGGCGACGTACACGGTGGATGCTAGGCACCGATTCTCGCCGCCGCTCGCCGAATGCCCGCGTTTGGAGCGGCGCCCGCCCCGTCTTCAAGGGGCCGGGAGATATAACCCGCCTGATACCGGGCGAATTGGACGTAGGCAGTATGTGGGAGAATGGGACCCACTGGATCGCTATGAGCGACCCCCTTACCATGGGGGGACGTCTGGGGACCCCACATACTAGCAATCAACGTGTTTACGGTCGATTGTAGCCACCCCTCCAGAGACCGTTTTGTTGCCCACGGCCTCTGTGCTTGTCAGGGGATTGAATGGCGACCTTGTGGAAGTTCGCGCCTTGTTGGATTCCGGTGCTCAGGGGTGTGTTGTGTCATCTTGGTTAGTTAGGCGGTTGGGCCTCAAGGTGCACCCCCACACGGAAGGCGTGAGAGGTGTTGGCGATGTGAAAGTCCCCGGGTTGTTAGGGCATGTTGACTTCACATTTACATCACGTAATAAGTCCACGCCAGGCATTAAGACCTCGGCGATTGTGTTGGACACAGTTGTTGGCCGTCAACCTTCAGTTGACTTGGGACCGAGTATGTTGTCTTTGGTGTCTGATTCCCCACTCGCCGATCCAAATTTCTTCCGCCCAGGCCCGATTGATGCTCTCCTTGGAGCCGATGTCCTGGGGCGAGTTTTGTTGACGGGGAAGCGAGTTTTGCAGCCAGATGGCTTGGTAGCTCTGCAGACGACACTCGGTACAGTTGTGATGGGCCCTGCTCGCCGCGTTTTGGATTCCCTTGATGAGGATCGCGGTCTTGTTTTTAATGTGTCTCTCTCCGAAGTGGTGCAGAAGTTTTGGGAGGTTGAGGAACCTCCACCAGCCCCGCGGGTCGACCCAGTAGCGGATGAATGCGAGTTGTATTACCAGAATAACACTGGTCGCCTCCGCTCTGGTCGTTTGATCACCCGTCTCCCCTTTCGTGCCGGCCGACCTCCTCTGGGCGAATCCCGACCGCTAGCGGAACGTAGGCTAGTGGCGATGGAGCGTCGCATGAGCAAGGATCCGGTCTTCCGCCAGAAGTATGTTGAATTCATGCGGGAGTATGAGGAGTTAGGGCACATGTCCGTGAGCGATTTGGATTGGCGCTCCGTTGAGCACTTCTTTTTGCCGCACCACGCCGTTTTGAAATCCGGAAAGATTCGGGTGGTCTTTGACGGTTCGGCTCCCACCTCTACTGGAGCGTCCTTGAACCAGTGTCTGCATGTAGGTCCCAAGCTGCACACGGAGATCTCAGACATTTTGACCAACTTCCGGCGGCACCAAATTGTATTTATGACTGACATCCGGATGATGTTCAGACAAACGGTCATCCATCCAGAGGATAGGAGGTACCAATTGATTTTGTGGAGAGAGAGTCCTAGGGACCCCTTGTTGATTTATGAATTGAATACGAATACGTACGGTTTGGCTTCGAGCCCGTTTGTTGCGATTCGTTCTTTGTTGGAGTTGGCCGAGAAGGAGCGCTTGAGATACCCTCGCGCCTCCGCCATTTTGGCCAGTGACGTCTATGTGGATGACATTTGCACGGGCGCCTCATCTGTCTCAGAGGCGATTGTCCTGAGAGACGAACTCACCGCCCTTTTGAAGTCGGGAGGTTACGAGTTGAGGAAATGGATATCCAACTCGCCTGAGGTACTGGTAGGTTTGCCCGAAGAGCACCAGCAGGACCCCCACCTATTCGAAAATGTTGATAATCCCCATGTGGTGACCGTCCTTGGCGTACAGTACAAACCGGTCTCTGACACGTTCACTTATTGTGTGGATTTACGACCACCGAAGGTCTGGACCAAGCGTTTAGTATTGTCTACTGTCGCACGTACCTTTGACCCCAATGGGTGGATTTGCCCCGTGCTGTTTATGGCCAAGTGTTTCTTGCAACGGTTATGGGCTTCGGGTGTGTCGTGGGATGAACCCCTCTCGGACGAGTTACTCCGAGATTGGTCGAGCTTCGTTTCATCCCTCCCCGAGATTAATGAAGTGCATTTGCCGAGGCTATTCCTCCCTTCTGAAAATTGTAAAGTTACTCTTCACGGCTTTTCCGATGCCTCCGAACGTGGATTTGCTGCGGCCGTGTACCTCCGCACCGTTACTGTTGACGGAGTTGTTGCTGTGCATCTGGTGATAGCGAAAAGCAAAGTCGCTCCCCTTCGGACTCGTCATATGATCCCGAGGTTGGAATTGTGTGGAGCTGCCCTCCTAATGCGTTTGTTGAACCACGTATGGCTCACATTAGGTCGATCTATTAAGATACAAGAGGTTTATGCTTGGACGGACAGTCAGGTCGTCCTTTGTTGGTTGAAGGCTCCGGCGCACACCTTGGACGTGTTTGTGGCCAATCGAGTGTCGCAGATTTGTAATTCCGACATCGAGTTGATTTGGAGACACGTGCCGGGAACCATGAATCCCGCGGATTGTGCGTCTCGGGGTTGTGTAGCCCCAACCCTAATTAACCACCCCCTCTGGTGGGGCCCACAGTGGTTGATGCGGCCTGAGTCGGAGTGGCCGCCCTCTCCAGCGTTGTCGAACGTAGCCGTTCCTGATATGCGGGCATGCGTCCTGGAGACTAACCCCGCCGGGGAAAAGGATTTGTTGTTGGATCGGTACAGCTCCTTACAGAAGCTGCTTGGTGTTACCGCTTGGATCAGACGTTTTGCGTACAATTGCAGAAACCCACGCGCGAGGCGTGATTCGTCGGTTCTCACTCCGGACGAGCGTAGGGACGCGCTCTTGTTTTGGGTCCGGAGAGTACAAGCTGATAGTTTTGAGTCCGAGATTGAAATTTTGCGTTTAGGCCGTCGCAAGTTGAAGGGCGCGGTATCGCGATTGAATCCCTTCCTGGACGAGAGTGGGCTTTTGCGAGTCGGCGGAAGACTTCGAAATGCGAACCTGCCGTATGGAGCTCGTCACCCCCTTTTGTTACCTAAGGCCGGACATTTGACTCAACTGATAATAACAGATCGCCATGTGAATGCACAACATGCTGGCTGTAATGCTTTGTTGGCCATTTTGCAGCGTGAATTTTGGATTTTGTCTGCTCGTCGAGCCATTCGCACTGTGGTTTTCCGTTGCCTGCCTTGTTATCGATTGAAGGCCGCGACCATGCAGCCCCAGATGGGTGATTTGCCTGCTGATCGCGTCACGGAATGTAGAGCTTTTGCCGGAGTCGCCACCGACTTCGCCGGTCCCTTTACTGTAAAGGCTTCGAGACTGCGTAATGCTAAAACCTATAAGGCGTACTTGTGCGTGTTTGTGTGTTTGTCCACCAAGGCTGTCCATTTGGAAATTGTCTCGGAATTGTCCACCGAAGCCTTTGTCGCCGCCTTGAGCAGATTTATTTCCCGTAGAGGACTGCCGACATTGATACGTTCCGATTGTGGTACTAATTATAAGGGAACGTGTAATTATCTTAAGGAAGTAGTTAAGTTTTTTGTTGATAATAAAATAGACATTGGAACCACCCTCTCCCGGCGTGCGATAATCTGGAAGTTTAGCCCTCCAGCTTGTCCGACCTGGGGAGGAATTTTTGAAGCTTGTGTAAAGGCTGCCAAGACACACTTGCGTCGCGTGATTGGAGAAACTATTCTCACGTTTGAGGAACTTGATACGGTATTTTGTAAAATTGAGGCCGTCCTCAACTCGCGACCCTTGTGCCCGTTGTCTTCGGACCCGAATGACCTGGAAGCGTTGACCCCAGGTCATTTCTTGATCGGACAGCCCCTTTTGGCTTTGCCTGAACATCTGATTCAGGATGTAGGATCCCATCGTTTGTCGCGATACCAACTTTTGAAACAGATGTCCCAAAACTTCTGGGCACGTTGGTCGATGGAGTATTTGCATATCCTACAACAGCGCGTGAAGTGGACAGATAAAACCTCCCCACCCCAGACTGGCGACCTCGTGTTGATTAAGGATGCTAACCTGCCGCCCCTAGGTTGGCGAAGGGGGCGCATTGTTAAACTCTACCCCGGAACTGACGGAGTTCCTCGTTTTGCTGAGGTTTTGGTTCGAGATTCGGTTTTGAAGAGAGCAGTTAGTGGGCTCTCCCGATTACCCGTAGATTGACGTACCGTTCTTAACGGTCCGGGGCGGGGGGATGTTCGGAAAAGATCGACACTTCTGAACGCATCCCTAATGTCACGTCAAATTGACATTTAGCTGTCACTTGAAGTTGACAGTTCTCTCTTGATTGGAATTCTTGTAAGAAACATGTCGGATTAATTTTGCTGAATTGTTAAAAAAAACGCTCGCGTTGAATATGCCTGGCATATCGAGTTTGAATTGAATCCTGAATTATCCTGTCGATCCCGTGTTGTACGACCAAGATTTTGACGCCATCGTGACGATCGGGCCGGTCGCGGCGTTTTGAAATAAAGAGTGCCACCACACGCGTTGTTGTCGGGAAAATCTATATTAATAAACAGGCCCCGCGTGTGTCGTTGTGTATTGTTGAAGCGCCCAGTGTCTTGGGACCGCTGTGTGCTATTTGTTGTGAGTAAGGTGACGAATTGGTAAGGTCTGCAGAAGAAGAAGGAACTACAGGGGGCGCGCGCCCTCTCTCCGCAGCCCAGGAGACTTTCGACACCACAGAACCGTATGTAAAATCACCTTACTTCACATTAAGTCGCTGTGTATCGCAGTTCAATTGTTCAGTTACATCCCGGCTGAAACCAAGTTTTGTCCGGAGTCTATACTAGTGATACCTAAGCTTCCACTGCGCTATGCCAGCCCCGCGGGTCTAGGCAGGGGTGTACTGAACAATTTTTATTGACTTAAAATGTTCATTTAACTAGTAGCAACACAACATAGGTATTTATTTTCAAATATCTTGCATATTTTCAGCGATATAGAGCATCAAACTTACTAATCAGACAGGGAGCGCGCTATAGAAACGTGACGTCACGTTTCTATAGCGCCATACTCTCGCCATAGAAAATTTCGTTTTAGAAAGAGATAGCTAGAGTCACAATTAAGTAGCTCATAATTCGCTTGTTATAATACATATTGAATTTTTTTTTTCATATTTGTTATTCAATAATGTTATATTTTCGCATGTCATAATTGAATATCTACATTTCAACAACAGTCAAACACCCAAATGGAAATGTTTTGATTTAATCGCCGGTTTTGGTTTCTTACAAATCTTATCAAATGTGTTGGATGTATTGTCATGTTTAGCATGGAAGCTATATTTTTCGAGCGTACAGTACTTATTGCGCTTGTACAGTACAAATATAGGGCAGAGGTACCCTTTGTGGCCACTTTAAGGATTTTTTGACTTTTAAGCACTAAGTACTAAATGGTCTTAGGTATTTAAGATACAAATTATATCTTAAATTATAGATAATTTATCTACCTTGAAAGGTAAAATTTTCAAATTTATAAAAGTAAAATAGTTTTTTTTATATTACACACAATGTGTGAGAGGTGCCAAATGTACCGGTTTTGGCCACTTACTGATAGTTAAACTTTTGTAAGTATTGCGAAAAATCAAAACCAAACCCAGGTAAAATCAATAATTCTAATGCGCTAGAAACCAGTCAATTGCAAAACAACAATTTAATTGTAAAAAACAAAGGTTTATAAAGTATTTCATCCAAAACAAATTTCCTAAAATTTGCATACAAAACATTTTTTTAAACAGAAAATGTAATTTATTGAAATAAAATCTTATGACATTTATAAGGAATTCTAACGATTGTAATTATTACCTTAAAATACCTTATTTTAATTGCCTCCATCAAAAATGGCTAAAAGTTGATTAGAAAACATTTAGAGCAAAAAGTGGCCAAAACCGGTACAGTGGCCAAAACCGGTACGCCTGCCCTATTTAATATTCCTCCCTATACTTAGATGCCAATAACGGTGACGCTGACTATGAGATTAATATCTAAACTGTAAATATGTAATTATGAAAAACGAAATATATTATGTAGCTTATACCGAAAATGATTTGGTGTTGGTTTTCGCACGAACTATCTCCTGAGGATGCCCCGGGTTGGGGCGAAACACGTGTAGACTGTAGAGTAATCTAATCGGTGAAGGTGCAAGGTATATTGCTGTCTTGCTAAATGCAGGTATTGTGCACTGGTATTTTCGTGTGCATGTGCAAATTTTTTGCGGGCGGGCGGGCGGTGTATCTTGCATATTGTGTTTTCTGCGGAAGTAAGTAATATATTATTAGCGTAGTATTTCGTTTTTCACAATGGTTAGGGACTTCCGCCAAGTGAAAACTTGTTATAAACAATGTACCTAAAACATCTAAATATAATAAAAGTTGTCTAGCTATGTGCGTTAAAATATATAATAAGATTCCCAATGAAATGAAAGAGCTAAACAATACCTTTTTAAAAAAAAACTATAAACATGGCTGAATGATATAAATATATATAGTGTTAAGGAATTTATGGACTTAAATAGTTAAATTTACTGACATTCTTTATACATATTAGTGTGAAATTTCTTTTATAGTACAATTAACTACTTTAAATTTTAATTAACTGTATAAATATCTGGACAAATATTTGAAATTATAATAATAATAAATTACTTTAAGATTGATGATATTGTAAGTGTTATGATTTGCATACTATTTCATTAGTGATACATGAGCTCTGTTACTGATTAATGTTACCACCATTTTATACCATGTCTCATGCAAATAAATGATTATGATTATGATTATTATGACGCCTGATTCAATCAAATACTGTAAATATGTAACTTTGAACTTCATCAAAGTCTACGGTAGACTTAAACAATCATTAAGTTGTCTACTGCTTATGCTGATTTTCGATAACATAATCAGCTTTTGCGATTCTATTCAAACGCTAGCTTTTTTTATTGTTTATCTCGAATACGAATCACCTGCGTATGTTGTATGATTTATAAATCCTTTTAATAAAAACTAGTTAATACAAAAAATACAAACGTCTATATATTTGTTGTTATTTACGTCGGTCGGGAAGCTGGCCGGCCTTGTGTCGACACGAGCGGTGGCGCGCACGTGGCCAGCCAGGAAAACGCAGCCACTCGTTACGAGAATGTGACTCGGTGTGTCTTCGCTTTTATATACCTACTTAAGCAAATCAAGAAATTACTATTCAATTTGGTATCTTATATTTTACAAGGATAGTTTTCAAATAAGTTTTAAGTAATAATTTCATAGTTATTTAAATTTTTACATTTTTGCATTCACAATGCAATTTTTATGGTTGAAAAATGGAAAATAAAGTATTTAGAAAAAATCGACCCGTCTCACAACCAGCTCCGATGGGACTCGAACCCACGACCTTTCGCTATCCGAGAGAGCAGTCGCCCGGATAGCGAAAGGTCGTGGGTTCGAGTCCCATCGGAGCTGGTTGTGAGACGGGTCGATTTTTTCTAAAAACTTCATTTTCCATTTTTTTTTAATAATTTCATTTTTATGACAAGCTGTGTTGCCGACTGTACTTAAATATTGTATTGTCATCTAAACCAAACCTGTTTTCAAAATTTCAGCTCAATTGGACACCGGGAAGTGAGTCAAATTAAGCTTGCAAGATTTGTCCCCCACCAACTAACATGGTAAGTTAAGAAAAAGCTTGTAAAAATATACTGAAAAACATTTTTTTTAAGGAACTTAAATCTTCAGCGCTTGCAATGCGTAATTTACACCATTTCCCTACCACATCTGTAACTAGCACGAAGAATGGGCGCTAGAAACTTGTCAACTTAATCAGTTGTTTGTTCTTGATTAAGAAAAGCCTCTGTATATTAACAAGCACCACTTCCTATCGAGGAAAATTTCTAATACCTATGAATCACCTGTGACTGTTGACTATTATTCATGTTAAAAAGGCACACACACACAACACACCTACTTATTAGGAGATTGAAAGCATGCCAGCAATGAGCAAACTCTTACTTTGTACTCCGTACTTTACTAGTAATGAGCATGCTTGTATCGAGTATGCTCAAGAATCAACAGTCATTTGATTTTTAAACATTCTTCCCGGAATGGAGCGTGCTTTAAACATGACTGAACTGAAAACGGGAAAATGAAGTATTTTAGAGAAAATCCACCCGTCTCACAACTAGCTCGGATGGGACTCGAACCCACGACCTTTCGCTTTCCGGGCGACTGCTCTAACCACTGAGCTACGGAGTGTTACGGGAAGCGTCCTCAAGAAGAATACTCCATTTTCCATTTTTCTATTATAAAAATTGCATTGAGAATGCAAAAAAGTAAAAATTTAAATGAGTGAACTGGTTTGATTACATATACCTAAGCATGCTACTATCTATTCGATGGCATTAAATAAGTGGCTGTCAAACATGTGTTGAATTATAGTTCCTTATTCGACCGAAAGAGGCGCTGCTCTGGTTTTCATACGAAATAATTCGATCACGATAACGGTTACCTATAACGACAGTTTTTCATGCTAGGGCTGCCAGCTACGAGAAAATATAGAAAATATAGTCTTCGACATTCATCCGTCAGAGAATCGAACCCAGGACATCAGTGATAGCGGCATCCTGGAAACTGCCCAACAAACAATTTGTGGGTCGCCGCGACGTCGCCATTACGTTACTATCACGGCAAAAGGGCCCACTTTATGCGACTCAGTGTCGTAATAGAGTCATGTAGCCGTCGTATACACCCTTTTAATGTCGTTTAGAGGTTGTATAAAGGCAATCGGCTCTAAGTTGTATTAATTCTAAAATTACTTCAATACGATATTTTAGTACTTTCACGCCCAAATCATCTTCGGGAGAGCGTGTCAAACATCATGGCATCTCTTTCATACGTTTGACAAGTGACAGGACGATGTTTGAGACGCTCCCAAAGATAAGTAGCGTACGAGTATTTGGGCATCAGTCACGTAACTTTCACTTTATTACTATTAAAATGTTTGTTGGGTGGTGGGTACACCACCCGACCACGTATGCCTTTGAATGTCGAGATTGAACACTTTTGAAATCATCGAAACGAATGAGTGCTTTAAAAAGACCCGTTTTGCATTTGGTGTTCCGAAATACCTGATATTTGGTATAAAACAGTAATTTTACAATTTTATGGCCACATTACGCCTTTAAAGATATATATTTTACAACCAGTTCATTTTTAGTAGAACGTTTTTATAATAAGTAAAAATCTTTTAACCAATTAAATTACTATTAAATTTTTAATCGCTGCAGTTAATCATAGATTATCAGATGCGATTGTATATCTATATTGACTTGATTATATTTATTATGTTATATTCAGAAATTATGATATCTAAGCATAAGCTTGCATATGACAGCACATCACAATATATGCAGTACTAGCTTTGCACCCGCGGTTTTGCCCGCGTGAACTACACGACATAGTCCCGTGGGAATGTGGTTTTTTCTGGGACCTATATCACACTCGAGCTCCCAAACTATCCCCATACCAAAATAACGTCGATCCGTTGCTTCGTTTTGACGTGGAAGACGGACAAACAAGCACACTTTCATATTTATATAGTAATATAATATTATTATGGATATAAACCTATCTTATAACGTTTGGATTATGAGCGCGCGTTTGTTGTCCTTTGTACATTTAATTATCAAATTAATTAACCAGTAAAAAAAATTAAGAGTTGAGCTAGATTTTTATGGCTCGTTTAGAGTTATTTATGATTTAGAGTTACACGAAACTACTCTATCGCATTTGGTACCTATTAATATTTTTTTTATTAAAAGTATATATTGTTACAAACATTAAAAATGTCCACCTCAGGAGAAGGGTCTTTGTTTTAATAAAACAATTAATTCAATCAACGTAAAAACATGTATGTACTTCATTACTACACATGATCATCACATATTAAAACAAGTATTCTTGAAAAATAGTCAATGGCAAGAGAAATTCGTGCCCATTATAATTCGCGGTTATATCAGCTTGTCAAAGTCACAGCTGTTTGACATACCTACGATGTATTAGCACAGACTATAGCACCATGTTCTATAGTCTGTAGTATTTTATTCTATGTATTTAATGGCTTACAAAATCATTCGTTACAATATTTTGAATGTATTTTAATATATTTTGAATTTAAATTCGCTTGCTGAAAGTACCCTCAGTGAAAAAAAGGCATAAGTAATCTTACTTTGAATGATCAATTTTATTTTTTTTTAGATGTAAATTTTAAGTTACATACATCAGCAAGAAATAAAAAATATTATGAAACTGTTACTGTTTCACGATATTTTTTATTTCTTGCCGATGTGTGTAAAAAAAGTTACATTTAAAAATATGATAAAATTGATCATTCAAAGTAAGATTACTTATGCCTTTTTTTCACTGAGGGTGCGTTATGTTAATTATTATTTATGTGTTCCCTATACTACATATACTATTCTCAAAATGGACGATGTGTATTGTTAATTTATTCCACGTTAACATAATTTATTATGTAAAACATTCTACGACCACTTATGGTAACAATAAGCAAATATTTGAAATAGTCAATTAAAAACGGAATCGATAGAAGTGATCGATTAAATTCACATTCATTTGTTCAAGATCGTCCATTTGAATAATTGATAAATGTAGCGTATAATATTTGACGATTAATTATGAATAATTTTACATACATATGCCGAAGGCGCGGTAGCTGGTGTGGCTTTTATATTGTAATTTATCAATTGTTATTGACAAAACGTTGTTAATTGTGATGATTTTTATAATTAGCATAATTATACAAAGTTTAATAATAGTAAGCCATGAATACGCTGTGCTAAACTTATGTCAAAATTATCGTCAAGCTCAAAAAAACGCGAAATTAAAAATGACCTCCTATACAATTAATTTTGAGTAAAAATTATATTAATATTATTTGTATATTAAAGAGCATACACTTTTATATATCGTTATCTGCAAACAGAAATAACACGAAATTTAGCACATATTGCTTCGAACGATCCTTGTTGCGTATAATTAAAACTTGTTAGTGATGTAACCGGCCTGATTTAATAACCTTAATTCGATTTAATCGAAATCGATCAATTGAATCAAACGCCAATCACCACGTCTTCGTGCGACCACGCACACTTCGGACCTTCCATATAGTTTTTTTATCCACAACGGTGTACCACTTTGCCTTCATCACACCTGATGTTAAGTTGTGACCTATTATTAGTGTTCACATCAGTTACTTTTAAGGATGTATTTTTTTTATTGGTATGTTTCTCAATGTGTCCACTGTTTGTGTGTCTTATCTAAATAAAATAAAATAAAAAATAAGGCTGAAGGTGGAAGCGCACTACTCCCGGAATCCTAAATCACTGAGGAACTGGCTATCATATCTCTTACTGCCGGAACACAATAATGCTGAAAACATCATTGTTATGGCGTCAGACTTAGATAAGATGGTGGTAGCTAGCCAGGCGGAGTAAGAACAAGTCCTACCACCAACCAAACCGAATACAATATGTACCCCCACTGGAAATCGAACCCGGGACCTGTTGGTCTGAAATCGGTGGTGTGAACCACTAGACCATAGAGGCGGTTTTGAAAAACATAATAACATGTGGCAGTATTATTTATTTATCCCTTATTTTCTTATTTTATGTTTTACAAGGTTTTTTGTTCTGATAATAATGTTGTGCTGTAACATACATAGCCAGCCATAATTATAGCCATTACTAACACACGCTAGTTATTAATAGTAATTGTTCGGAAAAGATCGACGTTTCTGAACGCAACTCTAATGTCACGTCAAATTGACATTAGCTGTCACTTGAAGTTGACAGTGACACTTGATTGGAATTCTTCTTGGAAAAATGTCGGAATAATTTTGCTGAATTTGTTAAAAATCGCTCGCGTTGAATGTGCCTGGCATATCGAGTTTGAATACATCTTAAATTATCTATGTGATCCCGTTTTGTACGACCAAGGTTTTGATGCCATCTCTGGAGTGGCCGGTCGCGGATGCTTTGAAAGATAACCTTTTCTACCACACGCGCTTGTTGTCGAGACACTATATCGTAATAAAAAAAGCTCCCACGTGTGTGTCTTTGTGTATCTATTGTTGAAACGCCCAGTGTCTTGTGAACGCTGTTATTTGTGTTGTGAGTGAGGTCACTAATTGGTAAGGTCTGCAGAAGAAGAAGATACCTGGGGCGCGCGCCCCGTCTCGCCGCAGCCGAGGAGATTTTCGACACCACAGAACCGTATGTGAAACTACCTTACTTAAAAGTCTCTCCGCTGTGTATCGCAGTCCTATTGTTCAGTTACATCCCGGCTGAAACCAAGATTTGTCCGGAGTCTATACTCATGATAGCCTTCCACTGCGCCAATGCTGACTCCGCGGTCTAGGCAGGGGTGTACTGAACATTTCTTGGTAGCAGAGCGTAGTTTGAAGGCCTGAGAGGCCCACGCCAAAACTTTGTATTAATCAGTGCCGTTTGATGACCCAGTCTGGTCCGGACTAGATTAATTTGTACTTGTAAATGGTAATTAACTTGCATTTGAAAAGTAAAGGGCATTCCTTTGTTATTGGTTCCATGTCTTGTAATTAATTGTCATGTATTGAAGTTCCAAAATGTAAACAGATACCTTTCTTTGTTCATAATAATTATTATTTAGTTTTGTCAGCAAACTTGAGTTGTGAATATTGACAAGTTTGTTGCTAAAATAATAGCTAATAAAAGGTTAGCTAATAAGTTTGCACTCAATACTTAGTGAAACTTAAATGATTTGGGACATTGTTTACACATTGAAACTCATTGAAACTTGTGCTTTGAAATAATTAAAATTAACTTGTTGTTGTGTAACAGTATGTTGTGTTGATATCCAAGTGAATTTCAATAGTCAGTGATTTTGAGTGAATTTCAATAGTCAGTGAGTTTTGTTGTTTTCTGATAACCTCCAGATATTTAAGAGTTTGTGTCATTATAAATACTTTGTTGTTGTAATATTGGAATTTTGTGGTTATTAGTAACCTCCAAATATTGGAGATTTTTGTGTTATAGTGAATATTTTGAATTTGTTGTTTTTGTTGATAAATTTGTGACGTTACAATGACGGCCTCCTCTGCCAAAGCCAAAATACGTTCTGAGTTACGGTGGTTAGCGTCTGCAGTCGCATTGTTGGATCGACCTGATAGGACGGAGGCCTTGTTGAACAGATACGTAGATCTGCCCATACGTTTGGCTGTTGTTGATGAGCAGTATGCCTTATTTTTGGAAAGGACTGTTGAGGCCGAGGTGGAAATGCGACAAGAAGTCGGTTTGGATGTGGACCAGTGTTATGATTTTGCGGACAGAATTACCCAGGTGGCTCGGCCTTTGCAAGTGGCAAGAGAGAATGAACCGAGCCCGTCCCCGGTCACATCTAGGAGTATGCCCCCTCTCTTTGCTAGATTGGCCCCCTTAGACTTAAGGCGTTTTGCTGGTCGTCTAGAGGACTGGGAGGGCTTTATTAATATTTTTGATAGTCTGGTACATGCCCGGGACGATTTGACCCAGGGCCAGAAGTTAGCTTATTTATTATCCGTGTTGGAAGGGGAGGCCCTTGAATCGGTTCAACATTTGGCCCCCTCGGATGAAAACTACCCTATTGCTAGGGATTTGATTGCCCGTCGGTACCAGAACGTACGACGTCTGGCGGACAACCATGTTGCCGCCATTTTGAATTTACCCCGCGTTGCCAGCGTGATGCACTTGAGAGTGGCTTTGTTGAATCCGCTGTTGGTGGCATACAACGCATTAAAAAACTTAAAACTCCCAGTGGAGCAGTGGTCGTTTTTGTTACTGCACATTGTCCTGGGAAAGTTGCCGGACTCTGTTAAGGTCCGTTTTGAGCAGCAGTATGGTGGGGATAGTGCGACTTATCTGCCACCCTTCTCGGACCTCTTGACGTTCCTGGAAGGAGAAAGTAGACTGGCAGATAATTCCTCTCTGGCCGGTCCTATGGGACCCGAACGACCTGTGCCACAGAGTAGATCCCCCACCGGACCCCCCCGTAGGGGGCGTATGGCCCCTCGCGCGCCCGGCCGCTATGCCGCCGTCCAGGAGACCGCCCGCTGCTTGTATTGTCGGGAACCGGGTCACAGCACGACCCGTTGTGATAAGTTCCTCGACCAGCGCGTCCAAGGCCGTCGAGCGATCGCGCGACAACGGACATGGTGCTACTCGTGCTTGGGCCTGCACATGCAGCGCGAATGTACCCAAGCGCACCCATGCCGCTTTTGTAAGGGCAACCACCATCCCCTCCTCTGCATGAACAGCCCAGAGGGCGGCGGAGCGCCGCAGCGCGTCGCTGCAGGATCACCGCGTATGGGTGGGGGTCTCGGACCCCCCGCGGTGTTTGAATCCCGCAGCAGTTCTAGTGGCCACCAGAGTGGCCCCAGACGCTCTCCGCCACGTTTGGAGCCTCAAACGGGCGGGGGTCCCAGGGACCCCCCAATGGGAAACCGATCCCCAAGGATGGGGATGAGTTATGCGAGCGTTGCCGGAGGTCGTAGAGGCCCCCCGCGACGTTTTGAGCCTCGCACGGGCGGGGGTCCCAGGGACCCCCCAATGGGAAACCGATCCCCAAGGATGGGGATGAGTTATGCGGGCGTTGCCGGAGGTCGTAGAGGCCCCCCGCGACGTTTTGAGCCTCGCACGGGCGGGGGTCCCACGGACCCCCCCATGGGAAATCGGTCCCCAACTAGGGGGTTCGATTTTGCGAGCGTTGCGGGAGGTCGTAGAAGCCCCCCGCAACGTGTTGAGCCTCGCACAGCCGGGGGTCCCCGGGACCCCCCCTCTGAAAATCGGTTACCGTGCCCCCGCGACTATGGGGCGACGTACACGGTGGATGATAGGCACCGATTCTCGCCGCCGCTCGCCGAATACCCGCGTTTGGAGCGGCGCCCGCCCCGTCTTCAAGGGGCCGGGAGATATAACCCGCCTGATGCCGGGCGAATTGGACGTAGGCAGTATGTGGGAGATTGGGACCCACTGGATCGCTATGAGCGACCCCCTTACCATGGGGGGACGTCTGGGGACCCCACATACTAGCAATCAACGTGTTTACGGTCGATTGTAGCCACCCCTCCAGAGACCGTTTTGTTGCCCACGGCCTCTGTGCTTGTCAGGGGATTGAATGGCGACCTTGTGGAAGTTCGCGCCTTGTTGGATTCCGGTGCTCAGGGGTGTGTTGTGTCATCTTGGTTAGTTAGGCGGTTGGGCCTCAAGGTGCACCCCCACACGGAAGGCGTGAGAGGTGTTGGCGATGTGAAAGTCCCCGGGTTGTTAGGGCATGTTGACTTCACATTTACATCACGTAATAAGTCCACGCCAGGCATTAAGACCTCGGCGATTGTGTTGGACACAGTTGTTGGCCGTCAACCTTCAGTTGACTTGGGACCGAGTATGTTGTCTTTGGTGTCTGATTCCCCACTCGCCGATCCAAATTTCTTCCGCCCAGGCCCGATTGATGCTCTCCTTGGAGCCGATGTCCTGGGGCGAGTTTTGTTGACGGGGAAGCGAGTTTTGCAGCCAGATGGCTTGGTAGCTCTGCAGACGACACTCGGTACAGTTGTGATGGGCCCTGCTCGCCGCGTTTTGGATTCCCTTGATGAGGATCGCGGTCTTGTTTTTAATGTGTCTCTCTCCGAAGTGGTGCAGAAGTTTTGGGAGGTTGAGGAACCTCCACCAGCCCCGCGGGTAGACCCAGTAGCGGATGAATGCGAGTTGTATTACCAGAATAACACTGGTCGCCTCCGCTCTGGTCGTTTGATCACCCGTCTCCCCTTTCGTGCCGGCCGACCTCCTCTGGGCGAATCCCGACCGCTAGCGGAACGTAGGCTAGTGGCGATGGAGCGTCGCATGAGCAAGGATCCGGTCTTCCGCCAGAAGTATGTTGAATTCATGCGGGAGTATGAGGAGTTAGGGCACATGTCCGTGAGCGATTTGGATTGGCGCTCCGTTGAGCACTTCTTTTTGCCGCACCACGCCGTTTTGAAATCCGGAAAGATTCGGGTGGTCTTTGACGGTTCGGCTCCCACCTCTACTGGAGCGTCCTTGAACCAGTGTCTGCATGTAGGTCCCAAGCTGCACACGGAGATCTCAGACATTTTGACTAACTTCCGGCGGCACCAAATTGTATTTATGACTGACATCCGGATGATGTTCAGACAAACGGTCATCCATCCCGAGGATAGGAGGTACCAATTGATTTTGTGGAGAGAGAGTCCTAGGGACCCCTTGTTGATCTATGAATTGAATACGAATACGTACGGTTTGGCTTCGAGCCCGTTTGTTGCGATTCGTTCTTTGTTGGAGTTGGCCGAGAAGGAGCGCTTGAGATACCCTCGCGCCTCCGCCATTTTGGCCAGTGACGTCTATGTGGATGACATTTGCACGGGCGCCTCATCTGTCTCAGAGGCGATTGTCCTGAGAGACGAACTCACCGCCCTTTTGAAGTCGGGAGGTTACGAGTTGAGGAAATGGATATCCAACTCGCCTGATGTACTGGTAGGTTTGCCCGAAGAGCACCAGCAGGACCCCCACCTGTTCGAAAATGTTGATAATCCCCATGTGGTGACCGTCCTTGGCGTACAGTACAAACCGGTCTCTGACACGTTCACTTATTGTGTGGATTTACGACCACCGAAAGTCTGGACCAAGCGTTTAGTATTGTCTACTGTCGCACGTACCTTTGACCCCAATGGGTGGATTTGCCCCGTGCTGTTTATGGCCAAGTGTTTCTTGCAACGGTTATGGGCTTCGGGTGTGTCGTGGGATGAACCCCTCTCGGACGAGTTACTCCGAGATTGGTCGAGCTTCGTTTCATCCCTCCCCGAGATTAATGAAGTGCATTTGCCGAGGCTATTCCTCCCTTCTGAAAATTGTAAAGTTACTCTTCACGGCTTTTCCGATGCCTCCGAACGTGGATTTGCTGCGGCCGTGTACCTCCGCACCGTTACTGTTGACGGAGTTGTTGCTGTGCATCTGGTGATAGCGAAAAGCAAAGTCGCTCCCCTTCGGACTCGTCATACGATCCCGAGGTTGGAATTGTGTGGAGCTGCCCTCCTAATGCGTTTGTTGAACCACGTATGGCTCACATTAGGTCGATCTATTAAGATACAAGAGGTTTATGCTTGGACGGACAGTCAGGTCGTCCTTTGTTGGTTGAAGGCTCCGGCGCACACCTTGGACGTGTTTGTGGCCAATCGAGTGTCGCAGATTTGTAATTCCGACATCGAGTTGATTTGGAGACACGTGCCGGGAACCATGAATCCCGCGGATTGTGCGTCTCGGGGTTGTGTAGCCCCAACCCTAATTAACCACCCCCTCTGGTGGGGCCCACAGTGGTTGATGCGGCCTGAGTCGGAGTGGCCGCCCTCTCCAGCGTTGTCGAACGTAGCCGTTCCTGATATGCGGGCATGCGTCCTGGAGACTAACCCCGCCGGGGAAAAGGATTTGTTGTTGGATCGGTACAGCTCCTTACAGAAGCTGCTTGGTGTTACCGCTTGGATCAGACGTTTTGCGTACAATTGCAGGAACCCACGCGCGAGGCGTGATTCGTTGGTTCTCACTCCGGACGAGCGTAGGGACGCGCTCTTGTTTTGGGTCCGGAGAGTACAAGCTGATAGTTTTGAGTCCGAGATTGAAATTTTGCGTTTAGGCCGTCGCAAGTTGAAGGGCGCGGTATCGCGATTAAATCCCTTCCTGGACGAGAGTGGGCTTTTGCGAGTCGGCGGAAGACTTCGAAATGCGAACCTGCCGTATGGAGCTCGTCACCCCCTTTTGTTACCTAAAGCCGGACATTTGACTCAACTGATAATAACAGATCGCCATGTGAATGCACAACATGCTGGCTGTAATGCTTTGTTGGCCATTTTGCAGCGTGAATTTTGGATTTTGTCTGCTCGTCGAGCCATTCGCACGGTGGTTTTCCGTTGCCTGCCTTGTTATCGATTGAAGGCCGCGACCATGCAGCGCCAGATGGGTGATTTGCCTGCTGATCGCGTCACGGAATGTAGAGCTTTTGCCGGAGTCGCCACCGACTTCGCCGGTCCCTTTACTGTAAAGGCTTCGAGACTGCGTAATGCTAAAACCTATAAGGCGTACTTGTGCGTGTTTGTGTGTTTGTCCACCAAGGCTGTCCATTTGGAAATTGTCTCGGAATTGTCTACCGAAGCCTTTGTCGCCGCCTTGAGCAGATTTGTTTCCCGTAGAGGACTGCCGTCATTGATACGTTCCGATTGTGGTACTAATTATAAGGGAACGTGTAATTATCTTAAGGAAGTAGTTAAGTTTTTTGTTGATAATAAAATAGACATTGGAACCACCCTCTCCCGGCGTGGGATAATCTGGAAGTTTAGCCCTCCAGCTTGTCCGACCTGGGGAGGAATTTTTGAAGCTTGTGTAAAGGCTGCCAAGACACACTTGCGTCGCGTGATTGGAGAAACTATTCTCACGTTTGAGGAACTTGATACGGTATTTTGTAAAATTGAGGCCGTCCTCAACTCGCGACCCTTGTGCCCGTTGTCTTCGGACCCGAATGACCTGGAAGCGTTGACCCCAGGTCATTTCTTGATCGGACAGCCCCTTTTGGCTTTGCCTGAATATCCGATTCAGGATGTAGGATCCCATCGTTTGTCGCGATACCAACTTTTGAAACAGATGTCCCAAAACTTCTGGGCACGTTGGTCGATGGAGTATTTGCATATCCTACAACAGCGCGTGAAGTGGACAGATAAAACCACCCCACCCCAGACTGGCGACCTCGTGTTGATTAAGGATGCTAACCTGCCGCCCCTATGTTGGCGAAGGGGGCGCATTGTTAAACTCTACCCCGGAACTGACGGAGTTCCTCGTTTTGCTGAGGTTTTGGTTCGAGATTCGGTTTTGAAGAGAGCCGTTAGTGGGCTCTCCCGATTACCCGTAGATTGACGTACCGTTCTTAACGGTCCGGGGCGGGGGGATGTTCGGAAAAGATCGACGTTTCTGAACGCAACTCTAATGTCACGTCAAATTGACATTAGCTGTCACTTGAAGTTGACAGTGACACTTGATTGGAATTCTTCTTGGAAAAATGTCGGAATAATTTTGCTGAATTTGTTAAAAATCGCTCGCGTTGAATGTGCCTGGCATATCGAGTTTGAATACATCTTAAATTATCTATGTGATCCCGTTTTGTACGACCAAGGTTTTGATGCCATCTCTGGAGTGGCCGGTCGCGGATGCTTTGAAAGATAACCTTTTCTACCACACGCGCTTGTTGTCGAGACACTATATCGTAATAAAAAAAGCTCCCACGTGTGTGTCTTTGTGTATCTATTGTTGAAACGCCCAGTGTCTTGTGAACGCTGTTATTTGTGTTGTGAGTGAGGTCACTAATTGGTAAGGTCTGCAGAAGAAGAAGATACCTGGGGCGCGCGCCCCGTCTCGCCGCAGCCGAGGAGATTTTCGACACCACAGAACCGTATGTGAAACTACCTTACTTAAAAGTCTCTCCGCTGTGTATCGCAGTCCTATTGTTCAGTTACATCCCGGCTGAAACCAAGATTTGTCCGGAGTCTATACTCATGATAGCCTTCCACTGCGCCAATGCTGACTCCGCGGTCTAGGCAGGGGTGTACTGAACAGTAATAGATTGCTTAAATGCATTTTATTTTCTATTTTTATCAGACTCATATTTTGTTTGTCAAAACTTTCTTACGTCTAAAATATCGCATTTAATTTGCATTTGCAACTGCGATAGACAGACAAAAAACTGTCATAGATTTATGCTAAATATCAATTATAAGAGTATTTTTACTTCTTTTCTAAATACATACTAAATCTGTTAATGTATTATTCCATAAATATAGACAAGAGAAACTAATATACACTGTGAAGTATTATGAACGTATCCTAGTTAAGTTAATCGAGTCACTAATAATAATTATTTATGTTTTCGACAGATCTCTACTTTCGGTAGTTTAACTGACGCTTGGTGCATACGCGACCTATCTGATGTCCTATCATACACGTTGACCTTGACAGATATTCTCTCTAGGTTGTTTTTTTTTATTATTAAAAATATATTATTTATATAAATGCTAATGATAGAAAAACTCTTGACACTATGTAATAATAAGTTTTTTTTTTATGGATAATGGGCTTGCTCTTGGCTTCACACTGAACCTTAGGGTTGAGAAGATAATATATTGGTCAACATTGATTTTTCATCTTGTTATTGCAATTAATGAAAAAATTATGATCTATCGAAGCCATGAGGATTGTGAGGCTGTTAAGGAAATACCTTGTCGCAGCTTTGAAAGTCATTCGTGTGAAGACCTTACATTAAGTAACCACGGCCCCTGGAAAGATGTCGAAACGTCGGAAAAAAATAAAAATTTACCAATATGTATAATATACGCGTGATAGAATGCGTAAAAGAGGTTTTTATTTAAATGATCAGTTCGCGCAGAAATCTAAGATATGCTTACTTAC
This sequence comes from Crambus lathoniellus, assembly GCA_949710035.1. Lineage (NCBI taxonomy): Eukaryota > Metazoa > Arthropoda > Insecta > Lepidoptera > Crambidae > Crambus > Crambus lathoniellus. Next base: position 1,039,146 of record OX453299.1, on the reverse strand, counting down.
GTATATAGTTAGATAAAATGTAAATTTTCAAAAATTTTCACAAATGTTGTTCAGAAATGGCAAATTCAGAAGTAAATCGTGTCTTTTTCTTTTTAATCCAACTTTATCAATCGTGTATCTGGTACTAATAAATAAATAAATAAATATTGGACACCATCACATACATTGTTCCAATACCAAGGTATAGTAGCTTGAGCACTAGTATTTAGGAAATTGGAAACAACGACTGGTATTACCACATACACCCAGACCCGAGAAAATATTGAAAAGTTCGTTTTCAACATTTACCCGACCGGGGATCGAACCCGGGACCTCTAGAGATAGCGGCGGCACCTTGAAACCGGTGCGTACACCACTCGGCCATGGAGGTCGTCATTGAACTCTGGTTTCAAACAAATTTTTATGTTGCTTAATTTTTATGCTGGTAGAGACGCAAAAATCTGTTAGACAGTTTAAATGTTATAGCTAACCTCAATATTGCATTAGACTTTCATTAAGTATATTAATTATCTTCATTTTTTATCTCAAAAGAATGTAATTTGTTCTTGAACGATTATAAAAAGATACAATGCTGACATTCCTATGCGGTGCAGCGCGTACGCAGACAGACACGATTAAATTGTGTTGCACATTTCAATGCAAATGGACCGATTGAAAACCCATAGATCTTCCGAGTGGCGCGTTTAAAATCAATAATAATCATTGGCATGAATAATGGAGTAATTAACGCGGCGCCCGCGTCGGTTTTGTTTCTAGCGTTGTTAGATTGTTGTGTGGGATGCTTGCGTTGCTCCTGAGTTATTTTTTATGTTCATCATAGTCTGAGACGAGCCAGTGTAAGCGCCACATTACATTTTTCTCACGAAGCATTATCGTCAGTAAACTTTTTAACCGCCTCTATGGTCTAAGTGGTTCGGGTTTTTCACCAACTCGTCACGAGAGACTGGACAAACGCGTGTCTAATTGGCGAAACTCAAAATTCACTAAAAAAGCAGTTGCCCGATAGCGAAAGGTCGATTTTTTCTAAATACTGAGTCTGTCCAGTTGGCGATGAATTATTTAATTAAAATTTCACTATCTATTCACGCGTCAAAATCATGGCGTGTCTATTATAGCTGACAAAATAATAAGTGATATTAATTTTGAGTTTTAAGTACCAACTGGACACACATGTGACATACACGTGTGTCTGTCTGCCTGACTGGACAGACCAAGAGGTTCCGGGTTCGATTCCCAGTGGGGGTACATATTGTATTCGGTTTAGTTGGTGGTAGGACTTGTTCTTAGTCCGCCTATGGCTAGCTACCACCATCTTATCCAAGTCGCCATAAAAATGATGTTTTCAGCATTATTGTGTTCCGGCAATTAGAGATACGATAGCCAGTTCCTCAGTGATTGAGGATTCCGGGAGTAGTGCGCTTCCACCTTCAGCCTTATCACCACTTAACATCAGGTGTGATGAAGGCTAAGTGCTACCCCGTTGTGGATAAAAAAAAATTGACATAATTCTTAGAAAACTTACAATAATAACATAAATTGATGTTTCGAAGACATAAATCGATTGCGATTTACCGGTCATTATGGCATAGTTTTGGCGAGGCATGTCTAGTCCAACAGTAAACGTCAATAGGCTGATGATGATGAAATAGACGTTATTAGTGATATTTTGAGCACAAAAATATCTTCTTATTTTTTGTTATTTACAAGGTGTTTTTCCTACCGCGATCGCGAATGATTCCAACGCTGCGCGGACATTAGATAGATATAAATATTGTTTCAAGGAAATCAAGAGCTTAGATCGTTAAGCCTGCGCGGACGCCGCGCCTGATTTATGTGACGCCCGGTACATGAGCAATGGTCGTTTAGCTGCGTCACGGCGACACTTGTACAGTCAACACCAAAGTGACCTATACAGTACTAGGTTTCCAACCGCGGCCTTGCCCGCGTGGACTACACGACGTTATCCCGCGGGAATTTTTCTTGGGATAAAAAGTAGCCTACGTTTCTCTCCAGGCTACAAAGTATCTTTGTTCCAAATTTCAGCCAAATCTGTTCAGCCGTGATTGAGTAACAAACATCCAAATATCTAAACTTGCACATTTATAATATTCCCCTGCCAAGCCTGCTGGAGAATTCTCCCTGTCACACTCCATTGGTTTATTTAGCGACTAAAAGAATTGCATCCGAGACAATGATCGAATCGTCTGCATTAGACGCATAGACTTCGATTAATTGAATTTCTTTAATCAACTTCGAACTTAAGAACAACACTAACATTTTTGAGGTCAAAATTCCTATTCAATTGTGTTAAGTCCAAGTATTTACCATATATTTGCTATGTAAAACTGAGTTATTAGAGTGGGAATAGTCTTAAAGTTAAGTACTTATCTCTGAGAATAATAAACTTTTGATTCCAGTTTACAGCAGGTTATTTCTATTTTATGCGTGCCAAAAACCAAACTTCCATACAGACAATTTTCATGTTTATTTCAAAGGATGTTATTTGAGGACTTTAAAAAACCTTTGATCTGATTTCCAGTCCAAATATTATCATGTTATGTGTCTAAAAAAATTTTTTTTACCGTGAGCAGACTAACAAGTGGCAGGCAAACAGACGATACTCTGGGAGGCGGTACTATAAACCTTGTCCAGACTTTTTTTATTACAGGTCGCACCTTTGTGTTAAAGGCATTCAAAACGAATAGTACTATTATTATTTCAATCGATTGTGTTTTCTATATCGCACTTGACAGCAATAAATAGCCAGCTCCTCTGAGTTTATTAATTTGACCTCTATTGGGATGGAGTTAAGAGCTATCTAAGGATCGGTATTGGTGCAGCCAGTATTTAGAGGCGCCCGCGCCGAATCGTAAGCAAATATCATTTCGAACGCGGCGATATATCAGCGGACCTCATGTGGATAGGTATTTGGGGTTTTTAGGGGTTCTTAGAGAACATCGAAAAACGCTAAAATATTTCATGGTGTTTTTACAAAACCTAACCTATTAGCAATTATTTGGTGTCTTGTTCGTTCGTTTCGTAAGTTTTGCACAACCTTAAATTACTTAGTTATTAAAAAATTTTCATAAAAATTTGGTGATAAAAAGATCTTATCTATTTTTAACTTGAACTTTGTAACTAAGCTAACTTTAAATAACAAAAGTTAGGCTTTTAATCAGTAAGGTTTAATAGTCGTGTCGTTATGGTAGACATTGAATAATTTGAAACTTGTCATTAGATATAATTTTTACGCCATATTATACGGAATTCGTAGCTATTCGTGTTAGACTATCTTGTCTTCTTTTTTTCCGACGATTAGTTACGACACTATATTTATAGCGCGGCTTTGCTTGGCTGGCGCGAAGGTTGCATCCTCTAATTGATTTTGTTGATTTATTAACATATATTTTGTAATGTGTAACGTATATAGGTCAAGGCGAGGAATGCAACACTGCACTCGCTGATCATGATCATTGATAGCTCAATCCGTCACTATTAGAAGCCACCTGTTGTTAGATTGACGTTGATCAATCTGGTCAATAATTTTATTGATTTAAAATCATTGGAATTTAGAAACAGATGAAATCGCTAAACGGCACGAAAACCATTAATAGTAGCCACTTATTTTAATTAAAAATAAAAATATTTATTTTAAAATTCTGGTTTAATATGATGTTGACTAGGGTATGTCTTTATTTTAGCATACAAAAGTAGCAGCGAATTAAGTGTAGTAATTTTGCTTTGCGTTTTAAGGAGTTAAGGTCATAGCTCACTTATACCGCACCGCTCCCACCCAACCAATCTATGAGCAGTCAAATATGGACTTAACGTCGTGCTCTGTAGACGCACTTTAGCTTGCGGCAGGCTCGCTGACCGCGCGCTGTCCGCGCGATATCTGCTATTTGTATATTGTTACTGTAAAGTGCATCTACATATTTGGTTGCTCATACTTTGGTTGGGTCGGAGCTGTGCGTTATAAGTGGGCTATGACCTTTAGAGTGCACTGTGCAGTATGTTTTCGCATAACACGCTTAAGTTTATGAGATAAACTTGCTTGCTTCTTAATACCCATCCAACATCTAAAGGATTTCAGAGTCATATAGATGTCAGAGTATTTAATCAGCTAGGTCAAACAAAGGGCCCGTCGTCGTGTTCATCATGTATGTATATATAAATTTTGATTCTGACCACGAGAATGACCAAATAGCGTAGAGCTGAAATGTAACCATATCTTACCTTTTAACATTTGGCTGCACTCTATGCTCGAGTCGTAACTAACTGTTATATTTCACGCTTGGACTAATTAAAGTGTGTCTATTACGTTAGTCCTACTAATGTTGTAAATGTAAATGTTTAGATTTTTGGATATTTGTTACTCGATCACGCCAAAACAGCTAAATGGATTTTGCTGAAATTTGGGACATAGATACTTTGTTGCCTGGAGAGGAACATAGGCTACTCTATATCACGGAAAAATATCACATTCCCGGGGGATAACGCCGTGTAGTCCACGCGGGCGAAGCCGTGGGCGGAAAGCTAGTAGTATGGAAATTTTTTGATAAAATATGTCGCTTTAGTTTTTCATGCTCAAAGTGACTATCTCATCCTTAGATATGGTATTTTTTGCCATTTTTCGAATCTTCAACTACAATTAGCCTGCCTAGCATACCAACATTATAACACGCGATATGATATAGCACGTCATGCTGTCTTGCTTACACCTTGGTAGGGTAAGCAAGACAGCATGACGTGCTATATCATATGGCGTGATAAAAGCCGCTCATGCTAGGCCGGCTGAAGTGCACCTAGCTTCTTACTTACATGTAGACTGCCAATACTTCAATCCTATTCATATCATGGAATTAGCATGATCTACGAATAGAAGAGAATAATACTATCTTGACAGATGTGGGCCAATCATCATCTCGATTCGTCTAAACTAAACTCACAAACATCGAATCTGGTGACCTTGACGAAGCCTAATCGTAGTGATCCTCGTGCTACGTTTATCGATTAGTAACGATCGCCCATCGTTATCCGCACGAGATCGACGCCTAATCGCCGACGTTTTGCGAATCGGCCCCGGAAACACCTGTCTGCTAATCCAATTAGACAGATCTAGAAAATGCAGTGTTGTTTGTACGTTTCCTGCAGCTAAGGTTCGGCAGGTCAAAATGGTTTGGTAGTTAAGGGAGGGAAGTACACATAAAAAAGAGTTCTTAAAGTCGCTCGTTGATTGTGATTGGAGATTAGTTCAGACCGTGTCTGTCATAGCCGTCTGCTAGTTTTTTTGCTGAGTATACTTAAATATTGTATAGTCATCTAAACCAAACCTGTATACAAAGTTTCAGCTCCATCAGACACTGTGAAATGGGTAAAATTAAGCTTGCAAGACTAACTAACTGACTAACTAACTAACAAACATGGTAAGTTAAATAAAAGCTTGCAAAAATTTGACTGTTGACTTAGTTTCAAAAAGACTTTCAAAATGCATCTCAAGGAGTACTTAATGAACTTACAAAGAGATTAAAACTATAGCACCATATCAAACTGTTACAAAATTAGGTATATCATTATTATATATATAAAATGGCACATAATAGGTAGTTTTTATTAAGTAAGTATTTAGTTTTATTTATTTAGTTTTTTTTTATCGAACAGGACAGAACTAAATCAACTAAAGCTTGAAGCAAATTAATTATTTTAAATATCTATATGAAGCTGGGGTTAATTATATTATAAGTTACGATCTCTCTCACTGGTTTCCACCGAAAATCAGCGTCATGGCTCGCCTTGACACATGCTGAGTGGCAACCATTTTGGCTGCATTTATTGGACTTTATTTTAATGCATAATGTTAGATGTAAGAAAATTTAATGTTTTTTTTTCTCTGTTTTTATCGCTGTGTTGTTTTGTTTATGCACCAAATAAACCATTTCTATTCTATTCTATTCTATTCTAGTTCTATTTATTATTTACATTCAGCCATGTGAAACAAGAATAAGATAATTTTTGACTTTTGTTTTTGCGATTCAGTTTCAAGATTCCTAGCAAAAGAAAACACTTTTCATAATGTCCTTTTAAAGTCAAAGTCAAACTTGTTTATACAATTTAGATTGTTATTTATTTACAATACTTGTGAACGTCATCGGTTCGCAAACCCTACGGCGGGAGACCTTGGAGAAGAACCGGCAAGAAACTCCAAGGGATGTTTTTTTCTCCCTGTTTTATTTCATACAGAGTCGTCAAATTGAAAAATGACCTTAACATAGTATGATTTAGGTCATACTATACTTTATTAGGATTAGGAGATACTTTCCAGTTTAATTGACAGTTTTGTATGGACTATCTGTCAAGTAACAGCTAATGAGAACTTACTTAGACATTGTGAAACAGGCCCTATGTCTTTCTATAGCTTTCTCCACGTCATCTAACAAACGTCGCTATACCCCAACATACTCACGAGTATATCCAAAAGGGTTCAATAGCCCTTTTCTAAACTATCTCGGACGCGACGTAAGCCGATGCCCAATATAATTCTATTAGAGTCGGAGATGGGCATTGACGGAATGAATTCGGTATCTAAAGTAACGGGTACCAAGATACCGGATAGCGCAAGTTTATGGGCCAATAAAACCGTGGGCCCGTGTCCCCGCGGCGGCGGCACCGACAGCACACAAATTAAAAGTAAAACTTACGAACGCGGAATTAACAAAAAAGTAAAAAAAAATAAAGGTAAGTTTAATAATTATGTCTCAAAATAAGTTCGAGTATAAATTAATTTAAATGAAATTTATTATTATTTTTAAATTACTAAATTTGTATGAAAAGTCCATTTTTTTTTCATTTCCGACAAAAAATTCTTGCTGTACGTTGTTCAGCATGATGGTCTGAAGCCATGGTTAAAGTTTTTGCAAGGGTGCCCCTAACACCTTGTATAGTTAATTAACTAAGACATTCTAAGATATTATTAAATTAATTTAAAGTTTTATAAATTTCTCAGGCATAACATAAAAATATAATGTCTTGCCGACTATGAATCCTACAGCTTTGCTATTTAAATATTATGAAAATCAACATTTTTTATGTTTTGTCAACTAGAATTGAGCACTCTAATACCTATTACTCACAAAAAAAAAACCGCCATAAAAACATTTCATTACAAAATTACTTTCTGATTAGCCTTCTAAATTAATTAATTAAAACCCAAAAATCTGAATGTTAACTGAGTTGTGCGCTGTCGGTACATTACGTATTTCGTAAAGAGGACTATAAATTCAAGGTTATTTCGTTATTACAGAGAGATTGTACAACATTTGTGGGTGATAAAGCGCTATCACGTACATAACTCATTCCGCTAGATTTTCATATTTCACACGTTCGGACCGCGGCCATTCAGATGTGGGTCATATATGTTGCTAACTATATCTTTTACAATGTCAAGTTCGTTGGTCACTTATGTCTGACAATATTCCCATATAGATAGATAAGCCCGTAGGTACTGCCTTCATCAAGTTAGGTTTGATTAATAGGAAGGAAGATATTCCTTTGGTTTTCCTTAATATCCGTTACATCCTACCTCTATGCCTCAAGACGAAAGTTTTTGACCAGTGTGTGTTGCCAGTAATTACCTATGGGAGTGAGAAGTCGTTTACTATGGCCTCTTATAAAGGCTCTAGGTCACCCAGCGAGCAATCGAGAAAGCGTTGCAACACATGAAGTACCTTCTCCACTAGTCGCCCTAACACTAAGTTTTCAATACCCTTTAATCTCATCTACTTTAGAAGTACTAAATTTATTGAATTAGGAACACTTAGCAAGATGTTTGTAGTAACTTGATTAATACCTCAAAATTATTAACTAAAAACTGTCACATGCCTTTTATTAGCCTGATTATTTATGGCTATTTAAGGTAAAACTTCTAGAAAAGAAAACTGTTTTTACTTTCTTTTGTGTTTTTTCTAGAAGTCTTGTTTTACGTGTGCACTGTGTAAATCTGAGTTCTTTCATTAACACCAGAAACAAAATATTCTTAAATTAGAAGACTCGGAAATACCTACCTTGCACTCTTGATTTCTTTAGTAAGTTCTAAATGCTGACATGAAGCATTAAAGGGCAATCGCATTAAATGTACATTAAAGTGCACAACTTAATATGTGAGATAAAATATACGACGGCCATTTGTAAAACGATAAAGGATTTATTGAATTAGTGTGTCCTCGTAAAAAATAATGATATCTGTAAATCGTTAATCGGACTCGGCGCACCTTGTGGTTTTTCTTGTAAAGTAGTAGAAACTGCTTTTAGTAAATGTATGTTAATGAATCGACACTTCGATCTAGAAACTAGTCTCCGATTCCTATCTTGATTTTAGTAGAACTAACCATTGGTAATGTCAAAGTTTTTTCATTAAGTTGTTTAAGTAAAAAGATGCAATTTATTTCTTTCCAGTAAAACATTGGTGTAGTACTAGGTTATTTTACCGATTTTTACCACTTGTCTAATTAAGTGCATACAAATAATATGGAGGAGTAAGAAGGATTACAAGGAGTATACATTTTAATCTCGGCAGGTTAAAATTCTCCCCAACCTTTTTTGGAATGAAATTGATTATTTTAAATCTTGAATATACGTTCTGGTTTACAGATTCAAGTTTTAGCAAAACCTAATGAAATCGTTTACGAAATGACTGCATCTACTTGGCACATCGAAAGCTAAGAAGAGGCTATTAATTTTATTTTTATTGAACTTTGCTCATCTCGATGCAACCTCGTAATCTGTTTCAATGATTTCAAATCTTACCTAGATTAAAATTTAAAATACTAACACGTGTCGATACTGAGTTGAGAAACTCTGAAAGATGTCCATTACAGGTGGTAGGTAAAAAAATGTTGGACGATTCATAAGCATTAATTTTATTTAATCTATATGAATAAAAAATTTATGACTATGACTATGACTATGAACAAATTTAAATTATTGTGTTTGTTGTACACACGGCAGCACATTAGACTATACATGTTGACCTTGAGACAGCCTCTATGCCCTACTTAATAAAAGCTGTTATCGCAGTACAACTTTATGTGCCGGCTAGTGTAGGTACTCCTAAAAATTCTCTTCTACCTCTACTGAATGTTATTTTGATGTGTGTTTTTGTAGCGACTATCCAAAGGCTGTACCTACCTAAAGATTATGATAGCAAAACCTATGGCAAAACCTATTCCTAATGGATCCGATGGTTTTTTATTGGTACCTAATGCATTCGTTTTTTATTGGTACCTATGCATTCGTTTTTCGTAATGGACAAAGCAACCGCTCGCTGGTAATTAACTAGTATTTGCTACTAATTACATGAACGATTGGCAAACGCACTCAAATTATCCAATCAGCGCTAAACACCGATAATGATATAAAAACCAATAAGCCTCTATATCCAATAACTCTGTAACTTGCTATTCGACGGTTATTTCAAATTTGGTGTCTGTTTCGACTGCCTTGACACGCAAATTCTAAACTCTACTAAAACTGGTATTTCACAAACTTAAATTTATGGGGCATTAAGCATTCTAAGTTGCCAGTAAATCCGTTTTGGTGTTTTCGAGCACCTCTACTGATCTTCGAATTTCCAATTAATTATCTGATAATGATTGTTATCGCCAAATTCGCTGTTTGTATGTATCACATTTCGTCTAGTCCAAAAGTGGGTAGACGACAAATTAATTACATGTATTAGACCAAAAATCGGTCTACTAATTTGAATGTTTGCGGTAACGCTCCGATCTATACTTGAAGTCAGCTGAACTGGTGATTTTTGTTTCTTTTAGATTTCTGCAGATATGCGTTTGTGGGCTATTGAATTCTAATTAATGTCTTATGGCGCGTCTAAATAATACTAATGTCTTTAGAGAGTCGAAAAATTATGTTTCTTTCTCGCTAATAGGTAGCGGTACATTATTTTTAGATACATTTAGTATTTCAGATATATATTTTGTTTATTTGCTTTTCTAGAATACCTAACGGAATTGACTTTATTTAACTAACAGCTGAATATTGAAACGTCCCTCAATTCTTTAACGGCTACTTAAATGTTTGAGCAACTCTTAAACTCGAAATTCGTATTCTCAAATGCAAATTTTAAGGAAGTGTCAAAAAGTGAACCCTAAATTAAGTTGTGCTCAAACACCACTCAGTGTATAGATCTTATCCTTAATTTTTTTTTTTATGATTCATCTCTGACTTAATATTTTTCTAAGCACTTATGTAGGTATAATTTCAAAGTAAAGCGAGTCACTATACCCTAATCCTATTTTCTTACAGAACCTTTCCTTTAAGTGGTACAGGTTAAGGCATTTTATGTTTTTTGAACAAATATTGTACAATACAATAACAACAGTACTTGACCGGTACTTCGTGTATAAATTGGATGGAATATGAAGTCATTACAGTGCCCAATGCAGTAGAAAACTATGCATGCAAAACGTTGCACCGCTGCCGCTGCATTCGACGCGGCGATTATCACACATCGCGAGGAACTTAACTAGCTATGTGAGAAAAGAGATGAATGTGAACGATAAACTATGGCAAATGTTAAGCTTTATTAATGGAAAAGAGAGGACAGATGATCGTTTTAAGTGTTCTTTAAAGTATACAACGTGTAACCGAATGAATAGCTAAACCAGGGTGCTTACCATCAACTCTTATTGCGGTTTTGTTTAGGACCTAAACTGATCTGCTTCGCTTATTCGTACCACGACAGCTTAATATCAATGACAGCGATTCAGTGATCACAGCCTTCTCTATTGCGTAATGTAATAAATAAATACCTATATAAAATTAAATAAAAAAAGCTTTTTCACTTCTTATGCTCGTAAAGTTCGTGTTTATGTTGCAGTGATCGATCAATGACATTTCACAGCCGCTAAGCTGTCAGGAACCCATATTTGACTTATAACCCGGTCGATTTAACATGTCACCTGCAGGTTATACCCGTCCCTCTCACTCTCCGGGCATGACAGAATCGAGTGAAAGAGACGGGTAGAAGAAATAAGGACACAAATCGTTCTGTCATTCACATTTAGCAATTCATTTGCGATCCCGTTTTTAGAAGGTCAGAGTACGAAAGAAAGCAATTCATTTTAGGAACCTATTCTGCATCGCGCTATTTTTGAATCGCTGTCTTAAAGTTGATGGTAGGCACCCAGCCCCCTTATTATCGAATTCGCCAGTCGAATAAAAAGAAAATGTATGGGATTGACATTAGCGATTGAAATGTCGCATGACAGCTAATGTCAGTCCCATAGATTTTCTTTCTATTCGATTGGTGAATTCGCTAATAGAAAGCCACTTGTCTAGGATGGCAGAAAATCGTAGGTATAGAGACCATCAAACTGAACAACTTTTACTATGGGACCAACTCTGAAATAGCGAAAAAAAAAGCAACTGTTTCATACATTTTAATATTATTTTCGTTGTTTTAATTTTTAGTTCTTTGCATTCACAATGCAATTGCAACGACTTCGTAGCTCAGTGGTTAGAGCAGTCGCCCGGAAAGCGAAAGGTCGTGGGTTCGAGTCCCATCGGAGCCGATTGTGAGACGGATCGATTTTTTCTAAATACTTCATTTTCCATTTTTCATTATTTTCGTTATTAATTTTTATATGAAACTGCTTTTTTTGTTTTTTTGCGATTTCAGAGTTGTTCCCAAAGAAAATGTTGTTCAGTTTGACGGTCCCTATCTACCATTTCTGGTTTAGCTATTAATTCTGTTACACGTTGTATATTGTTATGGAAGTGCTGTAGGGCTCATTGCGCAACAGGTCTATCTATTTATTATTTTAAAGTGAATAATTGAATAACTTAAATACTGCCCATGCGAATAGTCAATCAGTCCATGTACAATTTTTGAGTAACAATTCGTTAAAGTGTTGAATTAGTGAAACTCAATAATTGGCTCCCAAAACTGCTTTTTGTTTTATAGCCCAAACTTTCTAGATAAACTTTACCAGTATTTCTATTTATAAACACTACGAGGGCAATTTGACGAGTCCGGTGACTTTCGAAAGAAAAAACATATGTTTCGGTTAATTCTTTTTTGTTCTTAGACATGAGCTTTTTATCGCTACATTCTTAGTATAAAGTAATTCCAACATTTTTAACCCATCAAAAGATAATTCCTGCAAATGACTGAAAATTTACCTAAGACCTATTTTTTCTCCTCATTCGACGAAAATATTTTCTGTGTAAAGCATTTCTTCAACTTTGGGATGAGGTAATTATGAAAGGTGACTAAATCTGTCGAATACATAGGTTTTGGCTAGAATTAGTAACGTAATTCGACAAAATTTGATTTAAAAAAATATCCTGTGAGGCATTGTAAAAAACTCCTTATTGTGGAACAATTAATAAAAATCAATTAACAAACTGCTTAAAAGGCGGTATCAATCACTAGTTTTGAAAAATGAATTTTGTTGAAGCCAAATAAAACTATTTTGATTTTTTTAAATTAATAAATAAAATAAATATTTAAATATTTTCTTAGAATCACACCAATTATCTAAGCCCATAGTGAATTTCTTAAGAAACTATGTCTTTGTGAACCTGATAACGGATAAATATATACATATATACTTTTTGTTTGTAAATACATACCTAATATACATATAAAACACCCAGACCATGACAAATATACATGTTCATGCACACAAATATTTGTCTTGTTCGGGAATCGAACCCGAGACCTCTGGCGCAGAAGGCAAGTAGCTTACCCCTGCGCCAAATCGGTCATCAAAACAGTTACCTACGTAAAAATATTTATAAACAACAACGATAGTCAAGCTCATTAATTGCACTCTGTAAACAGATTGGCTAGTTTTCCTGCACAAGCAATGACATATTTCTCATTCCGCATAAACAAGGAAAGTGAGGCCGCTTCTTCCCGCTTCCAACTCTAATTTATGTTTATATATGCAGAATCGGACAAAACGGACGGCGTTTACGATCCTCGGAATGGTCCCGAGGTGTTAACAGGAATTTTACGCCCTTAATTATATTGATTTACAAGCCAAATAGACCACACCTTCACTTATCTGGCGAACCATTTGTCTCCGCAGATGAAAGATACCTGGAGGTAGTAAAGATCTCGCTGAACGTAAACGCATTTTTATTCTAATTTGTGAATTAACGGGGAATTTGTAGTTTTATTGGAGCTAATTATTTATGCCTCAATCTTGATGAGTCTTCTTTGATAGATTCTTTTTGCAAGCTGAACCGGTCTAGCGGTTTGTAATTACATAACATCAACGATAAATGCATTTGTAGAGAGTAATCGTTCTTTGGCTCTATCTTAATCTCGTATTTTCACAACAACATTTAATTAATACCTGTCTATTCGATAAATCGTTCAAGTTTGGTTATTTTAGAAAGATAAAGTCGATTTCTATAGTCTTCCTTCATGCCAAAAATGTATCATTATAACGAACCATTATCATTACTAGGCACGCTTGCACTAGCTAAAATTGAGCATTTCTTGTCTGTCCCCGCCAAATATAGAAAGAGAGAAGAAAAAAAAGAAAGTAATATAATATAGTAAAGTAATATAATTTGACCACCGATTTGGCGCAGGGGTAGGCGCCAGTGGTCTCGGGTTCAATTCCCGAACAAGACAAATATTTGTGTGCATGAACATGTCTATTTGTCTTGGTCTGGGTGTTTACTATATATATTAAGTATGTATTTACAAACAAAAAGTGTTTAAGTATATATTTATCCGTTATCAAGTTTTCCATGATACAGTTTCTTAATGAAATTAAAATGGGCTTAGGTAATTGGTGTGAATGTAAGAAGTTATTTATTTATTTATTTATATTATATTCAACTAAAAACACACATAAAACACGAACTACACAGTAAAATAACAAAATGTTGGTTATTTTACTGTGTATTTCGCAATTAATGAGCATAACTATCGTCGTTGTTTATAATGGTGGAGATAACTGCAGAGGTACTTATAAATACTCGTAGTGTTTATAAATCGAAGAACTGGTAATGTTTATCTGAAAAGAATAGAATGGAATAGAATAATCATTTATTTCACTTTGTAACATGGTAAAATACTGCTGTGTAATTAAGAAAAACCACAACATATTACACTAAAAATAGTATGTGGAATTATACAAAATTAAAGATGCTCATTAAGCTTAGGCATTAAGACAAAATCAATTTTATACCGTAAATGGCCCAAACCTCAGCTTTTGCCACAGAAAGTGTGACTCTGATTTTCATGACCAAATAAAGTTAGTAGCAACCTGTTGCTAAGATACAGCCACACAATACCACAAATTATGGAGCAACATTGCTCCAGATTGATTTATTCCACTTGCCACGCAATTATTTCCAAAAAAAATGTCCGTGTACGCGCGCCTTTATAATTCTATAAAAATATTTATTTACTTTTATAATAACCACTATCGATCTGTTTTTGATAATTCCATATCAATCGGAGATAGGAGACTTCTTTAACCATTCTAAATGAGACGCTGTTCCAAAGTATTTATGAAGCTTATACTCACGATAAACTCCCATTTATAACAGAGGGAGCGTTCAGTCCCCTGGCTGCTGCCCAGTCGTCGGTGGACAGTGGACAGATGTAGTTGCGCAACCTCCGCTCTATTAGTCGCCATTCGGGTGACCTGTCGCCTAGGAAGGTCGTCTGGTGATGCCTGCGACCAGTATGGCAACTTATCGAGACCTGATCTGCTAGTGTAGTGTGGATAAGACAGTTGTCAGATTCGTAATTAAATTGTTTGAGTGCTTGACTGTATCTGTGCCTGTATGTAGAGTAGAGGCATGTTTTTTTATCAACAACCATTGTTAAACCAGTCCGTAAAAAATAGGTTAGTTAGTTGGATAGTTGTCATATCGTAATATCGTCCCATGCCCAAATAGCAATATGTTTAACAGATACAGATTTTATTTAACAAAGTTTACTTCAGAAATATCTATTAGTTTAGATTCCACTACAATATTTTGTGCCTCTAATTAGGTAAGAATAACGAAAATTTTGTAAGTGAAATCTATATAAGTAATGATTCGTCTTATCCATGTTAGTCCACCGGTCCAGCATCACGCGTACGCATTTAGCTATCTCTATCTGAAACGTAAACAATCTGGTCTGCGTCGATTTCAACAGAGGAATGCGCGCGCGCAGCCCGCTAATGGCGAATTGTGCCCAGTTGTCACGCCGCGGCCTTGCCGACCCGAAGGACCAACTCATTACGTTTTGGGCTCCAAACAAACTGACAACTCTATTTCCATTTATGGTTTATTCGGTAAATTAGCTACCTAGTTTTAAGCGAACGTTTTTCTTTTACTTTTATAACTATTTGGTTTTCTGCAAGTATTCGTAGAAATATAGAGATATTTACTGTTATAGTGTGGTTATTATGATCACAAAGATATGCCATAAAATGTCTGGCTAAATAATTTGTCATATCGCGAATCATTTAGATGAATCTTGTGAAGATATTAAACAGTTGTTTCTTTGCATTTTAGCCAATATTTAGGAATGCAAACATCATTATCATGAATGCGCTTCTAATACACACACATCTAGTGTGGCCATGGCATTAGAAGTTGTACTAATGAGCACGCACAAGGGCACATTATGTGAAAGTTATCTCAATACGAGACAATAACAATTAGCACCCACGTGCAATCCATTATCATACCTATGTAATAAAGATATAGAAACTATTTTGGTGTCAAAGCACGCGCATTTGTTTGCCATCGATAGGTTTTTAGGTCTTTGATTGCTGAACCTTTGTGGCTGTCATTTACACTAATCTAGCAGTAGAGTCTGAGATTATTGCTTTAATAAAGTTGAAGATAAGTAGGTACTTAAAAAATAATTAATCAGTCGGTACTAACTTCAAGAATCTTTATTAGTAAATACAACTTGTTTAAAAAATATGTAAGTTCGAAAAAGATATTTACTGAATACTATTCGGAATTAAATTCTGTTATGGTCTTTAACAACAATAAATGCTAGCTATAACATATCAGTAAATCACATTGATTACTCTGTGCTGGTATTTTCCTTTTCATTTTTGCGCAGTTTAATTTCAAATTAAGATATACACAACAAACCAATAATTACTCTGGATCATAAATCATGTAATTAAACCGGCAATTTATTTTTCATTTTAATGTTCTAATTATAATCTCATCTTACGTTTTTTCTTTCACATAAAAACTGACATAAGTTGTTAATAACCAGAAATAAATTTTTAGTTGAGTTTTTGAAGGATTTTTAGATTTTTCAATGCATATGTTTTCTATAGATTTTTAACAGATATGATGATGTAGGTTCTCTATACATCATTATCTGGATGTTGATAAGCTTGAACACACACCAATAAAACTTTTTTCCAAAAATACAGGTACTACAGGGTTATTTTGAAACCAGTGGCCAAATTTTAAAGTTCGACTCAGAATCGGTAAGTGAACAACTTTCTCCTAGAAACATAAGTCGAAATACGACAAATTGTTTTGAACTTCCCAAATTTCCCATATTTTTGTGTTTGTGTAATTTATTTATTAGAACTAAATCAATTAATCAAGCAAATCTTAATCAATTTAATTTTTAATTTTTAGATATATTTAGATAATTTGTTTGAATTTCGACAAATAATTTATTTTATTACTGTCATATTATATTATAAGTTTTATTGAAGGCTTCACGCTGCTAAATATATTATAACAGTATGTACATATTTAAGGGTTTCAACCTAGTTCCTATTATGTCATTGTTATTTGTTTTATGTTTTCTTTAATTGGCTGTAACCTGTTTTGTACATCTTTCTAAATAAAATAAAATAAAATAAAAAATAGTAAATCGATGACGTGAGCAGTATGATTTGTATGAAAAGTAAAAAAAGTCATATTTCGACCCATGTTTCTAGGAGAAAGTTGTTCACTAACCGATTCTGGGTCGAACTAAAAAATTTGCCCAGTAGTGATTTCAAAATAACCCAGTATACGCATAAATGGTGAATAAAGTTTGGGGGAGTTCACCGTTGGGGGACGGAGAAGAAGAATTATTAAATTAAATTTTGATGAAACACCCTCTGTGTTCTACAGCACATAATACGGTATTTTACTGATTTTTTTTTATTTCTTTAAAATGTTTTTCGAAATATTAGCTACCCAAAACAAGTTTTCATTTTGAATTATCTTGAATATTTTCAAAGATATAGGACTTCAAACTTTATAATTAGACAAGGACAGGACGCTATCTTAGTGACGTCAGTGGGTTAGTAGCGTCATAGTCACGCCATAGAAGATTTCGTTTTAGAAAGAGACAGCTATAGTCAAAATCAAACAGACTATAATTCTTATTTTAATTTTTTTTAGTTTTTTGCATTCACAATGCAATTTTTATTACAGAAAAATGGAAAATGAAGTATTTAGAAAAAATCGACCCGTCTCACAACTAGCTCCGATGGGACTCGAACCCACGACCTTTCGCTTTCCGGGCGACTGCTCTAACCACTGAGCTACGGAGTCGTTACGAGAAGCGTCGAATTTATCCAATACTTCTTACACGCTGTATAGTCAGCGTTAATTTCATCAATGTGGAGATATTACTACCCTCACACGCGAAAGAAATACCTTTCCAGGTATTTGGCAATCGCTAAAGATGAAATTACTATTGCAACTTATTTTAATTTTTTTTAGTTTTTTGCATTCACAATGCAATTTTTATTACAGAAAAATGGAAAATGAAGTATTTAGAAAAAATCGACCCGTCTCAAAACTAGCTCCGATGGGACTCGAACCCACGACCTTTCGCTTTCCGGGCGACTGCTCTAACCACTGAGCTACGGAGTCGTTACGAGAAGCGTCGAATTTATCCAATACTTCTTACACGCTGTATAGTCAGCGTTAATTTCATCAATGTGGAGATATTACTACCCTCACACGCGAAAGAAATACCTTTCCAGGTATTTGGCAATCGCTAAAGATGAAATTACTATTGCAACTTATTTTAATTTTTTTTTAGTTTTTTGCATTCACAATGCAATTTTTATTACAGAAAAATGGAAAATGAAGTATTTAGAAAAAATCGTGTTAAATTAGTCGTGGGTTCGAGTCCCATCGGAGCTAGTTGTGAGACGGGTCGATTTTTTCTAAATACTTCATTTTCCATTTTTCTGTAATAAAAATTGCATTGTGAATGCAAAAAACTAAAAAAAATTAAAATAAGTTGCAATAGTAATTTCATCTTTAGCGATTGCCAAATACCTGGAAAGGTATTTCTTTCGCGTGTGAGGGTAGTAATATCTCCACATTGATGAAATTAACGCTGACTATACAGCGTGTAAGAAGTATTGGATAAATTCGACGCTTCTCGTAACGACTCCGTAGCTCAGTGGTTAGAGCAGTCGCCCGGAAAGCGAAAGGTCGTGGGTTCGAGTCCCATCGGAGCTAGTTGTGAGACGGGTCGATTTTTTCTAAATACTTCATTTTCCATTTTTCTGTAATAAAAATTGCATTGTGAATGCAAAAAACTAAAAAAAATTAAAATAAGTTGCAATAGTAATTTCATCTTTAGCGATTGCCAAATACCTGGAAAGGTATTTCTTTCGCGTGTGAGGGTAGTAATATCTCCACATTGATGAAATTAACGCTGACTATACAGCGTGTAAGAAGTATTGGATAAATTCGGCGCTTCTCGTAACGACTCCGTAGCTCAGTGGTTAGAGCAGTCGCCCGGAAAGCGAAAGGTCGTGGGTTCGAGTCCCATCGGAGCTAGTTGTGAGACGGGTCGATTTTTTCTAAATACTTCATTTTCCATTTTTCAGACTATAATTCTTTTATTATAAAACAGATTCAAATTATTTTTTCACATTTGGTATTCTTAATTGCAATATTTTTTAACGTCATCATTAAATATCTACATTTAAACAACAGTAAAATACCTTATTGTACATAACATTAAACTCAGCCATTAAATTCATCATCATCATGTCAGCCGAACGACGCCCACTGCTGGGCATAGGCCTCCCCCAAGGATCTCCACAACGATCGGTCCTGCGCTGCCCGCATCCAGCGGCTTCCCGCGACCTTGACCAGATCGTCGGTCCACCTTGTAGGGGGCCTGCCCACGGAACGTCGTCCGGCACGCGGTCGCCATTCAAGAACCTTTCCGCCCCAACGGCCATCGGTTCTCCGCGCTATGTGTCCCGCCCACTGCCACTTCAATGATGCAATCCTTAGAGCGATGTCGGTTGTTTTAGTTCTCCTGCGGATTTTATCATTTCTGATTCGATCGAGCAGGGAAATACCAAGCATCGCTCTCTCCATTGCTCGCTGGGTGACTTTGAGCCTTCTTATGAGACCCATAGTAAAAGACCACGTCTCACTTCCATAGGTCATTACTGGCAACACACACTGGTCAAAGACTTTCGTCTTGAGACATTGAGGTATTTCGGACGCGAATATATGTCGGAGCTTCCCAAACGCTGCCCATCCGAGCTGGATTCGACGAGAGATCTCTTTCTCAAAGTTGGACTTACCTAACTGGACCGTCTGTCCTAGGTAAACATAGTGGTCAACAACTTCGAGTGTAATGTTCCCAACATTAACTGGAGCGGGTGCAACATGGGCATTGGACATGATTTTCGTCTTGTCCATGTTCATCTTAAGACCCACTCTTTGCGAAGCATTACCGAGATCTTCGAGCATTGTGTTCAGGTCTTCCAAGGTCTCAGCCATAAGAACTACATCATCGGCAAACCGTAGATGTGTTAGGTACTCGCCATTGATGTTGATGCCGCATCCTTTCCAGTCCAGCAGCTTAAAAATATCCTCCAACGCAGCTGTGAACAGTTTGGGAGAGATGACATCTCCCTGTCTCACACCTCGCTGTAGTTGGATAGGATTAGAGCTCTGGTTCTGTAATCGGAGCCAATGAACTGGGAGCCATTAAATTAGCGCCCAGTAAACAAAAAAGCCGTGTTCCTTGCAGTATAAGAACAAAATTGTGCCCTGTATCCGTGCATCGTAGCTCAGCAGGTGTCACTGGAAGGAGCTTACAACCTTACAGGCCCTGCAATCCTCTAATAAAGGTATTGACGCAAAATTTCAGATTCAGATTCAGATTTTATTGCAAGTCACAAGTTTTATAAGGTGTTACAATTTTGGATTATTGTACAAGTGACGCCTTGCAAGGGCACCGCAACCATGAGGGGCAACTAAAATTATGCTAAAGCGAGATAGCAATGAGAAAACGACACGCGCGGGAGCGAGACCGATTTTTCAGATTACGCAAAAAAACACAAAATCACTTAGTATTAAAAAACTATAGCGATTTAAAAAAAATGCTTCTATACGATCCTAAATATTATTGGTGTCCTCTAATTAAACCAATTTCCAATAGTATATGAAACGCCATTTAAGAATAATCTTGATATTTCGTATTTTTTAGAGGTATTTTCGGAAAGAAAAAGTGTCGAGGCAAAATCATAAAATCGTGTTTCTGAAACTATACGATTCTAGATAAAGGCATGAAAAAATATATATCTTATTACCAGATTTATAACAACTCTAACCGTCCTATAATTTTATATCAAAAAGTCCATACTTTTTCCGAGTAGCGCCTTCATTACAATAAAATCATTATTAAATTGTGCTCTGTCTGCAAATAATAATGTATTTACATTGTACGTGTGATTTTAAACCACGAGGGTTTCACATAAACGAACAAACACAATATAAATATGCCATACTAGTTTTCCGCCCGCGGCTTCGCCCGCGTTGACTACACGACGATATCCCGCGGGATTGTGATAATTTTCCGGGATAAAAAGTAGCCTATGTTCCTCTACAGGCAACAAATTATCTATGTCCCAAATTTCAGCCAAATCCGTTCAGCCGTTTTGGCGTGATTGAGGTACAAACATACAAACATACAAACATACAAACATACAAACATACAAACATACAAACATACAAACATACAAACATACAAACATACAAACATACAAACATACAAACATACAAACATACAAACATACATACATACAAACATACAAACATACAAACATACAAACATACAAACATACAAACATACAAGCATACAAACATACAAACATACAAACATACAAACATACAAACATACAAACATACAAACATACAAACATACAAACATACAAACATACAAACATACAAACATACAAACATACAAACATACAAACATACAAACATACAAACATCCAAACATCCAAACATCTAAACATCCAAACATTAAACTTTCACATTTACAATATTAGTAGGATTAGTCGCAAATACTGTACATTTCATATTTTGAGACGAGGAAAGGTCGTCGTTATTTATCGTATAGAAATTTTCAATAATCGAAGCTTATGATAGAGCAGATGGTGTCATTTAGTTTGGTTTTAAACGTGATAGCTTTTGATACAATCATTCGAGTTTCTGTGAGTTAAAATCTATTAACAGGAAGATTTGACCATAAGTGTTGGTTTTATAACATTTCATATTACTTTCATTAAACCGGATTCAATAAAAATCGCAACCGGTTTTAAGAAAAATCGAAACCGGTTTGCTGTCAAAATTTTATAAAAAAAACAAATATATTAAAATATCGTATAACAACACCAATAGTGTTTCTCTAACTGTCCTCAAACATAATTTATGACCCCATAAACAAACAGACAGCCTCGGGTAAGGAATTAACCTCAGATCATATAATATTTTAACGCAACAGGTTCCTAAGTATAAGTCCTAAAATATAATTTGCAGTTATTTACGCACTCGTCTGTCGTAATTACAGTTGGATAAAGCTTATGCCCTTATAAGGCTATCGGGTGATCTAGACTGAGAACTGTGCAGAAGGTAAACACCTTCGTTGATCTTGAATTTCATGTATTTGGTATATATTTTACTAGAGAAAAAAAACTTAAATGTGTAAAATTTATATTAAAACAGAAAACGTGTTATTGCCTATGTAAAAAGAGTGGTACTTACATTTGTTTATTTTTTGATGTTTTTATTACTGATTTTCAAGTTGTTGTAACAATTTCTGCTTTTTATATCTGGTCGAAACCACTTTTGACTGGAAAATCAGGCAAAAGTGGTTTTGACCGATATGCTCTTAGTCAAAATCAGTTTTGACTACAAACGTCAGTAAACGAGCGTCTCGCGACAGTAAGCTCATGGCTGCGTAGACATTTCAGAAGTGAGAGTTTGCCTCGGAAGTCCTGTAGAACACTTGATGTTCTTTAAATCATGTCTTAATAATTTTATTTCTTAATATATATTTTTTTATTTGTCTTCATAATTTACCACAATTAGGTACCTATACTTAATGATAATTATATAGGTCAATGGAAAATGTAGCAAGTGATGTCTTCTCTCGCGTTAGAGGCTGACTCAAATAGGTTTCATATGTTGTATCATTACAGCGTACACTTTCTGTCCTCGTCTGTTCTTTAGCTCGGGCTGCAACAAGCTATTAAATACTTATACCAATTGACCAGTTATTTTTTCCGCTAATCGCTGGCAATCTCGCGTTCTCCTATTATCGCGTAAAAGCTTTGCAATTAGACACAAAACACAACAAATTCGCAGTCCACTGCTCACAAATAGTGGTAACGATGAAAAACGCATGTCGGGGAAACGCAGTCTTGCGTCGCGATAGAAAAAACGTCTACCTCTAGTGTTTATTGCAATGGATACTGAAGAAAAATAATTAATCCGCCAGAGAACAGTTAACAAAATGAATACCTAGAAATATCGGTCAAGTGTGAACCGAAGCCCTAGGGTTTGTTTTTGTAGATTAACACACGATTCACATCGCACTCTTAATGACGGCAATTATACAACGGTAGGCTGTATAAAAAAGCCATCGTTCAATTTACATTCCGCTATAGATAACATGCCGGCGAAGTAATCGGACGTGTCAACATGTTCGCTTTTTATTGACTACGATAAAGCAGCGGTGAGCTACCGACATGTGGGTTAAATTAAAGAATTAATTAATTTTGTAGCAATTAAAATATATTTTCGCTAATTTATAACCTTAACGTAGTATTTATAAAGCGATTTTTCTACAAATATAGAGATATCACTGTTCTGTACAACAGTCGAGTATTCAAGCATCGCAATGAGTACCTAAATATCAGACAGCATTACATTGATTGAACTGAAAGAAAGAAAGACAGAAAAATATTTTATTTGGCACACACAATGAGTACACAACACACAAAACAAACCACATAAATAAGTCTATTATTTATTACTTACTTTATTCATATTCATGTAACATTGAGTACCGTAGAGTGATTCCAAAACTGTGCTTAACTCTGTATCAGACCTGATTCTGGAATAAGTAGCTTAAGCGCTTTTGTTACGGATATCAAGGTATTACAATTATACACAAATAATAACACCTAGACATGAATAAAAACACAAATTTTCCTCGTTATGAGAGTTCGTCTGTGTTGAGGTTCGAACCTAGGTAAACATGTTTTTAAAGAAATGAAAACCGTTTGGCCACCAAAAGTTAGATACTACAACTATGAATTGAGAAAATATAATATAATGATCGACTTAAAATTCTACGAATACTTCATATTTCACTTGTTTTATAGCTGTTATCCTAGGAGTTTAAACTCCGAAGGTTGGTCTCCTTGTCCGATATAGATACAGAAGCGAGTTGGCAGCAAACTGGTGGAACCTGTCACATGGTAGCGTGACAGACAATAATGCTTAAGGGTTTCGCAAGAGCTTTTTGCCTGCACTGCTCATCCCGGCCTAACCTCGTTGCAGCACCTCATTAGATGGTAAGTCTTAAGCGCTTGCGAGACTGGTAGGGACCTACTTCGTCATTGTCGCCGCTTCCGTTTCAACACACTCGTGCTTCTGTAAGCTTTTAAGATTGTTGTCGGCTCTGTTCCTGTACATTAAGTATGCCTCAGGTAGAGGCACAAATGTACCTAAATGATAAAGTGGTGTATTAAAATTTTACTTAAACACATCGTTTTATTCAACGACTCGTTGCTATAGGTACTTAAAATACAGTCCGTTTTCTTGCTACCGATGACGAATATCTAATACCTAATTTATACAGGGTGTTATAAATCTCCGACAAAAAACTCTTGCTGTACGTTGTTCAGCATGATGGTGCCCCTAACACCCTGTATATAATCCTCGTGTCACAGTGTTTGTTACCAAACTCCTCCAAAACGGCTTGACCGATTTTTATGTTTTTTTTTATATTCGGTACCTAGCTCTAAAAATAGGACCTCTAATAACGTAAGCTATTTTTTATACCCCTAAAGTGATATGATAAGTGTGGCCCTACCCATTTTCTTATTTTTTTTAAATTACACATTATAACCCTTTTCACCCTTCTACCACCAACCCCCATTTTTAATAGCAATATTAGTATATTTAGAAATAATTTATGTGGCAAAACATAGTTTGCCCGGTGAGATTTGAAGTATAACAATAATTTGAGAACTAAAACAACCGACATCGCTCGAAGGATTGCATCATTGTAGTGGCAGTGGGCGGGTCACAAGCGCGGAGAACCGATGGCCGTTGGGGCGGAAAGGTTCTCGAATGGCGACCGCGAACCGGACGACGTTCCGTGGGCAGGCCCGTACAAGGTGGGCCGACGATCTGGTCAAGGTCGCGGGAAGCCGCTGGATGCGGGCAGCGCAGGACCGATCGTTGTGGAGATCCTTGGGGGAGGCCTACGCCCAGCAGTGGGCGTCGTTCGGCTGACATGATGATGATGATGAATAATTTTAAATAGCAATTATTTCATCATTATCGATTGTCAATTATCTGGAAAGGTATTTCTCTCGAGTGTGAGGGTAGTAATATCTACACATTCATGAATTGAACGCTGACAAACAGTGCGTTAGAAGTACTATTGGATAAATTCGTAGCTTCTCCCAGTAACTCCGTAATTCAGTGGTTAGAGCATTCGCCCGGACAGTGAAAGAGTGATTTCTCTATTTTCAAATAGAGAAATCACTCCGAAATCTTTCACTCAATATTGCTAAAATATAAATCAAGTTACTAAATGTGATACTTACTAATGTGTGTATCCGTTTATAAAAAAGGTATAAGACAATGTGTATTTATTTAAAAATCAAACTAATACTAGGTAGACTGTGGTAACACTGCAGACATTGCCCTAATTTTTACTCCATTACTCTCCTTGGTTTCAGCTGTCAGTCAACATAACATTTTTATGTGCGCCATCTTTTTACTATAAACTCGCTGAAAGTATGGGATAAACGACACTGCTTTTATTCCATACTTCGCATCTGGTTTGGTCTGAACTGGCATATTGAATGTTTGAAGGATAAAATACTTATTGCTGCTGTTTTTTGAACATTTTCCTTTATATTTTTTTTGCAAAATTAGGTACCAAATGCTTTTAAACACGAAACAAAAGAAGTATTCACAAGTTATACTTACTGCCTAATTAAGTTGTAAGCAAATGCTTATTTTCAAAGCAATCTCAAAATCGATTTTTACGGCTCTGTGTTAAAAACCGACTTATGTAACATAAAAAAAATGCTATGCTCAATCCGACGTCTTCGACAAAACTCTCAATAGTGTTCGACAGAATGATTTTACTGTCCGTCCGTCGGTGTATATTGTAAATCTTTCATTCATCATACTTTAATCGAAAATAAGATCAAAAGCTATCCTGCATGAACATCGAGATTATTGAATGAAACGAACGAGACGGGAGACCGGTCGTACGAGTGTGAGAGGGACAGGTGAAGTATTACTGCGCCATTCGATTTCTTTTCAAGATCGATACATTATAAATCTCCGAGATGTTTTTTTACGTTGTCCGGTAAGTACTCTCGTGTCTGAGAGGAGACAGCTCGTGGCTACTGGGTTTTGTGTCGGATTATTTTATTTCTCCAACTATATGTTCGGTTTATCGTCACTTCGCTTTTTATAGCTGCGCAATCGCAATAATACCGTGAACAGATATCTTTTAATACAATAAGCGGGCCGTAAAAAGGTAATGTGACGGGCTTGAGGTATTGTGGGGTGTAAAAATAAGTGCATTGTCTTATGGGACGTAAACGGAGCATTGAGCATTAAGTTATTGATAGGTCGTTGGATCGGCGCGGGCGCAGGCATTCGGGGAGTGGCGCAGCCTTGGCGACAACTTATTGCGAAATGAATTTCTATGTTTATTTGAAGTGTCTCGATTATATGATTTTGATTCTATCTCTAGATTGGACAACCGACAGGAGTCCGATATCTGTTCAACAATTTAAACTTAGATATAACTTAACCCTCTACCTTGTACTTATAAGCCAAAATAGAAGCGTAACTTGTTTATCGGGCTAAGTTTATAATAATAATAAATGCATTTATTTCAGAAACGATGTCCATAGTGTTACCTACCAACTTTACAAACAAAATTTGTGAACACCTGTAGGGATAATTTTTTTTTTAAATTTCCTTATATATTGTTTGACGACCGATTTAGCGCAGGGGTAGGATGCCTGCCTTCTGCGCTAGAGGTCTCGGGTTCGATTCCCGAACAAGACAAATATTTGTGTGCATGAACATGTCTATTTGTCTTGGTCTGGGTGTTATCTATGTATATTAAGAATGTATTTACAAACAAAAAGTAATTAAGCATATATTTATCCGTTATCAAGTTTTCCATGACACAGTTTCTCAATGAAATTTACATGGGCTTAGATAATTGGTGTGAGTGTAAAAAGTTATTTATTTATTGTTTGTTGCTAAAGTATAAACATATTTTGTTCCTTAATAATTACAACATTCATTTATAATGTGATATTCTACAATTCTTTTGAAACTACGCGGTCTGTAGTTAAATACATATATTTGATTTTATTTAATGATAACGAAGACTAAATAATTAAACTTAATTATAGTAGGCTTCCGCAATTTAAGAATTATGATTATGCTTAAATGAAACGACTACTACTATATCGAACTTAATTAATATAACTTAAACCTATAATTAAAAGATTGAAACCAGACCTCACAAGTTGATCGAGCTTGACAAGAATGAAATAAAAGTGGGATGTGACGTCATGGGATGAATACGGAACAACTCAACACAGTCATTCAAAAAAGTTTGTTTTGTTTAATTGAATTCGGATCATCTGATATTCTTACTATTATAGTTAATAATATTTAAAAAATTGTCTTATTTATCTAATTTCAATAATTGGCTTCAAAGAAAGAAGATTACTTTTTAAAGAACGGTCACAAATACTATCTACATAACGCATCAGAACTTTACGAATTCCATTTTTTTTCCTTATTATTACCTCAACTAAGCTATGTTTGCCACAATTAGTTTTTTCTAAAGTTTCCAAATTTTATTTTGTGTAAGTCACTACTTAGGCTACACTACTACGGCTTGTTTTGTTGATTTATAGTAATTAAACTTATGCCCGAATACTCGTACGCTACTTATCTTTGGGAGCGTCTCACACATCGCCCTGTCACTTTAAATGTCAAACGTATGAAAGAGATGCCATGATGTTTGAGACGCTCCCAAAGATGATTAGCGTTTGAGAATTCGGGCGTTAATCTACTATTAATTAAAAAACTGTTATTTTGGCCGAGACCTTTAAAATTTACCTGAATCACATTTCAGCTCCTGCCCAGCCACAGTGATAGAGTCCATCCACAGCGATACAGCCCAGCAGCTGGTTGGCAAAAATTGTGCTTCCTCACTTCCTCAGATGATAATAGAATAGGTAGATGAAGTCATTCCACCTCCTTCAAACAACAACACATGTCAGGAGTAGGTACATACATACATAATATTAGTTGTTAGTTGGTTACAGAGAAAAACTCAACAGTTTTGGAGTTGTTTCATTGCAGAACCGACGCAGAGAACATGACCTAAAATTTTTATTTAAACTGCTCCATAGTAAGATTGACTCGCCTTATCTTTTGAGCAAACTTAATTTTAACACACGACGTAATGCCCGTTTACCTAATAAAACTTTTTATCTGCAAGTTTATAAAAATAACACATCATTCTATACGTAACCATATTTCGAGAATGTGTCGGCTTTACAACGAGATATCCACTAGTTATTCTGATATTGATATTTTCAATCCCAAATTCGGTTTATTTAAATCTCTATTAAACGAAAAATTTGTTGATCAATAGATAAAGTATTATTTACCCTGTTTTCTTATTATTTTATCCATCATTTTCTAAATGTTTTGCTTATTTGTAAGTTCCGTTAAATGATTTCTTTCTTTAGCATGTAAGTCTTTACTATAAACTTTTATAATGATGTGTCAACATGTAGGATTACAATCTAGTACAGATCTAGCTATACTTTAAGTTGATATTGTTATAATATTGATTGTTATCTGTTTTGTAGACCACATAAACAAATAAAATAAAAAATATACTCACGCCTTTTTCCCATGGGGTAGGCAAACACTATGGATCGCCACCTGCTACGACCCTTGCACACTTCTTTTGCTTCTTTTCCGGAGTAGGTACCATACAAAAATCCCGAACCAAAGTTTTAACGGTAGCTGCCCTACATCACTACTGTATAGGTAGGTACTGTATCGGCCATTGATGAATATTAAAATTTAATAAAATCGCTCGCGGTCTCACTCCGACATCGCTATAAAAATGATGAACAGCCGCGATAGTCCCCTCTCACCGGTAATGTATATTTAATTACTGCACATTTTTAATTGGATAAAATAATTTATCGACATGTATCGACTGATTTATTATTGTTTAATTTGTCTGCAGTAGTGGAATTGTTGTGATAAATTCGAGGTCTTGGACAATGTTTACTGGTGTTCGGTGACATTAGTAATAAAAAAACAGTAATTATTATTCAATAACTTACTTTTAAGCTGCATTTGCTTTTCGAGGAAATGTCTTTTCATATTTTTTATTCGTTACAACAAACAGCTGCGCCCGCGCACCATTGGCATCTTTTTGATTGTAACGCATGCGATGCGATAATTAATGGCAACATTACGCGGCCGGTGTTGCCAGCAAATTACCGGTTAATTTCGCGCCATTTATTGGGATCATCCATCATCGGAACTGTTACGCACTTTCTTTACGCAAAACTCGACATTTTGACGGCAGACGATCAAAGGGGTAATCTTCGTATTAAATACAGTTTCTTTTGCTAAACACTTTAAAAGTCTTTAATACTTGTCTCTTTAACATATTCGAAAATACGAGTAAAAGCTCTAGTTATTCAAAATTATACCAGAAAGCTTGGTAACGTCGACTCTGTCATCATTCTCCTTGTCAGGCCAAAAACATTGCATACTGATTTTTTTGTTGTTTACTCATGATCTCAGCAAAGTACAGGGATTGCTACCTACTTGCTTATAATTATAATAAACTATACTTAACTGTAGTAATTTGTTGAGATCCTTACACTTTTAAATCTATTTAGGTACTTTGACAAATCCTTAGGCTAGGTACAGCGTGCTTAAGCTTACCTCACACGTTGCAATATCCGGAGGCCGGTCGTCTTGATAACCGTGTAATAGTGCACGGGCGTAAACACACGGACGGTAACCATCCGCTGACGAAGGGTATCATGGCGGACAGAGAGACATACCAAATCTATCAAGGTATTATTGCTGAATGATATTACCCAGTCTATTTGGCAAATCAGTTCAGTAGGTTACAGAGAGACGTGGGAAGTCTCAGTATCCGGTAGCCAATCGCCTTGATAATCGTGTAATAGTGCACGGGCGTAAACACTCGGATAGTAACCATCTACTAACGCAGGGTGTCATAGCGGACAGAGACACACCAAGTCTAGCACATTATTACTAATCTGTCAATTTGGTAAGTCAGTAGGTTACAGCCTGCTTGCCTTACACGCGCAATATCTGGAGGCCGGTCGTCTTGATAAGCGTTTAATTGCGTTGCGTAACACCCGGACGGCAACCATCTACTGGCGCAGGGTGGCAGTGCGAGCAGAGAGACATAATATCGCGTCCATCATAGTATTAATTAAGTAATAGGCTACAGCCTGCTTATCTCTTATCTCTCTCACACATCACAATATCCAGTACTTCAGGGTGCAAGGAGCACGACCAGAGAAATATCTATTCAACTCATCTCCCGACAAGCTAGCTGTTATTTCTTTGATATTAAGAAATCTTAGATTTTTTGTGCAATTTGTGACGGAAAGTCACAAATTGAATAAAATATATGAAGCCTTTTTGTTAAATCTATAATTGAATCAAAAATATTTTTCAAGCCAAAAACGTACCTACATAGATTCTTACACAAACATATATTGTCCAGGATTTTAATCCCCTTTGTGCAAAATCCCTAAAAACATACAGTTTACTACTTTACACGTCAGCCACCATGGCTGTAATTCGTTCACTCTCTGTTCGATAACCATGCGCTCTGTGTAACTGCCAATCAATTTCATTATCATTATCATGGAGTTAATTATAACCCGCGGGCCACCGAGCATTATGAAGCTCAATTACTGCGTTCGTAACCTGCTCGCTTAATCATTGGTCGGAAATGGCAAAGGTCCAGCCTCTACGTTGTCAAAACTATTAATTAATTGAAAATTAATAAGTTATGATGCCTTTAAACCTTTTTTGGAGACAGTGATGCTAAAATCACTTTAGGTATATTAGTAGAATTTAATTAGTTGATATCTATTGGAGAATTGCGTAGGACTTATGCTATATTGATAACTGGTGGAAGGTTCTTAGTGACACATTACTTAGAGAAAAGCACCGCATGCTCATTGAAATTGCGGGAAACACACAAATTTTAAACAATGCAAGAGAAATTTAAAAACATAATTTAAAAAAAATCTTACAATACCTTTACCGGAGCAGTTCCCGTTCCCGTAGGAATATCGGGATAAAATAAAGCCTATCTTACTCGGGAAGAATGGAGATTGGTAACAGTGAAAGATTTTTTTTTTAATTGGTACTGTAGTGTTTCTGTTTACCCATTACAAACATACGAAATATGAAATATTTTCCCTTTATAATATTAGTATAGATAGATAGCAGCAGTGGCAGAGGGTCCACGCGTTATCAAAAACGGCTTTGCACGTCAACTGCACTTCAACTGCACGTACACTTGACTAATGCGTCATAGGATTACGGCGATCGGGGCCCAGTTGGTGTGCAAAACCGTTTTTGATAACGCGCGGCTTTGACAGTGCGACAACGCTTTCTGTTCCGGTGATAATCTTTGGAACTAAAACAGTTTTCATATGACAGTCTATTTTGACAGCTAATTTCGTATTGTAAGTGGTTCCTCTGTCACGGATGTCACCGAATCAGACAGGATTGTAGGACTATATAGTGCCACAAGCTTTTCTGTTCCGGTGACAGTCGTGACAGAGGAGCCACTTGCAATACAAAATTACCTGTCAAAATGGACTGTCGTATGAAAACTGTTTTAGTTCCAAAGAGAATCACCGGAACAGAAAAGATTGGCACACTATAGGTTTGCGTGGCGTGTGCGTCGTTATGTCATTACGGCAATACGAAGTCAAATGTCAAGACCCAAACGCGATAAAGACGCGCTGCATAGAATTACGGCGATTGGCTCGCTGCTCGGGTTGTTACTTGTTCATAATTATCTAAAAAGATTGTATGTGCTTTCCCAAGTCTTAGACATTCGTTATCCTTATAATTTTCTATTCTAGAAGTAGAAAACTCCTTTGGATGAGTTCTAATAAAAAGGCTAGTTCTCAAGCAGGCGTGTCATTATTATAGCCTCTCACCAGAAAAGGCTACCGGGCTTGAAGAGGCCCAACACTATCGTTTACGGTCTGTAATCACTGGTATTATGAACGAACAGAGCAGGTTATTTTATTACTCTTTCATACTTGTCTAAAAAAATATTCTTTGATAAATAAATTATATATCAAAAGTGCAGTATGCAATTTAAAGCTGAACGACGAGTATCTCTTAGACACGGTATTTTTTTATCATCCCAGATAATTTCAGGGATTATTCTACTCATGAAAACAAACAACTTTTTTCTGGACTTAGGAGTATGGAAATTGGTATGAAGGATACTAGGTCATCATTAAAAATGATCTGCGTAGGCAAAATAAAAAATACCCTAATCGGGTAGAAAGGGGGGGTAATGTTTATAAAGGGTGGGTGGGGGGGTATTGAAGATACGGAGTTTGGATGTTTATGGCTCAATCACAACTAAACGGCTAAATCGATCGGGATAATTGAACTCTGGCCGCGAAAATTTCAATCGGTTTTTTTTAACTCGGGAAAAAGTACAGTTCCCGTGGGATACAGTTTTTTTGTTCACTTTATATAATGAAGCATGGGTCCCGTGACAGCTCATTTTCGTGCAAAGTAAAAATTCTTTATGCATTGGAATAAAACTCAAGAAAATCAGCATCTTACCCATTTTTTTGCATTTTGGTAGTTCAAGAGTAGGAGAATGTCCGAATATTATTCATACGATAGTAGATCCTATTTTTCTAGGTATCGTTACCTTCTTATACCTAAACCACGTGTAGCGTGCTCGGCCTACGATCGATGAGGTTTTGTGACTTTTGCAATGGTCTATCATGGGATTGCTGTTAAAAAATATATCGTGCTTCGGAAGACACGATAAGCCGATGTTTCTGGCTGCATTTGGATTGGTTAGTACACCATAACTTCAATGGGCCCGTGTGGAAGGTCATGGCCCATTCTCCTTATCCATCTATATGAAGGCCTGTGCCCCAGCAGCCCCCGCTGCTGATTAAAATAGATTGATGATGGTACTGATGACACCTTAGAGAATGCCTACCTATCTACCTACTTTCTGACACAAAATTTTGCGATGTAAGTAGTACCTACTCGCGGACGTAGTCGCGGCCGGCCATTCATATTCCTATTTCTACTATACCTACTATTATTATAAATGCGTAATTGTATATGCTCACGTCAAAACGGCTGAACCAATTTTGATGAAATTTGGAATGGAGATAGTTTGAGACAGTGCTTCCGGGTGCTCCTACTAATTACTCCTACTGATAGGAGCCCCGCGACACCCATGTCCTGATGCTAGGAAGGACATAGACCAATTGTAACCGCGGGAATAGGCTCATTCCCATGGTAAAATAAGTTTTAGCTCGGGCAAAGCTGTAGAATGGAATTGGTATTTAAGGCAGTGAGCAAGCATTGCAAGCATTGATAGTTTGAGTTTATGGGAAGGATGATATTTAGAATAGAGACAGTTTAAGGCCCTGGAAAGGATATATTTTACTTTTTACAGCGGGAAATCTCATTGTATGGAGAAATCACTTTAAACGCGGGCTAATTTGGGGGCAGAAATTGGTATTTAAGTAAATAATTTGAGACCCTGGCAAGGATAATAATAGGCTTATTTTACTTTTTACCACAGGACAGTATCATATTCCCACGGGAAAATCAATAAGTAGGTATTATTTGTTTGTCCATCTTTCACGTCCAAACGGAGTAACGTATCTTTGGATTTTTGGTACGGGGGTAGATTGGGAGCTGGGGAATGACATAGTTTATCCCGGAAAATATTACATTCCATCAGAATAATGTCGTGTAGTACACGCGGGCGAAGCCGCGGGCGGAAAGCTAGTTTATTTTATAAAGTGTTATGTACATTTGTTGAAATATTATAATCAATCACAATCATCACTTCTCAATTTAAAGGGACTTTCACGTTTATATAGAATACTGCGTTTAACTTAACTAAATTGAAAACTTAACTATTAATATTTTCGGAAGATCAACAGCAAAATTACAAGAGAAGGTTAGACACATAACAACAGAAAGCCAATTACAGGTCTTCACCAATAGAATTATCCTATGATTTAATTATTATTTATTTCTATCAAGATATTGACTTAGGCCCCAGTACGGAGTACCTCAAGATAGTATGCCGAAGCACCAAAGTTATAAAGTAAGAGATCCCTAAGTACACCTTAAAGCACATTCCATACAATTTCCAATACCAACAACACGAGCCCATGATATACGCCGGGATTCGAACCCAATAACACGCCGCACCTCATCATTACGAGCCGAGATTAATCTCTCGCCAGCAGTTGGTAACGAGTGATGTGAGGGCGGCAGACTTATTGCCTGCACTTACTACCAGTTGACTATAGAACGTCGGGTTAATGGTGGGTTGTGGTTGGCAACTGTCGGGGTGATCGGTCAATTTGTAATGCGATGTTTCAAAGGTTTCGTTTCCCTTTTTACAAGCTTTTTATTAAGGTGCATGTAGTCGTGAAACTATCATTTTTGAGGCCCTAAAACTCATAAATTAGCCTACTGATGAATCCAGAATTAATATACAGGATATTTTTTTTATCAGTGTACAAATTTTTAGGATCGACTCAGAATCGGTAAGTGAACAACTTTCTCCTAGACACATAGGTCGAAATATGACAAAATTTTTTTGACCTTTCATACAAATCGGACTGATCACGTGATCAAATTAGTATGGGAAGTCCAAAAATTTTTGACGTATTTCGACCCATGTTTCTAGGAAAAAGTTGTTCACTTATCGATTCTGAGTCGATCCTAAAAATTTGTGCACTGATAAAAAAATTATCCTGTATATTAAATATTGATATATAAACTTCAATCTGAGCATTTAAAAAAAACATAGTCTTTAAGATACTATTTAAAAAAAAACATTGAAATGAAGCTGTTTTCAACTTGAAATACGCTACTGCTTCTAAACTACAAGTGATATTTTCACGTTTCTTTCAGGAAAAGATTGCTAACTTGTTTATCTTAAAACTGAGCATTTTTCGTTTTAAAATAATACATAGTTTTGACGAAACGTGTGTTTAAGCTGTTTTGGTGCGGGTAGCGGGGCGGGAAAATTAGGCCACTTTTCTATGCCCAAGGTCGTTGGCGATACCACGGGCCTTAACTTGCCATGTTAGTTAGTTAGTGGGGGACAAATCTTGCCCACTTCCCAGTGTCCGATGGAGCTGAAATGTTGTATTCAGGTTTGGTTTAGATGACAATACAATATTTATGTACAGTCAGCAAAAAGCTTGTCATGAAAAAGAAATGTTTACTAAAAACTTTTTAGAAGCTTTTTATTAACTTGCCATGTTAGTTAGTTAGTGGGGGACAAATCTTGCAAGCTTAATTTGACCCACTTTCTAGTGTCAGATGGAGCTGAAATTTTGTATACAGGTTCGGTTTAGATGACAATACAATATTTATGTACAGTCAGCAAAAAATCTTGTCATGAAAATGAAATTTTTACTAAAAACTTATTTTAAGCCATTTTGCATTATTATTATATAGTTTTATATTAACAAACTACTGATGTCTCAGACAGAATAACATTAGGGCCCTTCAACATACATCCTGTTAAATATTTATTACTAGTGGCTGCCCACTGTTTCACTCGCGTGGTTCCCGTTCCCGTGGGAATATTGGGATAAAAAGTATTCTAAGTTTTATTCCAGCCTATAATCTATCTTTGTTGCAAATTTCATCCAGATCCGTTCAGTAGTTTTTGCGTGAAAGAGTAACAAACATCCGCATACATCCATACTCACAAACTTTCGCATTTATAATACCTATTAGTAGGATGTTTTTGTAAAAATAATATTATAGCCCATTAAAAGACTCACTCACTCTAAAAGACTACAAATAGATACCAATAATCAAAGAAGTTGAATCAGACATGAATGATACAAAGAAAAACGTTATTTATATAAGTTAAGTACGATGTAAAAGTATAGGTAGGTACTTAGTAAAAAACGTAACTCAATAAATAAATCGGTCACTC
Source organism: Crambus lathoniellus (assembly GCA_949710035.1). Taxonomy (NCBI): domain Eukaryota; kingdom Metazoa; phylum Arthropoda; class Insecta; order Lepidoptera; family Crambidae; genus Crambus; species Crambus lathoniellus. The sequence continues at coordinate 1,003,289 of OX453299.1, read as the reverse complement.
TTATTACATATCCAAGCAAAAAAATTAAACGTGCATAACTTAACTGCGTAGCTATACATTTTATTCGATTGTCGTGCGTAAGGTGTCTTGTTAATTGGTTATTCGTGACCTGCTAATTATTTTGTTATTATTTTAGTATGAAACAAAAACTTCATACCTATTTTGGTGAACAAAAAGTTTATTCTTAAAATACTTTTAATTGAAATATAACTATTATTATTTAGGGTGCCAATAGTATATTATGATACAAGTGAGCTAAGGTTGCTCATTATACACGAGGCTGTGGGTTGCAGCCCGAGCCGCAGGCGAGGGCGTAAATCAGCCGAGTGTCTAGTGAGTAAGTTGCTCACGAGTTTCATACGCACTTTTTCAACACACTTGCGAGGAATAACAAACACTTATTGAGTACATAACTTAATTACCTATAATAACTTAATATTAGCTAAGGGAAAAAGCGCGCAAGTTTTTTTTTGCACGCGCCAAATGTAAGGTGATTGATTACATACAGCCATACAGCCTACTTCAAAATAATTATAATAATAGTGTTAAATGTTTACATTTGTTTTACAACAAATTATTGTGAATTTTAAATAATTTGATAATAATATACTTAATTATGTTTTTTTGTCTTAATTAGGGACACATTTATTTATTCTAAAAACGTAAATGGATTTTCAGCCGTATAAAACCTCTTTGTTGCTACAAAAAAAGAACTGTACCTATTACCCGGCGAAATTGAAAATGCTCTGTTTACCTGCATATAACTTGCAGTTAGGTACTAACTTAACTTTGTAGGGATACTGTATTACCCGGTTAAATTGAAAAATCTCTGTTTACTCGCATATAATTTGCAGTTAGGTACTTACCTAACTTTGTAGGGATAATTTTATTACGCAACTAGTACTGTAATATTATTATGCACGCGTGTGTTATTGTTCGGTTTATGGCCCTAAGATCGATGTAATAAGGCTCACTTTATGAGCAAGTGTGTTGAAAATTATGTTTATGTACAGTAGCTGTAGCTGATTCGAATTTTTAAATCATAGCAATGAGCGTAAGCTATGAATAGTTTAGCGTAGGTAGGTAATGTTTAGTTAGAGTCAATCGTCATCTATACTTATCTATAATCTATACAAATAAATAAAATTGGAGTGTCTATTTGTAATATTTAAATAACCGTTTTTTACTACATGCATATGATTATATATAATATACATATACCAAAACATCATTTTTTACAATTTTTGTCTGTCTGTCTATCTGTCTGTCTGTTTGTTCTGGCTAATCTCTGAAACGGCTGGACCGATTTTGACGGGACTTTCACTGGCATGTAGCTGATGTAATAAGGAGTGACTTAGAAAACTTTTTATCCCGATATTCCCACGGGAACGGGAACCACGTGGGTAATTTTTTATAAAATTAGCGCAAAACTTTTGCTGCTGCTATGCTATGCCACTTTCTTATTGACTCTATGTTACAATGATAGCTCTTAAAAGAAAATGTTAACTATGGTTGACAAAATGTTGGGTCTTGTTTGTTTAATAAGTACTTAAACATAACTGATGTCCAACCTTTGACTTTATTTTGTTCTTGTTAAGTATTTGATTCATTAAAGAATGAATCACGCAGCACAAAGCAGATCACGTTCGGTAAGTACTAATCAATATTTACAGTTTACAAGATTTGAAAGCTCGAAACAATAAATGTTGATGACAGGGTGCTTGTTTGACAGGTAGCAGTAACCAATATTTTTGTCTTCTGCAGCCTTATTTTGTAAGATCAATTTCTAGTCAACATGAGTTTTCTATTACTTCGTTCAGAGTTTATTCAGAAGAGACTAATAAAAAAATCCGTTAAACAATATCGATCCAAATTAATTGATCTTTGCCATCACAAGTGGAGCACGGGAGATCGCCAGCCTTCCGAGGCATCATCGAAATGTGCCTCGAAAGTGTACGTTTCAAGTTTTTAGAGCGACGTCTCCCGGCCATTTACGTCATACTCCGCATGCCGATACCGCACAAAGAAACGTGAATGAAATGTCTGTGCCACCATTCAGAGGACAACGCATTCCGTGTGCACGCGCACGCGAAAACCAACTTTATAAGTAACTCTATAATGATTATAGTTGTGGTTGTGAAGGCTAGGTGAGTCCTAGGAGCGAGATAGGTGTGCAAGATGGTTGGTCGTGTAAAAACGAGCATTGAGGGGCGTACGGCGAGCGAGTCGCGGCTACCAGGCGCGCAGCTCGCAGAAGTGGTCGGTAGCCGTAATGATACCACTGCCATATAGGGCTCTGATATGAAACCTGCGAGGCAACAACGTGGATGAGACAAAACGAGCTAATATTTTATTATAGTGACTTAACATCAATGCAAAAACCATTGATTTTCCAACGCCTTTCGCATCGACGACGCCGCGACGTGACGTTCCTGTCAGTGTTGTTGTTTTGTGAAAGTGCTATTTGCATTAACTCCATGACCGTTTAATATATTTTTGTAACGACCGAACCCAAAATAATCTTAAGACTAAAACTCTTTTTCCCATTCCCATATTTTTCTAGAATTTACTATTAAAGACGTATTTTTTGCACTTAATTGTAAATATGAAGGAAAACGAATAAAACAACAATACGAGTCATATCCACAGCTAGCGAGCGCGCCGGCCCTCGGCCATCCAGTTTGTCCACTGTCATTAACCCATATAGACCTACCGTACCCTATTCGGTACGGTAATTTCATAAAATTATTTTAACGAACCTGTGGGTAGATCATTATTTGTTTTTTATTGTGGCATTTAGGCTCAAGTGTCAGTCTTATGATAACAATATTACAAACAGGTTACGTGTAGGTGCATTCGAGTTCTAATTTATATTATCTGGCAAAAACGGAAAAAAATATTTACTATGTCTTCAAGAAGGTAAGTTCCACATTATTTATTATAAATTATATTATTTATCACTATTATTGTGAAGTTTAGAATAAAGTAGATGCTATTATAAGAAAAAAAGTTTGGCTAAGATAAATTTTCTTAGGTATTTTCAAACCTCAATTAGGTGTACCGTATATGGTACAGTAGGTCTATGCATACGCTAATTATACTATAAACTGTATTTATTTAGATTTTTGTTGTTTTAGGCCATTGTCGCTTCATTATGTTGCCTAAATTCTTGAGGAAAATGACGATTCTTACTCCGAGGGACAGGATATTGATATGTTTTTGCTTCCACCTGATACCGCCAATGATGAAAAGACTGATGAAGATTCGGGGAACGAAGATGTCGTAGACATAAATAATTTGCCTGCAAACTTGCTTCGAGCTTGCTGCTTCTACACCATCTGAAGAATGTCCGATACGCTCAGCTAGGTCTCGGAGCAAGTGTAGTATTGACATAATAATATGCAGATCAATTGGAACAGCTGGGTTATGGCAAAGACTATTGTGAATGGTGGACTGTAAACTGGTTGGTAATTAAAAGAGGGCTACGTAATGGAAAGGGAAATATATTAGTAATAGCAAAAAAGGCAAAACTCTTAAAGCTAATTTCACACACACACTGACAGATAAAGAATACAAAGCCAAAAACGCCGACATCAGACGTCAAAATAAAAAGTAATTACCTACTACAAAAAAGGTGCGTTATGCACATCGTCCAAACCAAAAAAAAAGAAATTTAGAACAAAAAAATAAGGACTAACTATCCCTTAACAAACACTTAACATACGCCCTTAACATAGGTAAGTAAAACCTTAACATAGGTACGGCCTTTACATAAGTAGGTACAGCCCTTAACATACAGAAAAAAAAACTTTTAACAAAAATCAACTCTTGACAGAAACAAAAATAAAACTAACTATTATTAGTAAGCTATGTTAACCTAACCTAACTGCTAGTAACTATCGGCACTAACTTTTTCAATGGGCGTTTTAGAATTCCGGCGGACGTTTGTATATCAGCAACACGAACGATATTGTCCCGCCCGGGAAATAGAGCCACCACACGTCCTCGCGGCCAAGTACCGCGGGGTAAGTTCCCGTCGGCAATAAGCACCAAGTCTCCAACGGTTATGTTAGGTTCTGAAGCGTTAGAGCTTGATCGTCGGGGCAACAAACTGGGGAGGTACTCTCTCACCCAACGGGTCCAAAACATGTCACTTAAGCGTACTGCAACCCTCCAGTTTGCCCTTGAATTTAAATCTCTATCAGATAATGATGGTGCCGGTATAGAGCGACCAGACGAACTTCCAATTATAAAATGGAATGGAGTCAAACCTTCAGGAGCATCTGCATCGGCAGAGACATGGGTAAGTGGTCGGGAATTAATGAGAAACTCTGCCTCAGCTAAAAGAGTTGTAAGCGTTTCCTCCTTCGGTGCTCGCTCATTCAGAGTGACACGAAGAGCTGTTTTAACGCTCTTGACAAGGCGCTCCCATGCACCGCCCATGAACGGTGCTGACGGTGGGATAAACTTCCACTGAATGCGTTCATTAGCGGCAAAATCACTTATTTCTTGATTGTACAAACATTTAAGCTCACGGCTGGCACCAACGAATGCGGTTCCATTATCTGAATATATTTCACTCGGAGTACCACGACGTGAAACAAATCTTCGCAGACTCATAATGGCTGAATCGGTAGACAGTGAGTTGACAACTTCTAGATGTAATGCTCGAATAACAAGGCAAGTATATAGAGCGACATATCTTTTCTCATGCCTTCTACCGATTGTTACTTGTACTGGACCGAAATAATCTAAACCGACAAAGGTGAAAGGTCTTCTGTGATGTGAAAGTCTAGCACTGGGTAGGTCTCCCATCGGTGGATTAAAGGTGCAAGCACGACGCAAACGACAAAATTGACAATTGTGAGCGACTGTACGCACGGTACTACGCAAGTTCAAAATCCAGTATGCCTGACGTAACTCATTAACAACCGTTTCAGTGTTTGCATGAGCTGCTCGAGTATGGTAATAGTGAGTGAGAAGACGCACGCTCGGATGCTTTCCGTCTAATATAACAGGTGACTTTACTTCATCACTGACATCAGAAACTGCAGAGATACGACCATGAACACGTAGTAGATTATCATTACCGATCTGCGGTGAAAGTTGAAACAGGCGGCTTTGACGAATTAATGGCTGTCGTCTCGTTATACAAGCGATCTCGTCATTGAAAATATCTAGCTGACTTTGACGAAGGATGTGTTTTTCAGCTACGTTCAAGTCTTCGGCCGTCATAGCTTTGGAAAAATCGATGCGATTACGCGAAGTTAGTGCCGTTACAGTAATCGAACAATTTTCAAAAGAACAAATATAACCATTTAATTTGTTTAACTTACAAAGATCAACACCCTGTTTACGCAAACTACGCATTCTCAATATAAAAATGAACTTATGCGCAGTAGCGGTTACACGTACCATTCTAAGCCATGAACTAAAACGAGTTGGATTGGCTGAGAGTGGCAAATTTAAGCTTGATGAGATGATTTGATTTACAGAATGAAAATGAGAACGTGGTGCCAATGATTTCGACTCTAATTTACAGTAGTTTGGGGAGACCTTAGGCTGTTGAGGCCAATCTTGTTCAGAAAGGAGAAACTGTGGACCAGTAATCCAACGTGATGACGACGTTAAGGGTTCCCCTCTTACCCGCGTGGCATCGTCAGCCACATTTAAATTACTTGGGATCCAAAACCAATTGTCTGCATTAGTAAGCTCTAAGATCTCTCCTAACCTATGAGCTACAAATGGCTTGTATGATCTAGCATCGCTGCGGAGCCAACTTAGGACTGTCATTGAGTCGCACCAAAAAACTGTACGTGAAGGCTTATGCCTATGTGCTTCAACGATTGTCTCCGCAAAGCGAGCTGCTATCAATGCGGCTTGCAACTCTAGCCTAGGGATGGACGTTGGCTTTAGTGGAGCAACCCTAATTTTACTACCAATGAGAGCAAGCCGAACTACACTATCTTTATGAATAAACCGCCAGTAAGCTACCGCTGAATAAGCTTCTTCACTGGCATCACAAAAAATATGGAGTTGGCGTTCTGAAATTTCAGATTCACTAAAATCATAGCGACGAGGGAACCTAAGCTCTGAAATTTTTGCAAGATCAGAGAACCAATTAGACCATTCAGACATAAAATCTTGAGGAATCTTATCATCCCAAGCTATACCACGTCTCCATATTGCTTGGAACAGAACGCGCCCTTTTACGACTACAGGTGATAACAAGCCCAATGGGTCATATACTCGCATAATATGAGTGAGAGCTTGTCGTTTAGTGAGGCTACCAGGTACAACAAAATCCTTCTTAAGACCTGTATTTACAGCAATCAAGTCAGGGCCTGGCTGCCACAACAAACCAAGCGTACGTACTGGTGTACCCAGACTACCTATGTCTACTTGAAGCGTGCCTGGTGGCGACTGGCTAAGGTGCAAGTCTTTAGGTAATAAAGCTAAAGCTCCAGGTTCATTGGACACCCAATTGCGCATTTCAAAGCCAGTTTTCCGATGTACCTTCACAATATCAGATACTAATTGCGCGGCTTTCTCAACGGACTCGATGCTTGAAATACAATCGTCCATGTAATGATCATGAACGATTACATGAGCAGCTTCTGGAAACTGGCTTATGAAATCATTGGCATTTTTGTTTTTGATGTATAACGCCGTGAAAGGGCTCGATGCAGCCCCAAAAATCATAGAAGACATTCGATACGTCTTTATAGGCTCTGTAGAAAGGTTTCGCCATAAAAAACGTTGTGCATCGCGGTCGGCCTTTCGGATTTTTACTTGAGGAAACATTTCCTTAATGTCACCATTTATGGCGACACTCTCCTCACGAAACCGCAACAGAATATGAAAAAGGGATTGGAGTAGGTCTGGACCCGTAAGAAGTAAATCGTTGAGGCTGACTCCCTGCGATTTGGCGGCTGCATCGTTTACAACGCGAAGCTTACCTGGTTTGTTTGGGTTAATTACGCCAAAATGGGGTAAATACCAACGCACACCGACAGAATCTGAAGCTGAGCACTCCTCAGCATAACCCTTCTCCAAGGTGTCGTGAATGTTACGCCGGTACCTCTCAGCGTAATCTGGATCACGAGCAAACCGCTTCTCCAACCCTACAAAACGAGAGAGAGCTAAATTATAACTATCGGGAACCTTTAAGTTGTCTGATTTCCACAAAAGTCCGACCTCAAAGCGGCCCTCCGGCAAACGTAAGGCTGTGCGCTCCAAAATTTCTAACGCGCGCTGATCACTAGCGCCACGCATTTCGTGTTTTGTAATACCAATAGAATCTATGCGGTATTGTGTTTTAATTATATCCTCGATTAAAGTGTCACTCTCAGAATCAGAAGCGCACACGTGGTTTACAAAGTGAACAGAATTAGTTTTACTAGAGCTAAAACCAAAGAGAACCCACCCCAAAGCGGTAAGAATAGCGACAGGTTGGGATTTATTACCTTGTCTTGTCTCTCTAGGTACAGATAAGTGCCAATTATCAATGCCTAATATTATGGTCGGTTTAGCATCACAACATAACTCGCCCGCAATATCGGACAGGTAGGGTAAGTTAACAAAGTCGCATTTATTGACTCGTTGCTGTGACAATCCTAAATTGTCGATAGCCCTAGCCTGTTTTATGTCATAAATGTTTGAAGAGTAGCGCCCTTTAATTTGGAAATCAACGTATTGAACTTGTGTTCGCTTTGTTAAACCTCCCACACAATGCAAATCAATTTGACCCGACGGCCCTGCTACTCCGATCTGAGACGTAATTTCGGCGTCAACGAAAGTAGCAGTAGAGCCGTCGTCGAGCAAGGCGTGTGTGTCTACAGTACCTCTAGGGCCTGACACGGTTACCGCGACGATTTTTAACAGAGGTCTATGCGATTCGCAACTGTTTCTGAACGTCGTGTGTGCTGTTAATTCCGACGGTGGAGGCAGCGACTGCGATGATTGCATACTCGACTCTTCGACTACTTGTACTTGAGCTACGGTGCGAACGAAGTTTGGATCATGGAGTAGTTTGTGATGTCTTTTAGAACAACCACTTTTAATGCAAACTCCTTTCGCACGACATGTAGCGTAACTGTGTGCGCCTTTTTTCAAGCATTTTTGACATAATTTATTCTCCTTGACAAAACGCCACTTGTCATCTAATGATAATGACAAGAACTTGTCACAACAAATCAAAGTATGGGAATTTTTGCAAAGTAAACAAATTTGTTTTGGTATAAATTTTGATGAATTTTCAGCCGAAGTGAAAAGCGACGAATCGTGGTGCGGCGAAAAATCAGATGCCTGCAGCATCTGAAGTGAAGACTCGGAATGTTGCGGGTGCTTGTGTTCCAGCTCATTGCATGCCTCGACCGCGTTCACACGTTCAAACTTCTTCTGCCTGTCGAAGTTAACAAAGGACATGTTAGAACTATCTACTAAGCCGAATTTAGCTTGCACTTCAACCTCACGGGCCAAAAACTCTGCAAACATCTCGAGTTTACTTTGCCCACTAAACTCAAAAGTGGTAGCGAAGTCGTACCATCTACTTTTCATAACAGTAGTTAACTTTGACAAAACTGCGTTGAAAAATTCTGGTGATTTTAAGTAATCCTCACCGTCTAAGAGACGCAGAGTCTCTGTGCAGTTACGAACTTTACTGGCGAAAATTACTAAGTCTCTATCATGAGTTAATCTAGGTAAAGACCTTACTGAGTGAAGTTCCTGTAAAATAATCAAATCTGAACGCCCAAATCGAACCTGTAGTGCACGCATCACAACATCAGGAGTCCGCGCAGTTACTAAAAGCTTATCCACTGCCTCACGCGCGGGACCCTGTAATGCGCAGCTCAGGCGCGCCAAATTTTCTGTAGGTGTATAAGTTAACGAAGTATCCTGGAAAATACGGCTAAAGGATAGCCACTCCGTAGGGGACTTCCCATCGAAATTGGGTAGTTTTATTTTAGGCCCCTTCGGGTGACTAACTATCTTATCCGTTAACTTATCTACCGCTGACACTAAAGCGGTAATCGGTTCTACGATAGAAATAGCAGGGGGGTTATCAATCGTAGTTTGCGGGCGCGGAAAAAGTGATTTATTGAGAGGTTGAATATAATTGTTATTATTACCTTCTAACCACTTGCCCACAATGCTGCTACGGCTGACGGTACTGCCTGATCGGCTGCCCCTGGTGCTCTGTGCTTCAATTTGAGCTAATTTTGCCTCATGCTCCTTGATGACTGCTTCCCGTTCAGCACGATGGCGTATTTCCGCTGCCTCTATTTCAGCGAGGCGACGCGCGTACTCTGCTTCCGCTTCCAGTTTTCTGGCACGCACTGTGGCTGATGAGCGGCTGCTGGTCGCTGTGCCCTGAGCACTGACTGGTTTCGATGGCACCTTGGACACCGGTGCATCAACTACGCCCGCATCAGGGTGCGTGCCCTCCGCTGAGGTTGACTGTAGCGGTAGCGGCGGGTTTGCCGAAACTAGTTTACGACCTGACCGTGTTTCCATTATGTAGATGAAAAATTTTGAAAAGTTGAAAAAATTTTAGGATCGAATGGACCAAAATGTGAATGGTGGACTGTAAACTGGTTGGTAATTAAAAGAGGGCTACGTAATGGAAAGGGAAATATATTAGTAATAGCAAAAAAGGCAAAACTCTTAAAGCTAATTTCACACACACACTGACAGATAAAGAATACAAAGCCAAAAACGCCGACATCAGACGTCAAAATAAAAAGTAATTACCTACTACAAAAAAGGTGCGTTATGCACAACTATCATCTCTTCATAGATATTTTTTTTACTGGTTTGCCTTTGGTCCATCAACTTAGCGAAAGGTCTTATAGTCCCAGTTATACCTACGGAACCCGAAGGTATAACTGGGACTATAAGAGAGAACAGGAGTAACAGGACCGGTAAATGCCCTTTACTGGGAAATAAAGAAGCAAAAGCAAAGGAGAGAGGCTTCTATGATTATCGGATATCTGATAATGTCATTATATGCAAGTGGCACGATAACAGCATGTTATGGGTATGTTCAAATGCAATTGGTGTTGATTCTGTACATAAAACCGAACGCTATTCTCAGCAACAAAAAAAACAAACATATCTGTGTCTCAACCTCATCTCATTCAACAATATAATAAAAACATGGGCGGTGTAGATTTATCAGATCAAAACATATCGTCACTGCGAACCAGCATTAGAGGAAAATAAGTGGTACATGCCTCTGATTCTGCACTGTGTTGACATGTCTGTGCAAAATGCTTGGCTGCTGTATGGCGGGCACATGGACTTGCTAAACTTTCGACGACGTATTGCAAATACAATCATCGATGGCAACAAACAACGAGAACAGCCAGGTCCTAGTTGACCATCATCAATAACAGCTGAGTCGCGATATGACGGCAAAGAACACTATGTTACTAAGCAGGAGAAGAGAACCAGGTGTGGATAATGCCACAAACAATGCCCTACGCGATGTGTCAAGTGCAATATTGGTGTCCACGTTGAATGTTTTATTATGTATAACACGAAAACGTGAATAAAAGTCTATTTAGTAAAATTGGGTATTTTGTATGCCTATAGGCCTACTGTACCACATACGGTACGCCCCCTCTGTGCCCCCCCTTTTATTTGAGATTTTTTTTTCTATTTTTTTTAGAGTCTTTAGGTATATTTTAATAAACTTTTGTTAAAAAAACTAAACATTTATACAAAAATTGTTACCGGTCTAAATGGGTTAAGATCGAACAGTCAGTACTTACGAGTGCGTTTCCTCCGCGACACGAGACACCTCCTCGCGCCTTCTGTCGCCCTGGTACTTCAACGCGTCTAGTTTACTATGATCATAGATAACCTGCGTCTAGGACTCTCTCATACACACACACATGAAGCCACTTGTCTATGCCCATCCATTTAAATGCCAATTATGACTTTTTTGCCTTTTGCAATTAAGATAATTATGGAGGTATCTTAAATACCGTGTTGTAAGCTGATCGTGTAAGCTTAAAGGCATTTCTCAAGTACCTTCGTGAAACAGAAGGTATGGTATTGCATTGATCGATTTGGAGACCCTGTGCTGTGTTTTGTATCAGTTTGGCAATTCGTATTTTACAAGTATGTGTTACTAGAAGGTCTGCGTTTAAATGTTTAAATGTATTACGTACATTGTTTTTGATTTAAATGTTTAATTGCATCGTTAAATAATTTAAACTATGCGAGTGCCAATGGACACCTTTGTTTTCAAACGGTGTCCATTATTTTTACAGAGTGTTCATTGTTCTAACAATTGACAAAACAAACAGTTACCTATTTACATTACTGCAGACACAGTAATTTTATTAACGTTTTATCACCTGATAGATAATTAACTAAGATGTTGTTTAGTTCTTTAATCGCAAATAATCTGAATGCCATAAAAGCTGTGCTTTACAATAACAATAACAATAAAATATGTGAAAACGTAGCAATTGGGTATTTGACTGAATTTTTTTTTATTGACTTAAAATGTTAATTTAATTAGTAGCAACACAACATAGGTATTTATTTTCAAATATCTTGCATATTTTCAGCGATATAGAGCATCAAACTTTCTAATTAGACAAGGAGAGCGCTATAGAAACGTGACGTCACATTTCTATAGCGCCATACGCTCGCCATAGAAAATTTTGTTTTAGAAAGAGATAGCTAGAGTCACAATTAAGTAGCTCATAATTCGCTTGTTATAATACAGATTGAATTTCTTTTTTCACATTTGTTATTCAATAATGTTATATTTCTGAATGTCATAATTAAATATCTACATTTCAACAACAGTCAAATACCCAATTAATGTAATATTTAATATGCAGCAAGTAATGGTTGTTATTTAAGTTTTTTATTAAATCGGTCTATTCTTGGTATTGCCTTTCTTTTACATTCACAGTTATGCACTATTATTTGCATCATACTTATTTTTATATCTTTTAGTTCTTATATCTATGTAGAAAGATAAGTGATATTGCTTCAGAAATATATAAAAAAACTTGCGGATTTTTGCGGTTTTACCCGCGTGGTACCCGTTCCCGTGGGAGTATCGGGATAAAATATTGCCTTTGTCACTCGGGAAGAATGTAGCTTTCTAATGGTGAAAGAATTTTCAAAATCGGTCCATTACTTTCGGAGCCTATTCGATGCAAACAAACAAACAAACAATCAAATCTTTTCCTTTTTATAATATTAGTATAGATACGAATAAACACTCACAGTGGTATTTAAACGATAATTACTAGTCTACAAATATTCGTATCTCGTACACATATTTCTCTTTAATTGACTTTTACCGAAAATCTCCAAAGCAACCGATCCGGTGGCAACCATTAGCCAACGCGTTATAGATAAGGGCAAGTGGTATTAACACCTGACATTTGGACGGGATTAGGGTTGACACATTTCAATTTAAAACAATCAAGTTATTTAAATTTTTACTTTTTTGCATTCACAATGCAATTTTTATTATTGAAAAATTGAAAATGAAGTATTTAGAAAAAAAAATTCGTGTCCCATCGGAGCTGGTTGTGAGACGGGTCGATTTTTTCTAAATAAGTACTTCATTTTCAATAAAAAAAAAACCAATTTGTGATTTTACGAATATTAAAATCACTAAACTTTGAACCAAGCTACTGACTGATATATTTAGTTTCACAGCTCTACTTCTACTCTATTTACTAAGATATTAGAAATTTAAGTTAATAATCAATTTTTTACTTAACATTTGATCAATATGTCCAATTATTTGGGAGTGTATGTAACTTATATATTATTACCCTCATGAGCATTGAAATAAAATTCATATATTGAAATAATCAGAGTGTGAATACCTACTAAAATAGGTAGGTAAGTACCTACTTGAAAACAATAAGACAAAGCCCAACAAGATGAATCTATCTACAGACAACCCTGCATTAACTTATCTGGATATCTGTCAGGAGATAGGCGGGAGTCGAACCGGCTACCGTACCCGCGCCAAATGCGTTTCCCTTGTTCCTCGTAACAAGTGGCCGCTATCTGCCGACCTTGTGATAAAATTCTTATTAGAATCTATTATAGAGCCTTCTGAAACCATTCTAGTACTGTCGACTTTTCAAGTACTTCACCGTTTAAGTACCATGTCACACTAAGTATTGGGTTTTTCCAATTAGTAGCACTCTATTAAAGGAATGCGTAAATTAGTATGACATGGTACTAACGTGACTGGCGGTAGGACAGTGAAATGAACCGATTCATTAAGAGCCTTAGATCATGGTCAACGAGTTGAGAATGTACTTAATAACGGGATTATGATCCGCCACTAATTATGGCGTTTGATGAGATAAAAAAACTAAGAGAGACTTAGTTTAATGGAATTGGCTTATGGTTCAAATTTTGGTTGTCTTGGGAAATTCGTTAGTTATCTTGGAGTCACTCTTATGTGGGTAGTCGTAAATAGTTGTACCTAATGGAACATCGAGCATTCGCTGTTTTTATCCGGTAGGTAGGCTATCTTAAAAATGGTAAATCTCTTTATGTTTGATATTATTGGAATAATGCCCGTAAGTTGCTAAAAAACAATTGACTGGTAATAAAATGGATATACCGTATTTGAAAATTTTAAGTTAGTAAAGAAATAATAAAGTAGGCGTCGTTCGGCTGACATGATGATGATGATGATGAAAGAAATAATTTCCTTCCCACATTGGAATCATTACTCTTGATACTCGACCCTCAAGCATCAAGTTTCAAATAAGATAACAATTTCTATGAAGGACTGTCTCTACAATTGACTGATTCAAAAATGACAGAATATTTAAATGTACATCTAATAGTTTGGTTAGGAACATTGTAAATAAAATGCAATAATAAGAACAGTTAAACATTAATTTCCTTTTCTTTTCGATTTACAACATTATCCTTAAAAAGCGCTCATGGATTATTTACCCTTTAAAACAGCTAGTGTCAAAAACGAAGAAATTTAACAAAACCGTCGCGAAAGAACCACCCAGCTCCGGCCCTAAGTTAAGGCCGCGGCCTTAATTGGTGTACATTAGCGGACAACATCATCTCGTTCTAAGGCCTGCCGCCAGATAAGTGTATTCATACGTTCCCGTCTTGCTCCTTTTTTTCGATCCTCGGCGACACGGAATAAATTAAGCTACCGGGTTTTCATATCACCGCCCATAATTTAACTTCGGCGGAAGTCGGAGATGTTACGGTATACATTTTTATTCTATAATTCTTATTGGAATTGATCAATAAGAGTTCATTAACTATAAAGTTCAGTTTCTAATAGTTATTTTAAGTTTTGAACTTAACATTACATGAAATTCTGAAGATTAAACCCTAATTTAATTTATTTAGCACATTCCTTCGACTAAAAGGTTAAAAGTTCACATTTAAATGATTAGTCGATAAAATAACCAAATTCTTGGTTTAGTCTAGGAATCACTTATTTGTGAAATGACTACTTAGTCTTTTATAAACCAATATTTGGAATGTAGGTACAAATCTATGAAGGATTGACTCTACAAATTGACTGATTCAAAAAGGGTTGTAATTAATTGACCACCAAACTAACCTAACCTAACCCACAAAAATACTAACTTAGCGCCTAAATCACCATTTTGCGTCTATTTCAGTATTTTAGATGCTTAGTTATTATTTTTTGTGGCCATTCAAAAATGACAGAATATTTAAATATATGAACATCTAATACTTTGGTTAGGAACAAGGTAAATAAAATGCAATATGTAGGTAATTAGAACAGCTGTTAAACATTTGTTTCCTTTTTTTCGATTTACAACATTATCCTTATTGGAGTATTTTGTATTGCTATACGAGTACCACAAACCATAGCTCATATTTTTAAGTATAACATAAAGACCGGTAGTTCTTATACCAAAACAATAATAAAATATTTCCTATAAGAGTGAGTGATTTTATGGGACTTAACGTGACTACACTCGATACGAAGCACATTTGTATACCGTTTAATTGATAAATAACAACTTATAATTGCATCCGACTGCATTATTACGTAACGATGACGATAATAATCAAGTTTTTTAAGGCGATACTCGGAAAAAATGTGCTGAAGCGAGATAGCAATGAGAAATCGACGCGCGAGGGAGCGAGACCGATTTTGCCGATTAGGCAAAAAAAACACAAAATCACTTCGTATTAAAAAACTACAGCGATTTTAAAAAAAATGCTTTTATACGATCGTCAATATTATTGGTGTCCACTAATTAAACCAATTTCCAATAGTGTAAGTAACCCCATTTAAGAATAATCTTCACTTTTCGTGTTTTTTAGAGGTCTTTTCGAAAATAAAAAGTGTCGAGGCAAAATCATAAAATCGTGTTTTTGAAACTATACGATTCTAGATAAAGGTATGAAGAAATATATATCTTATTACCAGATTTGTAACAACTGTAACCGTCCTATAGTTTTAAATCAAAAAGTCCATATTTTTCCGAGTAGCGCCTTAATGAAAGCGATTATAAAGACATGTATTGTGTTGCGATTTATGCATATCTGTCTGTATTGTTGCAAAGAAAATAACGTTCAAATTAATGATGACAAAATAAACCAATGTGTAACTTAAAATTTACAATATTTTGAGCCATGTCACGTCAACACGTTATGAAAACAACTATAAATATCTTTTACTATCTTCTATGTACAATATCACAATAATTTCTTATAAGTAATACATAATAGTTATTGATGGTTCTAAACTGTTGGCACACAAATTTTCATTTCGGAACCTAAGAAAGAGTATCTTATTAATTTCCTAGCACTATCTTATAGTGTCTACACACGTTCCGATCCGACAGCCGATTTGGTCTGCTCCCAGACCAAATCTGCGCTACACACGTTTCGATTTGGTCTGCTTCAGACCAAATCTGCGCTACACACGTTCCGATTTGGTCTGCTCCCAGACCAAATCGGAGGTCGGATAGGAACGTGTGTAGATACTATTACTCAGCGAATTTTAATATGAGCCTTTTTCACTTTTCAGATTTTTGTTTTTCTCCAACAGCTTAGACGGACGGAAAGACAACTAGCATTCATTGACTATTTATGTCACTGCTCCTTCATTTGAGCAGCCATGTTGTTTTGTTAAGTGGAAATCCCTGGTATTTGAGTGTTGCCATTTGTTTCTTAAAACAATTTAGTAAATTTTCACAGTTAACCCTTTGGCCGTGGGTGCGAGCTTAGAACTTATCGGTGGCTAGCCAGTGGCAGTGACCAAGTGGCCGGGTGGCTAATTAACCGGTCCATTGAGAGCTGCGCGGGAGTGGCTTATCTGTACGGATACGGCTCTGCCTCTTGTCATACTGGGTTAGTCTGTTACAGGTAGACAGGTAGAGAAAGGGAAATTGATTGGCAAATAAAACATTTTTTGTTATGAATATAAATAAACAAATAACTTCTTACATTCACACCAATTATCTAGCATTTCAATTTCATTACGAAACTGTATCATGGAAAACTTGATAACAGATAAATATATACTTAAATACTTTTTGTTTGTAAATACATACTTAATATACATAGTAAACACCCAGACCAAGACAAAATAGACATGTTCATGCACACAAATATTTGTCTTGTTCGGGAATCGAACCCGAGACCACTGGCGCAGAATGTGGGTAGCCTACCCCTGCGCCAAATCGGTCGTCTAGACTATCGAATATAAACCTAGTAAGATTATTTAAATATTTTTCTTGTTGGAACAGCATATGAAATCAGATGTGTGATCACTCTTAATCAGCTTGACCATGCAGATTTTTACTAACTAGCTCCAACTTCTTAATCCGAATTGAAATATATCGATGCGTTCAAATAAGGTAATTCACTGTAATCAGTTTCTAGTACGGTATATTTTCTATATAAACTTACTTAAATACTAAAGTACCTATACTTACTTTAGTAAGTAGTAATTACTTAAATACTTAAGTATACCTAGTTTTAGTATGTAAGTAAGTTTTTATGGAAATAATATTATATTAGTGAGTTGAAGAAAATTTCTTCAAAGGCTAGCGTTAACTTAGTCACCAATGATGACACTGTTAATTATGCGGCCTTTTAAATAATTATTTTTCTGTCCGTCAGTCAAAGGGACAGCTTTTATGAATCATATAAGTAGCTCAGGTTGCAAGGCGATGATACCTAGGTACATTTAATATTTTAGGGTTCTGCTTGCGAGTTTCGATCGAACGATGTTCTGGTTTTGTAGAAAGAACACCGATACCAGACCCAGAAGTACCAGTTTCTTTTTCCAGTTTGGATTCCGATTGCATTCGGTTTAATTAGTAGCAGGACTTGAACAACTATTTGTGACATACCTACCAATTTTACCAACACTTTCGAAATTTTTGAATTTATAAATGACAAGGAAGCAAAAAAGCATGCAGATGATGTTGCGGGCAGCTGCTATCATATTTTAATTGGTATATATGTGAACATAATAAAACCATCCAAGTGACGGGCCTGATACTCATTAAGAGCTACCGGCTACTCGCCGCACTCACATAAACCGCCTCTATCTCGCGCAACACTAGCCATACAGGATGATGTCGGAGGTAGCAATACTAATAATAATTAACATGTTGTAAATTTCAAGTTGATTTTGTTAAAAAATCTTATATGAATTTAAACAGTCTGCCTTTAATAAACATTCATTGTATTGGGTTGCTTTTTCTTTTGTTTTTATGCAGTGTGTGTTATTTTACCATTATAGTTTTAGTTAGGTACACACAAACGTATGAGTAGTCTACTACGGTAATAGGTCCAGTCTTCCTGTCTCTAAAAACATGGGTTGTGGATTCGATTTTGCTTTGTTATATCTGTAATATAAGGGCTTAAGTACTTATCTCGATAACGGATTAATGTGCGTGATGTTATCTAATATCGTTATTCAAAGCAAATGTAAAAGATATAACTCTGACAATTCACAGTAACTTATTTAGCTTATTAGCTTAAGCCCGCCGCGGCTTAGTTTGTGGTTAATCCAGTTAGATCAAAAGCATATAGTTAACTTACTAAAATCTGTACATAAACCACATTTTTAGGGTGAGACTTTGCAACAATGACTCTAGGGAAAGGATCGCCCTTTAAACTTGCAGAAATAAAATTACCTTCACATTATGTTTGCTATTATTTTCGATGCATGTTGCTTCACCCTGTAGAGCGAGAGCTGCGCGGGCGCGTACGGCGCGGATTGAGTTAAATGGCTCCTTATCTGGGTCCTAATGGCCCGGGAACATGTCAATTCATCACCTGACCGTCTCGCACCGCACTCCACTCCACTCCGCGCAGGCGCACTCTGAACCATCCTTTTTTCACAAACATCCTTTTTTTGGTTCTGAACGGTGAATTCTAGAGGTGATGTTTTGAAAATAGAAATTACATAGGCCTACCTAAGTTTTGTAATATCTAATTAAAGTTTTTTTATTGTATTTTTCTTTTTTCTTTTGTTGTTTGAAATCTATGTATGATAAAACGGTTAGTAATTTAAACAGTAACGAAGCCAAATTTGAACATGCATTATGTAAAAAATATACATAAATACAGCTTTATTTTGTGTAGAGACCTTAGACACCTTAGAGTACCTTGAACAGCTTTTGATTTAGTGTCTATACACACCAAATCAAAAGCTTTTCAAGGTTTTGTCAACTTAGAAGACGGGTTAACATACACAAGCAAAAAATCACTTTTGTTTCCATAGAATTTCTTATTACCACCAAGGTAAAGGAATGCTATTACAATAAAATAAGGAACGATGACAAATATCATCCAGAATAATATAATTGGTCCTGAAAATGAATTTCAGTAATGTGTGTGTTAGGTATCCAAATTAAATGTTGTATATCTGGAAAAGAGTTTGAAAACTTACATCTTTCATCTTTCATGATCTGGGAAACCATTTACAATCAAAAGAATACATATAGGTAATGGTCTCTTTTTTGTTAAAAGTTACCGGTCATCTCCAACTTAAAAGTTTAGGAAAATGCTGCGAGTTCATGGAGGAAAAATATGTACAAACGTAGTACAATGTAGTACAGCATTACTCGTAGTAAGCTCGTAGTAATATAAAAAGCTTTTATTTCCGTCAGTCGGTCAATATTGTTTTATCCTCTTTATAAAAGTACGTTGTTCCTCGCGTCGATCTATCGGCTACTGTTGATCGTTTCGAGTATCAATCGGACAAAGGCGGTGGCGGAAGCCGCGTCTAAGTGAGCCGATAACGTTAGAGCCGACAAAGGCGTTAATACGTTACACGGCACCCATAAATCAGTGGCCACAGTTATCGCAGCGCCACAATTAAGAGCTCAGTTCGATTCCGGCCGAAATCTCGCTCCCGAAGTTAATTAACGGAAAATCTCGGACGTGTCACGTCGGAATGTCGCCTGTTTTTTAACGTCACGCACTAAGTGATTAATTTGTTGTTTTGATATCTGAACGTATATGTGGCGTTTAAAGCCAATAATATTTCGGTTGTTAAACGAAGTTGTTTGGGTTCTTATAAGATATGGGGCCGTTAAACGGTTGAAACACCAGTACTGGTGCTGCCTTTATTAGAATAGTAATTACTTTCTAGATAGAATCTTACATGAATACTTTGTGAGCCTGTCGACGTTAGTACTCCGATTGGGAATCGTCCTTGCTTAAGTATAGAAGTTTCATAGTTCTAGTTTTTTTAATGAAAATTCACAACTTTTTATCACTTATTACGTGCAGTTAGTACATGCTAAGTCCAGAGTAATAAAGGATTCCTAAATAATTTATTTAGGTATATTTTTTTTAAGGTTGTTAAAATTATTAAATCATCAAAATAAGTAGCTTCCTCGTAACCAAAAACAATGGAATGCATAGCCGACGCAAAAGGAGAATTGCGATTTAAAAAATATCGATTATGAAAAAAAAGCTCGACCGGTCGGGGGAGGCAACTATTGGCCGCAAAAGGGAACAAATAACACGTCTCTCGATAACAACACTCGAGAATCGATTTCGAGAGTAACCATTTAATTATTTTATCGATAATCTCGCATCGAGAGGCCAGTAACAAAATAAGAAGAGCGGCGAGTAATCGTCGCTTAGCCGACGCCCGGTAGCCGGCGGCGGTCGGCCGATTTTATCGTC
The DNA here is from genome assembly GCA_949710035.1 of Crambus lathoniellus. Lineage (NCBI taxonomy): Eukaryota > Metazoa > Arthropoda > Insecta > Lepidoptera > Crambidae > Crambus > Crambus lathoniellus. The sequence goes on along the minus strand of OX453299.1, from coordinate 983,114 downwards.
TCATAACAGACTCGATTTATAAGTATCGATTATACGTATCGTTACTCGATACGACGGCTCGCGGTCATTCGTCGGGTTTTTTCGCTCTAAGTTTCGCTCGAACATATTCTAAGCAACAATTTTGTAAGTTAATTAATGTGTTACCGTTGTTTCCACAAGACTTAATGATAGCCGCAAGATTGTGATTATTCCAATAAGAACAAGGATTTTCGTAACAGACCCACATGCGGTATTTAGCGATTACGGGGCCTATTAGAACTAATTATACTCCTTCCGTCGGCTCTGATTGTGGGACCTCGAATGCGAGTATGTCATTGCCAATAACATCAAAAAAAATATAAGCAATATTTAAGCGATCATGCAGCAATACAATATTACAAATCGCATAAAAAGCCTATAAGAAAAAGTAGTTAATACTATTTTGAAAGTTGATGTTGTTTTAAAAGTTGCCCTGTTGGCCTAGGACAATTTTAATAGTACCAAATTGTCATGTACTCTGAATAATACACAATTAAAACTTTAAAGTTCCTGAAACTAGACATGACTTCCTATAAGAAGTTTTAAAAGCTTAATCATTGCAGCTTTTACCATTACATGGCAAAGTTAACCGCATAAAATTTGTAATTTCGTAAACTAACTAAGAAAAAGTATTTTGTTTGTATGTTTCGTATAAGGTAAATACGTGAATGTAAATCCAAAAGGAGAAGATGACAAAGTGAGCAAAAGGGTTTAAGTGCGGGTCCGAAGGACCCTTGTAACGTTTAAAAGAACACAAAGTAATCAGGCTGCGCGGGCGCATGTGTAGAATTCAATTAAGTAGAACACCAAAGCGCTTGCGCCCGGCGCACACTGACTAATGCGTTTCTTGGCTATAACTTCTGATAGTAACAAATGTACCTAGAAACTTACTGTTACTAACTGAAAATTGTAAAAAAAGAGTGCAAAGCAATTCACAACGTCACCGTCATTCTTTTGTTTAACGCTCAACTGCAAAACAGTCAAAACAAAAACATTGTGAACAACGAAATAACTATACTTTCGCAAAAAAAAAACGTTTTCCCACAATGGTTAGGGACTTCCGCCAAGTGACGCCTGATTCAATCAAATAAAACAAAAACAAATCGAGTAATCTTATTATTTTTAGCTTTTTGCTTTGGCTTTTCTTTTGCTCTATTTTTGTTACATTTACATTAACAAATAAAACTACATTGAATTAATTTATATTAAAATACTAGAATATTTGATTGTTTTCGTTAGGCATGTCCTGTCATAAAAAATAACACGAATAATTAAAAAAAAAATTGTGGCTGCAAGCTTAATATCCAATAATTGTTAATTTAATTATGACAACAGTCACGATGGGACTGACGTGTAAATAAATTCACAAAAGTCCCTAAAATAAATAAAGGAAAAAATATCTCATCGGCAATTTAAGTATTTAAAGCGTTCTTCAGCTGTAGATATGTATAGATATCACCAGGCCTCATTTGCTTCCTCAGTGTCCACATACCCTTACAAACTATCCATGATGATATTTTGATGATGGTTAACTTTGTATATCCTAGTACAATCCAGATTTACCTTGATGGGGCTAGAATATAGTTTAAATTTTACTCTTATTTTACTGAATCGTTTCAAGAAAGCCTTATTTTCAACTTTTAAACTTTTTCTTTGTGTGTTAAGAGTAATGAAAATAACCTCACTTTTTAATTTTTACAATATTTTCGATGTAATTTTGAGCAGAAATTCACTTTTTGAAAAAGTAGCCTGAGAATAATCTTCTATATGTCATTACCTATTTTTGTATAAGATATTAATAAATCTAAGTATATTATCCACAAAATATAAAAATAATGAATCTATGTTTTTGAAAAATTTTATACTTAGTCGAATGAAGATACGAATATCGTGTTTTTAGCCACAAAATAATCAAGATCGTTTAAGAAACTTCTACACATAGGTATATTTTTATCTGCTCAAAATAAAGAATATTTCATTGTTTACTTTGAATCAAAAATTGGTTAATTTCGATAATTTCGAAGATCCTGCCCTTAATTAGGTACTTAGGTACTTATATATTTAGTGTTTTTGTTTTACGGAGTTTAACCCGCATGATATCCAGTTAATACCTAAAGTCATAAAATCTATACGATTGAAATTTAATTCAAAAACAAATTTATTTCTAACTAGCGGCCGCCCGTGGTTTCCGGGCCTGTGAGAATATCGGAATAAAAAGTATCCTATGTTTTAATCCATACTATCTGTGTAGTAACAAACATCCATACAACAATACCTACTCACCAACTTTCGCATTTATAATATTAGTAAGGAGGATAAAAGTACGTTCAAACTTCTTGTTACCTAATATCTATCTGTATATTTAGAAAACTCTTGCCTTACTGACTGACTGCCAGACAACGCAACAGCCGAAACGGCTGGGCGCAAGAAGCTGAAATTTGGCATGTACCTATGTTTGGGGAGCGCAGAGGAACACTAAGAGAGGATTTTTGGTAATTCCCCCTCTAAGGGGTAAAAAAGGTGGTTCAGGCAGACGAAGTCGCGAGCGGAGTGCTAGTAACGTATATTATTCTTTATTCTGTATTGTGAAAAATAAATATATGTAGCTATATATTTTTCACAATGGTTAGGGACTTCCGCCAAGTGACGCCTGATTCAATCAAATACAAAAAATCTTTATTCTTTATTAACGAATTGCGTTACATGTTACTTAGAAAACAAAAACAAAACAAAACAATGCAAGCACCAATTTTCACATGCACCTCGAAAGGTACTGCAACGAACAGGAGAGGGGCAGACATTTAAATTTTTTTTCCTCAAAATATTCCTTAATGGAATAGTAAGCCTTTTCTACTAGCAGTTTTTTTAAGGAGCGAATGAACATGCTAATTTTCGTTTCAGCCTTTAAATGCTCCGGCAACTTATTAAAGATTTTAATTGACATCGGGTAGGGACTGTGCAATGCTAATTTGGGTCTTATTTGTAACAGATTATTTTTGTAGCGAGGCATGTTGTGCCGCGGCGCGTCTATTATTTTTGTGTAAAAATTTGGGTGATTTTTGACAAATTTACACATTTCTAATATATATATGGACGGTAATGTAAGTATACTAAGGTTCCGAAAATGAGGCTTGCAGATCTCTCTTTGTCCAATATTGGCATTGCATTTTTTTGCAAAATAAAAAGTTCATGTGCCTCCACACTGTTACCCCATAGTATAACGCCGTAGTTTAACCACGCTTGTGCGTTGGCATGGTTATTTTGCTATAACCGATTATTTTTTCAGCCGGCGGCGGCGCATCTAATTGCAAGCTGCATTTCTACTCAAACGTTGACAAACATGAAAGCAACAATAAGAAATTGCATTGTACGAAAACAGATCGCCCAATAAAATGACAAAAGCAACAAAGTCGGGAAGCCCGTAGCGAAGTGACGTCCACTGGTCATTGACGGAACAATTTGCATAACTTAACCCTTCGCTGACCATTTTATTACCAAAAAACGCGGAACACATTAGCGGCCGATCTTAACGACCCGGTGAAAGCCAGGGGAAAATGACAAGCGGTGAGCACAGCGTGATCCTTATTTACATCGTAATAAAATAAGCCTATTAAACTTTAACGAATACATAAATATGAATTCGGCAAATTAGATAATGCACCAAAAAAATGTGACCCTTAAGCCGATGGATTAAAGAACAAGTTAGCGTGAATGCGTTAATTTATGTTAAGTAGCGCGTTAAGTTAAAAAACAGTCAGTTTGACAAGTGGCGTCACGTGTCAAAACGTAATTTGTGGATGTTACGAACTGTTATAATTGGGACTAATGAACTGGCGTATATTAAACTGTGGAAACGATACGGTACGGAATTATGATATACGGCCAAACAGATGTTTTGGAAAATTTCTCCGATCGTAATTTTAATTAGAAAAAGCTTAAACTTAATGAAAAAGCTGTTAACGGTAGTTTAAGATTTGGAACATTTTATAAATATTTATGTTGTTAAGTCATTGATTTTATTGGTTTTCAGAAGTTTTATATGAATACTATATTTTTATTATACACATAAAGATTGATTTCATTAATTGAACAGCATTTCAGTATAAGTACCTATATCAATCTCTAAAATTATCATGTTACAAAAAATATTAAAATAATAGTAACGATTTTTACCATTATTTATAATATTTCTAAAATCGTTTGGATAATAATAAATGTGTATTTCTCTAAATAAAAGAAAAGTTGAAATCTAGCATCTCCACGTTATTTGTTAAAACTGTCAAGTAAGTTTAGGGTAATACCAGCGTCAGTGTCAGTCTCAACCTCACCCTGTGAACGAACAACTATTAGTTTACAACCAGTTTTTGCATCTTGTCTCATTGTTCGTCATTTCAATCAGTGGTGTTGACAAACCATTGCAACTAGCAAAAACTAGAGCACTTTGGACACACCGCCATATTGTCCCAGCTTTGATAAAAAAGGGGTAATGTTTTTACTTATTTGCATAGAAATGGGTTTAGCAGTAAAAATATTTTAACTGTTTTAGGGGGCAATACGTTTTTGTCCAAGCAAAAGTGCCGCGGTTAGTTTAGGGTTAAATTTTTTTTAGGCAAATAAAAAGAATTGCATATCAGTCTTAAGTGAGGTGTAGCCCGCATGTTATTTTTAACTGCTTTACTGTAAACGAAAACCTTTACCAAAAGAACCTTAAAATTAATTAAACTTTATTTCATTGAGCCTTAATTTATAATTTGACGGGCCCGTTGGCGCAGTGGTACCAACACCTCCTGAAGCAGGGGTCGTGGGTTCAATCCCCACACGGGACAAACGTTTATGTTATGAGAATTTGTGTTTGTTTCGTGTCTGGGTGTTTTCTATACTAATATTATAAAAAGGAAAGATTTGATTGTTTGTTTGTTTGCATCGAATAGGCTCCGAAGCTACTGGACCGATTTGCAAAATTCTTTGACCATTAGAAAGCTACAGTCTTCCCGAGTGACAGGCTATATTGTATCCCGATATTCCCACGGGAACGGGCACCGCGCGGGTAAAACCGCGAGGATCCGCTAGTATAAATATATTTTGGCATAACCCTGTTATTACTGATTTCCGTAACATAATCTATCTTCTTCTTATATACTACTTGCGGCCGCCCGCTTTCACCCGCGTGGTACCCGTTCCCGTGGGAATATCGGGATAAAATTTAGCCTATGTCACTCGAGAAGACTGTAGCTTTCTAACGGTGAAAGAATTTTCTAAATCGGTCCAGTACTTTTTGACTTTATTCGTTACATACGAAAATACAAATTTTTCCTCTTTATAATATTAGTATAGATAGTATAGATTATCTAGATCAGAATCAGATCAATGTTGTTTGATGTTGTGGAATATTTATTTGTTTATAATTAATAATAATTTTAATTACCACAATCAATTATTATTTTATGCATTCACAATGCAATTTTGTAAGTATAGGAAAAATGTGATAGTAAAAAACAACGAGCCCTTTAAGTAAGTAGCTTACAGGCGGGATAGATGTGGGAATTATACCTACTTGGGTAGAATAGATGTGGGTTCCTTAGTTGTTATTATTTTTAATAATCTATAATTAAAAAAACGAAAGGTGAAGTATTTTAATTTTTTTGCATTCACAATGCAATTTTTATTATTGAAAAATGGAAAATGAAGTATTTAGAAAAAATCTACTCGTCTCACAACCAGCTCCGCGATTCCAGTTTTAGTCCCAGTATAAAAGTTTTTTGTTTTCATGAATAAAATAATCCCTGAAATTATCCGGGGTGATAAAAAAATTACCGTGTATAATATAAAGCTCTGTTATAAGCTAGTGCAAGTCAGTGACTTTGACACTTTAATTATTAGGATGTAGTCTGTAAGTATACCAAAAAAGTTGCCTCCTTCGCACTGATTAAATCGTCTGCAATAGACACAAAAACCTATAGATATACCTACACGTACTTATAATCTATCAAAATTCATCAAAATCGGTTCAGTGGCTTAGGTGTGACAAAGTAACAGACAGATTTACTTTTGCATTTGCAAGTATGGTAACCTATAACATACATTAAAAAAATTAGAGCCAAGACATCCTCCAAGAATGGTGAGTTCTAAAACATTCCAAATTGACCATCGCCTATATATAACACCTATTTTGAGGACACAACGGTTATTGCTACTCTTTCAGGGTCACGCTCTATTTATTTTTTGCCATTCACAAAAAGCAGTAAACGCACCTACACACAAAACAGTTACCAATTCTATAGGTTTTAACTGTTTCACATCCAACAAAGGAGTCTTGAGACAATCGCCGTCGGACAGGAGCCTCCGCCACCGAATCGATAAAAAAAAACTATAACGGTCCAATTTTTTAACGACCACTTTTTAAGACGAACCCTTCTCCCAGAATACCGTTACCGACGAACAAAAACTTTACGATAGATTATGCAAAACCTAACGTGCTCGTCCTTTTCAATGTATCAATTCCCAGGCTCCTTATAAAGGAACCAACGGCAATCGATATTCAAAAAGATGACACCTTGTTTGAATATTCATCTTTCCCATGAACTCTTTCAATCGAATCAAAGGGTCGGATGCGACTATAGGCAAATTCGATTATCTCAGACGTTCTCACGCACATCTCGCGGCTCGAACATAAATCTTTGCATACAACCCGTAGAGAAAAAACGCTATTAGAAAAGAACTATCTGTGCGCGACCCCCGACCCGATATGCATAAGAAAGGGCCCAGCGCACCCAAATTATACAGCGAAACGTGACAAGTGGCGCACCCCAGCAAGTACCCATATTCCAGCCGAAGAATCGCACCACAATAAACCGCGTACTTCATGCGCGCGCGGCGCGGCTTGCGATTTTTTTCCACTACCTGTATAGACGTGGGGACAGTTTATTTGCATTTTTTTATATTATTCCCTTTCAAATTGTATCTTAACCCCATTCAATAATGTGAGGGGTTAGGTTGCACTTAATATTCAACAAGGGCAGGTACATTTCTCTTAATATTCTCGCATAAATTATAGTCAGGTACATTTTGCTATTGTGCATCGCGGAACGGGGCGACGACCAAAAGGGTGCAACTCTATTTTAGCAGCTGTGCAAAATTATTTTTTACTGCTTTTGCAATATGAATTAGTATCGTGACTTCTGGTAAACAAATTTTGGTTTTTAACCCGCGCTGCAAGCGGATCTGAGTCGTTTACTTCCTGTATGCTTAACCCGTTTCCTTTGTAAGAATTTATGCAAAAAAGTTTTACCCATCCTATTTTTTTATTCAATAAAATTTAGGGGCTATGCATATTATGCAAATGCGAGCATAAATTTTAATACGACACGTTGCGGTGTGCTATTGGAATTTGTTCCTTTAGCTGAATAGACATATGGGTTAGTTTTGATTCGGTAGCTTTAATTTTTTGTGTAATTTTATAAGTAAGTATGCGATTTTTTCATACCGTTTTAACTGTTGAGAATTTCGGTTCTTTATGATTTTTTTTCTCAGGCCGACGTCTTACCGTTATGAGGTGGTGTTTTTATTGTATCGCGGGTGACATATGAACCGGGACCCGGGTCTGGATTAGAATATGTAATTACTTCCTTTACGGTTTTCGGAAACGGTTGTGGAGGCCGTTGGTGTTGCCACCTTTGGAGTCCTGGGTCACCGATGTCTATTGTCATTTTAACTGCACATTGTTCACTAATAAACGCTGTATAATTAAACGGAAAATATCCCACAATATGTTAAAACCTGGAGTCGAAAACAAATTTGTTATTGTAACATTTGAATAGCTTACTTTCCAAAGAACACAAGTCCAAAATAGTAAGATTACAATTTACCTACATAAAAAACTGCAAAACTGTCCAGGGTGCTTACCTAGTTTAGGACCTAAACTGATCTGCTTCGCTTATTCGTACCACGACAGTTTAATATCAATGACAGCGATTTAGTGATCGATCATTGACATTTCACAGCCGCTAAGCTGTCAGAAACTCTTATTTGACTTATAACCCGGTCGATTTAACATGTCACCTGCAGGTTATACCCGTCCCTCTCACTCTCCGGGCATGACAGAATCGAGTGAAAGAGACGGGTAGAAGAAAAAGGACACAAATCGTTCGGTCATTAACATTTAGCAATTCATTTGCGATCCAGTTTTTAGAAGGTCAGAGTACGAAAGAAAGCAATTCATTTTAGGAACCTATTCTGCATCGCGCTATTTTTGAATCGCTGTCTTAAAGTTGATGGTAGGCACCCTGGACAAGTGGGGTTTAGATTACTTTCGATACGAAACGCATTTTACGAACTCTATGATATACGGACGTTGTAAAGGGACAAGTGTTTTAGTTTCAAAATGATACCTCTTGTTAGATAGATCATAGTAGCCAGCAAGAAGATAAAATCGAATTGATGGACTTGTCATGACTAGTGTTCTTTGGAAAACAAGTGATTCGTATTTGTTCCTAAAAAATGTTCAAAACATATTGGAAACTTAGATGATTTTAGTTGTGCAATAAAAAAAAAGGGATAATTTTACTACGCTCCCCAAACTATTATTTGTAAAGGAGTGTCTTTACAACTGGTTCACTTTTTTTTAATAAAAAGCCATTATCGTCAATGTTATTGAGCCAACAAAGCAAATAAACCTCAGGTCCGTTATAAAAAGAGTCAACAGAAAGGGCGGTACACTGATTGTTGTCGAAGGCGGGCTTTTTTTGCAAAAAAATAATCATTTTTTGAGAAAAAATCAACTCGATCCCTTTTTGCGGCTGGCCCATTGTCTCCGTTCTATTGTTTTGCCGATTTGAAATATTTTATGCTTTCCGGATGACGATAAAGTTTTTGACTTATTTTCGATAACTATTATTTAGCGAATTTATTGTTACTTAGTGCCATTGTTTTTGTAGACGGTAGCTGCAGGAAGCGAGATATTTATCGCTAGCATAGGTCGATATGTGTCGACTTAAATAGCAATTCGTATACGGATGCTCTGAACTAATGGCGTTGTAAAATCGCAATAATAACATGTTTTGTGACAGTTCGATTATTTCAAATTTGCTCGGACAAATTGAGGAAAGGTTTTTTGCTTCATGCTATAAGTAGGCAAAGGACCTTTTTCGACCATTTTTTGCTGTCAATATAGCAAATAAATAGATCGATAAATCAAAAAAGTATCAATAAAAATGTGTGTCGAGAGATAATTTATATCAACAACAAAATGTTTGTTAGTAAAATTAGCATGATTTCTCAAAGCGTGATTTATATCGGAATTATTCAAATGATTGTTCATTGATTTCGATCGGTTCGCGCGGTCGTTTGCGCGGATTAGCATCACAATGCGGAGGTGCGTAAATGCAATGTGATTGATAATTGACCTTTGTTCCCTGCCAGCTGCGATGCCATCTCCGAGTGGATGGTATTAAATTAATTAATCCGGGGATAGTAAGAATAGGGCTGGAATAGCATATTTTGTGATCTTATTGAAATAAAAAAATGTGAACGCTGTCGTTTCTGCCACTAGCTACTTAAGTAAGTTTTTTGTAAAAAAATAATTTTCTTGGCAACCTTTTTTGCCGACTGTACTTTAATATTGTGTTGTCATCTAAACCAAACCTGTATACAAAATGTCAGCTCCATCGAACACTGGGAAGTGGGTCAAATTAAGCTTGCAAGATTTGTACTCCACTAACTAACTAGCTAATTAACATGGCAGTTAATAAAAAGTTTGTAATAATAACTGTAAATTAATTTACAATTACGGTTTTTGTAAAGATAAAAAAAATCAAAATCATATCAATGTTTTTTTTAAATTGCTCACTTTTTTGGCAAGAATAATTAAAATACTTAACTCTATAAATGAAATAATTGTTGTCAAATAATTAAATCGATTATTTTTAGCTGAAGAGAATCAGGCGAATGATAAGTTTTGGTCACCAGTCTTGAATGATAGGATAAGCCAGTATAGCTACACAGGCCTCTTGCCAACTTCTTTTCAAGTTTAACCCTCAATTACTCGCGTGGGGTAAATTTTTACCCCATAGGGTTTTCAAACATACATATCGTCATTAATTTGTTGCTTCTACTGCTTCGATCAACAATAGTACTAGATGAAGGCTTACGAACTAAATCAAAACTTTCTACGGCACCTTTAAACGGCTACTCACTAATATACGCGCAATGGGCGTATATCGCTCGGCCATGTTTGTCACTCCATTGTTGATCGAAGTTCTACTGTCACATTTTTCTGGTTACTTCCTAATATTTGGCGTCATCTTTGATAATTAGTGCCGAGCTCTGCGCTGAACGATGTGGTTGTGCCAGGGGAGTGTGTAAGTCTACGAAAAAAAATCCGTGTATAAAAATTTCGAACACACAAAAAGGCAGTTGCGAGTCAAGCAGATGCGATCTTTAAAAATGATCCGCGTCATTTGCCCATACCCGTAACCCAACACTATGCAAATCGTCACAAAACAACATTGACTCCGCAGTTATAGATAGATGGCGTTACTTATTTATATGCTAATATCGATAACCCCGTACGGGTTACGCACCATTTTGTCGTGACATTGGAGGAATCCGGCCATTTGCATTGCTAAACAGGCGCTTCCGGCCAACTATTGACAATCGATGATTAACTTACTCTTTTTGTTCGATTTTTGCGTGTAACGGGGCAGATGGGTAGCAAGGTTCCGTTAACGTTCTCAGAGATGGCGCTAGTGCAGTTTTAATATTGATTATTATCGATTACTTAAAATCATCTAATTTGCATGAATATGTCTTGGTTTTGAAAAGGGAATATATTATGGATAGCTTTGTTTTAATACTGTCATCCCAGCCCAATCAATTGAAAATCATCGGGTTGTCGATCCAAATCAAAATCAAATAAAAAATTCAAAATCATACATTTTTGAAGTCATTATAACTGTACTATAATAAAAATACAGTGCTATTTACTTCTTCTTTTGGAGCGCGAAGCGTTACTTTCGTGGAAAATACTTGACATAAAGTTGGTCATAAAACAAAATACTGAGCTACAACTTTGATATTTATCGGTTGGTAACTATACCGATCAGTGTGTATGTATTGTCTTAAGTTCCTGTTGTGTGTTAAGTATGCTCGTTTGTCCAGTAAAGCGATTAGTCACAGGTGGATTATGTCATCCACGGCGACTCACGACTCATGAGGCTGACGCAGAGATGTGCGGGCGCATGGCAGGTTCGATTGGTTCGAAACTGTAAAACAAAGGATGTCAGAATTTCGTGAACATGGTAAGTGCTTTGAAACGTATTTCTCGTAAATGTGACGTTGTTTACTGTGTGGATATTTGTAATTTGATTTTCTTGGAGATGTTGACCAAAAGTAACTGCTTAAATATTTTTAGATTTATATATATATATATATATATATATATATTTTAATGCAATGGTGATGTTATTTAAATTTTTACTTTTTTGCATTCACAATGCAATTTTTATTATTGAAAAATTGAAAATGAAGTATTTACAAAAATTGTTGTGAGACGGGTCGATTTTTTCTAAATACTTCATTTTCCATTTTTCAGTTATAAAAATTGCATTGTGAATGCAAAAAACTAAAAATTAAAATAAGTTGCAATAGTAATTTCATCTTTAGCGATTGCCAAATACCTGGAAAGGTATTTCTTTCGCGTGTGAGGGTAGTAATATCTCCACATTGATGAAATTAACGCTGACTATACAGCGTGTAAGAAGTATTGGATAAATTCGACGCTTCTCGTAACGACTCCGTAGCTCAGTGGTTAGAGCAGTCGCCCGGAAAGCGAAAGGTCGTGGGTTCGAGTCCCATCGGAGCTAGTTGTGAGACGGGTCGATTTTTTCTAAATACTTCATTTTCCATTTTTCAGTTATAAAAATTGCATTGTGAATGCAAAAAACTAAAAATTAAAATAAGTTGCAATAGTAATTTCATCTTTAGCGATTGCCAAATACCTGGAAAGGTATTTCTTTCGCGTGTGAGGGTAGTAATATCTCCACATTTATGAAATTAACGCTGACTATACAGCGTGTAAGAAGTATTGGATAAATTCGACGCTTCTCGTAACGACTCCGTAGCTCAGTGGATAGAGCAGTCGCCCGGAAAGCGAAAGGTCGTGGGTTCGAGTCCCATCGGAGCTAGTTGTGAGACGGGTCGATTTTTTCTAAATACTTCATTTTCCATTTTTCAGTTATAAAAATTGCATTGTGAATGCAAAAAACTAAAAATTAAAATAAGTTTTCATGCATAATTTCATGGGATATTTGTCAATATTTGAATAGACAAATGTATAAAGGAAATCAGGGTTTTCTTCAAATAAGTATGTTTATTTCAAGGTAAATTAAAATTGTATTAAATACTTGCGGATCCTCGCGGTTTCACCCGCGTGGTACCCGTTCCCGTGGGAATATCGGGATAAAATATAGCCTATGTCACTCGGGAAGAATGTAGCTTTCTAATCTTGCCGGTTCTTCTCGTTACAAGGCCTCCCGCCGTAGGATTTGCGAACCGATAGCGTAGCTTCATTGACGTTCACAAGTGCTGTATCAGCCTAAAATGAATAAATGATTTTGAATTTTGAATAATGATGAAAGAATTTTCTAAATCGGTCCAGTAGTTTCGGAGCCTATTCGATGCAAACAAACGCACAAACAATCAAATCTTTCCTCTTTATAATATTAGTATAGATGCCATCTGGAGGAAAAGTACGCGAATTAATGGAAAAGAAAACATTCTCTTATTACTGGAAAAAACTAAATTCATAGACTAAAAAAAAACTGCTGTTATTTAGGAAATTATAACATCGACTCTATTTAACAATTTCATTGTTTTCCTTTAATTTATTAGATCATTATTAATTGAATTGGTGTCAATTGAATTACTTCTAAATATACGCGCAGTGGGCGTATTTCGCTCGGACATGTTTGTCACTCTATTGTTGATTGTCACATTTTTCTGGTTACTTCCTAATATTTATCAAAGGTGACGGCCGTCACCTTTGATATTAATAATTGTATTTTTTTTATTTTGATCTGGTTAGATTCCAGGCCGTGAAAAGCGTATTTTTAAAAATCTATGAATCTTTTTTTGTTTCCTACCAAGAATAAGGGAACGTATATTTGCAATCTCAATTTTTTCGAGTACTAATTCCCTCCAGGTGATTAGAAATAATTTCACCGTGTATACCTTATTCTCACTATTAGCTAGTGTCAGTGCTGGCTAACTTCAAATCTAATCATTTATTGCTTTTCTATGTTGTAGGTTCATACATTATACTGGTGCCTTTGGTTTCTGGTAATCTAAATTGGATTTACCTATGATCGCTTTAAAACTAACACATTTTAAATGGACTATCATCATCATCATCAGCCATTATAAGTCCCCACTCCTGGGGCACAGGTCTTCCTTATGGATGGATAAGAAGAGTGGGCCGTGACCGACCACGCGGGCTCAGTGCGGATTGGTGGGTATTAACGACTGCAAACGTTGCCGGGACCAACGGTTTAACGTGCCTTCCGAAGCTCGAGAGTCACCCATCCCTCGACCGACAAATGCGAACGTTGCTTAACTTCAACGATCGCAAGCCGGGGTCCAAAAAGACTATCATTATCATCATCATCATTCTCAATTCTCAATTCTCAATTCTTTATTGCTATTCCACAATGGTTGTTAGGTCTTAAAAATAACAAATCATGAACATCATGGACCCTGTCGGGCACAGCAAAATTAGAAGGGAGGAGGGCAGAATTAAATATCTCATTTTCATTTCCTTGTACAAATTTTGTAATTTTTTATTTTATAAGAATAAAGGATATTTTTACTATTAGGTATGGCTTTTTTATCTCTCATTTGTTTAATTTAATGATTAATTTGATACACCTTGTTAATACAGGGTGTTAGGGGCACCGTTGCAAAAACTTTAACCATGGCTTCAGACCATCATGCTGAACAACGCACAGCAAGAATTTTTGTCGGAAATGAAAAAAATATTTCGACTCTCCATACAAAATGTTCCGATTAGTTGCTAAATTTGTATGGAGAGTTGAAAGACAAAAAATCTTGCTGTACGTTGTTCAACATGATGGTCTGAAGCCATGGTTAAAGTTTTTGCAACGGTGCCCCTAACACCCTGTATGTTTCATTTTTAAGAAATAATAATAACAGGTTAAATTTTATTTTTAACTGTGAAAAAAAATATATTATAGATTATTATTTGTAAATTGTATTTCATTATACTAATGTATTTTTTGTTTCATAATATAAATAAAATTGATCAAATTTAATAACAATGAATTGATTTTATTTTTAATAACAATGAATTGATTACAAGTTTGGTATTTTATTATATGCATGCACTAATATTATTATCATGTCGGCCGAACGACGCCGACGCCCACTGCTGGACATGAGCCTCCCCCAAGGATCTCCACAACGATCGGTAATGTGCTGCCCACATCCAGCGGCTTCCCGCGATCTTGACCAGATCGTCGGTCCACCTTGTAGGGGGCCTGCCCACGGAACGTCGTCCGGTACGGTCTATGGGTCTTGCAAATCATTGTGCAGTTTAATGTCTACAAGAAGCTCGAACCCACTAATAAACCCCACTTTTGATCTTTCGAACACTCATGCCTCAAGTTTCAGAGCCATAAACCGGCGCGTGCGCAGACATAGGGCGTTTGTGCACTACCACTGAATTTTACCGATCCGGAAAAAAACGGATGCTTGTATTTAATTAATTACTAATATAAATGATTAATTATTAAAATACAAGCATCCGATTTTTTCCGGATCGGTAAAATTCAGTGGTAGTGCACAAACGCCCAGAGACGTGTTATTTTTGTCACATTGTCATTACAAGATGGTGCCTGCCAAATTGCCGATGCCGCCATGCATATTCAGCGCGCACATTGTCTCTGCACCATTATACTCACCACACCCACCAGGGTACTTCGACCCCTTTTGACGAAACAACTGAAAGTCGAGTAGAGAGGGGTGGGAGGTCTTCCTTTACTGGTGGCTGGTACAAAGGGACGTTCATAAAACGTATGGAGACTGTTGAAAGAGCAAATGAGAAGGTGTGAGCTAATCATTGGTGCGTGGTGCGATGCGTCGCGATTGTGACGTCACCGCGTGACCGCTTAGTAGTTTTTAGTCTGTTTTCGACAAGGCTAGTTTTGTGAAGTGATTTGTGTATTAGGATATTATGCTTATCATTTAATTCTCAGTGATCGATCTCATCATTATCATTTAACCGCCTCTGTGGTCTAGTGGTTCACACTAACGATTTCAGACCCCGAGGTCCCGAGTTCGATTCCCAATGAACCCCACATGTTGTATTCGGTTTGGTTGATGGTAGGACTTGTTCTTAGTCCGCCTGGCTAGCTACCGCCGTCTTATCTAAGTCTCACGCCTTAACTATGATGTTTTCAACATTTTAGTATTCCGGAAGTTAGACATAAGATACCCAGTTTCTCAGTGATTTAGGATTCCGGGAGTAGTGCGCTTCCACCTTCAGTCTTATCATCACTTACTTAACACACATGATGAAGGCTAATTGCTACCCTGTTGCGGTAAATTTAAAACCATCTAAAATAACTCAAAGTGCATACTGGTTATTCCAATTGCCTACTGGGTGCCTACCATCAACTCTTATTGCGGTTTTGTTTAGGACCTAAATTGAACTGCTTCGCTTATTCGTACCACGACAGCTTAATATCAATGACAGCGATTCAGTGATCATTCAATGACATTTCACAGCCGCTGAGCTGTCATCAACTCTTATTTGACGTATAACGCGGCCAAGCTAACATGATATCTGCAGGTTATACCCGTCCCTTTCACTCTCTGGGCATGACAGAATCGAGTGAAAGAGACGGGTAGAAGAAAAATTCATTCATTTGCGAACAATTCATTTGCGATCCAGTTTTAAGAAGGTCATAGTACGAAAGAAAGCAATTCATTTTAGGAACCTATTCTGCATCGCGCTATTTTTGAATCGCTGTCTTAAAGTTGATGGTAGGCACCCTGAAGTGCATTATTGTTTATTTGAAAAGAAATCTAAGTTATTAATTCGTTTCACTGTCAAATAATTAATCACTTAATCTCATGGTAATTTCACTATATTGTACGAATGTTATTAATAAGCATACTTAATAAAAGTAACTAAACACATGTCCCAGTCTAGACGAAATATCACTTAACAGTGCAATCCTCATTTTGAAATGGAACTAAGCTCTATTACGTTGTACTAAAGTCGTAGTTCCACATAAGTCATTGTAGTGATATAATTGATGGTTTTAGTGTATTTCTCAAGACGCCGCAAGTTGTTGCTAAAAGCCAAACATATATTTTGTGATGACGACCTCTGACCTCGGGCAGTGAAATATCGATATGCGACCGTCGAGTGACAATGTGGAGAAATATACTATCGTAATCAGCTGGATGTGAAAACGATTCGTTATAAAACTTTTTCGAGACCTGTGCACCTATTTAGATAAAAGGAGAAACTATAATTTATTATTATTGTATTATGGAAGACACATACGTACTGTGTTTTTATATGGCTGTATAAGATTCCTTTTTTAAACCATGTGATGTTTGATTAACATTGAGTTAAATAGCAATATTGTTAAATTAATCATATGAATATCCTATTAATATTATAAATGTTAAAGTTTGGATGTTTGGATGCTTAGATGTTTGGATGTTTGTTACTCAATTACGCCAAAACGACTGAACGGGTTCGGCTGAAATTTGAGACACAGATACTTTGTAGTCTGGAAAATAACATAGGCTAAATTTCATATTCCCATGGATAACGTCGTGTAGTCCACGCGGGCGAAGCCGCGGGCGGAAAGCTAGTTATAAAAAAATCAATTAAATTAATTACTCAAAAATACTTAAATGTTATTTACAATATTAATACGGATCCCACAAAACGTTCAGTGTGCATAATATTCACATTATCCTTCCTCATTTCAAATACTACTTTCTCAAAAAAAAGAAAAGTACAAAGAGATTATACCCTTTTAATGAATTTGATTAGCAAAATTTAAATGACAATCAAATTCACCCCTTAGAGCCGTGACAAATTATTGGCTATCCAGCTATCTAAGGCCAGACCTACACTAGTGACCTTTACCTTTAAATTATGCGACGGCTTTCCAGCAATTTTAATCAATTAGACCAAAAAAACTACAGGTCGACCAATTGCCGGAGTCAGTACACAATTTATGACCACAATTCACCATTTATGGTACTTTAATCCAGAACTAATTACGTTTTAATTGCGAGAAAATAGCGTTGTTATTAATGTTAGTTTGGATAAAAGTGTACCTACTCGGTAAGTATAAACTTTTACTGTTCAATGTTAAAAGTTACGTTGTATTTTTTAATATAATGCTTATAATAATTATATTGCATCGTTTTCGAACTACCTTTAAGCATTATTATACAGTGGAAACCACTAACATATTGATAATAATAATAAAAAATAATTTTATTCAACTTGACTTAATAAATAAGCTCTTTTGAATCGTCAATATTTTCCTACCACCCGTTCAAGACTTTTTTATCTGATAAGAAGAACAGGCGCAAGTTTTAATAATTAGAGTAACGATATTTACAAAGATTTATATCGTTAACTTTTACAAAATTTTAATAATAATATTACATTAGTACAGCTAAAGTTATATGTTACATCAAATCCATCCATTACGGTCTTTCAAATAGTCGTATATCATGATAAACAATGTAGAGTTAGGTATGTCATAATGTTTTTTTTTATTATTTTAAAAACAATAACAATTATGGTGTAGATTTAGGCACAGGCCTTGACTTTTACCAGAGCAATCTGAATAAATAATTGAAAACTACAAACAAATTTAGTAGCAAAAGGGTCTCATATCATACCCTGTGCTGAACATAAAACTCTAAGCTCGGGACGTGCACTCATATGTCCACGCAAACAATAAAATTCAATTGTTTTATCAAATTACGCCAGCAATATGGTTAATTACAATAGTTATACGGATTCCGGTGAAAGTAAATAAAATAAAAAAGTTCCTCTTATTTCAAAAGTAACAACTTTATCACAAGTTATTTACAATTTTACTTTTTAGCATTCACAATGCAATTTTTATTATTGAAAAATTTAAAATGTATAGTATTTAGAAAAATCGACCCGTCTCGTAACGACTCCGTAGCTCAGTGGTTAGAGCAGTCGCTCGGATAGCGAAAGGTCGTGGGTTCGAGTCCCATCGTAGCTGGTTGTGAGACGGGTCGATTTTTTCTAAATACTTATTTCATTTTCAATATATTATTTCATCACAGTCCAAACGCACCATTAATCACCATAATTTAGCTACCTACACCTAGCGTCAGTCTACAGATACACTCGACTGCGCGTTTTCATCACAAAAACAAATAAATCACTAAGTATTAAACCCATTAATTACCTAACGTTAGAAACTATACTTTTACGAATTTTAAGAATTATTTCTAATAATTATTAGTTTAAGGGAATTGAAATTGCATAAAGTTTCGTTATTGATAATGTTATACAGACCAATATAAACAATACTTAAAATTACTTTTAATTTTGACATCGCGTTCGGATTTATATTTTTGCTGCAATTATTATACCTTTGTATTGTCTTGAGCAACAGTGTGAATTCGACCGATTTCTTTACTTTTTTTTCTTTTCAAAGCAAGGGGTGATACGAGGGGAGCAGCTGTTTACAGCCAAGTTCACAATGCACAAGGTCATGGCCCTTCTTATCTATCTTGTTTATTAACATTTTGTTTTATAATGTTCTTATAAATGATCACTAAAAATCTTGTAAAGCTTAATAAGCAAGCTATTCTTAAAAGAAGACAGCAATATCGATGTTGTTAATAAGCAAAAAGATTCTCGAAAATTTTACTGTCGTACCGTTAAATAGAACTAGCGAACAATATAGTTATATATCTTTTTTAAATACTTAAAGTAACTTTTACCGCTAAAACACTCATTAGATAACGCATTTAAATAGAGATTAAGTATTTTTAAGTGGTTTATAAGACGTTTTCTATTGAAGCTTGTTCTTTCTTCCATCAATAGCTTTAACATCATTTAATAGTTTAGTAGGTACCTTAGAGGTCATCATTCGATAGTGCTACAACACTAGTGGGTCTAATTATTGTGCTTGTGGCGAGTGGCTCGAAATAATTGGCTTAATTAAGACGCGGCGGTTATGTCATTACCCTGCGTTAATTAATCAGCTAACATACATTCTTCCCAGATCTGAGTACGATGATGGGTTCGTATGAAGACGTAAAATATGTGTTTTGGGAATCCGAATGTGGACTGGATTTTTATGATGCTTGTTTTGGGTGGCTTTTACTTTCTTATTTTTTAAAGGGTTTCTATTTAATTTCTTCAATGCCAGTTACAACTTCATAAATGTTTGCTGATTAAGTCTGGCCAACGAAAGCTGTCCACGAGAAAAGGCGGCAATTTTAAAAATCCTGTAGATGGTAGATGGCCCTGAATATACTCTGAAAACTACTTTGATACTTGATGTTTTTTTTATTAGGTTATTAGAAAATAACGAAATAAATAGATGTAATAATTCACATAATTACATGGCAAAAATAATTTTTAAATAAGAAATTTTTAATTTGGCGCCTTTTCTCGTGGACAGCTTTTGTTTGCCACTTTGCCAGACTCAAAGCTTGCTTGTGTTTATCTTATAGGTTTGTAGTAAATTTTTATTGCGATATGTCACAATACCATATTACTGATATTTATCTGTAGTTAAACTCTCTAGTTCATAAAAAAACAATTTGTAGTTTATTTTAATTTTTAGTTTTTTTTCATTCACAATGCAATTTTGATTACTGAAAAATGGAAAATGAAGTATTTAGAAAAAATCGAACCGTCTCACAACTAGCTCCGATGGGACTCGAACCCACGACCTTTCGCTTTCCGGGCGGCTGCTCTAACCTATTTGTAGTTATAATCACACAATATCAAGACTTGTCTGATTTATAATCGTTTTTGTATTCAATGCTACGGTACCTTTGCACATTATTGACCATTCAACTTTTTTCTTAGACGATTTTACCGGTTGGCTGGCAGAAATTACCACACAGACTTAAGCCATCCATTGTTTGTTATCACGCAATAAAAAAACTACTCAAAGTAAAATGCAAGCCAAGTTCTTGCTGTCTGTTAACAAAGTAGTGATTGGTTTGGCGCGTGGTGTCGTTCAGAAAGCTGGCGGTTGGCATGGTCAATCAATTATCACGTGTTGCTAATTGCGCTAAGCGGTCATTACCGCGTCAACATGGCCGCCTGAAGAATATTAATTGCGCGTAGGCAGCTTAACAGAAAGATGAAGGTGGACAAAAAATTGGAGCACAGTTTTTTGGACGAGAGGTGGTGTCACGTGAAAAATGTAAGTCTCTTGTTTGCAACTTTTTTTATTAGGATAATTTACTGTTATTTTTGATGTATTAGCAACGCAAAACAAGTATTTAGTTTTAACTAGCTTTCCGCACGCGGCTTCGCCTGCGTAGACTTCACGACGTTATCCTGCGGGAATGTGATATTTTTCCGAGATAAAAACTAGCCTATGTTCCTCTCCAGGCTACTTTATGTATCTGTGTCCCAAATTTTAGCCAAATCCGTCCAGCCATTTTGGTGGGATTGTGTAACAAACATACAAATATCCAAACATCTAAACTTTTACATTTATAATATTAAAATATATAGTAAGATTATCTTGAATATTTTCAAAGTTTTAGGGCATCAAACTTTGTAGTTAAACAAGAAGAGAACGACTGTCTTTATGACGTCGGTCGCCAAGGTCATACTCTCGCCATAAAAGATTTCGTTTTAGAACGAGACAGCTAAGCTTAATGATCTTACAAATACTACTGTAATCTGAGTTTATTTCCATTTCGACTTCGACTTATTGATAAATACAAATTGCCACGAGCAAAGAATTCAATGAAATACCTAAAGCTTTATGAAAAACTTTAAACTGGACAGACTTAGTAACTGTTTCACAATATCCGATTAGGAGACACTTTCCAGTTTAATTGGCAGATTTGTATAGACAATCTGTCAAGTAACACGTAACAGATACTGAGAACATACTTAAGTAGACATTGTGAAACAGGTCCTTAGTTTAAAGACGAAATCTCTTGTTGTACTTGATCCCCCATCGAGTATCTGACACTGGATGGAAGATCAGGAAGTGTCCAGGGTAGTCCCACATAACCACCGTCCGCACGCCATAAGCGGACGGGGTATGCGTAAATGCATTCCTCTCACTTTAAAAAAATATGTAAAACATACGGATTTTAAAATAATAATTATGATCTATGTGTGATATACGGAACTCTCGATTCGTCTACCCAGTAGCCACCAAGAATGGCGCGTTCGACGCCAAATAAAGTGGCCGTCTTTTGTTTGGCGGCGACGGCGACGTCCGCTGCCATATCGGCCACGGCGTGACGTCACGCGCTATGCTGGGACAGGTGAGGTCACTCACCCCGTAATGGGCAGGGGATAGGGGTGTCTTATACCAACTCGTGTGCTTATACTCTATTATTGATGTTTGAAACTTGAACAATTTGTATGGCTCTTTTGTCATAGTTTCAATATAAATAAGATTCAAATCTATAAAGTCTTCTTTCATATTTGTCTGAAAAGGTTAATTTGTTACTTAACTAAAAACTGTCTTTAGAATAATTTTGTTTTTTTTGCATTTACCTACAATGCAATTTTTTATTATTGAAAATGAAATATTAGAAAAAATGAGTTCTGTAGCATGAGTCGTCTTTTTTTTCTTATATTTTAGTCGCAACTCTTACCCTATTTGAGGTCGGCGTATAGTAAGTGTTTACCTTCCATTCATCTTTTTTTTATTTACAACGGTGTAGCACTTAGCATTCATCACATCTGATGTTAAGTGGTGATAAGGCTGAAGGTGGAAGCGCACTACTCCCGGAATCCTCAATCATTGAGGAACTGGCTATCTTATCTCTAACTGCCGGAACACAATAATGCTGAAAACATCATTGTTACGGCGTCAGACTTAGATAAAATGGTGGTAGCTAGCCAGGCGGACTAACAACAGTCAACAAGTCCTACCACCAACCAAACCAAATAAAATATGTACCTCCACTAGGAATCGAACCCGGGACCTCTTGGTCTGAAATCGGTGGTTTTAAACACTAGACCACAAAGGCGGTTAAAATTAATCTCTATCAGACGTCAAAGTTTTAATTAATAATGGCTTCAAATTACTGACACCCCTGCTGATTGTCAAGCCTGACTATGTAAAGGACAGTCGGTCGTCAGGCGTCACTTTCGATTGTCCTGCTCTATTGTGGATGTATGTATGGACTGGCACTTGCTGGTGTCACTTACTTTAGCTCATTGATTTACGATCATTCCCATGTTATTGAATCTGGTGACGATTTGATTCGTCAACGATAAGGTACTGAGCCAAACGCATGCTAATTCTAGAAGGGCTTTAAGTTTGAGTGGCACTTTTGTTCCATAGTAAACACGTTTATTTTTGTTAAAGATTGCTGAGTCTGCCCAATATTTTATTTGTATGTAAATAGGAGGTAAATATTGAGCTTACAGCCATTTACTTGTTGATGATACAACAACAGTTACAAAGAACAATTAAATGCACTAGCAGCATTAATTATTTATTAAAATGATTGACTAACATTTGACTGTGGTTGAAAAATATGTTTTGTAAGCAAAGAAGAAGGATCTTTAAGTCAAATCAGTTTTCTTATCACGTTAGGGTTCTGCAACAAAAGGTTTTACTAATGAGTCCACATAAGGGATCGTAATAACACGATTAATAAATTTTTTGCTAATTTTTTTTCATCGGTCTTTTGATCAATAATCCTATGAACATGGTTGTAATTCTTAATTACATAAAAAAAATCTACTAGTTTTTTTTTACTAAAATTTTACTAAATAAGCTTAGTTACAAAACCAATCTTCTCTAAAATTTTACAGTTAAGCTCTACGGCAATCTCGATCGTGCGACTCACACTTAACTACCTTTTGCATATCTATCAATCTTTCTGTCATGAAGATGTTTATAGCAATGGGCACCGGTAATTCGGCCATTATCGTAAGTGAAAATATGCGCGCGCGCCGACCGCGATGCTCACTGCATGCTCACTGCGCCTGTACCTTGTGTTTTTTTTAATTAGCTCAGCAGTTTGGGTAACGTTAACGGTGCCCTGAATTATCGCCCACTGCTCTAAGATAAGGCAAGCCTCTAAATTAGGCAGAAGTGTTTATAAATTTTCTGTCTGTCACTTTTATTGGAGTAGAAATTTTTGATTGTGAAGGTTTGGTAATTGTTCTGTTTTAAAGTGTAAAAGTTCTTAAGCAAAAAGTTGGTAATGGTTCGTTGGAACAACAGTTTAAGGTTTTACATTCACTAGTGTATCTAAATGTTAACTATAATATGTTTTTGTTAACTGTTGTGGTACAGAGTAAACAATTAAATAATAAAAGTCAATTGTGATACAAACAAATATAAACTTTTCATTTGAATTCATCAATCATGTCGACAACTTGTCAGAAGATAAAGTTTTATTAACAACATGGTGCATACAATTAGAATTAAATTATTAATATTAGATCTATTGATTTAGATCCACGCTTATCGCAGCTTGAATTATCACGAACGGGGTTGAAACTGCGTCACGGAGCTTTGGTGCAGCAAATATTACATAAATAACAAATATAGTAACTGTTGAAGGTCAAATACAATAAAGCTTTGCAGAAATTAATGTTGTAAGCTCAAAAATACTTAATTAACACAGAAGGAAATCCAGTTCATCAAGTTTATTTTAAACGGGAATGTAATATTAACCGCCTCTGTGGTCTAGTGGTACACACCACCGATTTCAGACCAAGAGGTCCCGGGTTCGATTCCCAGTGGGGGTACATATTGTATTCGGTTTGGTTGGTGGTAGGACTTGTTCTTAGTCCGCCTGGCTAGCTACCACCATCTTATCTAAGTCTGACGCCATAACAATGATGTTTTCAGCATTATTGTGTTCCGGCAGTTAGAGATAAGATAGCCAGTTCCTCAGTGATTGAGGATTTCGGGAGTAGTGCGCTTCCATCTTCAGCCTTATCACCACTTAACATCAGGGGTGATGAAGGCTAAGTGCTACCCCGTTGTGGATAAAAAAAAAATATATATAGAATTTTGACTACAAGTTTACAGGAAAATGGCGATATCAAAATGTTTTACAAGTTTATCAGTTGTCATTGGAAGATGTTTTTATAGAATATCCCAGTTTATTAATAATAATAGTAGGCATGCGCGCGCAACCCGTCGAAGGCTGACCGCATCGTTTCTCACCAGTGAAGGCTCAATGCTACCGCTACCGCGTGTAAGCACAAACAAGCAAAATTAAATCTTAATTCATGAGTTTCAGAGACTATTTTGCTGTTTGCAGTTTCAAACCAAATGGACATAGGTACTGATTCTTGTCTTGACATTAGCATAATCTGTAGCAAAGGAAATTGTGTTTGATTACCAAAGGTAATCTAAGTCGCGAATGGTCATTGAATACAAACAGGTGATTAAAAGTAAAACAAACATAATAACAAATAAACTATGAAGCATTTCAAAGAATCATAATTATTATCATATTTAATCATTCTTTTTTATTGGATTGATGACCTTAAAGACCTTTCTTAGATGGTGATATAATAATTATCATAAATAAGAATACTACCCAAGTAACATTTAGGCGCTGAAGTAAGAGTTATAATAAGTCTATAAAAGCGCTAACTAGAGTCTAAAGTGGTTTATGGGTGTTACAAATTGGTGTTAGAGCGCGCTCTAACCCTACTTTACCCCCGAATTAGGCACAATTTTTATATTACTTAAGGTTGTATAATGACGGTATACAAGAGTTATGGTAACTGGCTAAGTGGTACAATCAATGCTATAAGAGAGTTATGATAGCGGTAACAGTATCTCTTAGCGATACAAGAGGGGTAAATAAGCAAAAATTAACTCTGTTAGCGATAAAATGGCAAAAATGGTTTTATATTACCTCTATGGGTGCTAAGCGGGCTACAGGTAGGCGTCAACTGACTCCTTAAGCGATACAGTAGAGATACAAAGGCGTTAATTATATTTTCAAGCGCTAAAAGGGAGGTAAATAAGTGATTTGTAACGGTCTGAACGCTATTCAAGATCCACAAATGCGATAAAGGTCTCTCCCGCAAGAGTTTTTGATACCCGGAAAATATATTTTCTAATTTTGCGACCTAACAATAAATAATATTGTTTTCAATGGCTATATAGTCGGTAACCTCAAGATGGTTTATATTAATCAATAAAAGTGAAATTGTTTTATGGTGCGAAAGGAAGCGTATTTTTGCTGCGAAGGTAAGTACACTGTGAATAAGTTACATATTTATTGGTAAATAATTCGAGCGCCCGATGTATGTTGTCTATTTACTGAAAACAAATGTTTTGTTTAATATGGAGTGACACATTTTTCATGTAAAAAAGTACAAAGAAATTGCCTTATTGATCTTATAATACTGTACTAGTAATATAAATACATACTAAAGCAAAATACTTCCTTACAACAAACTTGTAAATATTTTTTTTTTATAACCATAATCTAATATTTCATTATCTCAACATGGCGAGCAAACGAATTTAGGGATCCGTAGTGCTCAAAACTTTAAACCATGTATTGATGTTATTTTTTACCTGTTAACTGTTTTGGACGAGTAGAATACAAAGAAGGAGGCAGATATAAAATATTATATTGTTTTAACAATTAATATTATAGTATGATTTAAATACAATATTAGGTTTATAAACCTGTCTATAAGACTATTAAATATCGTGTTTGTTTACAGATTAGACCAAAATGCCATATTCTCGGCTTTATATCTCATCTCGCTCACACGCGCAGCCAGCCAATGAATGTGCAAGTAAGTACTTATCTAAATCAGTCAAAACAAAAACGCTCGTTCAGTCAGTCGATCCGCTGTTGCAATGATTTTATTAAAGAGTGTAGGTAACTGCAATTTTTTATTTTTGGTTAATTTTGTAACATGTTTTATTTATACTTATGTCTAACTTTTTCTGTTAACAGGAAACATAATGACACACGATCACGAGTAACACGATCAATGAGAACTTTGACATCGACCATCTCGAAACCTACCAGATTTTCTTCACATAGTCAAGCAAGCCCCAGAAAGATTCT
Source organism: Crambus lathoniellus (assembly GCA_949710035.1). Taxonomy (NCBI): domain Eukaryota; kingdom Metazoa; phylum Arthropoda; class Insecta; order Lepidoptera; family Crambidae; genus Crambus; species Crambus lathoniellus. The sequence continues at coordinate 956,777 of OX453299.1, read as the reverse complement.
AATTCGTTTCTTATGAATAAAATTTTGTTAATGTTTGCTCACAAACTTCTTTTTAAACTTATGTATTTTACTTTTTATATAACAAACCTAAAAAGCGGACCCATTCAGAGACATTTCATATAATGTATATGTCGCAGGTGTGAGTTTATATACATAATCATTGCTAAATTAAGATTCTACACCATGTATTTCAAAGCTTTCAGATCAAACTTAGTTTGCTTACAGGGATAAAATAAATAAAAAACAGAATACCTTCAACAATGACTAAAATTTATTAAATATTATTTATCGTTTTATTTTGTTGTTATATTGTTTATTATAAAAGTGTTCCTTCAATAACTCTCAACGTATTAACAAATTAGGAACCTCCGATACATATTAACATAACTTTATTTCGTAATATTGCTAATAGGTGACAATAATCATAACTATTTATCAGGAACAAAACAGTATAAAAGTACTTAGCTTTTCAAGACCTCTCAGCTTGGCTGCTCACACGAGACTGTTCACAAATTATCATACTATCCCCCCAGAGGGATCTAAAAAGGTGGGGCTGTCCCGCCATTCGTCTAAGCCAATTAAAATTTGGCAGTAGTCACACAACTCTGCCACAGATGGCGCCAAACGAACAAATCAGTACTTTCATTAAGATTAATTTATAAATAAAGTTAGCTTTTTGTACAAAGCTTTGTGTAATATCAACAACATTATTTATGATTAATTTTTAAGCAAATAACAGGTTTTCTATTTGATTCATGACAGTAATATTAAATGGAAATGTGATTGTCTTTGATTATCTTTAAACAGATAGTCTTATCGTATCTTTTATCTTTTGAAACATTGAAATAATAATGTTTTAAACATTATTTAAGGAATAAATATAAATCATACGAAACTACGATTAATACACCAATAATTAATCAAAATATCTAACACGGCCATACTGACAAAAACTTCGTTCTCGAAGTTTACATAATAATAGCTCAACATGTCAAATACGATTGTCAAACAATCGTTTACTGGGATTAAATAACTTACGCTTTTGTGTCACATTTACATTTGTTTAAAAGAAATATTTTTTTGTTTTTTTTTCTGACATTTTCTGACAAGTCGAAGTCACGAACGACCGTCACTGTTTAGGTACCTACTTATTTATTTTTTGTCGAACTTTTTTTTTTATTTTTTTTTTACCGTAGTCGAGATACCTACGTTTTGACATTTAGTATTATTTCACAGTTTAGATTTATTTAGAATAAATTAGATTAAGGATTGTTTTATCACAAAGCAAAAACTACTGACTCGACCACCAGTTCACAAATTGGGAGGCCCTTCGAAGAAAGAACTGGCAAGAAAACTCACGAAGGGTAGACTGACCTCCGCGTTTTAATTTCTATTTATAAGTAGAATAAACCGTATCTTTAAGTCTTCAATTGTAATTTTAGACAGCAATTATAGCAGAAACACAAACTGACCACGATTGTTGTCATGTGTGATTATTATATTAAAGTGGCACAATGTTACTAAATTACTATTAAACCATTGTAGAGATGCTTTTCTTTTTGAAATTTAAAGAACAAGATGCCAGTTAGTGTAAGAAACAAATTGAAATCATTTGAATAATCTATCACGGCCGGACTGACCTGTACTTTGCTCTCAAAGGACATATTTCTACCATATCTTCTAACCATTATAACCAATAATCATATTCTTACATAGTCATTGTCATTATTCGTCATCATATTCATTATCATCATTCATCATAATAGCCTCTGGCCTTGACATACCAGACCTATCACCTGCTGCACATGAATTTCGGAAAGGTATCAGGGCAGTGACCGACCAGCAGTTCATAACTCAAAATAGCCTCTGGCCTTGACATACCAGACCTATCACCTGCTGCGCATGAATTTCGGAAAGGTATCAGGGCAGTGACCGACCAGCAGTTCATAAGTCAAAATAGCCTCTGGCCTTGACATACCAGACCTATCACCTGCTGCGCATGAATTTCGGAAAGGTATCAGGGCAGTGACCGACCAGCAGTTTAGTCATACGTCATCATAGTCTCCGGCCTTGACATACCAGCCCTATCACCTGCTGCACATGAATCTCAGGAGAAGGTATCAGGGCGGGACCGACCAGCAGTAAATAAAAATCTGATTATTGTCAACCTTTCTCATTAAATTATTTCAGGTTGTCTTTCATTTAATCATTTCAGTTTGTTTCCCATTCAATTATTTCAGTTTGTATCTCATTTGATGATTTCAGTTTGCTTCTCATTTAATTATTTAATTTGTTACTCATTTAATTATTTCAGATTGATTCTAATTAAATTATTTTACTTAATTTGTTTCCTTAATGGTTAATGTGTTATAATTTAATTTTTACTTTATACCAGTAAATATTTCTTACTCTCTGTATTTAATTCTCCCACACTCTTATTCCATTCAACTTTATAATACTGAAATATTTTAGGCAATTAAACTTTACATGTAAATGAATTTGTAAACTGTGTACTACAAACGAGATTATAAGTACCTCATGATAACAATCTATCACAATCAGATATTATAACAATAATAATCTATAACAGCCAATAATGTCGTACAATCAATTATTAACTTGGAAACGTTCACTTTTATTATATTGCCTGGACTATTTAATCCTTACCTCATTTAAACTTTCGTAATAGTAACAATAGTATATACACTTTAATTCGCGTGTTAAAAACAGACTCAAATTATAATTTTCACATTTGGTATTCTTAAAATGTTATATTTTGTTAACTTAATCATTCAATATTCAAATTTCACCAACAGTGAAACACGCTAGGCATCTCAAAATATTCTCTGTCATAATAAACATTTTGAATCAAATCTAATTAAGAATCCAAAGATATCTTAAGGCATATCGATTAAAACAATCAGTTTAAGTATTGTATGAGAGATAATAATGTTTACCAATTTTCTCTTTAAATCCGCTCGGCTAGTCTGACATTACTTAATACATCAATGACAAGGATGAGTTTAAAGATTAATCAAATACTTTTTGATTGTTTTTTGTAAGACTGCAAAGTTACTTAAAACAATTTGAAGGTTTGCTCTCAATTTCCATGGGATCCCTTCATCAAATCCTGACTTAGTGACCGTGGGACCATTTTAGGAGTATACAATACAGGATTATTTGTAAAACACCAACAATCTCGCCGAGTAACAACGAACCTATATACTAATTTTATAAAAAACAATTTAAAAAATCAGTCTACCATACAAATCTGTCACGCTACCTTTGCCTATCTGATCCACTGCTCTCCCAATGAGCTACCGAGATACTTACGAGCTACGAGGCTCGGTAGTTATGAGACTACTTTTAATACCACCAGAAGGAAAGCGTCGTTTTATCAATCACAGGGATATCCTCGCATTTCATTCGATTCGATTTTGATACATAATAATCATAAGAAAATAATCTTTAGGATAGTACTGAAAATACGAATAGAATAATATTTTTTATGAAAACTTGAAACACTTATGAACCTAGTAAATAAGACGCAAAGATTAGGCCGGTAGATGACAATATTAGTACTTAATATACTTAATATTACTTTAATGCCACTATCAGGGTTTTACATAGTATTTCGGATTTATCTAAATTTATTTATCAAAATCTAATCAATTACGTAAAAACGGGAAAAAAAATTAAAAGATTAAACCTTTCCTAACAGTAGTAGAACATCGATCCCAAAAAACTTACCATTTCTTTTTGAATAATCTTGATAGTTCTTTTTTTTATATAAATATGTAAGTAGCAAGATTTAAAAAAAATATTTTTTGTTTCTCATATCATATCTACCTATGATAGGTAGGTGACTACTTTGATAATTGTGAAAAAGGGCGAGATTCTTACAAATAGCATACATTTCAGATTGTAGTAACATTTCAATATCTTAAAGACTACCTATTGTTATTGTTTTGATAAATGGTATATTGGTGTTGCTCAGTGCAACATAAAAAGAAACTACTAGACCGATCCCGAAAATTCTTCCACCATTAGAAAGCTACATTCTTCCCGAGTGACTCAGGCTATCCCGATATTCCCACTGGAACGGATACCACGCGGGTGAAACCGCGAGGATCCGCTAGTTTCATATAACTGCATACTAGTATTATCAGGAACTAGCTAGCTTCCCTTCTCTACCATTCAATCTTCAGACAATGTAGAATAGTTTAAAAAGTAAATAACACAATAAAACACATTCATAAACAATAATAAAACGCCAAATTATTAAATTTGTAGTCATTCTGATACAACTATATTTACAAAATGTACACAGCATTCACCAGTACATTTTCCAAGTCCAATATCAAATTTATGTAATATCATTGCAAAGCCCCATTCTACTGTATTTGCCATACATCCTTCAGAACAGCGCACAACTTTGCAATAGACTAATGCTGTTGGATGGATTTCGAACTTTTTACCGGAATAAAACAGCAATGGCTTTTGATGGTAACGATCGTCAAAGTATGAAGCGGCAATTTAGTTTATTTTTTAATTTTTTTTAGGTATTTCCTGAGCACTATAAGCATGTGTACATCATAAGTAACTCCAGAAAAAAATAACGCATCGTTTGATGCAATCTTTTTTCCTGTAAAATTGCAATTTGTCCATTGCAGCCCCACTCCAGGCACCCATCGACATGTATTGTATCCAACTATTTACGGACTTATAGACTTGCAGACTTGTGGACTTATGGGCTTACAGACTTATGGACTTGAATTTTTAACTTTGTTACTTTACACAAAACGCTTGGCCATTCCGAAGAATCACTAAAAATAGTAGGTAGGTACTTTGATTTGAAAATACTCTATTCTATTTGGAATACCAATCAACGTTTAAGCGAATAAACTTCACCATTATACCTTTCAAAGCGGCCCGTTTTATCATGAGAAGTTAAATTTACATCGACATTAGAGTGATTATAATATAATGGAGTATCATTTCTAATTATGTACACCTCTGCCTACCAGAAACAAGTCCTAAAGATCCAATAGATATGAAAGAATCATTGAAACCTATTGAAACTAATGTGGAGAAAAAAACTAACACAAGGACAAGATAATGACTTTCGATTAATTAACACACAAAAAAAACTAGTTCTCATAGGTTCTAGCGAAATCTAGTATACTTTATATAATTTTGTATAAATAAGGTAACAAATACCAAGTTTAAGCCAAAGTACCTTGTTCTTATCGACTTCCTATAGAAAGAAAAATTATAACACGATTTGAAACACCGAAATAGATCGAGAAAAAAATATTAATTTAGCTACCCGATTTCATGTCACAATATTAAATGAGACAATGATTTTAATCAAACTGAACTTCACCTATTTACCATTATTGAAAGTAATTTCCTTCAAGAATTTAAATCTTACTAAACCTTGAGGGTAGTAGAATAATACTTCTCATTTTTGCTTTGTTGAAAATCTGCAGTGAATAATTATAATGGCTTTTGTAAGATGTCACTAGATGTACGTTTTTTGGCAAAATTGACAATCAATCTATGATATAAATTACAAACTTCTTTTTAATTCCTTCTCTTATTTTGTACCAAAGTTTGAAACAGAAACAATACAGAGCCCCAAAGGGCTTTACCAGCTTCAGCGACCGTCGGGAATTGGGATGAGGCTCCAACTTTCTGGGTCGGGCCGGGTCTTTGTTCTTTTGCACCAGGAATCAGCTCTGTTGTCAGGTTGGATCGAAGAATGACAGCGCCACCTTGCCACGCTGTAGAACCGTAGCTTGAAGCGGCAGCATCGCGGCAGGTGGTAGATTAGCCGAAACTGTGGCATCCATCCTATAACATAAAAAATGTATTAATATTTAGGTTAGGTCGTCGGCTGATCCCACTTCTGATGTGAGTTTATATACATAATCATTGCTAAATTAAGATTCTACACCATGTATTTCAAAGCTTTCAGATCAAACTTAGTTTGCTTACAGGGATAAAATAAATAAAAAACAGAATACCTTCAACAATGACTAAAATTTATTAAATATTATTTATCGTTTTATTTTGTTGTTATATTGTTTATTATAAAAGTGTTCCTTCAATAACTCTCAACGTATTAACAAATTAGGAACCTCCGATACATATTAACATAACTTTATTTCGTAATATTGCTAATAGGTGACAATAATCATAACTATTTATCAGGAACAAAACAGTATAAAAGTACTTAGCTTTTCAAGACCTCTCAGCTTGGCTGCTCACACGAGACTGTTCACAAATTATCATACTATCCCCCCAGAGGGATCTAAAAAGGTGGGGCTGTCCCGCCATTCGTCTAAGCCAATTAAAATTTGGCAGTAGTCACACAACTCTGCCACAGATGGCGCCAAACGAACAAATCAGTACTTTCATTAAGATTAATTTATAAATAAAGTTAGCTTTTTGTACAAAGCTTTGTGTAATATCAACAACATTATTTATGATTAATTTTTAAGCAAATAACAGGTTTTCTATTTGATTCATGACAGTAATATTAAATGGAAATGTGATTGTCTTTGATTATCTTTAAACAGATAGTCTTATCGTATCTTTTATCTTTTGAAACATTGAAATAATAATGTTTTAAACATTATTTAAGGAATAAATATAAATCATACGAAACTACGATTAATACACCAATAATTAATCAAAATATCTAACACAGGCGGATGGTTGAATCCGCCGGATGGTTAAGTATGGCAGCATGTACCTCTCGGAAGTCCTGTAGAACACGTGATAGGTTAGTTAGAAATTTAAGGCGATCGCGAAGCGCAACGAAGCGATCGTCTTAAATTTCGTGGTTTTTTTGTGACTCCGTTAACTTGTGGGAAGATAAAATAGTTTACGGAAAAAATTATCGGCCTAGTAGGCGTTTAATTGAATGGCGAATTCAACCATTTGGCTGCGACATATATAATTGTAATAATAATTAAGTAAGATTGAGAAGATGTAAATTTGTTTTAAACATAAAAGTAAAAATAAACTGATTTTCGTTTTATTATCTTTCCATTACTAGAGTTTCCATTAGTAAAGTATTTATATTATGAAAACAAACGGTACAGTTCAGTACAGTATTTTTTTAATTAATTTCTTTTTCCTCTACATCTCCTATAATAAACAGATACACAAATTCACTTTTGCATCGTTATTTTTATTCAAAAAAGGTTTTAGATTGTAGAAAACTAGCTGCCATTACTAACTAGCTATCATTTTGAAAAGCATGTACGGAACCTTCAGGCTCACAGGAAACTCGCGCTTCACTGCTTTCCATAGGAATAGAGGACGTATTTTCAAATAGAGGAGTGAAAAATGCGATAATATTCTCTGATCAATTTCTGTCTATTTCCACCAGTCCTCATTGATTTTTCCAAGTATTTACAACAATTTTTGTTTTTTTTTGTTGCGACGCCATTGTCAAAAACAAGTGGTCAATATAAGAAATACAGTAGTGACCTTAAGCGTTATTACTTTACCTTTAGTCACAAAGAAGTAACAATAGACGCTAGAGGATCTGATATAGCGAAAAATTATACTCCTATGTGACTTAAGGTAATGCAAGAGAGTTTTGTATAACTTCAAGGATCTGGTTCTATATAAGATTAAATAAACACCATTGTAAAGCTGGTAGCGCTTATTAACGCTATTGTGCAACTTTAGGTTCTTGTAAAGAGTTTAATATCACCTGCATAGCACTTTTGGAGGTAGTAGCTAATTCTTATTCTTATTTAGATCTTAGAGTTCTAAGATTCACTTAAAGCTATAACACAAAATGCTGTGCATGTACAACAGTGTTATAGATTTGCCATAATACGTCCATAACCTTTAGGCTCGCCTAATTGTCGCCCTTGTAACTCTGTATTATAAGTAGAAGTGATATACGTTACTTGCTTACGCCACTTTATCGCCAATAGTCATAAGTGCTGCTACTGTAATGCCTTTGTAGCCCACTAAGTAACAAAACAAGCTCTAATCGTCGCCTAAATGTTTGTTGGGTATTCAGTAACTATAAACAACAATGTAATGTTAGTCCAATGTAACAGTATGTAGCTACGAGATTTCAGCGTAGTCGCCCTGAAATAGACATCAACGCAATCACATCTATATATATAAAAATGAATCCCTATTTCCCTTGGTCACGACATCACGCGTGAACGGCTGGACCGATTTGGCTAATTTTGGTCTTGAAATGTTCGTGGAAGTCCAAGGAAGGTTCTAACGGTAAGAAAATAGGGGAAGAGGGGTAAGTGGGGGTAGAGTAGAAGTAGGGTAGGGTAAAGGTAGGGTAGGGTATAGGTAGGGTAGGGTAGGGGTAGGGTAGGGGTAGGGTAGGGGTAGGGTAGGGGTAGGGTAGGGGTAGGGTAGGGGTAGGGTAGGGGTAGGGTAGGGGTAGGGGTAGGGTAGGGGTAGGGTAGGGGTAGGGTAGGGGTAGGGTAGGGGTAGGGTAGGGGTAGGGTAGGGGTAGGGTAGGGGTAGGGTAGGGGTAGGGTAGGGGTAGGGTAGGGGTAGGGTAGGGGTAGGGTAGGGGTAGGGTGGGGGTAGGGTAGGGGTAGGGTAGGGGTAGGGTAGGGGTAGGGTAGGGGTAGGGTAGGGGTAGGGTAGGGGTAGGGTAGGGGTAGGGTAGGGGTAGGGTAGGGGTAGGGTAGGGGTAGGGTAGGGGTAGGGTAGGGGTAGGGTAGGGGTAGGGTAGGGGTAGGGTAGGGGTAGGGTAGGGGTAGGGTAGGGGTAGGGTAGGGGTAGGGTAGAGGTAGGGTAGAGGTAGGGTAGGGGTAGGGTAGGGGTGGGGTAGGGGTAGGGTATGGGTAGGGTAGGGGTAGGGTAGGGGTAGGGTAGGGTAGGGGTAGGGGTAGAGGTAGGGGTAGGGTAGGGGTAGAGTAGGGTAGGGGTAGAGTACGGGTAGGGTAGGGTGGAGTAGGGGGTAGGGCCACGGGAACGAAGTCGCGCTGGGTCAGCTAGTTCACAATAATAATGATTAACTAACAGAAAATAGTGTCAATTTCCATTAAATATTTATTTTAGTGTTTTGTGGGTAAAATTTACAATAGTAATTTAAATATAAATCATAGTTTGGCAAATTATATATGTAACTTAAGTCTTTACTTTTGTTTACTTTTAGTTGCTACAAATTTATTACTATTAAAATAAACTATTTTAAAAGCTGATTCAAAACGCGTTTGTTTTATAGTAAGAAGATTTCGGTAAGTAATTAAAATATCTGCAAATATAATAACATCTAAGAAAATAAACAGACAATTTTAAAGGCTCCAAACCTGCTGACCAAGTGTAGGCAAGTAACAATTACATAAGGAGTAATTGAATTTTCCGTCTGTCGCTGTGTCTGGCGACATCGGCCGACATTCCGGGGTGCGGCAACTGCCCAAGGCGATCATGCACAAGTACAACCGACGACATATTGGCCATGACAGTTATACATTAATAACTACATTAAAAATAGGCAATAGTAATTATTAATTCTATGCAACAATTTAGCATAAATTCTAATAAACCTGGTTATTTTACTAGTTGATTTAAAATGATTCTCTTTATCTCCTTCTACATGGCCCTCTATCTCCTTCTATAGGCCCTTCAGAATACCAGCGCTGTTACAGTGAGCAATGTTGCACACTGTAACAGCATAAGCTGAGGAGGGTCTTGATTGGCTCATTATCGCCACGAATAAGGTACGTTTTTATATAAGTTTGTTATTTAGGTATCTGTGTTATGTGTATATTTTCTATTATTTTTTTATTGTATGTGCTTTATGGGCCAATAAACACGCTTACTTACTTACTTACTTACATGCGTTATATAGGTTGAATAACACGCTTTTTGTTCAATCGAAAGATCACTACATAGTATAAAACAAAGTCGCTTTCTCTGTCCCTATGTCCCTTTGTATGCTTAAATCTTTGAAACTACGCAACGGATTTTGATGCGTTTTTTTTTAATAGATAGAGTGATTCAAGAGGAAGGTTTTTATGTACTTTTTATCCCGATATTCCCACGGGAACGGGAACCACGCGGGTGAAACCGCGGGCGGCCGCTAGTAAATAATAAAATATAGCTTGATGTGTTTATTTACAATTTTTTTGTGTGTTTTTAATACTTATAAGCACCGCAACTGTAATAGCCAATTCCGTCAAAATACAATAGCTTCAGTATTTTTTTTTAAATCTGTTAAAAATGTTCAGGTTGAACTTAAACTTTGACATATGGCAATGTAGGTATGTCGCAGGCGGATAGTTGAATCCGCCAGATAGTTCAATATGGTAGCAACAATTTCGAAAATTGGGTTTAACTCGTCTTATGCAGAAAATTTGGTTTAAATTCGGTTAAGGTTAGGTTAGTGTTGTGATTCCGTCAACTTATGGTTGTGAGACGGGTCGATTTTTTCTAAATACTTCATTTTCCATTGTTCAGTAATAAAAATTGCATTGTGAATGCAAAAAACTAAAAATTAAAATAACTTATGGGAAAATAAAATAGCTTACGGAAAAAATGATCGGCCAAGGCATTAAATTAAATGACGGATTTAATAATTTGGCTGTGTTGTGTTGTGTTGTGTATTGTACATAGATGTATGGCAAATGATATATTTGTAAGTATATCCTGTCGATGGGAACCCTTTCGCGCATTGCAAAGTTTGTATTATTTTCTAGTGTAACAAAATCTTAGAATAACAACAAAAACCTACAGCCGACTTTCACTTCAACCTTCGGCCACCCATCCCGACGGCCTCCACAGCAACACCAACGCATTGATAAATCACCAGCGCAGCTGTTCCTTGCGAGTGCAGTCGCGCTGCCAACGCGTACCTATGATATATTACTCATTACTCACCATTTAATAACAAATTACTCTTTAGGTAATATATGAACTTACTAAATAATTTTGAGGAATTTAAAAAAAAAAACAAAAAACAAATTAACCTTGACGAGTTTCTAGTCTCCCGCCCCGTAGGGATAATAGCGCAAATACACGGTTTACTTTTGCCTTTCAATTTGGATGAAGCAACCAAATTGAAAAATATAAACGTAAAAGTGAATCATTCAATGTCAATGTGCGCCTGTATTTCTGCGCCATTCAAACAAAGTGATTCAATTTGGCTGAACCGTGTAATATAGGATAACGAACCGATGGCGTAGCTTCTTTGACGTTCACAAGTGGTTATCAGCCTAAAATTCAAAATTAAATATCGTTTATTCAATTTAGGTTTGTTTAACAACACTTATGAACGTCAATGAAGCTACGCCATCGGTTCGCAAATCCTACGGCAGGAGACCTTGTAGCGAGAAGAACCGGAAAGAAACTCGCCAAGGGCTATTTTTTTCTCCCTGTTTTAAATTATACAGAGTCGTCAAATTTGAAAAATGACCTTCACATAATAGTAAGCTTACTTTTCATCACGATACAGACTCCTAGACTGAATAAAAGTTCTTTATTTTCATTTTTCATGTGCCAGATGGTTTTGTCTTATTATACATTTGAATATCTATCTACCAAAAAAAAACACGGGCAAATAAGTGAAAACAAACGGACATAACTATATACAGTGTGTTTTTAAAACTACTCGATGTCTGACAATGTCCAGGAAGGCAGTACTCTCTAATAAAAACTTTATTATAATTATTATCATTATTGTGATCGTTTAATATTGTATGAAAATTGGAGCAGCGCCGCTTTCGGTCGTTTATAGAACTAAAATTCAATAGATATTTGACATCTTTTGACAGATAGTATAGTTTACTAGTACCTACGATTACTATAAACAACAGTTTTGGTGATAGCTGCAGATTACTTTTAGTTCTTTATATTAAGGTGCTATTCCGATCCCGGCTGTAGGCTACAGCTGCTGGCAATTTTGTATGAAATACACTCCAAACGCGGCTGTACGTGCTGCTGTATTTCATACAAATTGTTCGTAGTTGCAGCCTTCAGCCGGGATCGGAAAAGCACCTTTAATTAACAGACATGTTGTAAAACAATTATGTTACCTACAGAATAAAATAAATATTAGCCTAAACAATGTTGTGACTTTAACATCATCACACTAGCATAAGCTATACTAACGCTTTTGCATTATTTTCTTGCGTTTCTCTTGTGAATCGGCACTTAGCTCAGTGCCTCTAATATTGATAAACAAAATTTCCTTTTATCGCAAATAAGCTGAAACGACTACAATGCGCTTGGACTCGTATGGATGGCAGACCCATGCGCGCGCGCATATGGTTGCCTCGGTCGTTTATAGCTTTCTGTAGCTCATTCTATGGCGGTTCGCAGTAATGCCACTTCGACAAGAGATAAGGCTTTGTGTCACTAACAGGATAGCACAATAAACGGAAACTTACAGTTATGCTTAGAACCACACGCGGTCAGAGGTTTGAAGCTACATAATGAGATAAATGTGATGTTATTGCAATGACTGGCTTCATGGTCCATTTGGTACTGATGTTGCATACCGCTCCTGGGTCGTGGTTTCAATTCCCACCCGGACTAAGATTCACGTGTGGAATGTTAGACGTGTTCTGTATTACATTTCTGCAATGCCATCCTTGGTACATATCCGCAACACTACGATGCTTAAGCCTTAAGTAGTTAACTTACTATTAAAATCAGATCGATGAATATGTGATCCTATCTATACTTATATATAGTTTGCATCGAATAAGCTCCGAAACTACTACTTTAAGAACTATACACAAACTCTAGAGGTTTAAATAGTACTTTTTTGTAAAATATAAAATGTTTCTGATAATAAATAAATAATAATAATAATAACTACTGGAGCGATTAAGAAAATTCTTTAACCTCTCTAACCTATGTACATTCTTCCCGAGTGACATAAGCTATATTTTGTCCCGATATTCCCACGGGAACGGGTACCACGCGGGTAAAACTGCGAGGTACCGTTAGTCTGATTAATCTTTGTTTAATCTTCAAATACAAGATATGAATTAATACTGTGTACCCAAAAAAAATATTTTTAAAAAAATTATTTGATTGTTTAAAAGTATAGATAATTAAATTACCTACTTACCAATCTTAAAACCAACATCAACAAACCAGACAGCTGTGTTGTAACAGTTAATCAGTAGGTACCTCTATAAGGGGGCCTAGCCAAACACAAATTTTGAGAAATAACAATGTCCACTTCGTGTCTCATCTCCCGCCATCCTAATGAGGTGGTTGGCCACTTGACGGCGCTTGCGCAACGTCACGTGATCAATCTGCGCGCGTATCGGTGCCAGTGACACCGCGCTGTGATCGATGTTCCACCACCGGCCTATTAATTGCTGTATACACGTAATTACAACATTTACCCGTTTGTTTTAGCTTTCGAAACTTGTTGGCCAGTAGTTTGATCTTAGACTGATAATAGATTATCTATAAGCAGTTAAAGTTCGAAGTAACGACAAGTATCTTTGTCAAATAACCCATTTATTTGAAGATAAGAAGCGGTTGGCTGCGTTTTCTGAAAAATACGTGAAGTGTTGAACTCTCAACTCTATTTCAATATAATTCTATTATCAATAAAATCAAACAATACCTACCTAACATTGATCAACTGACTTTAACCTTCAGTTCCTTAAGGCGCCGATTCCCCAAAATAGGGTATTTTAAATTTTGGATTACTCGCAAATCACAAGTACTTAAAACTTGGAAAATATACAGGATAATTTTTTTATCAGTGCACAAATTTTTAGGATCGACTCAGAATCGGTAATTGAAAAACTTTCTCCTAGAAACATAGGTCGAAATATGACAAAAAAATTTTGACTCTTCATACAAATCGGACTGATCACGTGATCGATTTAGTATGGGAAGTCAAAAAAATTTTGTCGTATTTCGACCCATGTTCCTAGGAGAAAGTTGTTCACTTACCGATTCTGAGTCGATCCTAAAAATTTGTGCACTGATGAAAAATGTATCCTGTATATGTTATTTTACAGTTACTTATCTAGTGCTTTCGGCCGTTTTTTTTTGATTGGTGATATTTTACTGTGTCAAATAAAATCCCAAACATCCGTCTAATCGTAATCCAAATATCGTATTACTTGCAGTATACTTGGTTTTAGTTAATGAAAAATATACGAAAATGATTGTCTTTGATTAGCCGAGGGATTCCGGCCGTCATAATTTTAAATTTTTTTTTAGTTAATTTTTAATTGAATTTTAAGTGATTTTCGATTCGCGGGGCGCTCGCGAGTACACAGTTCACTGCCGGCTGCCGCTGCGTCCGCGTGAAGTGTATCGAGCGCGGCCGAGCAAGCGTTAGCGTGCCTATTTCGGTCGGGAATCCTCGCCTTAAGCTTTCGTAAATATTTATTTATTTTTATTTATTTAACTTTTGTACAATATACACACAGTAAAATATACAAGGCGGGCTTAATACTAAAAGTATTCTCTGTCACTCAACCATTGGGAAACCGAAAACAACGAATGTGATACAGAACAAGCAATTTCAACAATTCTAAGAACAATAAGCCCCTTATGGCTTTAGCAATGTGAGAATTTGTATTCCATCCACCCTTTAATAAAATGAACCAAAATCAATTTATACAGACGAGGCGTGCCAGTAATTTGACATCTAAATACATTTGATGACGTATGGTATCAATAACGACCGCAGCCGGCCCACAGTTGGGCTAATATCACTTCATCTACCCGCTTCAACAAAAGGAGAAGAAATCACTTTTTAATTATACCGAACTGTTGCGTTTTCCAACTGCAAACACTGTGTTGATTATCCTTGAAAGATTGTATGAAGGTGGTTTTGTGTGTCGCTCTGTGTATGGTTGTGGTGTGGCGTGAATGTGTGGTCGTTGATCATCGGCGATCGATCATGTTATGACAGCTCTTTGCAGGGTCGTTACACATTGTTCGAGGTTTGTAAGGGTGTTCGCAATATCTGTGGAGAGCTGCGAAAGAAAGAGAAAGTTTTCAATTCCATAAAAATAATAAAACTGGAATATTGAAGTCTAACGAAACATATAAACGAAATTGACCAAGTTAATGTTCATTACTTTATGTCATTAATGCACAAATACTCGTATGCTACTTATCTTTGGGAGCGTCTCACACATCGCCCTGTCACTTTAAATGTCAAACGTATGAAAGAGATGCCATGATGTTTGAGACGCTTCCAAAGATAATTAGCGTGCGAGAATTCGGGCTTAACTATCATAATCATTGAAAATATTTAAAATGAAGTATTACATAAAGTCGTCCCCTCCTACATTAATTTAATACCTACTTCATTTTAAATATTTTCTTTAATCAATATTGCATTGTGAATTCATCGTAAAATAATATCGTAATCATTAGTATTAACGATGTTAAATAATGTAAAATTGAAAAACAGCATTTTTTATTTGTTTTCACAAAATGATATATAAGTATTTGATTTTATACATTGAAAACTTATTTACTTACAGATCACAAGGTGATGCCTGGTGATGTTAACCATTAATTAACGTCCGTTTAAATATTTCAGTCACTACTTTAATAAAAATTAGCAATAACAATGAGCTTTATTATTTAAAACTCTGTTTTAAAACCATCCAACACCGCATCCATATGTGCCACATCCTTTACCTATTGTGGCTTAGATAGAGTATTTAGAGAGGGTAGCGCTATTGTGCTTTCACTACCCTCGATTGATGACCGCTGGATTAGCCGACGGTGGTCCCGGGTTCGATTCCTTTGTAGTAAGAGGATTGTCTCGTTTATGGTCCCGAAAATAAGGCTACCGAAAGGGTCACCGTAAAGTGTAATAAAGCGCAAAACTGCCTCAATGGAAAAATGTTGTAATGCGTTGAAAAACTAAATAATTTTCATTTACATTTGATGAGATGATTTTAAAAGAGATATAGGTATTTGGCATTTTCATGCCTAGTTTATAAGCAAATGTTATCTCTACGATGAAAGGAAATATTGGCTTTTCATTTACAAATTTTCAATACTTCTACTACGTTGATGTTTAGTTTTGCTATAAACGTAAAGCATGATAAGGCTTCTAGCGTTCTGCTGGCCAGACAGAATATCATAACATTATACAAAAAACTCGATATACTACCTCCTAAAAAACCTTTGCGACTTTTTACTTTAAAACAAAGGCGCAGTTAGTTTTTTAATTGTCTGTTCTTACGTATTAACCCGTCACGGATGATGATAACAATAATGATGCGTTTCACGAAAAAAAAAAACGATATATTTCAATGGCAGGTTATCGCGCCGGAAACATAAAGAGCGCTTGCGCACCTCTAGGCGATAGCGACGTGTGAAGGAAACGAGGAACTTTAAAAATGCTCAAAACAAAGTAGATAATCCAAACGATTGTAATCGGCAATAAAGCCTGAAGGCATGTGGAGTTTTATTCGTTTTTTGCTCACTTGGGTAATGTAAGATTTTAAAACTTCAAAACTTTTATTTAGTTAATAGCTTTCGATTATGTACGATTTCTTTTTTGTGAAAATTCAAAGTTGGTTTGAAAATTTACCATGGACCGAATCGAGCCAAAATTGCGGTCAAAAATACTGAAATGAGTACATTTAACAACAATTGTATGTCACCATCAGCTGCACCACTCCCACAGTTGGGCGTCGAGCGTGGTCTCCCAAGGATCTCTACAACGATCAATCCTGCATTCCCCGCATTTAGCAGTAAAATTTTTATGATTGATCTGGTTTCGTAATTACATCTCTTTGATTTGAGAGCTTTGCTCTTGTCGGTGGAGTATCTTCAATTTGTCTCGTCTCTCTGTCAATGCTTTCAATTCTTGATACGACACAACATTAACCTTTTCCTTTCATCATCAGCCCGTATCCTTCCACTGCTGTACATAGGCCTCTCCTAGTTCACGCCACTGAGTACTGTTTTCAGCTCCTCGCAACTAGCCCCCACCTGTCATCCTGTCATCTTTCGCAGGTCGTCACTCCACCTGGCGCCAGGGCGCCCCAAGCTACGCGTGCCTTAGCGCGGTCTCCACTCCAGAACTCGTTTGCCCCAACGGCCGTCGGTCGGTTCTTCGCGCGATGTGACCTGCCCATTGCCACTTCAGCTTACTTATTCTTTGGGCTATGTTGGTGACCTTGGTTCTCTGTCAAATAACTTCATTTCTTATCTTATCCTTTAGAGAAACACCGAGCATAGCCCTCTCCAAAGCTCGCTGGGTGACTTTGAATATGTGGACTAGTCCCGTCGTGAGTATTCATGTTTCGGCTCCGTAATTCATTAGGGGTAGGACGCACTGGTTAAAACTGGTAAAAACTTTCGTCTGCGGGCTTTGTGATATTGATGACGTAAAGATTCCACGAAGTTTGCCGAATGCTGCGAATGCGAAACCTTTCCCTTTATCTGTTTAAAATAACTTATTCCAAGTCTCCCCCTTCCTCTTCTCCCCTTCATTTTGCCTTCATTGATGTTTGTCAGGAAACTGTCGTGTCACATCAAGTGGCCTATCATCTTTCCTCGTCTTTTCTTAATGGGTTTGAGCAAATATCTTTTTTCGCTTTCTATGGTCAAAACCTTCTTATTTGTCTTCTTTTTGGTCCAGCTAATGCCCCCCATTCTCCTCCAACACCAAATTCCGAAGGCCTCCTATCTTTCCTTATCTCGCTGGTTCAGCGACCACGTTTCGCATCCATACAACGCGATGCTGCGTTATAACATATTTTTGCTTAATTTATTATGTTCTTTAAATAAACACCTGTTCGTTTATTTTATAATTGCACCACTCACAGAATTGCAATAAATTAAGCTTAATGTGTGTGTTTGGCGCAAAAACATTAGAAATCCGAATCTGTGTGACCTTTGGGCTAAATGGGCCGTGAGGTCAGTTCGGCTATTAAATATCGTAAACTGTTATCCGGAACACTATTAGTTTTAAAGCCGTTTTTTGCGAATGTCTATGATAGTCTGGCACTCATCATGAAATTTTTTATCTATACTAATATTATAAAGACGAAAGAATTGATTGTTTGTTTGTTTGTTTGTTTGCATCGATTAGGCTCCGAAACTACTGGACCAATTTCGAAAATTCTTTGACCATTAGAAAGCTACATTCTTCCCGAGTGACATTTATTTATTTATTTATTTATTTATTCTTTGGAAGATTTACAGACAAATATATTATTATTATTACAATCGGTAGTTTAAAACAATGCCATTTACAAATCTCCACCAATAGGTTCCAAAAAATAAGTTGCTTATATCCAAATTAATGTATCACACTACTTAGTAACAATGTTTGTATACTTATATATATATATTATACGTTATTATATATACTTGAAAATTGAATGAATTTAAATTACAAGATTTTGATGTTTAATAGTGCATCACTGAGTAATGTTGACATAAACAAAAAAGAGAAGCACCAGTATAATTATTTTAGAGTACATACTGAACAACCACTTGCTAGAACACAAGAACAATATTATGTTTGTTTGGCTATAGTATAGACTGGTTTTCATCAGCAAAAAATGCATTAGATAGTTGCTTCCTAAGAGAAACTGTGCTGGTACAAAAGAGGTCAATATCAGCTGGTAGTGTATTAAAAGAATTACTTGCACGTAAAATGAATGTGTTTGCTCTGTAACGGGTCTTAGCTGGCAGTACGCTTAGAATTGGTCGTTGTCTAAGTTTGAGAACGTTAGTTTTTAGATGTATTTTGGAGAGAAGATCCGGACAATCAACAGATCCGTTGGCAATACTCACAAGGTAAGAGGTGTCACTAATGTTGCGTCTAACTTCAAGTGGAAGAAAATGGTACCTTCTACATCTGTGGTAATAATTGCTTGAGAATTGATGGGATCTAAAGTCTAAATATCTTAGAAACCGTTTTTGAATGTTTTCGATTCTTATTTTGTAGGTTTCATACTGAGGGTTCCAGATTTGGGAGGCATATTCTAAATGACTTCGCACGTACGCACAATACAATATTTTAAGTGTTTTTATATTATTAAAGTTATGTGAACGACGCAAAATGAAACCCATGGCTCGCGATGCCTTTTTTACTATAGAATCTATATGTTTGTCAAATAATAACTTACTGTCGTGAATAACACCCAGGTCTTTTATCTCATCTACTTTAGATAATTCTTGATTTTTCAAACAATATCCCGATGCTATAACCTGATGTTTGCGTGTATAAGACACATAAAAGCATTTAGAGACATTAAGGTCTAGTTTGTTGTAATTACAATATGTCTCAAAGCGAAGCAAATCTGCTTTTAAGTCATTAACGTCATCCACCTTGTACACATTTTTCAAAATTTTCATGTCATCAGCAAATAATATAATTTTAGAGTTTAAAAAGCAATGTTTGACGTCCGATATAAATATATTGAATAGCAGTGGCCCCAGTATGGAGCCTTGAGGTACCCCAGACGGAATGGGACCCCAGGTGGATATGTAACCACACAGTGCTACCGCCTGAGTGCGATTATCGATATAGGATTCGAACCACCTAAGTAAGTCACCGTGTATCCCAGATGAAGCTAACTTTTTTATGAGCAGTGTGTGGTCAATGCGATCGAAGCATTTACTGTAATCAGTATATATGACATCGATCTGAGCTCCCTTTTCCATACCCTCAGTAATGAAATCATTGGCCACACATAGGTTAGACACCGTTGACCGATTTCCAAGAAATCCATGCTGTTCTTCACCAAACGAGCACTTTAACGCAGCGTAGACCTGGCGATATACAATTTTTTCGAGTAACTTTGCAAATAGGCATAACTTGGAGATCGGCCTATAATTCTCAACCTGACTCTTATCTCCCTTTTTAAATATGGGAGTAACGAAAGCGGACTTCCAAATGGATGGCACGACACCCTCAGAAAAAGAACGATTAAAAAGTATACATAATGGTGCCACAAGACCATCGGCACAATTTATAATTAGGCTTGGGGGTATATGATCAGGACCTCCCGACTTATGAGGATCAAGAGATTTAAGTAAAGACAATAAACTTTCTGGATCTATAGTAATGGAGCTGATTGTCGTGGTGGCGACGATATCGCTAAACAATTCCGGAGGTGAGCTGTCAGCACATGGCTTGTTAAAAGTAGATAAGAAATATTTTGCAAATAAGTCACTAATGGCTTGTCCAGTTTCAGCTGTATCACTATTATAAGTCATCTTGTTTGGACAAGGACCTGATTTATTTTTACTTTTTATGTAAGACCAAAATGTTTTGGGATCCTTTGTTATGCCATCTTCTATGTTTTTGATGTAAGAATTGAAACAGTCATTTTCTAGCTCGACAGCTCGGCGACGTAGGACTGAGAAGGAATTGTAATCGGAAAGATTCTTGTATTTACGGTATTTTGTGTGGTATTTATGTTTTTCTTTTAACATCTTTATGAGTGCTGCACTAAACCATGGAGGATAAGATTCAGATTTGGAGGTTTTTATTGGTACATATTTATCTCGAAGTTCACGCAAACGACAATAGAAAACATCAACGGATTGGTCAAGCGGTATATTGTCGAAAAGGTTCCCCCAATTCGTGTCTAACAGCTCAGATGAGATTGCCGTATAGTTAGCATTACTGTAATCAAATCTAGATCTTTTTTGCTGTTCAAGCATATGAAGTTGTACAAAATTAGTTTTTATACAGAGTGATCTATGGTGAGAGTCTTCTTTAACAATAGGTAATTCGCATGCCTGAACGGTAACATCGTTTGAGAGAACCAGATCCAATACACGTTGGTTGTTATTCAATACGTGATTGTATTGGCTAAGGTTACAAGTATTAAGAGTATCAACAAAGCTCACCAAGTATTCTAAGTTCGAATCTAAAACTGGCTTCAACTCCTCGTCATCATCCTCCCTGGTCCAAGCAATTAAATTTCCAAGGTTGAAGTCACCTAATACAATAAACTTATCAAGAGGGTGTGTCAGTACCAACTGTGCCAACCTTTCCATAAAATTATTTAACTGAACCCTGTGAATATTACCACCTTCCTCCTTCACTAAATAGACACTGCAAATATGAATGTTATAAGAAGCTGGAAGTCGCTTATCTCGCGTTGTAATTGTTACCCAAATATCCTCTGCCGAGCTTCTCCAGTCATGCCTTTGTATTACTGTAAAATCACGTTTAACTGCCAACAAGACACCGCCACCCAGTGTTTGACCGGTTCGTGAGTAGTCCCTATCTCTCCTCCAAACCAAATAGCGTTCGTCAAATAATTCAGCATCAGCAATATTATCAGTAAGCCAGGTCTCAGTCAATGCTATGACGTCATAATCACCCAGACTAACCATTCTATAGAAAGTATCAGTTTTTGAACGTAAACCACGTACGTTCTGATAATACAGGTTAAGGCACGCCATTAAATTCATATTTATTTCTTATCTTCATTATGTAATAACTATAGTGTAAGTCCAAGTAGTATAGTAGTCCAATGTAATTTACCAATAGCTGGGGCCGCACCACGAACCGCCAAACTATGCCACAGCAATGCCGACTGCAGGGGCACTGCATACACTGCATATAGTGCCATCCCGCCCGCACATCACCATAGCACCGCTCGACAGCTCCCAGTGAGGCCCCTGATACTAACACTAGAAGAGAAACACATTCACTCACATTATTCATACTTAATGAATAGGCACCAGTTAATAGGTATTTTAATTTATAGTTGCATACTTTTAAAGATAAATGACCTGCTTTCCACCAACAAACAAAGCTGCAGTAATCCATATTTAATTTTAAACTGAGAAGTTGCAAAATGCAAAACAAAGGACATGGTAAAAAAATGAAAACATAGTTTACATCGGGCCAGTACACATAACCATCACAATAATATCTGTTGCATCTATAATTAACACGTTTTATGGCATGGTCGAGCCTAAACAAGTTGTTCAAACAAACAATCAGGTTTAAACAAAAACAATTGACAAAACATATAACATTAATTGACAACCTCAACATATTTAACCTTGAAGTTGTTGTATGGTTGCTACTTACATGGCTACATTTGTCATAAGCATTATTCTTCTTATAATAGTTGCGTTTTGTTAAGCTGTCAAAATAAACAGTCACTGTAGTACAATGAAAACTGACAATGTTCAATACACATAAAAGTAGATAGATAGATAGATAGATAAACACTTTATTGCTCACACAAAGATACAGGTACATAAACAACAGAAACAAGTAATATACAATTATGTGGGCAAAGGCGGTCTTATCGCTAAGAGCGATCTCTTCCAGACAACCTTTGAGGCATAGGAAAATTAACAAAGAGCGAGTGGTAGTGCACCAGCAACATACAAGAATTAACTAATTTGAAATTAAAAATAAATAAATAAAATAATAATAACAAATAAATAAGTCTACATAAACTACTTGCAAAAAAAGTAATGAGAGGTTTAGCAACATAACTAGGAAAAATCGACCCGCTCCACGACTAGCCCCGATGGGACTCAAACCCACAACCCTCCGCCACTCTCCACATAGGCTATATTTTATCCCGATAATCCCACGGGAACGGGTACCACGTGGGTGAAACCGCGAGGATCCGCTAGTATGATATAATCTTAATTTCATTACTTTTAAATCATATAAAAATACATCATAAAACATCTGAAAAACTTTTTACCTGACAATAAGACTGGTCTCTAGACGCTTAAGTTGTAATTTTTTACGTTTTTTCTGTTAATTTATATTGGTTCCTTTTTTTTCATGCACACTAGTAAACGCAAACGCAACAGCAACGTCTTGATTTCACTTTCTTTACTCGAAAATTGCACCTTGCAGCTAAGATTAAGCTTTTCGATGAATATAATTATTGCAGTTAACAAACAAGTGTTTTTATTCTCACTCGTGCCTTTGGATCGTAGACGATTAGTAACTGCAAGCTAGAACTAAAAAATTCCACAAGATAAGTTTTCTGGTCTGTCAGCCATTTGCAATTTTATCTCTGAGTTTTTATGCTTCTTAATCTTTATAAGTCGAAGTATCATGGCCTACTTTATCTCCGAAAAACATTAATTAGTAGACACATAAATCTGTATTAGCCTAGCTAAGGAAAATCAATTTACTGAATTAATTCCTTGTAAAAAAAACATTTTAGATTTATTTCATCTGGATTTTTGATTATTTTATAATAATTGATCGTTTTTTACCACACTTTTATTAGCTTCACTTGTAACTAAGTCACAATGTAAGAAAATCTTAGAAATCAATTTTAACCTACTTTTAATTGTCGTATTGATTTTAAACTTTGCAAGTCTATATGAATCCGATGACAATACAATAATTTGCTACCATCGAGCTGATCTGATGATGGAGTCAAGAGGTGGGCAATAGAACTCTTCAATGGCTGTTAGGAAACTCCTCGAGTTTAGGCTCATTTCTTTTGTTCTGATGAGACCTATTCGCTACACTTGGTGGCGAGGGTCTGATGATGGAGCAGGGAGGAAGCCAGTGGCACTTCTTAATGACCACTAGGAAACCCCTCGAGTTTGGCCTCCGTTGTTTTGTTCTGATGAGACTTATGAGCTGCACTTGGTGGTGAGGGTCTGATGCTGGAGCAGGGAGGAAGCCAGTGGCACTCCTTAATGACCAATAGGAAACACCTCGAGTTCTGGCTCATTTGTTTCGTTCTGATGAGACCTATTCGCTACACTTGGTGGTGAGGGTCTGATGATGGAGCTGGGAGGACCCAGTGAAACTGCTTAATGACCTCAAGAAAACTCCTCAAGTTTGGGCTCATTTGTTTTGTTCAAACGAGACCTATTCGCTACACTTGGTGGCGAGGGTCTGATGATGAAGCTGGGAGAAAGCCAGTGGCACTCCTTAATGGCCAATAGGAAACCCTTCGAATTCTGGCTCATTTGTTTCGTTCTGATGTGACCTATTCGCTACACTTGGTGGTAAGGGTCTGATGATGGAGCAAGGAGGAGGTCAGTGGCACTCCTTAATGACCACTATGAAACCACTCGAGATGGGCTCATTTATTTCGTTCTGATGAGACCTATTCGCTACACTTGGTGGTGAGGGTCGGATGATGGAGCAGGGAGGAAGTCAGTCGCACTCCTTAAGACCACTAGGAAACCCCAAGAGTTTGGGCTCATTTGTTTCGTTCTGATGAGACCTATTCGCTTCACTTGGTAGTGAGGGTCGGATGATGGAGCAGGGAGGAAGCCATTGGCACTCCTTAATGACCACTAGGAAACCCCTTGAGTTTGGGCTCATTTGTTTCGTTCTGATGAGACCTATTCGCTACACTTGGTGGCGAGGGTCTGATGATGGAGCAAGGAGGAAGTAAGGGTTCGGCTCGCACATCTGGTAACTAATAGACTCCACTTGAATTTGTAAAACTAAATACATACAATCACGCCATTGAGTTATAATGTTTACGGGGTGGGCAGACACATGAATGGACTGTGAAATCGATTACCAACCCCATCCATAGCTTGCCATTTCTTAAACTAAAAAGTAAAAAATAAATATGTAGTTTAAAAAACTATAAAAACACACTTTTATAGGAACAGACTAAAAGTACAAAATAACCGTCTATTCAGTAACTGAAATTAAAAAGCGTGGTGCGCCCTTTGCAAAGCATGCATTTCAAGTAAGTAGGTACTTAATATTGACAACGCGCACCACGCTTTTTAATTTCAGTTACTGAATAGACGGTTATTTTGAACTTTTAGTCTGTTCCTATAAAAGTGTGTTTTTATAGTTTTTTAAACTACATATTTTTTTACAATACAGCAAGCTATATTTACTTACTTCACTATGAACCCAACAGTGATATAACTTTCAGCTTTAGAAAAAGCTAAGTGCAAAAGTTGCATAAAGTTAAGTATCTTTAACAACCTTTTTAAATTAGTGACAGATCAGTTTATTATTTTAAATTAAAAAAAAAATTATACTATATCAGCGAAAATTATGCACGATTTTGTCTGATATATTATAGTCTGTATATTTTATGGGACCTATCTTTAATCTCATTCCAGGAGAGTATTCAAGATCTTGTGTAACATACGTCAGAACTGACGAAGTAAATAAATACCAGTGCATACTAATATTATAAATGTGAAAGACGTGTATTTGTTTGTCCGTCTTTTACGTCAAAACGGAGCAACGGATCGACGTGATTTTTGGTATGGGGATAGTTTGGGGGCTGGAGAGTGACATAGACTACTTTTTATCCTGGAAAAACATCACATTACCGCGGGATAACGTCGTGTAGTCCACGCGGGCGAAGCCGCGGGCAGAAGGTACCTAATACCTACTTATATAAATATCAAGAAACACCAAAACACCAACACATGAATGTCTGTCCCCGGGAATAGAATTCAGAGGACGCCTGGCTCAGTAACTACTAAACGAGTCCTTCAACTTAAAAAAATATATAACTAAGTTTACAATTCCCTCGACCTTGACGCGTAAATACGGCAATAAAATAAACTATTACTTGTGTTTATCAACAATACGGAGGCACCATCAAGATGGCGTCTCACACTAGGAAGCTTGTCATGATTTATCGCGTCCGGAATGCCGCGATGATGCTATGCACACTAGTGCCAGCCCGCGGCTCTCCTCGTCGTCAATTTGTAATGGATTAATTTATTGAAAATGAAATATTAGAAAAAATGACCCATCCTCCAAGTAGCTTCGCTGGGAATCGAACCCGAGACCTTTCACTGTCCGGGCAAATGCTCTAGCCGCTGAGCTACGGGTTCGTGTTTTTCAAAAAAGTAAAAGTAAAATTATTACTTTGTTTAAATGTTGCGTTCCGATTGGTGCAATTTTTTGATTCACGCATGCTAAAATTAAGTATCGGTTGACAGGTATGAGTATGCAACAGGGAAGTTTCAATCAGATCTTCACGCTTCCGCAGAAGAAAGTTCATGTTTTATTCAAGTCTTAAGCCTTTGATCGAGCTCTCACTTTATCTTTAATATAAGTTTCATGTAAAATAAAAAAGTATTTAATAAGTCTGAAGGTTTTGATTCTACGTACTTATTTACTTGGTCTATCAATTGAGTTTGAAATAAATGTACACATCTTTAATTTTATAATTCATTTTTGTTGATGGTAAATTTAACATCGTAATGTAGGTAAAACGTGAGGATGAAGTAGCCGGTAACTACTATCAAATTTATTTACATTGTTAATATTACGAAAAACGGGATTTTCACCATGTTTTGATTTGTTGTTGAGTCCCCGATATTTCGGCGCAGTTGCACACGCCATGATCACGGAGTAACTGAAGAAAGTTAATGCGGGTTGGATGTTAGGAGCAGACGAATCTGTCTACCCTCTTTCTTGTTCGTTTTCTACGCTCGATGCCCATACCACTGTTTTCGTTTGCGCACTCAACTCGAAGTTGAGTCCGTGATCATGGCGTGTGCAACTGCACCGAAATATCGGGGACTCAACAACAATTCAAAACATGGTAAAAATCACGTTTTTCGTAATATTTACAGTGTTAATGACCATGAAAGTTTAAAAAGTTATTTAGATTGTTGTTCGTGGATTTCAAATAAGCAATAATTTTTACCTTGCGTCTACTAGCAGTAATTACTTTTAACGGCGACTTTCATTACTTATTTCACTTTTATTTGTTAATGAATTTTTCATAATTGTTTCAGGATTAACAACAAACATCAATGTCCAGTCGACAGAAGAACAACTGTCCAGCCGCATTATTTTAATCACTTTTTATGACGTAGGCAATCAAATGTTAGCATTCGGCACATCTCTACAATTGCTGCAGTCGATATCGGCTCACACTTTTTTAAGGCGCTACTCGGAAAAAGTATGGACTCTTTGATATAAAACTATAGGACGGTTAGGGTTGTTATAAATCTGATAATAAGATATATATTTCTTCATACCTTTATCTAGAATCGTATAGTTTCAGAAACACGATTTTATGATTTTGGCTCGACACTTTTTATTTTCGAAAATACCTCTAAAAAATAAGAAATATCAAGATAATTCTTAAATGGGGATACATATACTATTGAAAATTGGTTTAATTAGTGAACACCAATAATATTTAGGATCGTATAGAAGCATTTTTTTAAAATCGCTATAGTTTTTGAATACGAAGTGATTTTGTGTTTTTTTTGCGTAATCGGCAAAATCGGTCTCGCTCCCGCGCGCGTCGTTTTCTCATTGCTATCTCACTTTAGCATAATTTTTCCGTGTATCGCCTTAACCGCCTCTGTGGTCTAGTGGTTCACACCACCGGTTACAGATCCAGAGGTCTCTGGTTCGATTCCCAGTGGGAGTACATAACTCGGTTTGGTTGGTGGTAGGGCTTGTTCAAAGTCCGCCTGGCTAACTACCACCATCTTATCTAAGTCTGACGCAATAACAATGATGTTTTCAGCATTGTTGTGTTTCTGCAGTTAGATATAAGATAGCTGCAAAGATAGAGGATTCCAGGAGTAGTGCGCTTCCACCTTCAGCCTTATCACCACTTAACATCAGGTGCGATGAAAGTTAAGTGCTACCCCGTTGAGTATCAATAAAAAAAGAGACTTTTTGACTTCTCATGCTCGTAAAGTTCGTCTTTATGTTGGGTATAGGCTGCATAAAATCGCTTTTTATGCTCTAGTGCATATAGTAAAATCTTCATCTAAGCCTCAGATTTTAAGACAAAGGTCGTCAGGTAAACAGTCACACACGCAATTAAACTTCGTCAAATAAGCTTGTTATTTCATTCTGTTTCTTCAATTTTGTACAAAATCCATGTTATAATACTAAATTAATAAAACTAGGCAATATTAATGAGTTTTCTAAGAAATAAGCATTTCAAGAGCATTATGGACTACGATCTATGCTAAAGTCACTGTGCTGCCACTGCCACGTATAAAAAAAAAGAAAAATTAAGTCTTGCCGGTATTATGGCGAAGTATTTATTTTTTCTTTTCTGCAATATTGTTATTTAATTTATTTTCCTCGCACTCGAAGTGAAAAGCCGAGTGTATAACTCGTACATAAAACCATTTTTACCACTATTGACTATCCACGTCTCGGGTAAAATGGTAGGTTTTATGCACTTGTTGTACAATCTACTATTAAAGAATGCTCAATGACGATGAGTATGCTCAAGGCCAAATGTGAGGCTTGCTGTGGTGTGTGCACGTGGAGCCATGTTGGTCGCCAGCTGACTTTCACAGCGGTGTCAGGGGGGTGTCACTCCGCAGTTTAGGCATAGTAAAACAATATAAGTAAGCGGACTGGAGCCCTGAGCGAGCGATAATAGGCTAAACACGTAGGGCTGTCGCTTTATTCAATCGTCAAAAATGCATAGTCAATCTCTATACAAAACTTTCCCCTGTAGGATGGGCGTCAGGAATCTATAATACAAAGTTTTTTAATTATTTTTGTACATAGACCAGGGGCTGACTAAAATTTTTCATTACCTACGTCATGTTATCTGTTTAGTGGTTTGAAAAATTACGGTCGAAATAGGATAAATTAAAACGTGGCTTTACAACAACACCAAGACCAAGACAAATAGACATGTTCATGCACACAAATATTTGTCTTGTTCGGGAATCGAACCCGAGACCACTGGCGCAGAAGATGGGTAGCCTACCCCTGCGCCAAATCGGTTGTCAAAAACCGAATACAATATGTACCTACGCCCACTGCGAATCGAACCCGGGGCCTCTGGGTCTGAAATCGGTGGTGTGAATCACTAGACCGCAGAGGCGGTTAAAAATTTATATTATGCTCCCAGTTTATTAATCTAATCACATACCTACCTACACATAGGATTACAAGTTACAAGAATTTGTTATTATAAATGTTTTTCTTTCTTCTTTCTTTCTATTTGAAAATTAAACTACAAATTGGTATCTGGTCAACGAAATCGGAAGCAGAACTATTTAGGTAGGTAAGCAGCTATACAAAATATTATGTACGTATCTACGTATGAAAAATTTTAGTATATAGATTGTACTCACCGTTCTTGTTCGCTAGGTAATGCGAAGAAAGATAGTTCTGGATTAGACAACCCGCTACTGAGACATCCATATACACTACAATATTTTTTACTTCTACTCGAATTTTTAGCCATCGTAGGTACACGCACGAATTATTACAAATACAAATACAAAATTATTAGAGGGAGGCAGCGCAGCGGTGGTGCGTGTGGTGGGCACGGACAGTTTTATGCGCGGTCGCGGGCGACCGGCCGGCGGCGGCGCCGCGCAGGCGGCGGGCGGCGGGCGCTGCCACGCACGACTGTCGCCCCGTTATCACCGATAAATTATGTCAGTGTGTGCGTGCGACGACGCAAGACGACGCATACGTACGGGCGCGCTCACATACAAACCGTTTGGGGTGCCTGTCCAGGCAGTCAACGTACTTATATTGTTTTACTATGGTTTAGGTACGTTCGGCCGGCGCGCCTGCCGGGCAGGCGTATGGCAGAAGGATGCCGCTCGGCTCGTACGCTCCACGTTCGCGCGTAGAACGATCGATCATTTCTGTGATTTTTGTGCACCGAACAATGACTTATAAATGTTCCTATAATCCGTATATAAGATACTGTTGTGTTTACGGGTGTCTCAATAAAAGAAATAACAAAAGAAACAACAAAACCGAACCCGCAAGTCGCTCGCAACCCTAACCAGCGAGCGAGCTGTTTGAGACATTCATAGAAATAAAAACGCTCGCGCGTAGATATTGGGTACAGTTTTGCTTGCATGCGCGAACTCTAGGTTATTATAACAATAGGTAAGCGATGACAAAGCAACCGGAATTGGACTTTATTTCCACGCAGAAAGATTTATTTTTATTTGAATGAGCTTGCAGAGTGAGTCTTCTGTGCCTTAGCACTATTATTTATTCTGTGGCGGTGTCCTTGGCGCGTGCGCGTGACGCCACCAAGGCACTTCCTATACTGACGAGCTACTAGTTAGACAGTGTACAGACTGATCATTAATTAATCTATACTAATAGTGTTAAGAGAAAATATTTGTTTTTTTTTCTTGTTTTTTTGTTTGACAACCGAATGATCTCTAAAACCACGGGTACGCTTTTAAAACAATCACTATTAGAAAGCTACATTCATCATGAGTAACATATATTTGATCCTCATATTACCACGGGAACGCGTACCACGCGGCTGAAACCATGTTACCAACCATAAAGTGTTTATGCAATATTTTTTTTCATAAACCAGTGAGTGTTTTAGTAAAAAAGTACCTTGTTATTTAAGTTTGCTTTAATAATCATCATCATTATTTCAACCGTACGACGCCCACTGCTGGGCATAGGCCTCCCCCAAGGATCTCCACAACGATCGGTCCTGCGCTGCCCGCATCCAGCGGCTTCCCGCGATCTTGACCAGATCGTCGGTCCACCTTGTAGGGGGCCTGCCCACGGAACGTCGTCCGGTTCGTTAATAATACCACGCTGATAATATCATGGGCAGCCGTGAATAAAGAATTTAGGTATTTGAAACCAAATAATGTGATTTTTAATTGTAAGAGATTAAAGTGTAAAATATTATAAACTTTTTATGATATTGACTTAATTGACATTACATACATACATATACTCACGCCTATTTCCCACGGGGATAAGTAAGTTTATATGGAAAATTCAAACCTAAAATGTTTTTTCATGAAAGTCCCAGAGTTGAACCAAATATAGGCAGAATGATACCTAAAATAATGTCAGAATAACTAGTGATTGGTATCAAAATGAGAACTTAAATATTTTATTTTTAGAAAGTACCTCTACTATTTTTCCTCACATGTTTCCGTATGTAAAACAGCAAGTCTGACCGCGGCCTTACCCGCACAAACAAAGGAAAACGAGCGGTAGCCCGTGGCTTCCTCGTTCTCGATAACATTTTTTTAACAAAACTAAGCACTTGATAGCGGTTTGTTTGCCTTCGAGGCGCCCGTTGGTTCGTGTGGGCTCTGTTAGTACGTTGTAATGCTGTTTTTATAGCGTCTCCATATATTTGTAATGGATTTTATTCATTCTATTACAAAGAAGATTTGCTATACCTATATTTGAGTCAGTATAGATATTGTTATTATCTTCCTTTTATTCCACTCCTCGGTGTTAGGTACTCTCTATCTATAAATCTATCGTTTTTATGCACAATTATGTACATCATTTTGCGAAACATTACTAAATATTTTGGTTTCGAAATATAGAAAACGAAGTTTTAGAAAAAAAATCGACCTGTCTGTCAGGGCGAATGAATTTTTCTAATACTTCATTTTTAATAATACAAATTGCATTGTGAATGACAGAGAGTAAAAATAATTTATTTTAGTTTCATTGTTAGATAAGGACTTCCAACTCATTTTATTAATCTTTACTGGTATATATTGATATATATATATTGATTAAAGGTAGCCGTCGTATGGTCCTACTTTTCTGAAACTATTAACTATGAATTCAACTTTTTGTAATTTACAAAAAATGGAAGCAAAAACTGTACAAAAGAAAAGCCCTAATTCTGTACTATATTAGTGAAATGATATTTTAATTTGTCTCCTCCGGTGTTAATGTTAAAACTGGGGAGCTATTAACTTATCAATCAACATCATACGTACGTACGCATGCTACTACGGTCCGTCTGTCTGTTGAGGTCATTCTCGCACGTGGGAACGAGAGAAACAATAGACAGATATCGTGGAGAGATAGCGCGTGTTAGCACAGGGTAGCGTGCGCAACAGAGATTGAAGACAAGTTGGAGAAGTAGAAGGTTCATTTCTTTTACTTGATCATCATCGGCCATTCGATGTCCCCACTGCTGGGGCACATGCCTTCATTATAGATGGATAAGGAAAATGGGCCATGATCCACCACTCGGGCCCAACGCAGACTGGTGGGTATTAACGACTGCAAATGCTTCCGGGACCAACGGCTTAACCTGGCTTCGAGTTAATAAAATTTGGGCTCCTCCTCTTTACTTGGTGGAAGAATGTAAAACGGTTGACAGCTATTTTCAATGCTTTTCAAAATACGACTTAACCA
Source organism: Crambus lathoniellus (assembly GCA_949710035.1). Lineage (NCBI taxonomy): Eukaryota > Metazoa > Arthropoda > Insecta > Lepidoptera > Crambidae > Crambus > Crambus lathoniellus. Next base: position 924,736 of record OX453299.1, on the reverse strand, counting down.
CTTGCGTATTTTTTTGTCTAAAGGAACTAACCAGACTCCATAGGTAAGTCTCTTAGAAGTTGAACTTACGGTCAGTTGATGGTCGAGGAAACAACGGAATAATGAAAGTGCAGGACCAATCCTCGAAGAAAATTAAAAGCGTCTGCAGTTCTGCACTATGCCTGGTAGTTGGTTGAGACTTAAGTCGAAAACACACTTCTGTGGTGTGGCGCGATGCCAGAATGTCTGTTTCATACACTTAGTATGGACACGACAGAGTCAGAGAGAGTCGCGCCACACTGCATAAGTATGTTTCTAACCATAGTAAATGTATGAAGCGATACGCGTCGTACGGTGTGTCAACACACTACGCTAGACAAGTGTGTTTCTAGCTTTAGTAGGCAGTAAAGAAAAAACTCTGTTAAAATTTTGTCTCTGTCCCCGCGTACGTCCCTGTGCTGTGATACCGCTGATAACGAGTCGTTTCAGATTATTTTTCTGGCTTTTTTAATTTTATTACTTTAATGTATTGTCGCTTGTAACTAAATTACGCTTCCTGAGTTTTGTTAAGTAGGAACATTTTTATTTTTATAATTACTTCTTGCTTGAGAAAAAATTTTAAGACATAATAATAATCCAATAACTAGTCTTTAGATTTTTTTCATTAAAAATTTTACTTGTTCGACGTCTTTAATTGCTCTGTCAGTGTTTTTTTACCTTTTACAATAATTTGACGTTTCTGTAAATGATAAAAATAAGTCATACATCACACATTAGGCTTAGGTGTATGATTTCCTAGTAAAATAACCCATACTTTTGGTGTAAACCAAAAATCTCACAAAATCTAAACCATCAACAGGAAACCCACCAATCGCACTCGATATCTACGATCAGTATGTGACATAAGGTAAGCGTTTAATTGCTTGGATCGCGTCTGGGAGTTTGTGGTTCCCACGGCTGGGCTTATCTAGATTCGGCCGGTTCATGGCCTTCGCGTGACCTCTTCTCACATACGTCATCCACTTCCGATTGCGTTTTTCCTTATTCCTTTTGTTTGTCGTTTGAAGACACTTTGTAACTTCAAATTTATAAAATGTAGAGGGAGATGATTAATATTATATTGATCCGTGGGTGAGTAGCTTTTCCGTATTCATAAATATGTCAATTAAGCAAATTCGAACTGCAAGAGTTAGTAACAAATTAAATTTTGATATTATAGCCACCATGATTGCTCGTCTCCAAAAAATATTATTGGTGAAACAGTAAATGACATCTTCGGAACTAACGACCACCTATTTATCTGCTTGGACCTAGATAATTTTACCGCCTAAAGGTAAGCGCACATTATGCCGGGGCGCAGCGGGTCGGGCCGCAGCGCAAAAATCCGCTCAAATCGCTCGTATGTATTTTAAATTAACAATCGCACATTATGCCGGGGCGAAGCGGGCCACATTATCCGCCGCGGATTTTGGTTGCTGCGATGCGGCCCGCCCCGCCCCGCTACGCCCCGATACAGTGTGTTATTTATAGCAAGCGGATTTTGCTCTTACAACTCGGTCGAGTTAACATGTCACCTGTATGTTATACCTGTCCCTCTCACTCTCCAGGTATGACAGAATCGAGTGAAAGAGAGTACAACTTGCAGGTTTCATTTTATCTTGACCGAGTAGGACGTCTGGCACTACACTGTACTCAAAATCCGTCAATGCGCTGCGGCCCGGTCCGTCACAATACGCTATGTACGCATTTTGCGCTGCGCTGCGGGCCGCTCCGTCGCGCTGCGCCCCGACATAATGTGCGCGAACCTTAAGTGTACCTACCTTAGTATTGACCTAAATCTTACAACAGACACGATAGATACGAATATATTACGATAAAATCAGTTTAATAGATCGCGTGAACAAATAAAAGTCGAAAAATGGTTTCATATTGTAACAACACAAAAAACCCAATTCTCTTGTTTACCACAAACAAACCCGAACAAAACGCTACTGTTAACGTTCCAAGAATAGGTCAACGTGACGAACAAAAATGCTGTGACATCTCTAATCCTCCATCGGCCGAGATCGACAGATACCTGCTTTGTGACGATCGGCTCCACATTATCGAGGCTGACCTAATCGGATCTTACTAACAATACAAACTTAAAGTCCTTAATAGCTAACCTATTTTGAGCCCTATATTTCTTTGCTCAAGTGTCAAATGAAGTGCATGGTTTTCGTGGTAGAAAAATGTGTGACACAAGGATTTGTCTGAGGCGTTTAAAAATAAACGAGATGTTGATTTCCTTATATAAGTTGACGGGATTTAGATTTCTGTCTGTCACGCCCCTATGGATTTGGAATTGTAAAGTATCTTAATTTTTGCGATAGCATAAAGTACCTTAGTAAATATTGGGTTTGTTTGTACAATTCACAAAAAGAACGTAACTGTGTACCTTTCAAAATTGTCAGTTGTCATTTTTTATAGGTTTATATTGAACAAGAATTTTGGAAGCCAAGTGTGCGTCTAAAATTATAGAACAGAAATTCACATACGTAACGGTTAGGTACCATTTATTTTAACAACATCATATTTGCATAAAACACCAGTATTTTAACGATATATCACAATGTTATAACTTTAAAGTTATCTACATTGCAAGTCGACAACATAAACAAGTTGAAATGTTGAGATATGTCCAAAAATACCGAATTATTACTCAATTTCTGACACATCTAGGACCGTGGGTGGTTACAAATGGTCTCGAGTGATAATACTAAAACTGTCCCATAAGGTAACTAAATCGGGCCATAACTTAGTCGTAACTTAGTTCGGTGTACGCCAAAATCTACCTTATTAACATTCCTGACAAAACAAATCCAAACATAACAGTACTATGACTTTATTTGCTAATTTACATAAACATTTTTCGCATACTGTGATAAATAAACTATATCAAAAGATGATCTCTTTCATTCACAATGCAGAAATTGGACCCAATTCACCTAGACAAATGAGATTTTTGTTTGGATTTTATTCAAAAGATTTAATTTTAGAGATAGTTAGAATAAGGAATTTTTTTTTTTGTTTTTATATCTATATATATAAAAATGAATCCCTATTTCCCTTGGTCACGACATCACGCGTGAACGGCTGGACCGATTTGGTAAATTTTGGTCTTGAAATGTTCGTGGAAGTCCAAGGAAGGATATAGGGGTAGGGTAGGGGTAGGGTAGGGGTAGGGTAGGGGTAGGGTAGGGGTAGGGTAGGGGTAGGGTAGGGGTAGGGTAGGGGTAGGGTAGGGGTAGGGTAGGGTAGGGGTAGAGTAGGGGTAGAGTAGGGGTAGGGTAGGGGTAGGGTAGGGGTAGGGTAGGGGTAGGGTAGGGGTAGGGTAGGGGTAGGGTAGGGGTAGGGTAGGGGTAGGGTAGGGGTAGGGTAGGGGTAGGGTAGGGGTAGGGTAGGGGTAGGGGTAGGGGTAGGGTAGGGGTAGGGTAGGGGTAGGGTAGGGGTAGGGTAGGGGTAGGGTAGGGATAGGGTAGGGGTAGGGGTAGGGGTAGGGTAGGGTAGGGGTAGGGTAGGGGTAGGGGTAGGGTAGGGTAAGGGTAGGGTAGGGTAGGGTAGGGGTAGGGTAGGGTAGAGGTAGGGTAGGGGTAGCGTAGGGGAAGGGTACGGTAGGGTAGGGGTAGGGTAGGGGTAGGGTGAGGTAGGGTAGGGGTAGGGTAGGGGTAGCGTAGGGGAAGGGTAGGGTAGGGGTAGCGTAGGGGTAGGGTAGGGGGTAGGGCCACGGGAACGAAGTCGCGCTGGGTCAGCTAGTTATATTATATTTCTACAGGATTTCTTTTATTATGTATTACTATTTTGTGAATGTCAATGTGTTAATGCTGTTGAATGTTTATAGAAACAGGAAGTTGTTATTACCCGAAGAATAATTGATTTTTTTTACTTGTACGAACCTATATTTTTTCTCGTCCAGTCATAAAAAGTTCACTAAGTATACATTTTAATTGTTAAATTGCAAAAAATACCGCACCAACTACAAATAGAGCGAAGTAATCGCCACTGCACTCTTTAACCTTTCATTCAGACCGAGACTATGCTCATCAAAGTTAATGATCTAGGAAACAATTGTATTTTTATTTATGTTTTATCATGGTGAGCTTGGCTGTCAATTCTGACCTTTCCTTCTTGATTTTCTCTTGAAACGTATAATTAACTTTATTGCTTTTACTTTCAAATGTTTAACTGTAAATCGCTCTTTTTTAAATTTATAAGTGTAAATAGGTATATTATTATTGTTAAAAGCATACTAAAGTTTGCAAACGCTTGGTTAGGTCGGCATAGTGCCTCATTAAAATGAACATGACGTACAATGTAACTATTTTTTTATTATTTTGTCACATTAAAATTACCTTAGTATAACTCTACTCCGAACGACGCCCACTGGTGGACATAGGCCTCCCCCAAGGATCTCCGCAACGATCGGTCCTGCGCTGCCCGCATCCAGCGGCTTCCCGCGACCTTGACCAGATCATCGGTCCACCTTGTAGGGGGCCTGCCCACGAAACGTTGTCCGGTATGCGGTTGCTATTCGAAATCCTTTCCGCCCCAACGGCCATCGGTTCTCTACTCTTACACCTACACAACGCAATATCTACAGTGCTCTAAACATCTAGCTAAGTTTATTATCAAGCCAAGAAAAATATTGTACTGGAATAAGTCCTTGATTTCAATTACAATTTGCATTTATATCTACCTTTATCAGTATTATTTTATCTAAGACCTTTTTTGGATTATTGTAAGTTCATTCGATATTTTAGGTCCCTTGCCTTAAATTGGCTACTTAACTAACTTTTTTATGGGTTGTAGTCCATGGAATTAATTAATTCAACTTTAGTTTCCATGGAAATGTTATCCGTCTTTCCGTCTCGTCAGTAAAATATAGCGGGACAAGCATTTCTGTTTCGGTGACAATCTTTGGAGCTAAAACAGTTTTCATACGAACAGTCCATTTTGTCAGCGAATTCTTTATTGCGAGTCCTCTATCATGGCTATCACCGAAACAGACAGGAGTGTGGGGCTATACTATAGTTCAGAGTCTTTTATCTAGGCAAAACAGAAAAAGTTAAAGGATAAACTAACTTTGTAAAACTTGATTATTTTAGTAATTTTGAACGTTTGTATTATTAATTATGCCTTAATGAATAAATAAATAAATGGGTTGTAATTCCAGTAACATGGAAGAAACCTCATCACGTCTAATCCACTGCAGCCAAGTTCCGTTGCACATCCTCCCCCACGATCCATCACCCAACCCATCGCCGTCTGCCGTCCCGCTAATATCGCGCGGGCCTTTGTGCGACACGTCCCGGCATGTCCCGAGTGCGCTGCGCGGGATCACGCGATCAGACGCTTTTTAACGATTTCGCTTTTTATCGATCAGGGATTAATGGCAGGATGTCGACACAGTTTTGGTGTGGCACCGTTACGCGAGTGTGTTTTGGGGTTAAGATTTAAAAAATGGCCCACTTTATCAAAGAAACTATAACATAAAGCAGATAAAAATTATGTCTTTGGAATCAGGTTGTCTTTTATGTTTAAACATTAAAGGTGCTAAAATATACTATTTTTAATTCAACTTTAGTTTCCATGGAATTGTTATCCGTCTGTCATCAGTCTGTCAACTTATACTCGTAAAATATACTGAAACAAGCATTTCTGTTCCGATGATAATCTTTGGAACTAAAACAGTTTTCATACGAACAGTCCATTTTGTCAGCGAATTCTGTATTGCAAGTGGCTCCTCTATCACGGCTGTCACCGGAACAGACAGGAGTGTGGGACTAAACTATATAGTTCAGGGTCATATAACTAGCCAAAACAGAAAAATAAGTAAAATGAATGTGTATACAGGATTGGTCAGTTGCAAGCCCAAAACTACAGCTTGTACTCATAATATTGAACAACTTTCCCCAAGAAACACGGGTCGAAACGTGACAAAAAATTGTTGGTCTCCCATACAAACTGCACAGTCAGCTGATCGATTTTGTATGAAGGCACCACTTTTTTTTCATATTTTTCATATTTCGACCCATGTTTCTTTAATTTTAATTTTAATTTTTTAATTTATTTATTTGGAACATACAACAGCAGTGTACAAACAGTTAACTTAAAATATTAATTATACAGACTAAGGTCTATACACAGCCAACCACAATGCTCACGGCTTAAATTAACAAGTAGCGGGTCAGTTGGACACGGGTCCAATCTCACATTAAATAAATAAATAAAAAGGTACAAAAGTTATATTATAAATCAGTGGTAACTAATTCTTTTAACACCAAGTTCCTAAATCTGCCAAGAGGTGATGAGAAAATGTTGATATGCAAAAACTTATCATTATAGGTTGAGACTAAACGGCGCAAGGGAGAGCGTAACCCTGCATTCGTTTTGCAGGGCACGGTAACAAATAATTTGTGGGGGTGAGTTGATCGCTGGGGGCGAACAGGAACGCTATATGCAAGATATCTCATGAGATTCGAACAGTCAAGTGCATTGTTGCATAGCTTATGAAGTAACGTAACATCCAACAGTACTCGTCGTGACTGAAGAGACAATGTAGAATATTTGGCCTTGAGTTGGTTGTAAGAGATTTTCCTACGAAAACACCTAAAGTGTAGGGAACGATAAAATTTTCTTTGGACAATCTCAATCTTGTCATTATATTTGTTATAGAATGGGTTCCAAACTTGCGATGCATATTCCAGGTGTGGGCGTACTAAAGCGTTGTAGAGATAAATAAACGTATTTGGACGTTTAAAGTCGCGACAGGTTCTCATTATAAAGCCGAAAACTCGAAAAGCGTTATTAACAATTTTGTCGACATGCTTGTCTAGATGAAGCTGATGATCCAAAAGAATGCCCAGGTCTCGTATCATAGGCATGGAGGCTAAGTTGGTGCCTATAAGTTTATAACTAAAGTCTATAACATTGCATTTTTTTGTAAAAGTGATCTTATTGCATTTGGGTAAGCTTAAGTGGAGTTTGTTATTTGAACAATATTGCGTTAACCTATCTAAGTCGCTTTGAAATCTAAGGCAGTCAGCTGGTGATCGAATACCTAGATAAACCTTCAGATCATCAGCATACAGAAGAAATTTACAATGTTCGAAGCATTTTCCGATGTCGTTAATAAATAATACGAACAAAAGTGGCCCCAGGATAGATCCTTGGGGTACACCAGAAGAAACTGTAACAGCATTAGACTCGAACCCGTTAATGACAACCTTTTGCGTCCTAAGTGTAATGTACGAAATAAACCATCGAAGTAAATTACCTCTGATGCCATTAAATGCAATTTTATTCAATAGGATTTCATGGTCCACCTTGTCGAAGGCCTTTTTGAAGTCCGTATACACTGCATCAACCTGGACGCGATTATCCATATTTTCAAACAGATGTGTAGTGAAAATCATTAAGTTGGTAACCGTTGATCGAGATTTAACAAATCCGTGTTGTTCTGGTATAATTCTGTTATGCAGTGTAGGATAAATGCAGTTATGCACCAGTCGTTCAAAAAGTTTCGACAAAGTGGACAAGATGGATATAGGACGGTAATTCTCCACGAGGTCTTTCGGTCCGCTTTTAAAAACAGGAGTTATGTGTGCCAATTTCCATATTTGTGGAAATACGCCTTCTTGCATACATTTATTATAAACTATAAATAAAGGTTCTGCTATAGAAGTTGCAGTGTTTTTGAAGAACGTGGGACAAATACCGTCCGGTCCCGCACCTTTTGTTGTGTCGAGGGATTTTAATTCTTTGATAATGGATTCAAGTGGAAAACATAAGTTAGTAAGGTGAATATCATTACTGGCATTATCATTTGGGGGCAGCCATGTTTTTTCGCAAAAAGTTGAAGTTTCATATACTGAATGAAAATAGTTGCAAAACATGTTACAAATAGTCTCGGGATCATCAGATGTAACACCGTTATATTTAATTTCAGAAGGAATTTTGTGCGTTGCTTTACGACTGTCAACGTAGCTCCAAAAGCATTTTATATTATTATTGCTGATACCATCTTCTACTTTACCTATGAAATTATTGAAAGACTTTAAACATTCAGACTTAAATCTATCGCGGTAAAGGGAGAATTGTTCGTAATCGCAGATATTCCTGTAAGTTTTCCACTTGATCCAGTATTTATTTTTTGAATTAAATATTCGAATTAATGAACGCGTGAACCAGATTGGATAGTTAGAATTATTTGTTAATTTTGTGGGTACATGAATTTTAATCAACGCATAAAGCTGTTCATATAAAATGTTGACGGAATCTTCTGCACAACTATTTGAAAATAAGTCTGACCAGTTTATACCGTCGATTTCACTGTTAATTATACTGTAATCTGCCTTATCGAAACAGTACTTAAGACGTTTTTGTTGGGCCATATTAGTTGTGACAAGGTTACAATCAGTGGAAATAAGAAACGGGGGATGGTGACGATCCGCAGGCAACAAAGGGTCCGGCAAAGCAATGGGACTGCAATCCAAATTGGAAATAAACAAGTCAAGTATACGATCGTTAATGTTTTTATTTTGCGTATTAAATTGCGTCGAATTAGTCAGAGAAATGAAGTTTAGGAGTAATTTACTGGAGGGGGATAATTCTAGTTCGTCTATTTGTATTAATTGGCCTGCAGGATCCCAAGAAAGGTCTGGTAAATTAAAGTCGCCGATAAGTGAAAACTGTTCAATGTTACTGGAAATCAGCACATCGTACACCATGTCCAAAAGGATGGAATAACTTTCAGATTGCTGCTTAGGCGGAATGTAAACAGCGCAGAGTAATAGTGGTTGTGTAGTGCCTACGAGCGGCAGGTCAACGAGGACGCAGTCGAGCGCGGCTGGGAGTGGGGCGGGCGGCACACGCAGCGCGGGCCGCAGCGCCCGCCTCACCGCCACCAGCACGCCGCCCCCGTCCCGCCGCCCGCTCGCGACACGGTCGCGATCACATCGGAATACGATATATCTGTTATCTATAAATTCATTATCACTAATATGGGGGACTAGCCAGGTTTCTGTTAATACTATGACATCATAGGACTGTGACAAAATATTCATATATAAAGTATTTAATTTAGTACGTAGACCGCCACAGTTCTGGTAATACACTATTAATTTATCATTACATTTTACAGAAGACATTTTGCATAATTATTGTGTGAATAAACATTGAAATAATTGGAATATTAAATGGGTTAAATGAGTTAAATAGCGGGTTGGGGAAAGATGTTCAATTTTATAAGAACAATCGCAAATCTAGCGCCCTGTATAACTTTAATACAGTACTTTGTTAACAACCTTTAATACTGAACCCTCAATCTCCTCAACCTCGCTCCTCTAGCTGAGAAGGAAGTGTACCGTCTCGGTCTGTTCTCTGATAAGATCGCATTCAGTTCTCAGCCCGTTGACGCGGGCGCAACACAATGTGTGTTTGTTTGTCTGTTTTAGATCAAATTCGGGCCATAGTCACAACTGGCTTGCGATGTTGAACAATGAGATATGTGCGTATTGGTGGTATGGAGTATACTTGATTAATGTTCTTTTTTTATCGAGACTAATCTAAATTGTACTTTTTAATACTTAGTTACATTTCTATGAACGTAGTTGTCATTTTTTTTAATAAAGTTGAAAAAAATATAAATTAAATTGCAAATAGGGTTTGTGTGTTACAAACATATAGTGAGTGACTGATTTTGCTACAAACTTTTACTAAATCGTTTTTAATCATTTTTTATTTGTTTTCATAACTCACTTTAGCGTTTCGTTTCGCGTTACCAATTTAGTGTTAACCATTCAATTTCACAGAGAAACACCTCAGTGTATTTAGTGAAGAAAAACCGATTGTAATTATGTGTTATTTCCGCAAAATCAACTGTTCAATATTAATTTATCCGTTAAAGAGCTAGTCTATTCGGTCATTAATGCGCGTTACATGGACAATTTAATTACGATCGTAAAATTAAGATGGCGCGAACAACACAATGATTACGTACAAACGGAGCAGTTAAAGTAAATGCCGAGATAATAATGTATTTATTCACAAATCTGATTTATGGAACACATTAAAAAGCAAGTGTTTTATATCATGTGTCACCAAAATAACCTATTTGTCACATTCATAATACGACAAATACTATCAAAATCAGAAACACGCGAATCGACACAAATAGTCAGACTCATCATATTATTATCAAGCAAATGTTTGTGCCTTTGGGAACAGAACACATAACGTCAAGATCGGCAGTCCAACATTTCAATCACTTCACCAAAAACTTCATAATCTATTATTAGCTTTGTAAAAATACTTATTGTATGTCACTAAACTAAAATCAACTTCTAATGATCGAGTAGTATAATCAATGTTCACCAATTTGGCGTCAGTGGCCTTACCATGAGTTCATGCAAACTGTTTACGTTATCGTAGACTATCGTTTTGTCTCTTTCACTCGCACTGACTGGAAGCAGTATATCTATATCTCTATATATTACAATCTAACACAGAAGCGCACTCCAGCCTCCACTCCTTTGGAATGCCTCTATTGAGAGGTAGCTCGCTGTTGAATGGGTGTGACGTCACTGGACCATTCACGACCACTCACTGCACTGTAGTGCCACTTTCATACACGGTGCGAAGAGTTGTTGGCATTTTTGTATATTTAAATTTGGATACTCTCTTACCGATTTCGAAGACCTTCAATAGCCTAATAGAAATGATCAATCATAATAAGTTAAGCACAAAAAACAAACAACCACACCTTAGAAAAATGCGGTAATAACCATTCTTAGATAAAATTGTAAACATGCTACTTTATGAACCAGTTCATGTAATGTTTTGAATAAAACAAGTTTAGTTAACAAGTTATTACTGTTAATAAAAAAGTTCCCCACCTCATTTCCAGTGTCAACCAGATCAAGATACAGCGGGCTAGCAAATAGTTATAGTTTACAGCTAAAAAATGCTTGATAAGCTAATTGCGAACAACAGGAGCTGATTCTATCGCGCTAACGAGCGGTATCGGCGATCTATTCAAATCGTTCCTATAAATATTAATATCAAGCATTGAGGCATTACGTATTCACGAATTTGTATAGTGGCAACACCCGATTGTTGTCTTGTTTTTATTGTCAGAGAATGCCCGTCTGATTTCGCCTCCGGTCATGAGAATATCCGACTACAGGGTGTGCTGTTTTTACGTCATATTTTTTTTTGGAAAAAAAACGAACATGAGAAATGTGTTTTCGTGACGAGCTTCACGACTACTTTAACTCAGAAATGTTGTTGTTCACGCGGAAATATATTTTTTTAAATCTTAATTATACGCCGACCTTGAATAGTTCGGCTGGTAAACATACAAGGATAGAACAATTGAAAATTCGATTCTGTGGGTTTCATTGAAACTGTAGGTACCTACATACCAAAATAGAGATGTTATAAGTGTCAACGGTTGCGTAATGCGATTCCATGCTCAGATAAAAGGCATTGTTCTCAGCGGCGGATAGCTGCGGCGGCACAGCGCTGACGCGCGTGGGCGCAGCACCCCGCTCGCCTTGAAGGTTTCACGCTAAACTATCGATACAAAAACACATTCCAACGACAAAAAACATCCATCCACATAAAGTATCATATAGCTCCGCTGTGACGAAGCGCTAATACCCCCGGGGCACGCGACTTAGCTAATTTCACTTAATGAACCCCCGAAACCGAATCACCCTGTGTTACTACGCCGTACGAGTATTTGTTTTAGTAATGAACATTCCGAGTTTTAAATAATAAAATTTATTCATAAGCCGGCACTTACCATATTTGAGTGTGCGATCCGTCCATATGTATGAGTGGTAAAGATATTCTTATTTATGGGTGTATGTCAAGGTCGCTCGCCGCGCGGAGGTATCATCGCTTTGCATAATATCAAATTATTTATTCGCTCTGCGCTAAAACTGTCTGGTGCGCTCAATTTGTAATTCAAATAAATTCTCTGCATTATTACGGCGTACCTGTCATAATTGTAACGCGTTGAAGATTTTTTTCTCTGATTTGAATAATGCCGGATCGATGGTGATTAGTGATGAAATGCGTGACGCGTGATGATTGCCTGAGAGGTCGTTTCCGACGTTTTGCATATTCATTCATGAGCTTGTGGTAGGTCGGTTTTTTGGTTAATGTATGGGCTGCGTGGTTCGAGTGTCAGGGACGCGCAGCCAGCTGGTTAGACGAGCTGTTAATTAAGGGACAAGCACTAGTTTCAATTATAATTTAGTAATTAGATAGTCGGATAGGTATTCAAATTGTGTGAGTAGAAAAATATGGACAAGACACTAATTGTTACACAGACAATATCTTTATTTAGGTATCATTAGAATGATTTTGGAGAATTGGAGATATTAAAAGGTTATTAAGCTTACTAAGCTTTTTTTCTAATAATAAAAGTCTGATAAAAATTGCATTGTGAATGCAAAAAAGTAAAAATTTTGATAAAAGCTTGTTAGTTAAAGATTTTTCGGCTAAACCGACTTTTATTATATATTTGAGTTAAAATAACGATTAAATTAACTGGTCATCATAAATATCATTTTTTCAATTAACAAAAGTTCATGTTGTTATTTTTCCTCGTTTTTAATTCACTGACGTAGGAAATAAACGGTCTCAAGCATTTATCCATAAATTGTAGAAGGTTTTATTCTTCGATGAGGTAACTTTATACCAATTCCCGATACGATTTGTAAAGTAGAGCTTTTATATGATACAAATATTTTAAATTTTTTACGTCACTAAGTTTGATGAGTGAATGAACGTGAACATGTCGCTCAATTTATATGTAAGTTAGTTTTAATATTAAAGTCGACCGCAACCAACTTGTCCACGTTAAAAAGTGGATATTGACACGATACACGTGGGGACCACAGAATTTGTTCTACAAACAACGACATTCATTTTTAGAACATCATGATTAATCATTAGCAAATAGTGCTTATAGTTTTCTTTAGATGATTCTTAATTTTGGCCAAGTTTTATCCCCTAAAAGTTTCATTGGTTTTTCATAGCTAAGAAAATCTGTTTCACAGGTATACCTAGGAGTTAGTTCTAGGAGTGAAAAGAAAACAGAAATTTAAAATATACATAATTAAAAATATGTACTTATATAATTATTACTCATGTACACTAATTCTTAAAAAACGTTTTTAAAAAAAATGTAACCGCCTTCAAAAAGGATCTTTACACAAAAATTAACAAACACTAAAAAACGAAAAAAATAATAAGATTTTTTAATTCAAAGGACGATGAATTATTATGTGATTTTTTCTAATTTATCTTGGTACTTACTGAACTCATTGAAGTCGGTGCCGCTCACGCTTGGGACCGGGGTTTTTTTTTATATTTTTGTTATTTCACTCAGTACCTATATTTCGTTCTTATTCTTTTTGGCTTGGCACCGACTTCAATGAGTTCAGTAAGTACCAAGACAAATTAGAAAAAATCACATAATAATTCATCGTCCTTTGAATTAAAAAATCATATTATTTTTTCGTTTTTTAGTGTTTGTTAATTTTTGTGTAAAGATCCTTTTTGAAGGCGGTTACATTTTTTTTTAAAACGTTTTATTTTTCGATTTTTAGTGTAAATAATCGTAGCTTAAGAAACTACATGGTGATTATGATAAATTGTTGTAAATTTCCTATCCGTTACGGAATTCAGCTTTCCATCTTTAGCTACTTAGATAACTTGAAGGAATACAACTGAAGGTCCATTCGTGCATATGGTATTTATAAAACATCATATAACGCCTAACTGTTGAGGAGTTTCACCTCCCATCATCAGCTCACCCTAATAACCTGAAAGAATATAACTATTGGTCTATACGTTCGAATAATACTTAAAGAAATATTCTCCAGCTCCTAACCGTTAAGGAGTTGTAGCTTCCATCACCAGCTCATCACTATGAGATGATGACTACCAGATGCAAATTCTTGACTAACTTCAAAAATAAATGGAACGCATATAGGAGACTTGCCTATATTTGAGAATTTCTCTCAATTTTCCTGGGATTTTATCTCCTGGTCCTGACTTGGTGAAAATTAGATCAGTCAGAAGTACCAACTTTAGAAAAAAAAATGAGTTTGAAAATGATCCCCAATTCGATGAAAATATGAAATCGTCCATATAACCAAATAAAGTCTAAATACACACTATTCAGGATAACTCCTGAACTTCTTGTCAGTTCTTGATGAAATATGAATGGGACCACACGACAAGCGTCACCTTTTAAATAAAAAAAGAATTATCCAAATCGGTTCATTAACTAAAAAGTTCTGAGGTAACACACATAAAAAATAAAAAAAAAATTATAGTCGAATTGATAACCTCCTCCTTTTTTTGAAGTCGGTTAAAAAGAAAGTGCTTTTGTATGGTCGCTATTTAAACAAAATTTGTGCTTTGAGTAACTACTGCCCGAATACTCGTACGCTACTTATCTTTGGGAGCGTCTCAAACATCGCCCTGTCACTTTAAATGTCAAACGTATGAAAGAGATGCCATGATGTTTGAGACGCTCCCAAAGATGATTTGCGTTTGAGAATTCGGGCGTACAAGTACTACAATATTGGTTCTTTAACTATTTTGCAAAATAAAGGTTAATTCGTTCTATAATTTTATCAAAAGCGAGTTGATATCAAAGTAACTGTGTTGAGCACCACATACCTGAGTCGTGTTGGTGTCTCGAAATCATTGAAGCGTACTTCCTTGAGCCAATTAAAACGAGTCTGCCCCCCCCCCCCTGCCCCCCTTAACTAGGCAAAAACACCGACACCTCGATATGAAAACAGGTACCTACATTTGCGGTGTTTATTAGCAGAGCCATCGCAAACGCATTTTGTGAAGTTTGTAAGTTAACAGGTGATTAACTTTTGAATTACTGCAAATCACTGAATCGTAACCCATTATCGTTGAAATAATTTCATTTGAATTTTTTTGTATTTATTATTTTTTATAGTCCCTTTTATATGAATATACATAAAGGCGTTGTTCATTAAGATGCCTGAAATGAATAATTAAAATTAATTATATTATATATAGAGGTCCCGGGTTCGATTCCTAGTGGGGGTACATATTGTATTCGGTTCGGTTGGTGGTAGGACTTTTCTTAGTCCGCCTGGCTAGCTACCACCATCTTATCTAAGTCTGTCGCCATAAAGATGATGTTTTCAGCATTATTGTGTTCCGGCAGTTAGAGATAAGATAGCCAGTTCCTCAGTGATTGAGGATTCCGGGAGTAGTGCGCTTCCACCTTCAGCCTTATCACCACTTAACATCATGTGTGATAAAGGCTAAATGCTACCCCGTAGTGGATAAAAATAAAAAATATAAAAAAGTTAATATAAAGTATTAATTGCAAAATCGACCTCGCAACAGTTTGACTACCGACCACTTTGAACTTTACGTATATGTATAAATGCCACTACGGTTTACCAATTTAACAAGTAGCCACACTAGTCCCTCGATCGGCTTATTCGAATGAACACTCGGTCGATCCGCGGTCGGCGCTTCTATCTTAAGTATATTTTTTATCTGTTGGCCAATAGTTGGCTTTCAACATTTTAGGTTTATCGGAGTAACAAGCGCATAAAGATGCAGTTTTCATTCGCGTCCAGATATAGCCGGTAATTATGTCGGGCGCACAGACGGGCGGCAAAGGCGACATCTTTATGTGCGCCTGCGCAGCGCCGGATGAACTGTTCAAACGATTTTAATGCGGTGATATTTTGCAATTGATACTTTTGTGCGGAATTTTTAAAACGGGTAAGGGCTTAATTGGTTCTCGGTGTGGGATGGAACAGTTTAATTAATAAACTATTGCTTTTTATATATCTGTTGGTTTTACGTAGGTACCTACCTATGTGTGCAGTTTTGGCTGATGTTTGATAATAATATTACATCCATCACTTATTTTATTTATAACGTAACAATTAGAATTTATTTTTCACGTGATTCCGTCTTAAGAGGTTATTACACCATCCTAAAAATCGGATACTTATGATCCTAATTAAGCATACATTGCTTGTTTTGATTTAATTACTTTTAAATAGTGCAATGTATGCTTAATTAGGATCATAAGATTTTTAGGATGGTGTAATAACCTCCTTATAAATCAATGAACGCCGGCTGCACGCACGAAAATGTGTCACGTTCCGCGAGCATTGATTTATAAGGAGGTTATTACACCATCCTAAAAATCTTATGATCCTAATTAAGCATACATTGCACTATTTAAAAGTAGAGAGGCACGATCAGCCTAAGCGTTCGGCTCTCTTCCACTCATGATGCATCCGAGTAGAAGAGAGATAGCGGCATATTGTTATCACGTAAAATTATCGTCCGTAAACCAACTTTACAGACAATTTTTTTTTCTTTACAAAGTCCCTTGCCATCGTACTAAGCTCCTTTATATTATTTATTTATTATTTAAGGGTCACAACTTCAATATCCCTTCAGACCTACGTACCAAGCGCCCGTCTAGTGCGCCCAGCCCAATACCGTTCGATGTGTATCTACGTGTCCAGTGCGTAGGATCGTTGCGATAGCGGCCGTGTTTGCCGCCTCCAATATCGATGTAGACATAAAAATTGTGAAATTCCACGCTCATCGGCCGACAGCCGCCCGACTGTCCAGTTCAAGTTTAGATAGCTTGTCAGCCGTTGCCTAACGGCCGAAACTTGAGGAACACGTTGGTTCGGTTGCGTCGCAACATTTCGATTTGATAAAAGGTGAGTTTAACACCTAACAACTCGTGCATTGTTCGTGTAAAGCCTACTTTTCCGGGCCAAACAGTCCTCGGTCCCTAAATTAGCAGCTGCTATCGTAGCTCTAATCAAATCAAATCTTTATCCTGAACAATAACTCACATTGTGTTGAATATTAAATTATAAGTATGATAGAGGAACAATACATTTTATATCATTACATTATATAGACACATTACATTACATACAATTCGTGTCAATAGTGAATTAGTGAAGAATATTGAATAGAGTGTAGAGTCGTTAATAAGATCATTTTGCTATTGCTCCAATATCGCACTCATGGTAGCTTTGGGCAATTAAGTTAATAATACCTATAATAAAACGTAATAGGTTAAATGGCAAATGATTTTTTTTATTACTATAAAAATCACTGAAAAGGAGTCAGCTCCCATCTCCGATGTCACGAGGATACGAATTCAAATCTAGAAGATGACAAAAAAATTCTAAGCTCAAAGGAACCCTACGTATTATGATGTAGCTGACAGTAGTTTGGAGCTCACATACCACCATACTACAATAAGGATATAAGAAGATATAATTGGGGCGTAGGAAACCTTTTGACCAAAGAAGCAAACCTTCAATAAATTATTTCCTTGTTCTCTGGAGATAACCATGGCTAGATAACTGGTTAACTCTGTGAAGTGAAGACGTTTTAACAGGTATCTGTAAAGATAATGTTCCTTGGAGA
This sequence comes from Crambus lathoniellus, assembly GCA_949710035.1. Taxonomy (NCBI): domain Eukaryota; kingdom Metazoa; phylum Arthropoda; class Insecta; order Lepidoptera; family Crambidae; genus Crambus; species Crambus lathoniellus. The sequence goes on along the minus strand of OX453299.1, from coordinate 907,228 downwards.
TAATAACTAGTTATCTCATAAGAAAAAATCTTTACAGATAACCAGTTATCTGGCCACGGTTATCTCCAAGGAACAACTGTACGTTTTTTAATTTCTACAGATATTCATGGCAACTATTTTGTTTTCAATTGCACGCTTCACTCAGTACTCAATCCCTGTTGCTCCTTCTAAAACTCTTTTGTATATTCTGTGCCTCAGCCAGTTCCTGAAAAACTGAAAAAGAGACTGTTAACGAAGTAACCCTACAAAGTGTTGTTATAGAATCATGAAAGCTTTTTTGCATCTACATGAGTTACAGTGCCGAGCATCGAACCGTGCACCGAACGAAACGCAATCACCTGGTTCACTGGACGCACACGCCGTAAACATATCACTGTCGGCTTTTTCTAACTTAACTAGTTTCTAATCTGCATGTAGACACTAGTTATCACCCCTGACTTCAGCTGCAAAGAAACATGAACGTTTTTTAACCAGTTAAATTTTAATAAGTAAATCTATAATTACTTTTTAACGACATAGCATACACTAAAATATTTTTATTTTAATATTGAGTATCTGGTAGCTTTTTCATTAAAAATACTTATTATAAGGTCTTTTTAACGCTCTTTATTAACCATACCAGGGTTATCAAAAGATGCCGTTGCATCAAATATTTAAACGAGTAGTGTACTTTATATTATATTAACGTGTATTGTTTTTTAACTTTGAAAATAATGTGTAAAATAAATATGTTGCAAAGTACAGCAAAATCACAATAAAAACACTACATTTCAGTGGATCTTTAGGCTGTTATTAATAATATAAAGTATCTTACTCATTTACACTTATCTATACATATAATAAACTGTAACTGATCGCTGTCTGTGTGTCTGTGTTTAAAAAGAGCTTGACAAATGAACTTTTGCCGGGTCAGCTAGTAATAAATAAAATAACAGAAAACAACCAATGTACGAAAAAACAAAGTAATGCAAGACCAGCGAATAATATGAACGTAAACACGACGCACATGCTCACGTTAATAAAGCTCATTGGTCTTTATATGTGCACAAATATATTATTATGTTAAGAATTTTGATAGCCCTGAACTGTGAACTATTTTTAGAGGCAGTGATGTGACAAGTTCTTGTCAGTAAAATATTATTTTTATTGTTATGCGTAGTGGACTGGACGTTTCTTGACCGGTTTTGTACGGAATCTGCCTCCATATACAGCTCACATACACTGTTAAGAAAGAAACGAGTGCATAGTGAATCTATTCGCGATATTGAACGAAAAAAATAAAAAGACAACAAAATGGTTTTACTTTGAGTTCGTTACGAAGAAAAAAAAATTTACTATAGAGTTGGTATGTTTACAGCAGATAACAAGCCTTAAATTAAATTGCATAGTGCTTCTTAAACTCATACTCAATAATTTTAAGTTTTATATGTGAATATAATATTATTTAGTTTCTATACACCATACGGATGAGCTTGTATTTAAGAATCTAGTAAACTTTCATGAGTTTTAATGAACGAACTTAATTGTCCTGAATATAACTTTTATTAGTAGAAAATTTCCAGATGCAAAAATAGTTGTGTTAAATTACAACCATGCATAATTATTTAGGCTCGGCTGTCATAGAACTATTGACAGTTGCATTACGCTTTAGTGGTGCACTCAAGGGTCTCCAGGACAACATGTGAAGCCTAATGTCTCTGCATGGTTGTGTATCCCTTGTCCGAGTAAATTTCGGAGCGGTGGTGGTGACGGTGAGTGCCGGCGGCCGACCGTTGCGCGGGCGCAGTGTTTTCACAAGTTTCCCAGCGCGCGCGCAGCCGGCCGGAACCGCGCAAAAACACGCCGCATCACGGTCAAATGAAGATGTGTAATTAGATGCTTTTTGTGCGCCGATCGGTATTTTTTACCCCCATATATGGCCATGCTAGAGCCAATGCCCGTCGCGTTGGCTGGACATCAAATAATAACTCGGAGTTAACCCGGCGCCGGCGCACGTAAATACTGCGTTTTTATCGCAACATTTCTATTATCTCTCCCGTACGAGATACGTCGTAATTACCGGTCCGACCTCTCGCGCAGACGGTTAATTTAACGCACAGGTTCGTCGTTAACAACGTAAGTACGTAGGTTATATGAAGCGGAGCGAAAATTCCGCACGAATCGAAATCGATGTTACGCTGAATTATGATTTTATCGAAAATTCCCAATTTTCCTTCAAATCGGCGATAAATAAATGCGCCCGAGGTGCCGCGGTCCGCCCGCGCGTTAATGCCGCTGCAAAAAAGGCGAATAATTATTTTTATTCAACATTCGGACCTTCGGGACCCGCGGGGCGCCCGCGGCGATACCTTATTAAATAAATAATTATTCAAAATAACCGACGACGCTTCAAAATAAATTTAGCGGAGTCTAGAGTCGCAAGCTTTTATTTTTAAATTGGCCGCAGTAGGTCTCGCAGTCAAGTTCAAACTTTAGTTAGAAAACTTTAACACTTAAAACAAAATTGAAGGAAAATTTATTTGTTGCGTTAAAAGAGTAAGTTATTTTTAACTCAGTCAATGTACCAGCACTTGTAAAGTCATGCAACAAACAACAACGGCAAATCCATATAAGGAATAACTAAATTCATAAACTGGCAAATAAGAAACATACACGTAAGAACTATACCGCTTAAGAACACGCAATAAGGTATATAACTGGATATCCAGAATTGGTTGGATTGGTTGGTTGAACTTCTGCACATGGTAGTCATTGACTAGTTCGGGGTAATTGAAAAAGTGCATCCAATAAATATGACATTAACTCCCTTTCACTATTCCTACTAACAATAAATATAAGATAAGTTTCTAACGTAGGTATTCTAAGCTAATTAGCAACACCTTTGTTTATATAAATGTTATGAAAAACGGGTCTTGTACCTTGTTTAAATTTATTTTCGAGTTTTTCTTTACAGTTATATTGATTATATTTTGTTGATATTTAGACAGATAAAACTGTTTAGTAGGTACTGGGTGTTAGTTATTTATGTTATGGTGATGGGATATCACCAACTTTCTTATCATATTTTCTGAACGTTAAACATTAAGCACTAGAAAATACTTTTATGTATAAACGAGTTCGCCAAGCCAAATTCAAGTGTGAACAGCTTTTTGCTTCCACAAAAATTTATTTAAGCCTCAGATGCTCAAGTTTTGTTAAATATACTTTTTGTATTGCTATAGGTGATAGAAAAGTAGGTTCCATAGAAAATAACAGAAATTATTACAGCTATCACAAAAAAGACAAAACAAAAAAGAATTTAAGAAATTACTGACGAGTTGTTTGCGAACCACAAACGACTAAAGACCGAATTTATTTAACTTCAGTTTAACAATTAAACATAAGCGCATTTCTTTATTAAAACCCTTGCTATGAAACAATAACAACGAATTCAGCAAAATAAACGTCGCCAACGAAATTATATTTACGGTCAATACTGACTCCGGCGCAGGCGCACGGGAGCTTATTGTTTAGATTTCGATAAGTGATTTACTTGCGATTAGATACATGTTTTAAATTACATCACTATCAAAGTTACAGATAAGACGCGGACCGCCAATATCTAGCGGGAGATGTATGGCAAACGCGTCAAACTCGCGCATAGCTACAGGGTCTTATTGTTTAGATTCCGATACGCGTGGCCCAATCGACGTAGTACCTCAGTCGGAGTCATTCGCAACTGTTGATTTATAACGACGCATTCTAATGTCCCGGCGCACTTTATGAGCCTGACAAATAGCCCAAAAATGAAGACACAGTGCCGCATTGAGATGTAGCACAGTTGCGCTGACGGCCGGTCTAATTTCAAACACTATTTTAATGAATAAGTTATGACTAAATCATTAGTCAATAAAAGTAGATTTCTTTAAAACCCTATGGTAGCTTTATCACACCTGATGAAAGTGGTGATAAGGCTCAGCCTGTAACGTGGTTATAAGGCTGAAGGTGGAAGCGCAAAACTTCCGAAATCCTCAATCAATCTTTGCCATTAAATTTTCCACTGTTGTAAGAAAACAAAAACATACTTTTATAAAAAATCTAAACTGAAGAAAATAAACCGTCGTAAGCAAGACCAATTACGTGACTATTTGCATTAAGTGGCAGTCTGATGTACCCCAAGAATATCCACAAATCAAGGTACGAGGCACACGTCTGGCAGACTGGATCAATTAAAAACAACATGGTGTGTGACAGTCGGACGGTCGGATCACCGTAATCCCAATCCGGAGTGACTGTCAGACAGATACCCCATTACCGGGATTGAGCTATCACGGACACGGACAAGGCTTAAAAGTCGCGGGAATACGTTTAAGGCTTCGCGATGGTCTAATGATGTTGCAGGCGCTAATATGCTTATTGGAGGAAATAAAAGTGATTAGGGTACTTTGAATTTCAACTCTTCTTCGGTTTACATACAATACATTACATGTTTGATAGACAACATGCAGGAGTTTCAATTAAACTCAGATCTTCATAAATTCGTGTAATTATAATAAAATATACAATTATTTCGCAGACAGACGAAATGGCGCGAAAGATTCGAAAGTTGAATTTTTTTATAGTAATGACAAAGGTTTCGAACTATTCAGCCCTACAGCCTTATTAATAAACACAGAGTAAGTTTACACCTAGGTTTAACCAAAAATTTTGCTTAGCAATATTACTCCTTACGTTTGACGTTTCAAAACGTCATATTCCTAAACAAACTCTTTGGTTAAACCTAGGTGTATTATAAACTTTCTCTTTGTTTATTAATAAGGGGGTGTGTCGGACTGTTACTTTAGACCTTAACATCGTTATCTTTGCATTAATTTCAGTCATTTTTTTATCTAAGTATTGCAAAAAATTTAAGATACCCTCAAATCTAAAGTCTCAAACCCGAATACTCGACTAGAACATTATGCCGTCTCTTTCATACGTTTGGCATTTAAAAAGACAGGGCGATATTTGAGACGCTCCAACAGTTAAATGGCGTTCGGGTATTCAGCTGTAAGTTTCCCAAGGTCAAGGTAAAACACTTTTTACGGAATATAACGCACTTTATAACACATTTAATTATTTGTGTCAGTAAGTAGGTGACCACGGCCCCTGGAATAGAATAGAATAGAATAAAATAAAATAGAAATAATTTATTTCACACACAGCAATGCATGCATAAAAAAGTATCTTAACAATAAAAAAAAGACAAAACAAAAAGAACGAAGAAAGAAGAAGGAAAGATGTCGAAACGTCGAAAAAAACTAAAAATCTTTTAAAAACTTATAATGTTATAATAAAAGCTCGTTATATTCTAGAAAAAAGTGTTTTATTTAAATGAAAAAATGGCTCAGAAATCCAAGATGTGCTTTCCCAAGGTCTTTCGATACAATGTAGCAATTTTAGAGGTTAAACATATTTTGGTTACTAACCTTTGCTCCCTACACGTCTATTGTGACGACTATCCAAAATTACCGCACATAATTTTCCAACGGACAAAATACTTATAAATTTAAGAGAATACTTTCAGTTGGCTGTCATTTGGTTCGAGCGCAGCATGTTCTATTGGCGATATAAATAAAATAGGCTGGAACGAAGTGGAAATTGCTAGAGTGCTCCCATTAGGGCACGTAACGCGGGAGCCGCATTAGCATGGCCTGCGGCGCGCGCGCACTGCCGCCGCCATCTTATTTATTGGCGGGAACGCCGATCGGCTAGTTATTGCGAACTACTACACGCAGCCTCCTGGATGGAGGAATTATGAAAAATGCTCCGTAATACTAGCGCTTGAGTTATGCCAGGTCAGTGGCTTGGAGCTGAAGGGTGTTCGAAAAGGCTGTGATAGATTTTAATTCTGAAGGTGATCATCTACCTATAATTATTATAACTATCTCATCATCATCATCATTTCAGCCGTACGACGCCCACTGCTGGGCATAGGCCTACCCCAAGGATCTCCACAACGATCGGTCCTGCGCTGCCCGCATCCAGCGGCTTCCCGCGACCTTGACCAGATCGTCGGTCCACCTTGTAGGGGGCCTGCCCACGGAACGTCGTCCGGTTCGTGGTCGCCATTCGAGAACCTTTCCGCCCCGACGGCCATCGGTTCTCCGCGCTATATGTCCCGCCCACTGCCACTTCAACTGAGCAATCCTTCGAGCGATGTCGGTCGTTTTAGTTCTCCTGCGGATCTCATCATTTCTGATTCGATCGAGCAGGGAAATACCAAGCATCGCTCTCTCCATTGCTCGCTGGGTGACCTTGAGCCTTCTTATGAGACCCATAGTAAAAGACCACGTCTCGCTTCCATAAGTCATAACTGGCAACACACACTGGTCAAAGACCTTAGTCTTGAGACATTGAGGAATTTTGGATGCAAATATATGCCGGAGCTTCCCAAACGCTGCCCATCCGAGCTGGATTCGACGAGAGATCTCTTTCTCGAAGTTGGACGTACCTAATTGGATTGTCTGTCCTAGGTAGACATAGTGGTCAACAACTTCGAGTGTAATGTTCCCAACATTAACTGGAGCGGATGCAACATGGACATTGGACATGATTTTCGTCTTATCCATGTTCATCTTCAGACCCACTCTTTGGGAAGCATTGCTGAGATCTTCGAGCATTGTGTTCAGGTCTTCCAAGGTCTCAGCCATGAGAACTACATCATCGGCAAACCGCAGGTGTGTTAGGTACTCGCCATTGATGTTAATGCCGAATCCTTTCCAGTCCAGTAGCTTAAAAATATCCTCCAACGCAGCTGTGAATAGTTTCGTCTCCCTGTCTCACACCTCGCTGTAGTTGGATAGGATTAGAGCTCTGGTTCTGTAATCGGACCGACATGGTGGCGTTTTGGTATAAGTACCTCAGCACCTCGATGTACCTGTAGTCTATTTGGCACCTCTGGAGAGACTGCAGCACTGCCCAGGTCTCGATCGAATCAAAGGCTTTCTCATAGTCCACGAACGCCGAGCATAGTGGCAAGTTATACTCTTCGGTCTTCTGTATAACTTGCCGCAGCGTATGAATGTGGTCTATGGTACTATAACCTTTTCGGAACCCGGCTTGTTCGGGAGACTTCCAAGTCGTCGAACCTGCGAGCGAGACGATTCGTAACTAACATAACTACATAACTATCTATATGTATAAAACTCATGCGTTACTGACTGACTGACAGACAACGAAACAGCCGAAACTACTGGGCGCAAGAAGCTGAAATTTGGCATATAATATTCCTTGGGGAGTGTAGAGGAGCACTAAGATAGGATTTCTGGAAATTCCCCCTCTAAGGGGGTAAAAAACGATTCCACGCAGTCGAAGTCGCGAGCGGAGCGCTAGTCAAGAAATAAATTATCGACAAAGGATAACCCTAATTATATATAAGCTTAGTTTTTTTCAGTCTGTAAGACATTGAACAAGTAGGTACAACTCTTCTTGCCACGACTGTTCAAGTAACCACTCGGTGTAGGTACTACAAAAGTAAATAAAATTGTGATCTGATTCCAAATTAACTTCCACGTTTACCTAAGCAGTTCCTCATCAACTTATTCAAGCAACAACTCATACAACCTTTGAATAATGTAATTTGCGATAACTACCTCTACGTCGACTGGTACGATGTAAACAATAGCCATATATCTCACAGTTTGATTAAAGTGTTGCATAAATTTTGACAAATAATCTAGTTTTGACAGTTAATATTTCCATCAATCATTCAACTTGTTCTCGGCAACAGCATATTTTAATTTACTGTCGCAAAACATACTACACACAGTAGCAATACACATTTACAAGACTTTCAAAGTTACTAAATTGTTTGTCGAATCCGTTTTGACACAAATCAGCTGGTTTGTACAACCTACTGTCGGTCGGGCCTTGCTCTCAATAAGAAGAGCACCAGTTACAAATTGTAAGTAAACTGCTACCTCATTCAAGCTTGGCTTCCAATGGCTCGTCTTTCGTCACGGCGTATAGTTTGCTCGCGATTTTCGCGCAAACAGCCTCCGTTGACTGTTACGACATCGCACGTGGTGGCGCGACACTTGACATTGCGGCTTACAAAGAGATGTTGAATGAGGCATACAGCGGTAGGGTAACACCAAATTCTTTCATTTGTTCTGAATTACTCGGATTTTATTTTACATTTCATCTCTTTCTAAAACCATCAGAAACTTCTTAGGTATCTCTTGAATAGTAATTGCACCAAAAGTATCAATAGAAACATGAACCGTTTACAGAACATCTTGAAAATCGAGAGTGATTTAAAAATGTCAGGGACGCGGAGATGCCCTACTGCCTTGTGGGCCGCGCGGGCCCGCATACGCTATAATTCCAAATGTAAACATGGCACACTCGTAAAAAGTAAAACCACAAACGAAGCAATAACCGGCGCCCGCGCACCGACAACACTCAATTATACGCCTTTAACACTTATAAACCGCCAAATTAACATGTCATGAATATTATTTAACTTTTTCTCCATTATGATAATACGAATGCAATGCTCAAAGTTCTGTTGCCCTAGAATTAAGTCGAGAGCAAAAACCTCAGACGGATCTTTAGCAAAAATTTGCATACATTACAATACTAATTCACGCTCGCGCATGTCTCGCAACGAGAAAAAATATTACACCCGGAAAGGTAGAGCGGCGCGTGCGCCGTGATTCGGGAATGTAAATCATCGCGCATTAGCATTTTAGAATAGTGAATCATTTTACTAGTCGCGTTGGTATGGGCGCGATGCAAGCCAAATTAACTGGTTGTTTTTGTGTGAGGTGATTGATTGTCGGGTTAGGTGTGTTAAGCTTCGAGATGTGGTTCGAATGTTGTCGCGGAGACTGGTCGCGGCAGCACGTCGTGCAAGACATTTCCTAAGAGCCAACGTGCACTTGTGATTTTTAGTCGACCGATAGTTTAGTCGGAAGCGTAAGACGATCATGATCAAACTGTCGACCGATAGTTTGGTTTTGAGAGCCTGCGCGCACTTGTGATTTTTAGTCGACCCATAGTTGGTCGATAGTTTAGTTGAATCCGGGTGCGCGCTCACACAGTTCTTCATGCACAGGCCGATAGTTGTGCGATAGTTGTCCGATAGTTGTGCGATAGTTGTCCGATAGTTGTACAACTATTGGCCAGTCATTTTCGATAGTTCGATACTGAATGCGCAGTCTACCGATAGTTGGGCGATAGTTTAGTTGAATGCAGTGCGCGCGCTCACATAGTCCTTCATGCACATTACCGCCCGGCCGATAGTTGTGCGATAGTTTGATCGTACAACTATCGGCCAGTCATTTTCGATAGTTTGATCGGTCGATAGTTTAATCGTCAGTGCGCGCACTGCCATATAACTCTATATTGAATCCGAGAACGACCAAACTATCGCCCGATTTAAAATCATAAGTGCGCGTTCGCTCTAATGGGTGTGGACAGGCGTTTTCCTTGGCCGCGTGACAAGTGCGCGCTCTCGCGCCTCGCCACTGCGCCCGCACAGGCACCGGCTCATCGCTATTTAATTAAGATCATACTTTATTAACACCGGCAAATTAAATATTTATCAATCTTAAGCCCGCTCATTTATAGTGTGATGAAACTATAATGCATTAGACGTAATACCTAAGTGTTGCGAGATTATCGGGGAGACGACCTCCAAGTTTTTGGAAGTTGGTGTAATAGCTCCAAAACTAGTTTACCTAGTTCGCGATCGTATCTGTTTTAGCAACGCGGCCATTGTTGTGTATAACATTCCCGTATTAAACGATTACTTTTTGCTCGATTCAATTAGATTTAATTATTTCAACGCCTCTAATTAAAACGTATAGATATTATACTGACTGCCCACAATATATGTTTAATTTGAACTAAAGATTTTATGACGGCCAATTAGCGTTGTTGTAAGTACAATTTAATTTATATACATCATTATTTCGTTTTATTAGAAGCTTAATTATTTGAGGAATAAACACAGCTGTTTTAATTTATTTCGTTGATCCCGAGACGTGCGCCACTTCAATATGATCACTAGTCTCCTCATTCGTTGTGAGCTTAGATAAGACACACTGATAACGCTCAGGGTGCCTACCTTCAACTATAAGAAAGCGATCAAAACCGGGGCGATTCAAAATAGGTTTCTAAAATGAATTGCTTTATTTCGTACCATGACCTTCATAGAACTGAATCGCAAATGAATTGCTGAATGTGAATGAACGAAAGATTTGTGTACTTATTTCTACTACCCATCTCTTTTACTCGATTCTGTCATGCCCGGAGAGTGAGAAGGATGGGTATAGCCTGGAGGTGACCGAGTTATAAGTCAAATAAGAGTTAATGACAGCTAAGCGGCTGTGACATGTCGCTGAATCGCTTGTCATTGACGCAATAGAATCTCGATCGCAATTAGCTGTCGTGGTACGAATAAGCGAAGCAGATCTTTCAGTTTATGTCCTAAACAAATACGCAATAAGAGTTGATGGTAGGCACCCAGATCATAAAATTGACCTTGAATCGGTGCCCGATGTCCAGTGTAATCGTTAATTTAACAACATAATCGGAGCACGTTGGGCAACGCGATGCAACAATGTTGCGCAAACCCGCCCGCTGCCGTCCAGGTGCGCGCGCGCCGGCGACGACGCGTCGCCTGTCAATCTCGGGGACAAAAAAGGCGATTAAATGCTTTGTCAATTAAAAAGTTTAAGTGACATTAAGACCTAATGAAAGCTCGATTATCTTAAATGAGATAAAATAAAAAATCACAAAAATACAACGAGAAACAAAAAGAATAAAGATGAAGTAACTTTTTTATAATGCCGAGTGTGTACTTACATCATCATTTCAGCCGTACGACGCCCACTGCTGGGCATAGGCCTCCCCCAAGGATCTCCACAACGATCGGTCCTACTTACATAGTAGAAATTAAATATAAAGGCTATATAAATTACTGAGACTGTCACCATCAATAATATTCAAGGAACTTTACAATGTCCTAAGAATTCTTAAATACAGATTTGGTAGAGATGGAATTATATGATTAAAGAACAAAATACTATTACTTAATAAAAAACTGAATACTAACCCGTTCATGGAACATAGAAAAAAACTAACGAGTTGTGAACCTCCTTAAAAAACAAAGGACAAACTGGTACCTACTAAGTAAATATGAACAGCTTCACTCAAAATTTTGTTGGTTTAGTCATCTTACCAACTACGGAACCTCAAACATTAGTACGACTGTGGTTAAGTGGCTTCTATTCTTTATTTACCTATGTATAAAAAAATACATTACGGATAAAGAATTCTATCTTATTGGGCAACTGAATTTCACTATGGGTAATAATTAATTACTTAAAAAAGATATAATGGGTAAATAGGAAAAATTGTACGGACACTCCCTAATTGATATTCAAGAAAACAAAAAGTATCAATATCGCTACTTCTTTCTGTCATTCGAAAAACAAAACCTATTTTTCTTTCTACAAATTTAAACGAGTATTTGAGTCGCGATAATGAAAGAATTCACCACAAATTGCAACAAATTAGTTTTTGTCCATCGTTCATATCGGGAACTATTGAATCATTACTCCGTTCCGTGTAGGACAGGTGAACCCCACCACTAAACAACAACGGTTCAGGGTTTCGTAGGAATAACACTACAGTCGACTACTGCTTTATATGTTATGTATGACAAATTTCAATTCCCTCAATTTATTTCAAATGTATAGTTAAAAGTGCTGTGACGGATAAAATGATTTTTCATCACTTAAAAATTACTACTTCTATATACGATTATTTTACTTTAGCACTAGAATAGATTACAACAGTGGATGTATTTATAACTTCATCAAACTGTCAGCAACAAGAAATAGGATTGACATTAAAAAGCAAGTTACTAAACTTATAAGATTCATCGAAACGCAAGCTTATAGTAAAAAAAAACAGATACAAAAATAGAGAAAGAAAGTAACAGGTCTTAAGAGACATTGTCTCACATATAAATATATTGAATGAGTACAGAACCTTCTCATCTTTTTGACGTACTCTTGCCATATGATCGTGGCCATTTCTCCGAGGCCACCTTCAAATCGGGTTGGCAGTACGTGTTCCGCTCGTGACACGCATGACATACGCGCCATCTTTTTGCCACCACCAGTTCTTGGTACAGCCCCGACGGTGCCAGCAGGTGTCAGACAACTACATTTTTTGTTACCTAAAGTGTCAGCAATCGCTCGTAAGAGGAATCGATTACATAAGCATTCTGCTTTAAATGCCACCCGTTTTTCGATTACGTATAAATGAGGAGTTTATCCGAATTAGAGAGCAATTGGCATTAAGAATGATAATTGTGGTTGGTATAATATTAAGTTATCACCTGTTAAAACACGTTTGGATAGTATTAGAAATATTTGCAGGACAGATCATAAAAGTGAATTTACAGTTATGAAAATTTGAAGGTTTGGCCAATAGAACAAGCAGAAATAAAAATAACTACCAACAAGGTATGGTTCACTTCAAAATAAGTGAAAGGCGAAAATAAAAGCAATCAACATTTGCTCATCAGCAATCCATACCATTTGCGATAAAATTGTTTTTTTAGAAATCAATAAAACCGTAAAATTTCACCATAATAATTTGCAAAAAAACGGCATAAAAAACTAATTGACTGCGTTTAAGTAAAATTAAGAAGTTCAAAAACAACGAGTTTCTAACATTTAGCGGCGCACCGGTTCCTAAGTACGGTCGGTTCGAATGCCGCAATTAAACAACATGCCGTTACGCCAATTAATTCTTCAAAGTCAAAGTCTACAGTGCATTTTCTACCTACGCGCTGTGTGTTTACACAACACATTTGGTCAGCGATTTTTGCAGCTTCCTAGATGTAGCGAGACACCTTGCGGTGTTGGCGGGACTTGGAAGTGAAGCGTTTTTGGGACTGGACATGGCTCGCCGACTCTATTGCGAGGAGACGAGGCCTAATTTAATATCACCCGTGCTACCACGGTAAAAGTATCTACAGGTTATCGTGGTGTTACTATGGACAGGTTTACCTTTACATCTGGACGCGATCATAGTTAAATTTCTCTTCTGCCAATGTCAATGTGAGTGCAAACGTGTCCGGCTATGTTCGTATCAATGCTGTTATTAATCGATGAGAGTTTTAGATGCATCCACCAAAAATATTTTGTTTTTATTAGAAAGAGGGCAAAAATGCTTCGTGTTATGCAAAAGGCATGTTGGACTCGGTAACCTTCCGCGCTTGGACTCTGTCCTCTGTCCGAGCGCTTTAAAGGAGGTCGAGGAGAGGGAAAGAGTCAAGGTGGGCAGACCAGACGGGGGAGAGAGGGAGCAACTAAACCCATGCTCTACACGCTCATCACTACAATATGCTCTTCGCCACTGTCTGTTTTCAGCACACCAGCCTGTGGGGGTCGTATGCACCAAACACCTGCACCCATCATAGAATGTCTCATCAGTTTTCGTGGTGCAATTCTAAGCTCACAAGTTTGGCGGTTAAAACTAGAAGAATCAATTTGATCTTAGGTTATGGTGTTTCTGATACTATCACTGTCACCATAAGCCATTCCTTATATCTGGGACCAGATTCTGTTAAGATCTGACATTTATTTATTTAGTTACATAAGCTTGGGATCATTATTAGTTGAAACTGGTGGATAAAATAGCCTTAATCTTCTTCCACACACCATGCACTTGCATCCTTGACTAGTCACCGGCCGCGTGTCACGTGATAAGTGATGTTATGAGCGGCGCGGCCGCGGGTGCGTGATACAACTAATTGATTTTGCCTCAGGAGCCGATGCTGATGGCCGGACTACACGGCATGTTAGCTACTGCAACCTAGATACTAGGGACGTCGAACGAAGTTGGAAATCTCGATTTTATAATTAGTTTTGTACATTAAACAAAATTTAAAATAAACTGAAATAATCTAAATTTAAAATTAACTTCTAAGTTTAGAGCTTTTTTGAATCGTTATTTTTTCCTTACTACCTTGAATTACTGCCAAAAACATGGGTCTAAGAATGTTGTCAGATTTAGCACAAAGAACTGTATTTATAAAGATGTATTTTTATATAGTTTTCATATAAAATATATATAAAAATTTTTCATTCTTATAAAGCAGAAAAATGTACCAAAACAAAATTTAGATGTGTATTATAAATCTGTAATTTGCGATAAGCTTTCCTTCACAGTTACCTATATTATGGCCAACGGCAACTTCCAGTAAATGATCAACACTCTCTCAAATAAACTTTTACTGTCACATATAATATAACAAATGAAGAAGTGAAACAAATTAAAAACAATCTCCTGCGAAGACCAGTAGCTCCATAACTCGCGGGCTTACAAGCCTCGTCGCATGCAAACTACATATTAATGGAAGCTCGGTTTCATCGCGTCGTGTAAACGTCTCGGCAATATATGCGCGGGAAATTAATCCCGAAGAACGATGTGACCGTTCAATAAATCCATAAAAATATATCCACTGTCATATACGGACGAGAGTATCGGCCAATTGATAAATACGATTAATTGCTTACCTTTTAAATGTAGGTAGTAAATAGTGCTTTGAAAGCGCACGACGTTTTTATGAGTGGCTAAAAAGGTCATGTATGTAGCAAATACTTTTTAATTGGATATCTTACTGAAAAATGTGATGGTGTTTCATATCATATAAGGCTGCTGGACACGAGTAGAGTAAACGGTAGAGTGAACTAGCATACTACTCTACCAGTTCCCAGTACTCTACCAGTTTTAGTAGAGTAAATGTATACACGTAAGTTTTCATTTTCGTAGTAGAGTAACGTATATATAAATATCACTTGGCAAGAAACGCTAGAACAAAATGAACTCCACTCATTGAGGAATTGTTAGGAACGCTCTAATAAAGTCTGAACTAGTTATTCTACTGATCTTTTACATGGGTCGAGTAGTCGGTAGAGTAGAGTAGACGCTGGGGTGGGAGGAGGAAAGTTGTTGAGTAGCTTGCCCGCGGTGCTAGCTACTCTACACTACCAAATTTCAGTACTATACTCTACCAATGATGTTTACATTAGTATAGTAAGTAAGAAAGTTAGTACTCTACTCTACCGTTTACTCTACCCTTTACTGATATATTTGGAACGTGCGCACATCTGCGAAAAAAACTATAGAATTCAATTGTTGTAGTTTAAGTAGTAACAAACAAGTAAAAAAACAGTTAAAGCAGAAAATACACAACTTGCAGACAATAATAAGATACCTACTTAGGAGTTTGTTTGAGAAAGACTTATGCACCTACCACGACTAAAACATGACATGAGAGTTCAAGATGTTTGACACAGCAGACAATAGACAGGCACGCTACCGTTTAACCAAACGGTTTTCAAAGCTAAAACCGTAATGCATACCGCACATGTTGGAAAAGTAGTAAACCATATCGTTCCATTTCAGAATAGGCACCCAAAGATACCGGCCGATGCGTCGTAACGGTGTCTAGTCGAAAGCGGTCGTAAAAAGTGCCAAAAGTGTGTTTTTATTTTAATAATAAAGCTGGGGCACATTAAGCGGCGCAGCGGGCGTGACAGCGCGATCGTAATTAACGCAGGTATCTCGATCTAAACATGCGCGTGCGGACGGTAGTTTGGGCGGCGCTGGACGCTGCGCCCGCGCAACCGCTCACAGTGCACTGCGTGCCCGAAGGAATACCTACGCTTCGGGACTAAGTATGGCTATAAACTAGCATTGCACAGCCAATGTGACAAACTAGAAGACCGATGAAGAAGTTTGGTGGTTTCTTAAGCCTTGATGACACTTTCGCCCAAATACTCGAATGCTAGGTATGGGAGAGTCTTAAGGGCAAATAGACTATCAGTCTGCCAGCAGGCAACAGCCTGTCAGTTGGTCGCAATCGGCCATGATATTCGGTTTTTACCGACTTCAAAAAAAGGAGGGAGGTACTCAATTCAACCAGTTTTTTTTTGTTTGATGTATGTATACCGATTACTCTGGCGTTAGTGATCCGATTTTAATAGTTGTTTTTTTGTTCGATTGGGTAAACTTTCGATTTTTGTATGTAAACTGTGAGTGTGTGGCCGATCGCGGCCTACTGACAGGCCTTTGCATTTTTTTTTTGCTGGCGGGCTGATTGTCTGTGGGGCCTTTTAAACATCATGGCGTCTCATACCTTAGACCGGCCGATGTTTAAGACGGTTTTCAAGTAAGATCACGGACAGTCTAACGTCAGATTGATCGTCTAATGGTCACCTTAAGTTCAGTAGAGTTCAAGAATTCGGGCGTAAAATAGTCTTACGTTGGCAACAGTTCTGCGCGACATATATCAATGGCAATCGGCAGTTAGCTATCGTATAATAATCTTGTGTGCACATACACCGATATCGTCGGTTTATAAATATGAGTATCTAAAAGCAATTTATTTATGCTTACGTTTGGTTGATAGTATGGATGCTCGGTATACCGTATAGTTAAATAACGACTACAAAAAAGATCGTATTTTGTATTCTTATATTGATTTTCACCATTTACCATATTGTCTTTAAATTTCAGGTAAGTTTGCCGAATTCTATGACTACAACATACAGGATTGTACATAACGCCAAGTGCTCCAGAGTTGTCACACTGGCTCTGTGTCCACTGTGCGTTGGAAAGCGGCCGCCGACCCCGGCCCTCGACACTTTATAGCGCCTGCACATTCGGAGATATCACCCGCCTCTAATTTCGGACGACCTCACTATCCTACACTTAATTAAAACAACTTACGGCTGCTCACTAAGCAGGCACTCACAGGTAGGTACTTAAAAATTGGTAACTCCAAAACTGAGATAGATACCTATTGTATTTTGTTTTACGTAGATATAAGATTGATATAATATTATAACTTAAATTATGCAGTGTCTTCAGAACTTTAAATGGTAATAACTTACATCAATAGTCTAACATCAAAGCTAAGTTTAGAATTAGTTAAACAAAACTTTAATAGATCAAGTTTAATGTAAGGCTAAGTCCTAAAGTTCTTGACATATACCCACAGAGATACTGGGATCCGAATATAGATATAGGCAAGTTCGGGTTTTTGTTCGAAATTCTCATACATTGATTCGACTTTGAAATACATTATTTTATCACCGTCACCTGTGTTACCTGCCCATATCAAGACCAAGGTAAATCTCAGACATACAACAAACAAATTATCAAGACATGAATGTTAGCCCAGGGTTTGATCGACCCACCGACTCCTTGCTTGGTAGGCAGTCACTTACAGCACCTTCAAGTAAATCAATAGAAGCATCGTGATTATAGACCTGGGTGCCTACCATCAACTCTTATTGCGGTTTTGTTTAGGACCTAAACTGAACTGCTTCACTTATTCGTACCACGACAGCTTAATATCAATGACAGCGATTCAGTGATCATTCAATGACATTTCACAGCCGCTGAGCTGTCATCAACTCTTATTTGACTTTATAACTCGGCCAAGCTAGCATGACATCTGCAGGTTATACCCGTCCCTTTCACTCTCCGGGCATGACAGAATCAAGTGAAAGAGACGGGTAGAAGAAAAAGGGCACAAATCGTTCGGTCATTCACATTTAGCGATCAAGTTTTAAGAAGGTCATAGTACGAAAGAAAGCAATTCATTTTAGGAACCTTTTCTGCATCGCGCTATTTTTGAATCGCTGTCTTAAAGTTGATGGTAGGCACCCTGCTGTCTCGTCAAGGGCTGGCTGTGGCGGCGGCGTGTCAGCTCGTTGCGCCCGCGCTTAGCTCTGTTAAACTGGCTGTGAAAGAATCCGTCATTGCGCTATAAATCCCGCCATTTGCATTTATATGGCAACTAACGAGCGTAGATCACCGCGCTAAACACCGGCCGATAATTATCAATAAACATTCTAATACCTTGCGTTTGTTGGCAATGGCCGCGCATCAATATTGTTAACATTCTCGTTAAATTAACCTGTAATGTGATGGATGGTTTGATAGATATAGCTTACTAGCGTGATTGTATGAAACGTGTAAAAAACATCACAGAGAAAAGCGGGGGCCACACCGCCAACTAGCAGGCGCGCTAGCGATCTGGTGGGTGAAAATAGGTGAGCTGGCGGGAGAAGCTTCTTGCGGTGTGAACCGTAGTATGAAAAGAGGTGAAATTAGGCTCGCTTAGCTCGTGTGCCGCACGCTTCAATAGTAATTTTGTAGCTTACGAAACCTTAAATGATCGAATTGATTGGTAAGTGCAATATGGTACTTGTTAAAGACACCAGCAGATAAAATCGACAATACCTCAGTGACTCCATTAGTTGGAAGCCTTAGTACGGTCTGACTAGATGAAGATACAACAGATAGCGCTCACTCGATACAGAACCTCCGGCAATCGTATATTTACAGGTACTGTAATAATGTTAAGGTTTAATCCTATACATAGTTAAAGTTGTCAAGAGTTGTATTTACTGTAGTAGTTTTAAATACCTTATTCAAATCGGGATAAGCAAAATACTTAAAGCGATGTAATTATAGAGACGACATTTCATAACGGAATGATTTTCCACGGCTGTTAACATTGACGACGGGTCAGATGTAGCTTATTGAATAGCTCATCTGAATATTACATCTCTTATGAGCGTAGCTATAGAATTTTATCATCCATAACTAGTCTTCACTTAAATGCAATACACTGTGTAAAGGGATAGAGTGTTATTAAAGAAAAGTTATTGCGTTTTATATCTATCGCACGTTAGCTGACACCTCGTTTATTTGACTTGCTCACTTGCTTGTTTACTCGTCTACCTACTCGCATAACTGGCTGATGAACCAGCTACACACTCCACGCCCGTGACACACGCCAAGCACTCTGCGTGCCAGCACGTGACGTCACACAAGACTAACACGTGACCCAGTGACCCAGTCACCATGTTGAAATCCTTACATTTTTCATGCCGATATGTGGAACACTTTACCATTTAGTCTTTGGCCATAAAATCAAAGAACAATTACCTAGGTAATTATTCCATTCCTTCATCTTCTTATCTCGCAAACATTGTTGCAGTTATTTGTAAACCCGTTAATTTCCCGAATGAACGTGTCGGTAAACGTACTCTCGAACCAATGCCGACATTAATCGCATACTCTTAGTCTTGATTCTAGAAACCGAATAACTAGCATTCGACTTGATCCGCCAGAATGAAATGCATCTCGACAGACAGTTTTTCTACAAATCGTTTATTGATTATGTAAATCGATACAGTAATGTTCTCGCGCCGTCCTAACGGCCGCTAACCAGCGCATTACGTGCTTAATTATGTTTCACACTACTTTCAGGAAATCATTAAATACACAACAACTGTATTAGCTTTGACAATTTAATAACATTTAATTGCGGTTGCGGCGATTTCATGCTACAAACTTTACACATTTCTGGCTAAGAAACCAATCTTTTGATTTAATGCCGTCTAATACACTCATTTTGGGTTATTTATTGCGGTTAATAAACAATTTTGTAATGAAACAGACTTTAACTGAAAGAGGAACTTCGAGAGTCTTACAAAAAGTTACTATATTAAATGAAAATTTAGGACAGGAGGAGACAGAAGCTTTACATGAAAATTGAAAATTCTTTCTATGAAGAATGCGTCAAGCCAAATGTTTCAAGGTATTAAAAACTGTCATTTGAGCAATTTTGACAGGTCTTCAAGAGCTACCAAACCGTCTCAAGTGTAATCAATTACGAATTTCAAATTGATACCGTTATGTACGCGAGCCTGACCGCAACCGTTTAGTCGACAGTCCGGCGACCGGTCCGGCGCGGCGGAGAGTTGGCGCGCGCGCATGTCAGGTGCGCGCATACTCGCACCACTGCGCAAACAACGTGCTAGGGCTGGTGTATCTCTGAACTGATCTATTTTATAAGTGGCGGCATGGAAATTGTTAACTTCCAACAGGAAAACTGTCGATATAGTAATAGTAACAGTTAAGGATACCATTGCAATTGCAGTCGCTAATGTAATTCTTAGTTGAACACCTCAAACTTGTTTCTGTTCTTTTAGTTATTTTTCTAGTATATAGGTACATCCTAAGGGTTACAACCTTGTTCTTAGATATAAGTTAATTAAGATTTAATGTACGTTCTGGTTGAAACCTGTTTTGTATATCTTTAAAAAAAAAACTGATCGTTGTCGAGATCCATGGGGAGGCCTATGCCCAGCAGTGGGCGTCGTTCGGCTGACATGATGATGATGAAGGATACCATACCTACGTCAGAAGCTTTCAAAGTGCTATTGTCAAATGTCTATTAAATTTTAGTTCCTTACAAAAAATGTGAAAGTTTAGATATTTGCATGTTTGTTGCTCAATCACCCCAAAATGGCTGACATATTTGGCTGAAATTCGGGTCACAGATACTTTGTAGCATGGTGAGGAACATAGGCTATTTTTTATCCCAGAAAAATATCACATTCAAGCGGGATAACGTAGTGTAGTCCACGCGGGCAAAGGCGGGGTAAGGCTTTTAATATATCCTTCTAATATTAAAAGCCTTAAAGTTATATATGCACATAAAGAACCGGTTACTTTGTCAAACATAGTGCATAGTCCATTTATTCAATTACAATTTTTTACAATTGTGTCTGAATGTCATAGATTAAAAACAAGTAGGTAATACAGAAGGTATAGCTGAAACAATCGAGGAAGTGTCTCACGTGGACTTAGCTTTAACTTTCTCTGATTGGCTACGTGATATACAGGAAGCCCGTAGAAAATAAGAAATACAACACGTCCAAAATAAATTGACTATCCACTTCTTAGCAGAACCGCGTACCGGACGACGTTCCGTGGGCAGGCCCCCAACAAGGTGGACCGACGATCTGGTCAAGGTCGAGAGAAGCCGTTGGATGCGGGCAGCGCAGGACCGATCGTTGTAGAGATCCTTAAGGGATGCCTCTGCCCAGCAGTGGGCGTCGCTCGACTGACATGATGATCCACTTCAGGCTTCCAAGACGAGAACTACAAATATATAAATACTTTTACATTGAACAACTTTACATTGATGAAACGTCGCTTGTCCAACGCTGACTGTAATGATGTAGTCTGCTTAACTTACTATTGTAGAGATTACAAAATTACCAGTTCTTAAGATGAAGCTTAAAGTCAACTATTGAGATAAGACTTGATGACAAAACAAAATGCATTGTCGGCGACAGGTTATGAAGTTGAAGATATGAAATGTGGGCCAACCAAAGACTAGTTACCGATTATTTTTGTCTGACACAATGTCACCTAGATTGGGTACCAGACTATACTGACCAGACGTCAGATAACTGCGTTTATTATTGAAAATGAAATATTAGAAAAAAAACGACCCATCCTCCAAGTAGCTCCGCCGGGAATCGAACCCGGGACCTTTCACTGTCCGGGCGACTGCTCTGACCGCTGAGCTACGGAGTCGTTAGAGGAAGCGTCGAATTTTTCCAATACTTCTTACGCGCTGTGAGCCAGCGTTCTTATTTCATCAATGTAAAGATATAACTACCTTCAACACTCGAATGAAATACCTTTCCAGGTATTTGACAATCGATAAAGATGAAATAATTGCTAATACTTATTTCAAATTATATTTACTTTTTTGCATTCACAATGCAATTTTTATTATTGAAAATGAAATATTAGAAAAAAAACGACCCATCCTCCAAGTAGCTCCGCCGGGAATCGAACCCGGGACCTTTCACTGTCCGGGCGACTGCTCTGACCGCTGAGCTACGGAGTCGTTAGAGGAAGCGTCGAATTTTTCCAATACTTCTTACGCGCTGTGAGCCAGCGTTCTTATTTCATCAATGTAAAGATATAACTACCTTCAACACTCGAATGAAATACCTTTCCAGGTATTTGACAATCGATAAAGATGAAATAATTGCTAATACTTATTTCAAATTATATTTACTTTTTTGCATTCACAATGCAATTTTTATTATTGAAAATGAAATATTAGAAAAAAAACGACCCATCCTCCAAGTAGCTCCGCCGGGAATCGAACCCGGGACCTTTCACTGTCCGGGCGACTGCTCTGACCGCTGAGCTACGGAGTCGTTAGAGGAAGCGTCGAATTTTTCCAATACTTCTTACGCGCTGTGAGCCAGCGTTCTTATTTCATCAATGTAAAGATATAACTACCTTCAACACTCGAATGAAATACCTTTCCAGGTATTTGACAATCGATAAAGATGAAATAATTGCTAATACTTATTTCAAATTATATTTACTTTTTTGCATTCACAATGCAATTTTTATTATTGAAAATGAAATATTAGAAAATAACGACCCATCCTCCAAGTAGCTCCGCCGGGAATCGAACCCGGGACCTTTCACTGTCCGGGCGACTGCTCTGACCGCTGAGCTACGGAGTCGTTAGAGGAAGCGTCGAATTTTTCCAATACTTCTTACGCGCTGTGAGCCAGCGTTCTTATTTCATCAATGTAAAGATATAACTACCTTCAACACTCGAATGAAATACCTTTCCAGGTATTTGACAATCGATAAAGATGAAATAATTGCTAATACTTATTTCAAATTATATTTACTTTTTTGCATTCACAATGCAATTTTTATTATTGAAAATGAAATATTAGAAAATAACGACCCATCCTCCAAGTAGCTCCGACGGGAATCGAACCGAGGACCTTTCACTGTCCGGGCGACTGCTCTGACCGCTGAGCGACGGAGTCGTTAGAGTCCCGGGTCCAGGGTTCGATTCCCGGCGGAGCTACTTGGAGGATGGGTCGTTTTTTTCTAATATTTCATTTTCAATAATAAAAATTGCATTGTGAATGCAAAAAAAGTAAATATTATTTGAAATAACTACGTTTACAAAAAAAGAAACGTTTTTTCAATTTTGGTTAAGTATAAAAACACTTGTGAACACTTTTTGAACACAGTTTGTAGTAAGAATGAAAAAAGAAGTCATCTTGACAGCCCTAGAGCATAGTGGGTGTATATTGTAAAGCGATGTTTGCTCACTCATCTGCTCGGAGTTTGCTTTCTTCTAGGCGCTGCCAAAACCAACTGGTGCGCCCTTGAGTTAACGGCTCGCGGCTCCTGCCGCGCCCGCGCTGGCCCTCAAGCCGCCTCATTAATTCAGCAAACTACCATAGACAAAATCATAAAATTTTATGTCCTCAGTCAAAGAGGTTTTAACGATTGAATGATTTATGTTATTGCCTTATTAATGGTCATTATGTTGACCACTAATAGCAAATATTTAATTGGTCACGTTATTCAAGTTTTAGGCACGCTCGAAACTCTGTAGTAATGTGAAACTTAATACCGCTTAGCAATAAAATATTGAACTTGTGTTAATGTTGGTTAACATGGCCGAGTGTTTTGTGGTCTGTGAAGCAAACTACATTTATAAAACCGGTTCTTAAAGTTTATTTGATTTCGAAATCTTAGGAACGTTTTTTATCTAATCTCGTCGGAATTAACAATAAACAATGGCTGTAGCGACATTTGTAATTTTAGGTACAACTTCTGGCACTTTTAAACTTTTCTTTTCTGAACTTAGCTGAACTTTCTAGGAATTTCAAATTTCTTCTCAAGATCTCTTTACAATTGAATAAAAGTGCACTAAATTACCTTAGAATTTTTCCTGTCATTTTTATTTCCATCGCCCGACAGTCTCGTTGCGTCACCTGACGTCCCAGCGCGATATGGCGTTGCCGACGTCTCCCACGCACTCCTCAAATAATCGAGTGTGTGAACTTGCTTGTCCCTCCATTTATTGTTTTTTTAGGCGTGTTATTGGGACATTACGGCCGCAGCCGATATTTATGTGTACACAGATCGGGGACAAATTGTTCCGTTCAAAATTTGGGAGAGTTTTGTTACGACCAATTGTTTGGGCGATCTCTTGAACCCCGTTGTACTGTCGTGTTATTTATGCTGGGAAGAGAGTTACTTAGTGCTTCGATAGTGGAAAAAACACAATTCCATTTGAAATAAGAAAAGTATCAAAATAATAAAGACAAGTTTTAAAACGTTGTTTTGTTTTCGATGAACTTAGATTTAGTAATAGAAGAATTACCCACCAAGAAAACTTTACTTTCATTGACTACCTTTATAGTACTACTGACGTTACTCAATCATTGATACTAGGAACTCCAAGGAACTACCATCAAAATTCCAGCAAGAATTTATTAAAACAGATGTCACTTTAACCCGATCTTGCTCGCCGTTAGGTGATCTTCGGTTGTCTATTTTGACAGATGACGATAGGTAAGTTCAGTGCACTCTACCTCCTAATAGTAAAATTTAAGAGTAGAAGGATGACTACGTAGTTCAAGTAATTAAATCTTTCTGCAGTGACAAAAATCCAAGCAACAACGCAAGAAATTTAAGGAATGAGTAAGTAAAAGTTTGTAAAGCACACACTGTCGATTATCAAGCAATTTATCTTATTAAACTAATCTGACATTTAAATATATACTAACAGATTTGCTGTTTTTCGAATCTATTTGTAGCAGAAAACTTTCTTCTTTATTTAGAACTAGCCTTCCGCCCGCGGCTTCGCCCGCGTGTACTACACGACGTTATCCCGCGGGAAGGTGATATTTTTCAGGAATAAAAAGTAGCCTATGTCCTTTCTCAGGCTCTAGACTATCTCTGTACCAAAATTCATTCAAATCGGTTCAGTAGTTTAAGTGTGATTCTGTAACACACAGACAGACAGAGACGCATATTTAATATAAGTAAGGATTAAAAGCTGCATCAAGCTCAAGATTGATGTCACCATTTGTAATGTGTTACGGTGTTATAGCCTCAGTGAGTTGACTCTCTTTTAGTATTTGAATTCGATAGCTGCTTTTAGCACGTATGACCCTATAATTTAAAGCTGCTGCTGGTCGTGGTCGTCCCTATGTTGCTAACTGTACGTACTCAAGTACGAACATACATACCATCTATCAAAATTCTGCCAAAGAAATAAAAAAAGAAAGAGAAACATTTATTGACTGTACACATACACACAATAAGAGATGATTAAATCGAAATATTGGAACAAGTGTACAGCCAACTAGGCCCCCAAAGCTGCTATTTAATATATGAAAATTGAGGGTAAGCTCTTTGTCAGAATTTTTCTGTTTGGGCTAAAGTTTTTTATTCAAATCATGGTTTTTATACACAGCAAGGGTTACGCTTAGCTTTGTCACACCAATGATACGGTTAATCCCATTGATCCTTCTGCCTTTAACTTTACCTATGCTAGTAGGCTAGGTACACGCGTTGGAGAGCTGGTAATGGCGCGTCGCGGATGTGCGTGCGCGCAAACAGCAGCCAAGGTCGCGCGCAAACAGCGCAGGAATGCTTTTAGACACACAACCACTGCTGGCTGACATGTCGCCATTCATAAACACTGCTCAGATGAGGTTGGGATATTACGGTTAAAAAAAGAAGGCTTTAGAAAGAAAATTAAGCGAAGGTTCTATCTATATCCGTTAACTTAAATATAGAGCCGATTATAACCTTCTACAACCCCTTAAAACTACTTTAATGTCAGTATCACAGTTAAGCCCTTCCATCAGTTTATTAAACTTCCACCTCTCATCTCCAATATTTCTTATGTGATCTAAAATATATTTCTTTCAGTTCAGTCTAAACTCAATAACCTAGACAACATTTTAACTAATCGTTGCTCTGGTTAATCAAGCCATGTGTTGACTTAGGTGAGTGTAATATAAAATTAAAATGTGGAGCTCAAAACTACTTTTTCAAATAAAAATTAATAAAATGTTATACATTTTTTTTCATTCCATATCAGTTCTTTTCTTTTGTTTTTCGTTCTTTTGTCTCTAAAAATTGCAGTGAGAGTTATTTATACTCAAAATGATACGCACAACAAACTAGGCATACCGTCTCACTAAAGTTCATGAATGAAGCGCTCTGAGATCTCCGTGTAACCCGATCGCGCGTAATTCGGATCTCGGGCGTGTCGGCGACGGCAACGGACGCAGGCGCAGGCAAACGTTGTAAATATCGTTTATCGCGGGACGTCGCGCGGCTATTACTCGACCTTTATCCGATTTCATGAGTTAATCTGCAACTTGCCCGCTGACTTAAAGTGGATATGCCATTTTGGCAAATGATGAATAGTTCGCGTAAAAATAAAATTTTAATTCCTATTTACCACTATTTGCTTGGTAGTAAATTTTATCAACTTTTCACCATCTACAGAGAAGTTATTTAAATTTTTACTTTTTTGCATTCACAATGCAGTTTTTATTATTTAAAAATTTAAAATGAAGTACCTATTTTTAAAAAAATCGACCAGTCACCAGCTCCGATGGGACTAGAACCCACGACCTTTTGCTATCCGGGCGACTGCTCGTCATTTTAAATTTTTCAATCTACAGAGAATTTTAAATTCATGCTTTTATGTGGAAAAGATCTAAGTCATATAATTTTTCGCTATTGTAAGGAATAATTTTATAACGAAAACACTTCTAATGGATCTAATATATGTATACAAATGTTTAAAAAAACATTAAGTCTTCATTATTTTGTTGATTTTGGTATCAAAATTAACATTCAGCCTCCATGATGCTGAGTATGCTGACAATGTAATGTTACCGATTGTCGTTGTTTATTGGCAATTAAACATTGTTGTACAAAGAGA
Organism: Crambus lathoniellus; assembly: GCA_949710035.1. NCBI lineage: Eukaryota > Metazoa > Arthropoda > Insecta > Lepidoptera > Crambidae > Crambus > Crambus lathoniellus. The sequence continues at coordinate 880,554 of OX453299.1, read as the reverse complement.
AACTGACGTCAAATCGCATCTCTATATAAGGGCATGACGTGACAGCGCAACACTGACTATTAGTTTTCACATCCATAGAATCACGAATACAGTTTTTTCAATCCCGCGCCAGCCTATTGTCTGCGAGCTGAGCTGTAACTGATACAATGACAGCCTTTTTATACTCAGATCGGTATCTTCACCTTCGCTGGAAGCACGCACTTGATAATGAACCGCTGTGGTGGTATGACGATATAAGCCTGCAGCTTCAGGCCCAAGAACTACTGTTTATTTAAAATTTATTAAGAAATCAAGAAAAATCTAATTCGTGATGCAGCATTTTAAAGCCTGAATCACCTTCATTTTAGTGACCCAACTGTGAGGTATCGGACATTAATTTAATGAGTCTGAAAAAATATTCATGTCTTTTCGTCTAAACCAGCAATTATTTCTAATCAGCCCATTAAATGAACGAGAACGTTTATTGTATGTAGTGTAGTATAATATAATATAACTTAAATAAACCAGGCGGACATTTTTCAAAATCTTTTCACACTTTTTTATTTTTATTTGAAAGAATTATCTTGAACTCTATATACGCACGTGAATTGCTTTATCTTTAGTATTGGAATATCCTCACTCCTCCACAAATATGATTGAAAGCAGTCGACGATCAGATTAGGGTGTCTGAGCGCGATAAGCTCGCGACAGCGGCGACGCGACGTGTCGTGCGTTTGTCGCGGCGACACAACGCGCAGCTTTGACTGCTGCCGCGCTTGACGAGCCTCGGTTTCGCTTTTTATTATTGGTCGATCTTTGGTATCATCATCATCATCATTTCAACCATACGACGCCCACTGCTGGGCATAGGCCTCCCCCAAGGATCTCCACAACGATCGGTCCTGCGCTGCCCGCATCCAGCGGCTTTGGTACATACTTATAGAATATTTAAATAAATATTACTAGCACTATTTAATTATCTATGAATTAGGAAAAATTGAAATAGACAAAAACACCATTCACCACCACCCACTTTCAGGCGGAATCCCGCCTGAAAACTACTTGCAGGGCTGGTTTTTTTTCAATCAAAAATTTTCCTCTTCTTACAGAAATGCATTGCAAATTCACAAAAAATATTTGAAATTTTAAGTAAGAATTCCCGCTACTTAGAATGTTGAGATGATCTCTCAATGGAATACCTCCTTTTTTACAAGCTTTTTATTAACTTGCCATGATAGTTAGTTAATTAGTTAGTTAGTGGGGGACAAATCTTGCAAGCTTAATTTGACCAACTTCCCAGTGACCGATGGAGCTGAAATTTTGTATACAGGTTTGGTTTAGATGACAATACAATATTAAAGTACAGTCAGCAATTTTTTTTTACTAAAAGCTTATTTATATAAGACTAATTAATGAGCAGGAAAATATAAGTATGAAAAATTAGATCTGTGAAAAAGTACTTAAATACCAACTTATTTGTATTAGCAGACAAATACTTATTATCAATAACATTCACTATATTTCAGACCAAACAGATCATTGGAAAATAAAATTCAATGTTTATCATGATACTTCACCGATCATTACCTTTGTTGATTTATTCATGTTCGTCACTTACAGTCAGCGTCACTATGCGAACGGTCGCTAAGTGTCGTTTATCAGTTGTTTCAAAGCGGCTATTGAGGATGACTGTGAGGTTGTTGTGTTGTGCTTGCACGACTAGTTAGCGCCCCGTGTTTACTCGCGGCAAGCAGCGAACAAATAGGCGCTCAATCGCGCCGTTAGTAGGTGGAAGGCAAGGAACTATTTATTTGAAGAAAGCTATGTACCTACATTAGGTCATCTTCACTACATAGTATAAAACAAAGTCGCTTTCTCTTTCCCTATGTCCCTTTGTATGCTTAAATCTTTGAAACTACGCAACGGATTTTGATGCGTTTTTTTTTAATAGATAGAGTGATTCAAGAGAAAGGTTTATATGTACTTTTTATCCCGATATTCCCACGGGAACGGGAACCACGCGGGTGAAACCGCGGGCGGCCGCTAGTTTGAAATTAAAAAAAACTCTTTTTGAAACTTATAATTAATTATAGAACATTCATCAAAAACGATGATAATAATAAATATAGTACACCATCACATCCATTGCTCCAATAGCAACCTTGAGCACTAGTACCATGGAAATTGGAAACAAGGTCGGGTTAGGACATACACCCAGACAAGAAGAAATATTGAAAAATTCGTTAATAATATTTACCCGACCAGGTAATCGAACCAGGGTCCTCTAAAGATAGCGGCACCTTCAAAGCCAGTGCGTACACTATATTAACTTATATTCTCCTAGCCGATTACTAGGAGAAAATAAAATGCAAACGTAAAGTTGCTATAATTATCGTGTTTGAAGATAAACACGCTTGTTGTTTTGGAAACAACGGCTCTAAGGTTTACCCAATGGTTGAGAAGGAATAGTGCTCCGGCAACGAAAACGCTTATAATTGTACCTTGACGTGAACTTATTTTTTTAACAAATTTAACCTAGCTTTATTTTCACTTTACCCTACCTTCCGATCTAATACTTAACCCAATATTATATTGTATTCTGGCTGACCAGTCGACGAGATAGAAATCGGTGCAGAGCGCAGTAGACAAGCGAAACAAAGAATGTTTAATTAGTTCTAAGTCTACACTCGTTACAAGCTCCCGACTTTTCCCAGAAGCAGGAGGTAGCACCACCTTCCCAGCTCATAGGTACCCACGACCCAATCGGCCCGCTGTTTGCCCAGCGTGTGTACTGAGTGGACAACCGGCCGAACATCATTGTAAATCCGATCACACGTCAACACGACAGCCAAACAAATCCTCGCCTCGGATGTATTTATCGCTTCCGCTGCGCCGACATCCGCGATTGAGCTATCAAAAACTATCAAATTACATACCTATGGCCGAGAGCGAGACGTCTCATTCTCCAACCCTTCGAGTTCTTTGTTACATCAGCAGGTGGAATGGAAACTGACCACCGGTCACTGCTATCACATTACCACGGAGCGATGAGAATTTGTTGTAGTTGTTTGCCGTGTAGAGTAACGCGGTGGATATAGATGGGTCGTAAATAAGCGACCGTTGCGCCAATCGGCCGTCATTGTCGCCGTGTGACTATTTGAATTTGTAATCGATTATGCGGTCATTGCGAAGGGCATTCTTACAAAAACAATTCATTGGACTATTGAATTTATTTCTTTTGCTGTCAAAGAGTTGACCGTTGGTCACATTGGATACCTCTGTAACGGACTTTTATTATCAATTCCAATGCATATGAAACGACAGAATCAAAATATGAACATTATTTACAACACTTCTTTAGTGGTACAACAAAAAAAATATCGTTTTGTTTAGACTACGTTTAATACAAACAAGGATTTTGTAAACGTGATACAGCACAGTCCTTGCAATGATGCAAACTGCGAAATGATCATTGTTTGATTCCCAGCGGGACGAAATTTCATCCGCAACGAGACACTGTTTGTAATGTCTGATATTAACGAATACTAGCATTTAGCACACCTCTCAAACTGTGTCTAACGAGAGCCAACTCACGACTGGGTCCACACCATCTGACGCAGGAATCAAAGGCCATAACCGTCGCCAGAGTTATCGCCAGTCCTCCTTGGCCGAGAGGGCCCGTAGCCGGGCCCTCTCGTGTCTATAGTGAGGCGCGCACACTGGGTACTGTTGGACAATAACTGTTATTTTACATAGCCTTAAGTGTTACAAAAAGAATAAGCTGGTTTTATTAAAACAACTGTGTTTTAAATATTTACTTTGTTAAGGAATCTAATGAAGAGAAAGAAGTAACTGCGTAACAATTTAATAATTTTAAGTAATTATGACTACTAAGATAAAATGGAATTTCAACCATATTTTAGGGCAAATGAACTTTGGTTTGGTTAACGACGGCGCTCCGAGGGGCGCAGCACTAGCGCTGAGTTATCGAGCGTGCTTAATGAAGTCCGCCGTCCGGCGCGGCCGCGGTTTGAGCTAATTCGGCGCGCCTGCGCATCCCATAAACTGTCCTAGAGCGGCGCGCGCAGCGTGATGCCATATTACATTACCGCGCCGGCCCCGGCCGTACCGTACGCCGTATACTTATTAATCTATCCAATTTTTATGCCTTGTTGGTATTTTATATTACCACGAAACTCGTTGCGAAAGCTCGGATTAAACTCACTTAATACCTGACTTACCCAAATGTCGAGATTTATGTGAGAAGCGCCATCGTGCCGGCTGGGTAACAGTAAAGTTGGAAATTTATATTTGTGTCTAAGTTTTGATGGGTACATCGGACTGTGGGATTAGGCACACTATTCTCGTAGATTCGTTTTGGTGTTTATACTTTCAATTTATTTAAAGCAAGGCTTTCATTTTTAACCGACTTCAACAAAAATTGAAAAGGAGGAGGTTATCTATTCGTCGCGTTTTTTTTTGTTTATATGTATGTACGCCGATTACTCGAAGACGGCTCAACCGATTGAAATGATTCAAACGTTATAACATCAGGTTTTTTCCCAAATTGGTCCCATTTTTTGAATTTTTGAAATCGGTTTAGTAATTTTTAGGAATTCTTAAAAATACTGTCGTTTTCGTTACCACTTTACGTGAATTTATTACGTACTATCCTTCTGCCCGCGGCTTCGCCCGCGTGTACTACACGACGTTATCCCGCGGGAAGGTGATATTTTTCAGGAATAAAAAGTAGCCTATGTCCTTTCTCAGGCTCTAGACTATCTCTGTACCAAAATTCATTCAAATCGGTTCAGTAGTTTAGGTGTGATTGTGTAACACACAGACAGACAGAGACGCATTTATAATATAAATAAAGTAAGGATCTTTAGGCATAACTCCTTCGTTTATAAACCGATTTAGATGATTCTTGTTTTGTTGAAAAAAATTACATCAAAAAAGTAAGAAATAACCCATCTCCAAATAACGTAAGTACTTTAAAGTCGTGCGTGAAACATGTACCTACAACATTTTGTTGTTTTTGTTAAAACCCGCCCGAAAACCGCCCGGCTTCAAAGTACTTACGTTATTTGGTGAAGGATTATTTCTTACTTTTTTGATATAATTTTTTTGAAGGCGGTTTTATTTTTTTATAAAAATATTTTTTTGTTACATCTTATAAGATCTTGAAGTCTTGCTTTATCTTCTTAACTTTAACTCCTTTTTATGATCAAAGTGTGAGTTTTATTGTATTATCACCAGGAGTGATAAAAGGACACATAAAACAATGTGTATGTTTTCAACAGACTATTGTCTTATTAAGTCATAGCACATAAACCGTCAACAATACAAGTGCAGTGCAATGCATCGCACAATATTTAGAATACAATACCTCATCACGGACATCTCTATAAAATAAACCTGTCAAGTCAGAACAATCGCGAGGTGTTTGGTAGTTAATGCAAAATCGACAGAAGACATTCCTACTGAATACCTAGCCATAAATCGTGGATTAAATCCATTCGCGTCTGATTCGGACAACATTATATTCACAGACAATATATATCAAAACTTGCGTGTAGGCCCCAGTATCAGAGTGACATGTTTACGCAAATCATATTCAAATAATCTTCTATTGCTTAATAGTGCGGTCGATCGAATCGATCGGATGGCGATCGATTGTGTGGAACGATCGATAAGTTAGAATCAACAGTAGCGCAGCGCACCTAATCCGAGACGAATCGGCGATTTTTTCAATAATACCACCAATTTTAGTCGGGACCGTTTGGTCGGATCTCTACCAATAGGTAGTTCTGGGGACCCGTGAACTATTTGATGGTTATCTATATTAATTATAGGTACTCGGGGTTGCACGCTAAATTAGAGAACTGTAGATGTCAGAGAATTTCAAATTTGCTTTAGAGAAATAACATTTTTGTTAATTACATAAAATATATTTTGTACCATTTATAAAACTTATATTCGCAATCCATCATCTAAGTTTTGAACATCAAAGCGACGCAAAAGTCAAAATCTAGAAAAATTTATAGGCATTATTTATAAATTGATATTCTTTAAAATAACCAACCTGCATTCAAGTAACATATGCTCTAAAGTAAGCAAGTAGTAAGTAAGTAATTCTTTATTGGCCACATAAATCGACACATAAAAATAAAAATGAAACAAAAAACTCACAGAAAAAATACAATACAAACCTATAGAGGGCCAATCAGGACCCTAGCTAATGCTGTTACAGTGTGAAGCGTTGCTCACACTGCACTCAAAGTGTCACAGCCTATCAGAAACCTACAGAACCTTCTTTCAAAAAATCAGTCTATCTTACCTTGTGGGAACTCTCAGGAGGTTTTCAATCGGGGCGGCCGGCCGATAAACATACTACCTTACGACCCGGCGCGCTTTGACAAGCCCCATTACAAATTTGGACTTTTCGGCTCTCGACCGGTTCGGATATTGACAAAAAATAGTCCGATGATATCAGAGCGTGGTCGACAGTAATGTACCCTCAAAATACGGCAGCGAAGACATGGAAATACTGTTTCGGTCGTTAATGAAAAAGTTTATTTCATGTATAGCTTAACTGATTAGCTGTAATTCAATTTCGGTATAACGAGATGGATGCACCTCTTGTGTTTCGTGGCTTGTGTGAACATTACTGTCGACTACGCAATTATTAGGTGGTCAACCTTAGGTGTAATTAAACATATATTAAACATGATAAGCACACAATTCGTTCTAAGATAAGATAAGATAAAGATAAGATAAAAATATTCTTTATTCACTTAGACATAATAAATATGTACTTATGAATCGTCAATATTTTCCTACCCCATTCAAGACTTTTTAACTGACAAGAAGAATGAACGCAAGAAACTTGCCAGCGTTTCTGAGTTAGGTAACGACATTTACAAAAAAAATATACATAATATCGTTACTAATACAACAATTGCTTAAAATAAAAATACATCATATTAAACAGTGATTATGTTATGTGTTACATCATGACCATGCATTGCGGTCATTCAAACAATCAATACATAAAGATAAGTACATCAATCTTGCCTAAAATTACCAAATTATTATTATTTTCATAGAACATCACCAAAACATTCTATCAATTCTTAAGTTTTTGTTTAGACTTAAATGCTCTTATTCCAAAACGTGGACTAAAATAAGTCCTGGTTTAAAACTGGTACTTAACTGGTGCTGTCACTTTCATTTTCCAAATTAAAGACAGAATTAGCATCAGTTTTAAACCAGAATTAGGGAGACTGAGTTTTATTTTGTTATGTAAGTATGTAGAATTGTAGAGCACAAAACACAGAAAGTTTTTTATGCTTGTAGATGTAGTGTAGAGTATGCCAATACACGCACATTACATGAAAATGCTTAAATATTCTAATTCCTACATATAACAGTTTTCAAAATTATAACACATATAAGTATTATTTATGATTTAGGGATAGGTTATTGTTATGCTCAGATAATATTAGCTTAGATTATGAAATCAGATTTTAATTGTATTTAGTAAATTTTGTAATGTCTTAGCACGTTTTTCCACCACTGGCCATCGTTGCTAGTCCCCCAAATAAATATACTTCGCCATAAATATGTATTAATGTGTCAATATCTGCTTAAATACCAATAATTTACTCGCATATTTATATAAATATAAATAAGCAAGGTCGTCCGGCTGTCCTTTAACGCTATAAACTACTTTAATATCGCACTCATTTTGCATACGCAACGGTATAAAATTGAATTGATTTGAATAAAATTTCGCTATTGACAGTTATTAAGTCCATAAAAAATACTTTAAGACAATATTAGCAAATACAGCTTTAGACTTAATAAATTAATTGACTGTGTTCTTATTTGCTTACTTTGTTTGTATGGCCAATTTGTGTAAGTACCTATATTGTTATTTAACCATATTTTCTTTATCATGTAATTTTATATGACAGATTAATTATAAATAAATAAATAATAAATAAATAACCTCTTACATTCACACCAATTATCTATGCCCATTTTAATTTCATTAAGAAACTGTATCATGGAAAACTTGATAACGGATAAATATATACTTCAAATACTTTTTGTTTGTAAATATATACTTAATATACATAGTAAACACCCAGACCAAGACAAATAGACATGTTCATGCACACAAATATTTGTCTTGTTCGGGAATCGAACCCGAGACCACTGGCGCAGAAGGTGGGTAGCCTACCCCTGCGCCAAATCGGTCGTCAAAAGTCAATTATAATGTTATATGACAATAATAAATAAGTATTTTAGTATAAAATATTAATGTAATAGATTTTTTAATTGTTATTTGAAAAGAGGGTCTAGTCACATAGGTATTGAATATGTCACCCCCGTAAAGAAATGTACAATAATGAACTTAATTAAATTAACCAACAAATTAACAACAGAAACGCTTAGAAATACTAGCTTCTAGATAAATTAATTCTATTTACCAAATCGAATAGCATCCTTGCCTCATCAGTCATCAGATAAAGGTGAGGCGAGAATATTTTTTTTATATTTACCCACATTAAAATCACGAGAGAATAATTTATTGAGCTCTCAGCTCTTCACCCCTGGCATACTTTAATAGATAGAAATTTAATATTTGAAACTACTGATTATGGATTTGAAAACAATTAATAATCATTAGTATCTCTAAATCAATCATTAAAATTTAGATGATACCCAATAGGCATTTAAAAATGGCGAATTTGGTTAAACTTTCTTTAATCATATTTTATTATTTCTATAAAATAATCTCTCAACTTTTTGGAATTAACACATCTCAAATTGATTATGAAAGTTGATTTGTGAGACGTTTCATTGAGGATTTTTACTTATCGTAGGTATAACGTGAGAATGCTATGAATTGTACCAAAATCTTGAAATAAAGCCGTAACTTTAACATATTATTGCCTGCAAAGGGTCTAAATGGCACATCTTTGGCTATTAGTAGTGATTCACCATGTGTACACAAATGAAAAGTAACCAAAAAGTATATATTAGGATTCAAATTTTTATTCGGTTTATTAAATACCCTATTTTACACACTTGGCTTGCGTGGTGTGCCACGGTACAATCTCTTATCAATACTTCAATACTAATATTATAAAGAGGAAAGATTTGATTGTTTGTTTGTTTGTTTGCATCGAATAGGCTCCGAAACTACTGGACCGATTTAGAAAATTCTTTGACCATTAGAAAGCTACATTCTTCCCGAGTGGCAAAGGTTATATTTTATCCCGATATTCCCACAGAAACGGGTACCACGCAGGTAAAACCGCGAGGATCCGCTAGTCCATTCATAAGGTAGACGCAACAGTGAGAATATTTGGATGGCTCAAATCTATCTCGTCTTTCAGTCGTCAGGGCCCCCGTGGTAGCACTACAACGCTGGCGTGCGCAGGCGCGTATCGTGCGAGGAAGCAGCGATTTATCGATCTTACTATAATATCGAATAATTGCGTAATTGCTCGAATAGAAACCGAGATCGATTCGAGATGTGCGTGGACGCTAATTGTGCACTTTGGAGGTTACCATCCATGCTATGTTTGCGAACGACGACGTTCGATGTTGAGCTATAACTAAAAAATGGCACAATAATTTGCATTAAATACAGGGTGCCTACCATCAACTTTATGACAGCGATTCAAAAATAGCGCGATTCAGAATAGGTTCCTAAAATGAATCGCTTTCTTTCGTACTCTGACCTTCTAAAAACTGGATCGCAAATGAATTGCTAAATGTTAATGACCGAACGATTTGTGTCCTTTTTCTTCTACCCGTCTCTTTCACTCGATTCTGTCATGCCCGGAGAGTGAGAGGGACGGGTATAACCTGCAGGTGACATGTTAAATCGACCGGGTTATAAGTCAAATAAGAGTTTCTGACAGCTTAGCGGCTGTGAAATGTCATTGATCGATCACTGAATCGCTGTCATTGATATTAAGCTGTCGTGGTACGAATAAGCGAAGCAGATCAGTTTAGGTTCCTAAACAAAACCGTAATAAGAGTTGATGGTAAGCACCCAGGTCTGCATATTATTATGGTTATACATTTTCTAACTAGAGTATCACTTAAGTACCTGTGATGTATAATAGGGGATCGGACTGACTTTTTTATTTGTTTAAATTGTTTTTAATAATATCAGAAACACGACACAATTTATTTCCAAATATTTTCCATATTTTCGGAGATATAGCTCATCAAACTTCCTTATTAAGCAAGGACAGCGCTAGACACTGATGACGTCAGATGTGCTGAGCGCCATACTCCCGCCATACAAAATTTAGTTTTAGAAAGAGATAGCTAGAGACACAGTTTTCACAATTCAGCACCTCATTACTTGCTTATTAATCAACATTTTGAATTAATTTTTCACTTTTGTTATTCTTCAATGTTATATTTTAGAATATTACTATTAAAATTTTATATTATTTTTATGCATTTACAATGCAATTTTGTAAGTATAGGAAAAATGTGATAGTAAAAAAAACCACGAGCCCTATAAGTAGCTTTCAGGCGGTATCCCGCCTGAAAGCTACTTATAGGGCTCGTGGTATTTTTTTACTATCACATTTTTCCTATAATTACTATTAAATATATTTACATATCAAAAACAGTCCGATCCCCTTTTAATAAATAAAAAATAAATAAATAAATATTTTCTTACAATCACACCAATTATCTAAGCCCGTAGTTAATTTCTTAAGAAACTGTGTCTACGTGAACTTGATAACGGATAAATATATACTTATATACTTTTTGTTTGTAAATACATACTTAATATACATAGAAAATGCCCAGACCAAGACAAACTGGTAATGCTCCGCGAGCTCTGTACGGCTTGGTGGTTTTAGTATAACTGAATCAAAAATGATGAACAGGGCACGTGAAACGAAGATTTTGAATTTGAATTGAAAGAACAGGATAGGATTCGATAAAATTAATGGCCAGTATGTAGAACTAGATGGAGTTTCCAGCCATCATGGAGTTTTTAACCATCCATAATGACTGGTACGAATCGACATCGTTACAATAATAGACATGTTCATGCACACAAATATTTGTCTTGCTCGGGAATCAAACCCGAGAACTCTGGCGCAGAAGGCAGGTAGTTTACCCCTGCGCCAAATCGGTCGTCATAATTATCATTAGACATTAGAACTTCTAATAACAATTTTAAGTGATTACTTTCGGTGTATTCACCGAGTCCGAGTCATCCCGTCAGTTCTGCTAAGAGCCCAAATTAAAAACATTGAAATAATCCAAACTGAAATTCGTACACGCTATAGGTAAGTACGCCTATAGCAGGGTACCATTGGTAATGTGCTAATGTGATTTAATTAATAGGTAGGAACCCATTGTTTGAATTTAATTAACTATGTCAAATGAAATGGAAATGGAAGGTAACCCAACATGGAAGTTTTTGGTGAAGTAAGAGTTATTTGTGGTTTATTTTTTCTTGGATTTGAGGTAACCCTTTGATACGCCTAATTTTACTTTTTTAATAGAGTTTTAAAATTAAGTATTTGGTTTAAATGTTATTAAGGATTTTTTCATTACAGAAATTTAAAAAAAACTTTACCTTTCTTGTTTTCAGCAAAGACCAGAGAGATCAGTTAGCAAATTCAATTTGAGTATTTCAATAATAATAAGAATTTGGTAGCCACAAAAAAGATTCAAGTCATATAACCTTCAGTGGGCGGGGGAACAACATATGACTTTTCATTTAGTAACTATGTACAATTTGTAAAGCAAGTCGAGTAGGTACAATGAACAAAACCACCAGATATACACTTCTAAAACTTTTTCGCTTGCATGGACAAGAAGGGCTGCCCATTCTTAGCCCCGCCTCATTTGGTTTTTTCTACCAACGGAGATTCAATAAAATGCGCTGTCTGGGATTTTACAAAAGGTGGCATTGTTTTTTGTTTAAAATTTTATTGCTTTGGGCACTCACTATCATTACCCATCTGTTGTTGTTTTATCCCATTTAACGCCCATTCTTAAGAGATGACAAAGCTCCTTTCGTACTTTTGAAAGTTTTAGATCCCAGGTAGCTGCTGGTCAACCCAAATGACCTTTTGTCTTAAAAACATTATAAAAATATTATTTGTGTTTCATTTGGTTGAGCTGCCCATCTGTGACACTATTGGTGGATTTACCAGATGGCAGTCCGTTGCAAAAGGTCTTTAGTGCAGTATATCAAAACTGGCGTTGAGCCTTACGGTGTGTACCTGGTGGTATTGTTGAATGTACGTACGGTCGGGTGCGCGGGCGCAGGCACGCGTTCCCAACAAAGAGCCTGACTTTTGACTCGCGTCGTGTGCTCGGGCTTCATAATATAATTGAGCGAACGAAATCCGGCCGGCCATTACCATACAATGGGCGAGTCAGTTCCGCCGAGCCCGCCGGGTCGGTGAGGGCAAAAAAACACTACCACTTGCCTTTGTCAACTTCGACAACACCAGCAATGCGTCAGCGCATTCTATTTTCTGCCTTCGTTTGTTGGGGTTAGAGGTTATTTTTGCGGATGGTGTTGCGCGCTTGCGTCGTTTGGTGGATGGCGGGGAGGCTGGCAGGCGTCCGTCGGAGGCAGGCCATCATGAGCGCGACGACTGCTTGACGAGTGACAGGCGTCTGAAAAACGGCAGCGTAAGTCACATTGGCCGCGGCCGTTTTGAGTTATTGCCCGCGCGCACTTTTTCTCGGGCTTTTTGGCTGATCGCCTTTTGTTCAGCCACTGTTCTCATGTTCGCAGCACTGCTGATCCGTTTTTGCAACCCCTTCGATCTCCAAAATCTGGACTAAAAATAAATAAGGTTTAGAATCCGATCATTTTATACATTGTCAGTCATTTAACTTACAAATACGATGTCAATCTAATTCGAGAACTCCGAAACACTTATTATTTACAAATCATAACTTTCTTTCAGTATACATACTTCTGTTTTAAGTTACTTTGGAAATGCATTGCAGAGTCTATGCAAATTTCTAACATTTAATTTAGCTTAGGGTCGTTTTAAGCGGACGATATCATAAATTAATATTACAAAACCTTTTAAATTCGATATACTTAGCATAGATTGTTTGACATAGTTTAATTCCTGAAATAGAGTTGAGTCTTATGAACCAAAACACCTACATGAATACGAAAGCTCGCTCTCTCTCTCTCTCTCTTTTGTAAAAAGGTTGACAGAAACAAGGCTTCTTAGATCCAAAACTCAAAATGAAGATTAAGTAAGTACTCGTTTCAAGCCATAGGTAAGTACATATTTTTGCTAACGTTACTTTATTTCATTCATAGACACATAACCTTAAACAGTACAGTCTCGGCGCGTCTACAATTGCCTTGTACAGTTTTCTAGTATCTGTGATAAGCTATTAATATGCATAGTGCTAGATCCTCGGACGACGGAGGCATTCGGTGACACGAGACACTTTCTACGCGCCCCGCGCATGCGCAACCACTCGCATCCGGGTTACAACTACTTATAGGATTTCTTTAACTTTGTCTTTTGATCGTTTAATCATACTGTAAGTTTTGAAGAAGGCTATTAACAATAAGAATAATATATTTTTTTGCATTTTCCTTTATTTTAGGGTGGGGTTTCACCGACTTTGAATGTAGCACACCCGTATAGATATTCGTTTCCTAATCACGCACAAAAAAGAAAAATATATATTATAATATTTTAAAATGTAAGATGAAAACCAAATACGTCATTGCTCTTAGCTAAATTACAGTTGCTACGCGGCTATCCAGATTTAGAAGTCTCATGTTATTGAATGATGTCTTAACTTGAAACCTTCACCCTAAACGGTTAAACTATTGCGCTTTGAAAAAGTATGTCTTTCAAACGTCATTCATATTTTAAATGAAAACAAACAATACAATGGGTTGTGACGTAGCTTCTGTAGTTGCTGCCAAATTCTAACAAACCTCTGCATAAATCTGTTTGTCTATAATATTTAGAAATTTATATTGAACAAATAATCAAGACCCGATCTGCAAACCTCTTGCATGCCTTTACACGGTAGGCGCAACTTGGGTGCAACCAATACTTCGTGACAATTATAAGACATCCTGAATTGTTTAATGAAAAATCTTTATTTCAAATGATAATTTACTAAACTGTTTATGTTATACTCTTGTATAGAAAATCAGCTTAATTTCAACATTCAAAACTTATCTACCATGGCTGACATCGTAAAAGCAAAACAATTATTGTAAAATGCCTTACGATTGAAATGGTGATACTGCCAGCACGCATCACCAAAGCCGATGCTTACCTAGTAATTATACGACCTATCTTATTAATAACTAGCTTTCCGCCCGCGGCTTCGCCCGCGTGAACTACACGACGTTATCCCGCGGGAATGTGATACTTTTCCGGGATAAAAAGTAGCCTATGTTCCTCTCCAGGCTTCAAAGTATCTGTGTCCCAAATTTCAGCCAAATCCGTTCAGCCGTTTTGGCGTGATTGAGTAACAAACATCCAAACATCCAAACATCCAAACATCTAAACTTTCACATTTATAATATTAGTAGGAAGTAGGATATCCTTACTCCTAGTATAGCTACGCTTGTTTGTAAAAGCAGCTTAATTTCATCATTCAAAACTTATCTACCATGGCTGACATCGTAAGAGCAGACAGACATCGTATTTTGTAATTTTTGATGACTGCAATCACCAATCCGCTCAGAAGTATTATTGCGATTGAAATAGTGATACTGCCAGCACGCCTAACCAAAGCCGATGCTTACCTAAGAATTATACGACCTATCTTATTAATAATACCTTACTCATAGTATAGGTATGCGTGTAATCTAATCCAGCGTGTAGGCCGGTAGCAGACGCGCCGACGTGACCGCACTGCCGATGCAGTGCCGTGCCCGAAACTACACAATCGATTAACAAGATTTTTAGAGGCGAATGTAATTTTTAACGCAATTTGGTATTGGACGTGGCTATATAGTTAGTTGGTTCAAAAGAAGAAATTGTTTTACGGATCTCAGGATCATAGTGAGGTATGTGTACCACTATGCCTATTTAAACCTCATACATACATTTACTGCAACAAAAATTGTTAACCTTTTATGTTTTTCTTGTACTAACTACACCTTCCCGTGAGTCCGACTGATGAGGTAAATTAGTAATCATCATTGAAGTTAATTTTAACACAGATGATTTCGACGTAGACTTGCCTGATACAAGTTTATTATTAAAAATCTATATTTATATAAAACTCTTCCGATACTGATTGACTGACAGACAAACGTACAGCCAAAACTACTGGGCGCAAGAAGCTGAAATTTGGAATGTATGTTCCTCGGGAGTGTAAGGGAGCAATAAGATTTTTTTTTGCAATTCCCCTTATAGGGGATAAAAGAGGCTGTCCACACAGACGAAGTCACGAGCGCAGCGCTAGTTTGTATACTTATATATTTGAAATCGTTAGTTAATGATATTCCTAGCGCATATTTGTGTTTATGCTCGTATGCAAACAGAATGACACCTCGGCGCATGCAGCCACTGCTGATTGACACATGGTGTATTCTGCTCGCGGTACTAAAGCCAATACACCTATGCTAGGCTATTTAGTCTTACGTGTGTCTACAACGACTAAAGAAGACGATTTCCCGTATACCCTCCTGATATACTGATATAAACATAGAGAGCCTTACGCTCAGGCAGTAGTGGGTCGAGAAGGGCTTATGGGGATGATGTTGATGATCCTTTGAACGTCTGAAAACATTGATGAAAAATTATGTCGAAGTCAAATCTATCGTCTACTTGAATATAGAACAAGCATTTTATCACACATCTAATTTACATGCTTGTTGAAGCATTGACGCTTCATTTTGATTCACCTACATGGTACAAAAATATGTTACCGATAATCTTTCATCATCATCATCATCATCATGTCAGCCGAACGACGCCCACTGCTGGGCATAGGCCTCTCCCAAGGATAATCTTTACTTACATTTAATTTGATCATTGAAACAAGTATTATGTTATCAATAATGTTTAAAGCTAATTTGATTATTAAAAATATGCCGCTGTCTCTCTTCTACTCGGACGCATAGCGCCAGTCAGCTGCGCATAGTGTCATCTAGTGATGTTATTTGAGCTAAATAACTTATGTGATTGTGAGATTTCTATGCATATAATCTTAATTTTGATAGTTTTCCCTTTATGTGGTCATTAATCCTAACCCCTGAACCGAATTTCAGGACTCTAGGTATACCTAAGGGAAGTACTAGTTTTTGAGCTCAGGCGGAACGTGACATTCCGTCATCCTTTTTCGTGCGTCCAGCCGGCGTCCATCGATTTATAATACGCTATCACGCTAAAAATTATGATGAAAAGTGATGGCAGTTTATATGCATGGGAAGTTTTTAAAAGCTTTTTATTAACTTGCCATGTTAGTTATAGTTAGTGGGGGACAAATCTTGCAAGCTTAATTTGACCCACTTCCCAGTGTCCGATGGAGCTGAAATTTGTAAACAGGTTTGGTTTAGATGATAATACAATATTAAAGTACAGTCAGCAAAAAAGCTTGTCATAAAAATGAAATTTTGACTAAAAACTTATTTAGTTTTACGTCTCTCTGTGAAAATAGATGAAAAATCTGTTCTTCTCGTAAGCTTCTCGTAGCTTTAAACGTGTGGTATAGTTTTACTTACATACTCGCAAGTAGAAACTTTTACATTCTAGACTAAATGAATGATTTTGAAAAATGAATTTACGAGTATATGAACATAATTTGTCTGCTCTGAAACTTACACTGCTATTAATGTTTCTACTTTTGGCATGAAAATTTAATTTTCATAACATGAATTTCCATACTTAAGACAGTTGACCTCATATATCAGTCAATTTATGATATCAAAACACTGCAACCCATCTTCTTATGGCAGAGCTAACGTCTCAGTAGTTACGACGCCCTCGGGACGAGAGGGAGGAGTGATATGGACTGGCTTTGACACGCGGCATTGTTTATGTGCCTTTACGAAATAAACAAAAAAACCGGTCAAGAGAGAGTCGGACTCGCGCCCCGAGGGTTCCGTACAATCATAAATATAAATAAATAAAACGTGAAAATGTTTCCATGGGCGAGGGTATATATAGACCTCTAACACATTACATAATTTCAGATTTTTCTCTATGCAAACTTCGGAGATAAGGGGGGAGGGGCGGTATTTTTTTACATTTTTCATCAAAAGTCAAAAACTATGCAGCCTAAGACAAAAAGAAAAAATGATTGAGAATGTCCGAGCAGCGCTCTTTCATATGTTATTTTATATGTCCTAGAAGCCCTACTTCGAATGTTTAAGACCTCCATTCAGCCCCTGTTGCAAAAAAACATTATCATCATCATCATCATCATGTCAGCCGAACGACGCCCACTGCTGGGCAAAAAATACTTATTTTTATTTCTCTCTTATTTGCTAAATAGTTGGGCAAACGTCACCTAAAACTATTCCAAATTTCAAGTTGATAGCATTAGCAGTTCTCGAGATATCCAGGTGTGACAGACAGACAGACTAACAGACTTAGTCGTACCATAAGGGTTCCTTTGTACCATTTTGGTTCACAAGTTATCCTTTCAAATTAAACGCTATAAATAATGTGATTCAGATAATATCAGGAGTTGTCACCATTTTGTTAGTTATAATATTTTTTCTACGAGCCTATTTAGTTTGACACGATAGAGTAGATTGCATTAAATTACCATTAACGTGAAGTTTGTCTAGATTAATGGATCGGCAGACAGGTCCGATTAAGCCACATGCATGTGGTGATTTAGATATATTGCGAACTTATTCAATTAATACCGGACTTGGCACAAACTAGCCTTTATTGCTATAGCAGTAGATGCTACGGCGCGGTCACGTGTCGCTACTTATTATTTATTTAATTGCGTAGCTTAGATATCTACGTGTGTTACACGTGAGGGAAAAAATATGTATAGATTTGTTTCAAACTTGACATAAATAGGTTCAGTCATATTCTATAATGTCTTAAAGCTCGACATATTTTTATTTCTCCGTGACACTTTCCTATTACTGATTGTATTCTCTCTCTTTGTATTTATTGTAGGTCTCCCGCCCGCCGTAGGATTTGCGAACCGATGGCGTAGCTACTCTGACGTTTATAAGTACCTTCAAACCTAAACCTAAGTTGAATAAAAAAAAAAATTTTGATTTTGATTTTGATAGTGTACTGGGTGCCTACCATCAACTCTTATTGCGGTTTTGTGTAGGACCTAAACTGATCTGCTTCGCTTATTCGTACCACGACAGCTTAATATCAATGACAGCGATTCAGTGATCATTCAATGACATTTCACAGCCGCTAAGCTTTCAGGGTGACTACCATCAACTCTTATTGCGGTTTTGTTTAGGAACCTAAACTGATCTGCTTCGCTTATTCGTACCACGACAGCTTAATATCAATGACAGCGATTCAGTGATCATTCAATGACATTTCACAGCCGCTGAGCTGTCATCAACTCTTATTTGACGTATAACTTGGCCAAGCTAACATGTCACCTGCAGGTTATACCCGTCCCTTTCACTCTCCTGGCATGACAGAATCGAGTGAAAGAGACGGGTAGAAGAAATAAGGACACAAATCGTTCGGTCATTCACATTTAGCAATTCATTTGCGATCCAGTTTTTAGAAGGTCATGGTACGAAAGAAAGCAATTCATTTTAGGAACCTATTCTGCATCGCGCTATTTTTGAATCGCTGTCTTAAAGTTGATGGTATGCACCCAGGAGCTCTATTTTTGAATCACTCGGGTCGAGACGAGCGCTCGATTTCTACTGATTTTCGTTCGGAATCTGAAATTCCGTATTTTTGAATCGCTCGACCGCAACGAGTGCCCCTACCCACTCGTTGCAGACAGGCGAGCGATAGAATAACTGTCAAAATCAATGCGTGTGTCACATCTCACGTTACTTGTTCTTTTCAAGTTTGTGAAAACAAGCAAATCTTTTCGTCTTGTTAGTAAAAAACAATTTATTGTTTTGACGACATAGTCACAAAACTAAAAGCACAAAATATACTTTAAGAAGGAACAACTTAAAAATGCGGTGCAAGTGCAACACAAATTCACAATTCACAATCACAACAGTTTTTTCTTAAGTTGTGACATTGATTGACAGTCAAAAAAGTTTTTTAAACATAAATATTACGTTCCGTTTTCGTTGCGGAAGTTACCGGTTTTTCTAAATTCTGCGTGAAACGGATAAAACCCGACATATCGTATTATGTTGGCAGCACTGGAAACGAACGATTCAAAATTAAAGAAAATCTGCGTCATGCGACTTGGAAGACGAGTGCGACTTATGTCGCATGCGGCAACTCGGTGTCATACGAATGATTCAAAAATAGAGCTCCTGATCTCTTATTTGACTTATAACTCGGCCAAGCTGACATGACACCTGCAGGTTATACCCGTCCCTCTCACTCTCCGGGCATGACAGAATCGAGTGAAAAAGACGGGTTGAAGAAAAAGGACACAAATCGT
Source organism: Crambus lathoniellus (assembly GCA_949710035.1). Lineage (NCBI taxonomy): Eukaryota > Metazoa > Arthropoda > Insecta > Lepidoptera > Crambidae > Crambus > Crambus lathoniellus. Next base: position 860,979 of record OX453299.1, on the reverse strand, counting down.
TCGGTCATTAACATTTAGCAATTCATTTGCGATCCAGTTTTTAGTAGGTCAGAATACGAAAGAAAGCAATTCATTTTAGGAACCTATTCTGCATCGCGCTATTTTTGAATCGCTGTCTTAAAGTTGATGGTAGGCACCCTGTACTCTGATTGTCACTATACCTAACTTATTTTAACAAATCAAGGAGAATGAAAGAGTAAAACAGCTTTTGCTGATGTCTTACTTCAAATCCATTTATAAGTATGAAGAATCATTGGCAAAGTCCTTTTTAGCTGGTTTCATCATCATCATCATTCATCATTTCCTCTTGCAGTCCACGTTGAACGCCTGATGTTTAGTGGTGATAAGGCTAAAGGTGGAAGCACACTACTACCGGAATCCTCAATCACTGGCTGGCTTTTATCTTTAACCACCGGAACACAACGATGCTGAAAACATCGTTGTTATGGTTAGCTAGCCAGGCGGACTAAGAACAAGTCCTATCACCTAAATAAACCGAATACAATATGTACCCCCGCTGGGAATCGAACCCGGGGCCTCTGGGCCTGATACCAGTGGTGTCTATCACTAGACCACAGAGGCGGTTATAGTGTCAAATGACTGTTTTCCACAGCTATTCATTTGTTTCCAAAATGTCTGGCTCGAGCCAAGACCATGAAGCTCGACTTGATACTGAGGTAACTGGAGGGTGCAGTACGAACAATTTTTTGTCCACCACAAATTACACAGTGGCTGTCTTCCGTCTCACCTACACTTTTAAAAAATACGTATGGTCATATGAGACAACTGACAGCCACTACATACATAAATGTCAAATTTGCTGGGGACACTTTTTTATTCAGGGTGAGAGCTCCAGTTACCTCAGTATTAAGTCGAGCTTCATGGCCAAGACCGTCACTTGGCATTCCCGCCGCGAGTCAGACTGCTTATTTGGCAGGCTGCTGGCTCCTTGCGATGCAGTGCGGCTGCTCCGCCGGAAGGCACGTGATGCATTCGTGACGTCACGGCTCTCCTGAACAGTACTGCTTATCTCATATTCCATATTGTGTCTATTTTTAACTTAAAACTAAAAATGTAACTTGTTAGTTTATTAAGTTACTTGAGGTGCCAACATAAATATTAGTAAACAATTGAATATTAAATTAAATAATTAGGTATCAAAGAGTTGCAGTTTTATTGGAATATAAGTTGACAGAACGTAGTCTTTTTCTAAACTCTTAATAATATGGTTAATGGAAGGGAATGCCAACATGATAATATTGAATCTGTTCATGAGTTAAGGTGGCAAGTAATATCAGGAAAAAAGTGATAAAATTTTTGTTATGTTGTCTTCCCAATCTTAAATTTTTTGCCTGTTAAAAGTATGCTCAAAGTATTTTTTTCTATTATATTCTTCATAGACCGAACTTTTCTGGCACAGACGAAACCTCCAGAAGTCGTTGACCCGGCTCGTACCATGCATAATACATACGCTCTCACCCTTGTCCTATATTTGAGCAGCTCTGAAACAGTTTCACCGTGAACTCTTTCACAATTCTCCACAAGCTTATGAATATACATAACTCTATACCTATTTACTCGTACTTAAGATCATTTTCATTTTAAATTGTCGGGGTAGTGTCAAAGTAAATTAAAATGTTTGTACTTGACCTTTTAACTACATTATGTCGCACACACTATTATTTACAACAAATAGGTATTAGTATCCAAATTGGCTGAAAGAAATAGTATACTGTTTAAATAAATTGAAAGAGCCCATGGCGAAGTATCTAGCGTGTTCGAACTGCAATCGCTGAGGTTAAACAGTCGTTAATACCCACCAATCCGAACAGGGCCCGCGTGGTGGGTCATGGCGTGGCCCATTTTCCTTATCCATCCATAAGGAAGGCCAGTGTACCAGCAGTAGGGATATTCATTTTTTTCAACCCTTTTTCTTTCGGCTGTAAATACACTCTACTAAACATCTTCAAACATGCATCAGAATCGAAAGACTCAAATTATAAATTAGCTGAATTAAATTCCGGACACTTTCATCGGAGGTGACAAGTCACCGCTTTCTAAGCAGAGAAACCTCAAAGAAACTTTGTTTTAGAGGTTGACGGCGGCGCCACTCGGGGTCTAAAGGACCGTAACATAAATAGAAGGCTTTTAAGCAGATTGTTCGCGCCACTATAACTGCTGGCATGGTCTTACCACTTTGCTTGAGGTCAGGAGGCGATGTAAACGAAGAATAGATGTTTTGGAAAGTATGTAGTCGTGATAAGACGACCTTTTATATTAACTGCCTATAATAAAAATATTGTAAAGTCTCTCTCACATAAGTATTATGTGAGAGAGAATTTACAATACTTTTCCTTTACTAATTTACATTGTATTTTTATAACAATCACAATATAAAAATAACGTTTTTGATGTTGTATTGTGGTATATGCGGACTACCAATGATGACAGACGTGGGATAATAAGATAGTTATAAATTTTTGATTCAATAATTGAGTCTGATTTTTATTGTAGCGTTGACTTATGTTACGCAATTAACGGTAGGTATTGAAAGTACTGCATATAGGTACCCTACCACTTGTTTCAATTATGCTTATAAAATGCACACTTTTTAATAGTGCTGTATGAGAATTTGACGTGGTAGCTAACGGCGTATACCGCTAGACACCTGCCTCTCAGCGGACGGGCGACCGTCACATCTCTGTTCCTATAAACATAAACTTCTCATATTATTGTCGAAGTAAACATTAAAATACAAAAAAGGCTAAATATAAACCTTATCTTTCATATACCTACGACAAGGATGTACAAGTTTTTAAAATAAGTAGGTATGAAATATTTATTTTGAGAAGTGCAGGTAATATTGTGTTATAATGTTAAAGTATGAAAACCGCTAATATCAAACACTTTTTGAGGGATTCCTAGCAAATGATTTTATTAAAAAAAGGCGTGAAATGTTTTTTCACAGAAATCTACGATGATAACAACAATCATTACAAACCTCGCAAAGTATAAAGCTTGATTCGCTGTCCAGTGTTCGCTCTGTAGCTGTTCAAACTATAATGATGTAAGTAACGTTTAATAAAATAATTATTTAAAAAACCGTTCTCAGGGACATGTTAAGGCTTTTATCTCTGCGGGTCATAATTCTGTCACAGAGCATGTCGCTGCATATGATAGTAATTGCGTATAAAGCCATGATTACACGGCGCTCATTAGCCCTCGGCGTCCCGCGGGAAGAACCTGTCCTGGAATGACTCCTTTAAACCTGTCACGGTTATGTCTGTAATATTATGTTGTGTCAATCTAGCGTCAAGCTTTTAATGACATGAATTCTAATATTCGCATTGGTTGCAAACACATTTTGATTTGTAACTGAGAGTATTGTATACTTTTTTCGAGACAGATATCTTATGCCCGAACACTCGTACGCTACTTATCTTTGGGAGCGTCTCAAACATCGCCCTGTCACTTTAACGCCCGAATTCTCGTACGCAAATCATCTTTGGGAGCGTCTCAAACATCATGGCATCTCTTTCTTACGTTTGACATTTAAAGTGACGGGCGATGTTTGAGACGCTCCCAAAGTTATGTAGCGTACACCACAGCCGTCTCTATCGTCTTCTACAAGCCATGCGCATAAAGTTGGCAACGTAGTTTTAAGTGAACCGATTTGACACCATTTGCACCGTTTGACAGGTAAACAGCGAGTAAACCTCGAGTACTGAATCCTATGGAGATAGCATATCTTCTATACATCTATACAAATAAATAAAATTGGAGTGTCTGTTTGTAACATTAAATAACCGCTTTTTACTACGTGCATATGATTAAATATACGGTACATATACCAAAATGACATGTTTTTCAATTTTTGTCTGTCTGTCTGTTTGTTCCGTTTAATCTCTGAAACGGCTGAACCGATTTTGACGGACCGATTAATACGACAATTAGAAGTAGTTTAAAATTGAATTCCAAGATTTTCTTACATTGTGACTTAGTTACAGTTACACCTCACTTTTTCGTAGGTATGCCACCTCCATAGGATTTAGTACTCAGAGGAGTAAACCGGTTCACAGCAATGTTGCCGTTCCGTATCATAGCATGGCTTGTAGAAGACGATAGAGACGGCTGTGAGCGTACGAGTATTCGGGCATAAATGTCAAATGTATGAAAGAGATGCCATGATGTTTAAGACGCTCCCAAAGATGATTTGCGTACGAGTATTCGGGCGTTAGCCTAACCACTTGGACTACGGCTTGGCTATGGATGTAAAACATTTAGTTAATATTAATTTTTAAAATCCATAGCCAAGCCGTAGCACCGAAATCGAAGTCCAATGCTGTTTCCGTGTAAACGTTTTGACATGCCAATACAGCGCTGACGTCATGACAAGAAATACTCTTAAATAAATTTCTCACAATCACACCAAAATAATATCTAGTTTACAAGTAGTTTTGGAAAAATGTGATAGTAAAAAACCACGAGGCCTCTATGTAGCTTTGACCAAGAAAGGCTTACACGACTCGTTAAATTTTTCTTTCACTTTTTAACGCTGTAGGCCAGCGTTGCTTCATCAAAGTGAGGAAACACTCACATCCGAAAGAAACATTTTTACAAATGTTTTTTACAATCGATTAAGATCGAGAAAAAGCCATCAAATTGAGACTTTAAATTATTTTTATGCATTCATAGTGCAATTATGTAAGTATAGGAAAAATGTGATAGCAAAAAACCACGAGCCCTTAAAGTAGCTTTCAGGCGGGATTCGAACCCGCTCCTCCGGGGATCCATCCCGATGCTCTGACAAACTAAGCTATTGCATGCTATTGCTATTCTATGCTTATGGAAACTAGATAACGGATAAATATAATTATACTTGTATTATTTTTTTGTAAATATATACTTAATTTACATGGAAAACACCCAGACCAAGACAAATGGACATCTTTATGCACACAAATATTTGTCTTGTTCGGGAATCGAACTCGAGACCTCTGGCTCAGAAGGCAGGTGCCCACCACCTTCATCACCTTGCCCTGCGCCAAATCAGTCGTCATACTACTAGATTCTACTACTACTATACTTATTTGATTCGAATTTTCAGGTGCCAGCTACTGGAGTCATGTAACCGTAAAAAACAGACTCGTAGCAACTTCAGACGCTTCGGTCTTTCCGTTGTCGCTACTTCATCATCATCATCACCGCTGCTGTGGCATTGATCTTCCTTATGGATGGATAAGGAGAATGGGACCGCGTGGTGCCCAATGCGGATTGGTGGGTGATATTAATGTCTGTAAGCGCAGGTGGGACCAAACGTGCCTTCCGAAGCACGGAGGAGCTCATAAGATAATACATTTTGATCACCCATCTCGTGACCGACCATTGTGAAACTTGGTTAACTTTAAAGATTGCAGGCCAAGCGCGTTTACCACTGCACCACGGGCTCCTTATTGGTAGAACTTACCGTAATTTTTTGACGACGTTGTTATGTTTATGTCGCAGGGAGTTTGTCAAAGTCGTGATATTATAATTCTACTAGTGATATTATAATTTCACGTGATATTATGAATAGACAGTACAAGACAGTATGCACATGCGAGCCTCGGAAGTCCTGTAGAACACGTGATAGGTTAGAAATTTAAGGCGATCGCGAAGCGCCGCGAAGCGATTGCCTTAAATTTCGTGGTTATTATTTTTTTATTAAAAAATACTGTCTATTCATAATTTAAATAGTGGAATTATAATATCACGTAAAATTATAATTTCACTAGTGGAATTATAATATCACGACTTTGACAAAATCCCTGCGACATTTATACCATATTTTACCAATAAACATTAAAATCTTATTAAATGTCTGTTCAATATTGGCGTTAAGCAGCGGTATTAAGATTTTCATATCGGTTAGTCGGCACTGTCAGTAGTCGTGTGCATGCAACTATGTTGCGTTAATATGCTTTAATTTAGTAACACTGCCCCACTTTATATATGTACTTATTTAAAAGCTTGTTAACATTTTTACTGGTGATTAACATCATCATTTATTTGCAACTAACTTTTTATTTTGTAAATATCTTTTGCACTCAAAAGCATCAAAGTTTTTATTGCTACGAAGTGGGCTATAATATAAGATATAAGTACTTTAAACAATAGTTAAAAATATTCCATACCGAATGCTATTCATGCCGATGCTATACCTTATTTTCAACACGATACACGATCAATTTAGTTATGCTTGCAATGCACACTCCCATATTTAAATGTAAAAATTAAATTACCTATTGAAATTACGACTAAAAATAAAAAGGTACTTAAAGTATTTTCTATAACTTCTTTAATCAGGACAACAAAACTATTAAAGCGTATTTTTTTACCGGGCGTCGCGTGGGAGCCTCACATGTCACTCGGAAACTATTTCCGCGCATGCGGGTGTAATTGCGCCACACGGTTGGTACTGAGTACCTACGGTGATATGCGCGCGCGCACCTTATTGCGACGCAAGGAATTAATGTTCGTTATTGGCAGATGGCTCGCTCTTTGTGACTAAAATGATAGCATTTTTTTTTAAATTAAAATACATTGCAGGCCCCTTACCATCATGGTAGAGTACTTAGCCTGCGATCGTTGAGGTTAAATGATTTTGCTTCCTACCTCGAGCTCCATCGTGCTTTGGAAGCGTTGAGCAGTTTGGTCCCGGCTGCATTTGCAGTCAATAATTCTCACCAATCCGCACTGGGCCCTCATATAGTGGTCATTGATCATTCTCCTTATTCATCCACAAGAAAAGCTTGTCCTTCAGTAGTAGGGACATTAAACGGCTGATGATAAATTAATACTTATTATGTATTTGCACATATTCGCTAGTCAAGTTCCGCCTCAAGACTTGGATTATAAATAAAGACAAGCTAAACTATTAGAAAAGTGGAATGCCATAACTATGATTGTAACAGCCAGTGGTCGATAATGTGTCTAGGCGCTTTATTGCCTTTTATGAAATCGTTAGCATTCTAATTAGCGAGTTTATCTTATGTCGTGCGTCACGGCGCGGGCCGCGTGTGTGCTGACGTCTTGTTGACACTCTTCGACAAATGTAGATACACATGGGATAAACAGCTTGTATACTAACTGTACTAACCTTAGTAGTTACTTAGATATAGCTTCATATTGAAGCACCAAGTCACCCCTTTTGTTCTGCGCCCCGATCGCGGTAATTACATGCAGCGCGTCTTTACCACGTTTGCGTCATGACGTTTGACTTCGTATTGCCGTAATGACATAACGACGCACACGTCACGCAAACCTATAGTCCCACAATCCTGTCTGTTCCGGTGACATCCGTGACAGAGGAGCCACTTGCAATACGAAATTAGCTGTCAAAATAGACTGTCGTATGAAAACTGTTTTAGTTCCAAAGATTATCACCGGAACAGAAAACTTTGTCGCACTGTCAATGCCGCGCGTTATCAAAAACGGTATTGCGCGTCAACTGCACGTACACCTGACTAATGCGTCATAAGATTACCGCGATCGGGGCGCTGTCTGTTAGCGTCGCCGCACACGAGCTACACGCGGCAGCTACAAACACCGTCACTTGAAGCTAGAAGCGGCTACAAAGGTAGATGAAGCGCGCGACAGACACTTGTGGCTGGTAGTAGACACTTGCGGTCGGTGGCCGCTACTTTTTTTTTAACGAATTGCTTGCAGTATTTTGTGTTGGCGTTAATGACCGGTGCGGTGGCGGGCACAAGGAGCGAGTGGCGGCGGTTTGTATCATGTGGCGGTGATTTGTAACATGTGGTGGCATTTTGTAGCATGTGGCGGTGATTTGTAGCATGTGGTGGCGATTTGTAGCATGTGGCGGCAAATCATAGCATGTGGCGGCGACTTGTAGCATGTGGCGGCGATTTGTAGCATGTGGCGGCAAATCGTAGCATGTGGCGGCGATTTGTAGCATGTGGCGGCGATTTGTAGCATGTGGCGGTGATTTGTAGCATGAGGTGGCGATTTGTAGCATGTGGCGGCGATTTGTAGCATGTGGCGGCGATTTGTAGCATGTGGTGGCGATTTGTAGCATGTGGCGGCGATTTGTAGCATGTGGCGGCGATTTGTAGCATGTGGCGGCGATTTGTAGCATGTGGCGGCGATTTGTAGCATGTGGCGGTGATTTGTAGCATGTGGCGGTGATTTGTAGCATGTGGTGGCAATTTGTAGCATGTGGCGGCGATTTGTAGCATGTGGCGGCGATTTGTAGCATGTGGTGGCGATTTGTAGCATGTGGCGGCGATTTGTAGCATGTGGCGGCGATTTGTAGCATGTGGCGGCGATTTTTAGCATGTGGCGGCGATTTGTAGCATGTGGCGGGAGGAGTTTTGTGGTTGTAGTCGGTGGCCCGTGTGCGACCAGGGTTAGAGCAACTTACAAAAACAGCGTTTTAATTGCTATAAGTACTGTGGTATCATATTGTTAGGATATGATACATCCTTGCATTGTCTATGGTTGATTTATGTTTAAATCAGTATTCAAAAATATCGAATGCATTGTCATCATTACGCGAGCAGTTTGTTTTAGTCTAGACGATTCCGCGGGCGCGGGTTGTAGTAGATAGAATATATCGGCCATGGTGCCGCAGTAAAGATTATATCGATTGCAATTACATTTATTATTTAATAGAATCCCAGTGTAGGGCTTCTCATGGTGTTAGGCGCAAATCTTCGCAGATCTATACTGTAGTTTCCATGTTTCAGACCCTTTGGTGAAGATGGAACCAAACAAATATGACGGAATACGAGGAAACGTCGAGGAGTTCCTCCGGAGCTACGAAGTCATGGCGGCTCTTCAGAAGTTTGATGACCCTACCAAAAAGCTCGTAGTCGGAGCATACTGCACGGGCCCGGCGCTCCATTTCTATACAAGGATCGTCGACACCGCCAAGGATTACAGCGAGTTTAAAAAATTATTTATTATAGAATTCAAAGGGCTATCGAACCCGATAGCCGCGTTCTATTCGAGGAAACAAGAAAGTAATGAGAACGCATTAGAATACTATTATGCACTGGATGCGTTATCTGCTCGTGCAGGGGTTTCAATTACTGACGAAATATTCGTCCAACAGTTCCTGAGGACAACGGATTATGTCACCAAAGGAAAATTAGCCCCACAGATCTATAAAGATAAAGCACATTTACGGGATGTGGTCCGTCAAGTGCATAATTTGGAAGAAACCCCAATACCGATTGAAACCCCCACCAATTCTTTCACGTATGACCCGCGTCTAAGACGTAACATGATGGAATATGAGAAAGCTCCAGTTCCAAATCATATTGCCTCTCGCACGCCAACCGAAAACCCCACCCCACGAACATTCTTCTCCCGCTCTAATTATAATTTTAGACCAAGACCAGCAGTCCCCATGGCAAGCAGATCAGCTTCAGTGCCACAACTGGACCAGCAGTCTCGCCCAACCAACTCAAGACCAACAAGAATCCCGATGTCCCCAAACGCCAGGAGGCGGCCGATGTAGACGGTGGAAATCGACCAGCCGTAATCCAAGACGTCCACCTTTCAAGTAAGCAAAATCCGTTTATCAGTGTTGAATGTAGGGACAGAATAATCGTCGCGTTATTGGATACAGGCGCATCCGTATCTGTAATATCCGATGTGCTCATAAAGCCCTTGAAAATAAATGTCGTGAAAAGTGATATGAAAGTGAACAATGTGAGTGGAAAAACGCTTGCAACTGTAGGAAAAACCGAACTTAATATTTTAATAGATAACGTCGTGTTTAAACAGGAATTTTTAATTGTAAATAATATTTGCCAAGATATGATCTTAGGTTGTGATTTTTTGTATGATAATGCTATTAGTATTGATTTCTCGAAGTCGCGTTTATCCTGTAAGAGATTCGATTTAGATTTTTATCCCCGAAAAAAAATTGTTCGGATAAACGAAAATGTAGAATTTGTACAGTCGGATACAGAAGTGTTAAAGAAAAACGAGTATGCGTTTTTCCATGACCTAGTTGTTAAAAATGAAAATAATATGTATGAAGGATGCATGGTAGTGGAAAGTAAACCAGAATTTAATATTTCCCACTCGGTGTCTGTTGAACAAAATGATCTTTTGACAACATTATTACACAAATATAGATCGCGATTCGCATTTAATAAGAATGAATTAGGAAAGTGCGGTTTAGTCAAAGTGGCCATAAAAACAAGTGACGATATACCCACGCATCGAGCCCCGTACAGAGTATCCGGTGAGCAACATAAGGTGATTAGGGACCAGATTGAAGAAATGTTAGAAAATGGGATTATACGTGAATCCAAGAGTCCCTATGCATCTCCGGTAGTTCTGGTGAAGAAACCGGATGGTTCTTGGCGTTTCTGCGTGGACTACAGAAAATTGAATAAAAAGGTGATCACAGATTCGTACCCTTTGCCAATAATCGAGGATTTGATTTCACACCTAAATGGAGCAAAATATTTCGCTGATTTAGATTGTAATTCAGGATATTGGCAACTGGAAATAGAAGAAAAAGAGAAACACAAGACGGCGTTCATCACACCGTCAGGTCTGTACGAATTTAATGTTTTACCCTTTGGTCTGAAAACGAGTGGTGCCATTTTTCAGAGAACCATGGATAAGGCGTTAGCAGGGATTAAATACAAGAACGCCATCGTATACGTGGACAATATCATTGTCTATGGGAAAACGTTCGAGGAGTTTCACGACGCCATGGATCAAGTTCTGAAGCGGCTGGAAGAAGCCAACTTAACGTTGAAACCATCGAAGTGCAGTTTCGCCTATGAAGAAATTTCAGTACTCGGTCACAAGATTTCTGGCCGTGGTATTCTACCAGATGAAGAAAAAATCAAGAAATTGAAGTCTATTAAAGTCCCATCAAACACTCGAGAACTGAAGTCAGTCCTTGGTTTATTTTCGTATTATAGGAAATTTATTGATTGCTTTGCGAACACAACTGTACCTTTAAATAAATTGTTACGAAAAAATGTGAAGTTTGAGTGGTCAGAAATACAACAGAGGTCGTTTGACAAAATTTTGTCTATGATCTTAAATCCTCCGTTATTAAAACATTTTGACAACTCGGAAAATGTCATAACAAGATTGAATATCGACGCGAGTGACGTAGCCCTTGGAGCATGTATTTTGCAGGAAGAAGGTAAAAACATGATGCCAGTATCGTTCGCATCAAGAAAATTGTCCGCAGCAGAGAAAAAATACTCCATTACGGAAAAGGAGTGCCTCGCATTAGTATGGGCACTGAATTATTTCAGACCATATTTACATGGTCTAAAGTTTCAGGTCGTAACAGACCACAAGGCTTTATGCTGGCTAAGAGAACGCCGAGACATGAATGGGAGGTTAGCAAGATGGGCGTTAGCAATACAGGAACATGATTTCGAAATAGTGCATTGTTCGGGAAAACAGAACGTCATCGCGGATTTCTTGAGCAGAAATCCCTTGAAGGAGGATGATGAGGAAGAAACCACGGTCGCTCCAAGGACACAAGTGGAGGATGGACTACACTTGTATAGCATCGAAGCAACACAAGTCACGATGGCTCAGCAAACGGACGAGTTCTGTCAACGACAAGAACGAGAGCTTCGACAGAGGCGAAGGCCGATATACAAAGGATTCTTTATTCGAGATAATGTGTTGTATAAAAAATATACTGTACATGGTGTAAATAAAAACTTATTAGTGGTTCCTAGTGTATTATTTAATGAAGTGATGGATGACATACACGACAATCCTTTTATAGGAGGACATTTAGGTTTAACTAAGACTTTGGATAAATTTAGGTCTAGGTATTTTATGTATAAAGCAACGGAAAGGATTGAGAAGTATATAAAAAGCTGTGTTCAGTGTCAAGAGAAGAAGAAGAGAAATATAGTGGTTCCTTTACGACCCATTATAGTCGATAGGTTATTCCAAGCTATAGAGATAGACATTATCGGGCCCTTAAATAAATCTTCGCGTGGCAAACAGTATATCATCACTTGTATAGAGTCAATGTCGAAGTATGCGGTGTGTAAACCAGTGCGTAGGGCTACCGCGCGAACAGTTAGTAATTTTCTCATTCAGGAAGTGTTTTGTAGGTTTGGTGTTGTTCAAACAATTATCTCAGATAGAGGTTCAATTTTCACTTCAGAGATAGTAAGGGAAACTATAAGGCGGTTCGATTCTCGCCACGTTACAGCCACCACTATGCATCCGCAAACAGTAGGTTTAATAGAAAGATTTAACCAGACTCTATTACAGATGTTATCAAAGTATAGTGATCAATTACAGAGAAATTGGTGTATGCATGTCCCAATGGTGACACATGCATATAACTGTTCCAAGCAGGCCTCCACAAAATTTTCTCCTTACTTTGTAATGTTTTTAAAAGAACCCGAAAGTGTGTCGGACAGGAGTCTAAATATTAATTTTCCTGATTTAAGTTTGAGACAAAGGCAACGTATTAGACATAGCTGTGTTAATAAGGTTAATGAGAATTTGCGGAAGGCGCGTTTGGTTCAGAAGGTTCAGTATGACAAAAAGGCTAGACCAGTAAGATTTGCTGTAGGCCAATTAGTTTTGTTATTTTGTCCTAAAAGGATAGCAGGCATTAGTAAGAAGTTGAGTAGACCTTATAAGGGACCTTATAGAATAAAAAGGGTTAGGGAGCATGATAATTATATTATTAGTAAGCCCCATACAAGTAGGAAAATAAAAGTACATGCAAATAGGCTTAAACCCTTTAGATTGAGACTTTGATAGTTAATATGTCGATTCATTAATAATCCATGATCCATGCCAGCAAATTCCATATCTTAGGTCATGATGATTCCATGATCATAAGTCTGAAATAATTTTCATTTGTGACAATTTGCATTTAATTGTGACATCAGGTTACAAATGTGACATGGACTCGGTTGTCAGTCATAGTGATGACATTATTTAGTGAACCAAAAAGAGTTTGTTTTATTGTGGTGTAAATAAATATTTTTAGTAGTCACAGATCAGATTAAAATAACGAGTTACAGTTTGATTTTAAATGATAACTATGTTTTGGATTTTGTGGGCAAGAATTATTTGTAGTTTGTTAGGAAAGTAAAACTGCTAAAGTTAATAGTGTTATAATAATGGTAGGTTTTCGTTCATGAATTGTTTGTATTTTATAGAAATAGGATAGGATTTTAGGATGTTTTATAATAGTGATTGTTAGATAGTTGAAATGTATAATTGTGTGATTTGTATTAATATGTGTTTCTTTTTCATGTACGGAAATACTGCACCTGAAGCCCACGAAGTGTCCTGTGGTCCACTTATAATATGATGTATTTACTTAATTTTTTTTTAATGTTTAATTTAATAAAACAATTATTTTTTTGCATTTTTACTAATAAGTAGACATCGTGTCGTGTCTCTTTACCTTCATGGGATAGGGCAGGAGGATGACCTATTATCTAATTAGGTGTGAGAATCCTCTGACCTTAACTTATGTTGATATTGACATCACGTTTCGTTAATGATCTGGACCACAAAAGTAACACTTCTGTGTTTCATTTTATTTCCGTTTTAGTTAGTTTGTAAGTTGTTTCGATGTCACTTAAGGAACGAGGTGACGTCAACATTTGTTGGTGAGGGGGGAGGAAACCCTGATGGTCCAATAAGGACCAGGGTCATATCCTGTTTGTTGCAGGATCCCTCTAACCCTGACTGGCAATGTTGTCGACACCACGCTACATAAACTGTGGTGGCCCCTAGTAGACAGTCTGCTTGAGGTTACCACAGGTTTATGAAGTTCTAAGCTTGTTGTCGGGCACCTTTTGAGATGAGGGGTTATTTTTGGGTAATTTCGTAGTTAATATATTATTGGTGCTTGTCCGACATGTTTGATCTTGGAATTTCGACTTAGTTAATGCTTAAATGAGCTAGGGTTAGCTTTGATTGTAACTACATATGATGTATTAAGGTTAGGTTTAAGGCTGGGCAGACCTTTTCCCTTGGTTTTGGTATGTCGAGCCAATGCAATGGTTGGTTTGTTTTGATTTCAAGAAATTAATAATTATATCAACCATTGTCCTGGCTGTCCGTTAGTGAGGACCAGTCTTATTGATGTGATATCGTTCCAAGGTAGGCAGGGCCTTCGCTTTAGGGTAATCCATGTAGGAAAAAACATTTCTTTAGTAAGAAAGGTTTTTTTGTTGCGGCAGCGGCATGTGGTATCATATTGTTAGGATATGATACCTCCTTGCATTGTCTATGGTTGATTTATGTTTAAATCAGTATTCAAAAATATCGAATGCATTGTCATCATTACGCGAGCAGTTTGTTTTAGTCTAGACGATTCCGCGGGCGCGGGTTGTAGTAGATAGAATATATCGGCCATGGTGCCGCAGTAAAGATTATATCGATTGCAATTACATTTATTATTTAATAGAATCCCAGTGTAGGGCTTCTCAGTACCTACTTAACTTATTTAATGTAATTGAAACAAGACGGATACACAACACAAATAACATGTCTTCAGAGATTGTATAAACTCAAAATTTACAGTTTACAGTCCAAAGTCTGAAAAAATAAAAAAACTGTAGTTGTTTTTTTTATAACATAAACCTACCTCGTCAATGTTGCACTAAATTTCCCACCTTGCAATAAGTATTAGTTCAGAATCAAGTAACGCAGGCAACAAATTATGTTCAGCAACGTGCAATTTGCTGCAAACTTGCTGAACTCTGATAATATGTTTAAACAGACGTAGATACTCACTTTGTTGTAAATCCATATCTGGTAATTTTATGGAAGCCACGGTGTTAAGGCTAGGAATCCCGGCCGAAATAGGCACGCTAACGCTTGCTCGGCCGCGCTCTATACACTTCGCGCGGACCCAGCGGCAGCCGGCAGTGAACTGTGAACTTGCGAGCGCCCCGCGAATCGAAAATCACTTAAAATACAATTAAAAATTAAATATTTAAAAAATTAAATTTACGACGGCCGGTATCCCTCGGCTATTCAAAGACAATTATTTTTATATGTTTTTCATTAACTAAAACCAAGTATACTGCAAGTAATATGATATTTGAATTATTTTTAGACGGATGTTTGGGATTTTATTTGACACAGTAAAATAACACCAATCAAAAAAAACGGCCGGAAGCACTAGATAAATAACTATAAAATAACATATATTTTTTCCAAGTTTTAAGTACTTTTGATTTGCGAGTAATCCATAATCTAAAATATCCTATTTTGGGGAATCGGCGCCTTAAGGTAAGGTGTTTTCTGGAAGAGTGTAAGCTTTTGAAAAGTTTGTTCTTAATGGCACTTCAGAACGTTAATTCCGAGTGTTAAAAAGGGTTATACATAAAAACTAAGCTTCCTCCTAGTTCTGCACTAAATGTGCTAAGCTTTCATACTTCAACAAACTATTAGCTATACCAGATTATATTTAACAATTACCAACTACAAGATTCAAGATTCAAATTTGTTTATTCAATTTAGATTGTTATTTACAATACTTGTGAACGTCATAGAAGCTACGCCATCGGTTCGCAAACCCTACAGCGGGAGGCCTTGGAGAAGAACCGGCAAGAAACTCCAAGGGTTGTATTTTTCTCCCTGTTTTATTTCATACAGAGTCGTCAAATTGAAAAATGACCTTAACATGGTATGACTAAGGACAGTTTCCATCACAATTACACAATGGGTTATGATAAATACAGTTAAGTATAGGCGAACTAATGATCATAGCGGTGAACAATTTTCAATTACTTAGGAACTCTACTTAAAGCTTTAATATTAGTTAAAAACAAAAGACAATTCTACTATATACTGCAAGTTGCGCCATACATGTTTCAAATGTAATTCTTAATAAAATTAATAAAAACAAAAGAAAACACATTTTAAGGCAAGCAGATAAGAGCAGACCCATTCCCACTGGCAGCACCCGTTCACGAGCATGACGCATGAACCAGCCATCGCTTCGCTCAACCATATTTTAGGGAACGTAACGACCCGAAGAAACAAACATACCTAACCCTATTAAGGCCGTATTCAAATAAACTATAAGCAATAATCATAAACTAAGCGTATCGCGTCGTTGCCGTCTACTGTCCAATTAAGGTCAAAGTTTAGAACATTAAGTAGTTTGCGAAATCGACGATGTTTTTTTTAATAATATAAATCGGTAAATCACGGTCGTATGTTATTAGTGGGAAAAATTATGACTATCGTGGACGAGCGGTACTGGCTCTAGATTGTCGTCGCGATAAATTTGCATATTGATAGTGTAAGATTGTGCCGAGTTCTCTATCGAACGCGCGTACTAAATAAAAGCAATACCTGTATATCACCGGTCATCCCCGCTTCGAAGCGAGATCAATGAAAATTTTCGGCTGTCACAGCGAGTGGAGTGGAGTCGAATTGCTTGTTTTCTAGTGAATTGTGTGTACTACCTATATATATGCACACACTCACCTCTCTCTAATGTACATATAAGCGCTTGTATAACCCCAGTCAGCCTTTCTGGATGCTGGTCATCTTCAGTGCGCACTTCGCCTAGGTGAGTGGCGCCCTGCGCCATGGCCCTACAGGGACGTGGTCGCCTTAGATAAGCTCAATTACCTTCAGATGATGAACAGATGATGTCAGGCGGTGTTTAGTCAGTAAGAGTCCGACATAACCTCACAGCCGGCTGTGAGTGTATCCATGAGGATTCACCGCCTCCCTCCCCTGTGTCCGGAGGGTTGCCGAATGTGCGACTATTTCTATAGGAAATGGTCGGAGATTATTAATGGCGCAAAAAATAATAATAAAGCCCTTTATAATCGCAGCCAGTTGTATGATTTGTTGTCCCGAACCGCCTAGATTACACTAGCTTCTATATCCAATATTTTATACCCAGAATGTAGTATAAATAGTGAGTTAAACCTAGCGAATTCAGTGATGTTTAATTACACGACATTGGCATATGTATACATACGTATTACTATGCAATTTCAATATGATGAAGAAATAGCTGTACAATACAGCGGTTCGAGTCTCAATAATTAAAATACGAATGCGTGTTTGCACTTTTTCAAAATCGATTTTTCAAAGATTTTTTGCAAGAAGGCGATAGTTAGCGGGTGTTTATCGTTCTATTCTAATGGGGCAGGAATCGAATAGAAATGTTTACGGCAGCGAACACAATCAACCGCGTCGCCGTCGTTCCGTCCCAATACCCGCGGATATACATTATTTTGCGTTAGTTCGCCGATGCCGGAACACTCCGGTTGCTCATCAACCATTTTAAAGGTTTTTTTTCTTGTCCCTTCTACGCGTGGCGACTCCACAGCCGCCGTAACCCACAAAAACGCGTTCCACTCATTATGAAACACGAAACTATGATATTTCAAGTCGCCTCCGCGCCCGCGCCGCGCGACAAACGACCTTAGCGTTGCGCAGCCGCAGCCGACCAATAAATATACGCTTTACTGTTATCTATAAACAACCTTCAGCTAGGAGCCGGACCGGTATCGAGGCGAAACTATTCTAATAAAAAACCAAAACCAGTCCAAATTAAAGATAACGCGATGGAAACGTTGCTTATGAGCGGGGAACGAAATGCGTACGAGCGTCGAAAGGCCGTGTCGATGTGTCGATTGGCGAATGCTGTAAGACAATGGTCGAGGCCGTGTGAAACACACTGGCCGGTGATGTATTGGCTCTATTTGTCTACATATTGATATTGTTAGCCGAGTGATCGATATGTACGATTCAAAATTTGTTAGTGCCTGTGAAATGATTGGTGTTGTCAAAAACGATCCATCGATAAAGTTGAAAGTGACAGAGGACTGTTCAGTAACGAGTAAAATGGCAGCTATCTAATTTAATGTTATTGAATGTGTTATTTCAATATCATTTTCATCCCATCGATTCGAAAAGCGATGATTGTTTATCTAATAACAGTGCCAATTTAAAAATAATAAACATACATCTATCTTAATATTAATACATACATTACGCGAAACAATTCAGTTAATTGGCAAGTGCCTTTAACTGTTAAATATTGCACCAATATGCGATAAAAATCATGGAAAGAAGTATCCAATAGCTCTTTCCATTACATTAAAACAAAAACAAAGTCCAATGTGGAACAAGCCCAAAAGTGCTAAATAAAATTTTAATAAAAAAAAAAAAATATAACAGGGTCCAAAACGATTCATTGTTTACCTGTTATTACAAGAGGGTATAAATGAGATTTGAATTTTGAACAGCTTCATAACAGGGTCCAAAACGATGAGATATGAATTTAGAACATAATTAAAGAAGCATTGGTTGGAGTGTAGCAAAGGGTGTGCAGTACCTACTTTAAAAAAAAACAACTGATTTTGTATGGGGCCGGGACTTTTTTCGGGACCGAGAAATTTTCAAAAATGGAATTTTATAAAATTGAGAATATCTCGTAAACGGTGAGTCGTAGCTAAAATCTAACAAAATTTTCAACCCCCCTACGGCAACCCCGGAGATAATTTTAAGGAACCTGATGGACATATTTTTTTTTATTTCAAATCTCAAATTTTTTTTCTTGCCCGACTAGCGCTATGATGTATCCGAACGACAAAGAAAGGTAGGTAGTTTGAGCTGTCTTTACTGCTTTTCTTATAGAGGGGGATGAAAAGCAGAGTGTATTACTCGGCCGCAAAATTATTTTTACCTCGGGCGGCGTATATTGAATCCCTCGCTGCGTTCAGGATTCTACTTTAGAATCCCTCGCTGTGCTCGAGATTCTACTCTAGAATCCTTCACTGCGCTCTCGATTCAAAATAGCGCCCTCGCCGTAAATATATTATTTTGCTCCCTTGTAATACAATCTACTATTCCTATTTACTTTGTCGTAGGACAAGGAAACTTGCCGCTCGTTAAATGCCCGCTTTAGCGGTGTAATGGGTGTGTCGACTTAATTATTTTTAAACGTATGCAACTTCATTTACATACAAGTGATATAGGCAAACTATGTTTCAATAAATAGTTGGTTTTATTAACCTTCGCTTAGAGGAAAAGATTATACACATCTTCATACTTCGTTATCACTATGGGGCTCAATGACATTAATTATTGTTATACCTTAGGAGACATTATAACAAAATAAGTACGCTTAAAATCCACAACAGCCAAATCTCTGAGCTACTTAATAAATATCGTCTAAACTTGATGCGTTACATCGATACCAAAAACTACATGAGTTTGTAAATTTTTGAAAGAGCCTTGATAGAGAAGGCTGCTGCATTCTGTAATTCGTTATAATTGCCACCATTTGTGTCTCATTTCAGTGCCGATTTCGACAGTGAGAGGCTTGAATGTCGACTTCGGATTATATAAATTTTGAGGTCACTAGCTTTTAAAATTCTGTTTTAGTTAGGAAAATCGCGATCAGTTTTGTCAGCAAAGTGGTACCTAGGCGTCGTTGTTATGGGACCTAATCTTACCAAACAATATTGTTTTTACTTTTTTACATCCACACAATGCAATTTTTATTATTGAAAATGAAGTATTAGAAAAAATCGACCCAGCGGGACTCGAACCCACGACCTTCCACTGTCCGGGTGAATGCTCTAACTACAGAACTGAGACGGGTCGATTTTTTCCAAAACTTAATTTTCAATAATATTACGAGAGCTTTAAGTGTGTCTATGTACTGTGTTACATTTCCATTATATTTAAAAAAAAATACAAATGGACTTATTTTCTAAGAACAGATTAAAAAAAATGAGGGGCCTAACTTCATTCTAAATTAAAGCCTGTATAATATCTACTTAAGTGACTGTAAATCAAAATAACTTGATTAAATTGATACGAAATCCAAATCTGCATACCAAACCAAATCACATCTGTAAATCATATGAAAACGTGAATTCCGGCAATGAAGGGTAGGTTCGGTAAAAACGGTAGTATACGTTACGGCGGAACTCGTAAATACAGATTAGAGGGCATCGTTGCATCGATGGCGGCCATCAAATATTGAGGCGCGGGTAGGGTTACCATACGTCCGGATAAAGCCGGACATGTCCGGATTTATAGACGTTTGTCCGGACTTTGTCCGGCTTTTTAATTTGTCCGGATTTTTTTCTTTAGATGAAATATGAGTAAAATCAAAAAGAATCAAAACAGTCTTTCATTTTTATTAACTTTCCGCTCATCTAGCAAAACGCTCATCTTAAAACAGCCCCGAGCGAGCATATCAGTATACTTTATCACTGTTACTAAGTGATTACCTAATGTTTGCATTTTGTGACTAAAATGTCCGGACTTTTTTTGAACTGTCAGGATTTTTGTCAGGACTTTTCAAGTTTCTAAATGGTTACCCTAGGCGCGGGGGACGCGTACACGCGAGTAGAGTTGCCAGGCGTCCGGATAAACCCGGACAGGGTCAGGCTTTTTGGATGCTTGTCCGGACAAAATAGACGGTGTCCGGCCTGTCCGGTTTTTGTCCGGTTTTTACCTTTTTGGCCGACTCGCGAACTCGACGGAAGGCGCTACTCGGAAAAAGTATGGACTCCTTGATATAAAACTATAGGACGGTTAGAGTTGTTATAAATCTGGTAATAAGATATATATTTCTTCATACCTTTATCTAGAATCGTATAGTTTCAAAAACACGATTTTATGATTTTGGCTCGACACTTTGAATTTTCGAAAATACCTCTAAAAGAAAGAAATATCACGATTATATTGAAATGGGGATACATATACTATTGAAAATTGATTTAATTAGTGGACACCAATAATATTTAGGATCGTATAAAAGCATTTTTTTTAAATCGCTATAGTTTTTGAATACGAAGTGATTTTGTGTTTTTTTTGCGTAATCGGCAAAATCGGTATCGCTCCCGCGCGCGTCGTTTTCTCATTGCTATCTCGCTTTAGCATAATTTTTCCGAGTATCGCCTTAATTACTAGAATAAAAACTGTACAAATTCGGGTTTTATCTATAGTAATATTATAAAGTGGAAAGATTTGATTGTTTGTTTGTTCGAAGAGGCTCCAAAACTACTGGACCGATTTAGACAATTATTTCACCATTAGAAAGCTACATTCTTCCCGAAGTGACATAGGCTATATTTTATCCCGATATTCCCACGGGAACGGGTGGGTCCGCTAATTTTAGAATAAAGGCATGAAATACTTGGTTTTGAGGGTTCGGCTTTGATACCCAAAAGTCCGGATAAACTAGCTGGCCAGTCCGGCTTTTCGGTTTTAAGACCAGTAGGGCTAACATGACGGTAACGAGATAGCACGAGATAGTTTGTCGCGCGCCTTCCAACCAATCAGCAGTCACGCGCGCTATCTACGAGCGATCTGATTGGTTGAAAATAAAGCGACAAACTATCTCGTGCTATCTCGTTGTAGCATGTTAGCCCTACTGGCAACCGTACACGCGAACATGCTTTATGCCGCGTCTGCGACCGCTATTGCTGGAACTGACGCGCGGTTTCATAAACTATGGATTACCGTGGGGGTTGCAAGATTTTATGTATTTCTGGGCAGGGAATTTTTGAAGAGGATGCGTTGAAGATTGTGCAAATCCTAATATAATATTAAAAATGTGAAAGTTTAAATGTTTAGATATTTGGATTTGGATGTTTGTTACTCAATGAAGCCAATACGGCTGAACGGATTTCGTTGAAATTTGGGACACAGATACTTTGTAGCCTGGCGAAGAACTTAGGCTACTTTTTATCCCGGAAAAATATCACATTCCCGCGGGATAACGTCGTGTAGTCCAAACGCGTGCAGCCGCGGGTGGACAGCTGGTATTAACTGAGATATGACAATATTATTTATATGAAAACTAAGATATTTTTATAAGACAAATGAAAGCTAATACCTACTACACATCTGAAACCATAATTGCGCATTATTCAGCAAAAACTTTTCTGTTTAGATTTTGCAATTTGTAACTGAAAGTAGCTTTATTGCAAGTTTTATTTTATAGATCTGATTCCGAAATAATAGAAGCTTAAGCACTTGTGCAGGTATCAGAAGCAACGGCGGTATTGAATGAATGAATAAATGAATGAAAAACATTTATTGACACATCACAAAAAACATACAAGGTATTATCAATCAATAATAATAATAATATGTTTATTTTTTCACAATAAGTAAAGACATAAAACATACACAAAAACAAATCAAATTACAGCTACCTATGTTTACAAATAGAAATAATCGTCTGTGTCTGAAATGGGATTACAAAGAAACCTGTATCTCAGACAACAGCGCTCTCTTCCCTAGGAGCCAAATTTTACAAACTAATAAGTAGGTAAGTACATAAATTTACATTGTTAGAAAAACAAAAACATATATATAAGTACCTACATCAAAGTTATAACAAAAAAAAAAAACATATAAAAAGAAAAACGAAAAAATAGAAGTGAGTGAATGGGGGAATAAATCAAGGTATTATCAAAAAACAACTAATTATTAGTCATTACCAAGTATTACAATATTTCTAATTGTTATTAACTATATGTTAGAAGATTCTATTCTCCTTTAATCAGATCGGCTGTCGCCAAGAAAAGATGACAGGAGCATCCTCAATGTATAAGTGATGCCCTCTCTCCCCGCCACAAATCAATGAATTATTAAGCTACACTCGATTTTGCTGCCACCGGGATGGGTGGCATAAACTCACTCTATATTGTATGATATTTAATATTTACGGGAAGAAGTCCTGTAAGTATCCCAACTTAACCCATTCTTGTCTGCCGTGCCAATTCGGGAACACATATAACTATTATGAAAACGGGAGTTTTACAAATTTAAACATGGTAATAATCCCGTTTTTAGGGATGGGTTAAATGCACAGTTACGATCGCATCACTTTCTAGTCTACAGACATTTAATGTGCAAGGATTTGTTTACAGTTACGGCTAAAGTTGTTATTAGATAAAACAAAGCAGTAACGATACAAAGTTTTAATGATCAACGACTCTAAAGATCACCAATTAACTCTGAAATTATACACACAGTTGGTACTGCGTAAAAGGTAAATTTGAAAATCCTTCTACTAATCCTACTAATCCTATATATCCTATATTATATAATATTATAAATGTGAAAGTTTAGATGTTTGGATGTTAATGTTTGTTACTTAATCATGCTTTTTGGGGTGGTTGGAATCTACCTCCTAGCGGTCCACCCCGGGCAACGGCATCACGGTCCACACGGCTCGTGGTGACGGCTAATGATTCCAACGGCGGTGGTAGGCTCCGCAAGGAGCCGCCTGGCTCGCGACCACCATCCTGTCGAAATCCGGCGCCAAGCAGCTTTGCTACGTTCCGTCGGCGTGCGGGAGTGCCAGTGCCAATGGGGGTTGGTTATGAGTCAGTTGCGCAGCTTTAGGACCGGTCTTGGTATTTTGGCTCAGCTGTACTGGGTAACTCATTCTGGAGGGTAGCGGGATCCGAAGCACGGTTTCAGCCGTTGGCCGACCGCCGTTAGTTGGGGGCCCAACTAGCGCGCTAGCCACGCGTGAAAGGCTGCCCCGCCAACTCGCGAAAAATCCCGAAATGCTCCACCGTGCCAGTTGGCGACTGGATGGGAGGACCCGGTGGCCATTTCGGGGGGGTTCGGGCGTCCCCGCAGTCTCCAAATGAGTTCCCCTCAAGTCAGTTTAGCATCACCTTTATGGTCGACTAAGCAGCGTCTCGTTTAATAATCCTTCCCCCCAACACTCACCATTTATGACCAAACACAAGAAGAAAGCATTTAAACAACGGCTGCACTTCCTCCCACTAAAAGTGCACCTCGCAAACATCAGAGGACTGCATTCAAATCTCGATCCGGTCCATCACCACCTGGAGACCGAGAAGCCGCACCTGTTCTTCTTGACGGAGACGCAGATAGCAACCCCGGTGGACGTGGCATACCTTAACTACCCTGGTTACACACTTGAACATAAGTTTAAGAAGTACGCAGGGGTATGTGTGTTCGTCCGCGATAACATTTGCTGTAGGCGTCTCCGGTGCTTTGAGAAATCCGGGTTTTCCGTTATTTAGCTTTTGGTGGACACTGGGGTAGAGAAGATGGTCTACGTCTGTATCTACCGATCGCACAGCGGTAACCAGGAGACGACTCGGCTCATAGATTACCTCACTGAGACGGCAGACTTAGCAACTCAGCGGTATCCAGCGGCGGAGCTTGTTTTTCTGGGGGACTTCAACGCTCACCACAAAGAGTGGCTGTACCCGTACCAGGAAACTGACCATGCTGGGAGGGAGGCGCGAAGATTTGCCTTAGCGCTAAATCTAACCCAGTTGGTGGATCAAGCAACGCGAGTTCCAGATATCGCTGGCCACACACCCAATTGCCTTGACCTACTGCTGACAACTGATCCACACAAACACTCGGTATCGGTCTCAGCTCCGCTGGGAACGTCCGATCATTGTGTGGTGAAATCCGTATTGATCTGCTCTCCTCCGGATGACAGCCCTAGGGGCACGAGGCGAGTATGGCGATACGAATCAGCAGATTGGGACGAGTTGCGTATTTTCTTTGCTTCTTATCCCTGGCGGCAAACATGCTTCTCTTCGAGTGATCCTTCGTGCGCTGCTGATGCGATCGCGGATGTAATTCGGCAGGGAATGGAGTATTTTATTCCATTCTCCGACATCCCGCTCGGTTACAAGTCCCGCCCTTGGTATAATGCGGACTGTGCTCGTGCTGAGGCCCGAAAACAGTCAGCTTACCAAGCTTGGGTGCAAGCCCGCGATCGCAGGATCCGCGCACGGAGAATCCGGGCGAAGAAGAGAGCCTATAATTTGGCTGCCAAGTCGTGCAAGAGGGTCATACGTAAGGCGAGATTCGACCACATCAGCCAAATAGGGACGAAACTTTCGTCTTACCCTAGCGGTAGTAAACAGTTTTGGTCCCTCTCCAAGGCAGTCGAGGCGAATTTCTGCCGTCCTACTCTACCTCCAATGCTGAAACCTGACGGGTCACTTGCTCACTCTGCAACTAAGAAAGCAACCTTATTTGCCACTCTGTTTGCAAGCAATTCGCGTCTGGACACTGGCTCTCAACAACCGCCAGAAATACCTCGTTGTGACTCTTCGATGCCGGAGATCACAATACACAATAAAGAGGTCCGTAGAGCTCTCCTTAGTCTGGACGTGAATAAGGCCAGTGGCCCTGATGGCATACCAGCGAGAGTGCTGAGATATTGTGCGCCTGAGTTGTCTCCTGTGCTAACACACTTGTATCGCCTCTCTCAGAAAACGAAAACCGTACCGAAGTGCTGGAAGTTTGCCAATGTTCAGCCAGTACCCAAGAAGGGAAGTCGTGCGGACCCTTCCAACTACCGACCAATCGCCATCACTTCCATAATTTGTAAAATTATGGAAAGAGTTCTGAACAGTAAGTTGCTCTCATACTTAGAACTCAATGACCTCCTCAGTGACCGTCAATATGGTTTTCGCCGAGGACGATCAACTGGGGATCTTCTAATCTATGTGACGCACTACTGGGGCGAAGCCCTTGAGATGCACGGCGAAGCACTTGCCGTGTCACTTGACATCTCAAGGGCTTTTGACAGGGTCTGGCACGCAAGTCTGCTGCGCAAGCTTCCTGCGTATGGTATCCCCGCTGACTTTTGTAGTTGGATAGCCGATTTTCTGACGGAACGGTCTATCAGAGTAGTCATTGATGGCTGCTCCTCTGACTCAGTGGCTATTGATGCCGGAGTTCCTCAGGGGTCTGTTCTCTCTGCGACGCTGTTCCTGTTGCACATCAATGACCTGTTGATACCGGGAATTGTTGGGTATGCAGATGACAGTACTGTCGTAGAGAGATACCTGTCGGATGCAAAAGCCAGCGGTGATGACGTGATATTGATGAGAGAGGCCATGGTTGAGCGAACGAACCAGTCGTTAAGCCACGTATCCCAGTGGGGTGACAGGAACCTGGTCAATTTTAACGCCACCAAAACACAAGCGTGTCTTATCACCGCAAAAAGGAGTCTCTTTGACCTGACTCCTACTTTCCGGGGTGCATCTGTGCCTCTTACCGACAGTCTCGAGCTTCTTGGTATGGAGTTGTCTTCAGACCTCAACTTCGGCACCAGCATCGAGTCCAAGGCTCAAATTGCAGCCAAAAAGCTAGGCGTCCTAAATAAGGTCAAGCGATATTTCACGCCGGGACAGCTTTCAACTCTTTATAAAGCTCAAGTCCGGTCTTGCATGGAATATTGCAGTCACCTTTGGGACGGCTCAGCGAAGTATCAACTAGCTGCATTGGACACGATCCAACGCAGAGCTGAGAGGCTAATTGGCGACCCAAAACTGGTGAAGAGCAAGTTTCACACCCTAGCTCACCGCCGCAAAGTCGCTTGTCTGTCGGTCTTTTACAGATTATACTTCGGAGAGTGTGCTCAGGAGCTGCATGAGCTCATACCGCCATCCCCCTTCTTCCATCGGACATCCAGACGCACAGCGGGCTACCACCCTTTCTTGGTCGATATTCCCAAATGTCGCACCAAGCGCTACTCAACATCTTTTATATTGCGCACAGCACAGGAATGGAACTCCCTCCCTGCGTCTGTATTCCCGAGTACTTATAACCCGACCACATTCAAAGCAAGAGTGAATAGGCACCTTCTGGGTGAGCTCGCTCCATCGTAGATCCTGTTCTAGCCCATGGGCTTGATTGGGATCAAGAGCAAACCCATTAAAAGTAAAAAAAAAAAAAAAAAAAACGGCTGAACTGATTTGGCTGAAATTTGGGACACATTTACTAAGTAGCCTTGAGAGGAACATAGGCTACTTTTTACCCCGGAAAAATATCACATTCCCGCGGGATAACGTCGTGTAGTCTACGCGGGCGAAGCCGCGGGCGGAAAGCTAATTATGAATAAAATAAGAATGTATAAAGCTGGGGTGAGATCAACAACAACAAAATTCGTATACATAATATTTTATTATGCTTTGTTGAAGTAGTTTCGAAGATGTTATCTCTGATGTAAGATGATGTCTTAGAAAAAATAACTGAAAATGTGAATATTAATTTGTAATTTACTGCTTGTTGAAATTCACATTTTGCGACATTTTATAATTAATGGAGGACATTTTGACCTTTGTGATGATAAAGCGTGTCGTTGCGACACCTGACGACATTCTGTGCGGTTTAGAATAACTGGCGAGGCCGAATGCATAATGACATTATCGATGCAATTTTTTGATACTTTGACACAATTTGAATTAATTTATCACCAAAAATATCTTTTTTTTTCATCAATTGCGAACAAATCACAGCCAAATTTGGAAACGGATAGATCTAACACATATCCCAATACAAAGGCGAAATATTCCGATGTATTAAAAGATAACCTAAACAGCAAAGGAGCAGAGAACCCAACATCAAACAACACAATTGAACAAATGTTCTTGAAACAAGCCGAAAAATTAGATATAATCCTTCACCAGATGAGTACATTAATTAGTCTCTTAACAACCCTAATATCAAGGGAATCGCGATGACTTCCCTTAAGATTGTAGCCTGGAACCTAGACGGACTGTCTCCAAACAAGGAGCAAGTTGAAATCTTGTTAAAATCACACAATATAGACATACTGCTTGTGTCTGAAACCCATTTTACCAAAAGCAGTAGTATAAGAATACAAAATTACAATATCTACGCAACGAATCACCCAGACGGTACTGCCCATGCTGGAGCGGCTATTATAGTCAAATCTAATATTAAGCATTACGAACTACTGCAGTTTAAAAAAGACCATATCCAAGCCACAACTATTTCAATTGAAGACCGAAATGGAGCATTCAATGTCTCAGCCATATACAGTCCCCCAAAACATAAAATAACAGAGGAGCAATATGATGAGTTCTTCAACACCTTGGGCCCGCGCTTTATAGCCGGGGGTGATTGGAATGCAAAGCACGAGCATTGGGCCTCCAGATTGACTACCACCAGAGGTAGAGAATTAAAGAAAAGCTTGGATAAGAACCACCTAACCACAATTTGTGCCGTGTAGTGCCGGCACATAAATAGAATAGCACTACCCCCTCTCTTCCCGTGGGTGTCGTAAGAGGCGACTAAGGGAAAACTGCCATCAGGAGATGGGCAGCAGCGTCTCCAGTTACAAAAGGCCAATACTGCGATCGCCAACCCGCCTGCCAAGCGTGGCGATTATGGCACAACCCCCCCAATGACAACACAACCAACAAATCGGCCCCCAGTCCCCGGCGGCCCCGCTATTCCTAGCTACGGTAGCGGCTATGGTAACGGCGGGGCAGGGGGTGCTAAGAATCTCCGGGTAGGCTCCGGCTACCAACACCGACGACTCGACCTGGCAACCTACAACACGCGCACATTGAGGCTCGACGCGAAGCTCGTAGAGTTGGAAGAGGCAATAAGTAAGTTACATTGGGATATCATTGGGTTATCTGAAGTCCGAAGAGAGGGGGAGGACTCGATAACCCTGCAATCCGGTAACTTACTTTACCACCGGGAGGGCGACCAACAGTCCATTGGTGGTGTCGGGTTCATCGTCCATAAATCCCTTGTCAACAACGTGATCACCATCGGAAGTGTGTCGAGCAGGGTAGCGTACCTGATACTCAGATTATCGAAACGATATTCGCTGAATGTTATCCAGGTCTACGCTCCGACCTCGACACACGACGATGACGAAGTGGAGGCTATGTATGAGGAGATCTCTAAAGCCATGCATAGCTATAAAACCCACTACACGGTTGTGATGGGGGATTTCAATGCAAAGTTGGGGCAACGTTGCGGTGATGAGCTGAGAGTGGGGCAATTTGGATTTGGGCAACGGAACGATAGAGGCCAGATGCTGGCAGACTTTATGGAGAGGGAGAACCTCTATATGATGAACTCCTTCTTTAGGAAGCCCGTAAGCCGCAAATGGACCTGGATCAGTCCGGACGGTAAAGTCAAAAACGAGATCGATTTTATCATGTCGACGAAGAAGCACATATTCAATGATGTCAGTGTGATCAACGCTGTTAAGACAGGAAGCGATCACCGTATGGTAAGAGGCACATTGAATATCGATGTCAAGCTCGAAAGATCGCGACTGATAAAATCCACGCTCCGACCAATACCAGCTCAAATTCAAAACCCCGAGTGCTTTCAGCTCGAGCTTCAAAACCGCTTCGAAGCCCTTGAGAACAGCATAGACGTGGACGATCTATACAACATGGTGGTGGACACTGTCCGCACGGTAGGGTCTAAGTACTATAAAACCCACCGTCCCAAATTGAAGAAACTCTCCAGTCAGACTCTCCTACTCATGGATCAGAGACACGAAATGAAGCTGCAGAACTCAGCGGATGCCCATCGTTATCGGCAGCTCAATAGACAGATATCTAAGTCCTTGACGCGCGACCTTCGCCAATTTAATACCGAGCGTATTAAAGAAGCCATTGAGCGGAACAAAGGCTCCAAAGTGTTCGCGAGAGATCTGTCTATCGGGCAAAGTCAATTGACGAGGCTGAAAACTGGGGAAGGTAGCATCGTTTCGTCAACACCTGAAATCCTGAGGGAGATTGAGAGTTTCTATGGACAGCTATATTCCACGCAAACACCTGTTGAAAGCAAGGCTAAAGACCCTAGAGCCAAGCTTACCCGACACTATACCGAAGATATCCCGGACGTCAGCCTGTACGAGATTAGAATGGCTCTCAAGCAGCTCAAAAACAACAAGGCGGCGGGTGATGACGGAATCACAACAGAACTTCTAAGAGCGGGCGGTAAGCCGATACTTAAGGTCCTCCAGAAGCTCTTCAACTCTGTCATCCTCGAGGGCAAAACGCCAAAGGCATGGGGCAGAAGCGATGTGATGCTGTTTTTCAAGAAGGGTGATAAAACTCTCTTGAAGAATTATAGACCCATCTCGCTTCTGAGCCATATCTATAAGTTGTTTTCGAGAGTCATTACGAATCGTCTCGCTCGCAGGTTCGACGACTTCCAACCTCCCGAACAAGCCGGGTTCCGGAAAGGCTACAGTACCATAGACCACATTCATACGCTGCGGCAAGTTATACAGAAGACCGAAGAGTATAACCTGCCACTTTGCTTGGCGTTCGTGGACTATGAGAAAGCCTTTGATTCGATCGAGACCTGGGCCGTGGTGCAGTCTCTCCAGAGGTGCCAAATAGACTACAGGTATATCGAGGTGCTGAGGTACCTATACCAAAACGCCACCATGTCGGTCCGATTACAGAACCAGAGCTCTAATCCTATCCAACTACAGCGAGGTGTGAGACAGGGAGATGTCATCTCTCCCAAACTGTTCACAGCTGCGTTGGAGGATATTTTTAAGCTGCTGGACTGGAAAGGATGCGGCATCAACATCAATGGCGAGTACCTAACACATCTACGGTTTGCCGATGATGTAGTTCTTATGGCTGAGACCTTGGAAGACCTGAACACAATGCTCGAAGATCTCGGTAATGCTTCGCAAAGAGTGGGTCTTAAGATGAACATGGACAAGACGAAAATCATGTCCAATGCCCATGTTGCACCCGCTCCAGTTAATGTTGGGAACATTACACTCGAAGTTGTTGACCACTATGTTTACCTAGGACAGACGGTCCAGTTAGGTAAGTCCAACTTTGAGAAAGAGATCTCTCGTCGAATCCAGCTCGGATGGGCAGCGTTTGGGAAGCTCCGACATATATTCGCGTCCGAAATACCTCAATGTCTCAAGACGAAAGTCTTTGACCAGTGTGTGTTGCCAGTAATGACCTATGGAAGTGAGACGTGGTCTTTTACTATGGGTCTCATAAGAAGGCTCAAAGTCACCCAGCGAGCAATGGAGAGAGCGATGCTTGGTATTTCCCTGCTCGATCGAATCAGAAATGATGAAATCCGCAGGAGAACTAAAACAACCGACATCGCTCGAAGGATTGCATCATTGAAGTGGCAGTGGGCGGGACACATAGCGCGGAGAACCGATGGCCGTTGGGGCGGAAAGGTTCTTGAATGGCGACCGCGTGCCGGACGACGTTCCGTGGGCAGGCCCCCTACAAGGTGGACCGACGATCTGGTCAAGGTCGCGGGAAGCCGCTGGATGCGGGCAGCGCAGGACCGATCGTTGTGGAGATCCTTGGGGGAGGCCTATGCCCAGCAGTGGGCGTCGTTCGGCTGACATGATGATGATGATGATGATGAACCACAATCGCTACAGCAGAGCCTACGCACTGGCCTTCTGACCTAAACAAACTACCTGACGTGATAGACTTCTTTGTCGTTAAGGGTCTATCTAGACTTTTCCACCATATCCAAACCTGCCTAGATGCCGACACAAACCATGTTCCAGTAATACTTACAATTGGTACCACAGTTCTCAATGTTGTAAGAAATCCTAAACTATACAACAAACGCACAGATTGGAGTAACTTTCGTGAGCTGATTGAGGAGAATCTCGAGCTGAAAATAGCTCTTAAAACTGAGACCGACATTGACGATGCTGTCAGGACAATAACCAACACGATCCAAAAATGCTGTTGGATCTGCACGCCGGATTCTATCGAGCGCCCACAACAAAGTAAAGTATATTCTGAAACAATACGATTAAATATCTTGGAAAAAAGAAGACTCCGGCGTGTATGGCACACTAGCAGACTCCCATGCGACAAAAGGGCACTCAACAAAGCGTCAAGCGAGTTGAAAACGCTTATTTCGGAGGCAAATGACGTGGCACTAGAGACATATTTAGAAGGCCTTTCACCTTCGAAAGACACAAACTACTCACTATGGAGAGCATGTAAAAACTTTAATCGACCACAACAGCACAAGCCTCCAATCCGAAAACAAGACGGAAGCTGGGCTAAAACCGCACAAGACAAAGCTGACGCATTTGCGTATCATCTCTCCCAAGTTTTCAAATCAAACGATGCCGTAGCAAATACTGATGAATCTGAAATTAACAATATTCTTGACCAGAACCTTCAGCTCGATCTACCACTAAAACCAACAAGTCCTGAGGAAGTCTTTAGAATTATCAAATCAATGGATAACAATAAAGCTCCAGGGTTCGACCTCATCGATAAAAAAGTTCTAGAAGAGCTTCCACGTAAGGCAATTGTGTATCTCACCAATTTATTTAACGCCATTCTGCGTATAGGATACTATCCAGACCTGTGGAAAGTCTCACAAATAATAATGGTACACAAACCTGGCAAACCTAGCCACGAAGTTACTTCATACAGACCCATTAGTTTACTGCCAATCGTGTCCAAGCTATTTGAGAAAATATTGCTGTATAGACTCACCAGCGTCCTGAAAGAAAAGACCATCATTCCCGATCATCAATTTGGCTTTCGAAAAGAACATGCCACCACGGAACAAGTTCATAGAGTGTGTAGAGCAATTAGGAAATCTTTTGAAAAAAAGGAGTACTGTTCATCGGCTTTCCTGGATACACAGCAGGCTTTTGACAGAGTTTGGCACAAAGGGCTGCTATGCAAAATAAAATCCTTACTACCACACACCTATTTCGGAATCCTTAAATCATATTTAACTGATAGAATATTTCAAGTCAAGGAAAATAATTGCTCGTCCAATTTCCACAACATCACTGCAGGAGTCCCACAAGGGTCTGTACTTGGGCCAGTCTTGTACACTCTGTACACATCAGACCTACCACAAAGTCAAAATGTCACAGTAGCGACCTTTGCAGACGATACAGCTTTACTTGCTTCTAGCCCATGTCCAACCCAAGCTTCTGAGCTCTTACAAAGTGGACTAAATAAAATGGAGAAATGGCTGGCGAAATGGAGGATTGCAGCTAGCGTGTCCAAATCGGTGCACGTAACGTTTACTCTTCGCAAAGAGGACTGTGCCCCAGTTACTCTAAATGGTAGTCATCTTCCCCATCAAAACTCAGTAAAATACTTGGGAATGCACCTAGACCGCAGGCTCACCTGGAAGAAGCACGTCCAAACGAAAAGAGATGAGATCAACTTAAAATATAGGGGTCTCTACTGGCTACTTGGTAGAAACTCAAAATTAGCAATTGATAACAAGATTCTCATATATACAACAATGCTAAAACCAATCTGGACTTACGGAATTGAACTATGGGGTTCTGCCTGCGACTCCAATATCATGATAATTCAAAGGGCGCAGAATTACATCTTAAAACAAATATCTAACGCGCCATGGTTTATCAAAACAGAGGAGATCCATGACATCCTGAATCAATGGTCAAAGAAGTGATTAGCTGCTGTGGTGCTAACTATAAGTCACGACTACATAAACACCCAAATCAGCTTGCAGGACAGCTAACCATATCTGAGAGCATTCGTCGACTCAAGAAGAGGCGAGACATTTTTGACTAGACCATACTCAGTCACCTAGACAGTTGACTGCAAGCAATAATGGGCGCGCTCCGATGGAAGTGGCTCCCTACAAGCCATATTGACTACAAACCATCTGCTTATAGTCTATCCGACTGATTGCAAGATAAGGAAAAGAAAAAAAAAAAAAAAAATATCAATTGCGAACAGATTTATGACTTCAATCTTTTGGTTAAAATGTATGCTATCACTCGGATTAAAGTTAAGTTAGATATTTTAAGCGGAAGCGTAGGACGCTGTGTTATAAGTTTGCACGATGTACTAAACAGGTTAAAATCACATTCTTTAGAAGTGATTGTCAGTCAATGTACCTACAATACACAAGAAGCATACAGGGCCGTCACACCCAGCAATACAACAATGCCTTCAGAGGGCTGATGGGGCTGCGTCGACACTGTAGTGCGTCAGGGATGCTGGCTGCAGCGGAGGTAGATAGCTTTCAGCTATTCAAGAAAACGCATTGCGTCCCACGCGGCGGTGCCACGTGTGCGGGGCACCTCTTAACAGTCTGCTAAAGACAGTTGCGGAGCGGCTGGACGTGGATAGTGTTGTTTTGCAACATTGGACACGCGTCCATCTGGTGAACGACACCAAGCTGTCGTATAATAATAATATTTATTGTAATACTTACACTAACATAAGATAAGTCACGCTTACTAAAATTATGGGCACTCGTCTGAAAGGGTTTTTTTTATATTTTTTAACCCTCATATCTATCGCAGCTTTTGTGTAAAGCATTATAGCCCCTTTTCCTTATTAATCACATTTTCTAGCTTTCTTTTCCAGCAGTCATGCAAGCCGTTATTTTTGTCATAAACTCCAAGCTTAATTAAATAAAAATAAGTTGCAGCTGAACCGAACCTGTGACCAAACGCTAGGGCCATAAATCCAGCATTTGTGCGTCTAAGCGGAGGCTGCGGCGGTCCTAATAAGGCCGGCCGTAAATCGCGCGCCGACCAGTTGTTACTTTTTATATTTCATTCGCCACTTTTAACACATCCACCCCCAAAGAGCTTAGAATATCTACACAAGGAGTTTGTATAAATTGGACTTTTGTATTTTTTTATTTTTTCTTTTTCAAATCATGTCATTAGGTACATCATTTGAAAATGTTAGTGTTAGGTTTTACAAATAAATCAATAGGTATAAATTACCTGTTTACAGATAATTTTCGTATTTGTTTTGGAACCGAAAACGAATCTTATAGAATTTAAAAATCTAATCTGCTTCATTACTAGCTTCTCCCCGCGTTTTTTCCTGCGAGGTATACCTGTTTCGATGGGAATATCGGGATAAAAAATAACCTATGTCAATCGGGAATAATGTTCATGTATACTTGTGAAAGAATCGGTCCAGTAGTTTTATGTTAATCCATTAAAATATAATCAAACATAACATTAAAATGTTACATCCTACTAATAATAATATTATAAATGCGAATGTTGTTAAGTATGTGCATGAACATTTCTATGTATATTAAGTATGTATTTACAAACAAAAAGTATTTAAGTATAAGTATATTTATCCGTTATCAAGTTTTCCATGACACAGTTTCTCAATGAAATTAACATGGGCTTAGATAATTGGTGTGATTGTAAAAAGTTATTTAAGTATTTATTTTATTTATTTATTTATCAAGTTAAAGTTTATTAGTAACTCTAGTCTAGAAGCTAACCGTTAGACACTGCATAGAAATACCTTAACTATTTTATCAACTCGCGTTTTCCAGCGTCAGTGAGTCTCCTACATTTCCCTTTATCGATGACAAACAAAAGTAGCGGGCCAGTCGCCGTAATTCTATGCAGCGCGTCTTCATCGCGTTTGGGTCTTGACGTTTGGCTTCGTATTGCCGTAATGACATAACGACGCACACGTCACGCAAACCTATAATAGTCCTCCTACAATCCTGTCTGATCCGGTGACATCCGTGACAGAGGAACCTCTTGCAATACGAAATTAACTGTCAAAATAGACTGTCGTATGAAAACTGTTTTAGTTCCAAAGATTATCACCGGAACAGAAAACGTTGTCGCACTGTCAAAGCCGCGCGTTATCAAAAACGGTTTTGCACGTCAACTGCACTTCAACTGCACGTACACTTGACTAATACGTCATAGAAATACCGCGATCGGGGCCCAGCACAGTGGACTTGTGTTCGAAGGTTCGGTGTCGATGTCGACTGTAACCGACTCACGCGCATTCTCCGAAAGCAAGGAAAGCGACGGGAATGGGTAATGCCGCTGTTGGCATGCCCGGTGTTGCTAGCTGCTGTGTGTGACGTCAGGACAACATGGCGGCTGCTAGGATTGGTCGAAGATTGTTACAGAATCTAGGTGCAATTAAGACTTTACATAGGAAGTGGCAGGAAATGTAGAGTAGACAATAGTTATATTACATTTTATTAGGTGTATAGTAATCATAATACAAGCACATACAAGTATGTCATAATACAAACAAACAACCTTGTCTCTGGATTTTTTTAATATATTATGTTGTCATGTCTCTAATAATTAGGTAATTCCCATAATACCTATGCCC
Organism: Crambus lathoniellus; assembly: GCA_949710035.1. Taxonomy (NCBI): domain Eukaryota; kingdom Metazoa; phylum Arthropoda; class Insecta; order Lepidoptera; family Crambidae; genus Crambus; species Crambus lathoniellus. Next base: position 825,046 of record OX453299.1, on the reverse strand, counting down.
ATTTTTCAAAAATACAGAATTTTGAAAAATAAGTTCATTTTATTATTATATTCCTCTAGTAAGCAGGTTTTAGTTGACAGTTCTGATGATATTAATGTTTTTTTATAAAACTCGATAGATGGCCGTTACCAGAATTTGAGAAACAGTTCTGTGTGGTATGAGCTTTTTTCAAATTTTGCTAGCGCCATCTCTCGAGAGTTATCAAAAGCTTAGCCTGAAAACTGCACTTCAAGAAATAAACATTGAAATATATCTGTAATTAAATAGAACTAACTAATAACTTTACCGTTGAGCCTAGACTTACAGACTCAATAAAAACGCTAATTAGTTCTCGAAGTCAGTTCTGTGATATTACAAAGTCTACAAACTAAACCCTTTGGCGCGGACTGCGCCAATAATGAAATCTGGGGTGTGAAATAAAAAGAAAAAACTCTCTTAATTAAATTTTCTTTTGGGGAAATTTAATAAGCGGAGGGAGCGCTGCGGACAGATACCATCTACGGCGCGGATTTGATGAAAAATGCTTACTTTACTGTATTAATAGAATGCAATTAGACCGGCTATTTTTATAATGAATGAGCAAAGTATTCATTGGGTTAGGGAAATATGACTTGTTCTTCATCTAATACCTACGTATACAATTTACTTTGATTCAAAAAGCGTTTTATCCAATTCACAATTTATTTTGTCGACTTAAATTAATCATTGGAAACAAATCTTTAACTTTAATGTCTTACTAGCCTTCCGCCTGCGGCTTCACCCGCGTAGCCTACACGATGTTATCCCGCGGGATTGTGATATTTTTACGAAATAATAATGATATTATTATAGCCTATGGGCGTTTGTGCACTACACAGAATTTTACCGATCTGGAAAAAAACGGATGCTTGTATTTTAATAATTTAATCATTTATAATAGTAAGAATTTATTTATTTCGTGTAGTTTCAATGTTTCGAACCCTAAACTACACGAAATAAATAAATTCTATTATTTATAATAATTAATTATTAAAATACAAGCATCCGTTTTTTTCCGGATCGGTAAAATTCAGTGTAGTGCACAAACGCACTTCCTATGTCACTCTCCAGCTCCCATACCAAAAATTACGTCGATCCGTTGCAACGTTTTGACATGAAAGACGGACAAATACACAAACAAACACCTTTTACATTTATAATATTAGTATTACTTAGTATGGATGTTGACGGGCCCGATGATGGGGCAGCGTGATCATGTATAATAATACTGATTCGGTCGAGAGTTCGACCCACTCGGGACAAACATTTATGTGACATTAATATTATTATGTGTTTGTTCTGTCTGGATGTAGATATTCATATTTATAATAAAAAAACCGTTATTTTAAATTTTACTGTTTTGCATTCGTATTGCAATTTTAATTATTGAAAAATTGAAAATGAAATATTTTAGAAAAATGTACGCTGGCTATTACAGCTCGTCAGAAGTATTGGATAAATTCGACTCTTCTCGTAACGACTCCGTGCTCAGAGATTAGAGCAGTCGCCCGGATAGCGAAAGATCGTGGGTTCGAGTCCCATCGGAGCTGGCTCCCTCCCTCGGGCTTCAATTTTTCAAAAACAACCGTTGCTTTTGCTACTTGTGCTATTTATGCTACTTGTCTCACAGATCAATAAACGTGACGTTGTCCGATATATTTATTTTATACAATTGAGTAACTTCAGATGATCTAGAATCTCTGAGGTTCTAGAAATTCAAGAAAATTTGCTTCTCCCATCGAGATAAACTGAATGGTAACCAACTATGATTCGAACCAACACACAGGAATAAGGTATACAACCGTAGCGACAGCAATAATAACAGAGCGGGCAGATGCGCGGATAGCGGCGGCGGCGGCGGCGGCGTAGTGCGCGGGGGCAATATTTAAATAAACACTTAGCAACAATACAGCGATAGGCTCCAACGTCGACGCTAGATACCGCCCGTACTGCCGCACACACAACGCTGACGAAAAATTAAAATAAAAAAAATATAGCCTCCTGACGCCCAATCATAAAAAGTTTTGTTGTCTAAAATCGCCCACCGTCCCATATACATGACATTTGTCTTATAAGTGAAAGTGATATCATTTGTCATTTATATTGGACAATGGGCATTAATTTTAAATCTAGTAACTGCTAAGGGATTGCTTGTTTACCGGTGATACCAACAATCCTTTAATCGCATACGAAAAAAAGGCATTTCCGCTACTTCCGTTTTTTGAGTGGTAGGCGTTGGGCTTTAGTATATAAAGTGGATTTGTCAAACCTTTTGTACATTGGGCGTCAGAAGGTTATTATAAAAAAAAGCTTGGATCAATTGAAGGGAATTGAATCACCACAATAATAAAACGTATTGCTCTTACGTTATGTGCTGATTGTCAAAACTACTCAAATCTGTGAAACATAAAAAAGTAAACGAAAGGCTTTGCTTTTGATCGTTAATTAGTTTGTTAAGGAGCAATAAAAATATTCTTTAAAGGTCAGCCTTTAATGGAACATCGTATCACCACAATCTGCACAAAACCACAGTCATTCCAGTTAATCTAATAACGCTGACGTAAAAGTATTTCTTTTTTACGGCACCCTGTTTTTATTTTTATAATTAGCTGTTAATGCCGGCATCGGCGAGCGCGCGGTGCTTCGAGCGCTCCGACAATTCTCTATATTAATTACAAATACCTATTTAATTAGAGCTCAAATGACCATCGTCAGTTACTCCGTTACGCCACGGTTCTGTATTTCGCTAGAACAGACGTTTATTTGGATTCCACAAAAAGAATTCGCGTTATTCTAACGATTTAGACGCTGACTGTACTCCGTGAACCTTACCACGTATCATACTCTCATGAATAATGTATGGCGCTCCAAATAATATACGATTACAGTGGAAGAAAATGCACTTTCTTTGTCTCGGTGTGTTTTTGTGGTGAATGCGGGGAGCTCGTGCGGGCAATTAGACCTGCACAGGTCGGAGTGTAGCCCAACTGGATTGATGATGTTGAGGATGAATAGAAACCAATTGAACGCAACTGAAAGGGACAAAATAATATATTTAATATACATAATACCTTTCTGAGGTCGGTGCCATTTTCATCATGCATTCTCGGTTGCACCGACCTAAAAAGGGAGGTATTTTAAAGATGCTAATTTGTCCTTTTCAGTTTACAGGTATTTTTGAAGTTGGTTTAAATCATAAAGTTAATATACCGATAGGTATATTAACTTTACGGTTTAAATTTTAAATAACTTTTTTAGAATACGTAGTACGACTGACATGATGATGATAAGCAATAAGTAGTTTTCAACATGGTCAATGTAAGTTATTTAAATTTTTACTTTATTGCATTCACAATGCAATTTTTATTATTTTTATAAAATGAAGTATTTAGAAAAAATCGACCCGTCTCACAACCAGCTCCGATGGGACTCGAACCCACGACCTTTCGCTATCCGAGAGCAGTCGAGAGCAGTCGCCCGGATAGCGAAAGGTCGTGGGTTCGAGTCCCATCGCAGCTGATTGTGAGATGGGTAGATTTTTCTAAATACCTCATTTTCAATGGTCATGCTTGTATTTTAATAATTAAACATTTATAATAGTAATAATTTATTTGTTTCGTGTAGTTTAGGGTTTGAAACTACACGAAATAAATAAATTCTGAAGCTATATAGAATATATATATATCTAAATAGAAAATACAAGCATCCGTTTTTTTCCGGATCGGTAAAATTCAGTGTAGTGCACAAACGCCCTTAAAGTTCACCTACTTCAGAAACGCTAATTCCACAAAACCTCTTGTCTGTAATCTGTGAGGTCGATAAAAACGTAATTAAGAATGATCGCGCCCTTAGCACTGAGCGGTGAGAATCCGCTGTGCTAGATACGGCCGATTATCTAATGTATTATCTGCTAATCGCACAAATTATCGAGCGCGGTGCGCGGGCGCACGATGCCAACTCGCAGCCACAGTCAACGGTTTGAACAGTAGAGTTTTGAAATTCTCAAAGGGTAAACGATAAACATAGTATATTTTTGGGGTTTGGAAGATTTTCGGAAATTTTTGTTTCATTACGTGATCTTAGTAAGAAATAAATATTCATTAAAATTCACTGAGTCATCTTTAACGACGCTTTTCCATAGGTATTTTTTTGTAAATACCTAACACTATATAAGTAAGCAAGCACTTGAGTAATTTACACCTCCGTGGCCCAGTGGTGTACGTACCGGTTTTCAAGGTGTCGCTATCATTAGAGGTCCCGGGTTCGATCCCCGTTCGGGTAAATATTGAAATTGAACTTTTCAATATTTACTCGGGTCTGGGTATATGTGGTTATACCCGTTGTTGTTTCCAATTTCTATAATACTAGTGCTCATGCTATTATACTTTGGTATTGGAACAATTTATGTGATGGTGTCCAATATTAATCTATTTATTTATTTACACTTTAAATAAATAAGTTCATTTTCAATGTTATGTATAACGCATTATAATTACGTTCTGACAATAACCTCATAATTGTTTGTGTTAACCTAATTGATATATGAACCTACTGCGTTCTCCCCAACTGTGGCACAAGTAGTCATTCGGAATTTTCGCGTGCCGGCCGCCCAAGTACGCGCGAGACACGAGCGGTTCTGGGAAGTTTCTCCGCGCCCACAGGGCAGGCAGCAGGCAACAGGCACGCACCGTGCCTTACTTAACTATTCACATTGTTTTATACCTATTTACATACAACTGATAAAAGTATTGGCAGATTGTCAAACTTTACTGTGAAAAATGAAAAATGAAGTATTTTAGAAAAAATCGATCCGTCTCACAACTAGCTCCGATGGTACTTGGGATTAGTTGTGAGACAGTAGATTGTTTTCTAAAATACTTCATTTTCCATTTTCAATAATAAAAATTGCATTGTGAATGCAAAAAAGTAAAAATTTAAATAACATACTGTACTGTGGTCATTTCCTTTCAATGGATTGGATCCTGCAGTTTAATTTTATTCATGGAAATAATTAAAAAAAAATATGTTACACTTAGTTCATACTACGGTTTCCTTACTTCAGAAACTTGAATTTAAATAGAAATTACGTGTTCGAGGTCAAAATGTTAAGCTCGTTGTGTTCGACTGTACAAAGTAAAACGCACATCAAAAACTATTTTCGCTCGAAAAGACATAGACCTCTTAGCACGCCGTTGAAATTTAAAAGAAGCTCTCCTCATTGGCAGTCCCCAACTAGCATGTTGCTGAAACTGGACGTGAAGGAAATGGCGATATGCACGTGGTCGCTTTCTGTCAACAAATCACTCGGTCAGTGATTGTGGTGACGGCTCATTGGTATGCGCGTGACGCCGCCGCTCCAGCGACGCGACATTGGTGGACAAAGCGTCACGCGCGTTGTCGCCGCGGCGGCGGCGCTGGTAGCCGGCGACCGAGGCTCCGGCCATAATGGAACAATATGAGCCATTCGGCGCCGGACCAAACACAATGACGGCTGAGACACTTAGTCGTGAAGAAAAGCTGTGTAGTTTGGGGCTACAAATGATCAGTACTTTCACCACCTGTAGGCAAAACATGAGGACAAATTAAATTTTAAAGTCATGCAGCTAAAATGTAGTTCATCAAGAATAGGAAACTACTACAGATGGTTGATTCTGGCAAGGTTACATTAATTAATTAGCTCGTCATTGGTATAGGAGCAACTGTTATCAAAATTAAAATAATATGCTTCTTTACTGTTCCAAGGTTAAGCAAATTGTTGGTTTTGTGAGTAAATGTAATGTCAGCTATTATTATGGTAATGAGAAATACCAATATAACACTAGTTGCCAGTTAAGTAAATTGATCGAAATGTTTGGCCATCATTGGTGACAAAACCTTGTGTTCACTTGGTAACAATAACAATATGCTACGGTGCGCGACATTTTCAGCATTCGATACTGGGCCCCGATCGCGGTAATTCTATGACGCATTAGTCAAGTGTACCTACGTGCAGTTGAAGTGCAGTTGACGTGCAAAACCGTTTTTGATAACGCGCGGCTTTGACAGTGCTACAACGTTTTATGTTCCGCTGATAATCTTTGGAACTAAAACAGTTTTCATATGACAGCGTATTTTGACAGCTAATTTCGTATTGCAAGTGGTTCCTCTGTCACGGATGTCACCGGATCAGACAGGATTGTAGGACTATAGGTTTGCGTGACGTGGGCGTCGTTATGTCATTACGGCAATACGAAGTCAAACGTCAAGACCCAAACGCGATGAAGACGCGCTTCATAGAATTACGGCGATTGTTGATCGTCACAAATGAAAGGCAATATCTTTAATTAAGGTTATATTTTCAAGTCAACCAAGCCTGTAAGTCGGTACTCTTTAATTCAAATACCAACTTACTTCTTTCAATGACTTCAATGTTCTTTTTAGCTTGGCATTCACTTGTTTTATATGAATTTGACATGAAGAACCAACAAGGGGTACCCATGAAAAACTATCGTTAGGGTTAGGTATCGAATAGTCAACTATACCGTCCTTCAAAAGCTGTCAAAGTGCTTCTGGTTCCATACTGGTACAATACGATCACGAACGGTTACCATAACAACAGTTTTTTTTTTCAAGCGCTACTCTGTTCGAAGGCAAAGTGAATGTGAAGTGATGGCGTAGTATCCTTACAGAATCGCACCCCGGAGGTCGCGAATAAAAAGCAACACTGTGAAACGTTAAAACAAGTGTACATTCACAAGAAACACTAACAGCCTAGAAGAATAACTGATTTTGAGTTTGAGTTTAAAAACTTCACATGGAAGTTCATGGTCATAAGTAACAAAACGTTTTTTTAAATAATAATGGCGTTCAAGGAGCTTAGGCGACGGTGGTCCAATCCATCAGCACATGTGACCCGGGTTGCCCTTGGAGCAGTATTAATATTCCGTGGTGTGGCGCGAGGAAGTTAAATAGCCGTGTATTTGTATTCATTAACCCACCGCCGCTGGGTGGTTTACGTGCGCGCCGAATGCTGGCTGCGGTGCGCATGCACAAGTCCATACGCACACGACATACGACTAGGATAATCGAAGACTGCCGAGGTTTTTTCAAGCCTTTCATTGGTAGGTACTTACTCAGAATTTAAAAAAAACTCGAGGAACGGTGTTAAAATTACAGATACCTACAGCTTCAATTTTGTCACTACTAACGATTTGGTAAATAAAAGAGCTCCATGGCCTCTTTCAATCAAGAAGACAATTAACTAGTAAATAATTTTTACTTTTATGCATTCACAATGCAATTTTAATTAGGTATTGAAAATATTGAAAATAAAGTATTAGAGAAACATCGACCCGTCTCACAACTAGATCGCCCTTCGGAGCTACTTGTGAGACGGGTCGAATTTTTTCTAATACCTGCCTACTTCATTTTCAATATTTTCAAAACTATTAGTATTTTCCAAATCTTCTAAATCACTATAACAAATCTCCATCTGACGCTATTTACCAGAAATAAAATTGTTACCAAGAGCACGGTTTACAGTCTTGTCCGTCTCGTCCACGTCCCAGCAGTGGACACGCGTCCCGCGCATTGTCCGCCGTGGCATTAGTCCGCATTAGACACGGCGGCTGCCGATCCATGCGAGTGTCCTCCACAATACCGACCCCATCACGTGACTGACGAGCATACAGGTTGCCTGAATGCTGAGGTGATAAGAATATTGGAGAAGAGGAAGAAATAATTATGAACAATGTCAATGATTGGCAGTGTTTGATTAAACGTGGGAAGGTGAAAGGAAATTGTGGCTTATCTAATGAACTGCCTCAAGAAGGTATTATCTAAATTTGTTCAATTCACACTATCTGCATTACTACTTGAGCTGGTTGTTTACCTTATAATGGTATCAGTTCTTATCCTCATTTATTCAATTCACATTATCTGCATTACTTCTTCAGCTAGCTGCCTACCTTATAATTACACTTGGTATCATTTCTTGTCTTCATAGTCTTTGCTCTATTACAATCATAAATAGTATCCAATCTCTCACTTTTTAACCGACATCATCAATTACTTTTTAAGCCGTAAGCCGTGTATGTATGTTTGTATATCTGTATGTTGGTCAACGAATTACTTACTCGAAAACTTAAAGCCATTTAGAGATGATTCTTTTTGACTTAAATCAAATGTATTCCAACTTAGGCAACAGTTTAAGTTTCATTTAAATCAGATTAGCAGTTTTTGAGATTTTATGGTACAATCTACACAAATAAAAAAAACCGACTTCAAAAAGTTGTCGGTTTTATACAATCAATTAAACTCCGGAACACTTCATCACCAAACACCACAACAAAACCAGAACACGCTTACAACATACTAAACACCCATAAGTCCACTAGCCATAATTAAAGACGGCTCATCAAACACTGCCATCTGGCGATTCAAATTTTATTCAAATGCGATCATAAAACCGCACCTCGTAAATCAGGTGACAAGAGCGGTTGCGATAAATTTAGCTGTCGGCAAACAATGCTGGTGACTGCAGGTGTCTGCAACGGGACATCTCGGCAAAACCTGTGGGAGTCTTCCCATGGAGGTCGCGTGTTATCAGCAGATTTGTATTCCTAAATGAAAAGTTAACAGTCGGTATGGATTAAAACTGTATGTTACGAGACAAGATCTAAGTTACTGATTCAGAACCGTTCGACAACGGAATCGAATTCGAACTCTGTGTTTTGTCTTTCTTTACATAATCTAAAATGAGAGACATTGCATGCATTCCGCTCTCGGGAACGCTTAAATTTTGGACACCATCACATACATTGTTCCAATACCAAGGTAGTAGCTTAAGCACTAGTATTATGGAAATTGAAAACAACGACGGGAATTACCACATACACCCAGACCCCAGGAAATATTGAAAAGTTCGTTTTCAACATTTTCCCGAACGGGGATCAAACCCAGGGCCTCTAGAGATAGCGGCACCTTGAAACCGGTGCGTACACCACTCGGCCATGGAGGTCGTCAACGTTTCCGATTAAGTGAATAAGAGGCCAGCTGTAGTTTTCTTTCAGCTACTACCAGTAAAACTTGAGTTATGGTCTAAATTAATTTCGTCATCGTTTTTTCCAACAAGATGTTGAAACAACAAATAAAATTGTGTTTGAGTGTTAAATAGATGATTGATTTGAACGTAAGATCAATGATAGCGATAAACCAGTACAGAGTTAAAAGAACAAAGCAGCAAACAGTTTACAACTTTTTTTTTTATAATATGTTTATATAACGATTTATTTTAAGATAATAATATAGGTAACTAACAGTCTAACTTATTGCAGGCCTGCGCATGCGTTTTGTAGCTTCCTTATGACCTAACATAATACTACCGTATATGACGTTTCCATCTTGATATAAAGGTTCGTACTCTAATGCTATTATTATTAAAAGAAACACCCAAATTGTTAACGATCCATTAGACCTTGAGATCTAGATAAGTTTTAAGATTTCGCTGAGAAAGTGTGGTAAAATAATGTATACTATAATCAACTGTCAAACGCCCGAATTCTCGAACGCAAATCATCTTTGGGAGCGTCTCAAACATCATGGCATCTCTTTCATACGTTTGACATTTAAAGTGACAGGGCGATGTGTGAGACGCTCCCAAAGATAAGTAGCGTACGAGTATTCGGGCAAAAGTCATTTAGATATATTTTGTCTATTGGGCATAGTCATCACAGATATCTCCGAGGACTTAACATCATCTTTTCTTGCTATGATCGTATTTTAATTAAATTAGTAATTATCACATTATTAGTTTGTTGTATATTTGAAACTATTGGTTGTTGAGCAGCCAGGTGTCTACCCGTCTAAGACAGTTGAAACAACCAATCAAACGAAGTTGAACGTGTTTAGTTTTCCTTTAAGTTCATTAGGGGTTATCCCAAAGCCGAGGTACTCTTTTCAAGAAATGATGTCAATAAAAAATCCAATGTAATACACGCCGAGCTAAATAGGTACACTCAATCAACGAGATTCTGAGCATTAATTCCCCCACGCAGTCGATACGTATCGAATCGGAATGACGTCTCATTCGTTCGATTTATTACTTCAAGCAAAATATTGTTATAAACGAGCCACAGCCTAACCACAAGCAATACAAATATAATCGAAACTTGGCAGTTCTCAAATTTGTTGGTGCGAAGTTCTTTAGGCTGCGTCGTGCGTAGTTGCACAAATGTGAACGGGCGGTGACGCGCCGTTTTGCATGGCTTTCGATTCCAGCGATAAATCACGGCCGACAGGCGGACAAAGCCGGGTAACGCGCCGTGTCTTTGTGGATTTTGAACGATCCCGCTTTAATCATTTTTCATCGGCCGCGGCGCCGACGTCATTTTACGCCGATCACGAGCTAAGCTTCATTCTTAACGGTGTTGTTATTGCGGATACAATTTTGTTTGGGATTTTGACGTTTGGAATGAAATATTAAGATGTAAATTATTGATGATATTCGTATCTCAATCGGATAATAAGTACCTTAAATCATCAGGAATATTGTGGTTACGTTACTCCCTCAATGCTTCGTGATAGTTACTTCTTTTTATCCAATTTACTATCGTTCAATAGTCCCTGTTTTTGTGCAGTTATCGGAAAAGATTGACACGAACTACGCGTGTTTAATGGCTTGCCTGCTAAAAACGTTTTGTCAATTACATTCGTTCATTCAATAATTATACTCACTACCTACTAGTCGACACTATGAAGCCTTGAAATACCATGGAGTATGAAGGGAGAGCAAAAACTGCGTGGGAACCGTCGGTATAGGCCACTGCCTACTGTTGGTGTCGTGATAACGTATTGAAATAACTGATTTCGCTACAGACATCCAACATCGCAACACTAAATGAATAGAAATTATATCTACCATTTAAATTCAGTCATTTGTTTATATACAGAGTCTTGGTGTTCTCGTGCTCATACACTTATGGCCGAATTTCATTTGTTTAGTGTTTAGAAAATTAGATAAATACAGCGTGTTTGTAAAAGCACTTTAGAACTTAGAAAAGCGCCAGGCAATGTGCTTCATCATCATCATCAGCCATTTAATGTCCCCACTGCTGGGGCACTGGCCTTCCTTATGGATGAATAAGGAGAATGAGCCATGACCCACCACGCGGGCTCAGTGCGGATTGGTGGGTATTAACGACTGCAAGTGCAGCCGGGACCAACGGCTTAACGTGCCTGCCGAAGCACGGAGGAGCTCGAGATGAAAAGTTTTTGGTCACCCATCCCATGACCGACCATTTCGAACGTTGCTTAACCTCAACGATCGCAGGCTGAGCGCGCTACCCACTGCGCCACGGGCTCCTCTATGTGTGCTTCATATGACAAAAGAAAAATTCTGAGTTAAGGTTTTAATCGTTCTAGTTGTACATTTTGAACATTCGTTAAAGTTATACGAATACTTACTCCACATCTGTTATATCCCGTCATTCCTAATTAGATTACATACAAATGCCTCGGACTGGCGTATTCGTACCATGCATAAGAAGGTACTTAAATTGTATACTGTTTTTTTAGAGGTGAACAAATGAACAAGACAACACAATCCCGATGAGTAATGATGCTGCAACGGGGTTAAGAGACATGAGGGCGAGTGTTTTTAAAAACTCACCAATTCACTGTCTTGTGTAGCTGATATAATATTTTTACTTATAATTTCCTACTGTAAATGAATTTTTGGACTATTAGGAATAGGATGATCACTTAACATTGCCCCTTGACTAATGTCAACTTATCGCTTGACTTAATAGTCACTTGTAACGTAGATATAAGTGAAGTGACCGATAGGTTTTGTTTGATGCAGAAATGATCTAATGAAACTAATCAATGCAAAAAGCTAGATTTAAAAATAAAACCCTCTTTTGTTATAAGAGTTTTAACTAGATCTAATAGCAGATTACTCATGCCCTAATACTCGTACGCTACTTATCTTTGGGAGCGTCTCACACATCGCCCTGTCACTTTATATGTCAAACGTATGAAAGAGATGCCATGATGTTTGAGACGCTCCCAAAGATGATTTGCGTTCGAGAATTCGGGCGTCAATCAAACACACACCCTTAATTTAATACCTAATAACGTGTACATAACAATTTATCAACTTATCCATCAATATTTTGTAATGCAAATTGTAGAATTAATTAACACTATTTCTGTTGAAAAGTTGAAAATTAAGTATTTAGAAAACCCGTCTCACAACCAGCTTTGATGGGACTCGAACCCACGTTCTTTCGTTATCCGGGCAACTGCTCTAACCACCGAGCTACGGAGTCTACGAGAAGCGTCGAATTTATCCAATACTTCTTACGCGCTGTATAGCCAGAGTTAATTTCATCAATGTGAAGATATTACTACCCTCACACACTCAAGAAGTAAATAGGGGAATTGATCAATGGTAAAAATTGCATTGTGAATGCAAAAATGTAAAAACTTAAATAAATCATTTTTGTTCCTAAAAATTCTTCTTGCCAAAACAAAGTGAGAGAAAATACAAAAATCCGGTATTACTAAAAACTTTATCGTGATATAAGTTTCAAATGACGCTTGAAGTTAACAATAGCCGAACCTCAACAATAGCGTTGCATTATTATTAGCGCGCGGTCGAACGGACCCCCGCGGCCGCCGCACCGGTTGCACCCCATCGCGGACACAACAACGCTTGTTGCACTTTCGACTAATTATTGGGCCGCATTTAATTGTGCCATTTTTAGTGCAATATTTACCTTAAAATATCATGTCAAATACCTATTTGTTTTATTTCGTGTAGCTAGTCAACCAAGACAGTGGTGTCCGTCCAAATAAAGATACGTTGATTGAAGATTGTGTAGCTTGCATTAGGTCTCTTCTGGAAATGTCGGACGATGATACCAAAATAAATTCGTTAGTCTGTTCAACATTTTGATCCAATTAAACTTTATTTTAACACAAGTGTAGTTGTTAGAAACACGAAAAAGTTTTATTGTGATTCCCTTTTCGAATCTTCAAAACTTTAACGATATACAATATTATAAGTATTATAAGAAACAAATATATAGATATCAAAACATAATCTAAATTAATTAGTAATTTACAAATGAAATTAATTACATTTTGGCATCTTATTTCGAAGAGTAATGTCTAATAAATTCAGCGTTAATAAACATAATTGATTCATCATTATTTAATTTATTTTTACCATATTCACGACCTGACAGCACTTAGACGAAAAGAAAGCTGCATCGGTAAAGAAATTTCAATAAATACATTTTCTAATATGCATATTTGAAACCTATGAATTTTATATTTATATATTGATTAATAAGTTGCATAACTATTAAATACATAACCATTTTGTAATAAATAATATTATTTAAAGTGTTTAATTAATTTTTAGATTAACATGAATTTAATTTTAATATTTCACTTCACAATTTACTACATCGCATATAAAGAATATTGTCTCTTTTCAATTCCAACAAGTTGTCTGACCAAAAAGTTTTTATACTTAGATATAAATCATAAACTGATGATGCAAATAAGATACTTAGAATAAAAATCAGAAGCATTGTAAACATGTTTGTTAGCGTGAGATGGAATAGCATGGTATAGTTACCGCTCATAGATGGTCAGTTCGCCATGGGAACCATTCACGGGCCACAGATGTACGGAGATGTCGCTAACCTGTTTAGGGTGCTCCTGCGCACCCCTGCAACAAACGCTGTTGTTGGACCAATGTACCGACAATGATAAAAAAAATATTTTGAAAAAAAAAACATTGTCAAAATATGACAAATAAGCCGTTAGTATTGACGTTGTTGAAAGTCAGCAACACTAACTAAAAAGTTTATACATAGTAAGATTTTCAACATTTAATGTTACAAGGATTCAAAATGGAGATTGGTTAACTCCTAAAAGCTTTTTATTATTGCACAATTTAAAAGACATAAATAAAAAATAAACCAGTTCTACCAGATCATCATTAAACATCAATATTTGTAAAGAAGAATTAGGTAAACATCCAGATTAATTTTAAACACAAGAAATTAAGGTAGGTAATGAAGATTTTCCTAATTAAGAGCTTACATCGGAAACTCAAAATTTACACTTTTGAATGAAACTTTTGAACCATAGATAACTAAACTATATTCACAGTTTCATTATAACTAAACATTCGACGAGCGGACTACGCAATAAAACGGCAATACTATTAATCCTACTAATATTATAAATGTGAAAGTTTAGATGTTTGGATGTTTGTGTGTTTGTAACTCAATCACGCCAAAACGGCTGAACGGATTTGGCTGAAATTTGAGACACAGATATTTTGTAGCCTGGAGAAGATGATAGGCTTTTTATCCCGGAAAAATATCACGTTCCCGAGGGATAACGTCGTGTAGTCCACGCGGGCAAAGCCACAGGCGGAAAGCAAGTTAATAATAAGAATTAGTCTCATGGCACACAAGGTTTATTATGTAGGAACCAAATTATATCAAAACATTTTTATAAACATGCCCTGCACAGTTACTAATTATGTCAACATTATGAGAACCCCAATTGCCATTTTTTACATTTAATGCAACGATATTTGGAAATATAGGACCGGAGGTTACGCGTAGGTGTTTGAACCCTACTTTTGCGGGAAGGTGCTTCGTCGTGCGGACGAATGTTTAGTTATCTAGGGTTAAGTGGTGATGAAGATATCAAACGGCAAGAAGCCAATCACAGCCGGCCGCTGCCTCAGCCTCCGAAAACACCCATTCGCCATTAGAATGCAAATACTCGCGACCACGCCACTACCAAATCGATAAAGATAAAAACAATATGGCACGATGATAAATAAAGTATGCCGTTATGAACGTATGCAAAAATCGACCTTGGACCGCTCGCCATCGCATCGCCACATTAGTGCGCGTAATTAATTTAAATATATTCGCGACGGGCCCGCTTTCGGGCGGACTATTCAAATTATTCTTACAAAACCATACAAGCGGAAATGAAACTAAGCTCGTTAAAAGGAGATACAAGAAACGCGCACGCGCCGACTCCTGCGCTTAATTGGGCGATCCTTCGCCAAGACTTTTTTGACCGTCGACCATACCGGTACCGGTACGATGTCCGGTCGAATGTTTAAATCGAGCACGGTAATAGTATTATTGTTCACGTCATTACCATAGAAATGAAGATAGTAATCATTGTCATGATCGCTCTATTAAGTGCACGAGAACATGCCGACGCTACTGAGGATACATTGTTTTTCGCTTCCGCCGTAATGGCTTGAAAATATTTTAAGGCGATACTCGAAAAAATTATGCTGGAGCGAGATAGCAATAAGAAAACGACGCGCGCGGGAGTGAGGCCGATTTTGCAGATTAGGCAAAAACAAAATCACTTCGTATTAAAAAACTATAGCGGATATTTTAAAATGCTTCTACACGATCCTAAATATTATTAGTGTCCACTAATTAAACTAATTTCCAATAGTATAATGTAACCCCATTTAAGAATAATCTTGAACTTAAGTATTTTTAGGGGTCTTTTCGAAAAGAAAAAGTGTCGAGGCAAAATCATAAAATCATGTTTCTGAAACTATACGAATCTAGGATAGGAGTATGAAGAAATATATATCTTATTACCAGATTTGTAACAACTCTAACCGTCCTATAGTTTATATCAAAAAGTCCATACTTTTTCTGAGTAGCGCCTTAACACGATCGAGCCTGAAGTAGAGTAATGTGTTTTACGCGAAAAATGGAAACACTTGTGGAGCATATTTTTTTGTCGGCGGCGAGTGATCGGCGCGCGCGCAGCCGCATTCACATGCTAATCCCGCGTTATGACACCGCCGCACTAAATACTCGACTCGACTGCACTTAACACATGCAAATCGTTTATTGATAAACAAATAATGGTATTATAATTTTATTATGTATTGTCGGCGGTGTCGGTGACCGCAGTTTTTATAGGTGGCGCTACTAAGCCACTCGAGATTTGAATTTATAATTTTTATGTTTATTGTTTCGCTCGCGTTTTGTTTGCACTCTCGTTAGCATTATTTGTTTATGCCACTTGCCATTGCGTAATTGCTGTTTTATTATGTTGTAATTTGCTGTATAATTATGTAGTACAGACACATGAATAAATGTACAGATGTCTTTTGTGAAGCTGTGTTTACAAGTGCAAGGGCGTTGAGTTGTGAAAGTTCAAATGCCTCTGTGGTCTAGTGGTTCACACCACCGATTTCAGACCCAGAGGTCCCGGGTTCGATTACCAGTGGGGTACATATTGTATTCGGTTTTGTTGGTGGTAGGACTTGTTCTTAGTCCGCCTGGCTAGCTACACCATCTTCTCTAAGTCCGACATCTTCAGCCTTATCTATCACAGCGGTAATAACGCTGAAGATGTCAGACTTAGATAGCACTGAGCCTTACCAGATGTAAAGTGTTACATCTAGTGTAATGAAGGCTAAGTGCTACCGAGTAGTAAATTAAAACGTGTCCTGACGCGAGCTTAAAATTTATTACCAATTTGAGGTAAAAAAATTAAAACTCGCGTCAGGACACGTGGACCGTCAGATCGAAAATTCGTAAGACAGACACGTGACCTGATCGAAAAACTGTTACAATGTCATTAGAATACGAAGGCAAATTTCGCCACCGTTTCCAAAGTTGTAATAGCTCAGTTAGAAAATGGGCGGCATTGAAGCCAGAAGACCTCGGTTCAAATCCAGTCCTTATTTTTTTATTTTTTTGTGAAAAAGTCTACGGAGCCCTTTTCACTTCTGCCGGCACTCCCGGTGCAACCCGGTGTTTTTTTTTTTCAATATTACTGATCTCCATTAATTTAAATACAATATTCCCTTAAATACATGTCACTCAATTATTCGCTTCATTCCTAACTTAACCATTTTAAAATGCTATATCTAAACGGTCTTCAGTAAAGTGGTAACAAAAACTGTGTGTGACGAATAAATTAAATTCCGCAGCCACGTCGCGGCGTGACGGCCGCTGTCACAGTGACACTGACAGCTGACTGACATTTGCACAACTGCAGCGAGCATTGATTTGCATTCAACTACTCCCCACGTCGGAGAACTTTATTAGAGATCCTAATTTAGCCAAAGATTTGATACTAAAAATGTAGAGACAATTTTACCGTAACCAAAAATATAACAAAAGAAGGCAACAGAATTCTTGATTATGTTTCCCGTGTTAAAAACATCAACGCGCTCTCTCAGACTTAAAATTATGATCCTCATAGATTCTGTTTTAAAAAGCTTTTAGTTCTACTAACAGATTGAACCAAATTGAAGGAATACGATGATTGTGGTAAGTCACAGGTAATTCTGAGTGTACGTACCATAAAAATATAACATGTCAAACTGCTGTTTGATATTACTCTATCATACAATTTCCTGTATAGTAACAAAACTCTTTTGTTTATTTATGTAGAGTCGCTAACCCTACATATGATGTTATGACGTTGATGTATGATGACGTAATCACGTAGCTAAATGTTCGCGGGATTGTTAGGAAAAATGTATAACACGTTGTCACCGATAATAGTTTTATTGGCGCTAAATATAAATTGCATGAATTTACAAATTTGCTACGTTAGCGGGAATCACAAAGGTTATTATGTGTAATTGATACTTATTATAGAAGCTCGCTCCTACAATTTAAGCTATGGTTTTTAAATTAATCCAATGAGAATTTATAAAACTATTTTTATAAATTCTCATAAAATACCTTGAGGTTTCCCCTTTCCAACAAAACAAGAATCATCTAAATCGGTGTATAAACAAAGGAGTTATGCATAAAGATACGTAATAAATTCACATAAAGTAGTAACGAAAACGACAGTATTTTCAAGATTTCCTGAAAACTACTGAACCGATTTCAAAATTTCAAAAAATGGGACCAACTTGGGAAAAAACCTGATGTTATAACGTTTGAATCATTTCAATCAGTTCAGCCGTCTTCGAGTAATCGGTGTAAATACATATAAAAAAAAACGCGACGAATAGATAATCCTCCTCCTTTTCAATTTTTGAAGTCGGTTAAAAAGAAACATTCCACATACAAATCCGTAACATTCAATTGTTTAATCTAATGATGCCGCTGCAGTGGTAATTGGATGAACTGCAACTCCCCGCGCACTCTTAAACTGTCGACTCAATTGTTGACTAGCCGAGTGGACAGCTTATGAATCACATTAATGATGTAATCACATCACTTAGAGATGTACGTGAAGTGAGGAAGGCAGAGATTCCAAGTGCTTTGTTGACACTTGAACATGACAACGATTCTAAATTTGTGAGGCTTTTTGAATTTTTTCGACAAGCTCTGACTGTCCTTTGATAGCAAATGTTTTTTATATATATTTCCTACCAATAAAAACAAAGTAAATGGCAGTACACAATTAGCAGATAGCATCATATACCTCTGATTCTAAGATAAGCTAAGATTGAGCACGAGTAGAAATAACGACGTTTATTTTAATTTTTACTTTTTTTGCATTCACAATGCAATTTTCAATGCAAATTTCAAAACTAGCCCCGATGGGACTCGAACCCACGACCTTTCACTGTCACCATTCAGAGCATACGCCCGGACAGTTTTCAATTTTAACTTCAATATTTTCAATATTAACGATGATGTCAGAATCAACAAAAGAATATAAAGATGTAGGTCATGTTTTGATGACTCTTGACTACTAGGACCGTAAGGTTTCAGAATGCCCGAATACTCGTACGCTACTTATCTTTGGGAGCGTCTCACATATCGCCCTGTCACTTTAAATGTCAAACGTATGAAAGAGATGCCATGATGTTTGAGACGCTCCCAAAGATGATTTGCGTACGAGAATTCGGGCGTTACTTTACTCACGCCATTAATCAAATATCTATTTTTATGAAAGTATCAGTGGCCTGCAATCGTTGAGGTTAAGCAACTTTCGCAATGGTTGATCCCGGGATGGGTGGCCAAAAACGGTTTCATCTCGAGCTCCGCCATGCTTCGGAAGGCACGTTAAGCCGTTGATCCCGGCTGCGTTTGCAGTCGTTAATACCCACCAATTTACACTGGGCCCGCGTAGTTGTTCACCAGGGCCCATTCCCCTTAAGAGCCATTTCGCACTTTGCAATTGTCTCGCTCACACAATAAACATTTTTAAAGATTGTTTAAAACACATTGTGTTTTTTAGAAAAGTGTTTCATTATGTCCCTACAACGCAATTAGTAATACTTAATAAACATATTTCAACATTGTCAACACTGCAATAATACGAGATCTACGAGCTAAAAATTTTTGAAAATTGACTTCCTAATTCTAACCAATACTCAATTAAAGTAATAAAATAACTTATACAAAATATCCGTAACATTGCGTTGTATGGACATAATGAAACACTTTTCTAAAAAACACAATGTGTTTTGCACAATCTATAAAAATGTTGCATTGTGCGAGCGAGACAACTGCCAAATGGCTGTAATTGCGAAATGGCTCTTAACCATCTCTAAGGAAGGCCGCAGTGCCCCAGCAGTTGACTTATCATGGCTACTGATGATAATAATCAGTACTAAAATCACATCTGTCATCAATGTCTACCATTCAAACCATTTACACCATAATCGACATCCAACTGAACAGGAACAAATGCACATGATTTATCTCGTAACTTTGTCTCCTATTCCTATAGTTAATTTAATAAAATATCTCCTCATACACACTAACTGCGGCTACAAAGTGTCATACATCTGTTTTACTGCTTCCGACCGAGTGGCCACCGAGTACAATTCGGTAATGAATTAGCAGGACCCTTCACCGAAATGCAACTAAAATGATGCACATTTGTACACTCGTAGTGCACAATAGCAATCATTTAATTTAATTACCTACACAATTGATTATCATTGGTGTTGGTTTCTCAGCGGCCACATTACATGGATTTAATAATAAGTTGTTAGGCTGTCGACACCTTGATTGTGATAGAAATTGTTATACCTACTAGAATGTTGAAAGAAAACAAAACAACTAGGGTACCTTTCTAATTTGATATCTCCAATCAGACTTTGGCATCTTAATATAAGATTTTAGCCAACATCAAAAAACGAGGAGGTTTCTAAGCAAGATTTTGGAGTAGTGTTGAACGAACTGCTCTGTTGATGGTTAAAAAAGTTGATTGTTTCAAAAACCTAACAATATGTATCACTTTCCAAAATTAAGCAAAAAAAAAGTATTCTATTGTCTGTCATTACGATTCTGATGAAAGACAAAAAGATGGGTTTAACCTAAGTACTCCACTGGGACTCCCTTCAAATTTCGCTTGTAACCAAAACGTTCATTAGTTTGAAGTATGGCTGTATAGATTGCGGGGTACACAGCACTATTAATATTCTTTGCCAAATCATTTCCTGCGGGCGGGGGACGCGCGGCCGATCAATCAGCGATACGTGCCGACGGACAGACAGACAAATGGTGCGTTCTATTTGATTTGTTTGATCTGCTCGAATTAATAGAATCGCTTCTTTCACTACGCACTCACGAACCAGTGAGTTCGTTAGTTTTGGAGATGATTGGGGACTATTCTACGACTGTTAGCTATTTCAAGCTGTCTTTGAATGAAGACCAACATTCATGTGTACCTACCCTATTTAAAAGCAAATAAAGTATTTTGTATATTTGTATTTGTATATTTGTAATGTCGAGTCATATTTTTTTGTTTTTTTTTTAATTGAAAAAAGTGCCTGGTAAACGCCATCAATATAAAATAAAAGATTCATACTAAAGAAGCTTTATTTAACTTTAGTGCCAAATTTTAAACGTATCTTATTGTTATTGTGTAACATTTTAGAATGCAGTGTTATGCCGGGGCTTCACCTGCGTGACGCCTAACGGCGTTAAGGCGCCGATTCCCCAAAATAGGGTATTTTAAATTATGGATTACTCGCAAATCACAAGTACTTAAAACTTGGAAAAATTATATGTTATCTTACAGGTATTTAACTAGTGTTCCGGCCGTTTTTTTTTTCGATTGGTAATATTTTACTGTGTCAAATAAAATCCCAAACATCAGTCTAATCGTAACCCAAATATCGTATTACTTGCAGTATACTTGGTTTTAGTTAATGAAAAATATACGAAAATGATTGTCTTTGATTAGCCGAGGGCTTCCGGCCGTCATAATTAATTTTTTTATTAGTTATTTTTAATAGAATTTTAAGTGATTTTCGATTCGCGGGGCGCTCGCGAGTTCACAGTTCACTGCCGGCTGCCACTGCGTCCGCGTGAAGTGTGTCGAGCGCGGCCGAGCAAGCGTTAGCGTGCCTATTTCTGTCGGGAATCCTCGCCTTAATAACGGCATGCGCGTCTTAGCGCGCTCATTGTATCAAATTAGTGCGCTAAGACCCGGCTACACCTGCGAATTATATCAAATAGCGCGCTAATCAATGGCATTAGACGCAGGTGAAGCTCGGGCATTATAGTAATTTTATCTTACGAGCGCGGTCCGCCTTTTGTTGTGTGCACCCGTGTATATATACGGTTTGACAGACAGTTTGTATGACAAAAGGAGGTTGCGGTCTACACACACAAGCGTGGCTCACCTGCGCTCGTGAGATAAAATACCTATGTGAATAAGTAGTTACATTCCACTTATAAAATTAAGTGAATCGAGGCCGTTTTCATCAAAACTTATGAACCTGAGTGTAAGCGACGTTTTCGAGCCAGGCACCGAGTTAACTTGTTCGGGTTGTATTTAAGGCGCTACTCGGAAAAATATAGACTTTTTGATTTAAAGCTATAGGACGGTTACAGTTGTTACAAATCTGGTAATAAGATATATATTTCTTCATACCTTTATCTAGAACCGTATAGTTTCAAAAACACGATTTTATGATTTTGCCTCCACACTTTTTATTTTCGAAAAGACCTCTAAAAAATTGGAAAGTGAAGATTATTCTTAAATGGGGTTACTTACACTATTGGAAATTGGTTTAATTAGTGGACACCAATAATATTGAGGATCGTATAGAAGCATTTTTTTTAAATCGCTGTAGTTTTTTAATACGAAGTGATTTTGTGTTTTTTTCGCCTAATCTGCATAATCGGTCTCGCTCCCGCGCGCGTCGTTTTCTCATTGCTATCTCGCTTCAGCACATTTTTTCCGAGTATCACCTTAAGCAAAGACTTAGGCGGTTTATAAGTTTTGGTGAAAACGGCGATAATAGTAATAATATATCATGATCGGAATTTCGTTATTATGTTATAACGTTACAGGCAACATGAAATAATCTTAATTCCAAACTTAACCCCATGAAACGGCGGCTCATACCGTCTGTAGTTACGGTCACTAGCTAATTACCGTTAAATGTGTTTCTATATGTTTCAAGGTTCCGCGGGCCACCTGCGACAACACGACCGAGACCACCGTGATGTAATCAGAATACCTAATTATGATAGTGACGGTGTATTGCCACTTGTTCCATGGTGTAACTACACGTTTTTAATTTTACTTTATTATTTTCAGTCGACATACTCATCTCACCCAAATTTCTTTACTTATCATAGCAAATTCAAGAAAATTTTGAAAAATGGAAAATGAAGTATATAGAAAAAATCGACTCGTCTCACAACCAGCTCCGATGGGTTGTGAGACGGGTCGATTTTTTCTAAATACTTCAGTTTCCATTTTTCTATAGTAAAAATTGCATTGTGAATGCAAAAAAATAAAAATTAAAATAACTCAAGAAAATTTGTTAAGTTAGATATTTCTTTTTCAAGTTTTTTTTAACTATCATCATCATCAGGTTATTATCATTCACTGCTGGACTAGAGACTCTCCAAGTGTACTCCATCGATTACGAGCCATATGATATGTCTTGTGATGTGTAAATAAATGTTCTTCGTTTCACTTCCTATCAGTTAGTATCCGCAGCTGTTTTTGTTTGACACTATTTAACCGTAGCTTACACTGTAGATCACTTTACCTTACTTAGAGAGTTAGTAATTTTTTATTTTAATTTTTAGTTTTTTGCATTCACAATGCAATTTTTATTACTGAAAAATGGAAAATGAAGTATTTAGAAACAATCGACCCGTCTCACAATCAGCTCCGATGGGACTCGAACCCACGACCTTTCGCTATCCGGGCGACTGCTCTAACCACTGAGCTACGGAGTCGTTACGAGCGAAAGGTCGTGGGTTCGAGTCCCATCGAGCTGATTGTGAGACGGTTCGATTTTTTCTAAATACTTCATTTTCCATTTTTTTAGTAATTTTTTGTTTTATTTTTTACTTTGAATGGGTATGCTCTTGATCCCAATCAAGCCCATGGGCTAAGATAGGATCTAAGATGGAGCGAGCTCACCCAGAAGGTACCTATTCACTCTTGCTTTGAAGGTGGTCGGGTATAGTACCCGGGAATACAGACGCAGGGAGAGTTCCACTCCTTTGCTATGCGCAATATAAAAGATGTTGAGTAGCGCTTGGTGCGACATTTATGCTGCTAATGCCCGAATACTCGTACGCAAATCATCTTTGGGAGCGTCTCAAACATCATGGCATCTCTTTCATACGTTGACATTTAAAGTGACAGGGCGATGTGTGAGACGCTCCCAAAGATAAGTAGCGTACGAGTATTCGGGCATAAATGTTTCTCGCTCTTATTTACATACAAGTCTCTATTAAAGATTTTTTTTAATCCACAACGAGGTATCATTTAGCCTTCTCACCACACATTATATTAGGTGATGATAAGGCTGAAGGTGGAAGTGCACTACTCCCGGAATCCTCCATTACTGAGAAACTGGCTATCGTATTTCTAACCTGCCGGGACACAACAATATTGAAAATATCGCTGTTAGACTTAGATAAGATGGTGGTAGCAAGCCAGTCGGACTTTGAACAAGGCTTACAACCAACCAAACTGAATACAATATGTACCCCCACTGGGAATCGAACCCATGACCTCTTGGTCTGATACCGGTGGTGTTTACCACTAGACCACAGAGGCGGTTGAAGCTTACAATGAAAATGGAGTCCTTAAGTCGAGCTTTATCACTACATAGTATAAAACAAAGTCGCTTTCTCTGTCCCTATGTCCCTTTGTATGCTTAAATCTTTGAAACTACGCAACGGATTTTGATGCGTTTTTTTTAATAGATAGAGTGATTCAAGAGGAAGGTTTAAATGTACTTTTTATCCCGATATTCCCACAGGAACGGGAACCACGCGGGTGAAACCGCGGGCGGCCGCTAGTATGAAAATAAAAGACAAATTACATATGTATAAAATAGCGACAATAATTGCGTCGTCGAGACAACCGCGCGGAGTGGAATTATTACCGACGTGTGCGTCGATCGTCGATCAGTCGACACGATCGGCTGTCAATGGCATCCTCCGCTTTAATATCGCTTTTATTAAACTACGTCACTGTTTCGGTTTGTAGGAGTACCCACACCACCGCGGACCCGACTCACCACGACACACTGCCCAGCAATGTCACAACTAGCAATCACGCAATCCGAATTGAATCCAATCGTAACTACAAAGGGTCGCATTCGTGTCGAATGTGTCAGGATATGCGACAATAAGATTTCGGTGGAAATATTTTGGAGTGCGGTAACATCTGCCTTTATTTACGTTTTGGCTTCAAACCGAGGTACAATGGGCGCGCCGAATCAGACCCGACCACAATGCGCCCGCCGTACCCCACGCTTTATGGCCAAAATACCAAATGACCTTTGACTTTTAGAGAAATCGCTACTGTACGCAAAAATGCAGCTTTTTACAAGAACTCTGTTTTATGACCGACCCCTAAACTACAATAAAGCCGATGTATTTGGAATCTATTCCGCTTCAGTACCCTTAGCATGAAAAACTATCGTTATCGTAAGTAATCGGCCGCAGAAGGGCAACCTGTCTAGGTGGGGATTCTTGGTCGACGCGGACTTAGCGTGTAGGTGTGGTGTTGGGCCCCGATCGCGGTAATTCTATAACGCATTAGTCAAGTGTACGTGCAGTTGACGTGCAAAACCGTTTTTGATAACGCGAAACTTTGACAGTGCGACAACGTTTTCTGTTCCGGTGATAATCTTTGGAACTAAAACAGTTTTCATACGACAGTCTATTTTGACAGCTAATTTCGTATTGTAAGTGGTTCCTCTGTCACGGATGTCACCGGACCAGACAGGATTGTAGGACTATTAGGTTTGCGTGACGTGTGCGTCGTTTATGTCATTACGGCAATACGAAGTCAAACGTCAAGACCCAAACGCGATGAAGACGCGCTGCATAGAACTACGGCGATTGGCCCGCTGTTCCTCAGACGATGGAACATCTGACATCGTGCCCTGCGTGTCCAACCAGCTGCACGCAGGAAGATCTAATGGAGGCTACCAATGTTGCGATCCGCGTAGCCGAATTTTGGTCCGACACTGTTTAGGTTTTTGGTTTGCTATCGACTCGATAAGAAGAAGAAGTATCATGATAACAAGAGCAGCACCTCTTTCGGTCGTATAAGGAATAGAAAATTCAGTACCTAGGTATTTGACTACAGCACTTTGACAGCTTTTGAAGGATGATATTGTTTACTTTTACGATTATCATCTACGGCTACTGATACCTATTACCTTCAAATTTCAAGTAATTAAAACGACTGTCATAAAGTAATAAATCAGTCTTTGAACCTTATTATACAAGTGATTGAATAACCAATTCTTGTATTAGATAAGTCAATATCGTTAGATAACGTTTAAGTGTCACTCCACGACCCCATATTAGATCTAATTGAACAATTAAAATGCGCGCGCGGTGCGGCCGCGACATATGGCCCGGCTCTAACTCGCCGCCCCCAGTACCGACAAATTAGAGTTTAAGAGATTGCCATCAATACAGTGCGAACCGTCCAATCCATTACGAACAAATGGCGTTATTTAAAACCCCGCCGCTGACTTACGGGCCATACTCGAGCGCTAATCGAAGATCATTATCGGCCGCGATTCAATCAGAAACATGATTAAAAACGATTTAGTGCGTCATATCTCAGCGAGCGAGCCACTGCATCGCGCGCTTCCGCATCCGACCGCCACTTAGGCTGCACACAATTTGTGATAACGACTCAAGTACCAAACAAAACAACCGAAAAGCTATCAAAACTGTACCATCACGAGCGTCACATTAATCATTCGACTCCAGAATCACAAAAGGAGAGTCTAACAAATAATGAATGGCGTCTCATAATAAACTATGACAATGATTGTTACACCGAGATTGGCCGATTCGAGTGGATTATTGAAAAACACAAATGGAACCAAAGAATGTCTGAAGACAGAGTTTTTTATCTGTCGTATTGTAAAACACAATCTGTCTCAGGTAGGCATTGTGGAGCAGATAAGGGCTCACAATCGCGAGAACCCTTTAACGCCCCGCCCCCGCATATCGACAAAATGAATTAACATAATGTGATATTCGTCGGCAGATGCGCGGAGACTTTTACTTTTCGTGTCTTGTTCAACTTTCACCTCGAGAATAAGGTGATTTACATGTTTTCCGGAGGCACACGTGTCTAGGAGCGTTGCGAGCGCCCACGCACAAGCCGAGCGCTTTGTGCGCTCGCGCAGTCTCCTTTGTCCATTGTCTGCGGAGGGTGGCACTGTGACACATTTATTTTGGGCCAGTTTTTTACGGCGCCCATTGTATTGGAAATTAGACATCGGCAGAGTTCACGAAACACGATATTATCGGCTCCCTCCACGTCTTCGCATCCTCCCTCGATTTCTCCAGAACACCTATTGTATCTCTGATTTCAACGGATGCCTAAGGATGCGTAATTCAAAACGAGAGTCGTGCATACGTTATTGAAATAAAACAGGTTAGCTTTCCATTTCTATGAGTCGAAAAATGCGTTAGAAGCGGGGAGGGGCGCGGGAAGCTGCAAGACTAGTCAATCGGATAATTGATCAAAGCTGGACCGTTAGAGCGGCTCGCGGCCGCAGCGAGGGGCTCCTAGAGATGACAAAGATGTCGCGCCGGACAGCGCCCAGCATCCGGTTTGTGCATTGATCTCAGTCTCCACAATGCGCCGGTGACGCTCACCGAACTAGTTTTGCCCCCGGCCGCCGCCGCCGGCTACAATGTACGCTAATGCGGGAATGCATAGTAATCGAATTCCTTTCATTACCACTTCTGATACACGCAACTATTGAACTGACAGTTTGTCTATAACGGTCGTCGGTGAGAACGTATCTAACGACTTTTATCAAACCAGAATTTATCTTAACTCTATTCATGAACTTGAGATTACTTTGAATTTGGTCAAAATTTATGCGTGCCTCGTGAGACGCTGACGAATCTATATCCCCATGACAACCATTATTAAATAGTGGTAGTAACCATGAACCCAACAGGGTCAGGTAACATAAAGAAAAAAATATATTTTCTTTAATTCATTATTTTGATTAGCAATGGGTTGACTCAGTTTCTAAAATTTTCCATAAATATTTGATTTTCATAATGTTTATATCTTGATGTATTGACGAGACAAGGAATAACTTCGTTCGGAATTTGGTCAATATCGTAGTCTTAATTTATAGCTGAGCCCGAGCTCGCGAGTGGTCCCACGGTAGGTCACATATCACCGTACCGTTCTAGCTAACCAATATGTAAGTTCTAACTGAGATCGTAGCGTTTTTATCCGCAATAAATTATACTTTCTTTAATTTGAAGCCAATATTTTATCGCTCGCAGCGATATAAAATAAAACAGGGCCTCGCTTAATTTCTCGCGTTCATATTTTTCTCGTTTAAAGTATTCGAATGTAAACTAGGAGCTACCATAAACCAAATAATTTACATAAAACCACTAACGGATCTTACAAAAACCAGTTTACAGCATATTAATGTTTGTGATCTATTAGAAAATCGGCAACGATCCGACGTGCGGCCGTTCGGGTTTCTTTTTGTAGTAAATCTTTTTAATAATTCTCATTTCTATTCCTATAACTGTCTCTTCTTCCAGGAACACGCCTGACGACATTTCAACTCTCAATTTGCATACCGTTGGAAAAGGTATGAAGGACAACTGCACCTCGACCGTTTCGGTATTTTTAATAAGGATTTGTATGGATTTCTCCCAACAACACATAGTGTTTCGTAATGGCGGAAATACACGGTTCATTACTTAATTTAGATGAAATTTAACTTGACTAATTTATTATTATTTTTTATAATTTGAATTGTCTAAGCACCTATATCTCATTTAAAATTTTATAAGTGACATGTTAAATTAACAATTATTAATTAATATCACGTGGGTTCCACTTTTATAATTGTCAAAAATTTGTACACTGAAATATCAGAGTAGAATTAGAAGAAATTTTAATGTAGGAAACATCTATTTGTACCATATTCTGACAAATAAAGAATTTATGATTATGATTACGATTCACATTTTGCCTTTCAATTTGGATGAAGCAACCAAATTGAAACCAATGTAAACGTAAAAGCGAATCAGTCAACGTCAATGTGCGCCTGTATTTCTTCGCCTTTCAACCAAAGTGAAACAATTTGGTTGAAATGTGTAATATTATTATAAAATGAGTCTTCAATTAGTGCGAAAAAGTTTAAAGAATTTATCAATAAAGGTAATTAGATCAAGGTTCGAGTTTTTAATTTCATTTCTCCAACATTGAAGTAGAGAAAATATCGCGTTACCATTGTAGTGAAGATAGTGCGCGGGAGCAATTCCAGAGATTCCGTTAGTTGTTCACATGGATGGGCGCCGCATCCCTTTCGCGAGTCAAGTGATGAGCCAGACAATGCGACCCCAGCTGCCCGCGGCCAGGTGACACCACATCTCATCACAAACAGGCCAAACTCAACCCTTAACACACCGCACATAGAGTCCAAACTTATACTGTCCAAGACATCCTTGAAGATGGTCCTCCAAATTTTGGTGAACACAAAATTCAACTCAACGCTGGTAAAAAAGAACCCATTTCACATTGTAAAAAATTACTGGTTGGGATGATTACAACAACAGATTACAAAGTGCTCAGTGATCTGTAAGTAGTTTGAGCAAACATGAAAAACGTAGCCAACACCGTTGTGTACTGCACTGTTTCTACGCCAGTTGCCGCCAAAATAATATAAAATCTCTGAATACGTAAATCCTAAATAGATACCATACAGTCACAGCCTTTTTATCAGCGTGGTCAATGACACTGGCTTAAGAGACAATAAACTTGAACAGTAACAATCGCAAAAATGTTAATTTATGCAAAGGGGAAGTGGAAGCAAAAAGTGTAAATAAAGATTATGCACCTGAGAAGCGCATGCGCCGGATTGTTTGCAATAGGAGCCGGCGCAGGTATCGTCTGTTGTCACTCTTACACATTAATTATACAACCATTACAAACCCGGCACGCGCACGCGGACAAAAGACCTTCTTCACCTTGCCATTTTTTTCCCATCTCCACACTTGATTTACATTTAACGAAAATTCTGGTTCCCAACTTTTTTGAGGTGACAAATCTGTCGGTGCGGAAGGAAGTTTTGCAATTACCGATCGTGACTGGGTGTTTCGGGGTTGACGAATTGTGGTGGTGCGATTTTTCGATAATTACAGTTCAGTGAGACGTAAACAAGCTTCCCTGTTTTGCAAGTGAATGGCGCCGAACGAGGATTTAACGGAAAAAATAATAGAGCTCCACAGAAGCTAATTACACTCTCACCGCGCGACAATGGCTGCGCGCGGGGGGCGGAGCCTCGCCGTGTTAATTAGCAGATTTTCTCACCTCTGGACAATATTATTTTTTGTGGCATGGCTTTTTTGTATAGTTTTTATGTTGCTTTTTGTAAAGCCGATTTTGTTCACTTTCGTATGTGACTAAGGGATTTGCTTTTTTATGATTAGGAATCGTTTTTGCAATGTGTCTTGGTGAAGTTTCTATTTTATAACCTGCATTTTTTTACCTGAGAAACATTGGCATTGGGGAATAGGTACTTAATTGTTATTTTCTTTTTTATTATCAAATTGTAACGATTACAGTTCTCGACTTATGTCATAGACGTACGATAGCTAAGATAAGATTAGGAATTAGGATTCGGAAAATAGCGTTTGAATTAAAATCTGGGTATAGCAATTTTTCAATAAAATGATGCTTATAAAAAAATTTAAATTAAGTATTTTAGAAAAAATTGACCCGTCTCACAAGAGACAAAGATAAAGTATTTTTTCTACAATACTCTATTTGAATTTTTTCTATATTAAAAAGGCCTATGCCCAGCAGTGGGCGTCCTACGGCTGAAATGATGATTGAAAAATGGGAAATGAAGTATTTTTGAAAAAATCGACCCGTCTCACAACCAGCTCCGATGGGACTCGAACCCACGACCTTTCGCTATCCGTGTGACTGCTCTAACCACTGAGCTACGGAGTCGTTATGAGAAGCGTCGAATATATCAAATACTTCTTACGCGCTGTATAGCCAGCGTTCATTTTTTCAATGTGAAGATATTACTAATACTCTTACACGCGAAAGAAATACCTTTCCAGATATTTGACGATCGCTAAAGATGAAATTACTATTGCAAGTTATTTAAATTTTTACTTTTTTGCATTCACAATGCTATTTTTATTATTGAAAAACGGCAAATGAAGTATTTTTGAAAAAATCGACCTGTCTCACAACCAGCTCCGATGGGACTCGAACCCTGGTGATGATGATATTAAAAAGTGCATTGTAAATGCAAAAAAGTAAAAATTTAAATAATGTTGCTTATATTTTTTTTAATAAATACTACTGGGACTGTTTAATGTTTGAAGAGTATTAAGATACCTACGACACTAAAAAGCTCTGCAGCGTAGCAGGCAGCCTACCTGCACCAGAGCACCTGCTGTCCATTGTGCTGTCACTCCGCCCACCGCGACATGATGACCTGCCGCCGCGATACCCATCGGCCTAGCCGCCGTAATCGCCGTGCTAATCAAATAATTGTTCACCTGACAGCAGACTAGATAATAGGCAGGAAATCGTCACCAGAGCTCTTTTTAAATGTCATTGCGATGCAGATGAAATTGAATTTCACTTAAGCCTCACAAGGGCTCTCTTGTTTGTCGATGAGCCTCCGCTCTTAGAGCGTCGACGTGAGTTCATTATTTGTCACAGATGCGCAGTATTGATGCGCGGACAATAGCGCGTCGGAGGCGCTCGCGGGAAACCAAACCAAACAAAATTGAAACCGGATTTCCAAAATCCCGTTTGGACGCATTCGAAAGAAATGCTGTTTTCGATTTCTATTCGATTGTTTGTTTTTTCGACCCATTGTTGCCCTGTCTGGCTGCGACACGCGTACCCATTTTTGCAAAGTCTATTCCATTGTGTTGGCTCGAATGACATTTGACGGACGACAGACGGTGCCCCCGGCACCTAAGCAGCTTCTGTGAGGTCACACGTTGAGCTTGCACCCGAGATGGCAAAAAACTGATACGAGCCGTTTTCCTGAGCACCCAGCCACAGAGAGTATAAAAATTGGGCTCAGCGAGTGGCACCCGAGGCTACACAACGGGATTCCTGTTATCATATTGGATCCCGTCATCGTCGTCTAAATTACTTTTTGTGCGGGGTAAAAGGAATGAGACGCCCCGGCGGTCAACCATCGCTCCGAGCAACATTCGTCCGATTTTGTTTTAAGGGCTCCATACCCCTTTTCTTACCTGCATTAGGACGGTTCGTTCGCCGCTATCGTTTTGTACGTATTGCACGTCGCGTGATTTGATTCATTAAGTCAAACAATGGAGCTGCGTCTCGAATGATTATTAAGTATTTACATAAACGACAATTAACGCGCTCTTGTCTCGACGAGTCATCTCCCGCGGATGTCACCGATGCTATTCTAAAAATAATATTAAGGATATTCATGAATAACGGGCGAGCGTCGTATAATGCGAGCGATCCCATTGAACATAGCTTGAATGTAAGGATGCGGTCCGTTACGAGCGAAGGTTATCAAACGGCGACGTCTCCGCGCAAAAAGCTGCGCTCCTGCTCGTCCAGAGCGCGCCAATTATGCGCTGCGCACGCGCCTCCAAAAAAACGCCACCAGGCCATTCGAGCTATTTTTTAAAAGGTCCAACTTAAATAATAATGCAGTAACACGCGAGAGTATTCGCAAAATGCGATCCTCGAATTTCGCATCCAAATCCCACCGGAGCCCGACTTTCGATTTCGTTTTTTGCCAGGACTATTGTCTGTTTAACTTTAGATTTGTGTTTATATATTATTTGGTGTCTTTGTCGGTGTGATCCGTTTGTGTTCTGCTGTGGTGCTCTCATTGCCTCGTGGTTTCGGGCAGAATTCAAATTTAATAAAACTCGTTTATTAATTGGTTCCCGTAATTCCCTCTGTCAGGACGGTTGGCCTCAACTCACCGTAAAGGAATGCAAAATCAAGTGTGTGCAGCCGCTAGCCGGGCCGGGCGCGGGCGGGCCGTATATTAAACGCGTATATAGCTATAATGAAGTGCCCAAAGTTTTTCTGTCGGCGCACGATTAGTCGCTCGCGGCGATGAGGTCGCGTACCTCACCCTATCATTACTAAAAACGATCCTAATAATATAATAGTCCTGTCACAGACCTTTGAAAGAAAAAGTTTAAGGGACAATTTTCGTAAGAGCCCATAATAGGCAACGAAATTTAGCAGTCTTTTATAAAATTAGATAGTTTATTTCTTTTTGTCGCTTCCCCAGGACCGGACGCTTACAGAATTAAATTTGAATACACAATCAGTTAACTTTTTTGTGGTTCCCAACAGTTGTAATCTGTCAAGGGGATGTGTTACTAGCTCTTATAATATTATGAGGTGTAGGTAAGTGGTTTTTAGACTACTAATCTTTGTTGCTACGCCGTAGGTTGATAATTTTTGGATTGGCAGCTAAGATTTGCATTGGCTTGTTATGGTATAAGTGTACGATTTTCAATAATCCCCTGGGTACCTGCCTACCATCAACTTTAAGAAAGCGATTCAAAACTGGTGCGTTCCAGAATAGGTTCCTAAAATGAATTGCTTTATTTCGTACCATGACATTCTAAAAACTGAATCGCAAATGAATTGCTGAATGTCAATGAACGAAAGATTCGTATCCTTATTTCTTCTACCCGTCTCTTTCACTCGATTCTGTCATGCCCGGAGAGTGAGAGGGACGGGTATAGCCTGCAGGTGTCATTTTAGCTCGACCGAGTCAAATAAGAGTTCATGATTGCTAAGCGGCTGTGAAATATCGCTGAATCGCTTGTCATTGACGCAATAGAATCTAGATCGCAATTAAGCTGTCGTGGTACGAATAAGTGAAGTAGATCAGCTTAGGACCTAAAGAAATCCGCAACAAGAGTTGATAGTAGGCACCCTGTTCAAGTTCCAGAGAATTTATACTTTTGTACCATCGTTTTTGAACTGGTGGTGTAACTATTCGGTCAAGTCGCTGTTCTAGCGGATCAACAAATCGTCAGGTTCCACGTTAGTTGGGTCGTCGGGTGATCTCGTGATAATGTGCGTAGGTATGTGGGATGTGGTGGTGGCGGGGAATGGCACATTTGTATTGTTCATTACGGGCCTGGAGGTGAGAGATGTTGGCGCTGTCGCCGCCGCGGGGGGCCCAGGGCTGCCGCGGGCCCACGGCCCTCTGGGTGCTTAACTAACAAATAGGTACCAATTCTTGGGATGTGCACTCTGCGAGCAAGGTCTACCGCCGTAGGATTTGGGAACCGATGGCGTAGCTTCTTTGACGTTCATAAGTGTTGTTACTTCAACCTAAATTGAATTAAAAAAGAATTGATTTTGCATTAATGTTTTAACCACTGCTGTTGCTTGATTGCAGCGTGGTACCTGTTCCTGAGGAAATATCGACATGAAATATAGCCTATGTCACTCTGGACTGGAATGATGTAACTTGTGAAAGAATTTCATTCTTTTTTAAACTGATTTTAGGTTTTACTGATTAGAAATAAACAAGAAATCAAATCTATCCTTTTAATATTATTAGTATAGATTTGCGTAGTTCAAGCAAGTCTATACATATTTATTATATAGTTAGATTTTGTTGTACTGACGCACCTTTACTATGAAGTATATTTAAATTTAATTATATGTATATGTATTTATGAAAAATAGAAAATGAAGTATTACAGTATATTAACGAATACCATTAACGATGATTTAGGTCAAATAGCACTGTCATTATGAAGATATGACAGTGCTATTCGACCTAAATCCACGTCTGAAGGGACATACAGCTTCATTTGTTTCTTTTGAGAGTTTTATTACTTTGAATGGAGAAAAAATTAAATGTAAGGAAAATAAAATGAGTGGTGGCGTGGCGTAGCCCTGGCGGCGCGGAGGCTCCGGGGGTCCTTGAGGCACGTCCGAGCGCGTTGATTTGTGCGCGGTCTCCTGCCGACAGTATTTGTACAGAGCACGCGTGGGCAGACACCCCCCCCCCCCCCCCCCCTCCACCCGGCACATTCTGTCAATCGGGGTTGTCATCACACCTCTCCTACCAACCTGCCCACAGGTCGACAGGTCGACGCTCCTGAAATCCCACCACCACGCAAAAACAAGTATCCTCACACATCGATCCCAATTGTTTACAAAAAACAGATTGCGTACTATCAACTTTTATTGCGGTTTTGTTTAGGACCTAAACTGATCTGCTTCGCTTATTCGTACCACGACAGCTTGATTGCGATCGAGATTCTATTGCGTCAATGGCAAGCGATTCAGCAACATATCACAGCCACTTAGCTGTCATGAACTCTTATTTGAATTATAACTCGGTCGAGCTAACATGACACCTGCAGGTTATACATGTCCCTCTCACTCTCCGGGCATGACAAAATCGAGTGAAAGAGATGGGTAGAAGAAATAAGGACACAAACCGTTCGTTCATTGACATTCAGCAATTCATTTGCGATTTAGTTTTTAGAAGGTCATGGTACGAAATAAAGCAATTTGTTTTAGGAACCTATTCTGGAACGCACCAGTTTTGAATCGCTTCCTTAAAGTTGATGGTAGGCACTCAGGACCTTAAAGGGACCATCTCTAAAAGAAATATTTAACAATGTTGCTAAACTATCCCTAACTATAAAATCTAAGATAAGGTTGAGATGATCTTACGGAATAACATCCATGAATAACGCTGATACGTGCATACCATTCGATACTCTGTATCTAATAAAGAGAATGCTGAGCAATAAGCGTGCCGCAATAGAGACGATACGCAGGTGAAACCGACGATATGTGGCTGTTTCGTGTCTTGGCGACGTATTTTCCAATCTAAACGAGCCGAAATTAGAAGGCTGGGACAAGTTCGGAACCGGTCAACATAAAATTGGAAACCAACTGTAGTCTCCGAGTTGCGTAAGAGCCGCCTTACCAGTTTGGCGCGGTGCGTGGGATCTATGGGTCTGCCTGATGGCGGGACCACTAGAGCACTTTCTATCGATGACATTATTTCTTTCATTCTGCTACCACTAATTGATAAAAATCCATAAGTTATTACGTATGTGAATGGCTTTTACACTCTGATTGGTCAAGGTCCTTACCTTGAAACAACAAAAAACTAACGAAACCTTTAATGATATGATAATTTTGTCACCAACATAATTTCCATCTCATTCTAATAGCAGACGTTTATGTGTGTTGCCATGCAAACTCATATTATAAGCGTACACATCTGCTATTAATGAGCACGGCTTAGCACACCTACCAGCACAGGCAGATAGTCCTTAAGTTAGATTGTTTGCGGTTGCAATAATTTAGTATTAAACGAGTCGTCCTTAGAGCGGTATGGCGGCGCGCGCGCACCTGCGCCGCGTTTCACCTTATCCAGCAGATTTATTTGGAGTGTCACTTTATTGCCGCGGATTAGGAATCTCGCTGACATAAATTATAGTGCGTACACAGGTTAAAATATGACCGTGTTCTGTTGGACACCACGCGTCTACCTGTGAGTTATGGCGTAAATTGGAGAAGATTCATCAGCATCCTGTTGAGAATTGATATCTATCAACTTTGTTTTGAGTTTTATTATTTTAATTATTGTTTTTAATTATCTATTGAGATCGTGGTAGTTGCGAAGGTGATAATTAGACCAGATATCATCGCACCAACCCGCCAGACAGCCAATTAGAAGTTGTTTATTTTTGGAGAGTCGAGTTTGTGAATTTTGTCAATCATCATTAAAGATAACCCTTGCGTTAATAACCTTTCTAAAATCAATTAAGAACTGCGCGATATCAGAGAACCAGTTTTGGAAAAGTTAATTTTGTATCAGATGAGCGTGGTGATCTGCGCGGTCACGTGAAATAATCGTATACTTTACATTTTATGTAGACGCGAACGGTATTTAGATCTTAATTCCGTATGGGCCGGACGATATGCGTATAACTGTCCCGTGTGTTAGGATTATTGACTATTCTACATTTTTCACCGTGGCCTTTCATTCGGTCTCTGTTAATGCGTATAACGTAGTTCTTGTGCTGTCTTATGACACGTTCGAGCATGTGGGCTACGATTCATGGGTCTTTGTCAGTTTCCACCTCTGTGGTGTGATTTATAGTATCGCAGTTGCAGGTGGCAAGAACTTTTTTGGTTAATCTTGTGTAACTTCTTTGAGATCAAAGATGATATAACCATCCTCAGTTCTTCCAAATAAATGTATTGAGCAAAAGCTTTGAGTCTTTTTGTAAATTGTGACGATTCTTGTAATTACGTTCTCGAGCTTTGTACTACTTTATTGGCCCCGGTGGCCACTGTACCTAAAAGTCAAATACAAGTATATACATGTGGCTATAACGGACTTTATTCACGACGTTGGGAAAGCTTATCATTTGCTTCTAAACTGCCACGACAAACTTTATGCTCTAACATAATGTATAAATATAATATTAATGAATCATCGCAATTTATCAAAACCATTTTTATTGCCATTTAATCGGCTTTATTTAATACATCCTGAATTGTTCCGCTTTTTCTGAGCAGCCTTAAGTCACGGCAATCTAAAGACAACGAACTTGCCTTAATCCGTCCAGCGTGGAGCGTGTAATCGACACTAATAGCACCCGGACAAAGCCGGGGCACGTTACTAGTGTGCCATCGAAGGGTGGCCGCCATATTGATGGCGTATATTTATCATAGACAATTTGGGAACACCTGCTGTTAGCGGGATGAGCGGGATCTGTCAAATTAATACTGTATCGGAGCGGGTTATAGTTTGTTGGCTCGCCTAATGCTTTATTTGTTGTGCCGCGTGAATTGATGGGCGCCCGCTTTGTTTTTGTGATCCTTCGTATGCAATCATAGGTTTTGTTGTAACAACTTAATGAATTTGATTTTTTAATGTTGATACTAGCTTATACTTTCTGTATTGTTAATTAACAGCTCTTGAACTTCTGTGTATTGTAATTGTGATGCAGCAGATTGTCATAAAGTTACATCAATATTATTTAACTGAAGGTGTTTCACGGTTGTCGACATAGATTGGTGCTGCTTAAAATGATAACGAAACAGAATTACGATTTACCAAACTCTGAAATCTGTAATTAATTGCACAACATTTTGTGGAGCAAATCTAAAATCTCTGAAATCTAGCAAACTTTTCAATCAGTGAGATTAACACCCACTTGCAGGAAGCTCCATTAAAGTTAATGCTTCATTAAGTCTATTGCTGTCACTTTTCGTTGTCAAGAAATAAAAAGTGACAGCAATAGATTTAATGAAGCTTTAACTTCAATGGAGCTTCCTGCAATTGGGTGTAAATATGCTTTTAAGGTAGTTAGTTCTTGTACTTCTTCTTTTTCTCAGCGTGTCGATCAATTTGGCTTTAAATCTTGCTTTAAGTACTGCGCCACACGTAATGCGTTCTCAGTGGCGTAATGCTAATATTACACAGTTCAACCAAATTGATTCACTTTGGTTGAAAGGCGAAGAAATACAGGCGCACATTGACATTGAATGATTCACTTTTACCTTTACATTGTTTTATTTTGTTGCTTCATCCAAATTGAAAGGCAAAAGTGAACGTGTGCAAGGTGAAGGGCACGCAAGGCAGGACATTAGATGTGCCATGGTTTGAGAGAAAGCTTGTACTTATGAGTACTAGAAAAAGGATATAATACCTACTTGTTTATGTATTTCGCAGCGTGTGAGCGCGGCAGTTCGCGCGGTGCGCAGGCGCAGCAGGTGCGATAGCATCCGCGTCACCGTCACCGTGGGCTGTGGGCCGCCGCCCACGCCCAGCCCGCCCTCTGCCACTGCCAGTACAGATGTTTCTATTGCTACAAGCTAAAATACACACAGCCTGTTGCCAATACTAATGATCAGCAGATTTACCAGTCTCTTGGTTGACTGATTTATTAATACTAGATAATGTTGCACTAGCGACCCAACCCGGCTTAGCACATTTTTTCTGACTTGTCTGGTACATTTACCAACGTGCTCCAATATTTTTGAAAAATGGAAAATTAATTATTTTGAAAAAATTGACCCGTCTCACAACCAGCTCCGATGGGACTCGAACCCACGACCTTTCGCTATCCGGGCGATAGCTCTAACCACTCAGCTACGGAGTCGGAGCTGGATGTGAGACGGGTCGATTTTTTCAAAATACCTACTTCATTTTCCATTTTTCAAAAATAAAAATTGCATTGTGAATGCAAAAAAGTTAAAAATTAAATAACATTTTTGTTTTTTTCATTACTTTAAATTAATTTGTTACCTATTGAATGCTAAAAATGTTATTTCTCTTTGTATATATTTTTTTAAAGCTCTTTCAGCATACTCTATATTGCTATGCCCTTGCAGGGCGTCACATGTACCTAAGTATACCGAATTTGTAGCTACTTCCATCTTGCCTATTTATGTAATGTGACAT
This sequence comes from Crambus lathoniellus, assembly GCA_949710035.1. Taxonomy (NCBI): domain Eukaryota; kingdom Metazoa; phylum Arthropoda; class Insecta; order Lepidoptera; family Crambidae; genus Crambus; species Crambus lathoniellus. Next base: position 786,090 of record OX453299.1, on the reverse strand, counting down.
GCAAAAAACGATTTGATTTGATTTGCTCTTTCGTACACGAAGCAAGCACGGAGAACTCACCACTAACAGCCAAACAGGTCGCCTTTTTCAGTAAATTTGGTACTCATACTTGTAACATGTAGTTAACAAAGTGCTTATTACAGTATTGGTAAAATGAACAAGGAAGTTATTTTACTTTCCTCAATGAACCGTTTTGTGGTTTGGCATTGTAAACACTCAAATTAAATGAGTTTACTAAATGGCATGCGAGTGTTAAAAACAAAAATTCTTCGGTCCACGATACCTGTCCGACACGGCTAACTTACCCTTTCATTTACCTCCAAACCCTTAAATAAGGACCGGCGCACACGCAAGCCCGCAGGCCTATTAACCGAAGTAACCGCGACTCAACTGTGGAATTGCGGCTGAATTTGCCTCCGTCTCTATCTGATGAGGAGTGTGTGAAGGAGAGGTGTAGTCTAGCGGGTGGCAATTAGGCAATGTGGTCGGCGCGTGCGTGCTTTGCGTGGAGCTGGTCATGCCTTTTAACCTTCTACGCCACTCGAGTTGTTTGCTTTACTTGTCACTGGATGCACCTGCGAGGAACTGAGCCGATGAGGCCGGCTTTCACTATCCAGACAATTTACTTTCTACTAAAACAATAAAAACGTTGAATAAAAATATGAGTAACTAGTGGATCCTCGCGGTTTTACCCGCGTGGTACCCGTTCCCGTGGGAATATCGGGATAAAATATAACCTATGTCACTCGGGAAGACTGTAGCTTTCTAACGGTGAAAGAATTTTCAAAATCGGTCCAGTACTTTTTGAGTTTATTCGTTACATACAAAAATACAAATCTTTCCTCTTTATAATATTATAGTATATAGTATATATAGTTTATAGTATAGAAGTATAGAAGTATAGATTAAGAAGTAGCCTATCTTTAGTGCTGTGAAAGTTCATCGCTACGTAAGCTAGAGGCACAGCTTAGATTCCTAATAAAAGTGTCACTAATTACTTATGTTAAGACAATATCTAGCTACTGATTACCTACCTATAAAAGTAATAAATGATTGTATAAGTTCCGTAATTACGATAAACCAATCAACAGATTTAAGACTGCAGTTATAATGATCGTCTATCAGTGCATTACTCGAATCAATAGTTACAGTGACAATAAAATAAGATATATGTGACAAATGGGAATAGAAACGTAAAGGCTGCTTTCGCAGAAAGTATGGTCCGGCGCAGAAACACGTTCCCATTATACCAAGTGACATCTCACCTTGGGCACTTTCTGCTTTTCGCTTATTTGAAATGAGATACCTTTTAAATGTTTTCTTCCAAATTTTATCAATTTCAAATACCTGCCTTCGAGTGACGATCGTCGTTCATGAGGTCGCGGTTTCGAATTCCGCGCAAAGCCTAAATGGTTTACGCAGAGGAAACGTCTGTTTCTCGTGGTCTGTTATGTTGCCTATATGTATGATGATTGTAATCACAAAAATGTAGATATGTTTATCCAATTTTATCTACCCATAGCACAAGTTTTGAAACTATTACATTGGACTAGAGCTAGACAACTGATACAGTTCAGAGTTTTTGTTAGTATAGCTACATTATTACGCAAACCTGTTGATGGCTTTTAAAAAAGACTCCTTTATCAGCGATCATTAGTTTACCCATAAATTCTGATCACCTTCAGTTACACCGAAACTATGTCCCTTAGTGGGAACGTTCAAATTAATAGACTCGAATGTTTTCCCAAAAAGGTATTTTGAGTTAGAGCATGCGCTCAGGCGTCAAGTAGGCAGGAACTGGTTCAATCCGATCGAATTCCTCGCCCGTAATGTTACCGAGCTGTATTAGTCTCTGACACTGCGCACTTTGGCGTGATGCCTTATACTGATACTTAATTAGAGTATCAAGCATGTTCAAGCTTTGAAACTATTTAAACAAAAACTTCTTTATAAATTTTGCAGTTCCTTCGAGGATCGGATTTTTTTACACTTCCTTATTTTACATTGAGTGCTTCACCTATATAGGTAACTTTAGTTAAGGTTTTTAGAAGAGTAGCCTTTGTTTTTCTCTAGTTGTAAAATTACTTATGCCCGAATACTCGTACGCTACTTATCTTTGGGAGCGTCTCACACATCGCCCTGTCACTTTAAATGTCAAACGTATGAAAGAGATGCCATGATGTTTGAGACGCTCCCAAAGATGATTTGCGTTTGAGAATTCGGGCGTTACTCTTATAACACGCTTAAGTTTTGATCTCCGATATTAAAAAGCGCCACATTGATTACCCTGAAATATACCTCCAATTTTTGTTAGTTACTCTCCTATTCATTAAAATGGCGTATAGATAGGTCCAAGAAACGTCCGTGGAGTTCAAGCACCATAGCTGAGGGCACTCCTAACGGTGAACCTCGTAATTACCGGTGGACCGTTGAAATAGTGGCGCAAAGCACATAACCCTTCAGGTGGCGCAGCGCATGCGCAGGACGCATTGCTCACCAGGATTTATGGAGTCAGGTGGCAGCGCCATCTGTGTGCCGCTATCAATGCCGGCCACCGCCACCGCCGCTGGCGCACCAACGATTTATCGCTTTAATCCATATTACTTGTAATGCGTGTACGCATGTGAGCTTACGGTCAAATGCAATGTCTATATGATTTGGAGGTAAGATGTTGTTGTCAGCTGTTGATTGAAACCCGCCTTAAACTCTGTACTAGTGTTAGTACCTACTTACCTAACTCTTTCAATCATTTTCCTTTTAACATACAAAATACATCGAGTAATCATGCGCACTTCAATCATTAACTGTTATACCAAACCTTGAACTCATTTCCTTATTTTATAAACCCTACTTCACAGCAGATAAGCTTAACTGCTAAATTCTTTCATAATCGTATATCATTATATACTTGTATGAGCCTTACGCCCTTACAAGTATTAGTATTAGTACTGTACTTCGCTCGCGTTGACTACACGACATATTCCCGCGGTAATGTTATGTTTTTCCGGGATAAAAAGCAGCCTATGTCACTCTCCAGCTCCCAAACTATCCCGATACCAAAAAATCACGTCGATCAGTTGCTTCTTTTTGTCGTGAAAGACGGACAAACAAACAAACAAACCCACTTTCACATTTATAATATTAGTAAGGATGATATGAATGTGACATACATCATTAAATCTTCTTTATTTACACAATATTTGTGATACATAGTGAAAAGGCAATTTGATATATTATGTCTTTTTATAATGTTTTCTATTTGTCTGTGTAAGTCAAAAGCCACCATTACTTATTGTTTAAAAAATAATAACACATTCGTGTTCACAGAACGGGAATCGAACCCGCGCGACCCTTCACCCAGGTGACGAGGTCGCCGTTCGTTCTTTACTTACCAACTCTAGTGGCTTTGTTCGAAAATACTGTTATGTCCCCAAAAGAGGACACTGTGACATGATTTTCGCTGCTCACATGTGTTTTTTAGCAAAAAGTTTAAAGACAAACCAATAATTGAAAAGAACATTCTTGCCAGTCATCAAAATAGTTTTACTTCTAGATTTACGAATACCTACGCTTTAAAATGTACCTACTTACTTTACAATTTCCTTCTTTTTTTTATTCACATTTGGGTAGCACTTGATGTTAAGTGATGATAAGGCTGAATGTGGAAGCGCACTACTCCCGGAATCCTCAATCACTGAGGAACTGGCTATGTTATCTCTAACTGCCGGAACACAATAATGTTTATGCTGAAAACATCATTATGTTGCCGACAGACTTAGATGGTGGTAACTAGCCAGGCGGACTAAAACAAGTCCTACCACCAACCAAACCGAATACAATATGTACCCCCACTGGGAATCGAACTCGGGACCTCTGGCTCTGATACTAGTGGTGTATATCACTTGGCCACAGAGGCGATTAAAAAAAAATAAGTTTGAAATAAAATCCACCGGCGTAATTAGTAAAGTCAGTCCAAGGAATTTATTCAAATAGGTACTTCCACTTATTTATGCAGACATAATTAGTAAAAGTGTTAATGTATAAACAGTATTTCGCCCTGTCGCTATTAGTCCCGTCAGCCCACGTGACAAACAACCATAGCAGGTATCGGTGTGTTTACAGCGCGGAATCAAAGCAGCGTGGAGTTTCCTACGCACCCACAGCGAGCGAGCGCTCAGCTAATGCCTCGATAACATTACCATTGCAAATTAACTTGCCTGGACGAATTTTGTCTTTACTCCATCAATGTGCTTAAGGACAACCTGTTGATTGACTTGGTAAGATTGAAACTCTTTGGCTATCAGAGATTGAAAGGTCTGCAATTGCCAATCAGACATCTTAGGGCTGTGGTTTCGATCTATTCATAACAGTTGTGAACATGTGTCAGGTACTTATCAACCAGGAGTGCATAGACATAGTGGAGGGACCTAGCAAACGACGTCAAAAGTATATTATTTAAAGACTGTTTCAAGGCTTTATATTAATCCTCACTAACCTCAAAATTATAAAACAAAACAGGCCTTTTTATGTGACACATTTTACTACTATCAGTCACTACTAACACATTTTACTAATATTCTAACTTTCAGATAAAATTTACTCATATCCATTTTTTTTTATTTATTTGGTGACTACACTTACCTACTTTGTTTAAAAATACTTGTACCTACTGAATAAGATTTATAAACATTTCCGTTTGAATTGAACTTTCTACCAAAGTTATAAAATCTTATGATAAAACTCACTTAAAATTAGTTTTATAGTCAATAAAACAAGTCGGTTAGCACAATTTTCTTTATTTCATACAACAATCTCTATCTTATCTTACAATAATGACTACCCTTAAAGTATTAAATATCTGCTTGCACGTACAATAAAACTGAAGAGACGTTATTTTTATTTGATTTTTACTGGTTTTCCAACTGTCGATGCGTCAAGAAGTGAGATTGTCGATAAAAGGTGGATTTTTATTAAAAACTGGGGTCTCGTGTAGTGGCAGCGGCAGGTGTTTGTCGTGGGATGATATATGGATCAATAAAACTTGTCGCCGGCCGGAACAGCGCGACAAGCGACAAATTGCCGCGACAACGTGCGCGCGCGCACCGCACGCCCTAGCGGGTATGCCTGGCGGGTCCATCCATCGATAAGTTTCGTTCAACTGGTTTCGGCAAAATAAAGATTTTGAAATTTAATGAAACGCAATAATGTAGCATCCGCTATGATGTTACTGGCATAAGACACATGTTTTTATTCAGGTGATCGTGCATATTACAATTTCGTTTTAGTTTTATCGTCCTTGGTAATTTACAACGTCTCCTTGCTACAGTAGATAGGCCGTAACATACCACGAGGACTGCTGCAGAACTGACTAACATTAATAACAATATTTTTATTAACATATAGGAAAAACTAGCTTTCCGCGCGTGGCTTCGCCCGCGTGGACTTCACGACGTTATCCCGCAGGAATGTGATATTTTTCCGGGACAAAAAGTAGCCTATGTTCCTCTCCAGGCTACAAAATGTCTTTCTCCCAAATTTCAGTCAAATTCATGTAGCCGTTTTGGCGTGATTGCGTAACAAACATACAAACATCCAAACATCTAAACATCTAAACTTTCACATTAAAATTTATAATATTACTAGCTTTCCGCCCGCGGCTTCGCCCGCGTGAACTACACGACGTTATCCCGCGGGAATGTGATACTTTTCCGGGATAAAAAGTAGCCTATGTTCCTCTCCAGGCTTCAAAGTATCTGTGTCCCAAATTTCAGCCAAATCCGTTCAGCCGTTTTGGCGTGATTGAGTAACAAACATCCAAACATCCAAACATCCAAACATCTAAACTTTCACATTTATAATATTAGTAGGATAGTAGGATGTTAAACTTTACAATATTTTAAATCATTTTGCCACTACAACCTAAACATAACAGAACAACTCTAGTTCGCGCAACTGTCGCCTGTCTCCGCCACCCCCGACTGTCCGCGCGAAGGAAACGCTATTTATTACAAGATTTGTGGCCCAGCTTACAAGCAGCCCTTACAGCCAGCGTATGCTTGAGCGCTAGGCCGGACCTTAGGAACTCGGCGCGAACACGGAGCTACCGCATACTGAACAAACAGCGAACTTTAAAGTTCCAATTATATCAACTTGTATGTAGATTGAAATGAACCTAGCCGAGCCCGGTACGGTCGAGACTTGGTCAAATATCTAGTTATAGTAAATATAATTGTATGAAGTAACTTATGGTTGGTTTGAAATGTCTTTGGGTATTGTTTACCGACTCGGGCCGCGTACGGTGAAAGAACACGGCCAGTGGCCTGTTTAACCAAAAATACAATTTACAAATTGTAAATTTGTAAATACAAATTGTAAATTGTATTTACAGGCTACAAGTCTACAAGTTTCTGTTTAACCAACATTTACAAGTTACAAGTTTACCATGGTGGAAAATTTACAAATTTGTAAATTGTAGATACAATTCTACATATTTCTGTTTAACCAACATTTACAAGTTACAGGTGACAATTTACAAATTTGTAAGGAAAACCGTTTCGTTAAACGAAGAAATGTAATTACAAGTTTACAAATATGTAAATTGTAGCACGATTTCTACAGGCGGACTCACCCTGTGTCAGAACTTTACAATTGTTTGCACCAGCCGAATAAATAAAGAAATTAAATTGTTATTCACATAAAAATGCTTCTAGCCACTAGTAGTGAAAGAATTTTATTATTATTATAGTTTTCCATGACTTTCTCTTTAGTTAAAACAGCAGTACCTAAAGTAATTCAAACAAAATTTTAAATAAATACTGTTATTAGAAAAAAACAGAGTAGCAAGTGGCGCAGTGGTAAACGGATTCGGCCTTCAATCGTTGAAGTTAAGCAACTTTCGCTATGGTTGGTCACGGGATGGGTGACCAAAAATTTATTATCTCAAGCTCCTCCGTACTTCGGAGGCACTTTAAGCCGTTAGTCCCGGCTGCGTTTGCAGTCGTTAATACCCATCAATCCGCTTTGGGCCCGCGTGGTGGGTCATGGCCCATTCTCTATATCCATCCATAAGAAAGGTCTTTACCCCATCAGTTATTACTTACGGGACTTATAATGGCTGATGATGATTAAAATTCTATTGTATTAATATACCATCTTCAAAAATTTACAACTTGTAAATTGTATTTTACAACTAAAAATATGTAAATACAAATATGTAAATTGTAATCTACAGGCGTTTTCTACAATTGTAGACGTTGGTTAAACAGCATAAGACTTTACAAATATGTAAGATTTTTAGTTGTAGATTTCTTACATATTTGTAATGTTGGTTAAACAGCACTTGTATTACAAGTCTACAAATTTGTAGCTTTCTTACATAATTGTAGACTTGTAAAAATGGTTAAACAGGGCCCAGGGGGTCTATTTTTGAATTTCGCCACTCGTGTCGAGCGCTCGCTTAGTACTCATATTTGACATTAATTACTCAAATTTGACATGAAAATGAGTACTAAGCGAGTGTAAGGCGTCCATCACACTGCCTCTGGTTTCCGCACTACCGGTTGGCGATGCGGCGTGATTTGTCATACACTGCGGGTTGTGTATGCACATCAAGATTCTACAGCCATAGTTAAGAAGCGCACTACCACAAACCGGAGCGGTGTGCGGTGCAGTGTAGGAACCGCCTTAGACGCGAGTGGCGAAATAGGGCGAAATTCAAAAATAAGTTCCAGGGGGTCTATTTTTGAATTTCGCCACTCGTGTCGAGCGCTCGCTTAGTACTCATATTTCAGATAAAAATGAGTAGTTACTAAGCGAGAGCTCGAAGCGAGAGGCGAAATTCAAAAATAAGTCCCCTGGACCCGGCCCGGTCCCGACACGGTATAACTTGAACCATCCTTAATTTTGCTTTCAGTAGGACCTGCAACAAGTTTATCATTTCAACAAGCACTTAAAATTACATGTTTTATACAAAGCACTAATTAAAGTTTAACAATGTCAATCATTAGGTACCCTAAATAAATTCGATACAGTCGTATTAAAAAAACTTAGTTCTAAGGTCAATGATTCAATAATTTAAAGCGATAAACATATTTATTTCCTAATGATCGAACTCAAGCTGTGTTTGATGATAAATTTAGAGTCTGCATGTAAAAATGTACTTCATGTTATTGCAACCTTAACCTTTCGTACTTTCATTAAGTATGATATATATTACTCTATGATAAAAAGCTGTTAATATTAGGGTAATTATTCACCGTCTATGATTTGCTGAACATTAATATTTTACTTGACATCAAAATATTTAAATGCATCAATTTCATTTTAAGTTTGAGCTTTTTGCCCAAGTTGTACTGTTATATTGACTTATATTCATTCATCATCATCATGTCAGCCAAAGCACTTATACTCGTATTAATGCAAAATTAATAAAATCAGTAATTTAATATTGTAGCCCAAAAATTAATGAAGAGTGGATAACTTAGTAAACATTTTAATTTTAACTATGGAATGGTTTAAGATAGCATGGAAATAACTATGACAAATGAATCAAAACAGCTAATATACGAATAAGAACAACGGCATTTTTAAGTATTATGATTATGTTATGACCATTCAAAATCTACTATGACCTTAACAACATTTCAATTTTTAACAGATAAACCTTCGTCGCTATAGTTCCGAGTCTACTTACTCAAGAATTAAAGACGTCATTTCTACTAATTTTAATCCGAACTTTAATGGTGTGTGTAGGTCACCACACGATCGCTTCGTATAAGATGAACTGTTTCCTTATATTAAGGCACGACTCGCAGGATACGAACGTTTTGATATTGTTGAAAAATTGAAAATGAGGTATTAGAAAATGTCGACCCGTCTCACAAGTCTCACATCTAGTCTGGGCGAATGCTCTAACCACAGAGCTACGAAAGTCGCTAAACAAAAAATTGCATTGTGAATGCAAAAAAATAAAAATAATTTGTGTTTATATCATATTGCCTAAGCCTTTGTATAACAACTAGAGGTTCACACTTACCTAAATATCGGGCAAAAATTTGTTCTGATTTAAAGATATGTTACAATTTCAGAAGTAAGTAATGCTTCGGATTTTCTTGAACCAAACAAGCCAGGTTATGAACCATATCTATTGCTTACTTACGGCCAAAATTAATAACCTATCCATAGATAGGGATAGGTGCAATCCAGAATAGTTGCTATGCAACGCTTGATATTAACATAGAATTAACGACAGTTGCCAGGGTGTTGCTAGGTGTTGCCTGGACTAACTAATCTGGATCGCACCTATCCATATCTGTGGATAGGTTATTAATTCTGGCCCTAAGTCAATCATCTCGCGTTATCTTTAACGGCGGAGCACTTGACATAGCAAAGGGTACCTTAAAAGGCCAATCTACAGTCTTATCTACCTACACCCAAGCCAATGGTCAGGTCAGGTCAACAGCCACCCCATGTCGACGATTAATAACCGTTCCGTTGTCACGGCGATAAAACAAAATTGTCACCATAAAATGGGCCGATGCGGATGTGCGTCAAACGTGCGTCGAGTATCTGTAGATCTTGCGCACGCGCCGATCACCTGCCGCCCCGCGCTAACGACGCAACGCACCTTGAGAACACCCCTAATTAGTTTTCACGGCTTTGCCACAGACTAGCCACGGACGGGGCGACCTGATGAATTACTGGAAAGATTGTTACTTAAGTTAAGAAACAATTGCTGAGGGGTAGATATTTCAAGAGTTGGTGCAGGAGAAAATGTTTCTTTGAGGTTTGTCTTTAGATTTTCAAATTGCAACAGTGTTGCGACAAGAAGTTTATGTCTAAGTTGTGATTTAAATCTTTGCACCCTTTAAACATAAAGATTATCATCATCATCATGTCAGCCGAAAGACCACTGCTGGGCATAGGCCTCCCCCAAGGATCTCTACAGCGATCGGTCCTGCGCTGCCCGCATCCAGCGGCTTCCCGTGACTTTGACCAGACCGTCGGTCCACCTTGTAGGGGGCCTGCCCACGGAACGTCGTCCGTTACGCGATCGCCATTCGAGAACCTTTCCGCCCCAACGGCCATCGGTTCTTCGCGCTATGTGTCCCGCCCACTGCCACTTCAATGATGCAATCCTTTAAGCGATGTCGGTTGTTTTAGTTCTCCTGCGGATCTCATCATTTCTGATTCGATCGAGCAGGGAAATTAATTAGAGTATAATTACTTTTTATCAATTTTATCAAATACAGTAGTTATAATAATAAAGAAATACCTACGTGACCAAAGAAGACCATTGATAGTGTGACGTAACTATAAACTAAGCATCCGACCTCTGATAGAAAATAGATAAATTGCAAAGAAATCGTCAATCTTCGATGTCATAATCTTCATTCATCAGGCACTATAATGTTAATACTGGTGGAGACCAGCCCCCTGAGTAGGTACCCCTTATTCACAAACCGTCGGAAACGCTCTCGACAGCGGAATGTATGCACTGTCTCTGTCACTCACTATAGAATAGACAAAGACCAAGCATAGAATTCGAATCCGTTTCCGTTAAGCGTCTTTATGGAGGCTAAAGGTCACAGCACATATATCAACTTGTAAACGGAACGTAAACGTATCAACTCGAGCGGTTCAGTATTCTTTGTATGAAACTCCGTACTGCAACGCACACTAATCGGAAACGGAACGTAATCGCCTCGCCTCGGGACCAGCTCATGAACCGCTTTGCAGGTCGGTCAACTTGCGGTCCCCGCGCTTACCGCTAGTCGTCCACGCGCTGACGTCTCTCCGTACCCGAGCTTACCGCTCTACGCACAGTGGTCTGAAAATGAAAATGAACATAATTTTTTTTTATTAATGATTTTTTCTCATTTTTTGTCATTTTATTTTCTCTTTTTTTTATTTTTTTTTATCATTTTTTTCTCTCATTCTTTTTTTTTCTTTTTTTTATATGGAACCACTGTGCGGCGAGCCGTACGGTCGCTGATCCGGATTGGTTACGTGCTTGCGTAAGGTTGACGCCTGGTTGACCGCCAGGCGAAGGCGATACGGTGTCGATCCCTTTCCGAGTTGATGTAATGTGCTGTGTCCTTTAAGCTGTTGGTCCCGGCTGCTTTTGCAGTGAATACGCAATAACCCGCATTTGGCCAGCGTGGTGGGTCATGGGCATGGCCCATTCTCCTTATCCATCCATACGGAAAGCTAGTACCCCAGCAGTGGGGACATTAAATGGCTGATGATGATGATCTCATCTGAGAAGAGTGTCTAGGGCCTCCTAAAACACTCGTTTCAAATGATGACACCTACCTAGTTATAGTAGTTATACACCTCTAAATTTTAATTAGTACAAAGATTTTAGGGGATGATAGTGTCCATCAATACTAACAATTTTTACTACGGAATCAACCACGGAATCGCGAAAAAAAATCAGCTGTTTCATACAAAAGTACAACATCTACTAAACTGAAATGTATGGAACAGCCGATTTTTTCTTCGCAATTCCGTGTATGGCCCATAGTAAAAATTGTTCGTATTGATGGAGACTATCATCTCCTACAATTTTTGTAGGTACTAATTAAAATTTAGAGGTGTATATCAAAACATGTCCTCCACACTTCGATCAACAATAGTACTAGATGAAGGCTCACGAACTAAATGAAAACTTTACATGGCACAGACTGACCTTTTTTTAAACGGCGAAAAAAGGTTACGAATGTTACGATCTTACATTATAAAGCGTTCCAAGTTTGAAATACCTTAGTATTATTGACACTGCCAAACTAATCTACTTATAATTATACTCTCAAGTGGGCGTATAACGCTCGGCCATATCTGTCACTCCAACTATGTATCTAGAACTAGGTGTTATTGTTGATCGAAGTTTCCACAACGCTGTATTTAACCCTACCGTTAATTGATTTTATATCCGCGTCATAACCGCGCCGGAGCCACCCGAGCACGTCGTACTTTTCCCTCGACAAACAGACGGGGTAACAAACGACCACGGTTTATAGCCCGTATCTAACGTCTTGGCCGGCGGAACTACTCACTTTCTAACCCATCTTCAGGTAATCAAAGAGTCTACCATCGGCTAAGCACGGATGTCCATAAAAGGTAAACTCATTTCTAAAAAGACACTTTAAAATATACGACTTTTATCAAAATATGACATATCGTACACATTATTTATTGAAAAATGGAAAATGAAGTATTTTAGTTTAATCATCATCATCGTCATCCCATCGGAGCTAGTTGTGAGACGGGTCGATATTTCTAAAATACTTCATTTTCCATTTTTCAATAATAAAAATTGCATTGTGAATGCAACAAAGTAAAAATGTAAATACCTAACATTAACTATTGTCAATAAGGGTATTGTTACGTTACATAATCACCATGAAGTCTTTTTTTATCAGTCTGGGTCGTCCCACTGCTGGACAAAGGCCCTTCCTTCCATTTTGCGCGGTTTAGAGCTGTTGTGTGCCAGTCACTCATTTACGAGTCAAGATGGTCCCGCCTCCGCCGTTTTGTAAACGAAAATTAAAGAACTTTAATGAAAACATACATACACTCAAAAAAAGAAGTGACTAATCTTGTCTTGATCTGATCTTATAAATACTTACATTTACTTACGTGAAATCGTTAAAGCACCACCTCCAACTCCAGTACCCCTAGTGTAAGTTTTTATGTCAAGCAAACGCAAATTATTTCGATTCCGTATTTATGTCAATTTGTATGAAAACTATATAAGCGCGCTACTCGCCGCTAGAGGCGCTAATACAGTTTTCATACAAATTGACATAAATACGGAATCGAAATAGTTTGCGTTTTTTGACATAAAAACTTACACTACGGGCACTGGTTTCGCCTGCGAGCCCTTACATCGTCGCACCGCAGTCGTGTCGTCGCCTCTAAAGTTCCTATAATATTATAACTCCTGTATCAAAAACGCCACCTCGCAATTAGTCGCCGTCGTAACCGCAAACTAATTAACGTGTGTGAGTGATTACACTGAAACGACCTTACGCCGTCATTTACACTCATACATTCCCAGGACGCAAATAAACTAAAAATGTAGAAGGCTCTACTTGTCCGGATTTGCTCGCGTGCGCGCGTCCTGCAAATTTAACGTTCACGTGTTGGCTAATGTTTGACCAAACATTGGCCTCCGCTGTATGCTGTGTGCAATTTATTCTCGTGATATGTTGTTAATTCTGGCTGCAGTTTTCGCTATTAAAACGGTTTTAGAACACATTCGTTTCAAATTAAATGTTTTAGTTCCATGCGATGAAGTAGTTTTATAAGTTTCAACATTAGTTCGGTTGTGTAATTATAGCGATTTCAACCTACCTACTTAAAATTCCAGAGTAATATGGTTGTGCTCTGAGTTTTGCTTCCATTTGACCTCTGTTGTGATTTGTGATGTGGTTATAATGGTGGAAAATTTTACTTCCCTTCATTTAAGATGTCTCTACGTAGATATATGTACGAATATTTTGTTTTTCTTTGTCTAGATGTCAACTAAAATATAGAAACCATCATTGTTTGAGATTTACGTAACGCACGTCTTTCAGCTTCTCGCTTTGAAGCCAAACCATGATATGTTTTCATTTAAAATATTTAACGTAAATATTTTTAGCCTTCGCCTTTAAAACAACTAACCTAAATAGGTATATTATATGGTGCGTGAATAGTTATTATTATTGATATTTATAAACAACTTCTTATGACATTAATAACAGAATTACAGGTCATTAAGTCAAACATTTCGAAATAGCTGTATGATATCATAATTATTACTATTGTTTTCATCCCATCGATTCGAAAAGCGATGATTGTTTATCTAATAACAGGGTCCAAAACGATTCATTGTTTACCTGTTATGACAAGAGGGTATAATAGTAGATTGTATTACAAGGGAGCAAAATAATATATTTACGGCGAGGGCGCTATTTTGAATCCAGAGCGCAGTGAAGGATTCTAGAGTAGAATCTCGAGCGCAGCGAGGGATTCTAAAGTAGAATCCTGAACGCAGCGAGGGATTCAATATACGCCACCCGAGTGAAAATAATTTTGCGGCCGAGTAATACACTCTGCTTTTCATCCCCCTCTATAAGAAAAGCAGTAAAGACAACTCAAACTACCTACCTTTCTTTGTCGTTCGGATACATCATAGCGCTAGTCGGGCAAGAAAAAAAAATTGAGTATTGAAATTAAAAAAAAAAATTAAAAAAATATATGTCCATCAGATTTCTTATAAGTATCTCCGGGGATACCGTAGGGGGGTTGAAAATTTTGTTAGATTTTAGCTACGACTCACCGTTTACGAGATATTCTCAATTTTATAAAATTCCGTTTTTGAAAATTTCTCGGTTCCGAAAAAAGTCCCGGCCCCATAAAAATTCAGTTGAATTTTTTTTAAGTACTGCACACCCTTTGCTACACTCCAACCAATGCTTCTTTAATTATGTTCTAAATTCAAATCTCATTGTTTTGGACCCTGTTATGAAGCTGTTCAAAATTCAAATCTCATTTATTCCCTCTTGTCATAACAGGTAAAAAATGAATCGTTTTGGACCCTGTTATTAGATAAAAAATCATCGCTTTTCGAATCGATGGGATGAAAATGAGATTTGAATTGTGAGCGGCTTCATAACAGGGTCCAAAACGATGAGATTTGAATTTAGAACATAATTAAAGAAGCATTGCTCGAAGGTTGGAGTGTAGCAAAGGGTGTGCAGTACTTAAACAAAAATTCAACTGATTTTGTATGGGGCCGGGACTTTTTTCGGGACCGAGAAATTTTCAAAAACGGAATTTTATAAAATTGAGAATATCTCGTAAACGGCGAGTCGTATCTAAAATCTAACAAAATTTTCTACCCCCCTACGGCGTCCCCGGAGATACTTATAAGGAATCTGATGGACATATATTTTTTTATTTAATTTTTATTTTATTTCCAAACTCAAATTTTTTTTCTTGCCCGACTAGCGCTATGATATATCCGAACGACAAAGAAAGGTAGGTAGTTTGAGATGTCTTTACTGCTTTTCTTATAGAGGGGGATGAAAAGCAGAGTGTATTACTCGGCCGCAAAATTATTTTCACCTCGGGCGGCGTATATTGAATCCCTCGCAGCGTTCAGGATTCTACTTTAGAATCCCTAGAATCCTTCACTGCGCTCTGGATTCAAAATAGCGCCCTCGCCGTAAATATATTATTTTGCTCCCTTGTAATACAATCTACTATTATTTTGTTATACGGTTTATATCTTAATCATCTTAATAAATAAGAATTGTTTAATAGTGTTGCTAATGATTTTGTTACCAGTTAATGTAAAATTTTAGAAAACTGTTTTGCTTATTGAAAATGAAGTAGGTATTAGAAAAAAAACGACACGTCTCACAACTAGCTTCGATGGGACTCGAACCCACGACCTTTCACTGTCCGGGCAAATTGCTCTGGATGATGCTCTGAATGGACAGTAAAAGGTCCAACCAGAGCGTGGGTTCCAGTCCCATCGGAGCTAGTTGTGAGACGGGTCGTTTTTTTTCTAATACTTTATTTTCAATTTAATTTTTCAATTTGACGACTCTGTATGAAATATACCTAACAGGGAGAAAAAGATTGACCTTGACGAGTTTCTTGCCGGTTCTTCTCGCAAGGTCTAGGATTTGCGAACCGATGATGGGGTAGCTTCTTTGACGTTCATAAGTATTGTTACCTCAACCTAAATTGAATAAAAAAAATTGATTTGATTTTGATTTGAATAATAAAAATTGCATTGTGAATACAAAAAGTAAAAGTAAACTGTTTTGCTTTACATGCTGTCTAGTGTACAAAAATGGCATTCCAACTGCGTAGGAATCAATTAGCGGCCGATCGCTTGTACTTCCGCGTCCGCGATCGAGTTTGAATCGACATGTACTATATATTGAGTAAGTTATATGTTGTATATGTTATAAGTTGTATATGTGGCAGACCACGTGATGCCGGCAGTCAAGTGGGCAGCTGTCGACAGATGTTGACAGCTCCATTGAGCTATTAATGTAACTCATTAGTTAGATGACTGAATAATTATATTTTAATTAGGTCTATTACTATTGTTCAGCGCTTTTGTACTACACTGAAAGATCTTTAAAATACTTACCTAAAGTAAGTAGAAGTCTTTGAAAAAACCTTAAAGACATTATTTCCTAATCATAAAAATAAGAAATTTTAAAGTATCCTCGGTAAACTTTTGATACTGATTTTAAATCTCTAACACTATTCTTTACACGTCTTAGGTCCGGTTGCTCGAAGCTTGGTTACGT
Source organism: Crambus lathoniellus (assembly GCA_949710035.1). Classification (NCBI taxonomy): domain Eukaryota; kingdom Metazoa; phylum Arthropoda; class Insecta; order Lepidoptera; family Crambidae; genus Crambus; species Crambus lathoniellus. The sequence continues at coordinate 769,771 of OX453299.1, read as the reverse complement.
TAACTTTAGGGTTAAATTATGGTTAAAGTAAATTTAACCGGCGGTCAAATCTAAAAAGCGTTGTTGTAGAAACGGTTACTTTAACGAGCAGTCAAATTACACATTTAACGGCGGTCAAAATAACCGACAAGGTGGGGGTGGTTCAAATTTTGACATTAGTAATAAAGGGAAGGTTAATGAAATAGTATAGACAACACTTTTAACCCAACGTATTTTTCTTTAACCGAGGTCAATATAGACAACAGTTAAATTTTTACTTTTACTTTACTGTAATGTACGAGCAAGCGGACCTTAGTTTGAAAACGTAATTTGCATTTATTTTCCTTCCTTTAAAACAAAATTCAAGTAATAGTCATTTGTTTTTACCTATCTGGAAAAAAAATATTGTTAATCAGTTTCCGGGAATCTACAATTTTTAGTAAGTAAATAAATATAACAGGGAGAGAATGGTTGCCCTCGACGAGTTTCTTGCCGGCTCTTCTCGCAAGGTCTCCCGCCGTAGGATTTGCGAACCGATGGCGTAGCTACTTGACATTCTTATACAACACTAAATTTTAAATTAGTACGAAGATTTAAGGGAATGATAGTGTCCATCAATACGAACCATTTTTACTATAGGACAAACCACGGAATCGCGAAGAAAAAACAGCTTCCATACATTTCAGTCGAGTCGATGTTGTACTTTTGTATGGAACAGCTGATTTTTTTTTTGTCATTCCGTGGTTGGCCCCGTAGTAAAAATTGTTTGTATTGATGGATACTATTATCCCTTAAAACCTTTGTACTAATTAAAATTTAGTCGTGTATTATAATGACAACATAAAGTGAATAAAGACATAGGTATTGATTTTTTATTTAGAATAAATCAAGACCTTGCTATAGGAAAAATGTGATAGTAAAAAACCACGAGCCCTATAAGTAGCTTTCAGGCGGGATTCAACCCTTTAAGCATTTCGGTAGCTTAGTTGGTCAGAGCATCGGGCCGGATTCCCGGACGCGCGGGTTCGAATCCCGCCTGAAAGCTACTTATAGGGCTCGTGGTTTTTTACTATCACATTTTCCCTACACTTACAAAATTGCATTGTGAATGCATAAAAATAATATAAAATCTCAATATGGCTGTTTCATCTTAATCGATTGTTAAACATTTGTAAAAATGTTTCTTTCGGATGCGAGGGTTTTCTCACATTGATGAAGCAACGCTGGCCTACAGCGTAACAAGTGATAGCAAAATTCGACGAGTCGTGTAAGCCTTTCGGTAGCTTAGTTGGTCAGAGCATCGGGCCGGATTCCCGGAGGCGCGGGTTCGAATCCCGCCTGAAAGCTACTTATAGGGCTCGTGGTTTTTTACTATCACATTTTTTCCTATACTTACAAAATTGCATTGTGAATGCATAAAAATAATATAAAATCTCAAGACCTTGCTACTCATTATCCGATAGGAGCAACAGCACAACATCGGCCCACATGCGATATGATTTGACATCCGTTGATTAATGCCGCCACTCATTGATTTAGAACTGCAGCAGTTATTAGTATCAGCGTGGACACCTCTGATTAATTATACCAAATTCACTTTGCATATCTGTCCGTCCATAAATTCTTTAGTGCGGAAGTAAAAATTATCCAGCGCCGAATGAATAATTATCTAACCTCGTTATCAATGATTTTGTCACCGAAACATTTGAGAAAATTAACCTAAGATTTATTTCAATTACTAAATGGACTGAAATCATATTTTATCTCGTTCGTAATTACTTTAATTTGATGTGACTATTGCTAAAGTATGTTATAAACGTATACAAATTATCTCATTTTAAACCTGAACATTTGTTATTTATGAATACAAAGTTTAATATCATAAACTACTTGGCATTTTGAATCTAAATAAAATAGATAAATATTGAACACCATTTTATAACGTTATTATTGCAAATTACTCTACGTAAGATTTTTATATTATTTTTATGCATTCACAATGCAATTTTGTAAGTATAGGTTTTTACTATCACATTTTTCCTATACTCTACGTAACCCTATTTATTTTGGCTATGTATTTTTATATCCTACTTTGTGGATTAGAACTATTTGTCTATGCTTCTGTTCTGAAAATAAATAATTTGAATTATTATTATTAATTATACGGATTGACTGAGTCAGACCACCAACCTTTTGTGAAAAACATTGTACTTATCAAAATTATATTTGTGTTATTATTCTGCAGTTAAAGTTTTACCTTTAGTTGTATTAATAGTGAGAAAACCTGTATCGCTTTACAGGTTTTCTGTTCCAATTTTATTTCCATATAAGTACGTATACTTAGTGTGGAACCGAATTTATATTAATATTAATAATACTTACCTATAATAAGAATAATAATATAATGGCATAACTTAATAATTAAATAATAATACTTACCTATAACTTACTATGCATAAAATGTCAAATTTAATTTTAATTGTAATTATAATTTTATAAATTTTAATGATCATGCTGTGTGCTATAAAATGTACCTATGGACTCCTTGGTCTGAAAATAAATGATTTTTGAGATTTTATATTATTTCTATGCATTCACAATGCAATTTTGTAAGTATAGGAAAAATGTGATAGTAAAAAACCAAGAGCCCTATAAGTAGCCTATAGTATCCCGCCTGAAAGCTACTTATAGGGCTCGTGTTTTTTTTTTACTATTACATTTTTCCTATAAATGATTTTTATTTTTTATTTATTTTTATTTATTGCGACACCCACATACATTGTTCCAATATCAACCTATAGTAGCTTAAGCACTAGTTTTATGGAAATTGGATACAAAGATGGGTATTAACAAATACATGCAGACCCGAGGAAATATTCAAAAGTTAGTTTTCAAGATTTACCTGACCGGGAATCGAACCCGGGACCACTAGAAAAAGCGGCACCTTGAAAACCGGTGCGTACACCACTCGTCCACAGAGGTCCTCATATATTCTTTAGTATTCCTACCGTAAGTAGGTAATAATTTATTATTAGGTACTCTTTAGTAGCCACATCGTATTATAAAAACAATATTTCTTGCTAATGGTATAAATATTAAAACAGTAAAGTGCTTTTATATGCATGGCTCTGCCCTCCAATCCATTTAAACCTTACAAATTGTGGAGCATAAGGTTGTAATTCCCTCGGCACGTATTACCCAGACTCCCACAGGAACTATTAGGAATATCTGCGCAATCATCGAGTTACAGAGAGCATCAGACGGATAACATATTATATTTACATAGAGACTCGTATCTATGTGATTCGATATTGCTGATGAGATGAAGTTAAAAGTTGTGACAAGAGAAAACTAAGAAAAAAATAAAAATAGGAGAGAAAATTATGTTTAGGTTAAATGAGAAACTTAAAAATTTTAACCAGTTTATAAAATATTAGCTTTCCGCCCGCGGCTTCGCCCGCGTGAACTACACGATGTCATCCCGCGGGAATGTGATATTTTTCCGGGATAAAAAGTAGCCTATGTTCCTTTCCAGGCTACAAAGTATTCCAAATTTCTGACAAATTCGTTCAGCGTTTTGGCGTAATTGAGAAACAAACATCCTAACATCTAAAAAGATCCATACATCTAAACTTTCACATTTATAATAGGTATTAGCAGAAAAACTAAATTGAAACCCGATTGTCGTTCTTGGTTCTTGGGCTTGTGCCATCATTGTTTTGTTTTAAGGATTTCTGGAATTACCTAATTTAATTGTTAAGGGAAAACTCCGTAACTCAGAACTAATAAAACCAAAAAAGATAAAGCTAAATGCGACTAGACTAGACTTTATAGCTTGTCTAGCCGTTGTCAATAATTACTGTAACTATAAGCTTTAATATGTTTTCACAGAAACAAGTGCGTAGCAAGTCGCAGCGATTCATTTGTAAAAGTTATTACTGATAAATAGCTATCCTAATTACAACCGATGCATGATTCTATCCATTAAAGTATTGGAATTTGATTTACTCTTAAAATTTTGTAGGCGAGCTTTGAGCATCAATTTAAAGCACACGTAGAGAAATACAGCACAAGCTGAAAATCTTTCAGCAAAGGCTTTTGCAACGCTCTTATTCAAAAACAAGATTCAACTACAATACTGTTATTTCAGTCAACACTTTTGACTCGTTGACACCTTCTCTAATAGCAATCGTATTCACGGCAACGGATTTAATTAATTTTTGTATTTTGCATTTATTTTGCTCTGAAATTCGATCGATTTGTAATTTACAAAAAATCTAATAGCTAAAACTTAGGTAAGGTAAGGTTCGCTCTATATTCTCACTTGTAATAAAGTTCTCTCTTTTAAGCTAAAATCTATCAGTCATATAGTTTAATAAGAATAACAATTTTATTAAATAATTAGTAATTTACACGTATACTAAGTAGTATACGTGTAAATCACTGTTCAAGTGAACAGTAAACATTATACTTATAGGTACTCAGTATAATCGAACGAATGAAAATGTAGCAGACAGCACGTGTGATTCCAAGAAAACTAACAAATTGAACTACTACGAAAGTACTACACGTAGGTATTAGTAGTTTATATTACACCCAGGCACGAAATATAAACAAATGTTCATAACATTCATATTAGTTCCCGGTGAGAATGAAACCCACTGCCTCTGGCTCACAATATTTGTAAGAAATTATGATTAACATCTGCCTTTGTGTAGGTACAGGATGTAACTCTGCTGCGGCCACGTCCGATTGCCTAGGCATAGCTCGCATAATTCGGCCAGGAAGATGCCATAACTCGTTTATTTGCATCCGCTAACAATGTCATTATGGTAATCATGCGCAAAGACCGAAAGTGATCCGACGTAGACTTCGATTTGATCGATTAATTATACTGCTCGATTGTGATAGAGATGCTGGATCTATTACGTAAGTAAAAATTGTAAATATTTGGGTTATAAAACACGACACCATCTAGGTTCATGCTCAAGAGCCTGAACTAGGAATTGGTTCTAGATATTTGAACTCGATTTTTTATTAGGTAATACAAAGGTACATAAACACCCAATTCAACAAAAATAAGTTATATTCAATGTATCTAAATAATTCAGATAACTCTTAGATAAATTAAGATTTACTAATCGTTTATTGATTTTTTTATGCTTAATTTTTTTGTCTTCGATTAATGTTGCGATTCCATCTTGTAATGTTAATAACATAATTATGTTAATTCATACATTTGAAAGTAAAAATAAATTATAAAACACAATAAGCTTGTTCAAGAAAAAACATCTTCATCATCGTCATCTTAAGAAGAACGTTACATTCAATGATTGAATTATTTTCAGCATTTTGAATGTCCTCTCTGTTAAATTTACCTATTGGTAGATGAGGCGTACGTATACCTACCCTATACCCGATTCTCTGTTTATTATAAAAATGTGGATAAGTCACCGATCAAAAAGACAAAGTAAGTAATTATTTAACACACCCGAAAACTTATGTTGAAGACAAAATAAGCCGCGTCTGTGGTCTAGTGGTACATACCACCGGTATCTGACCCAGATGTCCCGGATTCGATTCCCAGTGGGGGTACATATTTCATTCTGTTTGGTTGGTGGTAGGGCTTGTCCAAAGTCCGCCTGGCTAGCTACCATCATCTTATCTAAGTCTGACGCCATAACAACGATGTTTTCAGCATTGTCGTTGTTCAAATAAGAGATAAGATAGCCAGTTCCTCAGTAGTTGAGGATTCCGGGAGTAGTGCGCTTCCACCTTCAACTCTATCATCACTTAACATAAGGTGTGAGTAAACCTAAGGTGTAAAGTAAAATAAAAAATCTAAATTCCTCCTTTGTGGATTACGACACCGAACATGTTATAAATAAAATATTAATTAGTAGATTGTTTAGCAAGGGATGTATGGCACCCATAACAGTCGAGTGTTTTGGCGCACGAACGAAGTGAGGGCTACTGGAAACGAAGGTATGAATGCAAAAAAATAGCAATGATAAATTTATAGAAGGTAATAGATAGACCAATCTCTCAATAACTATTCTAAGCTCTGTTATTTGTAAGGCCAATAAAAGTGTTTCTTCAGTAATAGTTGGTGTTGTCTGAGCCGATCAAGCTTCAATTACGTCGTCTAGACGCAAATCGCAGGAACCATCACTCACAATAAGAGACTGGGCCTAAACCAACCTAAACACCGCTGCAGCGCTATTACTACGCGCGACAGGTGCGGCCATCTAGCGGCCGCTGAGGGAAACACACACCGCCTGAATGGCCTGAAAAAATCGGGAGTTCAGATAAACTTGTTTTTGCCCACGGCCTTGCTCGTGCTAAATCCAGTTATATTCGAATTTTCGCTGAGTACTTTCTAGCGGTATCTGTACAATATTTTTAGGCTAGACATTGGGACATAACCAGCACGCGTAGCATGACAAACCCGAGAAGAGTTTTGTCTACCTCGAAAGTCTATAATTGCCAGCCGAACAATAGGTTTGTCTACGATGAAATGTCATTTTTGACGTTTCAATACCTAGACAAAACCTTTCTCGAGTTCGTCATGCTACCCTTGCTGGTGGGAAGAAATCGCTCTTACACAAATAATATGCAGAAATGGTATAACATGACACATAAAAATGAACTAAACGTTTGTCTGATTGCACGCACTAATCTCTAGATACCTCTATCAGTAGCATTTCAATCATTTTCGTTAATAAAATGGAGTAAAAGACGATACTCGGAAAAAATGTGCTGGAGCGAGATAGCAATGAGAAAACGACGCGCGCGGGAGCGAGACCGATTTTGCAGATTAGGCAAAAAAAACACAAAATCACTTCTTATTACAAAACTACAGCGATTTTTAAAAAAAATGCTTCTATACGATCCTTAATATTATTGGTGTCCACTAATTAAACCAATTTCCAATAGTGTAAGTAACCCCATTTAGGAATAATTTTCACATTTCGTATTTTTAGAGGTCTTTTCGAAAAGAAAAAGTGTCGAGGCAAAATCATAAAATCGTGTTTTTGAAACGATACGAATCTAGATAAAGGTATGAAGAAATATATATCTTATTACCAGATTTGTAACAACTGTAACCGTCCTATAGTTTTAAATCAAAAAGTCCATATTTTTCCGAGTAGCGCCTAAGGCTATGATAAATTTTAAGGAGGTTCCTTATGGAGATTAAAGTTGATTTGAAAATATCGTTAGCAGCCGAAAATTGCCGAAGAACTGTTATAAACTGACATGACTTATGAAACATCTCAATAGAAGATAGTTAAGTGAATGCACATAAATTTAATAAATTTTATCGTATTCCGAAAATATTATTTACTTTTCGGAAAGCCTCACGAACAATTCTTGCGAGACAACGTCAGAATTGAGCCTTACATTGTCTAACTTATTCGAGAGACATGTAAGGTCCCATCAAAGACGCAACTGTATACAAGTGATCAGCAGCGGCGTCGTCGACAGCGGACGTGGGTCATGGCCGCTACCCAGATACTACAGTATACCTATACGCTTATTACAGTACTGCGAGTACTGAGCATGTTACATAGGTGTAAGACAGAAGCACGGTGTACTTTAGAAACGTCGGAATAATTGGTTAAGGCTGCATTCGACCAAACTTTTATTCCGAGAATATCGCTTACTGTCGGGTACTAATGTCAAACTAGTATGGGGTTTTGACTTACTATCCGAAAGTAAGCGTTGTTCTTGGAATAAAAGTTTGGTCGAATGCAGTCTGTTAAAAATCAACCGGTCCTAAAGCTAATATGACAGATTACAGTTTGTCACTACTCGTATCACAATTTTTCCTTCTTTTTTCTTGTAGATTTTCTTTATTTACTCTACAGCACATAAAGAAATGGTGGTAACTAGTCCCTTGAAATTGGTCACACTGCTATTTACCTAGCCAAGGAAACACTACTACTGATAACACAAAATGGGTAAGATTGTTTTGGTTAGTTTAGAACTCTGACCAAGAAGACAAAACAATAAAATAAATACTTTCTGTAATAATTACTATGAAGATGTTTCACGATGTTTACAAAAAAGTTTGTAGTCTATTTAATATCCTGTTTTATTTAATTTAAAGTTTCCTGATTCTAAGAAAAATTAATCATGTATTTGAACCAGTTTCATTTTTTGTTGTTAGTTTTTGAATATTTATAGAATAGATACTAAAGAAACAGTAAACAGTTTACTTTTCAATTTTTCCTGGTCTTTGTTTGTAAGATGCTATGAAACTAATAATAATCATTTGAGCAAATAATGCAAAATAATGTATAAAATCTAAAAGTGTGATTCTAGGCGCTAATTTAATGAAATAACATTGTTAGGCCTAAGTCATTCAAATAGACCAGATAAATAAAACAAGTACCTACTTACTTATGAACTATGAAATGATATTGAAAATGAGGTGAAAATTAAATTCTTCCTAATGAAAAGTTATATAGTGCCTTCTACATATTTTTTCAATTCAAAGTAAGATAATGTATCCTTTTTTATAAACATGAAGAATTTGTTTGAGCTTATATCTGAAACTACCAATCGGACTAAATTTCATAAAAATATACCTAGTACCCACACGTTTATAAAAACGTTCATATTTTAATAAGACCATTAAGTATAACAGAGAATTTTTTTTTCGTGTTCTGTGAGTATAACATAGAATTTTAGTTAACGGAGATCAAACCGGGGCCTGGGGGGCTACTGCGTAACTTTATGGGTATGAACTTCATACGTTTTTGGGATTTTTAAGTCAATTTTATAAAGAAAATAGCCGCTATCAGTTCCTAGTTTTGTGACGTCGGGTATAACGATAGCTAGCTAACAACGTTTAACAGAACAAAGCATCAAAAATCTATCAAAATAAGGAATTCAAATGACACTTGAAGCCCATACCCATATCCAGATTTTTTAGCCGGTAGCCCCCCTGTTACTAGTTTCTTTATACATTAATTGCTATTGCACTATTGCGTATTTAAAACACAATACCAACAAAGTAAAACTAGCAATAACTTATTACAAAAACATAGATAAATATTACCTATCTGTTTACATATCAAAAAGGTCAAGTCATTGACAGAAAGAAGAAAAGACTGGAAAATACTCCACTCACAAGAGCGAAGCTGTTAAGGCGATACTCGGAAAAAATGTGCTGAAGCGAGATAGCAATGAGAAAATGACGCGCGCGGGAGCGAGACCGATTTTGCAGATTAGGCAAAAAAAACAAAATCACTTCGTATTAAAAAACTACAGCGATTTAAAAAAAATGCTTCTATACGATCCTCAATATTATTGGTGTCCACTAATTAAACCAATTTCCAATAGTGTAAGTAACCCCATTTAAGAATAATCTTCACTTTTCATATTTTTTAGAGGTCTTTTCGAAAATAAAAAGTGTCGAGGCAAAATCATAAAATCGTGTTTTTGAAACTATACGATTCTAGATAAAGGTATGAAGAAATATATATCTTATTACCAGATTTTTAACAACTGTAACCGTCCTATAGTTTTAAATCAAAAAGTCCATATTTTTCCGAGTAGCGCCTTAAATTAGAGTGATATGTTTGCGGTGTTGAAATTTCTAAATACGTAGAACATAGTGCCTGTTTCACACTGTACGATTAGGAGATACTTTCCAGTTTTGATTGACAGTTTTGAATGGACTGTCTGTCAAATATATACAGTATACACACTAATGGACCTATTCGTCACATAAAAAATTGTCACAGATGAGAATCGAACCCACGATCCCTTGTGCAGTAAACAGGATCACAGGCCCCGCGGCATGGTCTAATCTACGTGTCAAATGACATTTAAGTAAGTGACATAATTAAATTATGAGCCAATTGATCACTGCACTAATGTCTCCAGTATGAGCGATATTATTGGTACATATTATAAGATGTACCAATAATATCGCTCATACTGCGCATACTTTATGCAGAATCACTGAATTGTTTTATGTCCAATAAACAAATTTCAAAAAGCATACCAACACACTACATTTTCTAAGCATACATACTTCGTACATTTTACGAGTAACTTCAATACGTATTTATATTATTTTTGACTCTTAAGGCGCTACTTAAAAAAAGTATGGACTCTTTGATATAAAACTATAGGACGGTTAGAGTTGTTATAAATCTGGTAATAAGATATATATTTATTCATACCTTTATCTAGAATCGTATAGTTTCAGAAACACGATTTTATGATTTAGGCTCGACACTTTTTTTTCGAAAATACCTCTAAAAAATAAGAAATATCAAGATTATTCTTAAATAGGGATACATATACTATTGAAAATTGGTTTAATTAGTGGACACCAATAATATTTAGGGTCGTATAGAAGCATTTTTTTTAAATCGCTTTAGTTTTTAAATACGAAGTGATTTTGTGTTTTTTTTTGCGTAATCGACAAAATCGATTTCGCTCCCGCGCGCGTCGTTTTCTCATTGCTATCTCGCTTTAGCACATTTTTTCCGAGTATCGCCTTAATTATTGTTTACTGGCTTTCCGCCTGCGGCTTCACCCGCAGGAATTTGAATTTTTTTCGGGATAAAAAGTAACCTATGTTCCTCTCCAGACTACAAAGTGTCTGTGTTCCAAATATTAGCCAAATCCTTTCAGCCGTTTTGGCGTGATTGAGTAACATACAGTCAAACATCAAAATTTTCACATTTATAATATTAGTAGGATAGGATATACTTTCGCATTGCATAATCATTACATCTATTGTATGCCTGTCTCTGAATTCAAGACTTTTTTACTTCAAAAAGTTATTTATTTCATCACGAATTAAACATGCTAGGTACTATATTTTATTTTAAAAAAATATTAGATCTTTAATTCGCAACACAAGAGATTTCACTAATGCTAAGAAACTGAAGATATTATATTGTTGCCTCGTCCGTAGTAACTTAGAAGTAGTATGCCTCACAACTGTGGAACCCAAAGTAGGTATGCCATTTACATTGAACGCTTTACCACTATAAATAAATATTCGCAGTAAGTTTGTATTTAAAAAACTAGTTCGAGAGTATTATCTGGACTCTCTACCCTAGCTTCGCTGTTTCTGACACATATCATGCTATGCTATGTATTATATTATTTAAATAGTAAGTATTTTTTAAGATATAACACATTTTCAAAAACTGCATAATGTAACTTTGTCATAATTAATATTATTGTGTGAGTTTTATATGTGTTATTAACATGTATGTATATTAAATTTATATAGGTTATATTATATTGATTGTGTGTAGGTATATATAGTTTGTTAAGGTCTTATTTTGATTTCTTCTGTTTAACACTTATTTTTTTTATTACCACCGTAACCTCTCTTCACATGCTTTCCGGTTGACTGGTAGAGAATGCCTGGGCATTCAGTACGCCATTTGTATGTTTATGTACAATAAAGATTCAACAATAATAATAATAATTGACAGGATTGAGAACGTACACAAAAAAAACTTAAAATATTTGTGTTATCGTACTGGTGTGACATACAGCTCCGACCAATATGATGTCCTTTGTAGGAAGCACCATCTTTTGCCATTAAAATAGGCGACATTATATTTTTGAAGAAAATAGCTTCGACTATCATCCATTGTCCCGACACTCTATCATTATTAAACTTAAATGTTCCCTTCCAAAACCTACGTAATTTTAAATTAATTTCTATACCTATGGCGAATAGCAAATATAGACAGTACTATATTAACGAACTATGTAAATCTGTCGTTAAAGACCTCTTTAATGATTATAGGCGCAAGCTGTCAAATCTATTTTTTTGTAAGTGAATGAATTATTTAATTTTTATATGTAAGCGTTTTTCTTTTATTTGTTTTAGGTGCATATAAAATCTTTAATTTATTGTTACTGTTATTATTAACTTTATTGTTAACAAGAACTTAGCGTAATATTACCTCTGTAAGCTAAATGTACTTATGTTAATTGCTATTGTATATCTACTTACTTGTGTGAATCTATTATTAGTTATATTGATTTTTTCTATGTTTAATTTACTTATTTTAAAAACTGTTTATTCACCAAAATAAATAATAACAATATTCTCAACATATAAATAAAACACTTTCACGGATTTTTTCACGCAATTTATTTAACAACTTGGTTAAATTTTAACAAACCAAAAAACCTCTAAAAACATCTAAAATTTAACCAAGTTGTTAAATAAATTGCGTGAAAAAATCCGTGAAGTTCGCGCAGAAATCTAAGATGTGTTTAATCAAAATCAAATCAAAATCAAATCAAAATATTTATTTATTCACATAGACATAATAAGCATGTACTTATGAATCGTCAATATTTTCCTACCACCCATTCAAGACTTTTTTAACTGACAAGAAGAATGGGCCCAAGAAACTTGCCAGCGCGTATAATAATATATATTGCCAGCGCGTAATATTCTCAACATTCTAATGAAACCCCTGTCCTCACGAACGAAGTCACGGGCAGATGCTATATTGTTAAATACAAAGAACATTACGTTAAAGGAAAAGCTTTACCTATGATTGGTCTATTTATCACTATTACATAGACATAGATTTGAGTTATAGATTGGTCTATTTGTCACTATTACATAGACATAGATTTGAGTTATATGAGACTGCTGACTGTTAAAATTTGATTAAAGTAGAATAAGTAGAAACTTTAGGGCTTATTCCTTGTATGAAATCGATAATTACCTATTATTCATACTGTTTTTGATCTCCTGACTCCTTTGGGTTTGAGTAGGTGTAAATAATCCAAACGTTTTATGGAATTGAAATAAAAAAAACTATGGGGCCATCGTTTTTCAACAGCTATAAAGCAAAATGTTTATACATCAATATTTTAAAACTACTGAACCGATTTTGAAAATTCTTTCACCAGCAGAAAACTACATTCTTCCCGAGTGTCGGACGTTATATTTTATCCGGATATTCTCACGGGAACGGATACCACGCGGGTAAAACTGCGAAAAGACACTAGTACATTTATAAATGTTAGGAATCACAATAAAATTAGGGTTTTGCCTGTGACCATAGATACTTTGCAGTATGTTATTTTGAGGTTAATGTTAGGAGAAGCACTATTCATACGTATGTTATATTATTAATAAACCTATTTACGTAGGTACATACTACGTTTAGGCCTACGATTTACAGAAAACTATATTGTCATTATTATTTAAAATTTTGATTTAAACAATGAGCTACTACAGTTTTTTTTAACTGTCTCTTATAAATTCAATAATACAACTGCACTATTATTATTTAGGATCGCCAATGTTTACACAGATTATTGTCATACATAATACATTACATTAGCATTGTAATTATTGATATTATTAATAAGTACAATCATATTGTAACGGTTATGGCGGACGTCAAACCAAAAAGAAAAATTAAATGGTAAGATACAAACAGTTTTAGTGATAAATAATAGATTTATTAGATATGCCATCATACCTAATTGATTGACCAATACATATTTCATCAAGTGTGTTCTTTAATTAACAAAATGTATTGTTTGGTTTCAGATATCAGTCAGTAGAGTTAAGTAATAAAATTGACTGTTTGTAAGTTTAAGATTTATCTGCAACGATTCATTTAGAAAACATATCGCTCGAAATAAAGGTAAGTAACAAACATTTAATAATGTTTATATTAAAACTCAAATGAAGAATTTGGCTTAGAATAAGAAACATTGTACTTAGGTATGCATACCTACTTTTGGAGTGCAATAGATGTTTGAATGAATGTGATATTATTGTTTTGATAGTTTCAATAGTTCCATCCATTATTTTCAGAGCAGAAGTACCTACACTTATTAATTAATTACCTAATGTCCTATTTAGTAAGTAAATCAAACAATTAATGAACCAATTATCATCTATCTATACACAACTATTTTCTTTTGAAATTTATTACGCTTCGATTTTGTTCAATAAAAAGAGTTATCTTGGAATCACACGTGGCTATCAAACAAAAAACAGTCGAGTAAATATTATTTTATGCAATTTCCTTATTACAAGCTTTAAAGGCTTTGTTCTACGTATTAAGATATTGCGACGCAGTCTTCATTGAAGCATAGCTCAGCAGTCGCACTGAGCTGCAGCTTACTAATAACACAAAAATAAGCTTCGCTGGTCGCGGCTGCTTCACTCTAATCCGACAGACGATAAGGAAAATGCTGCCGCCTATTACTGCATTGGAAATGTTATGAATTATAAATTAAATGCCTGTATTATCACGTTTAATCGCCATTAAATGATTGAATCCATCCTTATTAGTAAGATCTATAAGGAAATAATTCAAAGAAAACGAAATAGGCTCATCTCTAAACAGTTAAAACGGTGCTAATGTAACGCTAATAGAACAGGCAACGAAGTTGAACGAATATGTCAAGTTCTTGTTTTATTTTAATTAGAAGTTCCTCGTACCTGACTGATAAGGAGCAACAAGTTAACAAACTATAATCGCACGCCGAATTGTTCACGATAGTTCACATCTACTCCTTTTTCCGGGACAGATAAAAACTCTACCCAAGGAGTTTCGTTCAAAGAATAGGTATATCCAATATTTTAAAACATTATAATCATCACACGATTTTGTTCGAGCGAGGTTAGCGGCTAAAGCAAACAGAAATCGATTTTGTTTTTTTTTTGTTTTATATTGTAACAAGTTGAACCTGCTCGGAAACGTACACATCCTTGTTTCGCTTCAAACTCATAAATTTGAACACAACATACGAACCAGACAAATTTACTGCTAACACCGAGAATTTAGTGACAAATTTGAACAAAATAAAATATGTCAACGTCTTAACATCGGCTGGGCACATACAAATGAAACAAGGGAATTTTGTTGAAAACATAAACTTTATTTTGTCCAAATAACTTCATAAGTTCCGCCAAATGCGCAATCACATAGCTTAAAGTTTAACTGTAATCTATTTACAATGTCGGAACCAGTTCGATTCGAGTGTAGGTGCATGTGGAACAAAAAACTTCGGAGCTGAGCGATTATCGATCGAACGGAGCGACGGTCGCCCGTGTAAAGTAAAAAAGGAATGTCACCGAGACATAGCGAAGGGCACGATAGTGCGGCCGCTTGTGGTGCTACCGGCCGCAGACAATAAATTGAATGCTGGTAAAGGCCGTCGCCGCACCTGCCGACGCCGGCTTGACGGCTGCTCGACGCCGGCCCGGCCGACGGCCGACGGCGCGCGAGCACCACCTACCGACTAAAGTTCACGTTTCAAATTTTCATATAAATCTATAATCGCTATACTCGTTACTTTGTACATATTTACAGCGTCACCGAACTGTCGCTACGAATCGGTCGCGCGACCGCCGACTAGCGCGGAAGTGGATGTTCCAATAATCATAAAACATTACTCGAGACTCTCGTATTTCATTTATTATACGATTTATACAATTCTATATTCATTATATTATACACAAATTTCATAAACATTGTGTCGTACCTTAACAAGAAATAAATCGATGACAAACTCGTATTATGAATATACGTTATTTTATACAAAGCCTCAGTTTTAAAATAAACCCATACTTCAATAAAAATGAACCACAAATATATTTGTTATTAATTATTCACTTTTACATTAAACTCATTAGAAACCATTAAAAAATATGTGATTTATATTTTGTTATAATATTACCTAAAGTCTTTTTTATATTAACTTCAATGCGTTGAAATGACGTGTAGGTACAAACAAAAGAGACTTACATAATATTTACATCACGCCCAACAGAAGGTAAATAAATAATAATATATTGTATCTACTTAATTTACATCAGTCCGGTGCTGCCGACGGTACATTTTTAGTTTAGTTTTGATCTAAAATTGAGCAAATTCTTTGATGCAAATTCTTCGCCGCTAAATATACCGACACAAACTACACCGCTGCACATGAAAAGATTAATTTTAACATTTGACTACAATATTGTAACGTTTTATGAATTCGTTTATGAGATACCTATCGGTATTTCCTTAGCAAATCGAACTGTTTACTACACGACATAAACACATAACAATGGAAAAACACTAGTGAAAACTGAAAGTTTAGTCAAAACAAGTAACGCAGAGAGCAAAAAATGATTGGCAATTAAAAATACGCCAGCACTGACGTTTTACACACGTAAAGTTACATGAATGTCAACCTTTATCGTCGAAATATAATTATTAACGTTTATGCTTTAATATTTTGCGTGAGTTTTCATGCTTTCTCGCCAAATAACTAAAAACTTCACGAACTAGTTTCTGAAATGACTCCGTACATGTTTTCTCCCTGTTTTTCGTTAAGCTAATGTTTAAATTTCACGAAATAGTTTCCGAAATGTTTCGAAAAGGTTCCGTAGTAGCGATTCGTGTATGCTATTGAAGATGCGTTGCTGTGCGGCCCGCGCTAGGGAAGGCTGCGCCCGATCGGTTCGGTTTCACTTCGGTTGGCGCTCCATTAGGCGGTAGGAATGTCATTTGACGTATCACGAGAAGTTTTTGCGCGAACGCTCCGTAACTCCTTTATATTTTTTTGTGCTCGTTACTATTGACAGGTGAAAGCGGCCGCACTGATAATTACGAAAAAGGTTTTTTTAATTTTATTTTGGTCGTTAATTAGAAAATTTCAAACTCATATTCTGCGATTGAGCGTTCTATGTTCAGTTCAACTTTTAATTATCACTACGCGGATAAAAATAGATCTAGCTACTTATACTGAGAGACTCGACTCGAAAGCACTTATATTACGTCAAAGTGAACACAAATTTGAGAATAAAATGCAACAGTTTTCATAAAATAAAGCATCGCCCCTTCAAGAACAGACACAAACACACCATTTAACGACGAAACATGTTTCATACACACGCGAGTTTAATGTATTTTCATCATTAGTTCATAACTTTGTACCTTAAACTTTTAATATTGCACGAATTTCACTTATTTCACGAAAGATTTATTTATTTTAATTATTTGGATTTCATTACTGTTAGTACCTCTCACTTCATAACATTTATAACTATATTCGTTTTGTTGCGGAATGTGTTTTCTATATTTCTTTAACAAAAAAAATCAAAAGTCGAAGCGACATCCATTCCAACAAACATAAAGTAAATTTAACAGGCTATCATTGTCATCAGATGTCATATAGCAAGTTTTTGTTGGACCTTTAATGAATCAAAGTTTTTATATGAATATGAGTGAAAAAAAGCGAAGAACAGGTATATCAGAACCGAAAACTATTTATCTACAATGGCAACACAAAAACACGCGAACCGAGCGTCGGGTTATTTTATGAACATGTTTTTTTTAAGTGTTGGTCGCGGCCGCTACCTGCCGCGCTCAAAACAAATAACTATGCCTGCAACCATTTTAATTGCGATTCTACTAAAATACTTTTAAAATATGTTTCATTTTGATAATCATATTTGTTTGGAGTTTACTCACGACATAGCCGACCGGCACTCTGATTAGTTTCACAGTTTCTTGTTTTCGACATCAACGCGCTTCGGAATTTTTATGTATAACGAATTCAACAAAACACTTCCGCATCTCTCGCACGAAACGAAACGTTCACATTTTATTTTTAACTTTGTACGAACTAGACACATGACACTTCACAGTTTTCATGTTTCACAGAAAAAATAATACCTAAAGCTACTCGAGTGCCTTGTTTCGGTGCACTTCAATCGCAACTATTTAGCGGACCTCAGTCGGGACATCTTCAATAAAAGTCATTTCCATATTTCAATTTCTATAAAGAACTTTTTTAATATATATCATTATATACGTCGTAGGTACATTATTTTTATATAGAAAAAATACCTATTTTTACAAGTATTAAGTACCAAGATTGGCTACAAATACATACAAACGAAAAAACAACAAAACAAGTAAAAAACAGGAATAAAACCATTTTGGCATCGTGTCTGCACTGTCTCATACCGAATAAATAACCGCGCGGCGGCGATACTAGCCTCGCACCTGACTCGCGGACCGACGCTAACACCCGATTCATATTTTTTACTCTCGTCACGTCACTAATCATAAATTTACAGTAATAGCAACAATTTAAATTTAATCCACACCACAATGACTCCCTACTGACAGGTAGGCATGTATGAACATCGTTAATTTATAATATCTATAAATAAATTCGATGAAATCGTCCTTTACAAAACTGAATAGCGCAAGGCGGTTCTCGCGGCGCGGTCGGGCCGCTCGGCGCGGCGCGGTCGGGCCGCTTAGGGCGGCGCGGTCGGACCGCTTAGGGCGGGAGCCTACTTACCGACGACGCCGATGCGACGGGCGAAGCGGCCGCGCGGCGAGGCGCCAGCGACGCCGGGTCTTCCTCCGATTAAGCTCTTATTTATCAATTAGACTATCTAGCTAAACGTCATCGGCGTACACTGACCGCGGCGCTCCGATAAGTATAAACGATTACTGGCTTCGATCTTAACATTACTCACATAATTATGACTTCACTGAAATGATAAAGAACAACTTAAACGTATTATCGTCCATGTCGAGTGTTCGGGCACGCGGAACTATGTACAGGCGTGCGAGGGGTCCCGCGGGCGGGCGCTAGTGCGACTCCGCGTAGTAGGGCCGGGGCGGCGCCCACGGGGCGAACTGTTAGTGCGCGGCCAGCGTGTGCGCGCCCTGCGGCAGGCCGTGCGAATGTGCGTGCGCGTGCTGCGGCGACAGGCCCGGCGGCGAGTGCGCCAGCGGCGAGCCGTGCGCGTGCACCTCGCCGCCGTGCGCGTAGTGCGCGTGCATGCCCTCCATCATCTCGCTGCCCAGCGTGTTGGGCGGCGTCATGCGCTTCTCCTTCTGCCGCCGGTTGCAGAACCACACGCGCACCACCTCCTTCTCCAGCTGCAGGCTGTCGGCCAGCGACGTTATCTCCTGCGCCGACGGCTTCGGCTGCTTGTGGAAGTGCTGCTCCAGCGCGCCCTTCACCGACACTTCTATCGAGGTGCGCTTCTTGCGTTTACGCCCTTGGGCGGCTATCTTGTCGATGCTCGTCGGACTGCCCGTCGTCGAGTCGGCCTCCTCCAGCCACTTCTGCAGCAGAGGTTTCAGTTTGCACATGTTCTTGAAGCTCAGTTGCAGCGCTTCGAATCTGCATATCGTGGTTTGCGAGAAAACGTTTCCGTAGAGGGTGCCGAGCGCGAGGCCCACGTCCGCCTGCGTGAAGCCGAGCTTGATGCGGCGCTGCTTGAACTGTTTAGCGAAGGCTTCCAAGTCGTCGCTGGTGGGAGTGTCCTCCTCGGGCTGGTCTCGCTCCAGGGCGTGGTGGTGGTGCAGGTGCGGCGACGGCTGCACGTCCCGCAGCATGTGGTGGTGCTGCATGGGCACCGGGTAGCCGCCGTGGAGCGCCACCGGCGAGCCGGCGCCGTAGTGCGGGCTGACCACGGGCGCGTGCCACCCGTGCGAGTGCTGCAGGTGGCGGTGCTCGTGCGGCGCCGACGGCGGCTTCACGTCCGGCTGGTGCGCGTGCGAGTGGTGCTGATGCATCGCCCAGGGGTCGGCGGGCGGCAGCGACGCCCAGGGGTTGCCGAGCACGGGCGCGCCCGGCGACGGCGACCCGCCCTGCAGGTGGTGCTGGTATTTCATATCGGCGGGCTCGGCCGCGCTGCGCGGCGACGCAGCGTGATACCCGCCGAGGTTCCCGAGGTCCATCTCGGCGGGCATGTACGTGGCCGCCGCCATGGCGCCGTACCTCAAATCCACGGTGGACGGCGTCTTGCCGGCTCGAAGGCTCTCGAGCCTTCACCTGGCGTACTCGTTCGCGAAAATAGCGCGTTTATCGCGCGGCGCTGCGGTAGCGGCGGGGGCCACCTCACATCACCGGGGACGACAGCGAGCGACATGCGCGTGCGTGCGCGGCGGCAGCACGGTGCGGACTGTGGGGCGACGCGCCGCTGCGCGCGCCCGCCGTGTGGAGAGGGGCGGCCCCGCCCAGTCGCCGCCCGCTAATGACGATGTAATTACCTCGCCCCGCCCCGCGCCCCGGCCCCGCGCCCCGCCGCCCCGCGCCCCGCGCCCCGCCGAGAGCTCGGAAAATTCAGCTTGTCGCGTCGCCGCGCGCCGCCGCCGCCGCCGGCGACACCTGACGGCTCACTATTAACTCTTGCTAAATACTATGTTCTGCTTCATATTTTGACATTGTACTACTATTATATAAAAACTTATTTTTAATTACTTATCTTTACCTTATAGCGAAGTCATAAAGTTTAAGTATTGTAGAGAAAAAAATAAAACTCTACATCAATCCTTTAAATTTTAAACATTTATTACACATTATTACTTTTTTATTTGCTGCTCAAATACTAAGTAAAATACTGTAATTAATGTAATTATGTTAACTGACAGATTATTCAAACTTTAACAAAGTATGAAGTAAAAAAGATAAATTAACGATAGTATGGCATTTTTTGTTTTTACAAATTATTTTTCTTTACAATTTGATTTTTCTGAATGATTATCAAATCTTATGAATGAAACCTACCTTTTCATTAAGTAGATTTTTTTTTATTCAGTAATTTACGACGAAGAATACTTATATATTATTGTTTTGATTAGTTAACTGAACTACTTAAATGAAAAAAAATCAATTGTAAGTACACCCAGGGTGTGAATTTCGCTACTTTTGTAGGTTAAGTTAGGTAGGTTAGTTTGGTGAGCTATTAAAATAAGCCGGAACTTTTATTAATGATAATACTGATATTTTTTTTAAGTAATGACTAGCCTACGTAAAACAACTTTTACTACTCAACAATAATTATCTTTTACTATAATGTTTTTTATTTATTTAAGGGAACAAACAGTCTTATAATGTATACATACTTACAGATGTTTAAAACTCTATTTATGTATTTGTATCAATGTGTAATGTATAATTATTATATTGTTATTATGTCATTGAATATTCTTAAAGTCAGGTGACTCTACATACTTTAGCATAATCATTTTTCCCGACTACCACAATCCGTATTAACATGCACACATGTTACCGTTATTCATAACAACCATTGAAACCGACCGACATCCTAATTTCAAATGTAAAACTTTGCATTAACACAACAATTAATTTTACATATTATGCATGATCCTGAATCGCGTTGAATGTCAATGTTTCAACCTGTTATTCTTTGAATTTATTAACTGCGATTACTTTTACTGTCTATTAAATTATGATAATATAATAGTGGAGGCGCTCTGCCCCGCCGGGCCCGCGCTGCATACAAACTTGAACAACACTGCTAGCGCCATCTATTATCGAGTAGTAGAACTTTCCCCAGTTTTGGGCGTCAGAAATTGTAAAGATGTGTTTGTTTTAGTAATTTTGTGTATGAATTATGCATCATACTATGTTTACTGTTAATAACGATCGCTGAATGGACTAAGTATAAAGAACTAATGATTTATTTATTCGTTCTTTATACTTAGTCCATTCAGCTTTATTTACTTAGAAATGGCTTCATGTAATAAGTGCTTTTTGTAAATAGTAATAGTGGCATGATGTATAGTATTATTTTATTTTATTTTATTTTAGAAATTTTAGGAAAACTTACAGCTACTTATAAGTACATTAGTTGATGACATAATTATAGAGGGCCAATTAAAAGTTTCCACAGATAGTATTAATTCTAATATGTTAATAATAATTCTTAGTTACTTATTGAGAAGTATAATTTACTGTATTAACGATCCCATTGGGATAACTCAACTTAGTAGAAGTACTGTACGTATACTTCTTTCTTATACAAACTTTACTAAGTTAGGTAAGTTGAAATACTCTTACACAAACAAAACTTGCTAGTTACTAAATCTCTCTGACTGTCTTTCTTACATTCCCTGTTTTTTAACCAAAAGAGGATCATTATCTAACATTTGTTTTTTTTTAAACATAAATATTTACTCAAAATATTGATTATTTATTTAGCGTATCGTTCATGTTCAAACATTATCTTAGTTCCAAACTATAAAACAAAATACCATTTTTATTTTCAACATGTTTTCTTTTATGAAAACTGTAACAACCCCGGGAGGGCTACCTAGCGGCGGGTAGCGGAACTATCGCCACCCCGGGGGTTGTTCGCTGGCACACCCTTCGAAAAGTTTCGTGTCGCCCCAGTAGTCGAGTGCTTTTACCCCGCTCCTTGTAAGATTTTAGGTCCAATACACAATTAGTTTTACAACAATACACAATTACTGTAAGTAATTGAACGAATTGCGTATTGGACCTAAAATCTACCCTAGCACGAAAAGCTTTCGTTATGGTAATCGTCATCGTGATGAATGTATTATTTTGTATGAACACCGCCTTCAAAACAAAAAACTTCAAACAAAGACTCACTTCCCAAAACACTTAAAAAAAACCCGCCCGACTTCAAAGTACTTACGTTATTTGGTGAGGGATTATTTCTTACTTTTTGATGTCATTTTTTTGAAGGCGGTTTTTTTTAAATAATTTTATTTCACCCTTTTTAAGGTATCCCCTTTTCAACAAAACAAGAATCATCTAAATCGGTTTATAAACAAAGGAGTTATGCCTAAACATACGTTATGAATTCACATAAAGTGGTATCGAAAACGACAGTATTTTCAAGATTCCCTGAAAACTACTGAACCGATTTTAGAATTTCAAAAAATGGGACCAACTTGGGAACAAACCTGATGTTATACCGTTTGAATCATTTCAATCGGTTCAGCCGTCTTTGAGTAATTAGTGTACATACATATAAAAAAAATATATACGCGACGAATAGATAACCTCCTCCTTTTCAATTTTTGAAGTCGGTTAAAAATAAATTGAATCAGTATAGGAAAAATGTGATAGTAAAAAAACCACTAGCCCTATAAGTTGCTTTCAGGCGGGATTTCAGGCTACTTATAGGGCTCATGGTTTTTTACTATCACATTTTTCCTATACTTACAAAATTGCATTGTGAATGCATAAAAATAATATAAAATCATAAATTGAATCATTAAATTTATAGCACGGAACTGCGCGACTTTTTCTAACTAATCTTGGAACCTAACCACACCGACTTCAAACAGATCAGTATATTCAATCACAATATCTTAACTAGAGAACTCGCCTGATAAATCTGCGCGCAGTCGAAATCGAATACTAATCTTTTACCAACCTTGGAACCAATATACCAAAATAAAATGTACTTTAACTAGTGCCAAAAATGCCCCAGTCGCGGGCAAAGTTATCTGATTCTGATACGGACTCTAATACATATTTGACGGCAGCACTTTGACAGCTTTTGTAGGACCGTATAGTTAACAATTTCGATTACCTTACGTTAGTTATTTTAATGTTTAGTTTTTTGCATTCACAGTGCAATTTTTATTACTGAAAAATGGAAAAAGAAGTAGGGCAGGCGTACCGGTTTCGGCCACTTTTCACTTTAAAGTTATATAAATAGGAATGAAATAATTATTGCTTATATTTATTAATGGCGAATAAAAAATTGGACTTTTGGTTAATAATTACAGCACTTAGCTTTTTTTATGTAGTACGATATTTTAGAAATATACACGTGTTATGTTTCAAAGTTAACATTTTGTAAAATTCTTAAGCAAAATGTTAAGGGTAAAGGTTTTGTAAAATAATTTTTTTTTCTACAATAAAATTATTTTATGGTTATTTAATATTTTATATCATACTGGAATATGTTTCTTCTAGATGGATTAAGTGTTGTTTTTTCACTGTTCTTACAAAAAGTTGGGAAACAATAAGTGGCCAAAAGTGGGGCTAGAAATTTTAGCATTGTACCACCTTTGGCCACTTTGGCATTAGTAGAAAGTTTCCAACCTATCATAAAGTTCATTTATTTTAAAAGACTCACAACTCACTTTTGTTAGCTAACGTACAAAAAAATTTGCGGATTGAGGCTAGTGTAGGCACTAGCCTACACTAGACTCAATCCGCTAATTTTCTTTTAATCAAGTGATAAAGGTATACTTATAAACTTGTAGGAAGGAGCTAGCTGTGATTGAAATACTATTTCATGTAGTGTTTTAGTCCAGAACTCTAATAAGACATCAATTAAGCATAAACTCAACTCATAAATATAGTAATTTTATGAAAGTGGCCAAAACCAATGCAAACGGTGTATTTGGCCCCCTCCGCAGAATTTGTTCTAAATAAAAAAAACTATTGTTTTTTTTTACTTTGTAGATTGTACCCTTAAAGGTCGATAAATTATCTATAACTCTACATTATAAATTTTCTCTAAAATACTTAAGATCATTAAGCACTAAGCGGTTAAAAGTGAAAAAATCCTTAAAGTGGCCAAAACCGGTACGCCTGCCCTATTTAGAAAAAATAGCGAAAGGTCGTGGGTTCGAGTCCCATCGGAGCTGATTTTGAGACGGGTAGATTTTTTCTAAATACTTCATTTTCTACCTTACGTTAGTTTTTCATGCTAGAGGTACGATACAAAATCACAAGCCTTGTAGAATAGTTATGATATCTATGCATCTTTGCAAGCCAAAGAATTAATATCTAGAAGGTAATAAAGGTTTTTTATTATGGTATGGGTATTTTAAAGTGCTGTGTAAAGGATCCTAAATTTTTTGCAACAAGAATAAGACTTTTGAATTGGCTACCAAATTTCAGAAAAAGTTACAAAGGTATTATTAACCAAATCGTTCGAGTTGATACAGTATCGCCGAACAGCAAGTAGTAATAAAAAATAAAATAAAATAGCATTGTATATAATAAAATATTGTACTAAATTATTTTTTCTTATTGGACTGGTACTCGAGCTACTACAGTTTGGTATTGGAACAATGTATGTGATGGTGTTTAATATTTATTTATTTTTCAATAAAAAAATTGACAAAGTATACAGGGCGTGCTTGAGTTTTAGCACATGAAAGGAAAGTACTCTAAATAACGGAGCTAGCAAATTTTACTGAAAGAAAACATTTCTTTATTTTTGACAAGAAACAAAACTGCATTCAAAGATTTTTTTAAAAGCGTTTCTCTCACTCAGGTATTGTTCCGGCTAAAATTCGAAAGAACAACATCCTGTACTTTTATGACATCAATTGACATTGTAACCCATAAGGATTAAATTTCTTTAAGAAGATAATACATCAAGAAAGGAAAATTATGAAAGACTTCATGGATTAGATATCGAGGCTAGTCGATGACAAATTTTCTATGAAAAAGGCGATTTAAAAAAACACTTATAATGAAGTCTTATTTCTTGTAAGAAATAAATAAATTGTTCCTTTCAAGCTATCTCTTTTATTTAGATTACTTCCCTTCATGTCTATAACTCTGGGACCACCTGTATATATTTATGCACATTTGTCAAATTTCTAACAAATTGCGATAGAAGTGATAAATATAGCTCTTTCTGCAAAGCTCAGCCGAAGTTCTAATAGTAAACAAAACTAAAGTAATTTGTTAGGACTTTGTTACAATACAACTTTTTAATCGAGTGTGAGGCCAATATTAAGAAAATCGAATAAACAAACAACACCCCATATTTTAAAAAAGGAATAGAATAGAATATACATACATTTTTTTTGCATGTCATATTAATATTACAGTACAGAGTACACACAGACACGGTAAAGAATACATCATAGTAATAGAAAATTAAAGAATTGGACCAGGAGGGCCCTAGTTACACAATAAGATTAAAAAAATTCTTTTATAACTATAAATTAACATAACATAAATTCCAAATAAAAACAAATCACGAAGTACAAATTTAATTTAATTACCTAAATCTATTTAAATATTTATTCTGAGAGTCCATAGTAGTTATTAATATTCCGAGGTTCATAGCTGGAGATATTTTTCAACCATCTTCTAGAGTGGTATTTAAGTTTTTTATTTTTAAAACTGTAATTTTTTTTAATAGAGCCATAATCATGTTGAAAGGCCATCAAGCTGTAGACTCGGTTGTATCCGAAAACCAGCGTCACCGCCTTGGCGATGGCATTAGGCTGAGATGCAGCCGTTTCAACAAAATACGACATTCTTTTAATAACTTATTTTTTTGTCTTTGTAACAATGTATATTTTGTATTTTGTTGAACAATCTTTGTTCTTTGTTTCTATTATTAACTAGCGACCCGCCCTCGCTTCGCTTCGGTGTATTGTGGTATTTGACAGCATATATTATACACATATAAACCTTCCTCTTGAATCATTCTATCTTTTCCAAAAACCGCATCAAAATCCGTTGCGTAGTTTTAAAGATCTAAACATACATAGGGACAGACAGCGGGAACCGACTTTGTTTTATACTATTGTAGTGATATTAAGATGCTAAGTATTTATTTATATTCGAAAAATAGATACGAGGAGAATCTGTGAGTCACTTTGATTCATTCTTTTTATTTTTGGTCTTTACAATGAGACCAAGCAAGCCATTCATATCCGGCCAGTCATCCATCCATAACACAAAGCAAGAGTATATAACCTCTTGCTTTATGTTATGGATACTATAGAAAATGGATAAAAATACTTAATTGTCTATATCTATACAAATATTATAAATTGTATGTTTGTGTGCATCGAATAGGCTCCGAAACTACTGGACCGATATAGAAAATTCTTTTACCATTAGAAAGTTACATTCTTCCCGAGTGACATAGGCTATATTTTATCCCGATATTCCCACGGGAACGGGTACCACGCGGGTGAAACCGCGAGGATCCGCTAGTATACAATAAAATTGTTACTAAAGATAGTTTGTTCGCCAGCCTTCACTCGACTCATGCAATGCATGCAATAGTATGCGGCGCCACAAACGGCCAGTTATCAGCTGTCAGTCCCGATGCGGGCACTAGTTTTATCTGGTTATTTACTTATCTATTCGCTATTGCACTATGCAGAACAAATAACAACCTTACTGATAAAGCTGATGGCAGCAAACCCCCTTGAAACATTACTGATTCAAAGTACAATAAGAATAATAAAAAAAGGAAAGCTTTAATCCCGACTATCCGACAGATATTCCAAACAAGAATATTCTTATCGTTTAGGTAAGTTTATACCTTCTTTAGAATTAGATATCAATTTGGTATGTTTGTCCTCTTGCGTTCCAAAATCATTGATTAAATTTATGATGACACTTTCTTAGGGTGTTCTGAAGGTGCCCGCGGGGTTCCTGAACCTATAGATAAATTTATTTAACAATTATTTTTATACTTGTGGGATTGCTACTACTAATGGTACCTCTAGTAATTATTGAAAACGAGTACCTTTAAAATTAAATGCTTACTCAACACTTTCAAAATTTATATTCTATGTTGAAACCAAATGAAAACTCACAACACACTTAGAATTTTGATGCATATTCCAAGATACTACAAGTCTAGCGCGGACCGAAACGTGGAGGGGATGGGCAGAAGTCAAATATAAGGTATTTTGGGCCATGCCATAAACATGCGCAGCTATCCCTTCAACGTCACAGTCAGCGCTAGACTTACATGCCGCTACTTATACCTATAAACTGAGCGTCACACATGAATGTTTATTTTTTTAAATTCTGATAAAGTTAGTTTAATCGCACTTTCCCGTCTAAAAACACTACCCAGCCAGATTAAATGTTAAAAGTGCAATGGTTTTCGGTGTTGTTTGCGCGTCGTGTGCGGCGCCGGCACTGGCCGGAGGCGCGTGCGCTGCGCCGAATTGATTCCGGCGTGACGCGCGATACCATCGCCAGAACCCACGGGAATCGATTTCATATCGATCAACCGAATTATACGTTTTTGACGTTGTGATCATAATAAAACATTTATTTTTGTCTCTCTGTAACTAAGTATTTGTATATCTCTAAATAGCAGAAAATAGCACTGAGTCTGAGATATATTTAAATAATCCTAAGTTTAAGAACTTTTTGGATGTTTCAATATCAGAATTATTAGGTACTAGCTTTCCGCCCGCGGCTTCGCCCGCGTGTACTACACGACATTATCCTGATGGAATGTAATATTTTCCTGGATAAACTATGTCATTTTCCAGCTCCCAATCTACCCCCGTACCAAAAATCTCATTAATCCGTAAAACTCCGTTACTCCGTTTGGACGTGAAAGACGGACAAACAAATAATACCTAAGTACTTATTGATTTTCCCGTGGGAATATGATAAGTACTATCCTGTGGTAAAAAGTAAAAGTAGCCTATTATAATCCTTGCCAGCGTCTCAAATTATTTACTTTATTAGCCCAAATTAGCCCGCGCTTAAAGGGATTTTTCCATACAATGAGATTTCCCGCGGTAAAAAGTAAATTATGTCCTTTCCAGGGCCTTAAACTGTCTCTATTCTAAATACCATCCTTCCCATGAACTCAAACTATCGCCTTAAATACCAATTCCATTCTACAGCTTTGCCCGAGCTAAAACTTATTTTACCATGGGAATAAGCCTTATTCCAGTTACAATTTGCTTATGTCCTTCCTAATAGGATCTCAAACTATCTCCATTCCATATTTCATGAAAATTGGTTTAGCTGTTTTGACGTGAGCATATACAATTTCGCATTAATAATAATAGAAGGGATAGTAGAAACATCCAAACTCCGTATCTTTTACCCCCACCCACCCTATATAAACATGAACCCCCCCTTTCTACCCTATTAGGGGTTTTTTAATTTTGCCTACGCAGATCATTTTTAATGATGACCTAGTATCCTTCATACCAATTTCCATCCTCCTAAGTCCAGAAATGAGGAAGTTTTCATATAAGCCTTAATCCCCCCTTTCTACCCTATTATGGGGGAATTTTTTTAACTTCGCTTACGCAGATAATTTTCAATCGTGATGAGTATTCAACATACCAATTTTCATACTTCTAAGTTCACAAATGAAGAAGTTCCATATAAACTTTATCTCCCCATTTTACCCTATTAAGGGGGAGTTTTTTTTACTTTGCTTACTCAGATCATTTTCAATCGTAACCAGTATCCAACGTACCAATTTTCTTGCTTCTAAATCCATAAATGAGAAAGTTCCATATAACCTTAACCCCCCATTTTACCCCTTTAGGGGGGGTTTCCTAAAATCCGTTCTTAGCGGACGTCTCCTAGTCATAATCTACCTTCCTGCCAAATTACATCTTCGTTGGTTCAGTAGTTTTCGAGATTTCGTGATGAGTGAGTTATGTCCCCTCGATTTTATATATATAGATTAGGTACCTATTGTAGAACTTTCTTACATTTGTAAATGATAACACCCAGACTAACTAGTACAAATGTTCATCAAATTAATGTTTTACTCGGGCCATGTGAACCCACAATCTCTGACTCAGTTTAAAATGGCTTGAACGGGCGTTAGGAAATTGTTGACGATTCATAAGTACTTACCTTCTTATTATTATGAGTGAACAAATAGTTTTTTCATCCCATCGATTCGAAAAGCGATGATTGTTTATCTAATAACAGGGTCCAAAACGATTCATTGTTTACCTGTTATGACAAGAGGGTATAAATGAGATTTGAATTTTGAACAACTTCATAACAGGGGCCAAAACGATGAGATTTGAATTTCGAACATAATTAAAGAAGCATTGGTTGGAGTGTAGCAAAGTACTTGTAAAGTGCAGTACTTAAAAAAAATCAACTGATTTTGTATGGGGCCGGGACTTTTTTCGGGACCGAGAAATTTTCAAAAACGGATTTTATAAAATTGAGAATATCTCGTAAACGGTGAGTCGTAGCTAAAATCTAACAAAATTTTCAACCCCCCTTCGGCTTCCCCGGAGATACTTATAAGGAATCTGATGGACATTATATTTTTTTTTTTATTTTTTTTTTATTTCAAAACTCAAAATTTTTTTCTTGCCCGACTAGCGCTATGATGTTTCCGAACAACAAAGAAAGGTAGGTAGTTTGAGTTGTCTTTACTGCTTTTCTTATAGAGGGGGATGAAAAGCAGAGTGTATTACTCGGCCGCAAAATTATTTTCACCTCGGGCGGCGTATATTGAATCCCTCGCTGCGTTCAGGATTCTACTTTAGAATCCCTCGCTGCGCTCGAGATTCTACTCTAGAATCCTTCACTGCGCTCTGGATTCAAAATAGCGCCCTCGCCGTAAATATATTATTTTGCTCCCTTGTAATACAATCTACTATTTCATCCCATCGATTCGAAAAGCGATGATTTTTTTATCTAATAACAGGGTCCAAAACGACTCATTTTTCACCTCTTATGACAAGAGGGAATAAATGAGATTTGAATTTTGAACAGCTTCATAACAGGGTCCAAAACAATGAGATTTGAATTTAGAACATAATTAAAGAACCATTGGTTGGAGTTTGGAGTGTAGCATAGGGTGTGCTGTGCAGTACTTAAAAAAAAAAGCAACTGATTTTGTATGGGGCCGGGACTTTTTTCGGGACCGAGAAATTTTCAAAAACGGAATTTTATAAAATTGAGAAATTCTCGTAAACGGTGAGTCGTAGCTAAAATCTAACAAAATTTTCAACCCCCCTAAGGCCACCCCCGGAGATACTTATAAGAAATCTGATGGACATATATTTTTTTTATTTAATTTTTTTTTTATTTAAAAAAATCAAAATTTTTTTTTTGCCCGACTAGCGCTGTGATGTATCCGAACGACAAAGAAAGGTAGGTAGTTTGAGTTGTCTTTACTGCTTTTCTTATAGAGGGGGATGAAAAGCAGAGTGTATTACTCGGCCGCAAAATTATTTTCACCTCGGGTGGCGTATATTGAATCCCTCGCTGCGTTCAGGATTCTACTTTAGAATCCCTCGCTGCGCTCGAGATTCTACTCTAGAATCCTTCACTGCGCTCTGGATTCAAAATAGCGCCCTCGCCGTAAATATATTATTTTGCTCCCTTGTAATACAATCTACTATTTAATTTATTTTATTTTAGTATTAAGTAGAGTCAGTAATCACAGCACCATCAGGCCTGTCCATATAGTGCTCCATAATGCTTTTAATTATATATTGCAGAAATTAAATGCAGACCGTGCATATAGATACCCGTACAGGGCAGCAAAATGGGCTGGTGACGCCCTTGCTCACAAGCCAAAGTAAGTACGCCACTGCACATTAAGGAGTCTTAAAAGTTAAAAGTACCAAGCGCTCTTACACCGCTGATAAATAGACTAGGCTGCATTGGGAACCTTCGATTCGTGAACTACCTCTGGTTGAAATGTAAAGCTATGATCTTGTTTAGTTTCAGACAGCCGCTTCCCTGGTGAGGTCCCCGCGCGCGGAATATACTCGACATCGGCGCGCGCATGTGCACCACGACTCTTGTTGGTATGCTTCTTTGCGCACTACACAGCAGTTCTCACACCGCCGATACTTAGATCCCTAACCTGCTTTGGGAAACTTGGATTCGTGAACTTTTTTTTATACTCGTAGCACTTAGCCTTCACCACACTGGTGATAAGGCTGAAAGTGGAAGCGTACTACTCTCGGCATCTTCAGTCACTGAGGAACTAGCTATCTTATCTGTAACACAATAATTCTGCCGGAACACAATAATGCCGAAAACATCATTGTTATAGTGTCAGACAGAAAAAATGGTGGTAGCTAGCCAGGGGGACTTAGAACAAGTGCTATCACCAACCAAACCGAATACAATATCATATTACCCCACTGGGAATCGAACCCGGAACCTCTGGGTCTGTAGCCGGTGGTGTGAACCACTAGACCACAGAGGCGGTTAATAAAATGTACCTAAAGCTAACATCGCGAACCGGATGACGTTCCGTGGGCAGGAAGTGCCGGAGTGGGTAACCTTATGGGGAGATTGAGAGGAGGCTCTCTCCTCCTGCCCCGCCTCCTGTTGAGCTTTCGAGCTCGTCAGGGGGCGGGGCAGGGGTCAGAACCACCCAGCCCTGACGCGAAGCCTATTAGGCTTGGCGGGAGGGCTGGGCGCGGCGAGAGACAGGCCTTGTCTGACTGAGTCCAACATGCCGTTAGCGGTATACGAAAAGACTGTATTTGCCCTTACTATAAACAAAAAAAAGGCCCCCTACAAAGTGGACCGACGATCTGGTCAAGGTCGCGCGAAGCCGCTGGATGTGGGCAACGCAAGACCGATCGTTATGTTGATCCTTGGGGGAGGCCTATGCCCAGCAGTGGGCGTCATACGGCTGAAATGATAATGATGAAAGCTAACATCTCGTTAAGTTTCTGCCAGCCACTTCCCCGGCGAGGTCCCACGCGCGCGGGATGCAGGCTGCGTCGGCGCGCGCACGCACCCGCCGCGCCCTCGTTGGTATGCCTCCCGCGCCGCACGACCTAGCAGTTCTCACACCGCTAATAATAGATCCCTAAGCTGCCTTGGGAACCTTGGACTAGCACTGGATTAAGCGATGTAAAGGCTAAATGAATCAATGGTTTGTCTAGCTTATCGGTTTATTAGCGGCATGTATGAAAAGACTGGATGTGAATGAAGCGAAAGAAGTATGCAAGGATGTAGCAGGTGGCGATCCATAGTATACAGTCCACAGGCGTATGTATGTGTAGTTTTACACGGTTTGCTTTTCGATTTCCCTTCAACATTAAGCAATCATTGGTATTCATCAATCTTGATTAAGAGTGTCTATAAGACGTCTGTACTTTGACTTCTCATAAAAAAACTCGGTCAACTGTTCGGACATTTGTATGGGAAGTCGATGTTTTGAGTTTTTTCGTAAAAGACGCAGAAAAATTGTTGTTGTTTATGATGTTAGTTATCTACTCCTGCGAGGTTGTTGGTGTTTTACAAGTAACCCGGTATAATACTGTGTTTATCACCTTGCAACTTATTCAAAACTTAAACTCAACAGTAACAGTCACTTGATTTTCAGTAAATCCGCTTCACAATTAATGGTAAACATAGTGGCCAACGGTGCTTTACGGGCTAAGATCTTGCTGTTTTTGACCCAAATATATTGGAAATCAGATTGTTTTTTAAGTTCCTTAGCTTTGAGTAGTAAATTTTTATAGTAAGGCGTAAGGTGATCATTTATAAAAATTCTGGTACTGCCCTCGAAACCGCAGCCGCGCGCAGTCAATTCTTTTTGTTTGCGTGCGGCCGCCATAAAATCTTCTTTCTGATATTTATTTATAAAAGATATCACTATAGGTTTCACTGCATCCTTTTGGCGGGTAGGAACCCTAGTTAAGAAGTTTATGTCGCCTTTTCTTATAGGATAATCTATGGCTTTTCCAATGTTTTCGAGTATATTGTAGAGGTTCTCATTTTGCTTTAGGGGTATGCCTTTTATCTCGACATTATTTGAGCGAAGCCACTGTTCCTGCTGATGCATAGCTAGTTGTATTTTAGAAATGTCTGAACGCAGTGTGGGTATCTCGGCGACTTGGGTCTCCATACATTTTACGTTAGCCTCCAGTTTGTCAATTTTATCAGCGAAACCCTTAATTGAATCGTGGGCCAACTCAAGCGAGTTCTTCAGATGTTGGATTTCAGATTTAATCAGTTTCATGTCATCTGATAACGTGTCCAGCACTGAAAGTTTAGATGTAATTTTTTGTAGCTCTTGGTGTAAAGGGTCTTGTGCGTGTAGAGACACCGGACGTGGTGATGAAACAGCCCCCTTGCACTCCGGGCAGCGCCACGCCTTGTTTTTACCGAGCTTTCGGTAATTCGATTCTGTGATTCCGGCGCAGGCGAAATCATAGTGGTGCTGGCAGACATTACACTGAGCACCCTCCGTAATATTTGCGTCACATCTGCCACACTTGAGCATGATAATGTTTTTAATTCCGTCACGTCAACTTGCTTTACGTCGTATACGTAGGACGCGTGCGACTCGCGGCGGGTCAGTGACCGGACTGACTGAAAAGTCATAACATCATAAATATACAAATAAATAAAACATGAAAATGTTTTCATCGGCGAGGCTGATCGTCAAAAAATTTGCGGTGTAGAATATTGCAGTTTTAGGTTTAGCTCTTGACCGATAGGGAACTAATGTAATTTTTGTTTGCGATTTCTGAAAAAGTTTAGTATTTAGAGACTTCGTATTATTTTTCCAGGGTGCATACCATCAACTAGACAGCGATTCAAAAATAGCGCGATGCAGAATAGGTTCCTAAAATGAATTGCTTTCTTTCGTTACCTTCCAAAAACTGGATCGCAAATGAATTGCTAAATGTGAATGACCGAACGATTTGTGTCCTTATTCCTTCTACCCGTCTCTTTCACTCGATTCTGTCATGCCCGGAGAGTGAGAGGGACGGGTATAACCTGCAGGTGTCATGTTAGCTTGGCCGAGTTATAAGTCAAATAAGCCTACATGACAGCTTAGCGGCTGTGAAATGTCATTGAATGATCACTGAATTGCTGTCATTGATATTAAGCTGTCGTGGTACGAAAAAGCGAAGCGGTATCAGTTTAGGTCCTAAACAAAACCGCAATAAGAGTTGATGGTATGCACCCTGTAAACCTTACATACTTCGTACATTATTAACCTTTTTTCTCAGCCATAAAAAGTTTTGATTTAGGTCGTGAGCCTTCATCTTCATAGCTGCGCATGTTTATGGTATGGCGCAAGGCCCAAAATACCTTATTTTTGACTTCTGCGCATCAAATAGAAAAATGGAAAATGAAGTATTTTAGAAAAAATCGACCCGTCTCACAACTAGCTCCGATGGGACTCGAACCCACGACCTTTCGCTTTCTGGGCGACTGCTCTAACCACTGAGCTACGGAGTCGTTACGAGAAGCGTCGAATTTATAAAATACTTCTTATAGCCAGCGTTAATTTCATCAATGTGAAAGTATTACTACCCTCAAACACGAAAGAAATACCTTTTACAGGTATTTGACAATCGCTAAAGATTACTATTGCAAGTTAGGTAATAAAATTTTTACTTTTTTGCATTCACAATGCAATTTTTTTATTTGTAAAATGGAAAATGAAGTATTTTAGAAAAAATCTACCCGTCTCACAACTAGCTCCGATGGGACTCGAACCCACGACCTTTCGCTTTCCGGGCGACTGCTCTAACCACTGAGCTACGGAGTCGTCACGAAAAGTGTCGAATTTATCCAATACTTCTTACAGCGCGTAAGAAGTATTGGATAAATTCGACACTTCTCGCCAGCGCCATATAGCCAGCGCTAATTTCTTTCTGCGCATCACTTCCACGATTCGGTCAGCTAGACTTACGTGCCTTTCTTGTACGTACATCGAATGCTTCGATCAACAATAACACCTAGGTCTAGATACGTAGTTGGAGTGACAAACATGGCCGAGCGATATACGCCTACTTAAGCGTATATTTATAAGTATAGTTTCTGTCTTTTTTTGACGTAAGATCGTAACATTATTAACCTTTTTTCTCCGTTTAAAGCTGCCATAAAAAAAGTTTTTATTTAGTTCGTGAGCCTTCATCTAATACACAATAGTACTGATAGTAGGTACTGATTGAAGATCGAATGTCACTTAGTCACTTGTCGCGATGGCGTCTGCGCCCGCGCCTCCCCCTTCGGGAGGGACGTCCACTCCCACTCCTCCCGCAATTAGTATAATTACAGAGTGATTACGCCCCACTACGCACTGGTGGACAAATAGTCCGCATATTGCACAGGGCTAATCATATTTAAGTACTTATATGTAACATAAAAACAACAAGTGATAGCAAAATTTGACGAGTCGTGTAAGCCTTTCGGTAGCTCAGTTGGTCAGAGCATCGGGCCGGATTCCCGGAGGCGCGGGTTCGAATCCCGGAATGGAACGAACATTAGACGTTGTTTTCAAATTTCAAAATTTTAAAACTGCAAAAGAATTTCAGACTATTATTAAACTAAACATTCTGCATTACCTAAATTTATCTAATGAGTAAAGTCCGAAAATGAAATTTATGAAATAATCATCGAATAAGCAATGATCTTGTATAACTTTTATATGCAATCTAAACATTTTCTCATGGAAATTTTAACAGCAGCGGCTCTGCCAAACCAGTTTCCGATGAAGAATAATGACCGCCCAAATTGCAGCGTGTACATTATTAATCAATTCTAATTCTTAATACTGCTTCCAGGTAATCACTGTAAATTGTTCAAGGTTAATAAGGCAGACTTATTATTTGTTAAACTAGCTTGTTCCTAAGATTATGGAAGAAAGTGTACCTATCTCTTATTTGTAAAAAAGAGACTAACTTTTACGCTTGGAACATTTTAATGACATCATTATAGCAGCCGCATGATGCCCTCTGCTGGGAATAGGCATAAGCCCACATTTTACAATATTATGTAAGTATTTGTAGTTCAATTACTTTTTACCCGACTACGGCGAAGCCAAACGGAGAGTAATGTTTTTAACCGGCATGTAGATTTGTATGTAGGTACGAGTATGTTCATCTGTTCTGTTCCCTCATTACTTCTAAACACCTTATCAGAATTCAATAAATGATGTATCGTTGGAAACGTCTGAATTGTCCGCTGGTAGTAAGCCTATCAATAGTCGTACGTATGCCACTTTTCCCTATAATGTATTGTTTTGTTAGAGTAACATACGACCACGGCAATTTCAGATGAGAATATTTTGCGTGATTTTTCAGTAGTCGGGTTTTTGAACTTATTATTTTTACTAATTTCTGTTTTAGTCAAATGTCATCACGCAAAACACAGTGCCATAGTTGGCATTTCTTGACATTATTCTCGGTGGGTCATACAATACAAGTATTTCCATAGCTTGTCACTGTCTTGTCAGTCGTCAGCCATCAATCAGCTGCTGGTGTGAAGTGATGTAATTAAGGAGGCAGGTAGGCTCAACGATCGACGTTCATTGCTGCCTGTCATACCTAGTGGAGTGTTTATGCGATCAGCTTCTATAATGGAAAAACCCAGTCTAAGCAACGCTAGATGGTAGATGCCACAGTTAGTACGTGTGTACACTGTCTGTAAAAAGAGCAGGGTACTATAATTCTTGCTTTACTAGTGCATATATATCGCCTGCGAGCACTTATATTATCAACTTTACATTTTAGTTGTAATGTCATATCCTTCACGTGACGCTACGCATTTTAGTTTCTATATTATGAAAGTTTAAATAGATTTTGTGATAGACAGATACCTGAGAATAGATAAACATAACCATCGTTGAAACACTTCGCCGCAATTCATACTCATATATTCGTCAAATGTTTCCTTAACTTTCTATTAGTTTGCTCTATAGCAATTTTGATCAAAAGCTGCCTAGCCGTAGCTGTTATCAAACCCCAGCAGTCATTATGCATCTAGTGTGAGCTCAGCCTCGGCCGGCTGCTGCCGCCGCCGCCGTTGACAGCACACAACATCCGCTGGCGCGCTATTACCGCGACACAAGCCACCGTTTATGAGACGACACGCTGGCGCATACTTTGCCCGTACGTAACTTCTATAAGCGTAGAAACAGTCTTATGACTTGATGACAATATGATGACTAAAAAGCCTAACTTTTTATGGCTGTTTGACTCAAGGATCATTGAAATTTTTTGCCTTACTCCGATACCTTGTCGGCATGTAATCTTTTATTTATCATTCCTCAATTATGAACGTTTCTGCGGTTTTTTTTTAAGTTTCTATAGGAACTTTAAAATAAAACAATTTATCAACCTAGTCAACTAATGGACCTTCCTTCAATTTATTGTTTAATTATGCTCATTTCAGCTTAATACGTTCTTATTTCATTTTCCATCTCTACTTCGCAACCAGTGAGTAAGAAATTATTGTAAATACTAAATTGGTAACAACGAAATGAAGGTGTCAAGCCAATTGCTCAACTTTTACAGTAGATATAACGTTTCGATCGCAGAATCAGATTATCCCGGTGTCCGTTCTGGCGATTGTCATCATTCTGGGGGCGGGGCGGGACCCATAACTGAGTGCAAAAGACAGTATTCCAACTAGAAACACTGTGTTCACACCTCATACAAAGTTTTAACTGATGTGGAACTCCCTATGACACAGTGTTCGTGCGTGCCGCTACCTGAAGGCGTCCAGGTTATCAGATGGTAGTGCTAATGTTTTACATATTGGAGCATTAATATCGACTGCGATATTAATGTGGGTCCGTCTGTCACTGTCAACGAGTCGCCACTGAGACTTAAAAACAGCATATACAATACAGATGGATGCAGTTGGGTTGTTAATATTTAAAGATCATTTTTATTTTGAAATAACACCCCATCCCATACTAATATTATAAATGTGAAAGTCTGTTTGTTTCTCCGTCTTTCACGTCAAAACGGAGCAACGGATCGACGTGATTTTTGGTATGGGGATAGTTTGGGTGCTCGAGAGTGGCTTTTTTATCCCGGAAAAACATCATATTCCCGCGGGAAAACGTCGTGTAGTCTACGCGGGCGAAGCCGCGGGCTAAAGGCTAGTTTTCATATAAGGATAATCAAGAAAACTCGTAAAAGTGCGAATTGTACACCGTTACCTATGTGTACCTACTCTTCGGTGTTCAGTTTAATCCCTAGGTGCAAATGTTTGTACCTACGATGAATATGCGTCATTGAACATACGTGAGTCATGTATATTTATATCTTTAGAAATATACCTTTTATATAAAGATAGTCACGAAAACCCGTAAACGTGTGATTTGTACACCATTACCTATGTGTCATGTATGTTTATATCTTTAAAATATACCTACTTGAAAAATGGAAAATAAAGTATTTTAGAACAAATCGACCCATCTCACAAGTAGCTCCGATGGTACTCGAACCCACGACCTTTCGCCATCGGAGCTAGTTGTGAGACGGGTCGATTTTTTCTAAAAAACTTCATTTTCCATTTTTCAATTATAAAAATTGCATGGTGAATGCAAAAAAGTAAAAATTTAAATAATATACCTACTTATTTACAAATTCCATCGATACATTAGTATTTCATAACACTTGCATTTACAGTGCTTTCATCATCATCATCATTTCAGCCGTACGACGCCCACTGCAGGGCATAGGCCTCCTAGTATTATATGATCTGAGGCCTCCCCCAAGGATCTCCACAACTTATAACCAGGTTTTTACACCAATAAAGCATATTGGTGTAAAAACCTGGTTAATGAAATCTATAAGAAATCAAGTGAGAAGTTGAGAACCCTATGATTACAGTATTAATAAAAATTAAAAATAACTATAAACGAGGTAATAACGGTTATTAAAGTTATTAAAGCGCACTGTAATTTATTTAAATTTTTTACTTTTTTGCATTCACAATGCAATTGCTTAACAAGATTGAGATAGGTATATATTTTATGCAAAGTTACGAATAAACTGCGCATTGCAATGTGTCATCAATACTTCAGATTACTTTAATTCCTTTTTATTCGTTATCTAGGTATATGGGAACTAAAGGTATCGTTAAGATTCTATATTTATAGTATAGTAATGTTCATAATAACATGATCTTCATAAAGAAACTTACCAAAGCTTAGGTAAGTAATGAAATTATACAAAGAAGAAATATTACCAAATTAGGTACCTGGGCCCCGATCGCGGTAACTCTATGACGCATTAGTCAAGTGTACGTGCAGTTGACGTGCAAAACCGTTTTGAGGTTTTTGATAACGCGCGGCTTTGACAGTGCGACATCGTTTTCTGTTCCGATAATCTTTGGAACTAAAACAATTTCCATACGGCAGTCCATTTTGTCAGCTAATTTCGTATTGCAAGTGGTTTTCTCTGTCACGGATGTCACCGGATCAGACAGGATTGTAGGACTATAGGTTTGCGTGACGTGTGCGTCGTTATATCATTACGGCAATACGAAGTTAAACGTCAAGACCCAAACGCGATGAAGACGCGCTGCATAGAATTACGGCGATTGGCCCGCTGTCAATGGCGATTGTCACAAATGTTGACTAACAGTT
Organism: Crambus lathoniellus; assembly: GCA_949710035.1. NCBI lineage: Eukaryota > Metazoa > Arthropoda > Insecta > Lepidoptera > Crambidae > Crambus > Crambus lathoniellus. Next base: position 729,906 of record OX453299.1, on the reverse strand, counting down.
GCAAGTCATTTTAAGTTGCCCTTAAAGAAATTAAATTATTAATAGTGCTTTAGTTTAAAACAAATATTTGAGTTTAATCGTTGATAATGATATTTTCATTCAAGGAGCAAATTTAAACAATTATGGATTACAGGGTGCCTATTATCAACTCTTATTGCGGTTTTGTTTAGGACCTAAACTGGTCTGCTTCGCTTATTCGTAGAGGGGTAGAAGAAATAAGGACACAAATCTTTTGTTCATTCCCATTCAGCAATTCATTTGCGATTCAGTATTTAAAAGGTCATGGTACGAAATAAAGCAATTCATTTTAGGAACCTATTCTGGGACGCACCAGTTTTGAATCGCTTTCTTATAGTTGATGGTAGGCACCCTGTTCTTATATATTGTTTCTCTTTTCCATTGCGAACATAAGAGACTATAAACGTTCAGTACAAACGAAAAAGGATCATTGAGACCGATTTGGTATAAAAATGCCGTTCCATCTGCTGCAACAAGGCAACAAGGCAACATAGTGGGCGCAATCTTAGCGAGACATTTCATTAGCGTTGCGATGTTCCAGGCAGCTAATTGTGCGGCCATTAGCCGCGCGATTACCGGCCGGCGGCCGCGCGGACACGGCTACTGTATCATTCGTTATGAGACCCTGTCAAATTCCTCTTACCACGCAACAAGCAAAAACACACCATCGCAACACGATTTAAAGTCGAAAGTCCCAAGATTTTGACTGAGAGTAAAGTTGTTTAGAGCCGAGCTTGGATGTTAAATGTAGAGTTTATTTCATAAGAATATAATTAGTGGGTGGAGTTCAATCAAATAGTTCGTGTAGCTCCCGGCGATGGCTGCGGCATAAATCGAGCCGTTCGATCTGGAATTCGGTGCGAGCCGCCTGCGCCCGCGCCGGACGTGCTTGGGGAACTCTTTTGTTTATCAAAATTGGACGAGCGCGAATCGAAATTGCGAATGTATTATGATATTTTTTCAGCTATCATATTTTGACGGCTCTACTGACTGGTATCAAAATGGACAAGGGGATGCTAGGCCACTACGAGTGTGGGTTATTTGTGGGATCTGCAGTAAAATATGACCGAAAACTTTTCTTTTATTGTGTCAATTAACATCCGTGGTCAATATAAGGCAATTAGAAATCCTGCGTGTTGAGCTGGAATTGGAACGAAGAAGAATTGAAGTTTATTTGGTCGCTCCTATTTACCGCACTACGAGTATGAGATAAAATTATATTAATTTTATTGGAAGGCGATAAACGAGACGCTCGGTATCATCCCATTGTTTTTTTTTTATTTTTTTGAGGAACAGAATATATAAAAAATCTAATAATTTATCCTTAAATTTTGACGACCGATTTGGCGCAGGGGTAGGCTACCCACCTTCTGCGCCAGTGGTCTCGGGTTCGATTCCCGAACAATACAAATATTTGTGTGCATGAACATGTCTATTTGTCTTGGTCTGGCTGTAAACTATGTATATTAAGTATGTATTTACAAACAAAAAGTATTTAAGTATATATTTATCCGTTATCAAGTTTTCCATGATACAGTTTCTTAATGAAATTAACATGGGCTTATATAATTGGTGTGAATGTAAGAAGTTATTTATTATTTATTTATTTATTACCTATGACTATCTTATCCATACGATCGGAATCGTCATAGTAAAAAAGTGAAGCATCTACGCTTACATCACCCTAATAAATTGCATTAATTTACAATTCTATTCTAGTACTTATTAGCTATTGTTCATTCTATGAACCAATATTATCTTCAAAATCCAAACCTGTGAGCCTTAGATTCAAGATTCAAGATTAAAATTTGTTTATTCAATTTAGATTGTTATTTACAATACTTGTGAACGTCATAGAAGCTACGCCATCGGTTCGCAAACCCTACAGCGGGAGACCTTGGAGAAGAACCAGCAAGAAACTCCAAGGGTTGTTTTATTCTCCCTGTTTTCTTTCATACAGAGTCGTCAAATTGAAAAATGACCTTAACATGGTATGACTAAGGTCAGTTTCCATCACAATTACACAATGGGCTATGATAAATACAGTTAAGTATTGGCGAACTAATGATCATAGCGGTGAACAATTTTCAATTACTTAGGAACTCTACTTAAATACGGCTTCACATTTTTACTCTACTTAGCCAATAATCATAGTAATCAGCAAACCTGCAGCTGCTAATCGCAGGAAATCGCTCGCTGCTTTTCATCGGCTAACGATATTTCCGCCGATATACATAATACTACCGGAGTTTCTTAATTTCCTCCCTATCGCAAGAAGTGGTAAGTAATAATATGATTATCATTTCAACAAGTAAATTATTTCTTCAAACAATTGCAATTGCATTCCTGTTATGGTAACTTTTGTTGATAAAATTATAGTTCTTTACCAACTTGTATGTAACACAGCTTTAAACAATAAATAATTCTTATTCTGATTCTAGATCACAAATTAGATTTGACCATCAACACGCCAAACTGTGTTACGGAAACTAGATTACGGATATTATACATTACCTACTGACTTTCATAAAAGTGGAATTAATATTTCCGATAAAAAGAACTATGGAAGTTAGAACGACCCCACGCATAAAAATCCATGGACGTCAGATCAGGGCTTCTCGCCGGCCATGATATGTGTCCTGATTCAATAGTGTTAAGGCTGACGGTCAGCGTAAGCGTTTTACTTAACTTTAAAAATTGGAAAGGTGCCGAAACGTTGGAAAAAAACTAAAAATACTTTAAAAAACACAAACCAATAACTAACTAAATGTGTTTAATAAAGAGGGATAGCACAGAACACGGAAAGATTTTTTGTGCGTGATATTATCCGTGTTTTTTTTTATTTAAATGAACAGTTGCAGCGCAGAAATCTAAGATGTGCTTATCAAAAAACAATTTTTTCAGCTGTCAAGGATGTGAAGTTTTTTCTCGTTCTTGCTCTCCAGCTGCTAGTAAGAGGAGGTAACAAACCAATATGTCCTCAGCACGCGTGCGAAACAGCAGTTTCCAATCAACGGGGTGACATGAACGTTTGTCATCGCTTCCCTAGTAGAGTACCTACGGGCAGCTAGTGTTCTTAACCCTTGACGATACGGCAGGTGGGAAGCCAGCTTGCTGTGCTAAAACAAGCACTTACCTAACCAGACTTGTTTTTTTTAATACTTGAGGGTCGGACGAGACGTCAAGAAGTCACTAAATTCAAACAAAATGGCTTAAGATAACTTTTTGTTTCAATCATTTTTTGAAACTGATAATAATCACGTGTACAAGAGTTTTAAGATACTTACAGTAAAATCTACATAATAGTAGTTTAGTAAATAAGTCAACATGTAGAAATGCGCAAATGTGTGCGAACGTTACGCACAACAGTACTAAAATTTAATATTTCCGGCTATCAATATAAAAATTATGACTTAAACAAGTAATACATACTTACTTACTGTCTTCAAGTAGTTATTGTGATCGTGACCGACTTACTAAAATAGCGTTCATTCGGAATTCGTTTTTATAAATTACTCTGAATTTCAAATGTAATTGCATGAAGGAATAAAAGTATTTTGTCGAATAAAATTTATTTAATTGATACTTACTTCAAACCATTCAACGTCTTAAGGGGCCCACAGACTATTAGTCTGCCGGCAGGCCACCTGCAGTCCGTGGCCCGGACCGCACTGCCCCCTCCCACCAGCCTGGGGAGATGGCCACACTTGCTCGGCCACCTCCCACCGCGTGGGGGCTTGGGAAGCGGGGCCGGCCGTCGAGTCGTAAGGGCGTTTGTGCACTACACTGAATTTTACCGATCCGGAAAAAAACGGATGCTTGTATTTTAATAATTAATTATTATAAATAATATAATTTATTTATTTCGTGTAGTTTAGGGTTCGAATCATTGAAAATACACGAAATAAATAAATTCTTACTCTCCTCCTCCTCGCGTCGTATTCCTCATGTCTGAGGGTCGTGACCACCACCTCCTAGCAGTTTTTCATTGATGATGGCCTTCCATCGTCCCCTGTCACCGGCGGCATGCAGTGCGTCGTAGACTGTCGTGTCAAGGATGGTGCGGATCTGGTCAGACAAACGCATCGGGCTGCGACCACGCGACCTTTTGCCGTCGACTTTCCCTGTCACTATCAATTTCTCCAGGTTGTCACTTTCTTTCCTGGCAATGTGGCCAAAGTAATCAAGTACTCGCTTTAGACAGATGGAAGATAGTCGCGTGGTGATCCTGAGCTGCACAAGTATTGATACGTTGGTCCGATGTGCTGTCCATGGTATCCTGAGCATTCTTCTTCTTTCTTCTTCTTCTTACTATAATTCTTACTATTATAAATGATTAAATTATTAAAATTATTAAAATGCGCCACGGGCTCTTGAGGAGCCCGTGGCGCAGTGGATAGCGCGCTCGGCCTGCGATCGTTGAGGTTAAGCAACGTTCGCAATGGTCGGTCACGGGATGGGTGACCAAAAACTTTTCATCTCGAGTTCCTCCGTGCTTCGGAAGGCACGTTAAGCCGTTGGTCCCGGCTGCACCTGCAGTCGTTAATACCCACCAATCCGCACTGAGCCCGCGTGGTGGGTCATGGCTCATTCTCCTTATTCATCCATAAGGAAGGCCAGTGCCCCAGCAGTGGGGACATTAAATGGCTGATGATGATGATGAAATTATTAAAATACAAGCATCCGTTTTTTCCGGATCGGTAAAATTCAGTGTAGTGCACAAACGCCCTTAGGCCATTTGTCCACGACGTCCGTCTCGCCGGATCTGTCTAGACGAACCGAAGAAGCGGTTCATATATTTGTATTGACCGTCTGTTCACTCGAGCCCCGGCGTCAGAGTTCCGTCATCCGTTTTTTGACGGGCTCCGGGGCCCCAAGTCTGCTAATTTTAATTTAAATAAGATTCTATTGATATTCAATTGAGACTCAATTACGATTCCATTACGATTAAAACAAATTGGGTATTCTGTAAAAACTTGTACGTCCGGGAATTTGGCTAGATCGGATGTACCGCTACATCGGATCGGGATCCGAACTCGGTCCGAAGTGTGAGTGTAGATTCCATATAACTGTTTCACTCACACGTACAACCTCTCAGTATGAAGTGGCTCGTCCGGGTTCGGACGCAGTGGACAAACGTATTCCGGTTTCCATCCGTCTAAGTCTAAACGCCATCTTCCGTCATCCGAGAAAAAATCGGACCGGATCGTCCGCGGACAAACGGCCTTAGGGGAGCTTGTCACACCGGGCCCTCCACATTATGACTCCTACTGACGGCGGTGAGAGCAAGTACTGAGTGGTTAAGTGGGTATTCCTCCTTCCTGACCCCCCATAGAGTCCTCGCGACTGGATGGAGGGTCAGGAAGCGGCTAGGCGAGTCCAACATAACCACTGTCCGCACACTAACGTGGACGGGGTATGCGTAAACGCATTCCCCTCACTTAAAAAGGCCACCTGCAGTCCTCGATCGAACAGGCCGCCTGATATTCGGTTTTTGTATGTAAGACTGTGTGTCTGTCATAGGGCAGTGTGCAAAGTCGGTTATTTGCATTAAAATCTAATGTATGAATTTGAAAATATTGAAATTGAAGCAGGCCTGTCTCACTTCCATACAAGCGGCGCAAAATCTCCGAGATATTTAACACTATTCTGGAAAACAACCTAATTTCAACCTTTTGCATTGCGTATAGCGTTCATAGTACAATAACTGTCTGCCGTCTCGCTTCAATCTGCTAGGGCTGTCAGAGGTACTACTTTATCCGTGAAAGTAATACACGCGAAGCGAGACAGATGGCGACACATGCGGATGCGTGCGCTGCGTGTGCGACAGACAAGTCGATCGAGTGCCAGCCTGTTGAGACTAGTCCGGTGACCGGACGCTTGCGTTTATCATACCTACACTCGGGAGTGAAATTTCTGTACCGTAAGGTACTAATATATATTCTGTGATTGAAGTAAGAATGCTCACGGGCATTCGCTCGGTCAGTGAAAGATCGTGGCTTCGAGTCCCATCGGAGCTAAGTAGCTGTTTGGCGAAATCCAAAGGGCAACCGCCATTGCATAAAAAGAAGAAGAGCTAGCTGTGAGACGAGTCGATTTTTTCTAATAATTCATTTTCAATATTTTTTGTGAAAGCAATAAAGTAAAAATAAGTTTCATGTATGAACTTCAAATAACACTATCATACTGAACAGCTGTATACCAATCCATGGTTCGCAGAAGCCAACGTATAGCTGCGGGCGCACTAAATCATAAATGCATTGGCGGCTGCATCGGATGCATGTAAACGCATCCACAGCGAAGGCAAATAAACTGTAGTGAGACGACAAGTTACACGAACAGCTTTATAAACTTAAAACGCCATTTATCATTTCACTTAAAACAATTCCAGTTTAAATGATTTTAATTTTATAGACTAGATTTATTCGTAATTTGTTAGTAGATTTATTCGTTTTATTCCAAACACTATTAAGGAAGTTAAAACATTATGGTGTTTCTGAAATGTCAGTAAGCCTTATGCATTCATATCTGTATGAAAGAACTCAGAAGGTAGTTATTAATAAAACTGAGTCTACCGGAGCTCCCATTACTATGGGCGTACCCCAAGGATCAATATTGGGCCCGCTGTTGTTTTTAATATACATAAATGACCTTCCTTACTACGCGAAGAATTTATGTGAGACAGTGCTATTTGCCGATGATACATCTCTAGTCTTTAAAGTAGATAGAGGTGATGACTGTTCTGACGAAGTGAATAGTGCTCTTTCAAAAGTGTCACATTGGTTTAATAGTAATAATTTATCATTAAACTCAAAGAAAACTAAGTGTTTAAAATTTTCGTTACCTAATGTAAGACAAGTTGATTTTCATATAAGACTAGACGGCGATATGGTCGAATTCATTAACAATACAAAGTTTCTAGGTATTATATTAGACTCGCGACTACAATGGGATCCTCATATCGAAGCCTTGGCGAGTAGACTCAGTTCGGCCGCATTCGCAGTTAAGAAAATAAGGCTCTTAACCGATATTGAAACGGCTAGAATAGTCTATTTTAGTTATTTTCATAGTGTTATGTCCTACGGCCTTTTGTTGTGGGGCTCAGCCGCTAACATCCACAGTATATTCGTGCTCCAAAAAAGGGCTATTCGCGCCATTTACAACCTCCGATCGAGAGATTCTTTAAGAGATCTATTTAAAGAAATAAACATTTTAACTGTTGCAGGACAATACATCTATGAAAATATAATCTATGTGAAAAAGTATTATAATACATTTGTAAAGCAGAGCGATATTCATCGCTTTAACACAAGAAATAAAGATAAACTTGTCGTTCCCAAGTTTCGGCTAGAAAAATCCAGAGCCTCATTTCTGGGGAAAAGCATAGCCTTTTTTAATAAAGTTCCACAGCATATAATTGAACTACCATTGCATAAATTTAAATGTTACATTAAAGAGTCGCTGATGAGCAAAGGATACTATAAAGTAGACGATTATTTGAATGACCGCAATGCATGGTCATGATGTAACACATAACATAATCACTGTTTAATATGATGTATTTTTATACTAAGCAATTGTTGTATTAGTAACGATATGTTTTTTTTTTTTTTGTAAATGTCGTTACCTAACTAAGAAACGCTGGCAAGTTTCTTGCGCCCATTCTTCTTGTCAGTTAAAAAAGTCTTGAATGGGTGGTAGGAAAATATTGACGATTCATAAGTACATATTTATTATGTCTAAGTGAATAAAGAATATTTTTATCTTATCTTATCTTTGAATGTATCAGTGTAAAAAAATCAGGTCACATTGCAATACCTCTTTCTGGACTCGCTCTTGCATCTATAAGTAATAAAGACCATTTATTTCCATCCTGCACTATCTCGGCAGAGATCTGCAGAGACTCATGCTGATGTGTATGGTGACGTCACAACCGTGATGCATGTCAGATCAATATTCAATATAATAATGGCCGATTATGGCCGTTGCGCTGGCTGCATTATGCGCGCGGCTGTCGCGGGGAGGGGGTGCCGGGTGCCTGCTCCCGCGCATCGGAAATTGATAGGAATTATAAAAATGACCGCGCGCTCTGCGATTAACGCACTCACCGAAATACGCCGCGCTCCAGGGTTGGCAAATGTTAGAAATGTTATATTTTTCAAAATTCTTATTCGTCGGTCGGGGTCGTTGTAAAGATCCTATATCAACTTACAGTTTCTGTGTTTTTTGTTTTATTTAGTTAATTGACGGTAAGCATTTAGCTATTATATGAACACCCAACTTAAGAGATCATAACGATTGTCCTACCTAACAGAAACTGGAGCTAACATGGAAATCAGATAGTTATGTATGGTTATTGATAAGGTATAAATAAACTTAGGTCTGAGACCTTGGGAGACCTGAACACAATGCTCGAAGATTTCAATAATGCTTTTCAAAGAGTGGGTCATAAGATGAACATGGATAAAACGAAAATCATGTCCAATGCCCTGTTGCATCTGCTCCTGTTAATGTTGGGAACATTACACTTGAAATTGTTGACCACTATATTTACCTAGGACAGACGGTCCAGTTAGGTAAGTCCAACTTTGAGAAAGAGATCTCTCGTCGAATCCAGCTCGGATGGGCAGCGTTTGGGAAGCTTCGGCATATATTTGCGTCTGAAATACCTCAATGTCTCAAGACTAAGGTCTTTGACCAGTGTGTGTTGCCAGTGAAGACATATGGAAGTGAGACGTGGTCTTTTACTATGGGTCTCAGAAGAAGGCACAAGATCACCCAGCGAGCAATGGAAAGAGCGATGCTTGGTATTTCCCTGCTCGATCGAATCAGAAATGATGAGATCCGCAGGAGAACTAAAACAACCGACATCGCTCAAAGAATTGCATCATTGAAGTGGCAGTGGGTGGGACACATAGCGCGGAGAACCGATGGCCGTTGGGGCGGAAAGGTTCTCGAATGGCAACCGCGTACCGGACGACGCTCTGTGGGCAAGGTGGACCGACGATTTAGTCAAGGTCGCGGGAAGCCGCTGGATCTGGCAACCCAACCACTTACTTATTGTACATAGTACTGTAAATAAATAAATTTTATTTTTTCAGTTTACTATTATAATATGTTGTTGCTGCACCCCTGAGCAGCGCGGCGTATTCGCACTAAATAACCACGTTATAAATATATGCGTAATCGCCGGCGCAGCCTCCGCGCGCTCGCGCGCACCGCGCACCAATTCACGGATATTTTTGGACGAGGAATGCCAAATTGATCATGCAATTTGTGTATTATTTTAAAACGGCAAACTTATTTGCAAAAATAAAAAAAACGCTGACAATTTTTCAATTTTTACAAGCTTTTTAATAACTTGCCATGTTAGTTAGTGGAGGACAAATCTTGCAAGCTTAATTTGACCCACTTTCCAGTGTCCGATGAAGCTGAAATTTTGTAAACAGGTTTGGTTTAGATGACAATACAATATTTAATTGTATTTGTATAAATTTGTTTGCTGACTGTACGTCAGCAAAAAAGCTTGTCATGAAAATGAAATTTTTACTAAAAACTTAGGTATTTAAGTAAGTTTACAATGTCGATTTACTTACTTACCTACAGAGCTTCGAGCTTCGTGAATTCAACATAATTAGTTAAATTACTAATACGAGATATTTTTCTACGATCTTTGGAATTTTGTATTGACTAGCTTTCCGTCCGCAGCTTCGCCCGTGTGGATTGGATTACACGACGTTATTCCGCGGAAATTTGATATTTTTCCGGGATAAAAAAATTCAAAAAAGATTCAAAATTCAATCTTTTTTATTCAGTTTAGGTTGAGGTAACAACACTTATGAACGTCAAAGAAGGTACGCCATCGGTTCGCAAATCCTTGCGAGAAGAACCGGCAAGAAACTCGTCAAGGGCAATTTTTTTCTCCCTGTTATATTTCATACAGAGTCAAATTGAAAAATAAGTAAAATAAATAAAAAGTAGGCTATGTTTCTTTCCAGGCTACAAATTATCTGTGTCCCAAATTTCAGCCCAATCCGTTCAGCCGTTTTGGCGTGATTGAGTAACAAACATCTAAACTTTCACATTTATAACACAAAGAATGACAGTTACATACTTCAAAATTTCTCAAGTGCACAATGTGCATTTGATTCATCAAGAACAGCCATGATCATTATTTCAACGTTGACATCATCGAGACAGAGCTGACTCAGCGATAACTCACAAGCGGCAACCTGCCAAGAATCTGCACTGGCACTCGCCAGGCGACCGACGGGCGAAGCCGGCTGTAACACTAGTAGCGCAACTACGCGACACACATGCCGAGCGACGCCCATTACTAGTCCAATCACGCGGTTATTGCGATGTACTTACGGTTTAAACGACATTTTTGTTTAAGAAACGGCAATAATTGAACTTCCTTAACCGACGTATGCGACCGCTGCGAATGGCAATTAGATTTGGCATGTTTTGGGTGGTTGAGGAAAAACCTTCCTAGACTGTCCAAACTGTTCTTCCTTTGTCAATTATTGTGTCTGATACTGTGCATAGCTATCAATCCGGTAACATTTGTGTATCTTCTTGTGCTCGTAGTGATTTAGACCCTAATGTGGATGATGAAATCAAATCCTGTGCCCATGAACTTAACAGTTGTTGTGCTAGGAATATTAAGAGCAGAGATAAATACAAGAACTTATATTTATTAGTTCACGCAAGGGCTACTTTTCTCTGGAAGGAAGGTAAATGTTTTCTCAAATGTGGAATTATGTTTTGAACGGTTTTTGCCATCGCTAAATATGTATCTGGCGACAGATGCGAGCATTAGCGAAGCGGGCATTCTCGATGCGATCACCTTTGTTACAAGAAGCGGAAGGCAGCAACCACCAGGATGCCGTGTAGGAACCTTAAGGCGTCCAGGCCTTCGGTCAGATTCGACTGCGCGGCGTAATCAAAAATCGCGCGCCCGCGCAACTCGCTCGTTTATGAAATTGTTTTCAATTATAACCAGAGCACAAAGCGAGCCTCTATTCATCGGTAGGTATAATTTAGTTAGTGCAATCTGAATTGCTTAAATGTCATACATGATTTTATACGATTAAATGCAAATCAAATTTTGTTTTCTTGACTATATTGCATTTTCACAAATAAATGAATATTTATTTCCTTCAAAATTCGTATCAGTAAAACAAGCACGAAAAACTCTCGATAAGGTAATAGTAAACTAGGTAGAATGCGTGTCAGATAAGTCTACGCGTGACTAGAGCGTTTTCGGCGCTAGTTACAGAACATTGTTTGTTCTAAGGATGTGGTAAAGATACTTAAGTTTTCGATTTCGAGTGCGCGCCGACTTAACTGGCGCGCACGGTATACAATACAGTCCGTTAAATTTCAATTCCGAAGCTGTCAAAGTGCGCCTATTGGAATTAAGTACCTTAACCGACCGAAGGCGGTGCTGCTCTGGTTTTCATACAAAATATTACGATCTCGATAACGATTTACAAGAACGACAGTTTTTCGTGATTGGCGGACAGTTACTTAGTATGAAACTTAGTTGCACCTGTGGTTTCACGCCACAACAGATCACCTTGTATGTAGCAAGCTATTTCACGCTCGAAATCAATGTGAACTGTGAAATCCTACTATTGAGTTATAATGGTCCATACTAGTATTATAAAGAGCAGACTTATATTTTTGTATGTAACGAATAAAGTCAAAATCTAAAATACTAAATAAAATAAAAAATAAAATAATCAAAAAAAAATAAAAAATAAAAAAAAATATCTAAAATACTAATAAATACTATTCTATTCTATTCTACTGGACCGATTTTGAAAATTCTTAATCTAGTAAAAAGCTACATTCTTCCCGAGTGACATTGGCTATATTTTATTCTGATATTCCCATCCCATCTAGTTAAGTTTATATTTAGGTATGCCTTAAAATTGTGATAACGATTGATGGTCAATCGCTTTGGTCATTTGTGTAGGTATCTCACAGCGCAGTTGCACGTTCTTTTAGTGGTTTGCTTTCTTTTAGTTTATTTGAATATACTCGTACGTGGTTAAATGGCTCATCTAAGAAGCAAATTACGTATTCAGTGACCAACCAAAAAATTGCTGTAAACAAAATTTATTATCCGCGGCGTGCGTCAAAGCAGGCATAGTTGCGGGTACTCAGGGACGTGATGCGCGGAGCGGGTACACCTAGTGAGCATGCGGTAAAGAGTGCGATTTGCATGTGCGAGTGCGAGTCACTGGCGCCGGCGGCTGGCGGCGGGCGGCGGGCGGGCGGCGGGCGGCGTCGACGATGATGCGAGATAACCCGCGCAGCGCGTGACGCCCCGCGCAACACAGTCAACGGCAAACCATGTCATTGCAGGTGCTGTCAGTAACTCACCTAAGCATGCTGCGTTAAAAACTGTTTAGAGGTTGAGGTGCTATACCACATGGCCATACCGCTGAAGACGGCTGACTGCAAAACAAATACACCTTAGTGGAGTAAGCAAGACAGCATGACGTGCTATATCATATCGCGTGTTATAAGCCGCTCATGCTAGACCGGCTGTACTTAAAAACTTTTAATTTTAAAGTCTGCTAGTAGAGTAACCTAGCTGTCAAGTAGGAGGAGCTTGCCACCTCAAGCCCACCACTTTGCGACTTAATTGATGGCGGAGAGAGCAAGAAGTGAGGGGTTTAGTGGGTACTTCCCCTTTCTGATCCCCCATCGAGTATCTGATACTGGATGGAGGATCAAGAAGTGGCCAGGTGAGTCCCACATAACCACAGTCCGCACACCGCACGCGGACGGGGTATGTGTAAACTCATTCCCCTCACTACAAAAAAACCTAGCTTTCAAAGGTTTCTAGTGCTAGCATTTTAAACATCCATAGATTAAGTATATTCTTGGATTTTACGAAATCAATTCTTGAATTTGGTTCCATTTCAAACAATCTCTACCTGCCCTTAACTTTTTCGATAATTACCTATGTATCCTCGAAGGGAGCCTTCAAGTCTTTCTCTACAAATACTGAGTACGTGGCTTCTGCCGGAGTTGTGTTACTGCCTAACGTTTGTCTAGCGAGTTTGCCACAGGATCACGCACGCAGCTCAATTAGAATGAGCGGCCGTCGTCGGGTTCCCATGCGCCGGCGACGTCGCGCGACGTCGGCAGGTCACATCGGGCGACGTTGGTCGGGAGACGCTGGAGAACACCATAAACAACAAGGACGATTGCAGCGGTTAGATTGGCGCCGGCGCCTGATGCTAACATGAAATTTTGAGTGCTAGTCAAAAGTTGGATGATGTCAAGATTATAATTTTAAACTTTTGCAGTGTTATGGCTATTTTCATACTATCTTTATCTCTTGAGCAGCTCTATGAGCTGAGGAAGAAGTGCTTCGATTCATGTTCAACAGAATTAGTCAGATACTAAAGTTGATTCCAACGTGCACCATTAGGCCCTTCATACACGGTGCCACTGAAAATAAAATAGTTACAAACTCTAATCACCAATGAGTAGGTATGTAAATGTCACAGCACTAGTATTTCTATGGCAGTTCGTGCACGAACGCTACCAATCACAAATTGGTTTAGTTCAAAGATAAAGATAATTTATTTTCCACAAAGACATACAGAGTCTACTTACAATGAGAATATAATAGATGATCAAACGAACTACTGTGAAGTTCGATCGCTATTATATGAGTCGTTTCATTCGAAGATATAATATTTACAGAGTAGTCCCTTTAACCTACAGGCAACTTCGCACGTCTTTAGAGATTTAAAAAAAAAAAGTTCACTAATCTGTCATTTACTGTTCTGTGGTCAGTTTGACGCCATTTTTCTCATTTCGTTTAGAGCAAGTTCAGAGTAATAGCGGTGTTCTAGAACAAAGCTTAACTAGTGGGTTTGTAAACCTCCGCCTGCAGCTGAGGTTTACTGGGCTGGGCGGGTTGCTATATCTTCGAATGAAACGACTCATATAATAGCGATCGAACTTCACAGTAGTTCGTTTGATCATCTATTATATTTCGTCGTTTCATTCTTTGATATAATATTTACAGAGTAGATGTTTAGAGATTTAAGTTTTGTTCTAGAAGAAGTGTTGATGGGTTGTTTCTATAAGAATAAATAACCATCTCAATTAAACATATTATGTATTTGTTCATAAGCAGAATGTAAACAATCAACCCTTAAATAATAATAAGTTTTCTCCGTACAAATTAAATACCTAATCATAAATCAGCAACAAAAAAAAAAGTAACTAATCATTAGTAGGGAACGTTACGGTTCTCGCGAAGACATCTTCGCTTTCAATAGGCCGGTTATAGAACCGAGCAAAGGCGGTGTAGATGTAGGTTGTCCCACCAGCTGTTTTTCTTATCTCATCTACAAACACTGAGTCGTGAGCAAGCACGGTCGAGGTGGAGGCGTATCGTGTGCTATCGCCACTCTCTCCCAAGCTCCCAACAGCTTATTTAACCCAGCGGCTTATAGACTGCGAGCTGGTGCGCTTGTGGAGTTTTTTGTATTTTAACAACAGTTTGTCTGCGTTCAAAGTCATCATATTTTTTGAAAAATATATATGATCGACGAGGACTGAAGCAGGGCATATATTTATTTTCTCGTGAAAGAATGACAAGTACAGCATGGGTTGTTCGCGGCCCGGGACCGAAGTTTTAATAATGTCGGTTATGGCTATCTTAACACCGTCTTCAGAAATGAATACATTTTCTAGTTTTATAAGCGTGAAAGTTTGTACCCTGTGCATTGTACAAAGTGTTCTTGTCTAGGCTCAGTACTAAATTTGGGTATCAATTAGGTATGTGGTTGAGAACAAGTTGTGGGTCCCAAGTAGAGGTATATTTAGGGCGACTTGGTTTAAGTTTGTAAGCGCCTTTTAGAACTCGTTAAATACACTCATGTGAGCCGATGTTACTATTTAATGGTTTAAGAACAGTGAAACGGTACGGCACGGGACGGTGATTTAATATCAACGTAAGCTTCGTCAGATAGCTCCCATTCAGTATCGGGGTTGCTTTTACTTGACTCGATATCTGAGCCGTTATTTTTTGTGTTTACTTATGACGCGTGTAGCCAAATGGCGATAAATCTACCTACATCGTGTCAACTTCTTTAAGCGTGGAAATTTTATTCCATCTACCTTGACGGTTAATGTAGCATACTACTGCAGTACTATCCATGCGCAGTAATATTGCACAATATCGTCTTCCTTTGTAAAAGCTTTCATAGGACAGAATGTTGTAAAAAAGTTATTGCGCCACCAGTTTTGGTCTTCTTAAAATTAAATTTTTGCTTTGCATTTACCGTTATGGCGCTGCAATGCCAAAAACTTCTGGCGTTCTTAAAGTTAAATCCGTATTTAGCTGCTAGACAGACCGAAATTAGAACACCAATAAAATTAGCAAAGATTCTTATTGTACGTTTCGGTAATTTTAAATAATTTCTGATCATTTGTGCAATGTTTCTGCGTTTTACAGCGAGAAATGTTGCGTATCATAATTATAAAAAGCCTTGGAAAGTACAGACTTGAGAAGGCGTAAACACACTTTTTTCGCGGTTTACAACAAAACCTAAACATTGTAACAATTAAAGAGTCGTACCGCGTACGTAGTCTTATGGAAGTGTCCCCGATGCCTTATGTTAAGATTCTTTTTACTAACCTTCTATGGGCCACAGTGTTGTCTGATAAATAAAGAATTTATTTATTGCATCGTCGAAATAAATTTACTGATTTATGACCTTGGCTTCTAAGATAGGACATATAACCTCTCTCATAATTTTGGTAAAAACCCTGGATGCTGATGCTACGGATAGGCCGTAAGGCAAGTCAGTAAATTCGTCGATAGCTAAGTTTGAATTTGGAGCTTGAAAATGAAATCTTAAATATTATTCCGTCTTCCTTACATATTGGAAGTCATAAATACGCCTCTTTGAGGTCAATCGGTGCTACAAAACTACCTTGTGGTATAAGTTAAGGAGATGTTCTATAGTCTTCCATTCTAAAATAGTTTTTCTTCCCAATAAATTTATTTAATGTTTTAAGATTTAAGACAAAGCGTTTACCACCATTAGACTTGGGTGCAAGGAAAGTTCTTGATATGAACTGGTCAATTACCGGGGAACATTGTGAAATTGCTCCAATTCAATTAATTTATTTATAGCTTGGACCATCTCGTGACTTTCTTCGGGGGTAAATTTAGATTAAAGCACGACAGACTGTCACTTCCGTACAAAAGGGTATATAATATCCGTTTTGGATCCATGATAGTACAGTTTTGTTGTATGTTATATGAAACCAACAATCATAAAAGTATTGAATTCTGCCAGCGTGTACCTTTGTTATTGTGGCCGTGCACGGGGCCTGGGTTGATTGCAGTTCTTCGCATGAGACGAAGCAGGCTGAGGGTAGGTTCGTCGCGGTGGCGGCGCTAGCCTCTGTCCTGTCCTGTGGTTTGACCTCCCCGCCGCCCCCCTGTTTCACGGGTACTGAGGAGGTCCTGACCGGTTTCCCTGATGGGCAGGACGAATGACTGTGGACTGGACTGCAGAAGGTTTCTGAATTGTGAATGTTTTCCAAATCTGTGAACCTTGTCGTTCGATTGCCTTACTGGCTTTTATATTTTCGGATGATGTATTACCCAATAAAGAGTCATAAAGAGTCAGTTTAATCCTATCTTTCGTTAGGAAATGGTGTAAATCAATACCAAAATGCGACAGTCGTCGCTTAGATACTAAAGAGATTGTATCTTATCGTCTGAGGAGAGCAGTGTGTCCATTGCTCTATTTACCTAATGCCGAGGTACCCATATCAAGTTGTTGTTGAAAACCAAGAAACATTTTGTAGCGTCCCCTCACGACGACGACGTCAGAAACTGCGGCAGCAATCGCTGCGTTTAATTTAGGTGCGTGCAACATTCAACAATTATTTGGTATCAAGTACCTTTGTCAAGTTCTCTTTCTGATCTTTTGGTAGACCTATTTTTCATAAAGGTGTCCATAAATTAGCTAAGCTGAATGGCATCTCCAAAATCAGGCGTATCGGACGTAGACGCCCTCAACGCTGACAATATTATTGTGGATCGAAAGTTATAGATGTAATTTCTTGAGTGAGCCGTTTGCGATACTGCAGCATCCAAGGTTTGTTGGATGGATATTTCCAAAGATTGTTCGATAAAGTCCCGCATCGTTTTGTATGATATTTATTGTATCCAAAACAAACATACTCTTTTTTGCCAAAAAAAAAAAAACAACATGAGGGTAGAATGTAAAAAATAAAATTCAAAGAATAATTTAATCAGTTATTATGGCTTAATAATTTATATTGTCCCGCAGACAATAAACTATAGATAACGTGCATCTATCCTAGAATGTAGGTAGATTCTACTTTATGTCATAATATGTGACCCATAATTAGCCCGCAGCTAATTACGATATCGCGGTTGACCCCCAGTCAATTGCGACTTAGTTTGATTTTATGTAACTTAATGATCTGTAGATAACGTGCGCCTATCCTAGAACGCAGGTAGATTCTACTTCATGTCATAATATATGTCCCATAATTAGCCCGCAGCTAATTGCGATATCGCGATTGACCCGCAGTCAATATCGATTTAGTTTGATTTTGACTAACTATCTAAATAATCTGAAGATAACGTGCGTCTATCCTAGGACGCAGGTAGATTCTACTTCCTGTCATAATATATGACCTATAATTAGCTCGCAGCTAATTACGATATATCGCGATTGACTCGCAGTCAATCTCGATTTAGTTTGATTTTATGTAACTAAATAAAGTGTAGATAACATGCGTCTATCTTAGAACGCGGGTAGATTCTACTTCATGTCATGATATATGACCCATAATTAGCTCGCAGCTAATTACGATATCGCAATTGACTCGCAGTCAATCTCGATTAAGTTTGATTTTATGTAACTAATTAAAGTGTAGATAACATGCGTCTATCCTAGAACGCGGGTAGATTCTACTTCATGTCATAATATATGACCCGTAATTAGCTCGCAGCTATTTACGATATCGCGATTGAGTCGCAGTCAATCTCGATTTGGTTTGATTTTATGTAACTAAATAAAGTGTAGATAACATGCGTCTATCCTAGAACGCGGGTAGATTCTACTTCATGTCATAAATATGACCCATAATTAGCTCGCAGCTAATTACGAGTAACGACATCGCGATTGACTCGCAGTCAATCTCGATTTAGTTTGATTTTATGTACCTAACTAAACTCATCTAGTGAAATCACTTGTTCATGTTCACCAGTGAACAACAAGAAACAAAAAAGTATTAATTGTATCTTAATATCTGATAAATTTAGTTAACTATTGTGTAGCTTGTTAATAACTTGTATGCACAAATATTCAAATAGGAATTGATAAAGCACTATAAACGTACCTGTGGCATTATCTTCATTCTCTGAAGAATATAAACGTTGGACTCGTTCAACATTTTCCTGTGCGCTGCGTTTCGGCATTTAAAATAGACGCGTGCGCTCGTTGCCTCGCACGAAAAAGGAATGAGAAAAATGGCGTCAAACTGACCACAGAACAGTAAATGACAGATTAGTGAACTTTTTTTTTTTAAATCTCTAAAGACGTGCGAAGTTGCCTGTAGGTTAAAGGGACTACTCTGTAAATATTATATCAAAGAATGAAACGACGAAATATAATATAAAAGTTGCATTTAGTTAAATCTTACTTGCTACTTTTAGAACATCAGATTTAACAGTACTTAAATAATTAGGTTCGTAACGCGTTAGAAACTAAACACTCGGGACCGGTCATGCTGGTCGTGCGACGAATGAATGACGTGTCGTGTAGGTTTTCAACTAAATTTGGGAGTGCCGTGTACGTACACGGTTTCCAGTATTCAGTAGCACGCGACTACCTTGACCAGTCGCGAATGATTAGTTACTTACGCGTTTACCAATTTGTGATTGGTAGCGTCGGTACGAACTGCCATTGAAATACTAGTGCTGTGACGTCTTAGCTACTCATTGGTGATTAGAGTTTGTAACTAGTTTATTTTGAGTAGCGCCGTGTAAGAAGGGCCTTAGAGTTATACAAGATTCAACACTTCGGCATAATTAACATTTACAAAAAACTATAAATTCGTGATTCGTTATTCTTAAATTACACTTATATTTATATTTGGTTTGGATGATTTAAAACTTAAAGTATTGAATTATGGACTAAATAATAACATATATTATTAATTGAATTTTATAAGCGTGAACCAGCGATAAAAACCAACAACTGATGTTATTGCTAGAATATAAAATCAAATGCAAGAATTTTATTACCTAATTCTAGACAATGCATTAGACATAAGTAATATAATTTTATCAGCACTACAAATGGCCTATTATGTACCGATCAGATTATGGCCTCCGTACGTTTGGTATTCATGCGATTCATGGCTATATGCTCGGGCAACTGCGCACACGCCGCCAAACTCGCCACCCCACACGCAAAAACATACTCTAAAAATGAACCGTTATAGTTTATTATACAGTAAGATGCTCATTCTTACATCAAAAAAAAGAATTAAATAGGCACATAAAAATAAGGCAGAGGAAGATGAAGGAGACATCAACATTTATTTATTTAAATTCCCTCAAATTGGATATTGTAATGAATGGTTCACACTTAGTAACAACGGACCTTTGAAGACAAAAAATGGTATAAATATTCCGACTTACGTGTTACATCTAGAAGGAATAGACGTGTTGATTTATTCATGATGTTTTGGGATGGAATATTTTGTGAACATGTCAGAATCAGGGTGAATATTTCAGATAAGCAAATTGATAAATAATGTATCTGAAACGAGCTCTAAAAAAATATTTTACATTGGAAATAACTTTAAAATGGTAACCTTTTGAATGTTTGTGTGTCGAATCAATGTTTGGATCCAAAAACTAACTTTCCTGTTCAGCGAACTTAATAATAATGTAGTGTTTTAGATTTAGATAATACTGAAAATGCCCAAAGTTTGATAAACATTTAGATCTCCTTGGAACGGACGACAGAAGACCAACGTGTTGTTAACAGTGACTTCTGTCTTTATCGGGTGCCTACCATCAACTTTAAGACAGCGATTCAAAAATAGCGCGATGCAGAATAGGTTCCTAAAATGAATTGCTTTCTTTCGTACTACGACCTTCTGAAAACTGGATCGCAAATGAATTGCTAAATGTAAATGACCGAACGATTTGTGTCCTTATTTCTTCTACCCGTCTCTTTCACTCGATTCTGTCATGCCCGGAGAGTGAGAGGGACGGGTATAACCTGCAGGTGTCATGTCAGCTTGGCCGAGTTATAAGTCAAATAAGAGATCTGACAGCTTTGCGGCTGTGAAATGTCATTGAATGATCACTGAATCGCTGTCTTTGATATTAAGCTGTCGTGGTACGAATAAGCGAAGCAGATCAGTTTAGGTCACAAAACCGCAAGAGTTGATGGTAGGTTCTTAAACGTAGTATGGATTTGATGTCGATATACACTTTTCTATGAAAAATGATTTTTTTTAACCAAATCTGTTATTGCAGTTTATTTTTTTATCAAAAATAAAGTTATGTTTACTTTCAGAGAAATTTGCTATCTATATATATCAAATTCAAAGTCCTGACTGACTGACTGACTGACTGACTGACTGACTGACTGACTGACTGACTGAGATATCAACGCACAGCCCAAACCGCTGAACCTAGAGACTTCAAATTTGGCACATAGATACGTTATACAGTGTAGGCATCCACTAAGAAAGGATTATTGGAAACTCCACTCCTAAGGGGGTGAAATAGGGGGTGAATGTTTGTATGAAAGTCCGTCAGTTTTGAAGTTAGGATCTTCAAATTTTGTATTTAGGCTGGCAATTGAAAATTAATATTTACCTGTGTCAGCGTTTTTGACAATTGCACCCCGAAGGGGTGAAAAGGGGGATGAAATGCTGTATCTGGAAAGTGCTTCATTTAATTTATTATTTAGGCTTATGGTCGGAAAGTAAAACAAATAAGCAAACACATATTTCGTATTTTTTTTTTAAATCAACCCCTTAGAGGTTAAATGGGATATAAACCTAAAAATCGATATGGATGTCGTTATTGAGGTTTTATGGGATGACGATTGCAAAAATGGCATTACATGATTCAACCCCTAAAAGGTTGAAATAGGGGTGAAATTTTGAATGAAAAATCAGGGGTCAAATAGACATTTCAAGTTGAAACTTTGTAGGCTTACTTCTTAAAACAAATAGTATAGTATAATAATATATAGTATACATATAGTATAGTACAAATAGTAGTCATCTTAAGTACCCTAAAAGTTTGTACAATCCCATAGAGGTCCAAAATACTGTTATTCACAACGTAAATAAAACTAGTGTGTAGGTCGAGGATAATTTATTGGGTGCATCGACAAGACTATATCAATCACCAAAAAATCTTAACACCGCCGTTCAGCATTACGTACGTTTGGCACAACGCCATCTATGTACAATAATTACAACTTATATTTAAATACAACGGCTTAACATTCCGCCCACCATGAACGGAACGTCCATCAGAAACAACACAATCAAATAAGAAACTTAACAAAAACAACAAAATTTAGGTATGCAATACATCAATAATACATAACTAACACATACACATACTTGACTAAATTAAAATACAAAAAAACATAGTAGTAGGTATTTACATTTATTAAGTGACAGGTAAAATTATAAGTTTGGATACAGGTCTTTTTACTAGAGACCCCTTGCATCGCAAGGTTACGACTCTCGTAAGATTGTCCGCACCAACATGTTTTTCCTTAATTACGCCATACAACCATCTGGACGGTGGGAGGTCATCCTCCTTTACTAACACGACATCCCCTACAGAAGGTTCAGGAGCAATATAGGACCATTTATATCTATGCTGTAATTGAGTCAAGTACTCATGAGACCATCGTCTCCAAAAGTCTTGCAGTAGTCTCTGTACAAACTGCCATCTTTTAAGAGTACTCACGTTACTCTGCTCAAAGTTTGCATCGGGTATAAGCAGCAACGGCTCACCGACTAGAAAATGGCCGGGAGTTAATGGATACGGATCATCTGGATTATTGCTAATTTGAGAAAGTGGACGCGAGTTAAGGCAAGCTTCTATTTGATACAGAAGCGTGGACATCTCTTCGAATGTCAAGGTACTGTTACCAATAACCCTTTTTAGATGGTGCTTTGTGGACTTCACTCCAGCCTCCCACAACCCTCCAAAGTTCGGCGAGTGAGGTGGAATGAAGTGCCAGTTGGTACCATTTGTTGCCAACCACTCAGCAATATCATTAGCGGCTTCAGACTTTTCCGTTTGGAATAAATGCTTTAACTCCCTATTGGCCCCCACGAAGGTCGTGCCGTTGTCACTCCATAAATCTGCGCAGTGACCTCGCCGTGCAACAAAACGCTTAAAAGCTGCTAAAAATGCCTCGGATGTCATGTCACTAACGACTTCGAGGTGTATTGCACGAGTGGTCATACATACGAACAAGGCTATATATCCTTTAACGGCTCGATAACCACGCCCTTTATACGGTCTTATAGCTATGGGTCCTGCGTAGTCAACCCCACTCTGATAGAAAGGTCGACAGACTGTGACACGTTCCGTAGGTAGCTGTCCCATCATTTGCTGACTTGTTTGTGCAGAATGGCGACGACATACAACACACTTCCGAACGACCTTGCGAACAAGATTTTTCGCATTAACTATCCAATACTGCGTTCTTAAAAAGTTTGTCATTAATTGTGGACCGCCGTGAAGAGTGCGATTATGGGCATCATCCACAATCAAATCTGTGAAGTGCGACTGATACGGCAGCAATATTGGATGTTTCATATTTTCATCTATTTCAGCATTTTGTAAGCGACCGCCCACCCTGAGTATACCATCAGCATCAAGAAACGGACACAGTGATGTAAGTTTACTGCTTTTCCTTATCTTTCCCAAAGTTTGTAAACATTTTATTTCTTCCAGGAAACTTTGCCTTTGACACAATCGGATACAGGTAAGTAAAGACTCTTTTATTTCTAATCTAGATATGTAAGGCGTAAATTTTTCTTTCTTTAACTTAAGGAATCTACGTATGTATGCAACAACTCTTAATAATTTATTCAATGAAGAATAACGACATAATATAGATTCTGACTCTGACTGAATAGTGTGGCACGAAATTTGCTCTTTTTTCTTTTCTAAATCCGTTAATTTAAATTGTCCCTTTGAATAATTAATAACCTTTTCTTGCAGCCATTGTGGACCCTCTCTCCAGATCTTTAAATCCGATAGTTTGCTCGGATTTATACCTCGCGACGCACAATCTGCAGGGTTAGATTCGGACTTGACATGTGACCACTGAGTATTATTCATAAGCGTTAATATTTCAGAGACCCGATTCGCGACATAGGTTTTCCATTTGCTGGGATGACTGCTCAACCATGAAAGGACTACACTTGAGTCCGTCCAGGCGTACACGCACTCCTTCGGAATCTCTAAAACTTCTGCAATTTCGTGAAGCAGGTTGGCTAACAATACCGCTCCGCACAACTCCAACCGAGGAATCGAGACTTGCTTCACCGGAGCAACCTTCGTCTTTGCGGCAAGTAATCGTACATGCACATCACCTTTAAAATCAACGATTCTCATATAGACTACAGCTGCGTATGCTGCATTTGAAGCATCGCAGAATCCTTGAAGTTCTCTGCTAACATCTTTGGTGCTAGTGCCAATCCATCTTGGAATCTTAAATTGAGCAAGATGTGTAAGTTCTTCTCGAAACTCAAGCCATGCCTTCAAAATATCACATGGCAATTCTTCATCCCATTGTATCCCTGACAGCCAGACTGTTTGAATAAATATTTTAGCAGTGGTGACCACAGGAGCTAGCCAACCGAGGGGATCAAACAGTTTTGCTATTTCCGAAATCATTTTCCTCTTAGTTATGGGTGTTTCCAGTGCTGTAAGTTGGACAGTGTATTGAAATTCATCTTGGTGTCTATTCCAAGTGAGACCTAAAATTTTGATAACTGTATCTAATTTTAGCTCTAAAGTTTCCTTTGAATTCTTACTTTCTCTATCCCACTTTGACAACAACTCACTATTGCTACTACTCCATTTCTGAAGCTGGAAACCACCAAGTTTAAGTAATTCGTTCATTTGTTGATAAATCTGTGCTCCCTCGTTTATGTTTTCGCAGCCTGTCATAAGGTCATCCATATAATCTTCCCTAAGGACTCTGCTAGCTGCCAAAGGATATTTATCTCCCTCATCATGTGCGAGCTGTTGTAAGGATCTGACCGCCAAGTAAGGTGCCGCTGATGTACCAAATGTTACACGTAATTGTCGGAGATGCTGAAGTTCTGAATTAACATCGCTACGCCATAATAGACGTTGAAAATCAACATCCTCAGCAGCTATCTTGACTTGACGGTACATCTTCACAATATCTGCTACCAGGCTTATAGGATAGCAGCGCCAACGTAAAATAAGGTGTCGAAGTGTGAGTTGAAGCGTTGGACCTACCATGAGATCATCATTCAACGAAGTTCCATTATTAAGAGAACACGACGCATCAAACACGACCCGAACCTTAGTGGTGCTTCTCTCATTGCGAACGACAGCGTGATGGGGAAGATACACAGCCTTGGGATTACCTTTCTCCACTTCCGGCACTACTTCCATGTGATTTAATTTTAAATATTCCTCCATAACCTCGGAATATTGAATCTTCAGTGGTTGATTCTTCAGTAATCGTTTTTCGAGCATAAAGAATCGTTTCTGCGCAATATCATAAGAATTACCATATTGACAACTTGGATCCACCTTTTTGAATGGCAATTTTACGACATAGCGACCCTCATCATCTCTAGAAGTAGTTTTGGCGAACAGCTCTTCACATTGCTGTTCTTCTTCAGACAGACATTTTTTCACGGCTGAAGACAGTTCTTCTTGCTCCCAAAAACCTTTCAGGAGATCGTTCATACTCAATTGAGTGTGCATACTAATTATTTCATTACGTGTCTGTGAAAGTTCGTAACTTGGAGAGGAAAATATATGGCCTGAAAGGATCCAGCCAAGTTTGGTATTTTGCGCAATTGGAGAACCTGGTGGACCTTTGACAACTCCGTCCATTAAAATTTGACCATACACTTCCGCCCCCAGTAAAATACCAATTTTACTCGGAGTATCAAACTTCGGGTCTGCTAACTCTATAGCAGGAATCTGAGGAGAAAACATCGGAACAGACATTTTCATCTCAGGTAAAAGAGAAGTGAGCTTATTAAGAACATGAGCTTTAACTTCAACTATAAAGTTGGGGTCATGGCGTGACTGAATTTTGACCATAACGGTCCATTTAGACTGCAAGGATGAACCTTGATCACTACCTAACCCTGAAATGTAGCTCATGTTTGAAACTCTTCTAAGACCAAGCATTTGTACAACAGACTCTGCTATAAATGAAGCTTGTGAACCTTGGTCCAGAAGAGCTCTGATACAAAAAGTTCCATTTTTCGTATCTACATTGACCAAAGCAGTGGCCAATAATACTTGACTATTTGCATTAGAAAAGCATGATACTATATTTGATGCCTCGCCTTGAGATGATTCTACATTGGACGACTGAGCGCCCCCTTCCACTACGGAAGTGTTTACCTGATCATCTTTAGGACCTAACTTTGGGTGCAGTAAAGAGTGATGTCGCCTTTTACAAATGCGACAGCTGGTTGATTGACGGCAATTGTATATCGAATGATTCGGAGCAAGACAATTAAAACATAACTTGTTGGTTTGGGCAAAAGTACGACGTACATTTACATCTTCCCTTGCGAATTTTTTACAATTACACAGTTTGTGAGCATCGGAACAAAATATACATGATACAGCAGGAATTGCATGCATTGTTTTAGGAACATTATAACGAACATTACTCTGTTTAGTGGATTTATTGTCAAGAAATTCTAAAGATCTAAAACGATGATCCAAAAAGTTTTTGAAGTTAATAAGTTTAGGCAATTCATCATTACATTTACTGACTTCCACTTCCCACAACTTTCGAGATTCTGTATCAAGTTTCAACGAAACTATATAAATTACAATAAGATCCCAGGAATCTACATTTACATCTAAATTAGTAAGAGCATTTAAACACTCATTAGTTGTGTCCAGTAATTCCTTTATCGCACTTGAAGATTCCGACAATACATTTTTTTGGTTCATAAAACGTTTTAGTACACAATTGGCTAAAAACCTTTTGTTGTTGTAACGATGCTCTAACTGATCCCAACAAGTTTTATAATTACATGCCGTGATAGGAATGTGTCTTAACATTTGCTCGGCTTCGCCAGACAAGTGACTTTTCAAATAGTGCAGCTTTTGAACGTCATCCAATCCCTTATTGTTGTGAATTAAAGACAAAAATAAATCACGAAAACTACTCCATTCTGTGTATTTGCCACTGAAATTAGGTATTTCTATTTTCGGTAATTTAACAGTAAAGGATTGGGTGCTGCTAGTTGCATTTGCATCATAAAATTCATTAACATTAACATCTTTCTTTAACCTAAGGATGGCTTCCTTTAACTCCGACTTGTAATTTATGTACAGTTCTTCGGTCTCATCATACATGTCATTTTTAAAATAAGTAGATTTTTCAAGTACGTCTCCAGAAACTTCCATTATAATCTTCTTATGTGTTTCATCAAAAGAAGACCACTGTTTTTCTAAGGCTTCTAGACGTGTTTCTATGTATGACAAAGAGATCCTATCTTTCGGAGATTTTCTAAAGTTAGACCTTCCCTTCTGAACTTTTGACTTAGTATCATCTTGCATTTTACCGTAGGCATCCATCTCGATAGTTATTCTAACTATTCACCGTATGAGAAAATTCAAAATTATTTTCTAAGTCAATCGTAAAATTTACGAAATTTTTCTAAGTGTTTTCGCACTTGGCTCCGCAAACTAGCGTGGATTCCCCGTATTTCACTTTTGGAGAAATTATTCTAAGTCTATGAAAACACTTCTAAAATTTCCAAGTTCTAACTTTCTTGAAATTATTCTAAGTTAATGAATGACACAAATGTACTCACAGTTTCATCACAGCACAACTCACTAAACGCTTCCGCTTACGCAATCGCTCGCTTCGTGGTCGCACCGGATCCGCTGACGTCACTGCTGCAGCTGCTGCTGCAAACTCAAACCTCCGATCCTCCGTAGTCCCTGCTCCTGTCACTCGTACTGAGCTGGTTCCAGGTCAACCAACCGAAACTTCCGACTCGGTTAGGACCATGTACAATCCCATAGAGGTCCAAAATACTGTTATTCACAACGTAAATAAAACTAGTGTGTAGGTCGAGGATAATTTATTGGGTGCATCGACAAGACTATATCAATCACCAAAAAATCTTAACACCGCCGTTCAGCATTACGTACGTTTGGCACAACGCCATCTATGTACAATAATTACAACTTATATTTAAATACAACGGCTTAACAAAGTTCTTGGTACCTTACAAGTTCTTGGTACCTAAGCTACTCAGAACTAACTTTTTGATTGTGAAACAGACACTTTTTATTTACTAGCTTCCGCCCGCGACTTCGTCCGCGTGGACATTCGAGAAAATACTTAAGAAACCAATAACCAGGATAAAAATTATTCTATGTTTTAATTTCATAAAAATCCGATCAGCCGTTTTTACGTGATTAGGCGGGTCCTTCCTCACCAAGTGAGCAGCCTCGTGCGAGGCCCGCCGCACGTGGCAAACGTTCAGCCTCGCACGAGGATGCTCACTTGGTGAGGGAGGAATCATAATCACGTAAAAACGGCTGATCGGATTTTTATGAAATTAAAACATAGAATACTTTTTATCCTGGTTATTGGTCCCCTAAGTATTTTCTCGAATGTCCACGCGGACGAAGTCGCGGGCGGAAGCTAGTCTTTTAATATGACAGTTTACTGGTCTGATCGCAGCTAGATAGCTAAACGCCAAAAGCGGGCGTTCAGAATTTAAACCATATTAACTACACTCTAACTGCGTTCAGTTTTTGTTGGAAAAATGCAAACTGGCGCTCTGAACTCAGTTTTTCGGCTAAACTGAGTTTAAGTAGCTTCAACTGGTCGCGTTTAGTTTCTACGGTGAAATCGGCCCTTAAAGTAGGTACAATTGCCCTTCATATCCCATAACTATGAGACATTCGGTATTCAACTTGGTACCTACACTACCTACTAACAAAGAAGTTGTACAAAATTGCTATTGCAAACACACTTTGTATATTTTTCTATCTCTGACAAAAATAGTATTTTTTATCCATCTTTAAGATCTGGTTCATCTGGAATCAAAATAATGTAACTGTATTAAAGTTTATCATTTATCACACATACATAGTAGCAAAAAAAATCATACATAAATGGACATGCATTTCATCAAGACCTGACAGAATAACAATGACTCATTGTAAAAACATCCACTCATAATTATTTCAAAAATGCAAGCACCACATCTTGCGCCGGTAACAAAACATTTATTACGTAACAAAAATTTAATATTGAAGGCAGTTTGCAGTAGACAGCTTTTTGGGATGAGCCTGCGCCGGGCGACTCCTGCGCAGCTACCAGGTGGGCGCGCAAAAACCGCTAACGATGTCCCCCGGGTTTATTCATACGAGCTCACGGCGCTGGTAATGGCCGCGAGAACAGCGACCCTGCTCGCTAACCGAAATTTAGGATTCCGAAATGCGCACAAGCATTTATACAGCCGATTGAAGACACAATCAAAATGTCTGGAGCCTGAGCCCCGCGCGAGCTGAGTTGTCAACCACGTTAATTATATTTTTTTTTGTGAAAACAAAAATTGGAAAACATTTGAAATGGTTCGCCTTTAATGTCAGTTTCACGCCTGCGTACAATTTTAATTTCATGTGCATTTCATCTATTCATTCATTTATTTTAATGTCATCGTTCATCTATGAATAATGCACACAGTGTCTTTTATTGCACATTTTAAACTAAGTTTGCATGATTGACCCATTTTATGATAAGTCTTTTGAGTTATGTCATGGTTAATGCAATTCGTGTTACAGATTGCAGCCCTAATGATAGCAGTTTCTGGGGGATATTCCTTTATATCAATAATTAAGGTTCCTTGATTTTGACCTGATCGTTGACTTCCTTTCCCTTTATTTTGTTATGAAGAGCTCGGATAAAGGGAAATAAAGGGCAAGGAACTTGAAACAGTCATGACGCTAAAGTTACCAATATCAAAATAAATTATAGATGTTACATTTCTATGCTTCATCTCATAGCATAAAAACGTATAGTAGGTAACTTAATCTCTTGTGTTACAAGCGCTTGACCCCGCAAACCCTGGCCAATGGTCAATATCCCTCGTACTGTACAAGCAGGGCTAGGTAGTCATCCCAGGAGTGTCACCATTGTGGTTCTCCGCAGGACACCGCTCGCCACACTCTGATGGAGTGCTCGGCGTGGGCGGTGCAGCGCCAGGAGTTGGTCGCTGTGGTTGGGCCGGACCTCTCGCTTCCCAATGTCACAGTCGCGATGCTGCGGAGCGAGGGGGGATGGCAGGCCATGGTCGCCTTCTGCGAGGATGTCATCTCGCAGAAGGAGGCCGCGGAGAGAGTTCGCGAGGCGGACGTCGCAGCGAGTCAACTCCGACGTGCGCGACCGGGGAGGGCGAGACGCCAACGTGCGCGTCTCGATCTCCCCTAGTCGCAAGAGAGGGAGCAGTAACACACAGTAACACACGGTGCGTGTTATCACGGTCCCGTAGGTCCTGCGTGTTAGGTGGTGTTGGAAGCAGTAGGGGGTTTAGTGGGTAGGGTCTTAGCGACGAGTCCCACATACCTTCGGGATGCATAACCGCATTCCCCCTACTATAAAAAAAAAAAAAAAAAAAAAGGGCTAGGTAGTCAGTTTATAAATGAACTATCACTAACACAGGCACAAAGTTTTACTTTGATCATTATCTTTTAGTCAAGGATGTTCCCGTATGATTTATGTCTGGTATTGTAAGTGAGACCGGAATAAATAAATCGTGTTTATGGTTGGAGTGGAAGCGGATAGGAGTGGACGTGTTGTGCAGACGTGGCTGGATGACGGGCATTTGTCCCAAAGGGGGAAGGGGGGAGCCGTCGCAACGCACTTGGCGCTTGCTGTGGGAACGGATTATGAACCAAAATAAATGTCTTGCTAGTTGACAGTGGTTTGTAGACTTTAATTGTTTGATGACGTTCAAAGTTATAAACAAATATCAAATGAAACCAGAACCAGTATGACTTAAAATATGACTTGAACTGACTAGTATTAGTGGAATCGAGGTAGAATCAAAAAGACAATTAAACATAATGTCTAATATCAAAGCATGAATCCCTCAATGCGCCAAAATTTCACGGAGCCGCCACTGTAGTCCTTGTCAGGACACTCACGACACTGCCGCGACCCACAGTGCTAGTGTTGGATAAGAGGTGCGTCTTTGGCGTGTCCGAACACCGTGTCTTTACAATATTTACATACATTCTCTCTTTGATACCACATTGCATGCCCAACAAAACTACCGATCCATGATAAAGACACAGTGTTCGGATACGCCAAAATGTTACAAGTGTGGACGAACCTTTAGATTGCGCAGTCTGCACGCGGCTGGTCAAAACACAAACCTAATCTTTTCCATAACTTAAGAACAAAAAATGTACTGAAACTAGCGCCAAAAACGCCCCAGTCACGCGGAGAGTTATCTGATACGTACTTTACATTTAGTTAATTCAAGCCAATATGTTTCAAACAATATGACAGTAATGGAAGAACCCACTATTTGACACCTACCATCGTGTACCATCAAACTATCGGCCGACACAAACAAAGTCTGTGACATGCAGGGAGTCTGAGGGAAAGGGAAAGGAAAAAGGGGGAGTCTGCTATTTTCCGTACACGTCATTAAGATTAGAGTCCATGTATTATTTCTATAAGCTCACGTAAACAAACACGATTCGTCAAGTTACGATAATTTAATAGTCGTCTGACTTCCGCTCACGTGTCGCGCCTGTGGGAAGATGGCGGCGAGTTGTCAGCAGGCGCGTCACGCGCGCGCAGCCTTCCGCCGAGATAAGGGTAGAACCACGCAGAGCCACTTCCTACCACCGCACTGAGATAGGGACCTTGGCAGGCTGGCCTTGGCTGTCTAATAATCTTCTTTACTAGTATGACAAATAAGTTCCAACAACTTCGGGTGTAAAACATCCAAGCGGTGCGGTGTGGCGCCGCCCGCCGCGACGACGATGCCGAAATTGGCATTCCATTCCCATATTTTATTTATTTATATTGTTTCTATTTCTTTTCTATTCCACCACTTTAAGCGTTGCACTATCGCCGTTCCAATTGAATGTGCTTTCGCTCTTCTTCGTCTTGGGCACGGAAGTGCCCCCGCCAAGACGACCCAGTGAAACGCAAGAGCATTAGGTACCTATCTTTTCTAGAAACGCTTCGTCATTTGTTGAAAACTATGCAGCCTAAAACAACAAAAAAAATGTAAGAAATTTGCAAGCAGCGTTCTTTCATATGATATCCCATATGCCCTAGTAGCCCTACTTAGAATTTTTAAGACCCCCTTTCAGTCCCAATTGCAAAATAAATATAATTTTTATTTCTCTTGTGTGCAAAATAGTTGGGCAAACCTCATCTAAAACTCTTCCAAATTTCAAGTTGATAGCAATTAGTAGTTCTCGAGATATCCAGTTGTGACAGAGAGACAGAGTCGCACCATAAGGGTTCCTTTTTACCATTTTGGTACGAAACCCTAAAAATGAATGTTGCCAAGCGCAAAACTCAAGAACGGCTGGACCAATTCGACTGTTTTTCATATGTCCCTAAGTCCGCGTTAAAAACTACGTGGAAAATAGTAAAAACCACATTTTTCGTTTCCATACACACCAGCTATCAAACATTTGACGTAAATCGTTTATCCGTCTCTAATCAAAACGGAGCAACGGACTCAGATGGGGATAGTTTGGGAGCTGAAGAGTGACAAAAGTTACTTTTTATCCCGGAAAAACATTAGGTCCCGCGGGATAGCGTCGTGTAAAACGCGGGCTTAGCCGCAGGCGGAAGGCTAGTTACAAATAAAACTAACCTTATAAAAATAAACAAAAAGGTGAAATCCCACCAAAAACATTTTCATGAAAAATTGTGCCAAGACGAGACCATCAAGGTATAAGTAGCTAAAGTACGTTTTATAATTCAGTGCAAAAAAAATGTCACTTTCACATTTGAGTTTGGCAACAGGGTGTCGTAAACCTTTTTCTTCATGTCTCTTTCAAACCAAATTTATTGTGAGGTTTTGGTTTTACAGATTTTGTTTAAATCTAGTTATAAGAACTATATCTTGAGTTAAAACGCATAAGATAATGCAAAATTGGTTTGATAGTAATAGTAGAGACACAATAGTAACAAGTAACAACGGTTCAAACTTAACAATAAACAAAAACAATAACAGAAACAACAAGAAATCTACGAAATAATGTAAAAGAAGCACTGTACGCGAAGCAGATAGGAGCCCACGTAAAGTAAACAAAATACAAATCAAAATCAATCAAATAATCACACACCATGTTAAAGTAGGTTTGTCACCCCTGCGTCATAAATATTTTGTGTCTGTGTGTTGCCAGTACGTGAAAAAAATATCCATCTAACATCCCTTCGAAAAATTATTTTGTTGTTTACGTAAGAGTAATTTCCATTTTTTTACTTTTATTAATAATGTTAAACAAATATCTATCCAGTCAAAACATGTTTTGAATTAACAGCAATGTCGTTCACAAATAAAGAAATATACAGAATGTGATAATAGGGTTTCAATATGGTAATACTGTTTTCTTTTTTTTTGCACCGAATTATAAAACGTACTTTAGCGCTGCCAAAATGTTATATCAGAGCCAAGCTTATAACTCTACACGCCCTAACTCTACAAGCCACAAACTCTACGCCTGTGGCATGGCCGATTCGCTACCATCACATGAGCGGAAGAAGAAAAATTATGTCCTATTACGACTCTTAATTTTATGATGAATGAGTATTTTTCTACTAAAACCGTTGAAGTTCCTATAATGAAAGAAATTTATAAACAGAAAAACATTTCAATAGTTAATTGAATTGTTTTTCTGATCGTGGGAATGATGTGTTTTTAGCTTTCCTTTGATTGCAACTTATGTGACATATTAATTGACCAGTAATACGTGGGACTACCGCTCCGCTCGCTTACTGATACTTAATGTGAAGCAATACGGTATTTAACTGATTTTTTTTTATTTCTTTAAAATGTTTTTCGAAATATTAGCTACACAAAACAAGTTTTCATTTTGAATTATCTTGAATATTTTCAAAGATATAGGACTTCAAACTTTATAATTAGACAAGGACAGGACGCTATCTTAGTGACGTCAGTGGGTTAGTAGCGTCATAGTCACGCCATAGAAGATTTCGTTTTAGAAAGAGACAGCTAAAGTCAAAATCAAACAGACTATAATTATTTCATTATAAAACAGATTCAAATTATTTTTTCACATTTGGTATTCTTAATTGCAATATTTTTTAACGTCATCATTAAATATCTACATTTCAACAACAGTAAAATACCCTATTCTTAGAAAGAGGCGAATTATACTAATGCAGATGAATATTTTATTGTAATAAATCATGTGTAATTCGAGTACCTACCTACTTACTTAATTCTAATGAAAATATTGTAATGATGATAAGAAGGTTTATGACACTAGGTGATATTACTTTTTTTAACCTTACACTAAAATATTTGATTGAATCAGGCGTCACTTGGCGGAAGTCCCTAACCATTCCCCCATCCAGCACCGAATGTCATTCGGTGCTGGATTGCATACGGACAAACATCTCCTGAGGATGCCCCGGGTTGGGGCGAAACACGTGTAGAGTAGTGTGATCGGTGAAGGTGCAAGTTTTGCGATTATTTGCGGAAGAAAGCTACATATATTTATTTTTCACAATTACACTAAAATACTGTAAGGTAAAAGAAGCGCACAGGTATAAGTGTGAAGGGGGATAAAATGGTTCTCTGAAATTAAATTACTTATTTGATTGTAATTAGTACGTTAACTAATGATGATGAGGTGTTTATTGAATGATTAATACTGACCATAAAATCATTAAAACGGTTATGCTTGATAAAGGGTATCATTAAAATTACGTTCATACAACATACGATGTACAGACACGATAGGTGGTATATTACTAATTCATCATTGAAATTGCAAAAAACAATGCTCCGTCGAGTAAAGTTTTTGCCTAAGTGTACCTAAGTGAAAAAGTGAAATGTTCGTTAAGTTTCTTGTTAGGCATTAGTTATTCTGCAAGCTGACAAGGTCTCAAATGGGCATAATCAATAACCCATGGACAGAGGGAGCACGCAGCTTTTGTCCGGAGGTTTCTTGCGCGCCGGGGCGGTGCACCTGCGGGGTTATTGCGGAAAAAATCAAGAAGCTATTCACAACCGGCCGTAAACAGCGCGCGAGCGTCGCCTACGTATCGCCTCATAACGCGCACTGCAAACATTTGCATGTGATTCTTATTAAAACGCCTCCTCGCTCGGCCGACCGCTACTAATTAGACAATTTGCGTGTCCACCCGCAAACGACGCATAGCTGAAGGAGCTGGTTGCACATCGCTCCAAATTATTCTCTAACACCAGCGCGCATAGTTCACTATCGAGGAGGGCGTGCTCAGTCTTGGCAGCTAACACTAAGACGTCAACAGAATGGATTATCCCTATTGTAATGTATGCTAAGCGGTGCGACCGCGGCAATTAGGCTAGGATGTGCAGCCCACGGGCGCGGTCGTGGCTGGCCGTCACGCCGCCAATTAGTGGCCTCGCTGCATCTCACCGCACTCGACTGCCCATCACGACCGCATCTCGTATGCAATCATCAGCGCCGGCTGCCGGTGATGACGGTGCGAGTGGGCCGCAGCAGAGGAAGCCGCAGATGTTGCGCTACTTCCACGATTTCCAATTCAAACCACGTTATTAATAAGGTGAACCCGGCTCGTGATCGCAGCGCCCGCGCACCTACCGTGCCACGAACAAAATAGTCGAAAAAGGTAACAACGCGGTCGTGACGGGAATGTCGCTGATGTTATGTATTTCAGGTCGCACTCATTGTATTTTAAACCGCTATTGTTTCGTATTTCGCGCCTGTGCCTCGCGCAGAATGCGCGCCCGCAACTCTCGGGGCCGTATTTCTCATCCGCGACGTCCGTCAAAACGTCGACGGATCGACCTATAAATAGGGTCGGGACGAGCTGACGAGCCGTCAGGACAAAGAGGCTTTGTCTCGGCGACGAGCTGTCGTAAATTACGGTCGCTGGAGGAGCGCACGTGGCCGCGTCTCCCACGGCCGCGATTGATTAACGGTGCGCCCGCGCCGTGAGACCATCCGACGGCGACGGCCGTATGCGACGCGCGTCGACGCCGCGTGACGCCCCGCTACGACGCCGACACCCAGCGACACAACCAACGAACACTCGACCTTTAATCTCATTTCCTAATACTCATTTCCTAGCCGCAACCTGAAACACATTACTTACTTCCATTGTTTTTGTTTGACTTTTAATTGAGCCGGTTCAACACGGCCGCCGGTCTACCCACAGCGATGTTGATCTAACTCGAATACGCCGACAAGAAAGTCGGTAGTTACTGTTCCCAAAATAAATAATTACAGATCATACGAAAAAACCAATTTACTCAGTAGTGTCATAAAACGATGTGAAAAAGAATGCTCGCCGTTCAATGGGCAGGTGTCAATTCCGAGAAACGGCTCCGTCCACATTGTGGCGAGGACACCGCGCGGGACACAAATTACTATTTTATCGTTTCCTAGAGGGAATACCAAATACCAACATACGATACGTTAATACCGATATCATGGTCATGAAAAAGTTTTAATTGCAGGGGACACATAGCAAACTTTTTACATACCTCGCGCATAGTTGCGGAATCGCCTAGAAGTTCATTAATTAGTCGAGTCAGGTAATTGTTGCAGGTGTGAAATAAGTGAGAATCTACCATTCATCAGTGGGCTGGTGTCGGGTTACGATCTGGCGACGGCGTCGCGCGGCGTCGGCGCGGACGCAGCTCAAACGCTATCGCCTCATCTGACGATTACGCGCGTTATGATTCATTTGCCGCGGGACACGTGCGCACGCGTGAGGGTAAGACCAGTGGTAGCCATATACGCCACAAACTGATCCTGCAATTAATCCAACGCAGCTTTCGAGTAGAAACTCCAATTTCAACATATCATGCGAAAATCTCATCAAGTGACTACAAGTAGAGATGGAAGATTAGCTCATAAAGATTTAATCATGGCAACCAAGGCGTAGGTAAGAACTCAAATTTTACATTACATACATTTATGCACCTGCATTGATGTTGGCGTTTTCTCAATGAATTATACAAGGTAAAACTATCATTCATAAGTTTGTTTATCATTTGTAGCTGAGGCTGCATACCTACATAAGCAACACTATCGATAATGTTAGTGGATAAGTGAAGATTGCGATCGGTCTATTCGCATATCTAATTTCTGGAAAAAACATTGAAGTTTTGTTACAGTGAAAATCAAGATGAAAATGATGATAAGGACAACAGGTTTAAATGTTTCGGCTCCAATTGCCTCCCAAATATCAAATAAATGAAAATGAATGAAATGGTATGCAGATTGTTGTCGGTTTGATGATGATCTCAAACCGACAACAATCTACATACCTACGTCCTCAGTGGAAAAACCAATACAAGGTCGGAGTGGACCTTGGACGTCTGAACATGGTCCCTTCGTCATTGGCCATTGGACGCGCACCCTTATACAGCGCATGAATATTCACGCACTTGTACTAACCGCGGCGCATGACGCAAGAAGTTTGGGAACCTGACGACTTTATGGCTAAGACGATACCAAAGCAATACTATGCCAATGAGGTGACAATAACCCGCTTCAGTTTGTAAAAAATGTTTGATTATCTAATAATATAGAATGCCAGTTGAAAGTTGTGTGAGGTATCGATCCCGACACAAATTAAACTGTCAAAATTACCTATAGCCTGAGATACGAATTGGGATCGGCTGGAAAAGTAGCCTATGATCCTTTCCAGGCCACCAAGTATCTGTGTCCCTAATTTCAGCCAAATCCGTTGAGCCGTTTTGGCGTGATTGAGTAACAAACATCCAAACATCTAAACATCCAAACTTCTACACTTTCACATTTATAATATAAGCTACTAGCTTTCCGCCCGCGGCTTCGCCCGCGTGGACTTCACGACTTTATCTCGCGGGAATGTGTCATTTTTTCGGGATAAAAGTAGCCTATGTTCCTCTCCTGGCTACAAAGTATCTGTGTCCCAAATTTCAGCCAAATCCGTTCAGCCGTTTTGGCGTGATTGAGTAACAAACATCCAAACATCTAAACTTTCACATTTATAATATTAGTAGGATAAGTAGGAAGTAGGATTATAATATTAGTAGGATTAAATTTAGTAGGCTACTGTATATGTTGCCAGTGGGTTGGCTGAAAATTTCCTGTCGTAAAGTTCTGAAAGAGATACGAGTAATATCGGGAAAAAACTCTTATTCTAACTACGTTCTTTCATAAAATTATGTGTAGGGGAAGTCAGCTCAATGCGGCCATAGGAGGCAAAGCGGCCACACCAAATTTTTCGGTAACTAAAAACGATAGCGTGACGTTGCCGATCTGTCATACAGTCAACCTACCGCCCCACACCAAGCAGTCATTCGGTAGAGATCGGAGCAAGCACGTGGCCACGGCGGCATGCGCAAGATTTTTATGTGTTTTGTTAAAAAATCCGTGGTATAAGTTTAACCTGGTTTGATCAAACCTCTCTAGAACTCAATGATTTCATTACACTTCCATTGTTACTTATCTATTTGGCTTTGTTTGTGAACCATTTGTTCCAACATGGGATAAATAATATGAGCCGAGTTCATTTTTAAAACAAAATGGTGGAGAAAGGCAAAGCGGTCAGGGCAAAGTGGCCAAGTAAAAACTTTGGAAGACTAAAGATTTAGTTACCACTTAGCTGTTGATAATGTTACTTTAATAAAAAAACTTTTGATACTTAAATTTATGTAAGAAAACATTATTCCATTATCGTATAAATAAATAACACTTACATGAAAATTTTGATAAATGTAAGAACTAAAATAACTGTTTCATTTGAAAATCTGTTGTAGACTTTATATTTTTATCATTAAAAAGTATTTTTTTAATTATTTTGGTATTTAAGATTGTTATAAATGAATTTCTTATATTATTTTGGTATGTCCATTTTGCCCTTACCCCCATGGCCGCTTTAGGCGCTAACTCGGGCAAAGCGGTTTTTCGACAAGTTTTCGTAATTTACTAGTTATGAGAAACCATTTAAGTTTTCTCTAAATGCGATTACATTTTCTTAAAGTTTAATAAATTGCCTATCTATTCATATAAAATACTTTACCAAAATCGATTTTATAGAAGCATTTTTTTGAATTTAAAGTTAAGGTGACCGCTTTGAGCTGACCTCCCCTATAACAGTTGAAACAGGGCTTTTTGTTCGGCTATAAGTACGTCATAAAAATGATTAATCTTATCAACGTAATTAATTTGGTAAAACCCTACATAGATATAGGTATGCCGAAGTTGATAAAGAATAATACCTAAAAGGCAAAGAAATACTAGTTGAACTAATTAGATCCCAAGTATGACAACAAATACCCTACGTAGCAAAGCCAGGTGCGAACCGTCCACCTCATAACGAGAACTAATCACCAAAGAAA
Organism: Crambus lathoniellus; assembly: GCA_949710035.1. NCBI lineage: Eukaryota > Metazoa > Arthropoda > Insecta > Lepidoptera > Crambidae > Crambus > Crambus lathoniellus. The sequence goes on along the minus strand of OX453299.1, from coordinate 690,963 downwards.
ATAAGCGTCTTTGTTTCCCAAAATTTGAATGCGAGGGTCCTTGACACCGTCCGGTCGCGCCACATGGGTGGCAACCGAGACCCCGCGCCGGCGCATTGTCGCGCGACTTCAGTGGCATCGCCCGCCGACCGATACAGATTTACTAAACACTGTGTCTTTACTCTTTTTACTGACAACTATACATCAAAGTAAACTCATCTCCGCTTCTAACTTCGAAACGTCTTTAACGTCGTGCTCCGTCAAGCTCATAAGTCGTTACACGCGACGCGTTCGGTACCGTTTAATGCCGCTCGGCAAACATGCGCTCGGAGACACAAGTTTGTTGATGTTAGAACAAGAGGCGAGCAAACAGAAGCTCGCGTTTCCTGGTAGCGCTGGGAGCCGCGGCCGACGGCAAACAGATCGTCGCCGGCCCAACGCCGGGAAAAACGATGGGCCACGGAGGCTCCTCAAATTTATTGTAATGTGTCCGGTCGCAGTCAAAATAGATCCGCAAAAAACGGAAGATTCGACCGAATCTTGCCAACAGAATCGAACGACCCATCATTTAAGAACGGGGCAGTCGAATCGTATCAATACGCTGATGGAACGTTTAGGGACGTATAAAATACGAAGTCATTGTCTTTTTTGCGCGTTCGGTTTGCGCGCGCGACGCGGCCGCGGAATACCAACAAGCTGCGCGCTGGAATGCGCCCGCGCACGCCGCGCTCCCAAACTAATACAACGCGTAGAAAAACCGAATCAATGCTGCCCAATACGAGCTTGCCCCTGATACGACTTGCACCACTATGTCCTGCGACCTAGGGTCCACCCTGCGGCAGCCGGTGACAGCTATCAATTGCTACGTCGAGTAGACATGGATTCGTGAAGATCGCATCAGCCTCGGAATGAATCCGAAATGTTTATTAGATGGTGATTTCTTTATTTATCGAAATCATTATTATAGCAAACTCGTACGGCCAGCTCTAAATTGTAATGGTTTTATTTGGACATTTAAACCCTGGGAACTTTGTGGTTTTGGAAGACACATCGTAAGTTCTAAGACAATGTTTTTCTGATCCTTGAGTCGCTGTAGATTTCCATTGCGTTTAGTAACACTGCCGCGATTAATACCAATAATACATTATTACGTATTAATCGTTTAGATAATTAATCACCCCAATAGTTTTGGAAACTTTCATTTGCTTGGATACGAGTACCTACCTACGTGTGCATTTGTCAACGAGGCAAACAACAAGAGTTGTGTTTGGTTATAATTGTACGGTAGCACGGTCTCATTCAAAGAAGCCACGTCGAGGCCACGGTGACAGCCAGTCCCGGCCAGCGCCGCGCCGGCCGACGAGAACAATACTAGCGTACGTGCGTCTGCGCAACGCTGTCGTCGACCACGGCAGTATAGCCTCTAAAGAACTCTATTAAAATGTAAAATGATGATATATTTTCTAATGTATGTCCACATGTCACTACTGTGTTCAGCAGAATACCAGTGCAGCAGGCCTCGCTTGCTGCTTATACTGAGCTTAGCACAGTTTTGGCATCACACAACAACACATTTTAATATGTTATATTTTTGTTTATTTTGATTTGTTGTATTTTTTTGGTTTTGTTGTGTGTTGCTAAATAAATAATTTCTTCTTCTTCTTCTTCTTCTTCTTCTTCTATTTGTCTTGGTCTGGGTGTTTACTATGTATATTTAGTATGTATTTACAAAAAAAAGTATTTAAGTATATATTTATCCGTTATCATAAGTTTTCCATGATACAGTTTCTAAATGAAATTAAAATGGGCTTAGATAATTGGTGTGAATGTAAGAAGTTATTTATTTATTTATTATTTATTTATTATAACAGGAAAATGATGCAAAATAGAACATCCTTGGTTTTGTAAATTGTGATGTCAGGGTAATTACCCTGCATCTAAGTTGACACAAACTTGGCGTGTAGTTTTGATGCTGTTCCTTTAACAATAGAGCACTTTGATATCGTGCCCTTGCGTGTACCTAACTTACTACTAGATGCACGCAAGAAGATCTGCTTGCTTGCTTTTATTCTGACACTGTTTAGGTTTCCTATAAAAGATTCCGCGGCAGTTTTTCCAAACATGAATTAAATTTGTCAATGCTCCAGAAGTACGAGTATACTGTTGTTTCACGAGAGCATTCAACCCGTCCCGTTTGACCGTCATAACTTTTTGGCTGGCTCTCTTCGGTAGCGGGCGGCGCGCAGCGGCGGAGCGGCGGCGGCGGCAGCGCGGGCGCAAGACGCACGCCTCATTGCTCATTCCGCGCTCGTCTATACGATATTTATGTCACTCCTGCCTGTTGCCAGCGGCTCACATGCGGCCATTACGCCACGACGCTTTTATCGTCCCACGCCGAAGGACGTGCACCGGTATATGAGGATTTCACTATCCTGCCAGAATTTGTCCTAAAAATTATTATTGTGGCCGGGAATGAAAATAATGATATAAATTAAAGATATAAAAGGCAAGTACAGTAAGACCAACACAATGTTCATAGGTACATTTCCTTATACACCTCTACAGCTGTAGGTACTGTAGTGTCGTGCCATTGCGCAACTACGTTCTATTTGGGGGCTGAATAAAAGATTGGTTGCACTTTAGGGATAATTATTTCCATAAAACGACTCTACTTTGTATTTGTTCACTAGGGATCGTGCTCTTTCCGACGGGCTGTCATCGAATGTGTCAAACCACTCTTTCTTCTGAACATAAATGAACATCCTCAAAATAGGCTTATAAATACATCGCTACAGCCTACATATCTTTTATCAGCTGCCCACAGAGTATAAACTCGCTATACATTCATTCCCCCTGCCGTTAAAAAAAAATTCTATCGAAGAAAAAAAAAATTCCAAAGTGACAACCCTAAAAAAACTTTGGTCACCCATAAGGCATGCCCCTCAAATTCTCAAAATACATACCTAACTACACTTAAGGTGTAGACCCTACAAATAAAAATTAAATTAAATTCACTTCAAAACCAAAGGATATTAGTTGTTGGACATCATAAAGTGCATACAGACAGAATAGGTTGCTTTTTTCATGAATTTTTATACAAGTACCTATTCCTCGTTTAAGACTAAGTTTTCCTTTTAGAATTTCTTTAAAAAAGGATTGATTAAATTGCGTCTTAAATATACTTTAACAGTCTTTCTTCAGAGTAAATAAATACCACTCGGGCTTCATTCCCCTTCATTAAGCACTAATGGTATGTAAGCATTATTTGCTAAATAGAGCTGCTTCCGTGAATATAAAGCAAAGTGATATGTTGAGTATTCTTGAAATTTTTCTGAGTATTATAACAACATTAATGAGTGCAATAATGTAAGGGATTTTGCACTCGAGAGCACGAGTCAAACAATGGAACGGTTGCGATACTGTTGATCGTCAAAACGTTGTCATTGGACCTTTGTAAGTGGCAAGTTCTTTCTTCTTTCGATTAGCTTAATAACCACGCGAGGCAAATAAATGTTTATTCCATTTCTAGGTGTTGTGTGTGCAAGTTTTATTAATGTTATTCTTTTGTCAAGCAGTAGCGTCATTTTGAACAAACGCAAACCATGCAATCATTGTTCCTTTAAGGCTACAGACCTTCAGTATTTTATTAATTGCATCTTAATACTGAAATTGAATCGATCTTCTGGGAGGTAAATTTTTAAACGTGCTGTATTCCAAAATGAAAAGTTAACGATTGTGAAAACCGAAATATATGTAGCTTACTTCCGCAAAAAAACAGAGAATGATGATGACAAATGATTATTTGGTGTTGGTTTTCGCACGAACTATCTCCTGAGGATGCCCCGGGTTGGGGCGAAACACGTGTAGAGTAGTCTAATCGGTGAAGGTGCAAGGTGTATTGCTGTCTTGCTAAATGCAGGTATTGTGTAGGTATTTTCATGGTGTGCATGTGCAATTTCTCTTGCATCTTGCATATGGAGTTTTTTTGCGGAAGAAAGCTTCATATATATTTCGGTTTTTACAATGGTTAGGGAATTCCGCCAAGTGACGCCTGATTCAATCAATACTGAAAAGTTAACAGTATAGTTTTGATTTCACCTTAAAAAGGAGATGGTCCAAAATTTATGGAAAAAAGCCCAGGATCTATGTGGACTAAACGGTTACCAATGGTTCATTATAAGGCATAATATTCAATGATAGAGCAATGCCAACTCTTGCTTTACCGACTGACTGACAGACATCGCACAGCCAAAACTATCTACTGGACGCAAGAAGCTGAAATTTGACATGTAAGTATATTATTTGGGGAGTGTAGGGTAGCACTCAGAGATCATTTTGGTAATCCCCCAAAAAAAAGGTGTCAGAATTTGTATGAAACTTTTTTGGATCTTATTTCAATTCTACGTGAAAGAAGTCACGAGCGGAGCACTAACAGGGTATATTTAAAGTTTGTATGTAAAAAATCTTGACTAACAAGGGCTTTTTTAAAAAGCACATATTTTACGCAATTTTTTTTTCAATTTCAGTTATTTTTGATGCCAACAGTTTCTAAGAATACTGATGATAACTGAGGAAAGAAGTCTGCTTTTCCACACATTTTGTTTTTTTTAATACTGCAATTGCAGCATTATTCTAAGTAAGAATATTTTTGAGTCCATTTTTATGAAACACTGGACGAAATTGCACGTATGACATGCTATCTTGTGATTGTAGAACATATTAATTATTTATCTCTTTTTAATTAATTTAATTTTAATTTTGATTTCTATTATAAGTTTTAATTATGATTTTATTTTAATTTTGATTATATAATACTGTTTTCAATTTTTATTCTGATGTTAATACTTTTATTGAATTTATTTTTTACTATAATTTTTGGTTTTAATTTTTATTTATTTATTGTAAGTGCTAAACAATGTAATCTTTCATTTGTATGGCTTTATGGCTGAAATTAAAATATTTTGTTTTTTTCTTTTATTTACGTAAAATAAATCACCTATGTGATTTTTTTAGTTAAGATTTTCTCATACAAACTTTCACGGCCTATAGCCACACCCATTGATTTCAGCATGATACAATCAAACTATTGGTACCCATTTAGTTCATAATAATAGGTCTTTACATATGAAATTGCCGTTTTTTTTCTTTTGTACATAAAACTTAACAACTTTTATAATATTAGAAATATATAATTTCTTTAATATTGCGTTACATTAAGACCGTATCGAGCAACTTTTGATAATTTAATAACCACGATATTTGATTATTTACATAGAAAAAACTTATTCCGAAAGTTACGACTATTTTTGTTTCCAGAATTTCGTACTTTATTAGTAGTAACTTAGTGAAAAAAAATTTTTTTCTCTTAAAGAATGTGTCATTTAGTAGTTAAAATGTCCATAAATATGTGTGTAAAATTTTGTAAATTTACTTAATATTAGTCGTTAAATAATAACAAAAACGTTAGTATGTAAAAAAAATAATTACAGAAATCTCCATACAAAACGGCAATTTCATAGGTAAAGACCTATTATATATTCTAGGATTTTTCCGGACCACCTCCTTTGAGGGAGCTCATGGTGGCTATTAAGCACCATCGCAGATTCTGAGGTACTGGATAACGAAAAATTTCCTACAAAGTCGTTGTTACTTGTGTCTGTTGAATGTACGACCTCCGTGGCCGAGTGGTGTACGCACCGGTTCCAAGGTGCCGCTATCTCTAGAGGTCCCGGGTTCGATCCCCGGTCGAGTAAATGTTTAAAACGAACTTTTTAATATTCAATTCAAATTCAATTCAATTCATTTATTCTGAACAATGTACATTGTGTTGAATATTTAAAAACACAGCAATTTCTTAAACTAAGTTTACACAATATAAAAAGAAAAAGTACAAATATAAAATTATGTCAGATTTAAATAAAATTATTGAAATAAATGTCACGCATGATAAATGTAAATGTCATTTGAAATAAGTAATCATAATGTCAACCTGATTGAAAATGTATTAATGTCCAAATAATTTAAAATAATAATAGTATAGAAAATAAAATTAATCAAACAAATTTCATTAACTCATTTATGATTATTATCATTAATAAATTCATCTACTGTATAGACATTTTTCCAATAAAAACAACTTCAACTTCGATGTAAAACTACTCTTATATATTAAAATCTTCAACTCATTTGGTAATCTATTAAATATTAGTATTGACTGTTAATATGTACTTTGTTTAACTATATCTAACCTGGGTATTAATTTATTTTTAAAGTTTTTCCTTCTTGTCTTTTCTCTAATGTTCCGTTCATCTTCAGATTCGTACTCGATTACATGCTTAGCGAAATTCGTCAACAATACTAATATATACAAGCTAGGAACGGTCAAGATTTCAAGTTTTTTGAAATGCTCCCTACATGATTCTTGTTGTCTTATGCGAACCATTGTACGTATAGCCCTTTTTTGAAGAACAAAAGCTTTATCTATTTCCTCAGGTCTGGGTGTTATGTGGTAATACTCGTCGTTGTTTCAAATTTCCATAATACTAGACCTTGGTATTGGAACAATGTATGTGATGGTATCCAAAATTCAAATTTATTTATTTATAACACATAGGTACTAGTGAACTATCGGTTTGAGCTTTGAACGAAGTGAGCACAAAAGCACTAAAACCACAATGTTCATTTTTTTTTTGTTATATAGATATGAATACAAGCATAGTTTATGCACCTTTAAGTACCATTTTACCATACTCGTATAATAGGTCTTTACCTATGAAATTGCCGTTTTGTATGGAGATTTCTGTAATTATTTTTTTTCCATACTAACGTTTTTGTTATTATTTAACGACTAATATTATGTAAATTTACAAAATTTTACACACGTATTTATGGACATTTGAACTACTAAATGACACATTCGTTAAGAGAAAAAATTTTTTTTTCACTAAGTTACAACTAATAAAGTACGAAATTCTGGAAACAAAAATAGTCGTAACTTTCGGAATAAGTTTTTTCTATGTAAATAATCAAATATCGTGGTTATTAAATTATCAAAAGTTGCTCGATACGGTCTTAATGTAATGCAATATTAAAGAAATTATATATTTCTAATATTATAAAAGTTGTTAAGTTATATGTACAAAAGAAAAAAACGGCAATTTCATATGTAGAGACCTATTATTTCTTACTACTCAGCTTGCTCTCTACATCATCGGTTTGTAAGTAGGCAATTAATATTTATATCGCATTGTCATTTTAATGTATGGGTCACTGCCGGTCAAAGTCACAAATAATTCATTAATGCATATTACTATGATTAACGATTATATAATTATTGTAATATTAAAACAATTTTATACATAAACAAACACTACCAATTAGTCTCAGATCATGTATGACGAAACTTGATCACGTTCTTCGACTTTTTTATGAAATAATGTTTTTGGGAAATCGTTACTTATAATCCTTTCGTTTGGTGTACACTGTATTTTTGTGCGTCGAGCGATGATACAACCAGATTATGGCACAAACAAGATAAACATCGTGATAACAATGTTAACCAGTCACAAATGTTGCACGGTGCATATTATTCGTACCTGGTTAGCTACGGGTACTTACTATTAAGTATTCTGCGGCTATGGTTAATTTTGTCGAGTTTGCGACATATTTTGTAGCACGATTTTTCAAAGGAATAGCGAGACCGATTATATTTATCAAAATAATTTAAGTCAAATTGTGATTCGGCCAGGATTAGGAACATTTTTTTAATTAACAAAACTGCGTTTATAATTCTTTAAAAAAAACCTGTATTCCATGGAAATTCGGCTTGACATCAAATCCACGATCTTTCATTGTTTTCCTTTCATTTAATTTATCATGTTTCAATAAAAAATATTGAAAATGAAGTATTAGAAAAAATCGACCCGTCTTACAACTAGCTCCGATGGGACCGAGTTGTGAGACGGGTCGATTTTTTCTAGTAGGTACTTCATTTTCAATAATTTTTTTTATTAAATAATGTTTAGTGTGAATTCTATAAGATAAGATAAGATAAGATAATATCTCGAAGTGATACTATTTTGAGACCTTAGTTCAAAAGTTTTCTTTTAGGTATACCTAAAAAAACCGACAACTGCAATAAATGATGTATTTCCTAACTTTTAAATGATGTGCAAGACAACTTCGAGTTTTAATAAACAAAACTACTACTACTAAACTACTTCGCAAGTAGAAATTACCACAAAAATATTTTTTGTGAAAATGTCTAGTTTTATTTTCGACTGCTTTCTATCTGTAACTTGGTACAAAAAAAATATTATGTAGTGACAGAAAAGTCTAATAAATTAAGTTCTACGTTTCATGGATTATCTATTTTCTTTCCTCTGTAAATGTTCTTTAGAGTTTTTAACAAATAACTAAGATTTTTTTTGCCCGTTTAAAAGATGTCCTTAACGGTAAAAAGTGTTGAACGATTCATGACCATTAAGTATTTTATTTAAGTTATTTAAATTTTTACTTTTTTGCATTCACAATGCAATTTTTATGGTTGAAAAATGGAAAATGAAGTATTTAGAAAAGATCGACCCGTCTCACAAACCAGCTCCGATGGGACTTGAACCCACGACCTTTCGCTATCCGGGCGACTGCTCCCAGTAGATTTTTCTAAATACTTCATTTTCTATTTTATTTAATCTATGTGAATAATATTTTTTTACTTTTGAGTTTGAAACATTGTCATTCCACCGAACAAAAGTGTAATGTCATAATCAAGCATATTTTACAGGTAGCTTTTTATTATTTACTGTCTTGTTCCAAAAATAATACGTGCTCGAGCCGTGCTATCGAAGATATACTTCTGTGGGCGGCCTTTGACCAGCAACGTGCACACTGCACTGCAGATAGTGTGGTAATTGTTCGCGGCTAGATCTTACGATATTCATAATTATCGTAACAATGCGCAGTCACTGCTTGCTTGCTGCTGCTTGCTTGCTGCTGCTTGCTTGCTGCTGCTTGACTGCTGTAACAAGTAAGTACAAATATAAGTATGGACAAATGAATAGTAGGTATATTATTATGTAGAGCCGTGCCGCGGTATCGTAGACACGACGGCGACCTTTGACCCGATGTATGTACGCTACAGATGGCGTGGCTAATTGTTCCTGCCAGATCTTGTGATTATCATAGCGTATAACGTACAGTCACGAGCAATAATATGAATACAACATAGAACATTGTCACATTGAAGCGTTCCAACAGAAAACGATCACTGTCACAGAAAACATTCAATATTGTAATATGACATAGTCCTATGGTGTATACATATTATTGCTCGTGACTGTACAACACTCAGATAATAGAATAGTATTATATGATTTGAGTTACAACACAATGCGCTGTCGTTGGCACTTGTCATAGCAGTAACAATAACCAATTAATATTATATTATTTTGTAGAGCTGTGCCTTGGTATCGTAGATATGACTGTGACCTTCGACCCAATGTGCGCTACAGATAGCGGGGCTAATTGTTCCTGCTAGTTCTTATATTTATTTATATTATTTATATATTATATAGCGTAACCTTAAACACAATGCGCTGTAGCTGGTACTTGTCGCAACAGTTCACTGGACAAATTAATACAATATCAATTTGTAGAGCTGTGCCACGGTGTACCTATTGCAGATATGACGGCGACCTTCGACCCGATGTACTCTACAGATTACGAGGCTAACACCCGTTTGCACTAAACTTAAGAATCGCCTTAGTCTTTTCCTAGCTAACTTAAGACATTCTTAACAAAAAATTGCTTTGCACTAACCTTATGACATTCTTAAATGCACTTTAGGCTATTCTTAACTTACGGGCCCAATATCGAGCACCTAAGGCTTAAGAAATACCTATATCAGTGGTTATTGTCTGTGGCATTGTGAGCAAAGAGTAAGTAGTGCGACAAGCTTTTCTGTTCCGGTGATTATCTTTGGAACTAAAACAGTTTTCATACGACAGTCCATTTTGACAGCTAATTTCGTATTGCAAGTGACTCCTCTGTCACGGCTGTCACCGGAACAGAAAAGCTTGTGGCTTTTGTATTCTTGTTTGTTAGATAAAGACACAACGCATGTGACATACGTCATTCGTCATTTATTAAAAAAAAACTGTATTTATGTTTTTCTTGACAGTTGAGCTCAGTTGACTTTTTCTTTTTTCGGTGAATTAACCCTAACAAATAAAATAGACGACGCCTTAGCTTTTGTCTCCTTTTAACTCACGAAGGAATCAATGAGAAGTTTCAACCAAAAAAATATCCAGTGACCTACTTTACCTCGCCAGTTTTAAAATCCATAAACAATTAATATTTGAATTTATTCATTCATTCTCTTAGCAAGGCGATGACTAAGTTACGACGTAGTCTGTCAGTGCAAACAAAAATTTAAGCTCGGCTGTTTTAGGCTGTTCCTAAGTTAAGATGTATCTTATCTAGGACAAGCTTAACCCGAGTTTAGTGCAAACGGGCATAATTTTTTCTGCCAGATCTTGTGATTATCATAGCGAAACGCACAACACAATGCGCTGTAGCTGGCACTTTTCGCAACAGTTAACTGGACAAATTAATACACTATAATTATGTAGAGCTGTGCTGCGGTGTATCGTAGATATGACGACGACCTTCGATCCGAAGTGCACTCATACTTACTGATAGCGTGGCTAAATAAATTGTTCCTGCTAGATCTTGTGATTGTCATAGCATAACGTAAGTAGAGTACATTCATACACAATGCAGGTTCGCTGGCACTTGTCATAGCCGTAACCTGTACAATTTATATTATATTACTTTGTGAAGCTGTGCCGTGTTATCGTAGACATGACGGTAACCTCTGTGTGACCCGATGTGCGCTACAGATAGCGTGGCTAATTTCCCGCCAGATCTTACGATTAGCGAACAGCGCAGTGTGCTATCGTTGGCACTTGTCATAGCAGTAACAAGGACCAATTAATATTATATTATTTTGTAGAGCTGTGCCTTGGTATCGTAGACATGATGGTGACCTTCGACCCAATGTGCGCTACAGATTACGGGGCTAATTCTTTCTGCCAGATCTTGTGATTATCATAGCGAAACGCACAACACAATGCGCTGTAGCTGGCACTTGTTGCAACAGTTAACTGGACAAATTAATACATTATCAATTTGTAGAGCTGTGCCACGGTGTATCGTAGATATGACGGCGACCTTAGACCCAATGTACTCTACAGATAATGAGGCTAATTGTTCCTACTAGATCTTGTGATTATCATAGCGTAACCTTAAACACAATGCGCTGTAGCTGGCACTTGTCGCAGGAGTTAACTGGACAAATTAATACAATATCATTTAGAGCTGTGCCACGGTGTATCGTAGATATGACGGCGAACTTCGACCCGATGTACTCTACAGATAACGAGGCTAATTGTTCCTGCTAGATCTTGTGATTATCATAGCGTAACCTACAACACAATGCGCTGTCGTTGGCACTTGTCGCAACAGTTAACTGGACAAATTAATACAATATCATTTTTGTAGTGCTATGCCGCGGTGTATCGTAGATATGACGGCGACCTTCGACCCGATGTACTCTATAGATAACGAAGCTAATTGTTCCTACTAGATGTTGTGATTATCATAGCGTAACCTACAACACAATGCACTGTCGTCGGCATTTGTTGCAGCAGTTAACTGGACAAATTAATGCAATATTATTTTGTATAGCTATGCCGCGGTGTATCGTAGATATGACGGCGACCTTCGACCCGATGTACTCTACAGATTACGAGGCTAATTCTTCTACTAGATCTTGTGATTATCATAGCGAAACGCACAACACAATGCGCTGTAGCTGGCACTTGTCGCAGGAGTTAACTGGACAAATTAATGCAATGTTATTTTGTATAGCTATGCCGCGGTGTATCGTAGATATGACGGCGACCTTCGACCCGATGTACTCTACAGATAACGAGGCTAATTGTTCTTGCTAGATCTTGTGATTATCATAGCGTAACCTACAATACAATGCACTGTCGTTGGCACTTATCGCAACAGTTAACTGGACAAATTAATACACTATAATTATGTAGAGCTATGCCGCGGTGTATCGTAGATATTATTATGACGGCGACCTTAGACCCGATATGCACTACAGATAGCGAGGCTAAATTACTGTTACTACTAGATTTTGTGACTTTCATAACGTTACTTACATAATGCGGGTTCGCTGGCACTTGTCACAGCCGTAACCTGCACAATTAATATTTTATTATTATAATATTTTTTTGTAAAGCTGTGCCGTGTTATCGTAGACATGACGGTAACCTCTGTGACCCGATGTGCGCTACAGATAGCGTGGCTAATTTCCCGCCAGATCTTACGATTAGCGAACAGCGCAGTGTGCTATCGTTGACAATCTGGCTCTTAGATCATAATATAATACTAAAGTCTGGCCGCATACTGGACATAAGTACCAATATTTGCCAATAAGATATTTTTGAAACTGATTTTTATTGTAGTTAAATTAAAAGTCCAATACGCATTTTGACCAAACACGCGTTATGGTTTTTATGAAAACATAACAGTGTCATCCTCTTATTATCACATGTGCTATAAAATTAAAACTCTTTATGAGTAGCTGGTGTTTGTTTTAAGAGAAAAATTTAGAAAAAAGTTTTTTCTAAAGATGTCTTTAGATACTTTTTTAGGGGAAAACAACCTGAAACTACCAGTCAATATCAAAATACAAGTAATAATACGAAAATATTTGTATTTTTATGTTTGCTGGAAGTTTCAGCATGAAACAAAACTGAAAATAAACTCTACTGAAACCACTGGCCGCGGCAGCGGCCGGCGAAGCGCCAGAAGCGACTTTAGACATATTCCCATTTCCTATTAAACTGAAGTAGGAGGTAGGGGGGGTGTATAAAGTCGATTCTGGCGCTTCGCCGGCCGCTGACAGTTTCCGTAGTAATCTGAGCAAGTTACGCTAGGCCTCTTTGCCTAGCTATCCTCGTGAATATGTCAGCGTCGGTGGAGGCAGCAGCGCCGCCGCCGCGCGCGCCGCGAACTAACCGCGCACACACGCCGCCACAACACGTACACCAACACACTCGCCGACCGACCAGCGAGCCAGCACCCGCCGCGTTCCACCGGCTCAGCTCCGGGGGACGAGTCTCCAAGGTTCAGCTTACACCGGCCGCCCGCACAATGAGCAAACTCAAGTACTGGCCGCGCAACTGAGTGCCATTGTTTTTCTCGCGGCGCGTTTTTTCGCGGCGTCTCGGCGCGCGCGGCCAATCGCGGCCAAGCGGCTCGCCCATTGGCCCGGCGCTAGGAGGCGTGACGTTCGCGAATCTTCGCGCCTTTTCAACTACATTCCGATGTTTGTTTTTAGAATGGGATCCGTTTTCAAAATTGACGTTTTATTTCATGACGCAGATAAATTGCCGTCCAAAGTATTTTTTTTCTCGATCGACCTACCAATTTCATGACATTGTCCACCAACCACTAAGCCTTGTTGCCTTTTTGCAAAAATCAACTACCTACTTGCAAAAACTGGGAATAAAACATGATGTATGAGTAAGTACCTAAATATCTATAATTAGGTAAGTATTTTTATTTTCGAATAAATGTCTGAAATAGATAAACGAGGAAAATAATTTACCATTAGGTACAGGCATCCACTAAACGCATGTATCTGACAACAAAGTTTTTTTTCTAATCCTTCATTTCCAGTAAAAATAATATGTATTTTTATCACTGACTTTTATTAACTCATTACTAAAGGCTACTGTACACGGGTAGAGTAAACGGTAGAGTAGAGCGGTAGAGTAGCTTGCCCACGGTGCTAGCTACTCTACTCTACCTTTCAGTACCTACTCTACTCTACCAATAATGACTACATTAGTATAGTATGGAAAAATGTGATAGTAAAAAACCACGAGCCCTATAAGTAGCTTTCAGGTGGGATTCGAACCCGCGCCTCCGGGAATCCGGCCCGATGCTCTGACCAACTAAGCTACCGAAAGGCTTACACGATTCGTCGAATTTTGCTATCACTTGTTACGCTGTAGGCCAGCGTTGCTTAATGCTTAATGCCTCTACCTCTTTTTGTGTAAAAATATAGTAAGTTTAATTGAGAGTTTGATTGAGATCTTGTTTGATCTGGATTTGATTTGGTTCAACGATACCATCGAGCAAAGTGGAAATGGGCAAAGTGAATACGGCATTTTAGTCTTGATATTCGAAAACCATCTGATTATAAAACCGCCTTCTAAAAAAACCACATCAAAAAAGTAAGAAATAATTCCTCACCAAATAAATAACGTAAGTACTTTGAAGTCGGGCGTGAAACATGTACAATTTTTTGTCGTTTTTGTTAAAACCCGCCCGACTTCAAATACTTACGTTATTTATTTGGTGAGGAATTATTTCTTACTTTTTTGATGTGGTTTTTTTAGAAGGCGGTTTTATTTTTTTATAAAAATAATTTTTATTTCACTCTTTTTAGTGCATCGTGCAGGCAATTTACGTGTTTTCTGGTAAATAGGTATGTGATCAAACTCAAAACCCCCTTTTTCGAAGTCGGTTAAAATAGGTACCTTGAGGTATCCCCTTTTTAACAAAACAAGAATCATCTAAATCGGTTTATAAACAAAGGAGTTATGCCTAAAGATACGTATTAAATTCACATAAAGTGGTAACGAAAACGACAGTATTTTCAAGATTTCCTGAAAACTACTGAACCGATTTCAAAATTTCAAAAAATGGGACCAACTTGGAAACTAACCTGATGTAATAACGTTTGAACCATTTCAATCGGTTCAGCCGTCTTCGAGTAATCGGTGGACATACACAAAAAAAAAAAAAAAAAAAACATACATACAGACGAATAGAGAACCTCCTCCTTTTTGATTTAGAAGTCGGTTAAAAATGGAAGTACAACTACTAAGTAGGTATGTGAATTCAAGACGCCACAGTTGATTAACGTAACGTTCTGTTTAAGGAGATTATCTGTACCTGAAATTTCAAATTCGATAACAAACCATTTCAGTGGATAAAACTGTATTAAATCTGACCCAAAAAGACCATTTATTCCTGTTATTCTGTAAAAATTCTTACAGGTGTTACCCACTTTGCCCGTTGGGGTCGGGCAAAGTGGATAGCGGTATCAGCTGCAAATTGATAATTATTTTGAGTAAAGTTTCGGTGTTATATATTTTTTGTCGGTTATATTCAAAACCTTAATGAATACCTACTAATTCGTACTCAGTATTTTTTTTCCTATGTCTGTAGGTTTTCTCTCCATATGCTGTCAAAGCTTAAGGTATCCACTTATTCACCAATTTTTAAGGTTGATGTAGATACACTACAATTCAAACTTTGGAAATCTTATGGTATTTGGCTTACATTTTTGTCTACTCCCACAGACTGAGCTCACCTCGGGTCTCATCTTAAAATACTTAACTAAACATTCGCTACAAAATTATTAAAACAACATAAATATCTCAGCTCTAAACATTGCAATTTTAAATTTTGAAGACAATGCTAATATGTATCTACATAATTATCATTATTAGCCTACGACCGACGTAACATAAGGGCATCGAAGCCGCAGTTCATCATTATATTTCCCGAACTAGTTGCTCTACTGGCGATCGGAATGAGCGCGCAGGTGCCAATTAAACCAGCCTCCACGGTGACAATCCTGACATTTAGCTAAAATGGATATTGGTATCCGATTTAAACGATGGAACTCTGAAGCTGTTTTTTGCCCAGGGGAGATTCTTGGTCTCATTTGATGTTATAATAAGTCGATAAGATGCCTTTTTTTTAAGCGATCTGATAGTTTAAGTAAGTGTGTTAAAACATTTATGACTTTTTTCACAGTTTAGTACAAATAATGCTTAGCTGAGTTAGTTAATCAGACATATTTTGTAAAGCTCTTGCCACTGAACGTATCTTTACTTATGAAGTATTGGAAGCAGTTCTGCTTCTATGCTCAATGCATGCTTTAAATTTGTCAACACTTAAGTGCAAATATAGAAAATGAAGTAGGTATTAGAAAAAATCTACCCTAGAGCTAGGTTGTGATTTTTTCTAAAACTATCTTCGATTATAAAAATTGCATTGTGAATGCAAAAAAGTAAAAATAATTTGAAACACTTAACTGCCTTTGCACACTGCGTGTTTGTGACGCGCCAGGCCAGGGGATGGTGATTGTTTTGGAATGATACAGTGGAAAAAGGTAAGTAAAGTAGGCAGCCGTTACATTTGTATCAATACAGAGGAGTTTCGCCTGTAAGTCAGATGTAGCTTGTAGAGCTTTCCAGTTTTTGCTTGTCAAACTCGGCTGTATCGAAACAAATGCGCAACGAAAGCGCGTGAAAAAAACGCGTAAATAATAAAGTAAATAAAAACGCGGTAAGTATTTGACAGGCAATAAGGTTTGGGTAATATCAGCTCACCAATCTAATCCACCAATCTAAGGTCTTCGTAATAGTAGGTAAATTATACCATCCGTCAAATGCTGTCAAAGTGCTTTTGCAAGTGCTGCAAGAGCAGTGGCGTAGCGTGGGGGGGGGGGGCGGTGGGGGCCATGGCCCCAGGCGGCATATGAAAGGGGGCGGCAGAAAGCGCCAATTTATTAATTTGGAAAATGTAAAAAATACTTTAAAAAAAACGAAATCGGCGTTACGTTAGACGTACGTGTGCTAAACTGCTAAGTAAAAGGGTAAGATAGCGTGTGTGCGCAAGAGAGGCGGAGAGCGAGGTGGAGTCGAATCACAGATCTCCTGTAGTAGCAAACTACAAGTCGAATGCAGCGGACGGAAGTATGCAATAGTACATTACAGCCGAGGACAGGTAAGTAAGAAATTACATTGTCGAGGATGGTTTAAAGCACGAGCCGCAGGCGAGGGCTTTAATCATTCGAGGCAAGGTAATTTGCTTACCGTACAAGGCTTGTATAGTGCTTTTCGCAAGAAATGCGAGGAAATAAAAAAACTGTTTAACTTAATAAAATTTATTAAAATTATATGACACATGTTCGGGCAATTTTTAAATGTAAATGTTATTGTTTTCCCGGGCACACTTATGTATAAATCGCCCATAATAATATTATTTTAATGTTGTAGGTATCATTAAAATACGCCAACAACACAGATTCTGAAAACGTATGCGCCTTTTTTCACTTTTCCAAATCAGATCGTAGGTTTTCATATATCTTTCTTGATTTTGCTGGCAGTAAGTTTTCTGTTATTAATTTTGCTTCTGCTCTCAAATTTGGTGGAGTAGGTACATACAATGGCTGTATAATGTTTCATTGGCAGAACTCATTTTGATAATTTATTACACATTATAAACTGTATTGATATCTAATCAACCGCTGAAAATCATTCCCGCCGTTTTTTTAATATTGGTTTGTGAGGCCATGGCGAACGGTCATACAGCCTAGTGATACTTACTACTTGCTACTACAGACAGTTAGCACTATCGCTATCTTTTTATTTTGAACATTTAGCCAGTAATCTGGCTAGTAAAACTCCTGCTTTTATTGTCAATTGACATTTATAAATTACCCTTGGAATTTGTTCCAAGTCATAATAATAATTTGTTTAATCAAAATGACATAAATCTGAATACTGACTTGGTTAATTTAAATTACCATTAAAGACAACAGAGGCGCCCTCTAGCCCAGTGTTGACAAGAGAAAAGCCAAACAGTTTAACAATTGTCCATCAAAATATGGAAGGCTTTTCTAACAAAGATCTAGAATTAAGTTTGTTTTTAAATTGTAATAATGTTGATGTGTTATGTGTTACTGAGCATTGGTTTAAACCACATGAATTAATGTTAAACTTAGATAATTATAGAGTTGTAAGCTCGTTTAGTAGGCAATCTGCTATCAGGGGAGGGTCTCTTATAATGGTACATGATAATTTCCAATACAAAGAGCGCAAAGATGTTGTATCCCTCTCTATTGAACGAGTCATTGAACTATCCTGTGTGGAACTTGACCAACTAACTATAATATGTCTTTATAGACCTCCCAATAGTAATTATTCTGAGTTTGAGTCCACTATGGAGGAAGTGTTAAGAATAACTTGTAAAACCAATAAAAAAGTTGTCATATGTGGGGATTTCAATGTAGATATTTTAGACCGTAAATTGGCCACACTCTCAAGTAGATTTTTAAACTTGTTTAAATCATTTAATTTAATACACACTTTTAATGAGCCTACTCGAATCACACCCACATCTGGCAGTTGCTTGGACAATATTTTTACAGACTGTTCGGTTATAGAAAAAAAGGTAATTGATGTCATAAAATCTGACCATAGTGGACAAATAGCCTCTATAGAGCACCATCATGTCTGTCCTAAACGTAAAATAATATGTAGGCCAATTACGAAAAAGGGCATTGATAAATTTAGAAATCATGTAATTGATAAAATTGAAACTTTACCAGCTTCTATCATGGAACCTAATAATCTCTATAATGATTTATTTAGTGTGGTGCAAAGCGAATTTAGTAAAACATTTAAACAAAAGGTGATCAACTGTAATACTAATAGAAAGAAGTTTAGTGATTGGGCCACGCCTGGGATTTATACAAGTAGAAGGAAATTATATGAACTTTATGCATTAAAGCGAACTTCATGTGACCCTAGTTTTATTGAATATGTCAAGAAATATTCTAAAACTTTTAGAAAAGTATGTGCGGCTGCCAAGTCCACATACATCGCTAATAAAATAAAAGTAGCTGATAATAAGATCAAGGCTACATGGAATATTATTAACCAAGAAACTGGTAAAACAAAAAATCATATAAATTCCTTCACTCTTAAAGCAAATAATAAAACATTTACATCTGACGATGAGGTTGCCCGTGTTTTTGAAGACTTCTTCTCTCGGGTACCCTTAGAAAGTACGAGAAATTTAAATTCCTGTCCTAATATTGCGGCTGCCCTCTTGGTGTCAAGCGTTGATAAGTGTAACAAAGTATTTAATTTTCAAGATATAAATGGCGATGATATTCTTAAAGCATTTAAAACAATAAATATTAAAAAATCGGAAGATTTATGGGGTATATCAACTAATGTTATTAAATCAATAATTGATCCAATAGCTCCATCATCATCATCATCATCATCATGTCAGCCGAACGACGCCCACTGCTGGGCATAGGCCTCCCTCTCTCTTATATAGGGCATAGCTCCATATTTAGCTTTTATTTTTAATAAGTGTATTGACGAAGGAGTCTTCCCCGATTTAATGAAATATAGTAAGTTAATTCCGCTTTTTAAATCTGGAGACAAGAGTGACCCCACTAACTTTAGGCCGATATCAATTTCACCAGCACTTATTAAAATTTTTGAAAAGATAATATACGCTCAATTAGTAGATTATTTGGTATTAAATCAAATCTTTCATAAGAATCAGTTCGGATTCTCTAAAGGTAAAAATACCACAGATGCTGGAATTGCACTTCTTAAACATATCCTTGACGCTACACCAATTACGTCCTGCCTACCCTAGGCAGGACGTAATTGGTGTATTCTGTGACCTTTCCAAAGCTTTCGATTGCGTTGATCACCAAACTCTTTTAATGAAGTTAGAACATTATGGTGTCTCGAAAAAATCAGTTAACCTTTTGCGTTCATATTTGAGTAATAGAAATCAAAAAGTGATTGTTAATAATACTGCGTCCTCTGGAGCCCCCATTATGATGGGCGTGCCCCAAGGCTCAATATTGGGTCCTTTACTATTTTTAATCTACATTAACGATCTACCTTACTACGTGCATAATTTATGTGAGACAGTACTATTTGCAGATGATACTTCTCTAATTTTTAAAATTGAGCGAGGGAATAATTACTCTCACGAAGTAAATAGTGCTCTCTCAAAGGTCGCACATTGGTTTAACATTAATAACTTGTCTTTAAACCCTAAAAAAACAAATTGTGTCAAATTCTCACTACCAAATGTAAGGAAGGTTGATTTAAGTATTAGTTTGAATGCAGATGCAGTCGAATTAGTTGACAGCACGAAATTTCTTGGTATTACCTTAGATTCACGACTACAATGGGATCCACATATTGAGGCCTTGTCGAGTAGACTCAGTTCAGCTGCTTTTGCAGTAAAAAAGATAAGGCTATTAACTGATATTGAAACGGCAAGACTTGTTTACTTTAGTTACTTTCATAGTGTAATGTCCTATGGCGTGTTGTTGTGGGGCTCAGCAGCCAATATTGGAAATATTTTTGTACTTCAAAAAAGAGCGGTACGCGCCATTTACAGCCTCCGCCGCCGCGATTCATTAAAGGTTTTGTTTAAAGAAATTAATATACTAACCTTAGCAGGGCAATACATCTACGAGAATATATTATATGTTAGGAAACATCTTGACTCATTCACTAAGAATAGTGATATTCATAATTTTAACACAAGAAATAAAAATAAGCTTGCCGTTCCAAGATTTAGACTTGAAAAAAGTAGAGGCTCTTTTTTGGGAAAAGGCATAGCATTCTTTAATAAAGTTCCACAAGAAGTAATCGAGCTGCCTTTGAATAAATTTAAAAAACATGTTAAAAAGACGCTCTTAAGCAAAGGCTATTACAAAGTAGAAGATTATTTAAATGATCATAACGCATGGTTGTAATAATTATAGTAAGTAACACTAACAATGTATAAAAGGAAAATATTCCTATACTTAAGTATGTGAAAACTTTCCTTCAGCATTAGCTTTTTGTATAAATTTTATTATTGTACCATTTTGTCTAGCAACGACATAATTATTTTATAATGCGTTGCTTCTGTTAAAGCTGATGAGTTTTTTTCGCCTGTTTTTCTTGTCAGTTAAAAGATGTCCATAACAGGTGGTAGGTAAAAAAATGTTGGACGATTCATAAGCATTAATTTTATTTAATCTATATGAATAAAAATTTATTGACTTTGACTTTGACTTTGACTAAAATGCGCAACTTCAATACCCGCTTCTGGGCGGTAGATGGCGCTGTATATATTTCCCATACAAAATTACTCGTACGGGATATTTTGTCTATGATAAATCTAATTTTGTTTTTTCGATTAATGTTCGTGCTAAGAATGAAGCTCGACTTAATACTGAGGTAACTCAGTATTAAGTCGAGCTTCATGGTGCTAAGGGTACTAAGCGCTTGTGGTACAATACGAAGTAATATACTCTGTGCGCACCGTATTTAAAAAAAAGTTAACCTAATTATGATATAATAATAATGTGGCTGTATGGTGCAAATGTCCCTTTGCTTTTTCTGTTTTTATACACAGGAATAACTAAAGAAAAAATAAAGAAAAAAAGTTGGTAGTACCATAGAAAATCACTGCAGTAATGAATTTCAG
The DNA here is from genome assembly GCA_949710035.1 of Crambus lathoniellus. NCBI lineage: Eukaryota > Metazoa > Arthropoda > Insecta > Lepidoptera > Crambidae > Crambus > Crambus lathoniellus. Next base: position 669,579 of record OX453299.1, on the reverse strand, counting down.
TACTTATACTTACTGCACTAAAATCAGTGCAGTAAGTAAGTACTGAAATTCATTACTGCAGTGATTATCAAAATTAAAATGTTTACCTCGGAAAAGTGCCACGTACTGCATTCTTTTCTCAAATATAATATTAACATTTCAGAGCATAAGTGTGAAAACATTCTAAATTTGAAAATCACTGCAGTAATGAATTTCAATACTTACTTACTGCACTGATTTTAGTGCAGTAAGTAGGTAAGTACTGAAATTCATTACTGCAGTAGTCAAGTTTTTTTTTTATCTGCGATTTAGTTGGCTCTTGGCTGTCGCTTAAGTATAACCCGTTATTTCTTTTAATTAAAGCTCTCTACTCTAGGTGTACGTACGATTTGGTCTTTTAAACACCTAATGAAAAGCAACGTACGTAAATATTTCTTAAAGTAAATTCATGGGAATGTGCGATTGTGCATACTACCAGCCCCACATACAGCACGTAAACTTGGTGTTTGACCAAAATTCAGAGCACAGCCTTCAGAGTGTAAAGGAGAACGATAGAGCGCAGAATTTTGGGCGGTAAATTAGCTAAGCAATGCCAGTATCTCTATCCATTCATAAAGAAGGCCTATGTGTGCCCCAGCAGTTGGGATATTTAATAGCGAATAATTGAATTAAATGATGATCAAAATAAAACACTGTGTTCCAAAATTCTGGCAGGCAGAACGATCTTGACTCCTAAAAAATAAATCAGTAAGTAGGTAAGTATAAATAATGGACACAATCAAATAAAATTTATTACTTATTTCAATCTCTATAATTATAATAGTAGGTAACATAATCATGTGTTTTATGGTAATTGGAAATGACGACCGATCCAAATATACCCGGACACGAGAAAATATTGAATAGTTCGATTTCAACATTTATCCGACTGGGAATCACTTTGCGATTTCATGCGTTCCTTTGATAGCGGCACCATGAAAACCGGGAGTATGCCACTCGACTCGACCACGAAGGTCTTTGCGGAGATCGGAGGTATGAAATGCTGGTTCACAATAGACCATGACTTTGCAAAATGGAAGGAAGGAGCTTTTGCCCTGCAGTGGAAGAATCTCAGCGGGTTAATAATAATCGTCTTTTAAAATGTTATATTTTTTGGTGTTTTAAAATGTAAAAATTTAATGTTTAGTAACATAATTTTGTATGTATTTTAAATGTATTAAAGGAGATAATAATAAAAATAATAAACAGAACAGCAAATGCAAATACCTAGTTATCTATTGCGATTTTGTCCAGTAAAGGAATCTGAAAATAAATATCTATTTTACAGCTATCATTGCACTTGATCTTCAACAAAATTAATATAATAAAACTGATTTAATGCAAATACAAATTCATGAATTTGTGAACCTGTTATAAAAATTTTGTGCAATAGATACCTACGCTAACGCAAATTCTGATAAAGTTTCCAAGTTACGTAAGGCTCGTTTACATATTAAAGCGACTTTAGTCAAATTTTGTTCGCGCTCTCAATTTAGTAATAATTATGCTCTTACCCGTTTATTCGTGTAAAAATCCAAGTCTAATGTTATACACGCTTATTCGTGTCTTATCAAGACAGTTTGAAAGTTGTAAAATACGTTCTACCATTATTCAGGTAACGATTTAATATGATATCTTCCTAGAACAAACAAATTAGTTCTAATAATTTTATATTTTACTGTACAATATTTCAAAAAAAATATTGCCATGGTACAGAAGTACATATTAAATAGTTTAAAGCAAAATAATTTTACGTGCAAGTGCACATTGCACATTTATTCGTCGGAGACGTCGATATACATCCTACTTCCTACTATATATATCATCATCATCATCATCATGTCAGCCGAACGATAATCCATACTAATATTATAAATATGAAAGTGTGTTTGTTTGTTTGTTTGTTTGTTTGTTTGTTTGTTTGTCCGTCTTTCACGTCAAACGGAGCAACGGATCGACTCGATTTTTGGTATGGGTATAGTTTAGGAGCTGGAGAGTAATATAGGCTACTTTTTATTCCGGAAAATTATAAAATAAAAATGATTATAGAAAATCGATAAACTGTCGTACTATACAAAACTGTCATTTCTGCCATAGCCGCTTCCAAAGAGGTATGTCAAAGAGTATTGTAATCACTGACGTTTTAGCCGCTTTGGATTACCTACTTTTTAATAAGTGACATTTGTTGCAGGCAGTGTATAAAACTTCTTCGCGATCATTTATTTTCATCTGTCTATCTATAATAGATGTTGGTGATACGAAGTTTACCGGGTCTACTATAATTAATATGGCAAAACAACGTTTGCCGGGTCAGCTAGTATAATATATATATATATATACATATGTCGCAGGCAAATCGTATAATTCGTCTGATTACAAACGGCGTCGACAGTTTCCAAACCGTCGCTGTTTTGCAATTTGCCGAAGGCATATTGTAGATGCGTTCGGCTTATCAACGAGCACGCCAAAACGGAGTTGGTTCATGCTTTAGGGTGACCATGGCTTAAAATAAAAGACATTTGCATACAAATAAAAATATTTTTTTACTGAAATACTACTTAGGGTATTAAAATCAGACTTTTTAGATCGTCGGTCCACCTTGTAGGGGGCCTGCCCATGGAACGTCGTCTGGTACGCGGTCGCGATTCAAGAACCTTTCCGCCCCAACGGCCATCGGTTCTCCGCGTTATGAGTCCCGCGGCCCGCCCACTGCCACTTCAATGATGCAATCCTTCGAGCGATGTCGGCTGTTTCAGTTCTCCTGCGGATCTCATCATTTCTGATTCGATCGAGCAGGGAATTTCCTTAGTTAGATAAAACAATATACAACAAAAACAATACACATATACAATATAAGAACAAAATATCTTAATTTTAAAAGTGACACTTAACTCTTAATAACATAATTATGATTATAATCCTCCCATAAGTGTTATTGGAGTAGGTACTTAGATATAAATAATTATATGAGCTTAGTAAGTATTTACACCAATAGTACTCAGCAGTTGTCCGACGAACACCAGCTTCCATGGACACCTTAGCATTTTTTATGTGCCGGATAACCTCAAACACTTTCTGTTTTGTCTACGGCTTTTTTCACTGTCCCTTGTTGAGCTTCATAGAATTTAGATAACTCCGAATAGTAACTGTCCTTAAAATCACTTAATTCACACGTTAATTCCACAGTACCCGTTGAATTGCAATTGTTTTGATTGTATTTTTCGCAAACACTTGCAGTGCACGCCTCCATTGTTGTTGTTGTGACTCAACAGCGCTGCGCGCGGCAAGACTGGGAACTAATTAGACAGATTGCCGCGTCATTTTACAAACGGCGTTTGGCTCATTTCGGCTCTATAGAAAATGACGAGGCATTTTACAATTTGCCTTCGGCAAATTGCAAAACAGCGACCGTTTTGAAACTGTCGACGCGGTTTGTAAACAGACGAATTGTACGATTTGCCTGCGACATATACACCATTAAATTACTATAGGAACCTAGTACTATAGGAACCTTTAGGACTCAGCTACGAAAATATCTCATAAATGCTCAGCAGGAGATAGGAAACATAAATTTGGACCAATCACATATTTGATGCCACACCAAAACATTATATTTGGACTGAGGTATGCCAATCTGTGGTCGGGACAGGTGATGTGTAGTAAGTAGTATGTGTAGTTTATTTATTTTTAATATATTCATTTATTTGCTTGTAGCTCCTCAATTTAGTTGTTTATTTAATATAAGTATTTGCCGTTATATATTTTTATTGATATATTCATTTATTTGCTTGTAGCTCTTCAATTTAGTTGTTTATTTAATGTAAGTATTTGTGGTCATATATAAAATATCATTGTTTTTATTTTTAGTATCGCATTGACGTCCACGTGTCAAACTAATTCTTTGGGGTTCAGTTGAAAATCAGCGTCGGCTTTATTGCTGACTCAATGCTGAACTGGACACCCATTTGGTACTGACGTGGGACACTGGTTACGTTTTGTGTTTATTATAAGTTTTTCACTATTATTTTATGTACCTACCTGCTGTTTGTTTTTGCTATGTAATGTTTGCCCTATGTCCTATGCCTGGTACCAAATAAAACATTTTGTATTTGTATTTGTATTTGTAATTTTAATTAGCATAAATATTTTAGGGGATGTTAGTGCCCATCAATATGAACAACTTTCACTATGGGGCCAACCATTTCAGTCGACTCGATGTTGTACTTTTGTATGGAACAGCAGATTTTTTTTTCGCAATTCCATGGTTGGCCCCATAGTGAAAGTTGTTCATATTGATGGGCACTAACATCCCCTAAAATATTTATGCTAATTAAAATTTAGTGGTGTATATATAATATTATAAATGTGAAAGTTTAGATGTTTGGATGTTTGTTGAAAACGGCTAAACGGATTTGGCTGAAATTTGGGACACAGATACTTTGTAGTCTGGAGAGGAACATAGGCTTTTTATCCCGGAAAAACATCACATTCCCGCGGGATAACGTCGTATAGTCCACGCGGGCGAAGACGTGAGCGGAAAGCTAGTTTTACTATAATAATAAAAAAACAAGGGGCGGCGTATTTCCGGTCGGCCCCAAGCGGCGAAAACCCACGCTACGCCACTGTGCAAGAGACGCCGTGTTCATACAATGTAATGCGATCACGATAGCGATTAGCTAACGATAGTTTTTCGTGCTAGGAATCCAGGAAAATGGTCAACTCGAGAAAAGCTTTGTTTCATGAGTTCAATAATTTTATGACTTCGGGTAATGAAAACATTCATTAATAGATAGCTCCATCAGGTCTGGGTTGAACGAGTTCGGGACAGTTCCCAGCGCAGCCAGCTAGATGATCTTGATGAGATGCGATCAGCGGCGGCGGCGTGCGGCGGCGGCGTGCGCAGGCGCCGGCGCGCGCACGCCGCGCCCATTACCGCCACCGTTCCCACCGGACCACCGGCACTGGCGGGCACACCACCATCTCGAACTCATGACCATATACAAAGCTTCCCATTCAGACTTTCAACAACACTATAATTTAACTTTTGGCCTCGTGATCATGATCCGGAATCTATGCCTACGCACAGATCACCTGTTGCATAGAGGTGTTAAGGCTGAAGGTGGAAGCGCACTACTCCCGGAACCCTCAGTTATTGAGGAACATCTGCCGGAACACAATAATGCTGAAAACCTCATTGTTATGGCGTCAGACTTAGATAAGATGGTGGTAGCTAGCCAGGCGGACTAAGAACACGTCCTACCACCAACCAAACCGAATACAATATGTACCTCCACTAGGAATCGAAACCGGGACCTCTGAGTCTGAAATCGGTGGGGTGAACCACTAGACCACAGAGTTACCGCCTCTGCAACCTTTTTGCATTCACAATGCAATTTTATTATTATTATTATTGAAAAGTTGAAAATGAAATATTTAGAAAAAACAACGACTCCGTAGCTCAGTGGTTATAGCAGTCGCCCGGATAGCAAAAGGTCGTGGGTTCGAGGAAGGGTCGATTTTGTCTAAATACTTCATTTCTTAACCACTGTGAAAAATAAATGTAGCTTACTTCCGCAAAAAACACTACATGCAAGATGCACCACTCGCCCGCCCCCAAAAAATGGCACAAGCATACTATTTCGGAAAATGTTATTTAAAAACATTGAAATTTCTGAGTAGGTAGGTACTACCTACGTAATATCCCTAATCCGTAAAATTTGTTTTATTTCAAATACAAAGAATTTCAACAGCAAGCTAAAAGGGTGCTTACTATTTGCCAAACCCTCAATTCCGCAATGTATCGGCTCTCAAACGAAGTGAGTACTCCAACTTAAGATAAAGGGGGTGTTTCGGCGCGTCGACAGTCGACAGCGCCGGATGTTTGCAGCGCGGCGCGGGGCGCGTGGGCGCGTGGGCAGCGCAAACAAAAATAAAATAAAGCAATCTTTCGCATTTAAATGAGGCGCCCTCCGCGAGACAAAACAAACTTAATATCGGCGCGAGGACCCTCAGCCACCTTGCCACGTCAAAGAACAACCTCGCCCCTCGCGAGCGCGCAGGGATGGAGCCAGGACCACTGATTGCTAAAACAAAATAAAACCGATCAATGCTGCACCTCATATCAAACGTTTCCTACTATTATGAACTTTCTATGAAAAATGTCAAAACCAGTAGAGAAGTCTAAAAACTTTAAGAAATACAAAATCCATTTATAATTGTTTCTTCAAGACTGTTTGGTCGTGAAACCATCACGAAATGAATTAGAGACTCTGTAATCAGAACAATGTCAGTGTTGTTGTATTTTATTTCTAGGCCTCACAAGTAGGTATTAGCATTCCACGCGGCAGACCAAGTCAACGATGGCGGGACCATCTCGACTCATTTAGGATTGACTGTCCTCTAAGCCGCGAGAAAGGCCACTCGCCTTTGCCTTGCAATGGAAAGATTCAGGCTGATAATCAAAACAATGTATTAGCAGTGCCCTCACACAGTCCCTGTGGGCGCGATGTTCCCGGGCGGGCGGCGCGGGGGCGGGCGGGCGCGCCGCTCATTACGCGCGAGAGGCTGCTTTGCAATTCGTATCCGTGACCACTTGACACCTGTATCGAGTAATTGTCTCGTTTGTTTGCGCCCCGCGCGAACGTAAAAGCCTCTCACAGCCGTAACTAGGGACAGACGCGAACTCAATATTTAATCCGGATCCTGCTCCATAAGGCCGGCATCACGCGGGCCTCTCGACATGCTAATGTTTCAGTCATTCCTTCAGATGGTGCAGTTGATTTTACGGATAAGGTGCCGACGAGAGAAAGAAACGTTTCCTTCATTCAAATCGTTCGTTTATTTGGAGCACTGGAGTAGAACCAAATAGGCAATGGAATTTTCTTGCCGTAAATTACTTCAGCGTTTTAAGTAGTCTATCTAGTGCCTACGGAGGAATTTGCACGTGTGCTCGAAATACGTGTACCTACTCATTTACATTAACATTCACTAGGACCATTCGATGAACTTTTGAAAACTAAAATTATTATGTCACCCTCTTAACTTTGTGGAATAGCTCTACTTAGATACTTTTCAATTAAGATTAGATTCAGTGCTTCTTCACATTTTGGGTCCCACCTGAAAATCAGCGTCACACTTTCTGTGGCAAAATCCACCAAAAGCTGAGGTTGAGGCCACTTCGGCTAAATATGTTTGTTATTATTACTGTGTTAATGTGTTTTAATGTGTGTTTTAGTCAAAAAAATATAATTTCTTTGGCTATTTAACACAGCAGCTTGTATTAAAAATTGATTCTGGCATTCTTTTATAACATTGAAACTGGTAACATAGTATTTGTGTGATGGATTACTTTTAGGTATATTCTAACTTTTGCTCTCTTTGTATAGCCTGTGATGTTTCCGTTGCGTAACATAAATGGTGCTTTTAAGAATGAAAACACTGTCAAGTTGCGCCAGCGCACAGGCTACGACGACATTCCGTAAGAATCAATTTTTATGATTGCCCTGTTTGGCGCGCGCGGCCGTTGCGTTTTTGCCGCGCCACATAGCGCGCCGTAGACGGCCTATCACGGCGTACCTAATCGCATTCCGGGGCCTGACCCGAGCGAAATATAACATAAACATAAGGAAATTGGGTGGAACTTTAATTTGGTTAGTCCGCTGCCGGCGCAGAAGCGCTGAAGCATGCGCCTCATGAACTCATTCACTGATATAATATAAGGTGTTGTAAAAAAAGTCGTCGGAATTTTAAGGGGTCAATGTAGGCACTCATGCATACAAACAACTTTTACTACAGTAACAAACATTAAAATCGCGAAAACAAAACAGCTGTTCCATACCATTTTGATCTATTCTATTTCAAATTTTCTATGAACCAGCTGTTTTTTTTTTGCGATTTCAATGTTGGTACCATAGTAAAAATTGTTTGTATGCATGAGTACCTGCATTGACCCCTTAAAGACTCTTTTTACAACACCTTATATATTATCTTAACTCTATCTATCTTTTCCTTGATCAAAAAATAGCATAAGTAAGTAATTGAAAACGACTTCATTTACTTGAATTATGGCCTACAACCTGCCAATAGTCCAAATTTAGTCCAAATGTTACAGCCAGAGCCTGCTGATCTTTCCATTTTTAATTTGAACTTAAAAAGTTGGATTGTGACAAGTAGACCTCTGGCGTCTGAGGGAAACTGAGCCAATTAATTGTGACCGATCGATACAGTTTTAAAGGAACAGTTGGCAGCGTATAATTAATACAATTAATTGGTGTTTCGTTCCTATTGGCGCTCACAAAAAGCGCGTAAGTATCTGCGTGCCAATGCGCATGATTGCAGCTCCGGCATAATGCCGGTTGATTTGAATATGTGCGACCGAGCGGCAATACGCAACGGACTATTACTACAGCTCGAAAATGCAGCAACACCACTTGAAGACAATACAGTAAATATTCCTAAAGCGAGCTCCGTCTTACATTTCGTATCTATGGCGGAAATACACGGTTCACTTTTGCCTTTCAATTTGGATGAAGCGACCAAATTGAACAATGTTAACGTAAAAGTATTTCTCCGCCTTACAATCAAAGTGAAACAATTTGGTAGAACCGTGTAATATTAGCACGCGCATGAGTGAGATGAGCGTAGGTATCTCCTATACCTAAGTACCTACAGTTGTACTTGTCGAGTCACAAGTTTCACACATTACGCTCACAGTATTCTACATGCCACACAATACAAATTAGGTCCCTCCAGAATATCAGCGTTGCAGTGTCAGCCTCTTGCCGCTGCAACATTATGCTGAGGATGGGGTCTAGTTGGCGACACGCTGTTTTTGTCTCTTTTTTAATTTTTTTTACTTAAAACTGTTTTTTTGTGTACTTATGTTGTCAATAAAAATGTTATCTCTCTTTCTTTTCTTTCAAATGACTCGTCTCCGAGACTGGCTTAGGTTAGTACTAATCGCCTGTAAGTTTGTTAATGGGCTCACTCTTTTGAATCTTCTTGTCGTGTCAATCGTTTGGCTTAAATTGAACGCTATAATGCCTATACATACATATTTTTTTATTGATCTCATACATTATTGATCTTTCCATAAAAATACTGGTGAAAATATATTCTTTCAGTGGAATAAATATCGCACACCGCACTTAAAACTCTGAACAAACAAGTGACGTCAGTCAATTTCTTTATAGGATCCGTCTTGTCTAATAATTTGGCTCTAAAATAATTGCTTTTGATAGCAAAATACAATAAGAAAAGCTTAAGGAATTGTGTTTATAATAAAAGCACTTAGCACACACTCCGGGTACCTATACCGAAAATCAACCCTTTGTTGATTAATCAAATCAATGTGATTGTTTCGCAAAATAATTGGAAATAAAACACCCATAATAGCCCCATGTCCCAAACATCTCACATAGCTCAATAGGGTTCACAACAATCGAATATTGACATTGATTTCCCGACCGCCATCGCCATCAATAGTTTGTCCAATTCAATACCGTTTCGCCGCCTATCGACGCATTGTTTACAAACATCAGTTGTTTAAAGCTCTTTGTTCCTGAAGAAATCACACGAATAGATTCTTAGCGGTCGCGTGCGCGTAACGAGCGGCGCGTACGCAAACAACGAGTTGCGCAAGCGGCGGGCGGCGGGCGGTCGCCTATAACCCACCGATACCCTTCTAACGAGACGCCGCTGCCCGTCAATCATCAATATCCGAGCAATAATGCAAATTGTTTGCAAATAAACAGGGGTCGGCCCTGTTTTTCATTTGTCCCGGATCACGCCGCGCCGCGCTAATGAACCGGCCGATGGATGCCACACCAAATTAAACTACTAGCCCGAGAGCCAAACTGTTTCGTTCTATGGAGACTCAACAATAATTCTATATCAGTAATTTCTTAACATAGAAAATTAGATTATCTAGTTTAATAAATAACTCATTAGTAATCCACCAATATTTATGACAGCAACATTAATAAAAAACAAATACAAAGCTATAAAAAATCTATAAAAAATGGGCAAAAATGGTATAAGTATTATTCACTTTACATTTGAATACATTTATTAATTATCTTTTGTAAAAGTATATAATCCCCCTATATTTGTAAATGGAAAACAAATAAACTTTAAAAAAACTCTCTACGTAAACTCAAATTGGCATTACACCTATGTTAAAAATGCTAGCAGAAACAAACGACTTCTTCCTAAAGTATTAGTTTCCCGTTTTATTTCTTTATGGATTTCGAGTTTAGTGCTTAGATATAGTGAACATAAACACATGTTCAAGATAAAATTGGTGATAGCATATTTGCTGAAAAAATTGCACCATTTTCGGGGTATAACTTTTTTTTTATACCTTCCAATGCGATATTATGTTGGATTCCAAAATATAGTCTCTTAAAATTATATTTTAGGTCCGTTTACAAAAATTTGGCCTGTTATTGAATTTTTTACAAAAATATCGGATAGTTCTTGGGCTATACTCCTCGGGTCCTTTGGACCGGGACCGCGTGGGCTACGGGTTTGATTGAAATTTTAAGTCGCAGTCTTTGTTGCGCAACGGGAGCGTTGATGTTTTCAAATCCCTTGGATTACCGATTTGCGCGTGATTGGTTTGCTTTTTGTTTGGAATTTTATCAGGAAATAATATGAACCCTATTCCGCCCAGTTTCCTTACAATAAGTAAGTACTGAGTTAGTTAATTTACTGTATTGTAAAGCTCCGTAAGTAAGTACCTAGGAGGAAAATATTAAGTAAATGAAGTTAATTGTCTTATACAGCATTTATTAACATCAGACTGATTTAACATTAACCATGAAAATAATATTTAAAAATGAAAATTTAAATAAGAAACGAACACTGTTATTTGCTATCATCAAATATTTTCCCTACCTATTTTGTATACCCAACTTATTAACATAATCGTATTAAACATCAATGCAATTACAAACGTTCACAGACAGCTCTCACCGCGGAGCAAGTGACAATGCAATTAATTCTATCTGGTCTGTGGACGCGGCGAACAAAGCGAGACGTGACGTTTGCTAATTTATAATTGAGAGATAACCCTTCGGCCGCGGGTGTAATTAAAACGCGACGACGCGCGGTGGAGGGCCCTCCGCACCCCCACGGCCCCCGTCTCCCTGCCACGTGACACGCGCGCTTGTTGTGCAATACGCGAGCCATCAACACTAGGGGGTGACACTAACTCCACTTTTATAGCTGGTTAAGTGACCATATAAGACTCAGTCAATATTTGGACGTGTTCGATCGGACGTATTTTTATTTTGTTGATCAAGGGATTTTAATACCAGTATTAGAACAACTTGATTCGTTTTTGTGTTGACATTGACTTTTATATTTCTTAATTTGGGAACGTTGATGTTTCTTAGAATATTCATTTTTATAGCGACGTAGAAGTGTCAACAGATACAGGATAACAACACAACAGGTAGTAAAAGTGTCCCTAATTCGTACTAAAGTTCTTTATCACTCTCATCGGGGGTTTTATTAGTTGAATGTTTACAGCGAAAGCTACGTGATATCGACGACGGCAGCGGTTGGCGCGCATAAATCCGCGCGCAGCAGCAGCAGCAACGGTACTCCCGCGCGCCCGATCTTATCGCCCTTCCCGAGAACATCACGCGTAGAGTCGTGCACCTGCGCCCTCGCGTATTGTCTCGCACTCTCCTAAATCAAATCCCTATTATGGGCCGCTCGCATCCAAAGGGTTTCATTCCTCGGCGATTATCCACAGTCGCCGCGACTTCACTTACAAATAGCTCCGATTCTTCGCCACTAGTTTGATTTATGTGGGAGGGCCCTACCGGCGACGCCGCCGCGCTATTCAACGAGTCTTTCGTCGACGGGGAGCAACTATTTTTGGTACGATTATTCAGATGTAGATTAACTTTTTGTCGGATGGAAAACTGCGGGCGCGCGGTGTCAATACGCGTCACATTAGCGTCCGGTCAGGCGCATCTCATTGGGGCGATTTGGAAAAACATGATGATGATGTATGCAGAGCGTATGCGCCGACGTAACGGTGGCGATTTCGAGAACTCATGCATATGTGATGGCATCTGGGTTGCAGATGCGCTGACGCGCCCCACACCACTCATATTTATTCGTGTTTGTCCAATTGACCGCGCTGCTCCGTACTGGATACGCACTATCGATCCGATTAAATCATCTATCACCACCATAACTCATGTACTCGTACCTACCTCGTTGCTACAGTCTTCACAGCTGAATACTTATACTTACTTACCAGCAGAATGAGATTGGATCAAACTTTATAGGGGAGTTGTTTATTGATGCGATAATTACAGTACCTACCTATTGGCATTAAACTACAAGATAGCCATGAACTGAACACAATATTAATAATAAGTTTTAAGTAAAAATTACATTTTCATGACAAGCTTTTTTGCTGACTGTAACTTTAATATTGTATTGTCATCTAAACCAAACCTGTTTACAAAATTTCAGCTCCATCGGACACTGGGAAGTGGGTCAAAATAAGCTTGCAAGATTTTTCCCCCACTAACTAACATACTAACTAACTAACTAACATGGCAAGTTAATAAAAAGCTTGTAAAAAAGAAAGAAATTAAGAAAACAATAAGTTCCATCGGAGCTGGTTGTGAGACGAGTCGATTTTTTCTAAGTACTTACTTCATTTTCAATATTTCAATAACAAAGTAATTTTATTATAATAATAGAAAGTAATTATTACTTCGTTCTTCCCTTTACTACGTTGTTTTTGTTTTCACTACGTTGTTTTTGTTTTGTTTTCTTCATTTCTTTCTTTTTATTAATATTGTATTCAGTTCATGGCTATCGACATTAAACTCGTTATATCAAAATATATTCGCTTAGGAACCACCTGGTTAATAAAACTAAATAATATGAAACCAGGTGGTGGGCATCCATACGCAATCCGAGGCCTTCATAAATATGTCAATAAATCGGCATCTCATTTCCCCGCCATCGTCGCCATCATAACACGACAATATCGCGCAACGCGACCGCAATGCAACCGTGTCAACGCAAACATAATGCATTTTCCTTATCTGGGGGCACGGCAGTGCCCCCGCCAAGTCGAGCGCGAAGCAAACACTGCCGTACCATCCTTTACTGGAACCTTTTCGCCGCATTTTCAGGCCCCTATATGAGAACCTCTGGATAAGACCAGAACGCAGAAATTTTCGTCATCCAGTAAGCTATAATTACATACTTAAAATCCAAAATTTCAAGTCTGTAGGTCATTTAGTTCCGAAGTTAAGCGAAAGCAAAGTTTCGCATTTATGACACTCACTCATGATCATCAAAATAGAACTAGTACTTCCCATAAACTCAGAGAGCTGAAATTATAGTTACGTTTTATTTTTATGTTACTTTGGACGTTGAACATTCTACATGTTGGTTAGTATGGTGGGCAGTTGGGCACAAGTCAACGTCCAAAGTTACATAAAAATAAAACGTAACTATATCAATAAAGAATCGCAGAAAGGAACATTAGAGTTGGCTTGACTTTACTGAGAGATTTCAACGCTTTTTGTAAAGAAATAAGCAGCTCCAGCGAGAGTTGGTCAGTTTTTTATAGGATGATTTTGGTGAGATACTTGTTACACGTTGTTGCTTATCTTCTTCTTAGCGTGTCGCACAATTTGGCTTTAAATCTGTTCAGCCCAGTACTGCGCCACACGTACTGGCTAATCAGTGGCGTTATAGAGGTATTCGCGTTTGCAAGATGACGGGCACGTGGGGCAGGATATTGGATGTCCCATGGTTTGGGAGGGGGCATCACATTCACATCCTTCGTTTATGGAATAAACCCACCGGCAAAAATTATGCTTAAAATGTCGTCCAAAATCATGGAAAAACTTTCTTCTACAACTTAAAAACTCCTTAGAATTAATAAATTAACCGAATGATAGATTAAAATACTTTTATTAATACTTTTACCAGATAATTGAATTGATAGATTTCAATGTAAATTAGTTTTTGTAGCATTTTCCGATGATTATTATTATTATTATATTTCAGAACATGTTGTTAAAAGATAGACGAAGCAAACTTACTAATTAAGTTTTAAGTATCACGAGGTCCCTCTCCTAAAACTGCGAAAGATGACTAAATATGGAGAAAGGATTGAAGTCATATTTTTTATTTGATACATCTGCTTAAAAAAAATCATTAATAAAACCGAAATACATGAAAATACTTATCTATAAATGTAATATAAATATTTATAATACCTTAAACACATGGCTTTCCAAAAATCTCATAGTCCCTAGAACCAAACACTGGTATTTGCGTTAAATATTTATAAATTCAACCCCATTATGCCTTCCATATTGCCATGTCGTAGTTTCGATTAAAAAGTGGCAACTTCTATTATACCTTAACTTGTTTTCATACCTATAACCTATTCACAGATCATCAATAATGACATTAATGATACATATTATGTTACATTAGCCCTAATAGATAATTTATTCAAAAAAGTTAACTTAATCGATTTGAATACGTCAACACGATTTAATTCGTATAAACATAGGACATGTTAATGACCGATGTTTATCGCATGCATTCAAACATCGGCTCGTCATCGGAAACAAATGACAGTCATCATCGCGACGCAACGCTCATCGCGAAATCTTTTAATTCGGGGAACTTGGGGTCGGAGAAAAAACTCTCCGGAGATTAATCTTGGCCACTACACGTGTTCTACCTGATGTTCCCGTTTTTTCGGCGGGATTGAAACAGTGGGAGCGCTTTTTAAGGTGGCTATTTGTCATATGACCCTGTGGACTATGCCCGGTAGTCCCGGGTCGAGCTGCGGACGAGATTTCACGCGTCATCTATTCTCCTGATACAATACAATAGACGATGGGATGATCGTTTCCACGTAGGTACGTCGCTATTTGGTTTGTATAAAAAATAATAAAAAATCTTTGGGAAGAAAAAAAAAATGTCTCACCTTTATTGAAAAAAAAATTACGGTTAATTTTTTTCTCTTGGTACGGTTGACCGGACTACGGATTAAAGCTTTTTTACCTTGGTACGGTCGTACGGTTGACCGGACTATGGAATTGTAAAAAAAGAGACATATTGTAGCTTACTTCCCCAAATACGTGCAAGGTTACATAGGCTATATTTTATCCCGATATTTCCATGGGAACGAGAACTGCGTGGTTAAAACCCTAGCTATATTTTATAAATAAACTAGCGGCCGCCCGCGGTTTACCCGCGTGGTTCCCGTTCCCGTGGGAATATCGGGATAAAAAGAATCCTAAGTTACTCCTTATTACATCAGCTACCTGCCAGTGAAAGTTCCGTCAAAATTGGTCCAGCCGTTTCAGAGATTAGCCGGAACAAACAGACAGACAGACAGACACACAAAAATTTAAAAAAATGTTGTTTTGGTATATGTACCGTATATATAATTAATTATTAAAAAAAATATAATCATATGTATGTAGTAAAAAGCGGTTATTTTAATATTACAAACAGACACTCCAATTTTATTTATTTGTATAGATAGATTGTAAGTATCTTTAGTAGATAGAACTTTAACTAAAATATTTATGTATGTTTCCTGTTTATGTTTCATGGATTGAGTGAATGCATTTGAAAGGGATTTTTCGAACGTAGTTCCTAACAAAATAACAACCTTTAAAAGTCATAACAACACTTTACCAATCATGTGTCATTCCATTTGATACATATTTTGAGTTTATTTATACCAAACAAGGTTTTTATCATATTTAAAAACAATTAGTTAGATAATTGAATAGCCTTTTTCTTCCACATTAATTAGTATCCACTACACGAAGTAGAACTCCATTTATATAATACCTACTGTACTATAAAAGGGCCACTTTGTTAGTCGACATTATATTGTTCACGTTTTTTCGTGTCATTTTTTCATTAACTCTCTAACACCAAATATATTAAAAAACTCGACCCCAACACGGAGTTGACAGGCGGTATTTTGTCTAAATTCCTCCTGTACGGAGGTGATTCATGGCATCGAAGCAGGTCAACCGGCCATCTCAAGCCAAGCACAAAGAGAGTGGCACACAGCTACCACTCAATACCTTTTGTTATAAATACACTTTTATTAACTATTTAGTTGACTCCTGATATTAAAGACTTTTGGTTCGGTTTTTACGGTTTTAAACTTTCCTTTAAAGTATCAATATTAAGTCACGCTCTTCCAACTTAAATCTTTAGTGTTTATAATGCAAATTCTTATTTGTACTTTACTATTATAGCGCTGCATGTTTAAAGTGAATACAATGGGCGGCACGAAGTATTATTCGACCATAAAATAGTTACTTTTTTACAGAAAACTATAGTTTTGACCTTCGATACTTCGACGTGATAGCAGGGTCGTTGTTTGAAGTCATATTGTGATCTTCTTTAATGTCTAGAAGGTTTGTAATAGAGAAATGACAGCGACGGCTAGGCGGTGCTTATGGTAGCATGTATTTAGATGCGTTGCAGCGGTAAATCAATGTTGTCTTGCGATGCCTCATCCCGCCACTGATTAGCTGCTGTCTGCGCGACACCACGCAGAGCCGACACTTCGACACTGCAAACTTTGAAAATCAGGCGCAATACTAACACCCCGTAAATAAATAACATTAACTATTCGTCAATCTGTGACGGAGCTTTGGAGTTCTCACGTTACAATCTGTTAAAAGAGAACTGCTTAGGTTTGACGAATTCACAATAACTAGGTAGGTACTTATTTCACTCTAACATGACTTATCCGATCTATTTTTTATAACAGTGTCGAAAAATATGTGAATTAAATACATTTTTATTATTGAAAATGAAGTGTTAGAAGACATAGACCCAATTACTCTTTATTAAAAAGAATCTAATATGTATTTTCAATAAAAATCGTGCCATTTTACTTATATGTAAAGAAAAGACATCAACGCGAGTCTGCGCACACGCACCCAGAACGACGATTTTGTCGATGTCATTATTACATTTAAGTACCTACTTTGACTTTCAACCGCCTCTGTGGTCTAGTGGTTCTCACCACTGATTTCAGGTCCAGAGGTCTC
The DNA here is from genome assembly GCA_949710035.1 of Crambus lathoniellus. Taxonomy (NCBI): domain Eukaryota; kingdom Metazoa; phylum Arthropoda; class Insecta; order Lepidoptera; family Crambidae; genus Crambus; species Crambus lathoniellus. The sequence goes on along the minus strand of OX453299.1, from coordinate 652,468 downwards.
GGGTTCGATTCCCAGTGGGGGTGTATATTGTATTCGGTTTGGTTTGTGGAAGGACTTGTTCTTCTTAGTCCGCCTGGCTAGCTACTGGTGGTAGCTAGCCAGGCTTATATCTATATATCGGCTCTTATCTAAGTTTGACAACTTAGTTATGGCACAATGATGTTTTCAGTATTATTTTGTTCCGGCAGTTAGAGATAAGATAGTCAGTTCCTAAGTGATTGTGGATTCCGAGATTAGTGCGTTTCCACCTTCAGCCATGGAGGTTTTGTCATATTTATTAGTTTTTGTGTTCATTAGAACTATACATTGATGTGTAGGTTTTATTTGATTGTTATTAATTTCTATTTGGTATTTTTTTTTTTAAGAAAGCAAGAGACAGGAAACGACCAACAAAGTTTTAATAAGTACTTAGTTAGTTCGAAGTTCAAAATCTCAAAAAATTGAGGAGAGATTTGTTAATGATCGCTACCATCGTAAGAAGAGACTTCAAGGCTTTAAGGCGCTACTCGGAAAAAGTATGGACTCTTTGATATAAAACTATAGGACGGTTAGAGTTGTTATAAATCTGGTAATAAGATATATATTTCTTCATACCTTTACTGATCGACTTGCTTTTTGGTATGTATGGGGATAGTTTGGAAGCTGGAGAGCTAGGCTACTTTTTATTCCTGAAAATTATAAAATAAAAATGATAATTTTGTATAGAAAATAGTTTTGACTGTCGTAAGGTACGATACAAAACTGTCATTTCTTCCATAGCCGCTTCCTCGTCTGCGCGCGGTCAAAATCGAATACTAAATCTTTTCCATAAGATGAGAACAAAAAATGTACGTTAAGGCGCTACTCGGAAAAAGTATGGACTTTTTGATTCAAAACTATAGGACGGTTACAGTTGTTACAAATCTGGTAGTAAGATATATATTTTTTCATACCTTTATCTAGAATCGTATAGTTTCAGAAACACGATTTTATGATTTTGGCTCGACACTTTTTATTTTCGAAAATACCTCTAAAAAATAAGAAATATCAAGATTATTCTTAAATGGGGATACATATACTATTGAAAATTGGTTTAATTAGTGGACATCAATAATATTTAGGATCGTATAGAAGCATTTTTTTTAAATCGCTATAGTTTTTGAATACGAAGTGATTTTGTGTTTTTTTTGCTTAATCGGCAAAATCGGTCTCGCTCCCGCGCGCGTCGTTTTCTCATTGCTATCTCGCTTTAGCATAATTTTTCCGAGTATCGCCTTAAATTGCCGTGTGATCTCGCCACTTGACGGCCGTGTGAACTACCTACAAAAAAGTCTCAGCGACGAAGCGTCTTCGGCTGTCGACTGACAGCACGACATATTGCTGTGAACACTCTGCAGGGAAAACTTTGATTCTGTTAACTGTTAATTAGTGACAAAACCCCGTTAGGTTTGGGGCTTACTATTTAGAAAAAGGACAAAAGCTCTTAGTGACTTTTTTTTTAATACTATATCCTGCGTACATGGCAATCTGTTTGCCAACAATGAGCCATTCTTATATCTGGTTTTTCCTGGTAAATATCAAGTTTGAAGAGGGAAAGCCCATCAACTCCTCCCTCCATTCAGTTGAATTTATGGTTTAGATTTATAAGGCTTTGTCTTTTTAGTCTTCTGTATTCTAGACTGCCGGTACCCTCCAGTTTTTTTTATTTTTTTTTATCCACAACGGGTTAGCACTTAGCCTTCATCACACCTGATGTTAAGTGGTGATAAGGCTGAAGGTGGAAGCGCTAAAAAAATCACATCAAAAAAGTAAGAAATAATTCCTCGCCAAATAAATAACGTAAGTACTTTGAAGTCGGGCGTGAAACATGTACAATTTTTTGTTGTTTTTGTTAAAACCCGCCCGACTTCAAAGTACTTACGTTATTTATTTGATGAGGAATTATTTCTTACTTTTTTGATGTGGTTTTTTAGAAGGCGGTTTTATTTTTTTATAAAAATAATTTTTATTTCACTCTTTTTAGTGCATCGTGCAGGCAATTTGCGTGTTTTCTGGTAAATAGGTATGTGATCAAACTCAAAACCTCCTTTTTCGAAGTCGGTTAAAATACCTTGAGGTATCCCCTTTTTAACAAAACAAGAATCATCTAAATCGGTTTATAAACAAAGGAGTTATTGCCTAAAGATATGTATTAAATTCACATAAAGTGGTAACGAAAACGACAGTATTTTCAAGATTTCCTGAAAACTACTGAACCGATTTCAAAATTTCAAAAAATGGGACCAACTTGGAAACCAACCTGATGTAATAACGTTTGAACCATTTCAATCGGTTCAGCCGTCTTCGAGTAATCGGTGGACATACATAAAAAAAAAAAAAAAAAAAAACATACATACCTACAGACGAATAGAGAACCTCCTCCTTTTTGATTTAGAAGTCGGTTAAAAATATATAGTGCCGGCTAAGGTCCAGATGGAGATATTTGTTGCTAATGTAGTTAGGGATGTTAAACATGACTCTCAGAACTTTATTTTGGAATCTCTGAAGAATTTCCAGGTTACTATTGCTTGCAGAGCCCCAGAGCTGAATCCCATAGGTCCATATGGGCTTTAGTATGGATTAGTATATGCTCATTTTACTATGATCGTTTAGCTGGGATTTTTTTCCGATTAGCCACGTCATGTTCCTCTACTTCACGTCCAGCTGTTTCCGCTTGACACAAAACAATAAATTACACTAAAATTATTGTTTTAGGGGCAATGTCAGTTCTGCGTAGTGCTGTAAAGGCTCATGCGTCATGCGGCGGAGCGCGTTAGTGGCTAACTAACTATAAATTACAAGGTCACCAATTAAGATAACACCGCCTCGGACCGCTCCCCACCCCTCCCTACCCCCTTGGAGCCTCTGCTATCATATCAGTGCCAACTCATTACAGACTAAGCCGTGATATGAACTGGTCATGGCTATATTGATTACAATTACTGGTTCAATGGTGACATTACACAAACTCTAAGTAACTATAGTATAAATTGTACAACCAGTGTATTGTAAGAAAGTTTGGGCAGTGTGCGATACCATAACATTAAGTTAAATAACCGAAACTACTTTTACAGTAGGTACGCTACTAGAATGCTTTTTGAATAAAATATTTTTATAAAAAAATAAAACCGCCTTCAAAAAAATTACATAAAAAAGGTAAGAAATAATCCCTCTAATACTGTATTCACACCAAATAACGTAAGTACTTTGAAGTCGGGCGTGAAACATGTACAATTTTTTGTTGTTTTTGTTAAAACCCGCCCGACTTCAAAGTACTTACGTTATTTGGTGTGAATACAGTATTAGAGGGATTATTTCTTACCTTTTTTTTATGTAATTTTTTTGAAGGCGGTTTTATTTTTTTATAAAAATAATTTTTATTTCACTCTTTTTAGTGCATCATACATCATGCAGGCAATTTTCGTGTATTCTGGTAAATACGTATGTGATCAAACTGAGAACCTCCTTTTTTGAAGTCGGTTAAAACACCTTGCGGTATCCCCTTTCCAACAAAACAAGAATCATCTAAATCGGTTTATAAACAAAGGAGTTATGCCTACAGATACGTAATAAATTCACATAAAGTGTTAACGAAAACGACAGAATTTTCAAGATTTCCTGAAAACTACTAAACCGATTTCAAAATTTCACAAAATGGGATCAACTTGGGACAAAAGCTGATGTTATAACGTTTGAATCATTTCAATCGGTTCAGCCGTCTTCGAGTAATCGGTGTACATACATATAAACAAAAACTCCTTTTCAATTTTTGAAGTCGGTTAAAAAGGATCGCCTTCATGTATTGTTTTAGCACATTACGTCAGAACTTTCACAGTTATTTATAAAGTAGAATGTTAATCTCCATCTGTAGTCGGGTCAGAAAAAACATATTATTCTTGAAAAGGAAATATAATGGTCCGTCCGCTACCGTAAGCGGCGAGATAGAGAGCCTCAAACGATATAGCGCCGGGCGGCGCGGGCGCATATTCGAGTGCGCGCGGACAATCGACAATAGCCGTGGATTTAAAACAAAAGTATCGATACGGGAACAAAACGGTCGGCGTCTCATTGTGCGGATAAGCCGCGGCCATAAGTTACCGCGTATGAGCGGCGCGAGACGGGAACAATAGCGCAGTGCGGTAGCGCGCATTTGCATATCGCGCATCGGCTCCCGCGCACCCCCGCCCCCGCCACGCTCGCGCACCGTACACCACCGACAACCCTTCACTACAAATTATTATTTTAAGCACAGTGAGTAATATCAAAACGGGTATCTATTCATATTGTCTACTTTTGCATTAGCTTTTTTTATATTTTTTATTATTGTTCCATTTTGTCTAGCAATGAAATAAAGCTGCTGATGAGTTTTTTTCGCCTGTTTTTCTTGTCAGCTAAAAGATGTCCATAATGTACGTTACAAAAATATTGGACGATTCATAAGCATAATTTTTTTGAGTTTGACTACAAATACATAATATTCTCCTATTTAGCAAAAAGAACCTTTTTTAATAAGTAATTCTTCTTATTTAAATTTTTAGTTTTTTGCATTCACAATGCAATTTTTATTACTGAAAAATGTTCAAGTAATTCTTCTTTTAGTCGGAGCGTATTTCAGCTAACATCTGCTTATGCTGTTTACAAGATCGTTGCAAATACTGTGGATCAAGTGTCGGACTTCGGATTACTGATAGGTAATACGGTCAAGTTGTCTTAGATTCGATCCCGACCATTAGAAAAATGGTATAATAATAAATATTATTCCTGGTAGTTTGTGCGTGTTGATTATGTCTACTACTTACCATAATGGTCTTAAATAATCTCAATTTTAAATGAATTGTCTGTCAAGCTATATATTTGATATTTTTCACTTCTCATGCTCGTAAAGTTCGTGTTTATGTTGGGTATAGGCTGCATAAAATCGCTTTTTATGCTCTAGTGCATAAAGTAAAATCTTCGTCTAAGTCCCAGACTTTAAGACAAAGGTCGTGAGGTAAACAGTCACACACGCAATTAAGCTTCGTTAAATAAACTTTTTATAAATTTCATTCTGTTTCTTCAATTTTGTACATAATCGATCTTAAATTACTAAATTAATAAAACTAGTCAAAATTAATGAGTTTTCTAAGAAATAAGTATTTCAAGAGCATTATGGACTACGATCTATGCTAAAGTCACTGTGCTGCCAGTGCCACATATAAAAAAATAAAAAAGAAAGTATTCCCGCCAATATGGCGAAGTCTTTATTTTTTCTTTTTTGCAATATTGGTATTTATTTTCCTCAAACTCGAAGTGAAAAGCAGAGTGTATAACTCGTATATAAAACCCATTTTACCCTCGAATTGACTATCCACCTTCGCCTACGGCTCGGATGGATATATACGTCTCGGGTAAAATGGTACGTTTTATGCACTTGTTGTACAATCTACTATTTAATCTTAAAATGAATAATATTTATCATAGCACAGAACCTACCAATTCGTAAGAAAGACTTTTAATTCCCCAACTAGAATTAGAATTTTGCGAACTCTTTTAAAGGGAGGGGTTAAAAATAGTGAATCGGTATGTTAACGTTACAGTAACTTTCAAAAATGTCGTGTTTTGAAAATGATGCTCACGCGCAGCGCGGGTGACGTCGACCGTCCGTTTGCATAGGGGCATATATTTCCATGCCGATGGATGGAACGACGCACAGAGGACACGAATAATGTTGTTCTTCCACACAGCTCATGAAAAACAATGAGCTCTGGAGCGGACACAGGAAAATGTTAAGTAATTATATTGTAAACCGACCGGCCTACAATCTATCACATTCGAGCATAACCCCTCATTTGCAAACAGCTGCCGCGATCTAGTTGCTGCGCGACGCAACCGCGGTTGCGAATATTTCTCGAGGGACTTATGCGCGACGCAACCACAGTTACACACCAAATATACCACACATGTTGTATATCGTTGGATTCGAATGAGGGCTTGCATGTTGATGTCATATTATGACAGCTATCGAATGAGGGGATAAACAGTTATTAATATTAATTAATTTAATTTATTGCGGATTGATATGTTTTATGGCTAATGATGCGTCACCTGTAAAGGTGTATGTATCAGAACAACTTTTATGTATAGAAAATTATGTTTGTATTAATTCAATTATGTTGCTGGTGTCCTTTAAAAAATAATAAAAACTATTGCATGATGGCATACGTTAAACTCATACCACCTTATTACAAATCGTGGACTATAAAAGTCCTGGTACTAAACTGGTGCGGTCACTTTCATTTTCCAAATGAAAGACAGAATTAGCATCAATTTTAAACCAAGTCTAACTTTAGTCCACGTTTTGTAATAAAGAGGATAATATTCACGTTAACTGCAGTGCATTATAATATCTACATTAATAAAGAAGCGTGAACTGCAACCGTAGCGGGCTCGAGTTATAAACGCATTAACAGTGCAGCAGTTAAGATCAAATTAAGATAAAAGTGCAACACTTTTCTGTGGTTATCAGCTAGCGAAACACATTCTCTTTGTAATTATTGTAACAAGCGAGTGATTTATAGTTACATAAACTAATCGGAGTACTTATGAGGTTAAGGTACAAAAATTATTAAAAAAAACAACGGGTTGCACTCCCGGAGTGCCGGCAGAAGTGAAAAGGGCTCCCTAGACTCTTTCACAAAAAAAAAGGAATTTGACTAAAATAAGAAAAAATACGGACTTGATTTGAACCGAGGTCTTCTGGCTTCAATGCCGCCCGTTTTCTAACCTGAGCTATTACGACTTTGGAAACGGTGGCGAAATTTGCCTTCGTATTCTAATGACATTGTAACAGTTTTTCGATCAGGTCACGTGTCCGTCTTACGAATTTTCGATCTGACGGTCACGTGATCCTGACGCGAGTTTAACATTTTTTACCCATCACAAAAAGTGCGCAACGCCGCCGCCGCTAAAGAAGTTTTCACTTAAAAAATTACTAATTACTTTCATTTTCTTTAAACTTGCAGGCTTCATAAATTAGTCGATAACTTTGCGTGTAAGATAGCGTGTTTTACTTCGGCATTGTTTTGTTTTCGTAAATAACAATAATTATTCTGCAGACGACAACATTTTATGATCATCAATTCGAATATCAAGCACGACACGACTGACTGCGACCTAGAGAAAATATTATTGTTATATTTCGTTTCTGATTTTACTAATTATTGACGTTTTTGATTTGGTTTGTTTCTGTAAGATGTTTTAAACTGATACCAATCATAAGATCATAATATGTAGAATGACAAAACTGCTGCAAATACCTAAACGCTGCTGCAGTAAAAATGATAGAGGCCACAAGCACCCGTCCCATGCATCGACTTAGCTATAAATTTATACGACTAATCATAAATCTATGCGACTTAGCTATAAGTGGATAGGAAGCTGGCGCATATTGGAAGCAGCAAGAAGCGTTATAATCAGCACCTTTTTAACATTATTAACTACACAGCTTGTTAATATTAGAATATGTTTTTTTTATCCACAATCGCGTAGCTCTTAGCCTTCATCACACCTAATGTTAAGTGGTGATAAGGCTGAAGGTGGAAGCGCACTACTCCCGGAATCCTCAATCAATGAAAAACTGGCTATCTTATCTCTAACTGCCGGAACACAATAATGCTGTAAACATCATTCTAAATTGTTTTAAAAATTATACGGTGTGAATCCGGCCGCTGCTGTGACCAACTATGGAGTGTGATATAAATAATAGTGTTGTCTTTGGATTAGCATAGGTGAGTAGGGGTGTCGGGCGTCGGGCGTCAAGCGGGCGTCACGTGGGCCGCGTGAGCGCGCCGCGTGCGCGATTATTCCAGAGCGACGTGCGCCCGCGCAACCTTCGGCGCGTCCTACTTGCCTGCCATTTGCATCCCTGGCCTCACTCCCATGCCAACTTCAAACTAGGAATAATTTATAGGCATCTTAAATTTTTTGCCAATAGAAAGTTCTGCCACCCGAGCCTTGCACACCACCATCTATGCCATATGAATATGGCATAAAAACAAAGCAAGATTTTCACAGTTCAAGACAAAATTACCACAACTTTAATCGTTTTTAAACCTTATGTTTTTCCAGGTGCTCGGAAATCTAGGTATTTTAACTGCTACAAAGAAAAAAAGGCTCATGATTTAAAAAAAAAACACCTTCGAATATAAAAAGTGACGAAGTTTTTACAATTAAATGTACAATCGCTAGCGTAGAGTCATTTCTTCACACAGAACTGCACGGCCCGCTGAAAGTTATGGATTTTACTCATCATTGTCATTTGAATCACACACCACCTCAAATTTTCACAGAGTCGTGAAAAGAAAACGGCCATAAAACTTTTCAGTGGCTTAACTTCTTGTACAGATCTGCATTAAAGACATTTACAAAGAAAATCTAATATACGGTGTACCCTTAATTTACTTAGGAAAACTTACTATCTTCTAATATATTAAAGTACTACGACGCAATAAATTAGTCTCCCCACAAGTATTATTCTGTGCCACAAGTCCCGCCACAGTAGCACTGATAATAAATAGCAGCAGCGGTCGCCACCAGCCATCAAGCACTCAAATTATCTGTAGCGTTCACTAAGGGTACATGGCAATTGACTGTTTCAACTGTTCGTATCCAAATAATGAACTGTATCTCAAACACGGAAAACTATCGTTTTGGTAATCGTAATCGTATACTATTACCATCCGCCAAAATGGTACAATCAGCGTCATATGCTAGGTAGCAGAAAGGTTCACCAAATACTTGGAAACATCCAAAATGGTTATTTACAATGTCTCAACCAAATCTTGATTGTACGAAAGCTGTCAAAAGTGCTGCCTATTAAATTTTAATTCCGTAAACGACCCTAGCGACGCAGCTCTTGCTTCCATACAAAATAATACAATTATGATTACGAGACTTTTGGCCACCCATATTTGACACTATATTATAAAGAAAAATAATTACATCAAAAAGAATCTACAAGAAATAAATCACAAATTGAATTAATCAATCTCTCTAGCGAGACTTTTATTAAAACGGTGAAATATTTAGATACTTATCCAGATTAAAATCTAAAATGTGAACATTACGAAACAATGCATTCTACTAATGATCCAGTCAAAAACGGAAACAATCGCGTTACAAATCATTCGGTGCATCGCGTATAATTTTCATTACGAATTCGCGTTTCAATCATTGCCGTTCGACAGCCGGACGTGGAAAAAATGCGGCGTCCGGCGGGCGGCGGGCGTCCGGCGACCGGCGTCCGGCGTTTTTCTCCCGTAGTGTCCCGAGCAATTCCCGAAATGGGCTCATGCATAATGCAGCCGCGGGTCACATCCATATGGAGCGCTCTAATAAATTGGCCGCGACTCGCAATTAGACAAAAACCTTGCCACCTCATGTTTATAACAACGCGCCTCGACGATGCCGCTGCTAGCCCAAGTGCGGCCATTGCTGTACCCGCCATTTATTTTATTTGTTTTTATAAACTAGCTGTGTCCATTCAGCAAGTAAATAAAAATATCCAACGCTCGACGTCCCGGGTATGTTGAAACAAGAAACGGCTATTCATCATTACAAAATTCTACTTTTTTCACTTTCTGAAAATACGATTGATTTAAAACTTCAATAGTGTTTGTTCTTTTAGAGCTAAAAGTATAGTAGCGGTATTTTGTTAAAATTAAATCCATTATCTCAGAAACAATACCTATTTGAAGCTCTATATGTTGCAAAACTTCTTTATTATTAAAAATTGTTTTTTTTACTGTTGATACAATTAAATTGAATGTGCTTTTCTCAATTTAAAGAGTTGGTACCTATGTAGGTAGAGTTTCTGTTTAGAAAATACCGCCACATCCAAAACGCAACAACATTTGGTATATTCCTCATATTAATTTACTTGTAAACTTTTAATTTGTCTACCTAATCCTGGACTACGGCACCTACGTCCACTGCTTCACCAATTGGCTGATGGGCAAGAACCCCAACAGGCCCGGGCAGGGGTTCTTGTCCCGCCCAAAGACTAGATAAGATAAAGATAAAAATATTCTTTATTCACTTAGACATAATAAATATGTACTTATGAATCGTCAATATTTTCCTACCACCCATTCAAGACTTTTTTAACTGACAAGAAGAATGGGCGCAAGAAACTTGCCAGCGTTTCTTAGTTAGGTAACGACATTTACAAAAAAAAAAAAAACATATCGTTACTAATACAACAATTGCTTAGTATAAAAATACATCATATTAAACAGTGATTATGTTATGTGTTACATCATGACCATGCATTGCGGTCATTCAAATAATCGTCTACTTTATAGTATCCTTTGCTCATCAGCGACTCTTTAATGTAACATTTAAATTTATGCAATGGTAGTTCAATTATACGCTGTGGAACTTTATTAAAAAAGGCTATGCTTTTCCCCAGAAATGAGGCTCTGGATTTTTCTAGCCTAAACTTGGGAACGACAAGTTTATCTTTATTTCTTGTGTTAAAGCGATGAATATCGCTCTGCTTTACAAATGTATTATAATACTTTTTCACATAGATTATATTTTCATAGATGTATTGTCCTGCAACAGTTAAAATGTTTATTTCTTTAAATAGATCTCTTAAAGAATCTCTCGATCGGAGGTTGTAAATGGCGCGAATAGCCCTTTTTTGGAGCACGAATATACTGTGGATGTTAGCGGCTGAGCCCCACAACAAAAGGCCGTAGGACATAACACTATGAAAATAACTAAAATAGACTATTCTAGCCGTTTCAATATCGGTTAAGAGCCTTATTTTCTTAACTGCGAATGCGGCCGAACTGAGTCTACTCGCCAAGGCTTCGATATGAGGATCCCATTGTAGTCGCGAGTCTAATATAATACCTAGAAACTTTGTATTGTTAATGAATGCGACCATATCGCCGTCTAGTCTTATATGAAAATCAACTTGTCTTACATTAGGTAACGAAAATTTTAAACACTTAGTTTTCTTTGAGTTTAATGATAAATTATTACTATTAAACCAATGTGACACTTTTGAAAGAGCACTATTCACTTCGTCAGAACAGTCATCACCTCTATCTACTTTAAAGACTAGAGATGTATCATCGGCAAATAGCACTGTCTCACATAAATTCTTCGCGTAGTAAGGAAGGTCATTTATGTATATTAAAAACAACAGCGGGCCCAATATTGATCCTTGGGGTACGCCCATAGTAATGGGAGCTCCGGTAGACTCAGTTTTATTAATAACTACCTTCTGAGTTCTTTCATACAGATATGAATGCATAAGGCTTACTGACATTTCAGAAACACCATAATGTTTTAACTTCCTTAATAGTGTTTGGTGATCAACACAATCGAATGCCTTGGAAAGGTCACAAAAAATAGCGATTACATCCTGCTTGTCCTCCCAGGCATCAAGTACATGTTTTAGAAATGCAACCCCAGCATCAGTTGTACTTTTACCTTTTGAAAAACCAAACTGTTTCTCATGCAGTATACTATTTAATTTAAAATATTCTAAAAGTTGAGCATAAATTAATTTCTCAAATATTTTACTTATTGCTGGTAGTATGGATATAGGTCTAAAATTTGCTGGGTCACTTTTGTCACCAGCTTTAAATAGAGGAATTATTTTACTATTTTTCATTAAATTAGGAAAGACCCCTTCACTTACACATTGGTTAAAAATTATTGCTAATGATGGAGCTATCACATCAATTATTGATTTGATGATACTTGTAGATATGCCCCAGAGATCTTCTGTTTTTTTAATATTTATTGCTTTGAATGCTTTAATAATATCTTCGGTAGTGACATAGCTAAAACTAAATGTTTCCTGGCACTTGTTCACACTAGATTCCATAAGAGAGACAGCGGTGTTGGGGCAAGAGTTAAGTCTGCTAGTAGTTTCTAACGGAATTCGAGCAAAGAAACCTTCAAAAGCACTAGCCACCTCAATATCCGATTCAAAAGTCTGATCACTAATTTTTAAGTTAAATGAATTAATTTTGCATTTTGTTTTGCCAGTCTCTTGGTTTATAATACTCCAGGTAGCTTTTATTTTATTTTCAGATGATTTAATTTTATTTGAAATATACCTAGATTTTGCCAAAGCACATACTTTCCTAAATGTTTTTGAATATTTCTTGACATATTCAATGAAGCTAGGATCACAGGAAGTCGTTTTTTGGGCATAGAGTTCAAATAACTTTCTTCTGCTATTATAGATACCAGGTGTGGCCCAGTCACTGAACTTCTTACGATCATTACACTTTATAACTTTTTGTTTAAAATTGTTACTAAATTCTTTTTCAACAATATCAAATAATGATTGATAAGAGTTATTAGCGTCAGCAGAAGCTGGCAAACATTGAATTTTATCTTGTACATTATTTCTAAATTTATTAATACCACGTTTCGGTATTGGCCTGCAAATTACTTCGCGTTTAGGAGTAACATTATAGTGCTCAAAAGAAGCTAGTTGTCCACTGTGGTCGGATTTAATAATATTAATTACCGATTTCTCAATTAAGTTACAGTTGGAAAAGATGTTATCTAAGCAAGTAGCCGATGTTGGCGTAATTCGCGTCGGTTCATTAAAAATGTGAAGCAAATTAAATGATTTAAAAAGGTTAAGGAATTTACTGGAGAGTTGTGCTAATTTAATATCTAAGATGTCTATATTAAAATCTCCACAAACTACAATTTTTTTATTCTTACGACAGCATATTTTCAAAACATCCTATGCTCTATGCCATAACCCCCCTTTCCCGAATACTACAGCGCACTCAACACGCAGCCAGCGAAATTTAAACCTTATGTACCAGACAAAAAGACTTCTCAAGATGATGACTAGATGTATATAGTTTATTTACATTATTTATTTATTTATTTATATTTATTTATTTACTTAAAGGAAGACCAACAGCCAATCTTACAAACTAGCATCAATTACAATAGGCACCAGAAGGCCACTTACAGGTCCTCACTGATTGCTACAAAATAACCTAACTACAACTAAAATATATGAATAAGGCAATATAGATACCTAGAATATAAATAAAACATCGCAATTACTCTTATAACTAATATTAATAAATTAACAGTCAAAAAACCGTTTGCTTAACGCATTCCTTGCCATCGCCACACTAGTGTTGAACAAATCCAAGTTCAATTGATTGCATAAATTATTGAAGTTATCACTCGCACGCCATATGAATTCATTTTCCCTGTAGTTCGTGTGGGCACGGGGGAGAAATAAAAGTGAACTGCTTCTGAGGGACCTAGAGGGCACTCTCAACTGTATCTGTTGCAGGAGCTCCGAGCAGTCCACTAAACCCGATGCAAGCCTTAGCAAAAACGTCAGGTCATTGATCTCGCGTCGCAAAGTAAGCGGTAAGAGGTGATGCTTCCGACAGAGTTCATAGTAGTTCGAGGAACTATAGCAATCCTTGGTACGGTAACAAAGAAATCGTATAAACCTTTTCTGAATATGTTCAATTCGTGAAATGTAAGTGTCATAGCGAGGATTCCAAGTTTGACTGGCATATTCAAGAATACTGCGGACGAATGAACAGTACAAAATTTTTAAGGTCTTAACGAATGAAAATTCCTTTGCACAGCGCATAACAAATCCCAGTGACTTAGATGCTCTAGTCACAATGCTGTCAATGTGCGCATCAAATAACAGTTTAGAGTCATGGAGGACACCCAAATCACGCACAGTAGACTTTGTTTCCAAGGTTGAACCTTTAAGAGTGTACCTAAATGATATCAAGTTACGTTTCCGAGCAAATGTGACCAAACAACACTTAGACGGGTTTAAATCTAGATCATTAGCCTGACAATAAATCTCAAGTCTATCCAAATCGGATTGCAAGGCTGCTGCGTCATCCAAGGATCTTACATCAGCGTAGACCTTCATGTCATCCGCAAAACAGAGTAAACTTGAGTGCCTGAGGCACGTGTTAATGTCAGCTATAAAAATGACAAAAAGCAGCGGCCCAAGCAGTGACCCCTGCGGTACCCCACTTGGAACGATAACCCAATCAGATGAGTAATTATTAACTACCACTGCTTGCAATCGGAATTCAATGTAGGATGAAAACCATCGCAAAAGATCGCCACAAATACCGACACGCAAAAGTTTATTTATTAGCGTTTTATGGTTAATTCTGTCGAAAGCTTTACTGTAGTCTGTGTATATGACATCTGCCTGTCCTCCTGTATCCATAGTTTTTGCAAGAAAGTTATTAAACAATATAAGATTGGAAACAGTTGAACGTCTCTTAAGAAAACCGTGTTGATAGGGGCAGAATGCCTGACCTAAACTAGCATAGACTTGGTCATAAACTATTTTTTCCAAGACTTTGGCAACAATGCAGAGTTTGGAAATTGGCCTATAATTAGCGATTTCGGTTTTATTATCACACACTGTAGTTTTCCCGGCATCTAGCAGTCAACGAGTTAGCCTGAAGCGATATGAAACCCACAGAATTGAATGCGAATTGGTTAACAGACAATTAGTTGTACCTACCTAGATGTGCCAGTGAATATTGTGTGCACTATCTAATGGTAATGCTAAATGCGTCTGTCATTTCGTTGTTTCAGTCTAAATAATTGACTTTTATTCGTAAGGTTAAGCTTAAAACTAAGGCACTATAGGATGCTAAAAATATTACATTTAAATGAATGCCACTATTCGAATCATGAAGGAATTGCAACATTTCGTTTTAAATCGTTATTGTTACGATATAATTTTAAATATCTGCGATAATCAACGGGTTTTTTTTGATTCTTCAATATGTAGTAGGTGCCACAATTCGATTCGATCTTTTTCTAAATACCAGCATAATTACAGTTTCTAATTTTATGACATTTCCGATGTTTAGAGAAACAAATAATCAGCATATTATTACGACAGCGCGTTCACAATTTTCAATTTAAATTCCTATCGCTCGTGAAGTCCGTTCGATTACCAGTTTACAGCGCTTCCTGTAGCGCGTAATGGATGCGTATTTGTTTAAGGAATGCCCCTTTATGGAGATGGCTTTGTACAAATGATGTTTGTGGGCGCACAGGTCAACTATTATCTTATACACCGACAGGGTGCGGTCACGATGCCAGCGAACGATGCGGCGAGCGGTTCCGGTCTAACAATAATAACAAATTATATCATCTTTAAAACTTTGATTGTAATTGATTAATATGATGCATAATAAAAAAGTGCTACTTGACTTGCATAGATCATATTATTAGGGCGTTTCCACCAAGCTATGCTGTGCTTTCAAACTTTGACATTGTGTCAAATATATAAAAACACAGCTCAATACCGCGTACCGCGCGTGCTTCTGTCGAAACCGAGGAATTTATAAGTACTACGTGTCGAAACGTAGATACTCTTAGGTCTGATGTACCAGCTCTAAACGTAAGATTTTTAAATAACGCAATAAAAACACATATTTTTACTATTTTCTTCATAAAATGCTTCATAAATGAGTAACTAAATAAGCGCTAGAAAATCGCAAAACATGGAACTTTCTCTATTACTTATACAAAAATACTAAATTAGAATGTTTTGTATGTATTTTTATAAACCTTCAGGAATAAATTTTCTAAATAACAGTGAAAAGTGAATCAAAATCAGTTGCGTGGTTTAAAAGAAGAAAGCTTAGAAACAGACAGACAGAGCCGGAGAGCGACTTTGTTTTACACTATGTAGTGATTGTGCGGCCAATTATTTTAGACCTTAAAGTCGTGGGGAAAAGATCAATAATTTAATGTAACTGTTTCAGAAGTGAGCTCTGTGTACCTTTACCTAGGCCGGCCTAGGCGGAACGTGACAATGAGTCATGTTTTTTAGTGCGCGCAGCCGGGGATTGATTGATAAGACGTTATCATGGCAAAAACTAACACCTCTGTAACACAACTGCCATTCATATGGAAAGCTTTCATATTCATATGTATATGTATATGTGTGA
The DNA here is from genome assembly GCA_949710035.1 of Crambus lathoniellus. NCBI lineage: Eukaryota > Metazoa > Arthropoda > Insecta > Lepidoptera > Crambidae > Crambus > Crambus lathoniellus. The sequence goes on along the minus strand of OX453299.1, from coordinate 636,452 downwards.
GGCGGGTCGTTACGTTCCCTAAAATATGGTTGAGCGAAGCGATGGCTGGTTCATGCGTCATGCTCGTGAACGGGTGCTGCCAGTGGGAATGGGTCTGCTCTTATCTGCTTGCTTTAAAATGTGTTTTCTTTTGTTTTTATTCATTTTATTAAGAATTACATTTGAAACATGTATGGCGCAACTTGCAGTATATAGTAGAATTGTCTTTTGTTTTTAACTAATATTAAAGCTTTAAGTAGAGTTCCTAAGTACTTAATTGAAAATTGTTCACCGCTATGATCATTAGTTCGCCTATACTTAACTGTATTTATCATAACCCATTGTGTAATTGTGATGGAAACTGACCTTAGTCATACCATGTTAAGGTCATTTTTCAATTTGACGACTCTGTATGAAATAAAACAGGGAGAAAAAAACAACCCTTGGAGTTTCTTGCCGGTTCTTCTCCAAGGTCTCCCGCTGTAGGGTTTGCGAACCGATGGCGTAGCTTCTATGACGTTCACAAGTATTGTAAATAACAATCTAAATTGAATAAACATATTTGAATCTTGAATCTTGAATCTATGGAGAGTGCACACCGAGAAACTTTACAGTTTCTCGGTGTGCACTCTCCTCGGCATCGGCTAGTCGTCGGCTCGCTCGCTACTATCCGTCGCTGCGGCCGCGCACCGCAACGGTCGCGCGACGGGAGTTCGCGCCAACCAACGGACCCACTAGTGTCTTCAATTAGCCTCCCGAGACCAACCAAACATAAATAATGGTGAGAGTTTTACTTCAGCTTTCAAATCATTCTCAGCGATTACTAAACCTTGTGTAATAGTCACAACTATTACGTAGCGAAGTCTAAATCACTAGTACCAACTACTAAACATAATTATGTACACTGTCTGTAACCTTTTCTTCACATTTTTTATTTTTAGTTATACAGGGTGGAAAAATTAAAGTCCCTGGAAGGAAACTGCCTTAATTTTGCTGAAAGGAAACATTCTTATTAAAAATAAACTAAATTGCATTCAATGGTTTTCTGAAATACGCTTGATTCGCCCAGGAATCGAACCGGCTAAACTTAGAAAAAACAAATTCCTGTAGTTTTAGAGCACCAATCGATGAGTTCAATGATATATAAGGATCAGATCTTTCTAACAAACATGATAAATTAAATTAAAGGAAAACAATGAAAGATGACGGATTCGATGTCGTGTCAAGTCGAGTCGATGTCGTACTTTTCTATGGAAATACAGCTTTTCTTTTAACTACGAATGCAATGTTTCTTTTTAAAAATCAAAGAATGTTTCCTTTCAGTAAAATGATTTGAGTCCAGAGCCCATAACCTTTTTTACGCTGTACCTAATATGTGAAATATTTAGCAATATTTTTTTCTGTTCCATATCTCTGTTCGTATATGAAGAAAGTCTGTCGTATAAGTAAGAAAGAACAGTTCTTTACGGTTTTCACCAACACTTATTTCATCCTATATCAACATAAATACTAATAGTCAATATGAAGCCATCAAAGGACTCGTTGGCAGATAAATACGATTCGGAAGTACCCACGGCGCATTGCCTCAGACAAAGCGCATAAAACGCGCAAAACGCGCGCGGGTCGCCCGCCGCGTGCAATCGCTTCCGGAGTGATTTCCGGGCCGTGTGCAAATATCTTAATGTATATCAATCTATCAAGTACCATTAAAAACTATAACAATTTATCAAATAGGTACCTAATCGTATATTGTTCAACTGAACTATTCATTGGCAAAACTTTTTTTTCTCCATTGAAAATCCAAATCGTTTTTTTTTTCGTTTTCATGAATAGCACTTTCACATACAAGTTCGATAATATTAAAACCTTAGTTTATTACCACTGCCTGCATTATTTTCAGTTTTTTAATGATAACTAATTGTTCAAAATTATTTTGAAAATTTTATTGTCTTCGTAAGTTTGTATGACCTTCTGCAAACATAGCTACTATTTCATTGTCAATAATAATAATAAATAATAATAAATAACTTCTTACATTCACACCAATTAACTATGCCCATGTTAATTATTTCATTAAGAAACTGTATCATGGAAAACTTGATAACGGATAAATATATACTTAAATACTTTTGTTTTGTAAATACTTACTTAATATACATAGTTAACACCTAGACCAAGACAAATAGATATATTCATGCACACAAATATTTGTCTTGTTCGGGAATCGAACCCGAGACCACTGGCGAAGAAGGTGGGTAGCCTACCCCTGCGCAAAATCCGTCGTCAATGTTACACTATTCCTCATAGCACACGCACTTTCAAAGCCATTAGCTTCATTTTATTTATTGCGAGCGAGCAATCGCGACATTTCCCTAAAAAATACTTAATGCAAACATTAGGCCGGTGAATGGGAGGCGGCCGGCCGACGCCCGTCCGCCGAATTTTTTACGACAAAAGCGCGGAAGTTACGCTCCGAGACATTACGCACAGATCATTAAACTCCATTCTCGGGTGCGGGTGAAAGAGCAACTATATTTATTGCTGTACGCTTAGACAACCCTGTCCGGCAACGGCGTTTGAAGTGGGACGCCCCCGCGGGAGACCCTGCCAATACAATGTGAACCCTATGCCGCTCGCATTAAGCGCTGAAATTAATTGTATTGAGAACGAAGAGATCGCGTATTTGTCGAGGGTTGTCAGCGGAGTTATTATTTTATGACATCTTAATCTACGGCGCGTCGGTCACGGGGAAATTTGGAATTGATGCTAGAGCAGGTTTGAAGAGACCGGAACGAATAGGCTGCTCCCAACGGTGTAAATCAGGCGCCTAATGTTATTTGGAATAGCGGCACAATTGTGCACTTGTTTGATACATACTCGTAGAGTTTAAAGTCGTAAATATTTTCATTTATACCCCGTCATTTAACCAGTTTCGTTTTTTACTCATTAGCATATTAGATAGTAATGCTTAACTAACATTGTTTTTGTGAAGTAATTTAATAAACTACGTATTTTTTATTGCATGCTTATAAAGACATCAACGCGTTACATACCAACGACGCAACGACACCAAAATCATTTAGTGAGTCCACGAGGAAACGGTATTATTTTTAACCGACTTCTAAATCAAAGATAAGATAAAGATAAGATAAGATAAAAATATTCTTTATTCACTTAGACATAATAAATATGTACTTATGAATCGTCAATATTTTCCTACCACCCATTCAAGACTTTTTTAACTGACAAGAAGAATGGGCGCAAGAAACTTGCCAGCGTTTCTTAGTTAGGTAACGACATTTACAAAAAAAAAAAAAACATATCGTTACTAATACAACAATTGCTTAGTATAAAAATACATCATATTAAACAGTGATTATGTTATGTGTTACATCATGACCATGCATTGCGGTCATTCAAATAATCGTCTACTTTATAGTATCCTTTGCTCATCAGCGACTCTTTAATGTAACATTTAAATTTATGCAATGGTAGTTCAATTATATGCTGTGGAACTTTATTAAAAAAGGCTATGCTTTTCCCCAGAAATGAGGCTCTGGATTTTTCTAGCCTAAACTTGGGAACGACAAGTTTATCTTTATTTCTTGTGTTAAAGCGATGAATATCGCTCTGCTTTACAAATGTATTATAATACTTTTTCACATAAATTATATTTTCATAGATGTAATGTCCTGCAACAGTTAAAATGTTTATTTCTTTAAATAGATCTCTTAAAGAATCTCTCGATCGGAGGTTGTAAATGGCGCGAATAGCCCTTTTTTGGAGCACGAATATACTTTGGATGTTAGCGGCTGAGCCCCACAACAAAAGGCCGTAGGACATAACACTATGAAAATAACTAAAATAGACTATTCTAGCCGTTTCAATATCGGTTAAGAGCCTTATTTTCTTAACTGCGAATGCAGCCGAACTGAGTCTACTCGCCAAGGCTTCGATATGAGGATCCCATTGTAGTCGCGAGTCTAATATAATACCTAGAAATTTTGTATTGTTAATGAATTCGACCGTATCGCCGTCTAGTCTAATATGAAAATCAACTTGTCTTACATTAGGTAACGAAAATTTTAAACACTTAGTTTTCTTTGAGTTTAATGATAAATTATTACTATTAAACCAATGTGACACTTTTGAAAGAGCACTATTTACTTCGTCAGAACAGTCATCACCTCTATCTACTTTAAAGACTAGAGATGTATCATCGGCAAATAGCACCGTCTCACATAAATTCTTCGCGTAGTAAGGAAGGTCATTTATGTATATTAAAAACAACAGCGGGCCCAATATTGATCCTTGGGGTACGCCCATAGTAATGGGAGCTCCGGTAGACTCAGTTTTATTAATAACTACCTTCTGAGTTCTTTCATACAGATATGAATGCATAAGGCTTACTGACATTTCAGAAACACCATAATGTTTTAACTTCCTTAATAGTGTTTGGTGATCAACACAATCGAATGCCTTGGAAAGGTCACAAAAAATAGCGATTACATCCTGCTTGTCCTCCCAGGCATCAAGTACATGTTTTAGAAATGCAACCCCAGCATCAGTTGTACTTTTACCTTTTGAAAAACCAAACTGTTTCTCATGCAGTATACTATTTAATTTAAAATATTCTAAAAGTTGAGCATAAATTAATTTCTCAAATATTTTACTTATTGCTGGTAGTATGGATATAGGTCTAAAATTTGCTGGGTCACTTTTGTCACCAGCTTTAAACAGAGGAATAATTTTACTATTCTTCATTAAATTAGGAAAGACCCCTTCACTTATACATTGGTTAAAAATTATTGCTAATGATGGAGCTATCACATCAATTATTGATTTGATGATACTTGTAGATATGCCCCAGAGATCTTCTGTTTTCTTAATATTTATTGCTTTGAATGCTTTAATAATATCTTCGGTAGTGACATAGTTAAAACTAAATGTTTCCTGGCACTTGTTCACACTAGATTCCATAAGAGAGACAGCGGTGTTGGGGCAAGAATTAAGTCTGCTAGTAGTTTCTAACGGTATTCGAGCAAAGAAACCTTCAAAAGCACTAGCCACCTCAATATCTGATTCAAAAGTCTGATCATTAATTTTTAAGTTAAATGAATTAATTTTGCTTTTTGTTTTGCCAGTTTCTTGGTTTATAATACTCCAGGTAGCTTTTATTTTATTTTCAGATGATTTAATTTTATTTGAAATATACCTAGATTTTGCCAAAGCACATACTTTCCTAAATGTTATTGAATATTTCTTGACATATTCAATGAAGCTAGGATCACAGGAAGTCGTTTTTTGTGCATAGAGTTCAAATAACTTTCTTCTGCTATTATAAATACCAGGTGTGGCCCAGTCACTAAACTTCTTACGATCATTACACTTTATAACTTTTTGTTTAAAATTGTTACTAAATTCTTTTTCAACAATATCAAATAATGATTGATAAGAGTTATTAGCGTCAGCAGAAGCTGGCAAACATTGAATTTTATCTTGTACATTATTTCTAAATTTATTAATACCACGTTGCGGTATTGGCCTGCAAATTACTTCGCGTTTAGGAATAACATTATAGTGCTCAAAAGAAGCTAGTTGTCCACTGTGGTCGGATTTAATAATATTAATTACCGATTTCTCAATTAAGTTACAGTTGGAAAAGATGTTATCTAAGCAAGTAGCCGATGTTGGCGTAATTCGCGTCGGTTCATTAAAAGTGTGAAGCAAATTAAATGATTTTAAAAAATTAAGGAATTTACTGGAGAGTTGTGCTAATTTAATATCTAAGATGTCTATATTAAAATCTCCACAAACTACAATTTTTTTATTCTTACGACAGCATATTTTCAAAACATCCTCCATAGTGGACTCAAAGACTGTGTAATTTGCTCCAGGGGGGCAATATACACAGATTATAATTATTTGTTCAAGTTCCACGCATGATATCTCACAAATTCGTTCAACAGAGAGGGATACTATATCCTTTCGCTCTTTATATTGTGTGTTATTAGGTAAAATTATTAAAGAACCCCCCCTTATTGTAGTTTTTCTATTAAATGAACTTACAACACTATAATTATCCAAATTTAACAATAATTCATATTCTTTTAACCAATGTTCAGTAACACATAACACATCAATATTTTCACAATTTAAAAATAAACTTATTTCTAGGTCTTTGCCAGCAGAAAAGCCTTGGATATTCTGGTGTACTATTTTTAAACATTTAGGCCTTCCTCTTGTCAATACTGGGCTAGAGTATGCCTCCGTTGTCTCTAATGGTAATTTAAATTAACCATGTCAGTATTTGGATTCAAAAGAATCGAATTATTTGGAACAGATTCCAAAGTTACATTAGAAGTATCAAAGTTAAACTGCTCAATAGAAGCAGAGGTTATACTAGCCAAGTTGTTGGCTAATTGTTTAAAATAAAATGATAGCGATACCGCTATTTGTCGCTTAAGATAATTATAAAAGCAGGAGGTTCTCTATTCTTCTGTATGTATGTTTTTTTTTGTGTATGTCCACCGATTACTCGAAGACGGATGGACCGATTGAAATGATTGAAACGTTATTATTACATCAGCCGGCCTAGCATGAGCGGCTTATAACGCGCGATATGATATGGTACGGCAAGTTGTCTTGCTTACCCCTCTAAGGTGTAAGCAAGACGGCATGCCGTACCATATCATATCGCGCGTTATAAGCCGCTCATGCTAGGACGGCAGGCTGGTTTCCAAGTTGGTCCCATTTTTTGCAATTTTGACATCGGTTCAGTAGTTTTCAGGAAATCTTGGAAATACTGTCGTTTTCGTTACCACTTTATGTGAATTTAATACGTATCTTTAGGCATAACTCCTTTGTTTATAAACCGATTTAGATGATTCTTGTTTTGTTAAAAAGGGGATACCTCAAGGTATTTTAACCGACTTCAAAAAAGGAGGTTTTCAGTTTGATCACATACCTATTTACCAGAATACAAGTAAATTGCCTGCACGATGCACTAAAAAGAGTGAAATAAAAATTATTTTTATAAAAAAATAAAACCGCCTTCAAAAACATCACTTCAAAAAAGTAAGAAATAATTCCTCACCAAATAAATAACGTAAGTACTTTGAAGTCGGGCGGGTTTTAACAAAAAACAACAAAAATCGTACATGTTTCACGCCCGAGTTCAAAGTACTTACGTTATTTATTTGGTGAGGAATTAATTCTTACTTTTTTGATGTGTTTTTTTTGAAGGCGGTTTTTTGACCTCAACTGCTGGAGTTGAAACGGGTAGACAGGTGGAATGTCGCAGATATCCAGGGGCCTGTCCTGATCGCCATAAGTATGACATCCGGAACTTTTTGTTGAAGATAGTGCAGCAATGTTTGTACAATACAAACACAATACAAATACAAACCGGCTCTGTGGTCTAGTGGTACTCACCACTGGTATCGGATCTAGAGGTTCCGGGTTCGATTCCCAGTAGGGTACTTATTGTATTCGGTTTGGTTGGTGTTAGGCTTTGGTAAAAGTCCGCCTGGCTAGCTACTCCATCTTATCTAATGCTGCATTTACACGGAGCCAAAACGCAAACGGAGCTAGAGCTCAAATTAACGCAGGTGAAACTGTGGTTCACAGCTTATATTACCTAGGTATATATTATGTTTAAAACATTTATTTTTATTCCATTCAAATTGTTTACGTGTAATAGATATTTTTTTAAATTTATTAACTTTTTTTCAAAGTGACATCTAGTCAAAATCAAAATCATTTCTATTATAGATGTAAAAAGCAAAGCTTTAAAAGCAAGAGAGTGTTTGTAGCCTGCTGTCCCCCCTTTTGTGCTTCTGACAAAAGCTTGTAGCCACTACACACGTTCCGATCCGACTGTCCCGATTTGATCTGCTCCAAACCAAATCTGGACTTGTGTAGCGTAGTAGTCCGACCATAATTATTATTATTCGTGTTTGAAGCGGTCTGGTCGGATTTATTTCGCACGAACTTCACTTCCTACCAAAGCGGAACGTGTGTAGGCTCCCGACCGGACCAACTAGGCAGTGTTGACAATTTCGGAGATTTGCCCTAGATTTAGTAAATAATGTAAATCGGAAATCTTTAGGGCAGACAGTATAAGTTTGAGGGATTTTCAGAGTTTTTCAGGGTTTAACTTAATGCTCGTTCATGACTTTTGCGTAGGATTGAACGAACGAAAAGTTTAAATATGGCCATTTAACTTGCATTTAGTCGTAAAAATAAATTTGTATAATGAAGGCATAACACCTCATCAATAAGTGCTGCTTTATGTAAATATTTAGCAAGTTTTAGCATTTTAATGAAAATAAAAGATAAGTAATTAAAAAATTATTAAGTACTTAAATTGTTTTTTTATAACAATAAAACGATATAAATCAGAAAATATGTTTCATTTTAATCTGTCTATTGCAGGCAAATCGATATTTTCAGTTGATCACGCACAATTGTGGTGACCATCGACTGTGTTCCACAGTTTATTGAAACGAAGGTTTATCATGCAAAATCAAGTTATTTAAGCTAGGCCTACCTTACTAGAAGATAGTGTCCGTAATCCAGGGGGGCTGGTCGCTGTCTCGCCGGCGCGCGCGCCTGACAAGTAGGTCTTCCTAACCTGACCCCCGATGGGAAACTCTTACAGCTAACACTCTTATAACTACACAATGCCCTAATAGACAGCTAAAACTTCCCGGCGCTTTTCAAAGCGAACACACACGGGTCACAAGTCCGTACCCGGACCGGGCGCTCCTAGGTGCAAACGCTCGAGATCTCGGTCACAATACGAGTAGGTAACTGGCGCGGCACGTCGCTACCGAAGCACACAAACTCGCCTCACGGCGGCATACGGCGTACTGGTCGCGATGTCGCGCGGACGGCGGTTGGCGCCGAACCCACGAATGAACGTGAATGAATGAATCACGCGCGGCGTGAACATCCCCCCGTCCCGGACAGTAGCAAACTGTCCGCCAACTCAATCTAAGGGCAGGCGAGAGAGGGTAGCGATCGCTCGCTTCAAAACAGAGTCCCCCACCAGGACCTCGGCAAACCTGGGCACACCATCCGACCCCGGATGAAGCTGAACAATGCGTCCTAAACGCCAGCGGAGGGGCGGCAGGTTTGGATCCTTTACCAACACGAGGTCCCCGGTCTTGGGTGGGGTCGTCCTATCCGACCACTTAACGCGTTGCTGCAAAATGTGCAAATACTCCAGATGCCAACGGCGCCAAAAACTCTGCGTGAGCTGCTGGAGCAATTCAAATCGCGAGAGCCGTCCGGAGGGCACTTCGGAATAAGGATATTCCGGCAAGGCGTTAAGCGGTCTGCCAATCAAAAAATGGCCCGGCGTAAGGGCCTCTAAATCATTCGCGTCCGAAGACAACGGACACAACGGACGCGAGTTGAGGACCGCCTCAACCTTACAAAATACGGTCGCGAGTTCCTCAAACGTGAGGACCGTCTCCCCAATAACGCGACGAAGGTGAGTTTTAGCGGCCTTTACAGTTGCTTCAAAAATCCCTCCCCAGTGGGGACAGGATGGCGGGGAGTACTGCCATCGTACCCCTCTGCGAGAGAGTGTGGATCCGATCTCAAAATTATTCCTATCCAAAAATTCACAAACTTCCTTTAAATACCTATCGGTGCCCTTGAAATTGGTTCCACAATCGGACCTGATTAACGACGGCATTCCGCGGCGAGACACAAAACGATTCAACGTGGCTACAAAGGCTTCTGTGGTGAGGGCACTAACCACCTCCAGGTGGACCGCTTTAGTGGCCAAACAAACAAATACACACAAGTAAGCCTTTTCCGTTCTAGCATTACGAAGCCGCGATGTCTTAACGGTAAATGGCCCCGCAAAATCCGTTCCAACTCCTGAGAAGGGCATCGATTCGTTCACCCGATCGGCAGGCAAATCACCCATCTGGGGCTGCATCGTATCGGCGCGCAAACGATAACACGGGAGACAACGAAAAATAACGGATCGGATTATTCTCCGCGCTGACAAAATCCAGAACTCTCGTTGGAGGAGCGCGGTCAAAGCATTACAACCGGCATGAGCATTCTTTACATGTCGGTCTGTAATCAACAGTCTAACTAACGGTCCATCCTTGGGGAGCAACAAAGGGTGGCGTGATCCGTACGGCAGGTTGGCATGTCTGAGCCTACCTCCGACACGCAGCAATCCGGTACTGTCCAAGAAAGGATTCAACCGCACCAAGGGTCCCTTCAACTTGGGCTTACTTGAGCGCAGGGCTTTCAGCTCCGGTTCAAACTCTCGCTGTTGCGTCACTCGCAACCAATGCAACAGAGCGTCTTGCCGCTCTTGTGGGGCGAGGACCGGAGACAACGATTTCTCCTGAGGCTGGCGACAATTTCGCACAAAGCGCCTCATCCAAGCAGTCACGCCGAGCAACTTATCCAAAGAACTGTAGCGGTCTAACAAAAACTCCATCTGCGGAGCCGCCACCGTCTCCACGGCGTGAACACGCATGCCTAGGTCTGGGACTCTGGCCACAGCCGGGGTGGCAGGCCATGAGCGCTCAGGCCGTAACAACCATGATGGACTCCACCATAGGTGGTGGTCCACTAACTCAGGCGCCTCGCAGCCGCGGGAGGCACAATCTGCGGGGTTCAGTTCGCCCGGTACGTGGCGCCAAATCAACGGGGCCTTTGAAGTCTGAATTTGTGAGACCCGGTTGGCCACAAAAACCTCAAGGGTGTGGACTGAACTCTTCAGCCAACAAAGGACGACCTGGCTGTCAGACCACGCAAATATCGACTCCAAGTCGACACCGTTTCCCAAGGTGTCGGCAACATGATTGAGTAGCCGTACTAAGAGAGTGGCGCCGGACAACTCCAACTTCGGAATGGTTAGCCTAGTCCGAAGGGGGGCGACCTTACTCTTGGCCGTAACTAAGTGTACGGCGACAACGCCTGCTGCATCCACCGTTCGGATGTAAACGGCTGCCGCGTATCCGCTTTCGGACGCGTCACAAAAGCCGTGCAGGGAGGCTTTAAACATTCCCGAAGGCAGCATTTGCCTCGGTATACAAACCCGATTGACGTCGGGTAGGGATGACACGAACCTCACCCACTCTCGTAGGAGGCTACCAGAGAGGGGCTCATCCCATGACAATTCCGCAGCCCAGAGCTCCTGTAGGAAGCACTTCATCGAAAACACTACAGGGCTGAGCCAACCGTTCGGATCAAAGGTACGGGCTACAGTAGACAGCACCGTGCGTTTAGTCCAGACCTTTGGGTCTGGCAGTTCCAATCTATATGTGAACAAATCCGGGACTGGTCGATACTGGACTCCCAAAACAGACAGCATGTCTGGAGTCTCCGGATTTTCAAAGAGGAGCGGCTCTTGCTGGTGGTCCTTAGGCAAATCTGCCAATAGGTCCGGTGAGTTAGACAGCCACTTCCGCAACTCATAGCCACCAGCCCTCAAGAGCGCAATCAGCTCATCACGTAAGACGAGAGCCTCATCTAAGCTCGAGGCCCCCGTGCAGATATCGTCGACAAATAAGGCCCCCCCCTCAATAAGAGCAGATGCCCGGGGATAGCGTAGCCGTTCGCGCTCTGCGAGCTCCAAAAGCGAACGGATCGCCACAAAGGGGCTCGACCGCAAACCATAAGTGTTGGTGTTCAGCTCGTAAGCCAACATCGGATCCTGGGGATCCTCACGCCAAAGGATGAGCTGGTATCGTCTATCCTCCGGGTGAATCACGGTCTGTCTGAACATCATGCGGATATCGGCCACAAAGACGACAGCGTGCCGGCGGAAGTTGGTCAAAACATCACAGACATCGTGATGCAACTTCGGCCCCGCATGCAGACACTGATTCAACGACACTCCGGTTGACGTGGGCGCTGATCCATCAAAGACCACGCGGATCTTCCCATTGGAAGTCTTCAAAACAGCGTGGTGTGGCAGGAAGTAATGTTCCACATTACGCCAGTCCAACTGCGAGATGGACATGTGCCCAAGGTCCAAATACTCCCGCATGAAGTCTATATACTTCTCCTTGAATGCGGGATCCATGGCCATCCTACGCTCCATGGACAACAATCTCTTCTCGGCCATCGGTCGGGAGCTCCCTAAAGGGGGGCGAACCGCCAAGAAGGGCAAGCGGGTAATCAAGCGACCCGAGAGGAGGCGCCCAGTGTTGTTCTGGTAGAACAATACGCACTCCTCGGCTAACGGATCCAACCGCTTGGCAGTGGGGGGTTCCTCCACCTCCCAAAACTTTTGGAGAACGTCGGACAAAGTAGAACCGACAATGGTCTGGCGGTCTACCGACGGGGTCTCTGGTGTCTGTGGTACCTTTCCCATCACCACATGACCCAGCGACGAGGACAAGGCGACAAGATCGGCTGTCTGCAAAACTCGCTTGCTTCCACACAGTACACGACCGAGGACATCCGCACCAATCAACAAGTGTATTGGGCCCGGTCGGTGGAAGGAAGGATCAGCCAAAGCCAGTCCAGACGTCAGCTCAATCGTGGATGGCGGCACTCGCACTTGCGGGAGTGGTCCAACCACCTTATCAAAAACTATCGCCGAAGCACCGATCTTCGGCCTTGGCGTGAAGTGGGGGGAGAAGGAGAACTCAACTCGACCAATCGGATCAGGGATCCGCGAGTCTCCCACCCCCCGTACCGCTTCGTGATGCGGCACAAGCAAAAGACCCAGCTGTCGGACAAGCCACCTGGACATTATGCACCCCTGGGCACCTGAGTCCAAAAGGGCACGCACCGTGACAACATTGCCCTTAGGTCCCCAAACATTCACGGAGGCTGTTGGCAACAGCACAAGCTCCGGAGGGGTGGTTGGGTCCGACAGGGGCGCCATTAAAAATTTTGGGGGGGTACTTGTCCCCCTCGCGCCTGAGTCGGCGCGCCAAATGTGGGACGCTCGTACCGGGCGAGCGGGTCCCAATCGGGTACATACTGGCCCCGACCAACAGCACTCCTAGGTGCAGGGTAATACCCGTGTGGGGCGTGCCTCGGTGCATAGTACCCCAATCGAGGCCTCTCCATTAGGGGGGGGGAGTAGCAAATAGGGCCCGTGCCCATCGCCACCGTGGCGTACTCTTGTGGTACCCCCCTACCCCCGCCCGTGGCGGGGGCGTCTCTCCTATAGTTCCCCCTCTCCGGGGGGGACTGAACGGGGGGGCTAAGCCCCGCCGAATCTCTAGGGGACCGGTTCCGGGCTGCCGGGCCCCCGCCCGTGCGCGAGGAATTCGAACCCCGGTCGCTCCCGGCGTCCTTGCGGTCCAAACAAAGGAGGGGGTGATGCCTCCCTCCGCAAAGACGACAATCCTCGGTCTGGGGACACGCCGACTGCATGTGTCCCCCCAAACACCTATAGCACCATTGGCGCTGTTTCGCAACGGCCCTCCGTCCCTCTGGGCGGAGGCCTCTAAATTTGGCACATTCGTGCACCACATGCCTATCTCCCCTGCAATACCTGCACCGCTCACTCGGTGCGGGGGGAGGGGACTGCTGGAAGGCAGCATAGCGATTGGTCGGGCGACGGGGCTGTTCCCTCGCCGCCACCATACGACCAACACCTGGAACCGGGGCGGGCTCCAGGTGGTCCGTCACCCTACATTCGTCCTCCAAAAAACGAAGGAGGTCCGCGAAGGGCGGAAGATACGAGGCGCTGTCGCCTCCGTACCTCTGCTCGAAACGCCCCTTCATTTCAGCGGGCAATTCGGCGAGGACTATGTGCAGCAGTACAAAGGACCACTGATCCACCGGCAGGTCCAATCGCCTTAGGGAGTTGACCGCTGACAGTAGCGGGTTCAGCAACTCCCTCCGTAACAGGTGTACCCGCGTGATTCGCGGGAGGGCCAAAATCGTGGCCACGTGGGTGTCCGCCAGTAACCGGACATTCTGGTACCTGCTAACCAGAAGCTGGCGAGCCACCTGGTAGTTGTCGTCACTGATGAGCAGGTGCTGGATTACCGCGCTGGCCTCTCCTCGCAGGGAGGAGCGCAAATAGGCCAACTTCTCGCTAGGGGATAAGTCCCGTCGTGAATCCACCAAACTGTCAAACAAATTAATGAAGCCCATCCAGGCTGACAGATCCCCATTAAAAGTGGGAATCTCCAAGGTAGGCAATCGGCCTAGCAACGCCGTCGGGGTAGGTTTGACCTCCCCGCTCAAAACCGGCTCCCCCTTCCGAACAGCCAGGGCCCTCTCAGCCGCCTCCGTGAACTGGTCAGCCAGCTCATAGGCCTGGGCTACATCCTGCTCCAGCTGTTCCGACACGGCATCATCAGCTGGGGGGTTCTCTAAATAATATGCGCGACACTCCATGGCGTGGCGCTCCAGGTCTTGCAGCCGAGCTGGCAGCCCGCCATACCGAGCTAGCAACGCGCCTACCCGGTCGGCTCGGTCTATTAATGTGACCGCACAAGCAAGCCAACGCAAAGCTCCTTGGATGCCAGCCCTGGATACGGCGGTCGGATTCGTAGGAGCCATTTATAATCCGTTTAATAAACAAAGCAAACAAAGAAATATAAAAGTGGTAAACATCAACAAAAAAAAGCAATAGAAATAGGTCGCGTCACGATAATATAAAACACAATTAAAATTCGGACGACATACACGGACCCTTCTATTTTCATAAATTATTAACAACTTACCAATTTCAAGGGCTAACAATATAACGGTATAAACAAAACGTATAGGATTAACGGTATGGCATACACGGCACGGCCAAGTCAACCTCGCAAATCAACATTTTTTTTTTTTCCGCTGGCAACACTGGCAGCAACACTTGTCAGCTTGCTTTGTAATTTTAATTAATTAATTTTATTAGTAATTTACGTTATATTCCAAATTATTTGTAATAATTAGCTTAATTACGTGTTATTTAACAAGTGGTAGTGTTATCAGCAAGTTTAATGCGCTAACATTTGAAATATAGCGAGGAAAAATTGACCCAACTGTCAATCCAGAAGAGGATACAAATTCAAATTGAAAAGCTAAAAATACTGTGGACGGCTTCTTCTTAAACCTGGGGAGTATTGTTTTCATAATTTACATCACTCACATTGCATTCTCAGACCAATAGAAACTTTTATTACGTACCTACTTACCTATCTATAGATATTGATACCAACTACCTATTTGTAGTTGTTAAATTTTCATTAATTTGTTAGACCAAACACTTGAGTATGCTATTAACAACAACAAGTGTTTTCTGATTAAGAATATCATTTGTTTGCATTGTGTTATAAGTAGTTAAACTTCAGCAACACTCCGACCATTTCAATCTTTTAAATATACCTACTTATTAGTTAGTTATTTTTAACATAAAGACTTTATTAAGTGATTGCAGGTTTTGCCATCCCCTTTACAGCCTGAATAACTAGTTGCAGTGTATAAATTTATTAGTAATAAAGTGAAGTTTTTAATTTTAATTGGGTTCAAAATACGTACCCACATATTTTGTTATTATTTTAGTTAGTGATCATTTCTTTTAAATTTAACTAACACACAGGATTTGAATGCCAAATTAGTTTCACATTTACTGTACATTAATCATTACTAGTACAGAGCTCACTTTGAGTGAGCAACGTCACAATCCATAACGATTTGGCATTGATGATAACCTCTCTTTACTTGACAAACTGTGGAAGTAGAGCTGACGGTGACCACTACTGTCACAGGCATACACCTTACTGCTACACTTTGCATACACTACATCTATACAGAGACATCTAAATCATTTCAATCAAAGATTGTGAAACTGGTTTACAAAAATAGTCTTGTGATAGTTCTTTATTTAAATAGTTAGTGGGTCGTAGAATTAAAAATATTTACTAAAATTTAAGTAAATTGACAAAATACTTCTGAAACGTTTTTATCACTTTGCTTAAACAAAAGTCAATTTGATGGTGACACCTTGCAGCTGTTTATATACAGATTTATTTTTGTATTTTAATGTTATTAAAGATACTAAAGAGACTTCTTTTTTACAACAAGGCTTTTAAGAATTTTGTAATTTAATAAAACGCATTTAGCACTAGAATAATCTGTAATTTTATCAAAAGTAAGAGTTAGTTGATATAATATATTAGTTTCTGATTCTGTTTTATCATTTTTAGATTATTAAACCATAATGCTGACCCGCAAGGCTACAAACAACAACACCGAATTGAAGCTGAGGCAGGCACTAAAGGAGTTAAAGGAGTCCAGGGATACATGCAGCCAGCTAATACGTGAGCGTGATGACAGTGAAGAAGAAATCAAAAACATTGTCGGACGTAACTCACTGTTGAAGACCGAACTAGCCAGTTTGCATACTCAACATATGGAAGTGGTTCTACAAAAAGATCAACTTGAGAGTACCATCAGCAGCTATGAAGAACAGTTTAGCACATATGAGAGAGCCCTGAACCGGATTGCTGACCTGGAACATGAACTGAATGATGCCAATAAGAAAATATCTGCCTTATTAGAGCAGCAACAACAACATGAGGTGGATAAAACTCAAAGCCTTTTTGAGGAGCTAATGCTCTCGCCTGGTATTCAGTTAGCTAATTCAGCTGTAACGGCTGGTGTTTGCGTTACACCCAGACCTAATATTTTAGGTGCTAATAAATTAAAGAAGTATATAAATATTCGAAAATTTATAAAGAAAACTGGAAGGTTAATTAAGAAAAATAATTGTTTTTATAAAAATATTGCTTTGCGGAAAGAAAGAATTAGTCTTTTGGATTCAATGGAAATTTACAGTAATAAATTAACTGAAAGCAGGCAAATGTATGACCGGGACACTAAACAATTGCAATTAAATATAATAAATTTGCATGAGTCACTTGAGTCAATGCAAAATAAATATTGTACTGCGCAGAAACAAATTGATGAACACATCAAATCTGCCACAGAGTTAGTTGAACTCTGCAAATATAACGCGGAGAGATATGACTCTTTAATAAATAGTCAAATTGATACTTGTAATGATTTCTCTAAAGAGGAAAACATAATTCGGACACCTCAGAGCCCCTGTCATTCATTAACCTGCATAGAGACCTTAAAAAGTAACTATTGCAAACAGTCATTTAAATCAGCTACCTCATGCAAGTCAAAAGACACAAAAACGATTGTTTTCTCAGATAAACTGGGACAAGGTCTAGGAGTAACGATGAAAAATATATATAATAGAAATGTTATAAATGTATGTACACCTGGGAAGTCTTTTGAAGATATTGTGCATAGTTTATCTTTGTATGAAATAGATAGTTTGACCAACATAATTATTTTATGTGGCGACAGCTCCCAAGTTAGGAAACGTGAAATCTTGATGAATATTAACTTTTTATTGAAACTACAGTCTGAAACCGGCTGTAAATTAGTAATTAGCTCATTTCCTTACGCGAAAAACCTAACTAGGGAGCAGAATCAGCATATATATGAGTTAAACTCATATTTGTTCAACTTGATAAATTGTCATAGTGACAAGGTTTTATATTTTGATATTAATAATTTTATTAATAATTTTATTTTGACATCGGATACTATGTATCTTGCAAATAGGTTTAGGACAAAAATAGCTAAATTGTTAGCTTTTAATTTACAAGACACCTTTCAAGGTGGCAAGCCAAAGTCTTTTGACTCTGATTTTAGTAGCTTACCTACTAATAATAATTTAATTAATTTAAATAATATAAACACTTCTTTACAAAGTGAAAACGTCTCTAAATCGGCTTTAAACTAAAACATAAGACAACAGCCAAGCCCTCTTGCCTTAACGTATTATGTCAAAACATTCAGGGCCTGTCTGGCAAAGTTTTAGAGTTAGAATTATTTGCAGAATGTAATGACATTCATGTCATTTGTATAACTGAGCACTGGCTGAATCATTGTGATTTGTCATGTAGTGTGAATAAATTTCAGTTAGCAAATTTATTATCTAGGAAGACAACAACGCGTGGCGGCTCTCTAATTTTCGTAAAAAATAATATAAGCTACAGAGAAAGAAAGGATATTGTAAACCTTTCTATAGAACGTCATGTCGAGCTGTCATGTGTAGAATTAAAAAGCTTAGTCATTGTATGTGTATACCGACCACCTAAAGGTAATTTTGAAACATTTGAATCGGTGATGGAGGATGTGTTGAATAAGTTAAAGTTAAAAAATAAACCAATAGCAGTATGTGGCGATTTTAATGTTGATATTCTCGAAAGCTGTGCATTGACTACACGAATATTAACTTTGTTCAATTCTTTTAATTTAATTAATCAGTTCTTGGAGCCCACAAGGGTAACATCTCATTCAGCCACTTGCATAGATAATGTTTTTTCGGAGTCTGATCCGACTAACAAACTAGTCGTTAAAAATATTACATCCGACCATTACGGATTAAAGGTATCCTATGAATTAGATATTGTTGATGCGCCTAAAAGTGTACAATGCAGGCCCGTTACAAAAACGCGACTACGTAATTTTGAAAATAATGTAGCTGATAAAGTTTCTACGATGCCATATGTGCATGATGATCCTAATGCGCTTTATGGAACCCTTTTTGAATTAGTAACGAATGAGTTCAATAATATCTTTAAGTTTAAAACGATTAAATGCACCCAGAAGTTAAAGTTTTGCGAATGGGCTACGACAGGTATTTATAAAAGTAGAAACAGGCTGTATGAACTATATAAATTAAGAGAAACTAAACACAGCCCTCGTTTCGTAGAACATGTAAAACAATATTCTAAGATTTTCAAAAAAGCATGTTCTAAAGCAAAGTCTATATTTTTAAAGGATAAAATTAAAAAGTCAAATAATAAAATCAAAACAACTTGGGATATTATTAAGCGTGAAACCGGAAAAGGTAAACAACATGACAACAGTCTAGCGCTTAACATTAATAACGCAAGAATAAATCTGAAACAGAAATTGCTAATATTTTTGATAACTTTTTTGTAAATATACCATTAGTAACCACCTCTAATTTGAATTCTTCACCAGCTTCTGCTGTCTCGGTTCTTGAAAAACATGTGTCTGAGTGTAGTTCATTATTTAATTTTAAAGAAATTAATTCGAGCGATATAATCAAAACATTTAATTTACTTAAAATGAAAACTACCACTGATTTATGGGGCATATCTGTTACTGTACTTAAAAACATTATTCATGCTATTGCCCCTTATCTTGCTATTATATTTAATCAGTGTATCGCTCAAGGAATTTTTCCTGATTTAATGAAATTTAGCAAAGTGATACCTTTATTTAAATCAGGAAACAAAGAAGACCCAAGCAATTATAGACCAATATCAATATTACCCGCCTTAAGCAAAATATTTGAAAAAATAATACTAGAGCAATTATTGTCTCATTTCTCATTAAACAATCTCATGCATAGCAAACAATTCGGATTTATGAAGGGTCAGTCAACCACGGATGCTGGGGTTGCACTTTTAAAG
Organism: Crambus lathoniellus; assembly: GCA_949710035.1. NCBI lineage: Eukaryota > Metazoa > Arthropoda > Insecta > Lepidoptera > Crambidae > Crambus > Crambus lathoniellus. The sequence continues at coordinate 617,010 of OX453299.1, read as the reverse complement.
CATGTGTTTGATGCCTGGGAAAAGTCGCAAAATACTCTTGGAATATTTTGCGACTTATCCAAGGCTTTTGATTGTGTTGATCACCGGACGCTGCTGTTGAAGCTAAATCATTACGGTGTAAAAAATAATGCCCAGAAACTAATACTGTCGTATCTCAGTTCCAGAACTCAGACAGTTGACATTAATGGAGTGAAATCAAACGGCTCTCAGATTAAACTAGGCGTACCTCAAGGCTCTATTTTAGGCCCTTTTCTATTTTTGGTTTATATTAATGATTTGCCTTTCTTTGCCAAAAACTTCTGTGATATTGTGTTGTTTGCAGATGATACTTCTTTAATATTTAACATAGACAGAAACAAAACCAATTTTGACGATGTAAACAAAGCACTGTCACAAGTACTCGGTTGGTTTAATTCTAACAATTTGCAGCTTAATGCAAAGAAAACAAAGTGCGTACTTTTTTCTCTGCCAAATGTACAGACGGTACCTGTAGAAATTGTAATCAACAACGAAAAACTGGATTTAGTACAATCAACGATCTTTCTGGGTGTAACTTTAGACTCGAAACTTCAATGGCATGCGCATATCGCAACATTAGCTGGTAAGCTTAGTTCTGCTTCCTACGCTATTAGAAAAGTACGACAGCTAACAGATGTTGATACTGCTAGAACTGTATACTTTAGTTATTTCCATAGCATCATGTCATATGGCATTCTTTTGTGAGGATTAGCGGCTGGCATTAATGCTTTATTCATCTTGCAAAAACGAGCAATCAGAGCCATCTATAAACTAGGCTCCAAAACTTCGCTTAGAGACAAGTTCAAGGAAATAGGTATACTGACAGCTGCATCTCAATTTATATTAAATTGCATTCTTTTTGTACGTCGCAATATTAACTTGTATACCAAACATGGTGATTTACACAATCGTAATACTAGAAATAGAAACAAGCTCGTAATGCCTCGGTACCGTTTAGAAAAGGTGCACGGATCTTTCGTTGGTCAAGGTATACACATATATAACAAAATCCCAAGTGATATCTTGGATTTACCATATCTAGAGTTTAAGAATCATATAAAGAGTGGCCTCCTCAAAAAAGGCTATTACACTGTAAATGATTATTTGAACGACAAAACACCTTGGTCGTAACACTCGTAACAAATGTTCCTAGTATGATATTGTGAGTCGTGTCCTATATTTTATATTATTACCGTTTATATTAGTTAAGCTTTTAATTCGGTCATTTAAGGTAGGCAGTTTGAGTATGTCATGCTCACTAAAACATTTCTACGGTGGTGGCGTGTGAGGCGGGTCGTTACGTTCCCTAAAATATGGTTGAGCGAAGCGATGGCTGGTTCATGCGTCATGCTCGTGAACGGGTGCTGCCAGTGGGAATGGGTCTGCTCTTATCTGCTTGCCTTAAAATGTGTTTTCTTTTGTCTTTATTCATTTTATTAAGAATTACATTTGAAACATGTATGGCGCAACTTGCAGTGTATAGTAGAATTGTCTTTTGTTTTAAACTAATATTAAAGCTTTAAGTAGAGTTCCTAAGTAACTGAAAATTGTTCACCGCTATGATCATTAGTTCGCCTATACTTAACTGTATTTATCATAACCCATTGTGTAATTGTGATGGAAACTGACCTTAGTCATACCATGTTAAGGTCATTTTTCAATTTGACGACTCTGTATGAAATAAGACAGGGAGAAAAAAACAACCCTTGGAGTTTCTTGCCGGTTCTTCTCCAAGGCCTCCCGCTGTAGGGTTTGCGAACCGATGGCGTAGCTTCTATGACGTTCACAAGTATTGTAAATAACAATCTAAATTGAATAAACAAATTTGAATCTTGAATCTTGAATCTTGAAAAAACTACTAAACCGTTATCAACAAACGAAAACAAAACTATTTTTAATAATAATACTCGTAATTTAATACTACTAATAATTAAAACTAGTTCCACTTTTTTAACTAGGCAAGCGGACTCGGAACAAACACTAGTATGTGGTACTAATAAACAACACTTTCGAACGAAACTATTCGTCAAATAAATCCGGACACACAAAAAAAAATATACACATCTAGGCGAGTAAACTCGTATCAAATCACTAGTATGTGACCACAATTATATAAGTGTCTATCTATTATCGGATCCACCAAGTGAGAAACATTCGCTTCGAGAATTTACTAGAACAATTTCTTAGTACTTCAATCGTCTCGGAATACCCTCGAGATTTCAACAAAAAAAAAAATTTTTAGGTACGCTTTTTAGGTACGCTTTTTATTTTTACTATGAAATTTTATGTAGTTAATTTTAATATGAAAATTAATTATATCAACTACGCTCTGCTACCAAAAATATGATCACGCACAATTGTGGTGACCATCGACTGTGTTCCACAGTTTATTGAAACGAAGGTTTCTCATGCAAAATCAAGTTATTTAAGCTAGGCCTACCTTACTAGAAGATAGTGTCCGTAATCCAGGGGGGCTGGTCGCTGTCTCGCCGGCGCGCGCGCCTGACAAGTAGGTCTTCCTAACCTGACCCCCGATGGGAAACTCTTACAGCTAACACTCTTATAACTACACAATGCCCTAATAGACAGCTAAAACTTCCCGGCGCTTTTCAAAGCGAACACACACGGGTCACAAGTCCGTACCCGGACCGGGCGCTCCTAGGTGCAAACGCTCGAGATCTCGGTCACAATACGAGTAGGTAACTGGCGCGGCACGTCGCTACCGAAGCACACAAACTCGCCTCACGGCGGCATACGGCGTACTGGTCGCGATGTCGCGCGGACGGCGGTTGGCGCCGAACCCACGAATGAACGTGAATGAATGAATCACGCGCGGCGTGAACATCAGTAATTATAAATAAAATTATTATTGGGAGATAAGCAGTGGTGCATGCAGCTCGGTGCGGCCAGACCAAATCGGAACTTGTGTAGCGCCGACCAGATTTGGAGCGGCAGACATGGTTTGAACGTGAGTAGGCACGGATCAGCCCCCTGATTCACGAACCGTCGGAAACGCTCCCGACAGTGGATAGAATAGACAAAGACAAAGCACAGAATTTGAATCCGAATCCGTTTCAGACGTTTTGTGAATCAGGGGCCGATTCTCACGCAATCGAGAAAAGTTCACATTTATAAGCTCGAAATTCAAATATAACACAGTTTTTGTATTGTCAGAATTTCACAATCGAAAAAGTTCGATCGAAAACCAGTCGAACGCTACGAGTGGTACAGACCAATAGATGTTCGTATACGAACTTAGCTGTTAAAATGAATTTGTTGACATGTGGGACAGCTTAGTTTGTTTGAAACGTTCTAACTTTTCAATAGAAACCACAAACAAAATGTTCGACATACGATTTACCACACTGAAAAAATTCGAATGCCTGAGAATCGGGGCCCTGGGGGCTGATTTGCAGAGAAGTTCGTCCGCACCAAATCGGCGCGTGGTGGTCGGATCGGAACGTGTGTAGCGGCTACGCGCTCTACACAAGCATCGTGGCACTTCCAGATAGTTTTTAACTTCGCAACTAGATGTCGCTACAAGATCGGCGAAAGTTTTGCCAAAATACATAAGGGTGGGTTATTTTTATTAGCTAAAATATTTTAGCCAATTTAAAAAACTGCCTACGTGTAAAAAGTAAATGTAAGTGCCAATATTTAAGTATGAAGAGGTAGAATTTAAAATTGGGAAGCCGGTATATTTTTGACGTGATAACGTCTCATAAATCGATGAACGCCGGCTGCACGCACGAAAATGTGTCTCGTTCCGCGTGCCAGGAGAGCGATAGGGCGTTTGTGCACTACACTGAATTTTACCGATCCGGAAAAAAACGGATGCTTGTATTTTAATAATTAATCATTTATACGGTCCGAGTAGTCGGTAGAGTAGAGTGGACGCCGGGGTGGGGGAAGGAAAGTGGTAGAGTAGCTTGCCCGCGGTGCTAGCTACTCTACTCTACCAAATTTCAGTACTATACTCTACCAATGATGTCTACGTTAGTAAGTTAGTAGGATAGTTAGTACTCTACCGCTCTACGCTACCGTTTACTCTACCCGTGTACAGCAGGCTTAACTACTCTAATAGGTACCTACTATTACTATTTTTTATACCTACCCTGGAATAAATTTATCATTATACCTAGTTTTTTTGTCAGCCGATCGTAAAATTGCCAGGTGCTCTATGGAAAATTCTAGAGTAGAGACATTTAATTGTAGGGAGGTCGTGTACATTTTAACGTCCTTATACGTGAGTTGAACTTTTATTAAATTAATGAGTGTTGGGCACTTAGTTGGGCAATGTGTATGACCCTAGCTAGAGCGTTGCCACATTAACCGATCCGATATCGGTATCGGACAACGATATCCGATAGCCGACACCTGCTGTTACTCCGATATTTCCGATAAAATCGTTCAGATACGGCCATTGTACTCGATAGTTTAGTACGGGTAGGTCGTCATGGTAGACTAATGACTATAATAGAAAATGTTATATGCTGTATCTATCATAATAATATTTGCGACGCAAAAAAGATCTGTAGTTGTGTAAAACACATTTAATCTTTTTTCTCGCATCCTGATTTAAAACTTCATAACCCTCAACCAGGTATTCACAGAGGTACCACTGCCGAAATTATGGTCTCACAAGTATTCTATTTTATATTCCACGTGAGTTTTATCCCACAAGCATGGTCTAGCTTCTATTAGTTCAATTAGTGTAAATGTCGTATTTAAATGATGATGACGACGCCATGATAATCAAACTAGTAAACAAACAAGTTCAATTTGTTGCCGCGCATCGAGCTTTGCGCACACAAAGACAAAATAGACACACGTAGGTATAGCACATATACAAACATTAACGTCCGATAGCTCACGGCGTCCGACACGGTGATACCAACAACTAGTTCTAGATACATAGTTGGAGTGACAGATATATGGCCGAGCGTATACTCCCACTTGAGAGCATATCTTAGTTGTATTTCAAACTTGGAAAGGTTCCTGTCATTTATAATGTATGATCGGACCTTCGTAACCTTTTTTCTCCATTTAAAAAAAAAGTCAATCTGTGCCATGTAAAGTTTTCATTTAGTTCGTGAGCCTTCATCTAGTACTTACTATTGTTGATCGAAGGCACATACATATTTCATACGTTTTACTTGCCCCGATATCGTATCGGATCGGATAATGTGAAAAGACTCGGTATGAAAGATAACCCACACTACCGGTCACGGCCATCAATTATGTAGGTATCTGTATTACAAAGGGATAAGGAAGATTTTCCAACGGCGTCGTCAAGGGGAGACACGTGACGCGTCGCGGTCGGCTGCTTGTTGACAGGTCGCCATGGCAACCGCGCCAGCTCATCTTCGTACCAAAATAAAAACAGTGTCCACCTCGCAGGACACTGACTTTACAATACATCAATTATTGAAAAGCTACGTCAACGACCTTCGATTTCAAATTAGGAATGTTTGTGACATTGTCAGTGTCAGTGAGGTCCGTGGAGCGGCGCGTGGATATGCGGAGACTATCGAGCTGGTAGCTTTGGATGTGCTGCTTCCTAGTGAGCCTGTTTGAGGAGTGCTTCCTGATAGTGTCGGACCGGCGCGCGTGGTGGCGCGAGGTGCGCGCCCACTATGAGCGTGTCGGTGCGCTCGGTGTTGGTGGAAGGGCCCCAGCCGCCCAAAGCCAAGGGCCCGTATACGTATGCTAGCACGCCCAGGGCGCTCTACAACAATGCCAAACTCAAGAAAGATCCTTCGTGGTGAGTAATAGTTCTATTTAAGTAACATCATGGCAGAAGAAATTGTCTCCCCGCGAACTCCGTTTGAGATAGGTATTTCATAAGATGCGTTGTTTAGTGTTAAACCTGAAAATCCGTTTAGAATTTAAATTAGATTTTAAATTATATTTATGCATTCACAATGCAATTTTGTAAGTAGATAACTATAGGAAAAATGTGATAGTAAAAAACCATCCCGTCTGAAAGCTACTTATAGGGCTCGTGGTTTTTTACTATCACATTTTTCCTATACTTAGTTTAACTTGTTGAGAGACTTGAAGCGATGTTTAGTGCTGAATCTGAACCATTCCTTCTGGTAAGAAAATCTAATTCCTTACCAGATAAGCTTCATCTTTCCCATACGTTACTTGTTTAAGTTTTTCTTTTGATATTGGATGAGCAATCTTGGAGTAATGTTGGCTAGGTCACTTTCTAAACCCGCTTTTCATTTTCCACTAGACACGAAAATCTTTTTTTCTGTATTATGGCATCATCATCATCATCATCATGATAATAATTACAGCGTAATAATTACCTCTAAAAAGTTTATTTTTTGTGTCAAGATAACAATGTATTAGTCAGGCGTTGTAATCTTTATCAGATAAACAGAACAATTGTTCTGTAACTAAACATGGTGCCCTATTAATGCCTACAATCTTCCGTCGTAACTTTTACTTTACAAACGAACTAGTTGGGCTAAAACAGGATCTACGATGGAGCGAGCTAACCCAGAAGGTGCCTATTCACTCTTGTTTTGAAGGTGGTCGGGTTATAAGTACTCGGGAATACAGACGCAGAGAGGGAGTTCCATTCCTTTGCTGTGCGCAATATAAAAGATGTTAAGTATCATACTTATATCATACATACTGACGAAACCCGACGACTTATATTGATTTCCAGTATTGTTGAGTTACCCAATTTGTGTGTTGGCATTGGGTCCGCTTACGACGGCCGCGGTCCACTCGTTCGGGACCTTGATAACACCCTGAACAAAACGTTTTACGTCTTTTACCTTATTTTCCTTAACAAAATGCGTATTAAATCGCGTGACGAGATGTGGGAACTTCATATTTTAGCCGAATCACGCACTTCCACGCAACACGGATCCGTGTCCGTCTGAGGCCAGATTTGCACGTAATATTTTCTTTCTATTTTCCGAAAATACTTGGCTAATTATTTCTTACTTTTCCATTTACGTTATTGATGCAAGAACTTTTTGTAATGATTATATAAAATACAACTAATTAAGTATATAGGTATATTATGATATTAAATGTAAAAGCGTAGAACTTAATAACACCAACGCATTTTATCAAAAACTTAGCTTCTTCACTGAGACCAAAATCCTTAAACTTGCGTTTTTATATTTACAGAAAATGCTTGCTTTTGATTCGCAAAATATAATTATGCTCTGACCTCAACAATTTGCTTTAACAATATTTAAGTTAAAGACTTTGTTACCAACAAAACCGCAAAGACAACTATTCGACCTTGGTTTTATCGTTTAAAGTTATCGCCACGGGCATGTCGCGTGCAACGTTACGACGACCGAACGGTTCCTTTGGTGGCGTGCCTCGTCTGCAGCCCACGGCCGCCAGCGGACTCAGACTCCAACTCCTCACCAGACTCGCGTGCTCAGTGTTCAGCGCACTGTGGCTATTCTGAATACCTACCTTTGTATCAATCAACTGTAAGGGCGTTTGTGCACTACCACTGAATTTTACCGATCCGGAAAAAAACGGATGCTTGTATTTAATTAATTACTAATATAAATGACTAATTATTAAAATACAAGCATCCGATTTTTTCCGGATCGGTTTTTTACTGACCGATATGGCAGCTATGAAAAACATATGGGCGCTTGTGCACCACACTGAATTTTACCGTCCATCATTTTACTTTTCCCCATTCCGGACCGTTTTTTTCCGTTCCGAGATGACGGCAATGAAAAACATATGTGCTCTTGTGCACTACACTGAACACAAAAAAACGGATGGTTATCATAAATCACTACATAGTATAAAACAAACTCGCTTCCCGTCTGTCTGTCCCTATATATGCTTAAATCTTTAAAACTACGAAACAGATTTTCATGCGGGTTTCACTAATAGGTAGCGTGGTTCTTCAGAAAGGTTTTAATATATAATTTACTAGCTGACCCAGCGCGACTTCGTTCCCGTGGCCCTACCCCCTACTCCACCCTACCCTACCCCACCCCTACCCTACCCTACCCTACCCTACCCCTACCCTACCCTACCCTACCCCTACCCTACCCTTCCCCTACCCTACCCCTACCCTACCCCTATCCTACACCTACCCCACCCCTACCCTACCCTACCCCTACCCTACCCTACCCTACCCTACCCTACCCTACCCTACCCCTACCCCTACCCTACCCTACCCCTACCCTACCCCTACCCTACCCCTACCCTACCCCTACCCTACCCCAACCCTACCCCTATCCTACACCTACCCTACCCCTACCCCTACCTTACCCTACCCCTACTCTACCCCTACCCTACTTCTACTCTACCCCTACTTACCCCTCCTTCCCCTATTTTCTCACTGCTAAAACCTTCCTTGGACTTCCACGAACATTTCAAAACCAAAATTAGCCAAATCGGTCCAGCCGTTCACGCGTGATGCCGTGACCAAGGGAAATAGGGATTCATTTTTATATATAGATGAAAGTTTTGTGTAAATTGGTTGAAATATAAAGATAATTGTCGAAAGTGCCGGCAAACGGCAAGCCGCCCGGGAGCTTTCAGCAAAAACGCTGCCTAATCCTTTCGAGGTTTAAAAAAATAATGCATGTTGGGATATTCCTCTTCTATAGATCTACAAAAAAGTCCGCAATAGCATATGTCTATCTTTTAAGGATAGCATATTATAGCCATTATTATCTCTTAAAAATGGTTACGAAGAATGCGGTAATTTGGAAAGCTATTTAAACGGATACAGTATTAACCCTTATCAATCTAAATACCTTAGTTGCTTTAAGCATTTCATGCACATTATTTTACTCTTTTATACCATACTAGCTTTCCGCCCGCGGCTTCGCCCGCGTGGACTACACGACGTTATCCCGCGGGAATGTGTTATTTTTCCGGGATAAAAAGTAGTCTATGTTACTCTCCAGGCTACAAAGTATCTGTGTTCCAAATTTCAGCCAAATCCGTTCAGCCGTTTTGGCGTGATTGAGTAACAAACATCCAAACATCCAAACATCTAAACTTTCACATTTATAATATTACTAGCCTTCCGCCCGCGGCTTCGCCCGCGTGTACTACACGACGTTATCCCGCGGGAAGGTGATATTTTTCAGGAATAAAAAGTAGCCTATGTCCTTTCTCAGGCTCTAGACTATCTCTGTACCAAAATTCATTCAAATCGGTTCAGTAGTTTAGGTGTGATTGTGTAACACACAGACAGAAAGAGACGCATTTATAATATAAGTAAGGATTAGTAGGATAATTGAAATGAATATCTTAGGAGATATTGCAAATAAAATAACGCAAGCAATTGCCGACGTTCCAAGGAACTCATTATTCCTCTCGTTTAAAACGCGTCCGTAGAGTGTAGTTTCAAAGAGATCACTGCGCTGCCCCGGCCAGTAAAAAACCGGACAAGTGCACAAGCCAATCATCCGTGTTTTTCATGCCACGCCGGTCCGTAAAAAAACGGACCGCCGGATCGGTAAAATTCAGTGTAGTGCACAAATGCCCTAATAAATCTCCCTAAACACGAGAATTTAGAAAAAGACGAGGTTTTAAAATATGATGGAGAACCAAACACTAAATGAAACTGTTTTAATGTATGTACTCGGTTTTTTAATTCATTAAATCCTAGACTTCAAATTGATATTGCTTAGACAACATCTTCTCCTCCAAAAATATTTATTTTTCATCTATTTAGAACGAAACGCCTGCAATTTCGAATGTGTCATCTTTGCCTCCACACTGATGGTGATGATTTTTCATTCTTCATTAGCATCTCTCTCCAAAGTACCTACCACTCCCCTTATGTTACTCTCCTGTCTCTTCCTTTTTATCTTCTTTTTATTTCCCTTTAAGCATTGTCTAACTATATTATACCATATTTTGTTAAACCACATTTTCTACTGGTTAAGATATTTCATGACGTCTAATCAATTAATCGGAAATGTTGTCGTGTATGGCTTCCATTAATCAACATTGTTGATCTCTGATGTAATGTTATGGCTACCATACATGATACACTTAATTGAAATTCCATCGTAATCCTTTTTTTTTTTTTATGGCTTGCTCTTGGCTTGAACCCCAGTGCTGAGAAGAAGCCCAAGATGGAGCGAGCTTACCCAGAAGCAGCCTATTCACTCTAGCTTTAAAAAAATTAGGGTTGTAGTCATTCGGTAATATAGACGCAGGCAGGGTATTCCATTCCTTGGCGGTGCGCATCACAAAGGATGAAGAAAAGCGCTTGGTACGCATTCGCGGGATGTTGACCAAGTAAGGATGATAGCCCGCTGTGCGTCTAGATTCTCGGTGGTAGAACGGGGATGGTGGAATGAGCTCATGCAGCTCAGAAGCACACTCACCGAAGTACAGCCTGTAAAATACCGACAAGCAAGCCACTTTACGTCGATGGGTTAGACTATGGAGCTTGGCTTGAACCAGCTTATCGTCTCCGATTAGTTTCCTCGCTCTGCGTTCCACTGAGTCAAGTGCTGCTAACTGGTATTTCGCTGAACCATCCCAGAGGTGAGAGCAATACTCCATGCATGACCGGACTTGCGCTTTGTAAAGAGTTAAAAGCTGTCCCGGCGTGAAGTATCGCTTAACCTTATTCAGGATTCCCAGCTTTTTGGCAGCTACATTTGTGACTACCGGACAGATAGAACATCTGCTAAGAGTGAGAGGTACTCCTTATCTCGCATCCATTTTTAAGCGCACCTTATTTTGCACACCTGAGCTCTGCTATTCCACATAGCGCACCTTTAAGGTGTGCTAACAAAATCAATTAAGTACCACAAAAAGGTGCGCTATGAAGAATACCTCAAAAGTAAAGCCCATTGTTGAGGATTATGGTACGTAAGTAGATTACCATAAAGGCATGGTAATAATAATACAATACACATATAAATCCTCGACTTTAGTCTGATATGAGCAAGGGCCGTCCGCTGGTAATGTATGTATCAGATGCAGACGACTGCCGCTGCAGCGCTGCGCACGAAACAATACAACTGCTGCAGCTTTCAGGCACGCTAATCTCACCCCTATAGCAGCTGCAGTAGGTGCTTGTATTGTACTCTTATAAATGTTCGGGACGATATCGCGATGGCCGCGGCCAGTGCATGTCGATAACAGAAGATACTGTGGCTCCGTGACGTCACACCTCGCCTGTCCAGCTGAAATACTGGCGTTGATTAATAAATTGTGTTGCAGCACAATGACAGACCTTTAAATAATGTAGATAATATTGCGGCGTTTGTCATAAAAATAAATATTGTATTTAAATCTATATATATAAAAATGAATCCCTATTTCCCTTGGTCACGACATCACGCGTGAACGGCCCGACCGATTTGGCTAATTTTGGTCTTGAAATGTTTGTGGAAGTTCAAGGAAGGTTCTTACGGTGAGAAAATAGGGGAGGAGGGGGTAAGTAGGGGTAGAGTAGAAGTAGGGTAGGGTAAAGGTAGGGTAGGGTATAGGTAGGGTAGGGTAGGGGTAGGGTAGGGGTAGGGGTAGGGGTAGGGGTAGGGGTAGGGGTAGGGGTAGGGGTAGGGGTAGGGGTAGGGGTAGGGGTACGGGTAGGGGTAGGGGTAGGGGTAGGGGTAGGGGTAGGGGTAGGGGTAGGGGTAGGGTAGGGTAGGGTAGGGTAGGGTAGGGGTAGGGTAGGGTTAGGGTAGGGGTAGAGTAGGGTAGGAGTAGAGTACGGGTAGGGTAGGGTGGAGTAGGGGGTAGGGCCACGGGAACGAAGTCGCGCTGGGTCAGCTAGTAATAAATAAATATGTAACTTCTTATATTCACACCAATTATCTATAAGCCCATTTTAATTTCATTAAGAAACTGTATCATGGAAAACTTGATAACGGATATATATATATATACTTAAATACTTTTTGTTTGTAAATACATACTTAATATACATAGTCAACACCGTATGAACGGAGTTCAGGCAAATTTTCAACACAGTTTACATACCTATAACTTAAGGCGGGCATTCCCCAAAATAGGGTATTTTAAATTATGGATTACTCTCAAACCACAAGTACTTAAAACTTGGAAAAAATATATGTTATTTTACAGCTATTTATCTAGTGCTTCCGGCCGTTTTTTTTCGATTGGTGATATTTTACTGTGTCAAATAAAATCCCAAACATCCGTCTAATCGTAATCCAAATATCGTATTATTTGCAAAATACTTGGTTTTAGTTAATGAAAAATATACGAAAATAATTGTCTTTGAATAGCCGAGGGATTCCGGCCGTCATAAGTCAATTTTTTTTAAGGCATTGTTTATTTTCGAAAAAAACCTATTTTGCTACGTTGACGGTCGTAATTTCAATCAATCAGTCCCCTGCGGAATGAGTTAGAGGTCGGACGCGTGCCAATTTTTGCGGCGCAGTTACCTGCGACGAGCGAAATTAAAAACAATTCAAATATTTGATTGTGTAGAGAGTTCAGTAAGCTATATAGATACAAATAATTATCTGTGGTGTCGTGTAATGTACCTAGTTATAGTTTGTACAAATATATAATAATAGTTTGTAGGAAAATATGTATTTTTAATTTATTAACTAGGTTCATTCAAGAATAATTCTGTAAATATTTTATAGTGATTACGATAAAATGGCCAATAAAAAGAATAAAAAAAAAATAAGATTTCATCGCAGACTCTGCGAAGGATAAACAAACATAAAAGGTAACTAAGTGATTTGATTTTTTTTATTCATTTGGAACGAATCAGATATTAATCTACATAGATTTCTAAATAGTAAGTAGTGTCACAGTGTATAGAGATAGGTGAGGCAGTGTACGAAATTAACCTAGTGGACCCCCACAGTAATTCAACTAAGTAACTAAGTAAGTCAGGGAAAACTTGACAGCATGATGATATATGTAGTAGCAATAAATTAAAAGTATTGTATAACTTTCCAAAGATTAGGTATTTTTAATAAAGTTTTATTTCATTGATCTTTTTCAGGAAAAATTATCCGTTTAAACTTTCTTCACCGGACATATTTATATAACGTATAAAACAATTTAGGCAATATCCAAAAAAATATCCCAACAGAAAAACCAAATTTTAATCAAATATGAATTTTTGGTGTTACTTGAAATGGAAAATTTCTATGTCGAACTTTCGATGTTATTCCTTTTGGATATTTAAGGCGCTACTCGGAAAAATATGGATTTTTTGATTTGTAACTATAGGACGGTTACAGTTATTACAAATTTGGTAATAAGATATATATTTCTTCATACCTTTATCTAGATTCGTATAGTTTCAAAAACACGATTTTATGATGTTGCCTCGACACTTTTTCTTTTCGAAAAGACCTCTAAAAAATACGAAAAGTCAAGATTATTCTTAAATGGGGTTACTTACACTATTGGAAATTGGTTTAATTAGTGGACCGTATCTCGCTTCAGCACATTTTTTCCGAGTATCGCCTTAAGATTTGTGTTTATGTGACTACACATAATTTTAAAAAGCAATAATGCTGAGAAATTTCCCATAGGTACTGAATTTGTGTTGTTTAAAATAAATTAATATTCGTATGCATTTATTGGATTTTCTTACTCGTGACGCCAAATTTCATTCTAAGATCATATAAGAAAAAAAAACTGAGCAATTATTAATGAAAATGAGGGTCAAAAAAAGGAATTGCCATAAGTACAATAGCAGTAGGTACTCATGTTTGGAAAATGTTTTGGATTTTTATCAAGTATTACATACTTACTGGTATAAATAAGTCATTTTATGTACTGCGAAATTACTCGGTTAAATATATAAACAGATTTGTATATTTAGGTATAACGTCGGCCACAGTCTCTAGCGGTGCGGCGTGTGGTGCTGCAAAGCAGGGTACTCATCTAGCTTGTAGCACGTAACCTAACTGTTACTGTATCAACTTGAAAGTGAGTACGGCTCGTCCACGGTCACCGCGTAACCAGCTACGAGCTCCCGGATCCGCAGTGCTTGTGACGAAAACACGCCGACATCATTCTGCTCACTCCATGATTGCGTTCGTTTGAAGTTCGCGTCGCGCCTACGTACTCACTGCACAAGAGGTCTTGTCGTAGTCCACGCGCACACTGCGAGCCGCCTTTGTGTTCGCAGCGATACCGCCACTCGGCGGGTCACTGCGAGCGAGCTTACTGCGAACCACGCGCGAGCGGCTCGCAGCGAGCTCGTGCCTCCTATGTACTCACTTGACAGTAGCAGTTACGTTATGTTACGTGTTACACAGCTCGGTGAGTACCCTGCTCAAGAGGCGCGGCGGGCGGTATGATTTGCGGTGGTATGCTATAATAGCTCAACTAGTTGCAACCGCGGCGGCCTCAGCGGTGGACGTTTTAAGAGAATTTGGAATGGCACTATCAAAAATGGCACGATATTGCCTTGACTACAGTTGCAAAACTTCTGAAGTATTCGGAATAATTACGTAATACTTCTCATAAAGTTTCTTTCCATCAGAATTATTCAAAATAAATTCGTTTGAAAATATTGGCATTTTTTTATCTTAGGTCAATCTTGCTAGAAAATATCGTGCCCGAGTCCGGCGGGCGACGACGACGACGGATGAACAAACAACTCGTGCGCGGCGCGCGGCGCCCGCCGCAGAACCACAAATTATATAGACTAGTACAGATAGGAATCAAGCCTTATAGCGGCCGTTTGTTAGTGAATGACGGACCCCGATTAGATTTTGACAACATAGTGCTGCCAGAATTATCGACAACCTTGGTTCGTTATCGATAGTTGTGCAAATCATCGACGTTTGGTACAACCCTAGTAATATACTATTTTAAATTCTACTCAAATAAAAAACACATTTGATGAAAGAAGGCATTTATTACTTGAAATTATAATTTTATCAAATACAAGTACAGGGGCAGGGGGTGCTAAGAATCCCCGGGTAGGCTCCGGCTACCAACACCGACGACTTGACCTGGCAACCTACAACACGCGCACGTTGAGGCTCGACGCGAAGCTTATAGAGTTGGAAGAGGCAATTAGTAAGTTGCATTGGGATATTATTGGGTTATCTGAAGTCCGAAGAGAGGGGGAGGACTCGATTACCCTTCAATCCGGTAACTTACTATACCACCGGGAGGGCGACCAACAGTCCCAAGGTGGTGTCGGGTTCATCGTCCATAAATCCCTTGTCAACAACGTGATCACCATCGGAAGTGTTTCGAGCAGGGTAGCATACCTAATACTCAGAATATCGGAACGATATTCGCTGAATGTCATTCAGGTCTACGCTCCGACCTCGAAACACGACGATGTCGAAGTGGAGGCTATGTATGAGGAGATCTCTAAAGCCATGCATAGCTATAAAACCCACTACATGGTTGTGATGGGGGATTTTAATGCTAAGTTGGGGCAACGTTGCGGTGATGAGTTGAGAGTGGGGCAATTTGGATTTGGGCAACGGAACGAAAAGGGCCAGATGCTGGCAGACTTCATGGAGAGGGAGAACCTCTACATTATGAACTCCTTCTTTAAGAAGCCAGTAAGCCGCAAATGGACCTGGATTAGTCCGGACGGTAAAGTCAAAAACGAGATAGATTTTATTATGTCAACGAGGAAGCAAATATTCAATGATGTCGTTGTGATCAACGCCGTAAAGACGGGAAGCGATCACCGCATGCTTAGAGGCACATTGAATATCAACGTCAAGCTGGAAAGATCTCGACTAATAAAATCTACGCTCCGACCAATACCGGCTCAAATTCAAAACCCCGAGTGCTCTCAGCTCGAGCTCCAAAACCGCTTCGAAGCCCTTGAGAACAGCATCGATATGGACGATCTATACAACATGGTGGTGGACACTGTCCGCACGGTAGGGTCCAAGCACTACAAAACCCATCGTCCTAAATTAAAGAAACTCTCCAGCCACACTATCCGACTCATGGATCAGAGAAACGAAATGAAACTACAGAACTCAGCGGATGCCCTTCGTTATCGACAGCTAAATAGGCAGATCTCCAAGTCCTTGACAAGAGACTTTCGCCAATTTAATACCGAGCGTATTAAAGAGGCCATTGAGCGGAACAAAGGCTCCAAAGTGTTCGCTAGAGATCTGGCTATAGGGCAAAGTCAACTGACGAGGCTGCAAGCTGAGGACGGTAGTGTCATTTCATCAACACCTGAAATCCTGAGGGAGATTGAGAGTTTCTATGGACAGTTGTACTCCACGCAAACACCTGTTGAAAGTAAGGCTACAGAACCTAGAGCCAAACTTACCCGACACTATACCGAAGATATCCCGGACGTCAGCCTGTACGAGATTAGAATGGCTCTCAAGCAGCTCAAAAACAACAAGGCGGCGGGCGATGACGGAATCACAACAGAACTTCTGAGAGCGGGCGGTAAGCCGATACTTAAGGTCCTCCAGAAGCTCTTCAACTCTGTCATCCTCGAGGGCAAAACGCCAAAGGCATGGGGCAGAAGCGATGTGATGCTGTTCTTCAAGAAGGGTGATAAGACTCTCCTAAAGAATTACCGACCCATCTCGCTTCTGAGCCATATCTACAAGTTGTTTTCGAGAGTCATTACGAATCGTCTCGCTCGCAGGTTTGACGACTTCCAACCTCCCGAACAAGCCGGGTTCCGAAAAGGTTATAGTACCATAGACCACATTCATACGCTGCGGCAAGTTATACAGAAGACCGAAGAGTATAACTTGCCACTATGCTTGGCGTTCGTGGACTATGAGAAAGCCTTTGATTCGATCGAGACCTGGGCAGTGCTGCAGTCTCTCCAGAGGTGCCAAATAGACTACAGGTACATCGAGGTGCTGAGGTACTTATACCAAAACGCCACCATGTCGGTCCGATTACAGAACCAGAGCTCTAATCCTATCCAACTACAGCGAGGTGTGAGACAGGGAGACGTCATTTCTCCGAAACTGTTCACAGCTGCGTTGGAGGATATTTTTAAGCTACTGGACTGGAAAGGATTCGGCATTAACATCAATGGCGAGTACCTAACACACCTGCGGTTTGCCGATGATGTAGTTCTCATGGCTGAGACTTTGGAAGACCTGAACACAATGCTCGAAGATCTCAGCAATGCTTCCCAAAGAGTGGGTCTGAAGATGAACATGGATAAGACGAAAATCATGTCCAATGCCCATGTTGCATCCGCTCCAGTTAATGTTGGGAACATTACACTCGAAGTTGTTGACCACTATGTCTACCTAGGACAGACAATCCAATTAGGTAAGTCCAACTTCGAGAAAGAGATCTCTCGTCGAATCCAGCTCGGATGGGCAGCGTTTGGGAAGCTCCGGCATATATTTGCGTCCAAAATTCCTCAATGTCTCAAGACTAAGGTCTTTGACCAGTGTGTGTTGCCAGTTATGACTTATGGAAGCGAGACGTGGTCTTTTACTATGGGTCTCATAAGAAGGCTCAAGGTTACCCAGCGAGCAATGGAGAGAGCGATGCTTGGTATTTCCCTGCTCGATCGAATCAGAAATGATGAGATCCGCAGGAGAACTAAAACGACCGACATCGCTCGAAGGATTGCTCAGTTGAAGTGGCAGTGGGCGGGACACATAGCGCGGAGAACCGATGGCCGTTGGGGCGGAAAGGTTCTCGAATGGCGACCGCGAACCGGACGACGTTCCGGGGGCAGGCCCCCTACAAGGTGGACCGACGATCTGGTCAAGGTCGCGGGAAGCCGCTGGATGCGGGCAGCGCAGGACCGATCGTTGTGGAGATCCTTGGGGGAGGCCTATGCCCAGCAGTGGGCGTCGTACGGCTGAAATGATGATGATGATGAAGTATAAGTTGAGATTTATACAAGACAAAGAATGAGAGTAATGAAATTACTTACTAAATTGACTTAATAGATAAACTAAGAAATATAAATACTTTATCAGCCACAAGAAAATTTAAACTGCTTGCAAATATTTTTTACGCCCAAATGCTAATGCTATTTTTCCTAGTAGTATTATTTAGTATCTGCCATTCCATTATTTACTGTTAATATCACTTTCAATGCAAGACGCAATAACCTAACTCTAATAGTGAAACATTTAATGCAGTAAGTACCTAATCAATATAGTACTAACAGCAGTAATTTGCACCATAATTCTGATTTGATAACTTATTACCGCAAGAATAGGCAGACACGGGCATCTTCGCAGCACTCCATGAACCTCGTTGAGACTCAATTTATCTGAAAAGATTAGATTTGGTTAGTATAGATTCTACATATTGTTACTATAATCTGCCATAACATTTTATAAACAAATAAGTGATAGTTGAACTGAAAAGTTTGTAAATCAAGAAAGAGTAGTGTGTATAAAGCACATTTTGTTTGTTGTGCCGCTATGCACAAGTTATAGATAATCAATGTTTATAGTTAATAACTGTTATTAAGTAGATAAGCTTTGTACATAGACTGATGAGAGGTAGTATATATAATTAAGTAAGATCTAAGATAGTAGGTAGCAGTTACAGTTATAACATAGTCATAAGACAATCACAATAAACCATCATTCGTACCGACAACAATCATATATTATTCCACCGGTACATTTGTTATAATTCTGTTCTGTTTGTCAGAATCAGAAATATGAATTTGTTGATAAGGCATTTTAAATGTTTTGACAAAGTTATTGAATTACTTACACTGTTATTTTCTCTTGACTTGGTATTAACAACTTCACGAAATTGAAACTAGTTAAATGTGACAATTGATTATTTAAATTTAATCCCAAGTCATCTACTGTGCTTTATCATTATCACCATATGATATCACTTCTAAATGTATATTGAAATAAGGTATTAGGAAGGTTTTTTTAACAAAACTAATCAATATTTAATTACATATACCTACTTACATTCATATAAAAAGAATAAACAAACATTACCTACCTTTCATTCATAACTTCTTCTTCAACATGTCAATGACAAGTACAAAATCATATGTTGTTGGCCCAAAACTGTGCCACTCTCACCGCGTTATCTGCAGCCAACATGAGGTCCTCACGCATGCAGGTGTCCGGGCATAAAGAGCAATCAATGAAGTGGGCCATGGTCTGTGGAGTGTAACCACACTTGCACGCGAGATCCGTGTTACTGGTGAAGCCCCACCTGGACAGGTTGTCTTTACTTCGACCAACTTGGGTACGGAGTCTATTTAAAGATCTTCATAATGATCTGGGAAGTTCAAGGCCAGTAGGGAGCTTTTCCTGGATGAGCACATATGGGTGTGAAAGGGTAGCAGACTTTTCCCACAGTTTAACTTTGGTTAAAGAGGCCTCCGTGGTGCCAGGAATGACGCACTTGTAAAAACTATGGCGACTCTTTAGCCTTTGATTAATTTCATAACTTTCTGAGAAACCGAATCTTACTCCGGTTAAGTTGTGAACTGTATTTTCTTTTGTTTTGGTTACTTTTAAGAAATACAATATTGCCTCTTGGAATTACCTAAAACAACAAAACTCAAATTTAGGTTAATGTAATAAATAATTGATACATAAAACTACGTAAATAGATTTACTTACGTGTACCGAAGGCATCTTCGAATAATGTATCCATATTTCTGTAAAGAAATATCTGAGAAAAAGTGGAAAAACATCTAAAGAATACTAGAAAACCGAAATGAGTAAAAAAACACAAACTAAATAAACGTCATCTTGAAATTCTTGGAAAAAGTGACAGCCTTAATTTTAGCCAATGGGGGCACCCCAACAAAATGGCGGTCTTAATTATAGCCAATAAATGGGTATCGGGGCTACCGGCCACTAAGTTTTGACCTATTCTATGGGTGATTCCAACGCCTGCGCAGAACAAATTCTAGTGGCGCATCACATGGCAGGCGGCGCGCGCGGCGCGCAGGGCGGGCGGGCGAGATTAGCGGGGCGGGGAGTGGGAGGCGATGCCCCCCGGGGAATTATTCGACCGCTCCCCTTCCCCGCAGAGAAGGATTCATAATGTTTCGCAATAATTCGCGGTCTAAGAAAGAAAATATTTCAATTTCGATAAAAATAAACGTGAGCGTTGTTTTTAAAAACGAAGTGCTTACCTATTTGCTCAGTGATGGATTGATGGTGAATTGGTTGTTATTATTATTGTAGCGTAATTAGCGTAAGTAAAATTTGAATGTTTATTTTATTCCTTACCTATGTAAGGCGACATTAACAACAAAAGTAGGTAGGTACCTACTTACAGCAAAACACTAATTTTTATAAGTACTAGCGACCCAGCCCGGCTTCGTTTGAACAATTTGTGGGTGCTTCGAATCTGTGATAACTTCTAAAGTGTTCATTTAAATGAAATACGGTAAAGGATAATTTTGATCTACCTCAATGATATCGTTTTACCTACATTAAATGGCCAAGGTAACTTATATAGGTACTTATTTGGATAAGGATTAATACTGATTAGCTTTGCAAATAAAGTAATATTTTTAAATAACTTAATAAATATAAAAATTACTGTGAGTCAACCTATAGAAATAAGGCGACTTCGGGTCTTTTTTGTAGGCCTCTATGATATACAATGCCGTAGTAAATTATTTTGATGTAGGTAGGTATCTCATACGGTTAAGGGTGGTATTCCACTTATCAAAGATCTTTGTCCAAGAAATTGGACGTCGAATGTATGAAATTGGACGTCAAAGTCGTCCAATATGCGTCCAATTTCTTGGATCCAATGCATACTGGACAAAGATCTTTGATGAATGGAATACCACCACCATTAGCCAGCAGCGTTCGCAATGTACCTAAGCGCTCGAAAAATCGTTTTTTGACGGCTTCATCAAAAGCCATGTAATTTTTCTCTATTACTTATATAAATACGTAATTAGAATGTTTTGTATGTAGGTATTTATTTATAAACCTTCGAGAATAAATTTTCTAAATAACAGTGACAGCTGCATCGAAATCCGATGCGTGGTTTAAAAGAAGAAAGGTTAGAAACAGACAGACAGAGGCGGAGAGTGACTTTATTTTATACTATGTACCTACCTACTTACCTACCTAGTGATAGTGAAGTGATGACCTAAGCCTCGGCACGGCACTTGTATTGCTAGGTACGACCCCTTATATTGTGGTTCGACGGCTATGCCGATGACGGCTATACTCCGTGACTCCGTGCCGAGTTTTGTACCTACCTAGCAGTGGCAAAACGAAAGGGTACATACCTACAAGCCGATTCTAATCGGCTTACCTTATTATAGTTTAAAACCTTTTATCATAGTTAAAAACATGTTTTCATCCGTTTCAAGCAATTCAAAAACATTAAAAATTCGCTAAAATAATAGGTACTTAGGTAGGGTATATGTGCCTACTTAAGTACCTACTTCTACACTTAAAACTTCCACAGACATTTTATTTAAGAGGTACCTAGATAGTAAGATATCCATCCATACTTCTTTTACTATGATTGACTATTTTTCTTGCTTAGGTAGGTATTTAAAAATAAGTGTCAAAACTGCTTTCTACTGCTTTTTTACCGATTGCTGCTTTTTTATCGTTACCTACTCCCGTATTTTTCGACGATCGAAATATTCCGAATGTTTCGTAATACTTCGGAATATTTCGTAAGTATTCCACGGGAAAGATTCGGAATTATTCCCGACTGCAACTGTAGCCTTGACACAAGTGCGTTCTCAGCTCAAGTATTCATTGAGTCAAGATTCTAGATTTAAGCGAATTTTAATAAATGTTTTACCATTATTATTGACATATTTATTTTAATTTTACTCCTATTTACTTACTCCTAACACCACTATGATTTCCTCTACGATCCTCTCTTCCATTTCCAGTCCCACTGTAATCCCCACTCTGATACCTTTTCCGATTCTCACGCACTATCCATACCTACAAAAAGTAACTCTATCTACCTATTTGTTCGTCCATATGTTACTTTCTGGGCCGATGCCCAGCGGTGGGCGTCGTTCGGCTGCCATGATGATGTTACTTTTTACGCCAAAACAGCTGAACCGATTTTGATGAATTTTGGTACAGAGATTACAAATCTTGGAGAAGGACATATGTTACTTTTTTACGCGATATAACCGCAATTCCAATACAAATGCAATGTCTAAAGTTCATACAGACGAAGTCACGGGCCACAGTTAGTATATCAAATTACTAGATGCAGCCCGCGACTTCGCCCACGTGGATTTCGGTTTTCGCATGAACAATATTCTATGACCTTCTGCAAGGTTCAATATATTTCAAAATTCCAAAATTCATCATCATTCAGCGTTTTGGCGTGATAAAGTAACAGACAGGCAATGTGACATTTGCATTTATCTACGGATTAGGCTAGTACTATAAATGCGAAAGTATCTCTGTCTGTCTGTTAGGTTTCATCCCAAAACCGATAAGCCAAGTTTGATTAATTTTAGTATAGAGATAAATAGGACGATCGAGAATGATATAGGGTACTTTTTAACTGAAACTCATGTTTTAACCGAAATACAAGCGGACGAAGTCGAGGGCAACAGCTTGTTTACTATAATTCTATTCTAGAATCGATCATTTCGCTTGAAATTCATAATAACACCCTCACCGTAACAATATTGTAATACATTCAATGTAATATTATAGTATGGTATAAAAGTGGTAGGTAATAATATTATTTGTACTACAGTTATCTACCTATTTCGTTTTAAAATAATAAACATATTACGTACTATATCATATTCTGTGATATTACATTAAAAATGAAACTTGAGTGGTTCTACTGAATATCGGTCACTCACTACTTGCTGCTGCTACACTGTGGCACAATAGCGGCCGCCGGCCAGGGCCGCGCAAGTATACTGAGACGCGCGGGGTGTCCCTCCGATGGGCGGAGCGTATGCGACGTTCTTCACCCCCTCAAATTATTTCTGCGCTGGGGATTCCTAGCCTTAACACAGAAAATCGGTTTCTCACGAATCAAAAAAAAGTCAAATAGCCACCAACTGATTATTTTTGGATGGATGATTCCAAAAATGTCATATGAGGAACACTGCGCTAAGTTTCATTTTTATCTCTTTCTATTAGACGAAAAATTGCGGACGTTACACTATTAGTCAAAATTATTAGAAGCTTTGTAGATTGTCCCGATCTGTTAAAGAAAATTGCTTATTTATAAAGTACCTTCAAGAGCAGCTTGGAATAATACATAAAAAACATAAATTAAGCATTCCTACTGTGCCACAGATCACCTTATTGGACACTCCAAATAATTATTGATTGAT
This sequence comes from Crambus lathoniellus, assembly GCA_949710035.1. NCBI lineage: Eukaryota > Metazoa > Arthropoda > Insecta > Lepidoptera > Crambidae > Crambus > Crambus lathoniellus. The sequence goes on along the minus strand of OX453299.1, from coordinate 593,783 downwards.
TACTACATTACTTTAGGTTGTTATATTTTTTATTTATTTACTCGGCACCTCAGACAATATTAGCCACTTAAATGTGGTAGCTTGTCAATAGCTTTTTGTTAATTATGTTTATAACTGTGTTTTCTTAATATTTTTGGAATAAAGTGGCTGTGACATAAGGACAGACGGACAGACAGACATGACGAATCTATAGGGGTTCCATTTTTAGGGTTCCGAACCAAACTGGTAAAAAGGAACCCTTATGGTGTGACTCAGTCTGTCTGTCTGTCACAGCTGGATATCTCGAGAACTACTAAAGGTAGTAGAACCGACGAAGGTAATCCACCCCAAGCTAGAAACACAAATATGAAATATTTCATTTCCCTAATACTTTACTTCCCGTAAAGGAACTATCACCGAAAGTGGATTACGGTGAACGAAGAGGTGTTTCAGACCAGTTAATCCAAAAATAGCGTTGCGGTATTATTCGAAGCATTGTGTAATATAAAACCATAATCTTTTATGTAAATTCACGAACCAACTCGTATTTCGACGTTTCGTAAAGTCATCATGAATACTTTTAGGGATTCGTTTCAAATTAATTGTTAAGCAACATTTTATCATGGCGAATAATTATTTAAAACGTCTATTCCTGGTTGCCACCACTGGTGGCAATAAGGATTTTTTTTGGTTTCTCCACTTGTCTCTACCGTTGGCTCTACCAGTATAGAACTATAGACATGTCCACTTTAACGTGCTCGTGAACGGTTGCTGTCTGCGAAAATGCTTTGTCAATAAATTCTTATCAAGCTACTGTGTCAATAGGTTGCATGTAAGAAGTTCATGAATATATAGGATCTAATAGTTTATATAAAAATAATAGCTACTTGGTAGCAGAGGGTATTTAAGTAGGTCTATTTCTGAATGTCACGACTGGGCGGCGTTCCGGAAAAAATCTCCGTATTGCCACTAGTGGTGGTGATCTGGAAGAATATCCCTCATTGCCACCACTGGGCGGCAATTAGGAATCCGTTTTGCCACCAGTGGTGACGATATGGAAAAAATGTTCCTGGTTGCCACCACTGAGTGGCAATAAGAAAAAAAAACTGAATTGCCACCAGTGGTGGCGATCGAGGTGGTTGCAATCAGGAATAGAGGATTTAAAATACTTAAAATATAAACGAATCAATTTATAGAACGACATAATGTGAATTTTCTTGAAATTTAAGCCATGACATGTATTCGACTAGCTGTTAAGATGTTGTGCTGTATTTGATTTGAGCCTTTCAAGAGCCCAAAGGGTTGTGGAACCCTCACTAGCAACCGGCACTTTATCACCAATTCCCAAGCAAGCGTTCAATCACAGAATTATCGCGAGGACTTTCCAAGGGCCCGGGTTCGTTAGCAGCAGTCATTAGCCAGTGCATTGACCGTAACCTTGGGCAGCGCCGCCGCCGCCCGCCGCCGCCGGTCAGCCCGCCCGCCCTGGGCAGCGGGCGCCGCGCGTGCCCTGGTCGCCCGGCAACCGCCCCCGCTTCCGGCCCACTTTAATTCCACTTTTATTCAGCGTCCAGCGATCACGCCATGCCTCGCCTCACCCCTGTCTTGCTTTCAAGTTGTTTATTCCTTTGAATTGTGGACTGACTACATTTTTATCGCACCGTTTATGTCCGAAGCACTGCTTTATGTTCCAGTGAAGGTTTGCACAAGAGCCCATTCCTTATTAGAGCGAGGTCAACAAATCTATACATATAATAAAATCGTAGACTTTCCGTGTCTGTACATTGAAGATATTTGCAAAAAAAATACCAGAACATGTTAGAAATAAGCAATAGAGCGTATAAATATCTTTTTTAATTTTTTGTCTGTTTGTCGGTTTGTCTGTTGTCCTGTTTGTCTGTTTGTTTGTGCCGGGTTCACGCAAAAACCACTGAACGGATCTTAATGAAATTCTGTACGAAGCCAACTGGTTACTCTTAAAAAAGTATAGGATACCTTTTGTCGCGTAAAAACCCCTTATTCCTACGGGAAAATACAAAAACTGATTCTTACTAAAATAGATGGCGCCACATGATTATGAAAAAACGTTGTATTTAATCGCTGTCTCAATTAATATTGAATCATGTTATTTTTTTGTACCTGCTTCAAAACATAATATAAATTGAAACCCATCCAGGCCCATATGAAATTATAAAAATAATTTCATGTTATTTACGTCATTATAACTACTAAGCAATAGATGGCGCAGGAAGTCAGTAAGATTACGATATTATACCTCTCACAAAAGTTCATTCGAATGATTATATTAAGTAGGGTGAAAGCCCCCTCTGTTGCCACTTTAAGATGTTTTTCTCTTCTTTCGCCTATGGTCTTACTTAAGTAGGTATCTATAAAATATAAAATTGATATCTAAAATTGTCAAGAATGCATATATACTTATACTTTTCTTTAAATTTTTACAATAAAAAAAAAACAAAAATAATTACCGACTTCAAAAAGTATTTTTCACCTGAAAAGGAAAATATAATATCTTTCATTAAGGTACCTTTTTGAGGTCGGTGCCAGTCATTTTTTTTTAATTACTTTTTATTTCTTAAGTTTTAGTGTATATTGTACCATAATATACCCACATATCGAAAACTACTAAACCGATTTTGATGAATCTTAGACTGTTCTTAAAGTAAGAATACACCTAATTTAAATCAAATAGAATCATCTCGATATGCCTTTAGATTTCGAGAAATTCGTGGACAAACATAGTAAAAAAACATATAACTATACGTATAACCTATTTTTTAAACTTAACATGAGCGAAGGGTGCCGATTGATGTGTTTTTTGTTAATCAAATTTTAAAAGATACATCGAGAAATCAATACTTAACTAACTTAGATAAAATAAAAGAAACATCTAATTTGATGTTAACTGAAAAACGTTTATTGAATAATATTCATCAGTCATAAGGAATTCTTACTATTGTTATTATGACTTAAAAGTCATTGATAAAACGTATATATTAAAAAGCAAAAGTTATTAACGAAATGTTTTAAGCTAAGTAAGCACTCGGGGCAGTGGCCAAGACTGAAGTTTTCACCCTATTGATGTAATATTTCTATTTCGCATTTCCACTCGACGCTAGATGTCGCTACAGTAAGTATAGTGCCACAAACATATCTGACCCGGTGACAGTGGTGGTGGAGGAGCCACTAGCAATACAAAATTAACTGTCAAAATGGACTGCCGGCAGTCAACAGTATATTTAGTACCAAAAAATAACCACTGTGTGAAATAAGTTTGTCGCAATGTAGACAAAATGACACCAATGTCATTTTAAAAATTTTGCTCATAAACGATATGTGGCCAGTACGTAGATATACCTACACCTACCTTTACTATTTTTTATGCCATTTAACCGGCTCTGGCTCCTTAGGCCTTCAGCCGTAGGTACCTTCCACTTACCCATTAAAATAATGGAATATTAAAAATAGTTTTCATTCTAACTTATTTACTTATTCATTTATTTACTAGTAAATCTTACATAAATGTATTTGATAAAAAATTAAATAATTAAATGGTACTTATATCATTACATTTTGTACCTGTTACTTATAGAAAGTTAATTACAAGCTGTCACAAATAGAGGGACAAATAGGAAATGTCAAAATACTAGCCTTCCTCCCGCGACTTCGCCCGCTCGGACTAAACGACGACGTTATCCCGCGAGAATGTTATATTTTTCAGGGATAAAAAGTAGCCTAAGGCAGCCATTACACGGTCCATCCAGATTGCGATCACGATTTACTATGTAGATATTTTGCGATCAAGATCGCGATCCGTCAATCAACTTCGTACACAGTCAATCTGGATCGCGATCATTGATTTTGATCCCAGATCGCGATCCAGGTTTGACTGTGTAATGGCTGCCTAAGTATGTCATTTTCAGCTGCCAAACTGTTCTCATGCCAAAAGTCACGTCGATCCGTTGCTCCCATTTTGCCGTGAAAGACGGACGAACAAACAAACCCACTTTCACATTTATTTATTATGAATACACACAATCTCTTTTTCATTTTATAGTAAAAATATGATTGACCTCATATTATGCATTACTTAGGTCCGGTTGCTCGTACATTACAGTAAAGTTAAAGTTAAAATTTAACCGTTGTCAATTTTGACCTCGGTCAAAGAAAAATAAGTTGGGTTAAAAGTGTTGTCTGTACTATTTCATTAACATTCCCTTACTTACTAATGTCAAAATTTAAACCACCCCCACCCTGTCGGTTATTTTGACCGCCGTTAAATGTGTAATTTGACTGCTCGTTAAAGTAACCGCTTCTTCAACAACGCTTTTTAAATTTGACCGCCGGTTAATTTTACTGTAACCATAATTTAACCCTAACCAAGCTTCGAGCAACCGGACCTAAGTAAGAACTTCTGTTTGAATCGTGAAAGCGCGCATGCTGCTGAGCCGGACCCACACTAAACGATAATACGCGCTCTAATCGCGCGCGGTAAGAGTGCGCTCCACTGGAGCTCCATAGTAGTGGTCGGAGTGGACGTGCCTCGTGCGATCCAAGAGAACAAATAAGATTCACGATCCATGATCCCAATCTTAGATCGTGGTTGGCCAATCCAAGATGGATCGTTTGGTGTGGTTCAGTCTTATGAACCTCGCGTAGAATAGATCTAGGTATTGCCCGCTAGCAAGCAACGTCGAAGAACGAAGGACGGCTGTTCAAAATAATCATTATCATTATACACTGTTATGTGTGATACATGCATTTTTGCGTATAAAAACAATACAAAAATACTAGCTGTTGCCCGCGACTTCGTACGCGCGGTGTAGTGACTTTTGTTATCACAACTTACTGTTAATCGAGATTTAACAGCCTAAACCGACCTAGATAGCGGTTTAAATTTAAATCGAGATCGGTAACAACAAGTAGCTAAATGGGATTTAAAATAAAATCGAAATGCAAGTGGCCCTTTTGATTTATGAAGGAGAGAAGAGAAGTTTGTTTTTTTTCTCGCCTCTAAGAGATTTCAGACTTCAGTATTTAATTTGACATAAATTTCAGCTTGATTTCCCACGCATACTTGAGAAAAAGTTTCTTGACAGACGGACAAATCTATGAATGAGGGCTCAACTATGTTCATGCAGCATATTATTATGATAACAACATACCAAGTTCATATCCTAGCCTGCTTTAGACCCTTTTAGTAGAGAATAGGACTTCAAGAAGACCGTTATGAAACTAGGCAACAAACACACATAAACTAAACGAACACAAAAGTCACTACACCGCGCGTACGAAGTCGCGGGCAACAGCTAGTTAATAATAAAAATTCAATTAATTAGGATACACAGGATTTAATTTCGAAAATGGTGTCAAATTATCCTATACCTAAATAACTTGTCTTTTTTAAACTAAAGCTATTAGCCATTTCATTTAGACTTTGTGCTGATAGTCCACTTCACGTAAATGTATTTAAAATATTTTATGTGATTATAATAAGTAGTTCTTTTGAATAAATTTTAAGCAAAATTATTTTTTTATTCGGTGTTATCATAAAACGTATTCAGATCAAGAGATTACAAATTTACGCCGAAAAAAGATTGCGTCAGCGCTGAAAAGTGCCGAAAATAATGGGCCTTTTATTACAGACCGCTAATTCCTAGGGGGTATACTTATAGCAACATTTTCAGACTGAGTGACCGACCAAGGTCAGACGTCACCTTCTGACACCAAAAGTTCTTCGCCGAAATGTTATATTTTTGTAGTGTAAAAGGTACAATCCCAAAGCAAATTAAATACTGCCAAAGAATATATACACTTACGCGAAAAGAAACGACACTTAAGCATGTGTGCACGTAAAATCGCTTGCGGCTATGTGTGGGTATATGTGTATGGGTGTGAGCGGGGGCCATGAGAGGCGCGCGGGGCGGGGAACAGGCAGTCGGTGAATGCCTTGGCCTAGGGCTGGCGCAATCTTCATACATTCAAATAGGAACTACTAGGAAACCAAAAAATTCGAAAGTTGTTAAAATTCAGTCGATAATAAATAATTATTGAGAGAACTCATTTTTATTTGGGCGATTATTGATTCACTCACTCAGTATTTTTGTCGCTAACTTAGTATTTTCTTTGGACGATTTAGAATTTTATTCGGACACTTGGATTATCTGTGTCCCACTGTTAGTAGCTTATTTTATGTACATATATTATTATTATTCCCTTTATTACTTAAAAAAATACTTACAACATTATATTTCTAAACATATTTTTTTAACAACAACAACACTAAAAAATATAACATTTAAAAATACAAAAATGCAGTTCTCCACGGTAGCAAGATCAGGGTCCCTGCTACCGATCGTTAAGGATCCAGAGACAGGAACCTTCTCACACGAGCCGTGTCCAGAAGTAAGTACTGCCTTCTGCATCTGACTCCCAATCCATCCACCTAACGCAAGCCTCTTAAGGTGTTTACGTCGAGGCTCTTGGCTATCAGACCATGGGCAGATATGACTATCGGAACAACAATTGCTGAATCAATGTCCCACATGTCAACAATCTCGTGAGCTAAATCAAGATATTTGTTTTCTTTATCTTTTTCAGCGAGCAAGGTTGTCGTCAACTTGTCATGTCATGGGGAACAGCGACATCAACAATTGTTGCGCGGCGTTCATGTCGATCTATCAATACAATATCGGGCTTATTAGCTACAATAGTCCTGCCTGTCTGTAATGATAGATCGATCCCAATACAATGTGGCATGACTCTTTTCAAGAACCTGTTCTGGTTCATACTTGTAGTACGGCACCTCGGATGCCACAAGATTATGTTTCAGAGGAAGTTGTTGGTGTATTATCCTGGCCACTTGGTTATGTCTATGCAAATACTCGCCGTTTGCGAGACGAGAACAACCGGAGACTATATGTCTAAGGGATTCACCCAGACAATAGCACGCTCGGCAAATATCCACAGTGCCATCCCTTAGGATATACTTTCGGTAGTTATTTGTCATCGCAACCTTATCCATAACTGCACAGACAAAACCTTCGGTTTCACCAAAATGATACTTGTTTACCGAGATATACGTATTCCTGAACATATTCCAATAAAGTATTTTCGACTCGAAATTAGTTATTCGTAAATTGTCGCTAGTTTAGTTAATTTTTCGCAAACAAAATATAACGCTGCTCGGTTTCTTATTTGAGTATTTTATTAAATGTCGTTCATATTTTATTTTGTCGGAAATTTTATTATTTCCCATTTGTAAATATATTTAATAAATAAAAGTTGATTGAAAATTGAACGTGTTGTAATTATTTATATATGTTTATATAAGTATATGTATATATTCAAAATATTTATATGTATGTAGGTAGGTATGTTGTGTATTATTATATTTATGTGTATGTATTTACCTATTTTTAGACGAATTATTATTTTATTTCATTAGTTTTTTTTTCTTCTTCTTTGTTTGTACCGCATTCGCTGATTTCTTTTTCCTAAAGGTTGACTGGCAGAGAATGCTTTAAGCGTTAAGTCCGCCTATTGTACTTTACAAATATATTTTGTGAATAAAGTTATATAAAATAAAAAATAAAATAAAACGTGTCTTTCATTACCTAGATGTTCTTCTTCTTACACAAGTTTAAATTATATAACACTAGCTGACCCGGCAAACGTTGTTTTGCCATATTAATTATAGTTGACCCGGTAAACTTCGTATCACCAAGATCTATTATAGATAGACAGATGAAAATAAATGATCGCGAAGAAGTTTTATACACTGCCTGCAACAAATGTCACTTATTAAAAAGTAGGTAATCCAAAGCGGCTAAAACGTCAGTGATTACAATACTCTTTGACATACCTCTTTGGAAGCGGCTATGGAAGAAATGACAGTTTTGTATAGTAGGACAGTTTATCGATTTTCTATACAAAATAATCATTTTTATTTTATAATTTTCCGGAATAAAAAGTAGCCTATATTACTCTCCTGCTCCCAAACTATCCCCATACCAAAAATCGAGTTGATCCGTTGCTCCGTTTTGACGTGAAAGACGGACAAACAAACAAACAAACAAACAAACAAACACACTTTCACATTTATAATATTAGTATGGATCCCACGTGTAATCTTCTTTGGCATATATTATGTCTATATTCCATTTCGGTATCAGCCCTAGCGTCGGCTAAATGTCACCGGCGCTCGAACTCTCACGGACACGGAGTGTCACCGCTGTGATACTGCGTAGGTACCTACGCATAATCACAGTAATCACAGTTTCAGTCGTCGTAATACCGTCGTCTGAAATAGACTCACAACTTCACAAATACTGTTAGTGTTAGTATATTGTGGCATAGTACGGCTGTATTTCGCAAATCATCGATTCATTTGAGCAGTAAAAATTGCATGCATTTCTTTGATAAATAATTCTAAAGATTGTTTCACAAGAAACTGTTAGTTCCCTCAGGTTACGTAATAGCTATCACTGCGACTGTTTCAGTATCAGCTGTAACAGCCGTGACTGAAACTGAAGACTTGGATTTCACACATTACGTAGAAATTAAAGAAATATTACCAAATATTTTTAACCGACTTCCAAAAAAGGAGGAGGTTATCAATTCGACTGTATTTTTTATTTTTTTATGTGTGTTACCTCAGAACTTTTTAATTAATGAACCGATTTGGATTATTCTTTTTTTATCTGAAAGGTAACGCTTCTTGTGTGATCCCATTCAAGAAGTAGAAGTTCAGGAGTTATCCTAAATAATGCGTATTTAGACTTTAGTTTGTGTATTTGGACGATTTCTTATTTTCATCAAAGTTATTTTCAAAATATTTTTTTTCTTTCGAAAGTTTATACTTACTTCTTACGTGATCTTATTTTCACCAAGTCAGGATCAGGAGATGAAATTCCAGGAAAATCGAGAGAAATTCTCAAATATAGGAAAGCCTTATGCGTTCCATTTATTTTTGAAGTTAGTCAAGTATTTGCACCTGGTAGTCATCATCTCATAGTGATGAGCTGGTGATGAAAGCTACAACTCCTTAACGGTTAGGAGCTGGAGAATAATTCTTTAAGTATTAATCGTACGTATGGACCGATAGTTATATTCTTTCAGGTTATTAGGGTGAGCTGATGATGAGCGGTGAAACTCCTCAAAAGTTAGGAGTTATTTGATTTATTTGTATTCCTTCATTTAGGTAGCTAAAGATGGAAAGCTGAACTCCGTTACGGTTAGGATATTTACAACGATTTATCATAATCACCATGTAGTTTCCTAAGCTATGATTATTTACACTAAAAATCGAAAAAAAAAATGTGACCGCCTTCAAAAAGAATCTTCAAACAAAAATTAACAAACACTAAAAAACGAAAAAATAATTAGAATTTTTAATTCAAAAGACGAAAATGCGTGACTTTTTCTAATTTATCTTGGTACTTACTGAACTGCTTGAAGTCGGTGCCAAGTCTAAGTCCTTTTGAGAATGAAAATGCATTGATTACCTATATACGTTATCAATTGAAGTTAATAATAATATAAATAATGATAATAATAAATAACTTCTTACATTCACACCAATTATCTAAGCCCATTTTAATTTCATTACGAAACTGTATCATGGAAAACTTGATAACGGATAAATATATACTTAAATACTTTTTGTTTGTAAATACATACTTAATATACATAGTAAACACCCAGACCAAGACAAATAGACATGTTCATGCACACAAATATTTGTCTGCTTCGGGAATCGAACCCGAGACCACTGGCGCAGAAGGTGAGTAGCCTACCCCTGCGCCAAATCGGTCGTCAAAAGAAGAAAATCGAAGTTACACTGTGTGTAGACAGCGATTAAAAATCTGCCATAGTAGTGCAGCGCTTCGGTTTCGGTTATATTACAAATAACACAACACTTGCAACATCACCGATTAGACTATTCTACACGTGTTTCGCCCCAACCCGGGGCATCTTCAGGAGATGTTAGACCGTGACCAGCACCGAATACGCCTGATTCAATTATATACCTAAAAAATATCATTGCAACATCATTGATGGTGAAACTTGCAATAATTACATAAACTGTTTTCTTTTAGCTGGCTGGGTACTTCCTGAAGTACCCTAGGCAGCCCTTCCTAGAAAGCTGGAATATGGTATAAAAGCTAGCATTAAAACACAAAAAACAACAAAAAAACTTAAACTTGAAACTTTTACCCTCCAACATTTTAAGCTAGGGGATGCAATATTGTTGAGGTCTGAAAATTGATATATCCTTGTTTTAAATTAAAAAATAGTATTTCAGTATTTTTAGAAAATCACTCTCCCCTTCTCTTTAACTTAGGGGATGAAAGTTTGTATAAGTTTTCCCATACAAACTTAATTTCATTCTAGAGATCTGAAAATAAATAGAACCTTAAGTATTTCAAAATAAATTGTAATTTTATTTCATTTCCTACAAAGAAGAATTCTACGTATGATGAAATAAGTAAGTAAGAAGTACAAACTAACCCATGAAGCGCATCATCAATACAGGTAGAACTCTTTAAAGTCATCATTTCTTCTACGCAAAAAAATTAGGCTTGTAATGTGAAATTAATTCGAGGGTCGCCACCATAAAAGTTGAGTATTGAGTGTCGCTTGGTAGTTCCTGCGCCTTTTCTGTTCGGCCTAAATGTGATTGAATCGCTGGTACTCTTCAATGTCACCAACTGAGTCCTATTCAGTTAAAAGGAATGGCTGTCGACTTCTGTTTGTTATTGAATTGCCGCGTCCTTCCTTATGTAACTTAAGAAATAAAGCTTTAATAACCTCGTCACGTGTCAAATGTGAAAATAATTAAAATCAATCGAATCAGAGCTGCGTACTGATCAGTCACCAAACGTTTTTTTTTTCTCTCTCTCTTGATCCTAATCAGCCCATGGGCTAAGACAGGATCCACAATGGAGCGAGCTAACCCAAAAGGAGTCTATTAAACTTTAACCTTTGGTTAGGAATTACTGATTTATTGTCAAAAATAAACCATTATTGGGTCCATTAGAAGTAGAAGCTAGATTTTTGACGATAACTTAGCTTTAAGTATGTGTCTTCGATCATATAAAAATTGTCCTTTATATTCAACTAGCTTTCCGCCCAGGGCTTCGCTCGCGTGGACTGCACGACGTTATCTCGCGGGAATGTTATATTTTTCTGGATAAAAAAGTAGTCTATGTTCCTCTCCAGGCTACAAAGTATCTGTGTCCCAAATTTCAGCCAAATCCGTTGAGCCGTTTTAGCGTGATTGAGTTACAAACATACAAACATTTAAACATCCAGTAGGAAGTAGGATGACATATATTTGCTTTTTTAATTTTATTATAGGTAAATACGCGGCCTCCCCAGAAATATTTAATTCCACTTTTGCTTCAATTTCATTTTTTTAGGTTAGCACTTTGCCTTCATCACACCTGATGTGAAGTTATGATAAGGCTGAAGATTAAATCGCACTACTCCCGGAATCCTCAATGAGGGTCTAGCTATCTTATTTGTAGCTGCCAGAACACAAAAATGCTGAAAACATCGTTGTTATGGCTTCAGACTTAGAAGATGGTGGTAGCTAGCTATGCAGACTTTGAACAAGCCCTACCACCAACCAAACCGATTACAATATTTAAGTACCCCACTGGGAACCGAACCCGGGACCTCTGGGTCTGATACCGGTGGTGTGTACTGAGAAGCCCTACACTGGGATTCTATTAAATAATAAATGTATTAGCGATATAAATCTTTACTGCGGCACCATGGCCGATATATTCTATCTACTACAACCCGCGCCCGCGGAATCGTCTGGACTAAAACAAACTGCTCGCGTAATGATGACAATGCATTCGATATTTTTGAATACTGATTTAAACATAAATCAACCATAGACAATGCAAGGAGGTATCATATCCTAACAATATGATACCACATGCCGCTGCCGCAACAAAAAAACCTTTCTTACTAAAGAAATGTTTTTTCCTACATGGATTACCCTAAAGCGAAGGCCCTGCCTACCTTGGAACGATATCACATCAATAAGACTGGTCCTCACTAACGGACAGCCAGGACAATGGTCGATATAATTATTAATTTCTTGAAATCAAAACAAACCAACCATTGCATTGGCTTGACATACCAAAACCAAGGGAAAAGGTCTGCCCAGCCTTAAACCTAACCTTAATACATCATATGTAGTTACAATCAAAGCTAACCCTAGCTCATTTAAGCATTAACTAAGTCGAAATTCCAAGATCAAACATGTCGGACAAGCACCAATAATATATTGACTACGAAATTACCCAAAAATAACCCTCATCTCAAAAGGTACCCGACAACAAGCTTGGAACTTCATAAACCTGTGGTAACCTCAAGCAGACTGTCTACTAGGGGCCACCACAGTTTATGTAGCGTGGTGTCGACAACATTGCCAGTCAGGGTTAGAGGGATCCTGCAACAAACAGGATATGACCCTGGTCCTTATTGGACCATCAGGGTTTCCTCCCCCCTCACCAACAAATGTTGACGTCACCTCGTTCCTTAAGTGACATCGAAACAACTTACAAACTAACTAAAACGGAAATAAAATGAAACACAGAAGTGTTACTTTTGTGGTCCAGATCATTAACGAAACGTGATGTCAATATCAACATAAGTTAAGGTCAGAGGATTCTCACACCTAATTAGATAATAGGTCATCCTCCTGCCCTATCCCATGAAGGTAAAGAGACACGACACGATGTCTACTTATTAGTAAAAATGCAAAAAAATAATTGTTTTATTAAATTAAACATTAAAAAAAAATTAAGTAAATACATCATATTATAAGTGGACCACAGGACACTTCGTGGGCTTCAGGTGCAGTATTTCCGTACATGAAAAAGAAACACATATTAATACAAATCACACAATTATACATTTAAACTATCTAACAATCACTATTATAAAACATCCTAAAATCCTATCCTATTTCTATAAAATACAAACAATTCATGAACGAAAACCTACCATTATTATAACACTATTAACTTTAGCAGTTTTACTTTCCTAACAAACTACAAATAATTCTTGCCCACAAAATCCAAAACATAGTTATCATTTAAAATCAAACTGTAACTCGTTATTTTAATCTGATCTGTGACTACTAAAAATATTTATTTACACCACAATAAAACAAACTCTTTTTGGTTCACTAAATAATGTCATCACTATGACTGACAACCGAGTCCATGTCACATTTGTAACCTGATGTCACAATTAAATGCAAATTGTCACAAATGAAAATTATTTCAGACTTATGATCATGGAATCATCATGACCTAAGATATGGAATTTGCTGGCATGGATCATGGATTATTAATGAATCGACATATTAACTATCAAAGTCTCAATCTAAAGGGTTTAAGCCTATTTGCATGTACTTTTATTTTCCTACTTGTATGGGGCTTACTAATAATATAATTATCATGCTCCCTAACCCTTTTTATTCTATAAGGTCCCTTATAAGGTCTACTCAACTTCTTACTAATGCCTGCTATCCTTTTAGGACAAAATAACAAAACTAATTGGCCTACTGCAAATCTTACTGGTCTAGCCTTTTTGTCATACTGAACCTTCTGAACCAAACGCGCCTTCCGCAAATTCTCATTAACCTTATTAACACAGCTATGTCTAATACGTTGCCTTTGTCTCAAACTTAAATCAGGAAAATTAATATTTAGACTCCTGTCCGACACACTTTCGGGTTCTTTTAAAAACATTACAAAGTAAGGAGAAAATTTTGTGGAGGCCTGCTTGGAACAGTTATATGCATGTGTCACCATTGGGACATGCATACACCAATTTCTCTGTAATGGATCACTATACTTTGATAACATCTGTAATAGAGTCTGGTTAAATCTTTCTATTAAACCTACTGTTTGCGGATGCATAGTGGTGGCTGTAACGTGGCGAGAATCGAACCGCCTTATAGTTTCCCTTACTATCTCTGAAGTGAAAATTGAACCTCTATCTGAGATAATTGTTTGAACAACACCAAACCTACAAAACACTTCCTGAATGAGAAAATTACTAACTGTTCGCGCGGTAGCCCTACGCACTGGTTTACACACCGCATACTTCGACATTGACTCTATACAAGTGATGATATACTGTTTGCCACGCGAAGATTTATTTAAGGGCCCGATAATGTCTATCTCTATAGCTTGGAATAACCTATCGACTATAATGGGTCGTAAAGGAACCACTATATTTCTCTTCTTCTTCTCTTGACACTGAACACAGCTTTTTATATACTTCTCAATCCTTTCCGTTGCTTTATACATAAAATACCTAGACCTAAATTTATCCAAAGTCTTAGTTAAACCTAAATGTCCTCCTATAAAAGGATTGTCGTGTATGTCATCCATCACTTCATTAAATAATACACTAGGAACCACTAATAAGTTTTTATTTACACCATGTACAGTATATTTTTTATACAACACATTATCTCGAATAAAGAATCCTTTGTATATCGGCCTTCGCCTCTGTCGAAGCTCTCGTTCTTGTCGTTGACAGAACTCGTCCGTTTGCTGAGCCATCGTGACTTGTGTTGCTTCGATGCTATACAAGTGTAGTCCATCCTCCACTTGTGTCCTTGGAGCGACCGTGGTTTCTTCCTCATCATCCTCCTTCAAGGGATTTCTGCTCAAGAAATCCGCGATGACGTTCTGTTTTCCCGAACAATGCACTATTTCGAAATCATGTTCCTGTATTGCTAACGCCCATCTTGCTAACCTCCCATTCATGTCTCGGCGTTCTCTTAGCCAGCATAAAGCCTTGTGGTCTGTTACGACCTGAAACTTTAGACCATGTAAATATGGTCTGAAATAATTCAGTGCCCATACTAATGCGAGGCACTCCTTTTCCGTAATGGAGTATTTTTTCTCTGCTGCGGACAATTTTCTTGATGCGAACGATACTGGCATCATGTTTTTACCTTCTTCCTGCAAAATACATGCTCCAAGGGCTACGTCACTCGCGTCGATATTCAATCTTGTTATGACATTTTCCGAGTTGTCAAAATGTTTTAATAACGGAGGATTTAAGATCATAGACAAAATTTTGTCAAACGACCTCTGTTGTATTTCTGACCACTCAAACTTCACATTTTTTCGTAACAATTTATTTAAAGGTACAGTTGTGTTCGCAAAGCAATCAATAAATTTCCTATAATACGAAAATAAACCAAGGACTGACTTCAGTTCTCGAGTGTTTGATGGGACTTTAATAGACTTCAATTTCTTGATTTTTTCTTCATCTGGTAGAATACCACGGCCAGAAATCTTGTGACCGAGTACTGAAATTTCTTCATAGGCAAAACTGCACTTCGATGGTTTCAACGTTAAGTTGGCTTCTTCCAGCCGCTTCAGAACTTGATCCATGGCGTCGTGAAACTCCTCGAACGTCTTCCCATAGACAATGATATTGTCCACGTATACGATGGCGTTCTTGTATTTAATCCCTGCTAACGCCTTATCCATGGTTCTCTGAAAAATGGCACCACTCGTTTTCAGACCAAA
Source organism: Crambus lathoniellus (assembly GCA_949710035.1). NCBI lineage: Eukaryota > Metazoa > Arthropoda > Insecta > Lepidoptera > Crambidae > Crambus > Crambus lathoniellus. The sequence continues at coordinate 578,205 of OX453299.1, read as the reverse complement.
GGGTAAAACATTAAATTCGTACAGACCTGACGGTGTGATGAACGCCGTCTTGTGTTTCTCTTTTTCTTCTATTTCCAGTTGCCAATATCCTGAATTACAATCTAAATCAGCGAAATATTTTGCTCCATTTAGGTGTGAAATCAAATCCTCAATTATTGGCAAAGGGTACGAATCTGTGATCACCTTTTTATTCAATTTTCTGTAGTCCACGCAGAAACGCCAAGAACCATCCGGTTTCTTCACCAGAACTACCGGAGATGCATAGGGACTCTTGGATTCACGTATAATCCCATTTTCCAACATTTCTTCAATCTGTTCCCTAATTACCTTATGTTGCTCACCGGATACTCTGTACGGGGCTCGATGCGTGGGTATATCGTCACTTGTTTTTATGGCCACTTTGACTAAACCGCACTTTCCTAATTCATTCTTATTAAATGCGAATCGCGATCTATATTTGTGTAATAATGTTGTCAAAAGATCATTTTGTTCAACAGACACCGAGTGGGAAATATTAAATTCTGGTTTACTTTCCACTACCATGCATCCTTCATACATATTATTTTCATTTTTAACAACTAGGTCATGGAAAAACGCATACTCGTTTTTCTTTAACACTTCTGTATCCGACTGTACAAATTCTACATTTTCGTTTATCCGAACAATTTTTTCCCGGGGATAAAAATCTAAATCGAATCTCTTACAGGATAAACGCGACTTCGAGAAATCAATACTAATAGCATTATCATACAAAAAATCACAACCTAAGATCATATCTTGGCAAATATTATTTACAATTAAAAATTCCTGTTTAAACACGACGTTATCTATTAAAATATTAAGTTCGGTTTTTCCTACAGTTGCAAGCGTTTTTCCACTCACATTGTTCACTTTCATATCACTTTTCACGACATTTATTTTCAAGGGCTTTATGAGCACATCGGATATTACAGATACGGATGCGCCTGTATCCAATAACGCGACGATTATTCTGTCCCTACATTCAACACTGATAAACGGATTTTGCTTACTTGAAAGGTGGACGTCTTGGATTACGGCTGGTCGATTTCCACCGTCTACATCGGCCGCCTCCTGGCGTTTGGGGACATCGGGATTCTTGTTGGTCTTGAGTTGGTTGGGCGAGACTGCTGGTCCAGTTGTGGCACTGAAGCTGATCTGCTTGCCATGGGGACTGCTGGTCTTGGTCTAAAATTATAATTAGAGCGGGAGAAGAATGTTCGTGGGGTGGGGTTTTCGGTTGGCGTGCGAGAGGCAATATGATTTGGAACTGGAGCTTTCTCATATTCCATCATGTTACGTCTTAGACGCGGGTCATACGTGAAAGAATTGGTGGGGGTTTCAATCGGTATTGGGGTTTCTTCCAAATTATGCACTTGACGGACCACGTCCCGTAAATGTGCTTTATCTTTATAGATCTGTGGGGCTAATTTTCCTTTGGTGACATAATCCGTTGTCCTCAGGAACTGTTGGACGAATATTTCGTCAGTAATTGAAACCCCTGCACGAGCAGATAACGCATCCAGTGCATAATAGTATTCTAATGCGTTCTCATTACTTTCTTGTTTCCTCGAATAGAACGCGGCTATCGGGTTCGATAGCCCTTTGAATTCTATAATAAATAATTTTTTAAACTCGCTGTAATCCTTGGCGGTGTCGACGATCCTTGTATAGAAATGGAGCGCCGGGCCCGTGCAGTATGCTCCGACTACGAGCTTTTTGGTAGGGTCATCAAACTTCTAAAGAGCCGCCATGACTTCGTAGCTCCGGAGGAACTCCTCGACGTTTCCTCGTATTCCGTCATATTTGTTTGGTTCCATCTTCACCAAAGGGTCTGAAACATGGAAACTACAGTATAGATCTGCGAAGATTTGCGCCTAACACCATAAGAAGCCCTACATTGGGATTCTATTAAATAATAAATGTATTAGCGATATAAATCTTTACTGCGGCACCATGGCCGATATATTCTATCTACTACAACCCGCGCCCGCGGAATCGTCTGGACTAAAACAAACTGCTCGCGTAATGATGACAATGCATTCGATATTTTTGAATACTGATTTAAACATAAATCAACCATAGACAATGCAAGGAGGTATCATATCCTAACAATATGATACCACAGTACCACTAGACCACAGAGCCGGTTTATTAAACTTCATCTACTCTGACTTTGGGTACGACCACAGAACACGGAAAGATTTTTTTCTCTTGGGTACGACCTTTCTTTCTTAAGGCCCGTGGTATCGCCAACGACCTTGGGCATAGAAAAGTGGCCTAATTTTCCCGCCCGCTACCCGCACCAAAACAGCTTAAACACACGTTTCGTCAAAACTATGTATTATTTTAAAACGAAAAATGCTCAGTTTTAAAATAAACAAGTTAGCAATCTTATCCTGAAAGAAACGTGAAAATATCACTTGTAGCTTAGAAGCAGTAGCGTATTTCAAATTGAAAACAGCTTAATTTCAATATTTTTTTTTAAATAGTATCTTAAAGACTATGTTTTTTTAATTGTCAGATTGAAGTTTATATATCAATATTTAATATATATTAATTCTGGATTCATCAGTAGGCTAATTTATGAGTTTTAGGGCCTCAAAAATGATAGTTTCACGACTACATGCACCTTAACGAGTAATGCAGTGCTTGGGTAGGAAATCAATCAGCTATACATATTATAATGGGAAATGAGGTATAATAACCGGCAGGGGCTTGATGTCAGTGGGTCAGCGTGGGCACCTGGCGCTTCCCGCGCGACGCCTTGACTCTTACGGACTGACCCATCTGTCAGGTACTTAGAGCATTTAATTTTGATTCGGACTCATGTGCAATATTATTAATCAAACAAAAGTCTAGTAATTTCCAAACCAAACACCGCTATCGAAACGCTAATGGCGGTAGTACTAGGGGTACACTGAAAGTTTTGCGTAATTCATTATTAAAACAATTCACATGTAAAGTAATATATTAACTGCTTTTCGAAGTATTCTCCATTACATTTTAAAAACTTTTTCATTCGGTCAAACCATTTTTGAAAACATGAGGAGTCCAATCGTCCTGAGGGCTGAGGGCATGTTTTCACGCGCTGATTGAAAGCTATCACGGCCTCTTCCGGCCGAACCGACCGACCTTCACGAATTTCATCATGGAGAGAAACACAGTCATGGTCAAATTCTACGTACCAACGCCTTACAGTGCTCAAATGAGGTGCATCCCTCCCAAAAGCATTTTGAAGACGAGCAGTGGCAGTCTTGCGGAGACAGTGTACTTTTAAAGTATGCAAAATCATCACCCTGAAATCTTTTCGCAACTTGTGTTAAAAACAAATGACACGCGATTTCTCGCCAATTTTTTTTAATCAATAATTGAGTTTCCTAAGTCTTAAATAATATAACATTCGAAAATAAAACATTTATGAGCGGCCAGGAGCGCAGAACTTTCAGTGTGCCCTACGAAATTATACTTAGTATCGGTGCTGTAACAGGCGATTGCGCTACACCAGTTATATACGTGCGCTCTACACTACAATCAACAACTTGGGCGGTTCGCTCAGCGGTATCTTGTACTCGATTTTGCGGCGTCCCAATGAGACGGCTCGTCGGCGGTGGACGATCGGCTTCATAGTCAATATTGTAATAGTTAAAATACTGCGATCTCCGCGCACACGTGGTGTCTCCCACAAGAACCGCCGCCAGCGCTGTGGCAGCTAGCGGGCCGGCTTTCAGAACACAAACTACCTCTTATCATTTACCTATCATTTATCGTTAGTTTATGAATTGTTAAACAATCTCAGTAATTGTATAAAAGATTGCTTATCCAACTAGTTATGGAAGGAAGAGTAAATATTTTATCAATAGAACCAATACTGTAAAACAAAGTCTATAATCATCATCATGAATGCATAAAACTTCATGGTAATTACCACATCGCCAGCAGTACCCCCAATTCCGTGCTGTCCAGTAGTTTGGTGGTAATGTTTACGCCGCCGTCCACGCGGGCGCTTGCGCGGTGTCCGTCCGTGCCGCAGTAGCAGCGACGGCCCGCTGACCGTCAGTGGCCGACGCCCGCCCGCCGGACTCGCGCGCCCACGTCGCCCGTCCACGCGACACGACACTAGTATGACGTGATACGATGCCGGAAGCCAACGTTCCGGCGGAGATCACCAGCGCGTTCACCGTCCTTAACCATGAGGACGAGAAACCGCGCGAGGGGGCGCAGCCATCCGCGCGCTCCGTGAACGTGGTCCGGCCGCAGCCGCGCGCGCCCCCCCGCGCCCCCCGCCGGCGCCCCCGCCCCCGCTATGGGCGGCCAGCCCGCCACACGCACTCTCCTCGACCCGAAATTTTCGCGCGCCCTCGACTTCAAGCTCCGCCGCCTCAAGGAGAAGGAAATCCTCGAAGCCAACCTCCGGCGGCCGACGCGCTACCGGCCGCGCAACAACCTCGCCGCCTCCAACCCCAACATCAGCCTGCAGGAGCAGACATCGCCCGGCAAGCACAGCCAGTCCCACCCGCGGATAGACATCATACCGCCCGAAGAGGAGAAGGCGAAAGTCTCGCCGAAGATGGACAAGTCTCCGTCCCCGGGTTGCAAGAGCCAAATGCGCAAGATCTCGGGCTCGAACGATGGAGACAAGCCGAGATTCATCACGACTGTTAAGACGGGGCAATTTTTGTTGCCGCCGCCGGAGGTGGCTACTCTACTCGGCCTGGACACGCTGTACCCGCCGCAGGAACGAGAGAAGATCGTGTATTCTTACGCTAGTAAGCCGAAGGCGGTGGTGGCGCGTCAGAAGCGGTCGGTGCCGGAGAAGAAGACTAGTGAGGTGAACGGTGTGGTACACAAGATGGACGGTGCGGCGGCGGCGGCGGCGACGGGGCGGCCGCACGCCGGCCACGTGTTCAGCGGCGTGCGCGCGCTCGTCGCCGGCGTTGTCGGGATGCACCGCCTCGTCGAGCAGCGAGATCAATTCAATAAGTTCGTACTTTACAAAACCTCTTGTAGTCTATAGTTCTATTGGACTTCAGAACTTCATAATTATTAAAAGTATTAGAATATAAAAACCTGCTTTCCTAGCTCCGGCAGGAAGCAGGAATTGCTTTACAGGTGACTGCTCTGAACGCTATGAACTCTGGAGGCGTTTTTATAAATTGGGAAATAAAAATAGCATTGTAAAAGTTATAAATACCTAATTCGAGTTCAATACGTTGTGGGGCCCTTAGTCAATAAGAGTTTAACGGTTTGTGGCAGCCACTTTACGTAATTTACTAACTGCTGCTGCTTTTCAACTATTTTTAAACTTCCGTTCCTCTAAGGAAAATGAACTATGAATGACTACTTTGTGGCCACCTTTGCTAGGCCACTATCGCCGTATATTGTTAAATATTCGTAAAATCAAAACTTTTTGGATAAGTACTTGATGCAAAGTCTTTTGTCACAAGTAAAGACCTGTGGAACGATATGTATCATAAGCTACGCGGTAGCGGTACCTTCGGTGCGTAATTAGATTTTTTGGCCTGTAAACTTAAGGCACCACAAACTTCGTATGCCCCAAACCCCTTACGCGATCTCCTTGCCGATAAGCGTCAAGAATGACCGTGGGTACGATCGATCCCTCGAGCCAGCACTCGATAATAATATAAGCAGAGCATTATTGTCCAATAGTCGCGCTATCCGTGGTTTATTGAGTGGCGGCAGATAATGAAGTCCACTTGATTTTGGTTCAATTGGTAATATTAATTTTTACAGATTCCGTGATAAGGAACTTATGCACTTGTTTTAGATAGGTATATTAAATTTCCTATCAGAAGCAAGTACGACATTACACACGCAATAGACACACATTATCATCGCATTAATATTTGTCCTGATGGGCTTAGTTAGTCCTTATGAGGATCAAAGTAACGACCCCTAAGTAGACAGGGTAACTACCCACTGTACCATCTGGCAAGTCTCAGATGACTTTTTACATTAATTAAGGTAGAATTTAATAAGAATAAGTAGACTTTAACCACTCACATCGGGGTCGGGGCCGCCGCCCGCCTCACGTCCGCCGCGTTATCTCTGATGTACCTACTTACTTTATTAGTTCTGCGCCCCTTGCGCGTAATTATGGTCAGTCTTTGTGTTTTCTAGTCTTGATTCCTGGTCGATATTTTTATAATGTACTAGGCGCTGCGCACGGTTTTAACCACAAGGTACCCGTTGGGAATACAACGGTATAAATATAGCTTATAGCTTTCCGCCCGCGGCTTCGCCCGTGTGGACTACACGACGTTATCCTGCAGGAATGTGATATTTTTCCGGGATAAAAAGTAACCCTTGTTTCTCTCCAGGTTACAAAGTATTTATGTCCCAAATTTCAGCCAAATCCGTTCAGCCGTTTTGGCGTGATTGAGTAACAAACATACAAACATCCAAACGTCCAAGCATCCAAACATCTAAACTTTCAGATTTATAATATTAGTAGGATATAGTAGGAAGTAGGATGCTACTCAGGAATAATGTAGCTAGCTTTCCACTGGTGAGAGAATTCTTAAAATCGGTCCAGTAGGTTTTGAGTTTATCCATTACGAACAAACAAAAAATAAAAATTTTCCTCTGTATAATATGTTTTTTGCGATTGATACATTAAGTTGTCAGCACATTTGCGTTAATAGTGATTTGACTATTATTTCAATTTGAACACGCGCTTACACGTGGACTGATAAAGCAAATAATCTCTCATTAAAGAAACCTAGCACTCAAAGCCGAAATAACTAACATCCACGCATATGAACTCTCGAGCGTCCTCTAAATTATTGCTGTTGGTTTTTGTCTTCGTGGCTACCCCTCATTTCTGACTGCTATGGATTGCATCAACGACACTCCTGTCTCTTCCAGCAGCAGTGTGGCTTCTCATACCTGGCTGTTTTGGATGATATAATCAGAGACTCAGAGACGTCAATTGGCTTTAATTGACAACTAAATCTATATCTGTCTCTTTTTTATGTCCCGTATTGAATAAAGTAGGAATGATAATTTAATGCCAATTAAAGTTAATTGACGCCTCTGAGTGCGGCAGTTACTGTATTAATGTTCTGTTCATTTGTAAGTAATGATCTTTCTATCTGCGAAAACTGATTAAGGCATAATTTGTTCTAAATTTCTTAACTAATATTTATTTTTGTATAATATGCTGTTTGTTTTCCATCTATACTAATATTATAAAGAGGAAAGATTATAAAAGATTTGTATTTTTGTATGTAACGAATAAACTCAAAAAGTACTGGACCAATTTAGAAAATTCCTTCACCGTTAGAAAGCTAGTCTTCCCGAGTGACATAGGCTATATTTTATCCCGATATTCCCATGGGAACGGGTACCACGCGGGTGAAACCGCGGGCGGCCGCTAGTGAAACATAAAATAATATAAAATATGATATAATAATATGTGATCAAAGGAACTTCCACAAGTGAAGTTCGATCAATATTATATGATTCGCTTCATTCGAAGATATGATACAGATACCATGTAGTTTCCCTATTCACTAGGTAACATCGCACATATTTTAGAGTTTTTTAAAACGATTTTTCGAATTAATAAAAACAAACTTCCGGTTTGCTCCCAACCTTAGTTCGCCGTCTTGACTTTGACTCATTTTTTAGAGCCTTAAACATTCATAAATTGCAAGACTTTCTAAATAGAGGGCATTCGGGTGGGAGGGTGATCATATCTTCGAATGAAGCGAATCATATAATATTGATCGAACTTCACTTGTGGAAGTTCCTTTGATCACATATTATATTTCTTCGCTTCATTCTTCAGATATGATACAGATACCATGTAGATGTTAAGAGCAGAAAGTCTTGAAATAAAGCACATTTATACCACAAAATGACTTTTATTTTAACCTTGTGTTTATAGAAAATCAACACAATATATATATATAGGTATATATATATATATATATATATATATATATATATATGGTACAATTAAGTACATAGTATGAGAGTAACATAAAATGATATTCCTTTCGTTGTTATTTAATACAAAGGCTAGTTTAATTTTCTTATAATTAATTTAAATTAACAATATAATTTTTCAATATGAGTTTGATGGTAAGCAAACTGATCTTGCAAATTCACCTTCTCTTAAGATGGTTCTTTTATAGAAACGGGCAAAGGTATTGGATGAGTCAGTCCAGCCTGCCGTTTTGCGTATTGTGTCAATGCTAACGCCGGCGAGGCTGGCGGCTGAGGTAGACGCATGGCGAGTGCTATGTGCGCCAAAGACACTGATGCCGCATTCTGACAGGACTTGCTTAACCCATCTACTTATAGACTGAGTTGTTGCAGCTTTATGAGGGCTCTTGTACGTTAACAAGAGTTTACCTGTGTTCTCAGTCCTTAAGTTTCTAGTCATAGAAATATAATCTGAGAGCGTTACAGCGGGACAAATGCTAACATTTTCCCTAAAATATGGTAGATATAATATTGGCTGATCTCTGCCAGGAGCGGATGTTTTAATAATATCCGTTATATTAATCGATATGCCATTATCTGAAAAGGAAATATTCTCTAGTTTGATAAGCGAGAGGGTTTGCATTCTATGGGCCGTACAAATTGCAAGTAGTATAGTTACTTTTTTTGTAATTCTTTCAAGAGAAAGACTGTTATTTGGGAACCATTTGGTAACGTGGTTTAAAACCAACTGTGGGTCCCACGTGTTACTATACCTAGGCTTAGCTGGCCTTAACTTGTACGCGCCTTTAAGGAGTCGCTTTACGCAAGGATCAGATCCTATATTATTTCCTAATAAAGCTGCCAAAGCAGAACGGTGTGTATTTAAAGTGCTATAACCACAACCGTTAGTAAAACGAGTTGTTAAAAAAGAAAGTATTGACCGTTTCGAGGGCTTAAAAGAGTCTAACTTGTTAGCAATACAATATTGCCACCAAAGCTTAAGTGAAGTATTGTATTGATTTATAGTGCTGTCGGAGAATGATGCCAGCATCAGTGCTGTTGACTCTGCGCAGGCTCCCCGACGGTTGAATGACTGCCGCTAAGCCTCGCGACACCCAGGATAAGGTTCTTGTGTAATGGATGATGATCTCTGAAATGAGATTGTAATAGGTTCTTATTTGGGTTCAAATAAATTATGTCTGAGACTATTAGGTTCTGTAACAGTGGAAACCAGGGTTGCGAGGGCCAATAAGGGAAAACTAAGACGCCGTCTGCTTTTTCGTCAATGATCTTTCGGATACATTTTAGTAAAAGAGAGAAGGGCGGAAAGGCATAAAAGAAATACGATTGCCAATTTAAGGTAAATGCGTCAACGTATTCAGCATCTGGGTCTTGTTTCCATGAAACATACCTCGAACATTTCGCATTATGACGTGAAGCAAATAAATCGATTTCGGGTTGTCCAAAATGTTGTATAACCTTTTGGAAAGCATTATCGGCCAGTGACTGAATCCGTATCAGGATTGACTATTCTAGATGCGTAGTCAGCTTGGTTTTCTTTAGTATTCACATACGATGCGAATATCCAAAGGTCACGTGATTCGCACCATTGCCAAATTGACCTCGCTAAGTCATTCAGATGAGGGTATTGTACCCCTCCCATTCGGTTGACATAACTGATTGCAGTAGTATTATCGATCCGTAGCAATACTGCACAATTGCTTAAATTGCTAGCGAAAGATTTCAGACCTAAAAAGGCTGCCACTAATTCTAGGTAATTGATGTGGAAAGCTTTTTCCGTGTCTTTCCATTGTCCATTAATTTTAGAATCATTACAGACGGCACCCCAACCTGTTCGGGATGCGTCGGTATAGATTTCTAATTGAAAATTAGGTTGTCTCATAAAGTTACATGTGGATTCGATATTCGATGACCACCAACAAAGGTCTTTAAGAATAATATTTGGTAAATTAATCTTTCTTTCATAATTACTATCTTTAAGTAACGCCAGGTACTTCTGTCGTTCTAAAATTTTGGTATATAACCAGCCGTATTTCGCGGCCGGGCAAGCGGCAATCAGTATTCCTATAAGTTGAGCAAACTCGCGTATGGAACAAGACGGTAGTTTTAAAAATCTTGTGATCAATTGTGCAATCTTGCTACGTTTATCTGCTGGAAGACTGATACTCAAGTCGTTTGTATTATAACAAAACCCAAGATACTTGCAAGATTGTTGCGGTGATAAATTGCTCTTTTCGTAATTTATAACGAATCCTAGGCAATTAAGTAGTTTTAACGTCTCCTGGACGTTGTTAACGCACTGGTCGTACGTGTCGTTTATACACAGAATGTCATCTAAATAATAGACGGATTGATAACCACGACATCTTAGATGAGTCATAACTTCTCTCATGATCTTAGTGAAAACACGAGGAGCCACACATAAACCGAAGGGTAAAGCGCCAAATTGATATACATATGTTTTGGAGGAGTTATGGGGTTTAAATTGAAATTTTAAATACTTGCAATGTATATTATTAATGGGAATTAAAAAGTAGGCATCTTTTAAATCGATGGTAGCTAAGTATCCATCGCGCGGTATCAATTTGCAGGCAGTACGATAATCTTCCATTTTAAAATGGTCGATATGTATTAATTTATTTAAAGGCTTTAGATTTAATATAAAGCGCTTGTCACCATTGGGTTTCGGCGTGAGAAATATTTTTGAAATAAATTGATCTTGCGTTAAATTTGTCTCTGTAATGGCTCCTAATTGTTTAAGCTTGTTAATGGCAGCTAACATGTCGTGATTCTCAGTACGAGAAAAGTTATTTTTAGGTAAACTAGTTTGATGTACTTCGGACTTAAATGGTATCTTATAACCATATTTGATCCAATCTAGCACTACCTTATTGTCTGTTATTTTTAACCAACAATCATAAAAGTGGGTAAGTCTACCCGCATGTACCTCTGCTAATGGCGACTCGGCGCCGGAGCACGTGGTTTGTCGTAAGTGGCAGCTCGTGGTGGTGCCGCCGTATACGGGCGACGAACCGTCGATGCCGGCTGGGGCTTCCTGTAGCCTCCTCGCCCCCCCCTGTTCGCCGGCGGGTACCGAGGAGGCGCCGTCCAGTTTCCCTGATAGGACGTACTGGGCCGAGCGCTAGACTGAGGAGCCGCTGGTTTAGGTTTTTGTACCGGCTTCTTAATTTGAAGGCCCTGTTTCTCGATGGCCTTGGCTGCTTTGATTTTTTCTGAAAGTGACGAGCCAAACAATGTTTCATCTCTTTCGGATTCAGTAATCATGTGTACGATAGACTTATCTAGACTAGGCATGATAAGTTTTATGCGATTAGCGGTCACTAAGCTATGAGAGTCGCATAATATTCTGCAGCCGTTACTCAGGTGCTTCATGGCCTGAACCTTATCGTCACTTGTTAACAAAATATTCATGCCTCTATTGATGGCACTAATTCCTTGGCCGAGCTGTTGTTGGGAAGTGGCGATCGTTTTGTCGCGGTTGCGTACCATGTCTGGCACAGCGGCTGAAATTTCAGCATTCAGCTTAGGCGCTTGTAATAATTTACAGTTATTGGGTACCAAATAATCTTTGATAATTTTGTCTTTTATTTCTGTTGGTATGCCCTTTCTCAATAGAGGCATCCACAATTTCGACAAATTGTCGTGGATTTCTTCTCCATATTCAGGAGAATCCGACATGGTTTCGCCTAGCGCGGATAAAAGGTCTGGGTCAAGGTCATTGTTAGGGATTGCATCGTCCTGTTGGTTAGAGACTGACTGGTCCGTGTTTGGTTCGCAGTCGATAACGGGATCCGTAGTCACTGCGCCCGACATCGCGTCTGGTATCGCTGAAGTGGGATCCAAAATAAATTCATCCTCTTTCTCTTGAACGTCTTGACGTTCATGGCCTAAAAGCATAAATAATAAGTTAGTTTCTTATTTTTTATTTTTAAGAGGGTATTTACATATACGAAAAACTTAGTTTTTCTGCTTTGCAGATAAAAGATACAATCTATTTCAGAATGTTCTTATTTTCTGCGTATTGTCATCGTTGTAGACTCGCAGTCTACCCCGACGCAAAAGATAATTAAAATAAAAAATTGTACTTATAAGATTTGGAATCGTGTCTATGTTACTGACTCGCAGTCAGTCCCAAAGCACTCCAAAATCTATAGCCATTAGTTTTGTTAACACTTTGTTGAAAATTTGTTATCACTTCACTTAAAAAGTAAATTTTATTTACCTTCAATCTCGGAATCCGAAGATGAATCCAAAGGAGGTATGATTTTTCTCCGCTTTTTCTCTGTTAACTTTCTAATTTTGCGTTCATAACGTTCAATACGTGACTGTGCACTTCTTTTCGGCATATTGTCGAGTTGAACGGAGCGTGCGTGCGAGTGCTACCGAGCACAAAACGGGAATGAGTCAAAGTCAAGACGGCGAACTAAGGTTGGGAGCAAACCGGAAGTTTGTTTTTATTAATTCGAAAAATCGTTTTAAAAAACTCTAAAATATGTGCGATGTTACCTAGTGAATAGGGAAACTACATGGTATCTGTATCATATCTGAAGAATGAAGCGAAGAAATATAATGACGCTTGTGTTATTGCAGCGGCAGCCTGGGCGCGCCGTACTCCAACCTGATGCACGACAAGCGCGTGGTGCGCGGCAGCACCTTCAACTCGCACGCGCACGCCGCGGTACGTATCTACCTAAACACTGACATCCGGGAGACAGTATGGGCCGTCCGCACTCGGAAGATGGCAATAGTTGGGCCACAATATTCTGTGGAGGGGCCATACGGACCAGTCCACGTTGCTAGGAAATGATCTTCTACCACCAGTGTGCGCCTGGGTTTTTTTTTAATTCACAACGGGGTAGCAATTAGCCTTCCACACACATGATATTAAGTAGTGATAAGGCTGGAGGTCACTAAACTGGTTATCTTATCTGTAACTGCCGGAACACAACAATCCTGAAAACATAATTTTTATGGCGTCAGACTTAGATAAGATGGGGTAGCTAGCCAGGCGGACTAAGAACAAGTCCTACAACCAACCATAGTGATAGTGAGGGCGCACGGCGTATTTTGGAGTGGATATAGAGCTCATTCGAGGAGAGGCGGCGCGTCAGGCTGCGCAAGCAAATCGTGCTATCATTGCGCGCTCGCGACAGACGTCTTATCAAGTAAGTCAATGTGACGCACCAACTGATGCACAATTCGCCCGTGCAGCCTGACGCGCCACCTCTCCTTGAACGAGCGCTTACACTTGATACATTTCCTTAGTGCACGCGGGAAAGTGTGCGCCAGCTCGCACTCCGTACAAGTTGAAACGTGTGGCGCATTTTTTAATGCGCCGTTAGTTCTGTCTGCGTGGTGCGCCATCACTCAGGAAGCACGATCGGGCGTGTCTCCGTTCCGGGAACGGCCCGTAGGCCTAGCAGATAGCTGTAAAACCAGCCATAGGGATATTCATTTGTATTCCGAGGTAGAGGCTGCACTTGTAGCTCATGATACGGCTCCTGATGAGAAGATGTATATAGGGATGCCAGAAAAACTTCCAGCTATCAGATGGTTTGTATAAAAATGTCTACCTAGCAAATATACCAAAACTGACACTTAGCTGATTAGGCGTTAGCTCATTGGACGTTTTATCTTGTTAGACATTTGGGTACTTCAGTCTTCTGATCAGGAGACTATACCTGAATTTCGTCGTTCATCCAAGACCCTCTGGTGGATTGTTAGGTGCCCCTGACACGCTCACCGGAGGGTGTAGTAAAAGCATCGAAGGGACGCGGGCACAGGGCGGAGACACGGCTCTCATATTGGCCTCGTATTCTCAGGGGTTCAGCCCCACATAACCCCATCTCCCTGGATGGAGGGTACACTAAGTCGTGGGCCACACTGGAGCGACCGCGGGGCACGGAGGCGACCTGCGGATCCGCAGGAAGCGCGAACACGTACTAAATCCTCCGCCGGTCGCGGCGACCGCCGGACGCGCCAGTGTGGCCCCTCCCGTCCGTCTCAATATATTTGTTTTTCCCGCTCAACGCGGACGCAAGACGCGCCGCTCCAGTGTGGCCCACGACTAAGGCGTTTCCCTCAGGATAAAAAAGGACTATACCTTCAGTAGAGGTCTAGTTAGTTAGACCTGAATAGCACCTCTAGAATATTCTGGTGGTAATGAGTTAAATGTAGGTCAGTGGTCGGTGAATCAGCGATGATATCGCGATGGCCGGCGGCGTGTGCACGCGGCGCAATCGATACTCGAACCCGTGACCTGCGCTCGTCCTTCACGTATGTCAGATCCGTGTCAACATGTCACAATCGTACTTCTATAACCGTGCCGGAAACGGCAGCGCCCGACGGCGCCGGCCGCGGCTGTAAACGTCCAATTAGAATTCTCACATTCACGTGGAATTAGTTTAAATTGTTCCCCAACAAATTGGCCTAAATAGCACCACTTGATCTACGAAACCAGCGTTTAAACGTAAATAAATAAAACCCAATTTGCGTGGCGGCCAACGGATGGGCCGGTCGCATGCAATTTGTGCATTTCAAATCAACTGGTAATACTACTTATTTGTTTAAGTAATTTATAAGAATAGCTCGCATATTAGTAAAATTCCTCCACTTTGTTTATGTCAGTTTCAGTTGCAATCTCAAAATCGTTGGATTTATTTGCTAATTTACTATTAGGTAATCGTATTTGACCTTCCTTGATGTTTTATCAGTAATTGCATTTCACATTTTCATTATCTTTACAAAGATCTATATTTTGAATGATTTCTTTAATTTTGCGCGTTTAATTGTGTAGTTTGTAAAATCTTAAATTGCTACGCGCACTCGTAGCCATAGGAGTCGTAGCGGCGTAGCTACGGGGCGGCGGCGCCGGCGTAGCGGCGAATGACCGGCCGACCTAAAAAGTTGCCGTCGACTCTCATTAAATAAACAACCGATACGCTCTGTGATGGCTGTATCACCGCGTTCACCCCACACACTGACATCGCCAGACAAATAGGGAATTGAGGACACTTTACATTATCATGTATCAATCGTGGGTAAATCAATTACCTACAGTGACAAATCACCAAGTTATTAGCATTCGAAATCATGAATCAGCGGTGTCAAAAGACTAACCAAATATAAAATTAAATCGGAATTTGAATTAAGAAACTACTTTAATTTGAAGTTCGATTGTATCATAAATGAATCAATCGATGAAAAAATTTAAATAAACATAAAAAGTACAAGTTTATTTGTCAAACACACGCCTCTTGATACGCTGCCACTGGATGTTTCATCTAGCGTAAATGTATGTTTGGCAAATAAGTAGAAAATCGTGCAGTGAACTCTTTGCAGCAGCAGATTTGTCTTGACTTAATATTTCTTGTCTGTGTAGCTTTTGCCTCTGTAGAGCTCGTGATACTAACACCCACTTGCAGGAAGCTCCATTAAAGTTAATGCTTCATTAAGTCTATTTCTGTCACTTTTCGTTGTCAAGAAATAAAAAGTGACAGCAATAGATTTAATGAAGCTTTAACTTTAATGGAGCTTCCTGCAATTGGGTGATAATCTTTTAAATAATTGTCATGGAAAGCGACCATAAAGTGCCACAGAAATCTTTGTTCCTGTGACAGCCGTGATAAAGGAACCACTTACAATACAAAATTGGCTGACTTAGAAATAAATCTTTTAGTTCCAAAAATATCACTGTGTCCATTATGTTTTTTTGCATTATACATTAAATTTTTTCACTCTGTATAAAATACCAGTGAAAACAGAATTAACCCTGTCGAGTTTTTTGCTGGTTCTCAAGTACTAAGCTAAGGTATCTCGCCATAGGGTTTTGTAAAAATTGTAGACCGATATTGTAACTTTTGTTTGATATACGTCAATAAATAATTAAAGCAACTTTGACTGATGTATATGCACTTTATAATAACACTTTTTATTTTATGTTCGCCACTTTTCTAGTGAGCCCTAGTCACTGGAGGACATTGTTAAAACTTTTAATGATTTATATAGAAATTGACTGACTGACAGACAACGCACAGCTTAAACTACTGGGCGCAAGAAGCTCAAATTTGGCAGGTGTGTTCCTTGGGGAGTGTAGGGAAACGCTAAGAGAGGACTTTTGTAATTTCCTCCTCTAAAGGGGTAAAAAAGGGGTTCATGCAGACGAACTCGCGAGCGGAGCGCTAGTGTTTTATATAACGATTTAAGGCACTACTCGGAAAAAGTATGGACTTTTTGATATAAAACTATAGAACGGTTAGAGTTACAAATCTGGTAATAAGATATATATTTCTTCATTCCTAAAACTTTACTAGTTTCAGAAACACGATTTTATGATTTTGCCTCGACACTTTTTCCTTTCGAAACGACCACTAAAAAATTCGAAAATTCAAGATTATTCTTAAATGGGGTTACATATACTGTTGGAAATTGGTTTAAATAGTGGACACCAATAATATTTATGATCGTGTAGAAGCATTTAAAAAAAATCGCTATAGTTTTTTAATACGAAGTGATTTTGTGTTTTTTTTGCCTAATCTGCAAAATCGGTCTCACTACCGCGCGCGTCGTTTTCTCATTGCTATCTCGCTTCAGCATAATTTTTCCGAAAATCGCCTTCAGGTTGACTTTGAATTACAGGGCGATGGAGCGGAGAGCGCGGCGGCGCGAGCGGCGCGCACCCGGCGACGGGCGCTGGCGCGGCGCGCGGCGGCGGCGCGGCTGCGGCCCGGCACGCCGCCGCCCGCGCCCGGCCGCCGCCACCACCCCATACAGACAGAATACTACCTCGAGGAGGTAACCACAACAATCTTTACCTCTTTTATGAATACCACCTCGTTGATGTGTGCCAGCTCAGAATCCAGATAACGATGATCTATCATGAGCCGCATGCTGCCACTAATGGGGATATTACACGGCTTACTTCTGCCTTTCAATCTGGATGAAACAACCAAATTGAACAATGTAAACGTAAAAGAGAATCATTGAATGTCAACATTCCATCATATTCAATCGTATTGAAAGGATTGAGCTTGCTCAATATTTTCACTTAAGCGTTCAAAGTTCAATGCAATTGCACGAAAGTTGAACGTGTAAACTTAAGAATTAAATGATTCTCAGCAATGTGAATTGAATGGTTCACTCGTGGGAATATCGGGATAAAATATAGCCTATGTCACTCGGGAAGAATGTAGCTTTCTAATGGTCAAAGAATTTTCTAAATCGGTCCACTAGTTTCGGATCCTATTTCGATGCAAACAACAAACAATCAAATCTTTCCTCTTTATAATATTAGTAGTTATAGATTGGTAACCAGTGCATGTGTGTTGGTCGTGGCAGCTGTTCGACAAGGGCGTGGAGATGGAGGTGGGCGTGCAGACGGACCTGTTCGCGGACCGGCCCGCCACGCCCGTCTACGTGCCCGCCAAGACGGGCGCCGACGCCGCCACGCAGATCTACCCCGGAGACGTACGTACAATGCATTTATTTTTTAACCGACTTCTAAATCAAAAAGGAGGAGGTTCTCTATTCGTCTGTATGTATGTTTTTTTTTTTTTTTTTTTTTTTATGTATGTCCACCGATTACTCGAAGACGGCTGAACCGATTGAAATGGTTCAAACGTTATTACATCAGGTTGGTTTCCAAGTTGGTCCCATTTTTTGAAATTTTGAAATCGGTTCAGTAGTTTTCAGGAAATCTTGAAAATACTGTCGTTTTCGTTACCACTTTATGTGAATTTAATACGTATCTTTAGGCATAACTCCTTTGTTTATAAACCGATTTAGATGATTCTTGTTTTGTTAAAAAGGGGATACCTCAAGGTATTTTAACCGACTTCGAAAAAGGAGGTTTTGAGTTTGATCACATACCTATTTACCAGAAAACACGTAAATTGCCTGTTCGATGCACTAAAAAGAGTGAAATAAAAATTATTTTTATAAAAAAATAAAACCGCCTTCTAAAAAACCACATCAAAAAAGTAAGAAATAATTCCTCACCAAATAAATAACTTAAGTACTTTGAAGTCGGGCGGGTTTTAACAAAAACAACAAAAAATTGTACATGTTTCACGCCCGACTTCAAAGTACTTAAGTTATTTATTTGGTGAGGAATTATTTCTTACTTTTTTGATGTGGTTTTTTAGAAGGCGGTTTTATTTTTTTATTTAGCATGATCATGACATGCCATGCTTCTTATGTATAGACTTCCACTTTTTACTGAACCCCAGGAGCACACTCTGTACTGATTCATCCATCAATTAAACTAATGGAATTCATTCTGGCCGGTCTCCCGCTTTCAAACGAGGGCCTTGAATGGTGTTTATGTTGCTGTGTATATGGCATTCAGAGTAAAATGTCTGTTTATCTCATGATGATAGATAATATGTATGGTACAGATAACCGCATAGAATATTCGTCATTCACATTTATTCAAATCAGCATATTTACGCGAGTGCGCCGAATCTGGGGCACAGCGCGTCGGTCGTATCGTAACTCGTAGTACATCATCCAACCGCGATTCACCCTTCATCTATTAATAACCAAAAATAATAAGTAATTTTGTATCAATAAAAGTATATCAGTGTTACGTCATAAAATATCTTTCTTTGGTGTACACACAAACCCCAACATAATTATGATGTACTTAAATACTGCTTTACCTCGGCAGCTATTCGACTTCGACTTGGAAGTGCAGCCGATCCTGGAGGTGCTGGTGGGGAAGACGTCGGAGCAAGCGCTGGCGGAGGTGGCCCAGGAAGAAGAGCTGGCCGCGCTGCGCGAGCACCAGCGCCGCTACACCGAGCTGCGCGACGCCGAGCGGGCCGAGCGCGCCCGGCTGGCCCAGCAGGACCTGCGCCTCAACCAGGAGAAGGTGATGCGATGTCTGTATTTATAATAGTATGGACAATGGTAAGCCTGCGTCGGCACTATATATGGATATGTCCAAGGCATTTGATCATGTCGATCATAAAAAAATACTAAATAAAGGGTTGTAATTAATTGATCACCAAACTAACCTACCCTAACCCACAAAAATACTAACTTAGCATCTAAAATACTGAAATGGACTGTGGTGGACTTTGCGTCTATTTCAGTATTTTAGATGCTTACTTATTATTTTTTTGTGGTTCAATTAATTATTTCTCTTAGATAAATTAGAAAAATTTGGCATAAGGGGTATATAATAGGTCTTTACCTATGAAATTGCCGTTTTGTATGGAGATTTCTGTAATTATTTTTTTTCCATACTAACGTTTTTGTTATTATTTAACGACTAATATTATGTAAATTTACAAAATTTTACACAAGTATTTATGGACATTTTAACTACTAAATGACACATTCGTTAAGAGAAAAAAAAATTTTTTCAGTAAGTTACAACTAATAAAGTACGAAATTCTGGAAACAAAAATAGTCGTAACTTTCGGAATAAGTTTTTTCTATGTAAATAATCAAATATCGTGGTTATTAAATTATCAAAAGTTGCTCGATACGGTCTTAATGTAACGCAATATTAAAGAAATTATATATTTCTAATATTATAAAAGTTGTTAAGTTATATGTACAAAAGAAAAAAACGGCAATTTCATATGTAAAGACCTATTATATTTTTAATCACATTCAATTTGGAATCGTATTTGGAAGGACGCAGCCAAATGACACTGGTTAAGAGAATTAATATGACAACAAAAACAGAAGTAGTGCACTCATCTGGTTCCTGTTTGGTTAGGTTAGGTGTACCTCAAGGAAGCGTCTTAGGGCCATTACTTTTTATCTGTTATAAGTATTAATGATCTCCCTAATGTGCATCAAATGACATTATTTGCAGATGACAGAATTGTAATTTTCGAAAATGTGACATTGAGTAATGAAATAAATATGAACCTTAAATTTATTATTGACTGGTTAAATAAAAAAACTTTAAATTAATGTCAGTAAAACTAGAATAATGAATTTTCAATTAAGACGCAACAATTTAAGCATCAATTACAAGGGACATGAAATACATGAAAGTTGCAATAATCAAACAGCAGTTTAATTATTGCAACTTTCATCATCAATGACGTTGCGATGTTATTTTTAATCGAGGGACTATCTGTATCTGGCGCGGGTTCAATTCCCGCCTGAAAGCTGCTATAGGGCTCTTGGGTTTTTACTATCACATTTTTCCTATATATTTAACCTTCTCATTCAATCCATCAATCCCAGGAGCGTCGCGTGGCGGAGGCGCGCGTGTCTGTGCGCGCGGGCGTGGAGGCGCGCGAGCGGGCGGCGGCGGCGGTGCTGGTGCAGGGCTACCTGGCCGAGCTGCTGCCCGCCGTGCTGGGCGGCCTGCGCGACCAGGGCCACCTGCTGGAGCGCGTGCGCCGCGGGCTGGACGACGAGTTCATGCCCTGGCTCGTGCAGGAGGTCTCCAAGGAGGTCGAGTCGCTCATCACCAGCCGGGACCTGCTTACGGGTATTCCATTCGTCTGATTAACACATACCTTTAAGATTTCAATTATAAAACGTTAGATAACTACTAAATTGTAATTAAGTAGTACAAAGATCAGCTCCGACGACTCCGTAGCTCAGTGGTTAGAGCAGTCGCCCGGAAAACGAAAGGTCGTGGGTTCGAGTCCCATCGGAGCTGATTGTGGGACGGGTCGATTTTTTTTAATACTTCATTTTCCATTTTTTAGTACAAAGATTTTAGGGGATTATGTAGTATCCATCGATACGAATAATTTTTACGATGGATCCATCCACGTAATCGAGAAAAAAATCAGCTGTTTCATACATTTCAGTCAAGTCGATGTTATACTTTTGTATAGAACAGCAGATTTTTTTTTCGCGATTTCGTGGTAGGCCCCGTAGACCCCATAGTAAAAATTATTCGTATTGATGGACACTTTTATCCCCTAAAATCTTTGTACTTATTAAAATTTAGTGGTGTATATGCCTCATCTTTTTCTCGATTTAAAATATCTTATAACTATATAACTTTTGACGGTTGTGCCTTTTCCATTATTATCCTCCTTTAAGTTGGGTTCTCTCATTTACTATGTTGCCTCTCGCTGTTACATCTCATGATCCACTCAGGTGGACGAGGCGAGTGGACCACGGGCAATAAAATTAAAAGCAGTACACAAAACACATGCATAGGATAATAGTAGATTGTATTACAAGGGAGCAAAATAATATATTTACGGCGAGGGCGCTATTTTGAATCCAGAGCGCAGTGAAGGATTCTAGAGTAGAATCTCGAGCGCAGCGAGGGATTCTAAAGTAGAATCCTGAACGCAGCGAGGGATTCAATATACGCCGCCCGAGGTGAAAATAATTTTGCGGCCGAGTAATACACTCTGCTTTTCATCCCCCTCTATAAGAAAAGCAGTAAAGACAACTCAAACTACCTACCTTTCTTTGTCGTTCGGATACTTCATAGCGCTAGTCGGGCAAGAAAAAAAAATGAGGTTTGAAATAAAAAAAAAATTAAATAAAAAAAATATATGTCCATCAGATTCCCTTATAAGTATCTCCGGGGATGCCGTAGGGGGGTTGAAAATTTTATTAGATTTTAGCTACGACTCACCGTTTACGAGATATTCTCAATTTTATAAAA
This sequence comes from Crambus lathoniellus, assembly GCA_949710035.1. NCBI lineage: Eukaryota > Metazoa > Arthropoda > Insecta > Lepidoptera > Crambidae > Crambus > Crambus lathoniellus. The sequence goes on along the minus strand of OX453299.1, from coordinate 556,589 downwards.
TTCCGTTTTTGAAAATTTCTCGGTACCGAAAAAAGTCCCGCCCCATACAAAATCAGTTGATTTTTTTTTTAAGTACTGCACACCCTTTGCTAAACTCCAACCAATGCTTCTTTAATTATGTTCTAAATTCAAATCCCATCGTTTTGGACCCTGTTATGAAGCTGTTCAAAATTCAAATCTCATTTATACCCTCTTGTCATAACAGGTAAAAAATGAATCGTTTTGGACCCTGTTATTAGATAAACAATCATCGCTTTTCGAATCGATGGGATGAAAAGAATTTTTCCTTCGGTTCAAATTGTCGGTGAAAGAACTCTGGAAACGGAAAATCAGTGTCAAAACAGAGAGCCTAGACAAGTGGCTTTCTATTCTTTCTATTAAAGAAAATGTATGGGATTGACATTAGCGATTGAAATGTCACGTGACCGGTAATGTCAATCCCATACATTTTTCATGTATTCTACTGACGATATCGATAATAGAAAGCCACTTGTCGAGGCCTTCTTATCGATTTGTAATAAAAGACGAGTGTTCGTGTGTTCCAGAGATCGTGCGCGACGTGGTGGAGGCGCGCGCGGACCTGCACCGCGCGGCGGGCGAGCGCGACGCCGAGCGCGTGGCGCCCGAGCAGACGCCCACGCCGCCCTCCGAGCCCGAGCCCGAGCAGGACGACGGTACCAAGCCATCTTCTTCATACCGGCGGTTTCTGCAACTCGACGTCTATTGCGCCTATTTTGCGTCCGGAGGGTGCGCGGCCAGATCACTCCAGCCAGCCCAGCTCAGCCAGGAACGTTCCAAGAGCTTGAGCTTTCGCTTCCTGGACGCTGCCCGGCGAGCCGAGGTACCTCGCCCGGTAGGGGGCCACCCCCCTGCATTCCAGCAGTACTTGGGCAGCTGTTTCTTCTTCCTCCATGCACCCTCTGTATAGGGGACTGTCGGTGACACCTAAATTAAAAAGATGTCTGTTAAATTGTCCATGACCAGTAATAGCACCTGTTACCAGGCGAAGTTGCGGTCTGCACAGTTGTATCAGGGCCCTGGATAGACGGTACCAAGCCATAGTCTTCTTGTTCTTATCAAAACGGGCGGATTATTCGCCATCGATCGTGGTGAAAGGATCAGCCAGTCTGCGTTACCGACTAAGCTGTCCACGCAGACTGTTGCCGGGGGTGCGCCGGACGCAAAATTCTTTTGATGCGTCACACGGGGAGGTTCCTTTCATGCATGTGAATGTGAATGCGGTGCCCCCTCCCAAACCATGGCACATCTAATGTCCTGCCCCGCGTGCCCTTCATCTTGCACGCGCGAAGACTTATATAACGCCACTGAGAACGCAGTACGTGTGGCGCAGTATTGGGCTGAACAGATTTGAAGCCAAATTGATCGACACGCTAAGAAGAAGAATATGGGCGGTTTCCGTAACTCGACGTCTATTACGCCTATTTTGCGTCTGGAGGGTGCGCGGCCGGATCACTCCAGCCAGCCCAGCTCAGCGAGGAACCGCACCATATAATCTACGACGATAGCACACACTGTACCTGGCTTGGCAGACTGCAGCACACACTTTTTCTTATGCCGGCTCTACACGTTGGCCAACATTGTGGCCAATGCAACGTACATTACGTCCTTGGTAGGAACTTTTAAATCATTGTTTGCTACAAAATCAGTACAGTATACGATGAATTGGCGGGTTTTTGGCCACAATCTTGATCAACGCGTAGATCAGGCCAACGTATTAGCGTGTCCATGACGGACACTAACCGTCCCTACACACGAGCTACAAGCGTTTGTGGCCACTTGAAGCTAGAAGAAGAAACAAGTAGCGACTACAGGCTTCGGCGTTGTATGAAAACGCAGGAAAGATATCGGTGGCGGTGTTTTTCAGTGGCGTATATGCAGTGACGCTAAATGGTTGCAGCCCTGAATTTGACCACTTTGACAGCTTTGTCGGTTACTTCGTTAGATCATTAGGACACACTTTTTTTCTCACTTGCCTTGATTTATTTCTGAAAGCTCTTTACACGGTAACATTTGTCCAAATTAATTATTAAACACATCTTAGATTTCTGCGCGAACTTGTCTATATAAATAAAACACTTTCACGGATTTTTTCACGCAATTTATTTAACAACTTTTTTCAATAGTTTTCCGTGACCACGGCCCATGGAAAGGTGCCGAAACGTCGGATAAACCAAAACACCTCTAAAAACAACTAAAATTTAACCAAGTTGTTAAATAAATTGCGTGAAAAAATCCGTGAAAGTGTTTTATTTATACAAATTCCTTATTTTCAAGAATTGCACTATTACGGTGTGTAAGCAAATGTAGAGCATGTGATACTTAAATATAGTTATACTGATGAATCAATCACGAAATCAAGAACAAGCTCCGTCATAACTTTTCCACTGTACAGTAAAAGTCAATACCTAAATAAATGATTAATCTTATATTTATCATACCATAAATCTACATATTATTATTGATTTGCTTTTTGCCAAACAACATGGTGCACCGTCCTTCCTGTCAAAAGCACATGTCAGCACCCCGCAGGCCGTGGTGTTTTGATTGCGGGCGGCGATTCGCGCCGCGCCGCACGTGGCCGTACCCCGCTGCATTCGCCACACTCTCCGTGAATGGTGTCATTACGCCGCCATGCCATTCGCATTAGCCGGGACGATTGAAAACCGTCCCTGCGCGCTCGCAAAACCGAACGAAATCCCCGTCGCGCCACCACGCCGCACCTGACGCGCGGCGGCGGCCGGCGACCTTATCGCGAGGGGGTAGGGGTGAGTATCGCGGCGCCACCTGCCGCGCGAGGGGTAGCGCACAATGCGGTCGCAACAATTAAGATTGATACGGTGTGATGACATTATAATATGGTTTGGATACGGGGCGCGTTGTATGCGTTAGTTAAGAGTTTTGTATTGTTGCTTGTAATAATTTAAACGGCGGGAGCGCCGCACGTGCGCGCGCGCATATTAAGCCGCTCTACACTTGATTGTCGCTAAATGTCACTCGACGCGCTACGTTTGTTGATTTGAGCGATGTCGGATTCGAAATGACAAGTGGTTTTAAGTATTTTTTAATCCACTCCATATAAATTTATATTTAAAAGCCCGCTATAATATTTGTGCAAGTAACATACACGTGTTCAAAATGTAGGTAGGTGTAGGTTACCACAAAAATAAAAAACTTCGCCATGTTGCGGAAATGTGACGAACTAAATTTTTCTAAAGAATTTGACATTTGTTACAATGAAGAGGCGAATGAAGCGCCTCAAGCCAAGTTTTTTATTTTTCTGGCCAGGCTTTACACAATGACATATAAAATAAGCTCCTTTTATGACTCTGACTATGAAAAAGTCTTGAATGGGTGGTAGGAAAATATTGACGATTCATAAGTACATATTTATTATGTCTAAGTGAATAAAGAATATTTTTATCTTATCTTATCTTACTATTTTTATTATAAAATATAGGTGCCTGTGTTAATATAGGCACTATGTAATTTAATTAATAATAAGTCGTATTATAACAATAAAAACAAATTCAACACGATGTGAAAGTTAAGTAGTTTAGGACGCTAATGCCTTCTATAGTGATCCAATCAGTGATAAAGTGATTTGCCCCACGATAGCATCGCCGCAGGCCAGACGCGGCCACGTGCGCGCCGATAACATCGCCGGCGCGCATGGAGTGGACAATTACGTTGCGGATAAATAACAAACAACAAACACATTGTAGTATCGCCAATTGGCTGGCTTGGCTATCGGCTCAGACCAATATCACAAGATATAGTGATATTGGTCAGATAGATAGCAGGAAACTGCATTGAAGACAATGCAGTTTCCCTACACCAGTGTCAAAAATTCACGCCACTGCCACTGTTAAACTATACTGATTCAAATCAAAAATACATTTCAATAATATCTTGTTTGCACGGCGTGGTAATGGTAATATTACACGGTTCAACCAAAGTGATTCACTTTGGTAACGGAGCAGAAATACAGGCGCACATTGATATTAAATGTTAAATTTTTTCGTTTACATTGTTCAATTTGGTTGCTTCATCCAAATTGAATGGCAGAACCGTGTATTTCCGCCATAATGTTATCAATCAAACAATTTATTCGTTCGTAGCTAAGTGCTACGATGACTACGAAAACTGCTACGCTTTCCTAAACGTAGCAAAACTCTTGTCTTGGTTATTTTATATTAAAATGTATTTTCTCATAAATGCTTTTCTTTAATGCACTACGGGGTAGCACATACCCTTCATCACACCTGGTGTTAAGTGATGATAATGCTGAAGGTAGAAGCGCACTACTCCCGGAATACTCAATTACTGAGGAACTGGCTATCTTTTCTCTAACTGCCGAAATACAACAATGCTGAAAACATCGATAATATGGCTTCAGACTTAGATAAGATGGTGGTAGCTAGCCAGGCGGCCTTTGAACAAGCCCTACCACCAACCAAACCGAATACAATAATATGTACCCCACTGAAAATCGAACCCTCTGGGTCTGACCCACTAGACCACAGAGGCGGTTAAAATTCAATATTCACGGCTATTTCTTAATAGGCTTCAAATGTGAAATCAGAGGCAGGTACATTAATTAACCGCCCCTGTGGTCTAGTGATTCATACCACTCATTTCACACCAAGAGGTCCCGGGTTCGATTCCCAGTGGGGGTACATATTGTATTCGGTTTGGTTGGTGGTAGGACTTGTTCTTAGTCCGCCTGGCTAAAATCAACAACATAAAGTACACAAAACATAAAATATAAATAAAAATAATAAATACATTACTTATACAAAACAATAATTAATAACATCAATAAAAACCAATGCAGTTCGGTCTGCTCGTAATCCGAAAGCGAGAGACGTACTGTCACACATCAAAGTACGCACAAAAAACAAAAGCTACCACCATCTTATCTAAGTCTGACGTCATAAAAATGATGTTTTCAGCATTATTGTGTTCCGGAAGTTAGAGATAAGATAGCCAGTGATTGAGGATTCCGGGAGTAGTGCGCTTCCACCTTCAGCCTTATCACCACTTATCATCAGGTGTGATGAAGGCTAAGTGCTACCCCGTTGTAAATAAAAAAAAATAAAAACATCCTTGCTCGAAAAGCGGGCTTTTATTAAAAGCATACAAATTATTTGCCAATAGTAAACCAAAGTCATTGATCGTGACATGGTGCAGTGTCAGGTGTTGGCACCGCTCCACAAACAGCGTCAGCCGACAGCCGGCCGCTCACACGCCGCGCTAATACTGTCGCCAGAGGCGGATTAAACGTGGAGGGCGCCCTAGGCAAGCACCTCCTAGGCGCCCCTCTACACTCATTTTTTACTAACTTCGAAAGAACGACGAATCGTCTTACTGCATAGTTGGTGCACACACATAGTTAGTGACTTAAGTGCCCCGGTAACGATCATTCGCAATTGACAATGTTTACGTCATTGAGGTCTACAGAGGCAATTAAAGCCATTGTCATTCGAAACTATGTGATTGACGGCGAATGATGGAAAGCCCATTGACAATCGCGAATGACGCTACCAATTGAACGTCGCGTTGTACGATTGACAGATTTTTCGGTCATTTGTTCGCTCGCTAGTCGAGAAACATGGCGGACATCAAGGAACTAATGTGGGCGATCACGTAGCAATTGACGAATGACGATTGACCGTTACCGGGGCACTTAAAGTGCCCGACCGTTTCAATTGAAGGTGCGAATGATGGAGCTTCATTCGATGCGTCAATTGCTGCAAGATCTCCGAAGCGCAAACTCTTGATAAGTAAACTCTAACTAAACGATCGCGCGCGCCCCTTCGCAACCTGGCGCCTCTAGGCACGTGCCTAGTCTGCCTTAGGGATAATACGCCTCTGACTGTCGCACATGAATGCCGACGGTGCCGACACCATGCACTTCACACGCGTACACAACACGTCTCTGTGTTCATCCTCCAACTATTATCTTCACTATCTTTTTCAATGATAAAAATTGCATTGTGAATGCAAAAAGGTAAAAATTTAAATAGCTTATCTTCACGTCATCATAGAAAGTACTTGAACAATAATCTAAATACTGTTTTATAAATTGTTCGTGTTTTTGTTTGTTGATAAAGAAAATTTAATTATTTAACATAAACGCAATTTTATTTGCCGCTTATACTGAAATTTAAAGAAAAATCGGTACTAATTTTATTCTCACTATATTTATTCCTAATTCATTCGTTCAACTTATGATACTTAGTGTAGGTGGTACGATTTGATATCCCCAAAACTGTGGGTTTTTGAGGATGTCAAATCGTCTATTGTAAAGTTTCCGTTTTAAAATTGGCAGAATAATTTTGACCACAATTAAATTAAAACTCGTCCCGTGTGCAAACAGAGCGGTGGTCGCGTGTTTGTGCAGCTGCGCCCGCCCCGCTTCCTACCATACTAATGCTTCTAAGAGCTTTAAACCGAACAATACGGAACACTTCATGAAAAGCCCATCCGCTTGTGCGGACATGTGTACCTACAGATTAATGATAAACGTTTACGAGCTTACGCTGGAACTTATTAAAACGTCATTGAACAAGAGCGATAAAATACTTAGGTACTATATTGTGTTCAAATGATGTCCTAGTAAGATATTGATTTGAGGTTAACCTAGTAAGAGACATTTTTATTCCACTTGAGGCTAGCATCCTTTAAAAGGACGCCACATAACAAAAAATATTGTAAAATTGAGATTTTATTTGTCAATATTTTTGTTATGTCGCGTCCCAAACCCACTTGTTAAGTGGGCTTAAAGCAAAGTTTGCGATTATTATGTTATACTTATGTTTTTTTTTTTTATTCCAGAAGCAGAGATTGCAGAACAGTAGCGACTCCCGCGGCCGCGTTAGGCGGCCCCCTAGAAGCGGCTAGGCGTCAATATCACAAGAAAAATTGCCTGCGGATGACACAGAGATACCTATCTGTACTGATACAGCTGCGCTCTCGCCGCGTCCTCCAACTATACAAATGTCACCGATCAAATCGTACATTTCAAACCCGTGGACCAGCGGGCGGGAGCGACGGACTGTCACAAATATGTACATACTTACTTACTAAATCGTAATCGGGTATTAACAGTATTTGCTTTGAAAAATGGAAAATAAAGTATTTAGAAAAAATCGATCCGTCTCACAACCAGCTCCGATGGGACTCGAACCCACGACCTTTCGCTATCCGGGCGACTGCTCTAACCACTGAGCTACGGAGTCGTGGGGGGTAGTAAATATCCTCACATTGATGAAATTTACGCTGGCTATACAGCGTGTAAGAAGTATTTGATAAATTCGACGCTTCTCGTAACGACTCCGTAGCTCAGTGGTTAGAGCAGTCACCCGGATAGCGAAAGGTCGTGGGTTCGAGTCCCGTCGGAGCTGGTTGTGAGACGGGTCGATTTTTTCTAAATACTTTATTTTCCATTTTTCTATGTTAAAAATTGCATTGTGAATGCAAAAAAGTAAAAATTTAGATAACAGTATTTGCTTTATTAAAATCTTAAACAATAATATGGCAATTCAAAATTTTAAAGTAAATTATCTGTAAGGTACTTAGTTATCGTAGTGGTGACGCGTAACTCGCGTAGCATTATTGTAGGAAGACATTGCTTACTTGTGCGTGCGCGCAGCGTAGTGCCTGACTGCCGATCCGTCCATAGTTAAATAAGAGCTATAACTTTATTGCTGAGGGTTAAGACGGAATAAAAGAGAAATTTCTGATTATTTTACTTTTTGATCTTGTTATCAACTTTTAACTCCATTCCGTTTTATATACAGAGTACGACGAACTGAAGAATTTAATGTAAATAACCCCAATAACTTTTGTTTAGTCATGATTTGTCAGGGTTCTAAACTTTCAGCGTTTTTACGTTTTGATTTAATTTTTATTGTGATACTAAACAGTGTACAGAAACGTCTATACTACCTAGCTCAAGGCAAACATTTAGTGCCTGTATATTTAGATCTTATCAATTCGAGTTGTTAATTAGTTTTGTATATGCGTAGTTTTAAAATTTCGTTTTCTTTATTATTTATTGTTCAGTATTGTTGGAATATTTAATTACTTTAAAGTAAACTTATTATATAATATGCACTGTATTTTATTTCCCGTTTACAAAAAGTTTGCAGCACGCGTAGCATGACAAACCCGACAAGAGTTTTGTCTACCTCGAAAGTCTATAATTGCCAGCCGAACAATAGGTTTGTCTACGATGAAATGTCATTTTTGACGTTTCGATATAGACAAAACCTTTCTCGAGTTCATCGTGCTACCCAAAGAGCTTAGACTAAATACTAAGGTAACTGGAGTTTTAAAGTGTAGGTGAGCCACAGTGCCACAAAAAAGTGTTAGTACTGCACTCTCCAGTTACCTTAGTATTTAGTCTAAGCTTTTTGGTGCTACCCGTGCAGGTGTAGAACCAATAGGCCATAAACAAAGCAAGGAGGTATTATATCGACAATATAAATACCACAGTACTGTTGGGTGGTCTTGAAAGAACGGAGGAAAAAATCGATTTCTTCACTAATATTATAAAGAGAAAAGATTTGATTTTTAGGGTTCCGTACACGAAGGGTAAAAACGGGACCCTATTACTAAGACTCCACTGTCCGTCTGTCTGTCTGTCACCGGGCTATATCTCTCTTCTTCATTATATACTGGCGTTTTCCGCAACTCGACGTCTTAATGCGTTTTTTTGCACGTTTTCGGTACGGAACCCTTCGTGCGCGAGTCCGGTTCGCACTTGGCCGGTTTTTGTTTTTATGTTTGTAATGGATAACTTCAAAAGCTACTAAAACGTTTTTTTTTCAGCAGCAGTAGCTTAACTTTTTCAGGCTATATTTGATACCGATATTCCTACAAGAACGGATACCACGCGAGTAAAACCGCGGGAACCCGCAAGTGATTTGATTATAAAAACATTAAATAAAAAATTTATTTTAAAATCAAGCTTATTTTGAAGCGTACAAACGTATTACTTATTTTTTTGACGACCGATTTGGCGCAGGGGTAAGCTACCCACCTTCTGTGCCAGTGGTCTCGGGTTCGATTCCCGAACAAGACAAATATTTGTGTGCATGAACATGTCTATTTGTCTTGGTCTGGGAGTTAACTATGTATATTATGTATGTATTTACAAACAAAAAGTATTTAAGTATAAATTTATCCGTTATCAAGTTTTCCATGATACAGTTTCTTAATGAAATTAACATGGGCTTAGATAATTGGGTGTTTGACTGTTGTTGAAATGTAGATATTTAATTATGACATTTAGAAATATAACAATATTGAATAACAAATTTGAAAAAAGAAGCGAATTATAAACTTCTTAATTGTGACTCTAGTTATCTCTTTCTAAACCGAAATTTTCTATGGCGAGAGTATGGCGCTATGCTAGAAATGTGACGTCACGTTTCTATAGCGCTCTCCTTGTCTAATCAGAAAGTTTGATGCTCTATATCGCTGAAAATATGCAAGATATTTGAAAATAAAGACCTATGTTGTGTTGCTACTAATTAAATTAACATTTTAAGTCAATAAAAAAAATTCAGTCAAATACCCAATTGGTGTGAATGTAAGAAGTTATTTATTTAAGTTTTGCTTAGTACCTTCCTATATGATTTGCTAAAAAACTTGTTGCAAAGAAGTCGGCGCACGACCGATCACTGTGGAGATCCTTGGGGGTGGAGGAGGCCTATGCCCAGCAGTGGGCGTCATACGGCTGATGATGATGCGGTGATAAAATAGTTGTTTAACTTTCGTTGTTTTCTGGTACTTAGTCTAAAAAATATTATGTCTGGGTGCCTTTTACTCGTATAAAAACACCCATGAACAGCACAATTTATAGTATACTAGCGGCCGCCCGCGGTTTCACCCGCGTGGTTCCCGTTCCCGTATGAATATCGGGATAAAAAGTATCCTAAGTTACTCTTTATTACATCCGCTACCTGCCAGTGAAAGTCCCGTCAAAATCGGTCCAGCCGTTCCAGAGATTAGCCGGAACATACAGACAGATAGATAGACAGACAGACAGACAAAAATTGTAAAAAAAAATTGTTTTGGCATATGTACCGTATGTATAATGAATATAATGATATACATGTAGTAAAAAGCGGTTATTTTAATATTACAAACAGACACTCCAATTTTATTTATTTGTGTAGGTATGTATAGAGTATAGATTTCGCCAATTTGGGTTACAAAATCTTAAAACCGTTTTCTTGCAAATGCGGCGTAAACGCATAACTGCGCATAACTGACTGGTACCGAACGTCAAGTCTCGAAACCCAAAACAAAACACATTATAAAGGTTTTCAATTAGGTAAGTACCTATTCTTTTGAGTTTATAATGCGCGATAAAGTAAGCAGTTCTCGCGAAAGATCTTAATATCTAAGTAGTTATTATTAAGCAGTGTGCTTAGCTGAAAAACAGTTGAGTGGGTATATATTTGCCCTAAGTAAAGGTAAATCCGATGAATCCGCAACCGCCTTAAAAGGACTAGAGAATAAGTAAGTTATTATTTTCTTAATTTGTAAGATAATTGAATGGCATTATTATTTTGTGGGCGGTGTTGTGTCACTTGTTGCAACAATTAGATATTTGATATGGAACAGGAGGGTGGTGATTTAAAACATACCCTCCGCCCTCCCGTCGTATAAAGCGCGACCGACCCTCTCGGCGACCTCAGTCGCGAACGCGGATGCGCCCGCGCTTACCCTCTCATTTTTGCAAACAAGTGCCAACAGCTGACTGTCATTCATTAAAGACAATTCGAAGCGCCGGTCCGTTGCTCGGGATCATACCGGTCATAGTATACAGTGCATGGGGATGTCTCCGTCAGCCGGGACGTTGTCCCGCGGCTTCGAGTCGTCGTGGTTCTCGGTGCTGGAGCTGAGCGCGGCGGTGGCGGCGGGCGTGGACGGCGCGTGGGAGCCGGTGGCCCTGCAGACAGCGCGCGGCGCAGCGGCGGCGGCAGCGGGCGCCGTGCTGGCGCCGGACGTGGCGGCGCGCGGCGCAGAGCTGTGCCTGGGCGCCGCCGGTGCGCTGCGCCTGCGCCTGCTGGCGGACCTGCCGCCCGGCGCGCGCCCGCCGCTCTGGTTCGATGACGCTGCCCTCGCCGCTCTGCGAATGCCTTTCCTCACGCTTGCCAATATCAAGGGTGAGTCGAGTATCTTTTTATGTTGCATATCGTGTATACCTACGGTGTATACCGTATACATTACAGATAAGCCCGTAATGCGATGATTAGCGCGCTCAGCCTACGATTGTTGAGGTTGTGCAACTTACGTAATCGTCGGCCAAACCAAAAATTTTATTACTCGAGCTCTTCCGTGCTGTTTCGGCAGGCTCGTTAAACCGTTTTGGTCCCGGTTGCATTTTATCCACCAATCCGTATGGGCCCGTGCGGTGGGTCAAGGCTTATTCTCCTTACCCATCCATCCATAAGGAAGGCTTGCGCCCCTGCAGTGGGGACATTAAAAAAAGCTGATGGTGATGATAGGTAGGTACATTACATTATAGTCGGTGTACCTATTTATATCACCATCAGGTCGTTTTAGGAAAGTGGGCCATAGAGCTCATCACGTTCAACGAGTGTAAATGCAGCGAATACCAACAGCTTAACGTGCCTTTCTGACACTGAGGTCCGGTTGCTCGAAGCTTGGTTAGGGTTAAATTATGGTTAAAGTAAAATTAACCGGCGGTCAAATTTAAAAAGCGTTGTTGAAGCAGCGGTTACTTTAACGAGCAGTCAAATTACAGATTTAACGGCGGTCAAAATAACCGACAGGGTGGGGGTGGTTTAAATTTTGCCATTAGTAATTAAGGGAAGGTTAGTAAAATAGTACAGACAACACTTTTAACCCTAAAATAACCAATGTATTTTTCTTTTACCGATGTCAAAATTGACATCAGTTAAATTTTAACTTTTGTCAATTTTGACAAAAGTTAAATGTACGAGCAACCGGACCTGAGAATAACTTTTTGATCACCCATCACGTGACTAACCATTGCGGAAATTTCATAACCGCTATAGCCATTTTTTTTTATTGGACACCATCACACATTGTTCCACTAAGGTTCTTATAAGTAGTAGCATAAGCACTATAGTATTATGGAAATTGGAAACAACGACGGGTATTACTTTTATTATTTTTTATTTTTATTTATTTATTTAAGGAAACAAACAGTCTTATAATGTATATATATACAAAGGCAAGAATCCTATAAATAGACCTAGAGTTCCATTATATATAATAGAAAAGGAATGAAAACTTTGGAATAAGTATAGTTATAACTACTTGTACAATTTACAATTTAGCATAGAGAAAAATCACAATTAACACACTTAATAATAGTTTCTTAATAATGAGCACCTTGCTGACAAAGATAACTAATTAATGGGAAGGAGCAATTTCTTTAATTCATTTTTATATCTGCCAATAGATGAAGAAAAAATATCAATATTGGTGAATAATTTATTATAGCTATCACATGAACGCCTGATAAAAGTGTTTTTCGCGTAATTAGTACGACTGAAAGAAACTTGGAAAGTTTTTGTGGAACGTGAAGAAATACGAGGGACTTTTAATTTAACTTTTTCTAGAAGAAGGTTCGAGTCGATATATGAATTCAGTATTTTAAATAAGAAAAGTGAGTCGATATATAGGCGTCTATTTTCGAGGGTCATAAGTTTGTTATTTATTAAAGCTGAATCATAATCATAAAAGTAACCTCTTGATTTATATTCAAGTGCTTTAAGAAATTTCTTTTGAATTTTTTCCAACCTGGATGTATACACAGTGTACATTGGATTCCACACAACGCTACCAAACTCGAGCACACTTCGGACGTAAGCAAAATACAGAACTTTGAGAGTTACGGCTCTTTTAAATGGTTTAGTAAGACGTAGGATAAGACCGAGTTGTTTGTAAGCCCTCTTTACTATATTATCTATATGGATATCACCCAGAAGCTTTGAGTCCAATGTCACACCCAGGTCACGCACTGAGGAAACTCGGGTAAGCACTTGACTATTCAGTCGATAAGGTTCCTTTATTTCATTTTTCTTTCGCGAAAAAGTAATTGTGCAACACTTATCAGTGTTAAGAATCAACTGATTTCTGTTGCAGTATCTCTGAAACGAGTCCAGATCGGCTTGAAGCTGGAGACAATCTTCGTGTGATCTAATGACACAAAATATCTTGGTATCATCTGCATAACAAAGATGGCTGGATCTACCAAAACATAAGGGCATGTCATTTAAGTACAAATTAAATAAAAGGGGGCCCAAATGGGAACCCTGGGGAATTCCTGAGGGAACGTCAAGAAATTCAGACATGTACCCCTTTAGCGCAACTGCTTGGCTTCGATTCCGGATGTAAGACTCCACCCAGCGAAGAAGGTTGCCGTGTATACCGATACTAAATAGTTTTTGTAATAATATGGAGTGATTTATTTTATCAAAACATTTTGAAAAGTCGGTATACACGGCATCCACCTGATGACCAGCGCTCATGGCATTCAATATAAAGTCAGTATACGTAACCAAATTTGTATCAACGCTTCTACCTCGAAGAAACCCATGTTGATGTGGCGATATGTGAAGGCGAACCGCGTCATTTAAAGTATCTGTAACAATTTTCTCGAAGATTTTGCCAAAAAGTGATAATTTAGAAATAGGCCTATACTTAGTTACGAGATGCTTATCACCACCTTTGTGGATAGGAGTAATCAAAGATTTCTTCCAGATTTTAGGAAAACACCCTACGGACATTGATTTGCGGAAAATAATTGTGATCGGTACGGCAAGCTCACTTGCGAGTTTGGAGATAAATAAAGGGTGAATTTTATCGTAACCTGCGCCCTTATGTATATCGATACGCTTTAGATGCTCCAACACAGTAGCTTCCTCAATTTCTATAGAGGATAAATCGGTTATAGGATCTGATATACAATCTGAGGAAGAACTATTTGTGCAGCTCTCTTGGACAAAAACTGAGTTAAAATATTTATTAAAATTATCACAAATTGTTTTGCCATCCGAGGTGGTGTCGTTTTCAAATTGCATATAAAGAGGGATATCATTTTTGGTAAATTTGGAGTTGATAAATGTCCAAAAATGTTTAGGAGAAGATGTTATTCTATTTTCCGCAAAATCAATAGACGCATGGTAACAAACCTGTGTTTCAGATTTTTCTCTTCGCCTCAAACATTGGAATTCAAGATAATCCCGTGGGTTACCATATTTTTTCCACTTAGCATGAGTCTTACGTTTTGTATTTATTAATTTTATTAATGAACGAGAATACCAAGGAGGGTAATGGCTATTCGACTTTTCGCGTTTAGTAGGTATGTGTTTGCGAATGAGTTCTTCTAAGATGGTATAGAAGTAAGTTACCGCTTCTTCAGTGCTCATTCCATTTAAAACGTTAACCCAATCGACACACTGCAAGGCTAAGCTAATAGATTCATAGTCGCCCAGGTGAAAACAGAAGTTTATGCTATTATTGCGTTGTAAAACTATGTTTGCGTTAGGGAAAAAATTAATGCACAAAGATACATGATGTGAATCTTCAGGGGTGAGGGGCGAGGGACACGGAGAAACAACCGTGTCTCTATTACTGAGCGCCAGATCCAGGACACGGTCATTTTTATTTTTACACCAGTTGTACTGGTTAAAACCTGAGAAAGACATGAAATCAGACAGTAATTCCGATTTATTATCGTTATTATAAGTAAGTGTAACTTTGAGATCGTCAGCGTTATCGCTACGGTGCCAGGTTGCATGAGTTATGTTAAAATCGCCTAGAATAAGGAATGAGTCATCTGGATGCAACTGTATAATATTAGAAACGTTGTCAAAGAAATTATCGAGTGCAGTTAAATGATTGTTATTGTGTGGGAAATATGCACAGCTGATACGAAGAACCGGTCTAGTGACAGGAGGGGCGCGGGGCGAGTCAAGCTCAATGCTCACCCATATCTCTTCTGAATCTCGCGTGGCACACAGTTCATCGCAGCGACGCGCCACGAGTCCATGTCGAACGGCTATTAAAACCCCACCGCCGAGCCCATTTGCATCCGAATCGCTATAACGATCGCGTCTATGTACATCGTAATTATGGTAGAAATATTCTGCACTGTCGAAGTTTTCCGTGAGCCAAGTTTCTGCGAGACAAATAACGTCGTAATTATTTTGTAGAACGTTAATGAGAAATGAGTGTGATTTAGTACGAAGTCCCCTCACGTTTTGATAATAGATACTAAGGTTATTTAAATTCGTCATTGCAAATAAAAAAGTGTAAGAAACCAAGCGAAAACTTACTATTTATCGGGTTCATGCGATTAACTATGTGGTTAATAAAATTAAGATGCGTACTAGAAGTATAATTTAAACAATATGATTGGCAAAGATCTATAAAATTAAGAAATTCCCTTTGTGATTGTAATGAGTGTAGTGATGCATAATATTTTATACAATATAGCAACAAAAACATCGTTCTTATATTGATAATCGGGTTTCTGCTCCTCAATCCTTACACACCCAGACCCGAGGAAATAGGTATTGAAAAGTTCGTTTTCAACATTTACCCGACCGGGGATCGAACCCGGGACCTCTAGAGATAGTGGCACCTTGAATCCGGTGTGTAGATACACCACGCGGCCACAGAGGTCGTCAATTGGCGTCATTTAGCTGGCTCCTCCCGCAATCATTTAAAACTTAATGACATTGGTGACGACTGTGTGTGTCTCAGGCGGGCGTAGCTACGAGTGCCACTCGTGCGGCGCGCGGTTCGAGCGGCCCAACCCGCTGAAGCTGCACCTGTTCCTGTCTTGCGCGCCGTTCGCGCCGCGCGCCTTCTGGGCCCGCGCGCTGCCACGCCTACGCCCCGCGCACCCGCCGCCGCCCGACCTGCCCGTCGCCCCCGTCGCCCCCGCCGGGCTAGAGCCAGCGCTGGCCAGGCTAGAGGTAACGTTTAATGACATTGATGACGACTGTGTGCCTCAGGCGGGCGTAGCTACGAGTGCCACTCGTGCGGCGCGCGGTTCGAGCGGCCCAACCCGCTGAAGCTGCACCTGTTCCTGTCTTGCGCGCCGTTCGCGCCGCGCGCCTTCTGGGCCCGCGCGCTGCCACGCCTACGCCCCGCGCACCCGCCGCCGCCCGACCTGCCCGTCGCCCCCGTCGCCCCCGCCGCGCTAGAGCCAGCGCTGGCCAGGCTAGAGGTAACGTTTAATGACATTGGTGACGACTGTGTGTCTCAGACGGGCGTAGCTACGAGTGCCACTCGTGCGGCGCGCGGTCCGAGCGGCCCAACCCGCTGAAGCTACACCTGTTCTTGTCGTGCGCGCCGTTCGCGCCGCGCTAGAGCCAGCGCTGGCCAGGCTAGAGGTAACGTTTATTTTATACTATATAGGATTCCACCCACGGCTTCGCCCGCGTAGACTACGCGACGTTATAGTCCTACATTTCAATGGCCAGGCAACCTTAAGCCTGGCGTCGACTAGGCGCGCCGAGCAAAACCGAATCGAATTGCAGAAAGTCGCCTGCTATACATTACCTATTTCTATGAAGCTGCGTCCATTAGAGTAGAACCGCGGCGCGCCGAATTCTTCGTCTCTAAAGGCTGCTGTAAAATTACAAGGGTAGAGTAAACGGTAGAGTAGATCGGTAGAGTAGCTTGCCCGCGGTGCTAGCTGCTCTACTTTACCAATGTCTACATTAGTAGGTATAGTTAGTAGGATAGTTAGTACTCTACGCTCTACTCTACTGTATACTCTACCCGTGTACAGCAGCCTTGCTACCAACCAGCTAGCAAGCGACTATCTGCGATTCGATTCGGCTCTGCTCGACGCGCCAAGGTGGACGCCAAGCTTTACGCGGAAGATCCGCAGTTCGTTGTTGTGTCACTGATCTCACTATGTCTATCTCGATAGGGGTCTTCTGCATTAAATTCATCTCCGGTTAAGCCGTTACGATTCAAATCTATCTCCTGTATAAATATTTATTGATTTCCAACGTCAGTCTCTTTCTGTCGCTTCCAGGCCCTAACTAAACTATCACCATACATAAAATCATGTAAATTTCTCGCAATGGGAACCATTATTTTTTCTTGAATAATCACTTGTAGTGCGCCTACCGGAGACCTTCTTTGTGCCAAATACAGACTTACTTTCACATTTTATAATACCTATTATACAAACTTGAAAATAAAGCACCATTAGAAAAAGGTGACCCGTCTCAACTAGCTCCGATGGGACTCGAACCCACGACCTTTCACTGTCCAGGCGAATGCTCTAACCACTGAGCTACTAAAAAAGAGTCGCAGAATTTTTCAATAGATAATAAAAATAAAAAAGTATTTATTACAAACTTTTACCCCTTTCTTGTTCGCAGGCTTTGGCGGCGGAGTGGGGCAAGGGGCGCGGCGGGCATGCGTGTGTCTACTGCGGCAAGCTGTACTCGCGCAAGTACGGGCTCAAGATCCACATCCGCACGCACACGGGCTACAAGCCGCTGCGTTGCGGCGTGTGCGCGCGCGCCTTCGGTGACCCCAGCAACCTCAACAAGCACGTGAGGCTACATGCGGGCGCCACCGGCCCCGGCGCCAACACCCGCGCCTGCGCGCACTGCGGCCTGCGGCTGGCGCGCCGCCGAGACCTAGAGCGGCATCTGCGCGCCAGACACCCCTGCGCCACAGACAAGGACAACCAACAACCGCAGCTGCAGTGGGTCTGACCTCCGAATCGGCGGGAGCAGCCGCTCGCTTCTTAGCATTAACTAAAACTGTTTAGTTACTCGCGGTTGAGACTCTGCGTTACATTTAAACGCAATGTACAGGCAGCGCCACAAACTTGCTTGACCCGGTGTTTGAAACTTAAAAAGCAGCCGACGCCAGGAATCTTGTAATGCTGTGGCGCCTCCGCATTGGAAATAGTGGAATGGAGAAGTCTACCAACTGCCCCGACCTCAAATAGAATGATGAGTGCCGGTTGGGCAATGTTTGTTGGACTGCGCCTGCGTCACGAGACGGATACGGAACATTGACGGTACTCTGAAGCGAAAATTAAATCTGCTTAACGCTCTGGTTGCTCAATATCCTGATACTGACATATTTTGCATGTCGGTTCATTGTATTATTCGTTTTGTAGAATTAAGTTTGTGACGGGACCCCCTTCGTCGGCCAGCGGTACCTACACTAGCCGGACCGTCGGAAGTCACCGCACATTATATTTAATGGAAGATATCGTAGTTGGAGTAGTAAATAAAGATTGTTTTCATAACTTGAGACTTGTTTATTGTAAAGTGTTAAACTGTTACTAATAAATTATTAACTTTACTTAATCACCACGTAATTTAATAAACTGGCGGTAAAAGTAGGTACCTACGTAAAAGTTTCATCGAAATCGGCCCACAAACAAATACTTGGCCGCCATCTTGGATTTTTTAACTTTACGTTGCTGTTTTCTTGTCAAAATAGTACCAAAAAAGTTTTATCAAGATCGGCCCATAAACAAAAAAATAGGTCGCCATCTAAATAGGATTTAAAAAAAAACTGGAAAGACACTGGGAAGTGGGTCAAATTAAGCTTGCAAGATAAGACTAACTAACTAACATGGCAAGTTAATATTTTTATTTAGCTTAGCTTGTAAAAAGCTAACAATTTCAACTTCTTGTAACAACCCTACCAAAATTTTGCACGCTCTAGGAAGTTAACTCTCTGATAGTTAACTCATGTGGCAGCACTGACAGCTACAGCTTTGGTAATTTTTTGGCGGATGTTCACGATTACTTCAGAGGGAGTTTTGGTTTTTGTGCTCACGGTAACTACTAACTGTACGACTTTCACTTAATTATCGCGAGCCGTTGCAGGCACACAATGCCACATTCCTAAAATGACTGTCGCAAAATGCCACATTCTCAAAATTTTCAAATTGTCATAGTACTCAAATGACGCATTTTTAATATGACACATTTATCAAAACATCTTACTTACTAGCAAAATACCACATTCTCGAACAGTACTTATTGCAGTAAAACATAAGTCCTTTAGTGCGAATTGACAAAAAAATCCGAAATTTTAAAAAGACATTTTGATACCTTGGCATTTCTGATAAGACTGTTGTTGTGAATATGCCATTTTGACAATGTGACGTTTTGAGAAAGTCGAATGTCATTTTGCAAATGTGGCATTGTGTGCCTGATCAGGTAAATTTTAGATGTAATTTTGCAAATATGGCATTGTGTATGATCGGGTAAATTAGATGTAATTTTGCAAATATGACATTGTGTGCCCGATTGGGTAAATTTTAGATGTAATTTTGCAAATATGGCATTGTGTATGATCGGGTAAATTAGATTTCATTTTGCAAATCTCGCATTGTATGCCTGATCGGGTAAGCTAGGTTCGGAGGGGTCGGTACCACAATGAAGCTTGTGTTTATTTATGTTTATTGTCTTATCCTACTGCCCCTGCACCTTGGCGGCGATGCGTTTGTCGCTCTCCTCGGCGATGGTGAGCATTCATTATGTGCCTGATCGGTTAAGCTAGGTTCGGAGGCGTCGGCACCACAATGAAACAAGTCTGTGTTTGTGTTTATTGCCTAAACCTACTGGCCCTGCACCTTGGCGGCGATGCGCTTGTCGCGCTCCTCGGCGATGGTGTTTTCTCACCATCCTCGACATTTTCTGATAATAAGACTTGTTGTGAAAATGCCATTTTGACAGAGAAAGTCGAATATGTCATTTTGCAAATGTGGCATTATGTGCCTGATCGGGTAAGCTAGGTTCGGAGGGGTCGGTGTCGGTACCACAATGAAACAAGAGCTTGTGTTTGTTTATATGTTTATTGTCTTATCCTACTGCCCCTGCACCTTGGCGGCGATGCGCTTGTCGCGCTCCTCGGCGATGGTGAGGCGCACGCCCTTGCCGCGCGGCAGAGAGATGTACGCCTTCGTGCCCTTGCCGATTATGAACACGTTGTTCAACCTGGAACACAATACAACCGCCTTATTTACAAATAAATAAACAAATACTAGCAAATATTTATGCAATGAGTCACACCAATGATTTTTGTTATCAGCATATCTAAAAAATATGTTTCTCGAGAAAAAAAATATGTTTTTATTTTTTTCGTATCTTCAAAAATGACTGAGATATTGAACGTTAAAGTACGGCCTCCGTGAAAAATTCGGGTGAGCCAATGGAATCAACGTGTGACGTCACATCGCGATTGAGAGTTGGCGCTTCCGTATTTCTCCATTGGCTGTTGAGTTGCGCTCTCACGGTTTCGCAATAAATTTATTTCTTTTTCTTATAGTCGATCAATGATCAATTTTGTATTGAGCCCATGTGAAAAAACACCTTCAAATGTTGTATTTTCGTGATTTATAAATTAAATCATCTTTCGTAATGGCGGGCGGTATTCTGTCAATATAAATAGCAACCGTCAAACTTCGATCAACATAACACGAAGCCGTCAAATGGACATAAGGTTACAGTTTTAGAGTGCGGCTGCGCGCGGTCGAAATCGAATACTAATCTTTTACCATAACCTTAGAACGAAGAAAATGTACTGTAACTAGCGCCAAAAACGCACCAGTTGCGCGAAGATTGCGCTCGGACGGACTTTATGTAGGTACGTGGTAGGTACAGTTGGACGCAAATCACCCGCAGCAGCCGCAATCGGAGATGTCACTGCGACATGACGTCATCGCAATAGCGCGCAAGGAAAGCAAATTTACAAAAGCTGGTGAAACTTTATAACGCTGTAACATTGGAAATCCTGGACAGATTTCGATGAAACAAAAACTGCTATTACTTGCACGAGTACGCGCATTAAATGCAGTAATAATCCTTCCTGATCAGAAGGTCTAAGTAGCTAAATGTCCAACAGCGCGAAACGTCTGATGAGCAGTAAGTCTAATTAGCAGAATGTCTATGTAGCAAAACGTCCAACTATCAAATGGTCTGTATATCAGAACATCTATTTAGCAAAAAGTCATTTGTGAAATGTGTACACTCATGATAAAAAGGAAAAGTCATTTGTAAATTACATTACACTTATTTGAGAAAAACAAAATCTGGATTAAAATGCTAGTAGCGCCATAAATATTATTAGGATATTAGGCGCACAAATGCCCCTGCATTTATTTACTTATTCTTTTGATATGACCAAGGTGTATCAAAAATTCAAAGGGACTATCTTTTTGGCCCTCAAATTTTTGCAGCTCCTTTGTATTTGGCATTAAACATTAAATCGATCTTCCTTCTTTTATTTCCTTCAAATAACATATTCTTGTATTTGCGATCTTGCCAAAGCGCTTCTTTTCTAAGAGCTTTATGTAATGCTAATCAAATAGCATTCTTGACAATAAATTGTCAGTTACCATCAAAAAGATATGATTTAAGCTACATAGACCAAAGAATCTGTAGGTCTGTACGTACGTACATATTATAATTCCGTGTCCGTTTCCCTCCCGATGTAATTTGTGTGTTGAATTTTGTGCCTGAGTATCCAGACATTTTGATAATGTGACGATTTGCTAAATAGATGTTCTGCTATACAGACCATTTGATAGTTGGACGTTTTGCTACATAGACATTCTGCTAATTAGACTTACTGCTCATCAGACGTTTCGCGCTGTTGGACATTTAGCTACTTAGACCTTCTGATCAGGAAGGTAATTTTTATAGTCATATTTTGATGTGTTGGTGTGACTCATTGGGATAAATTGCGTTTTATGCAAATAAAATGGCTATTAATGAAACAGATTATTCGAGAGATGGCCAGATGGCGCTAGTTAAAGTTTTAGAAATCTTTTTTTTTAATAGAATTTGGCCATGGCTTCTGACCTTCGGAGGCCTTCAGAAATAATAGAATAGAAATAAAACAACACTAATATTAATCATTAGCCACTAACGCTTAATTTCTCAAAAATTAAAAAACGCATTATTTCAAACCACACTGTCCTGTTTCTCAAATTAATGTCATCGAATTGTCAACTAAAACTGCTCCAGAAAAATTGTAACAAAAAAAGTTGTTAAGCTGACATTGTGAAATATATAAAGCCTGAGCAGAAAAATAAAAAATCTTCGCCATGTTGCGCGAAATGTGACGAACTACATACATTTTTCTATATAATTTTTCATTTTTTAACAATGAAGAGGCGAAAGTGGAGTCACAAGCCTGGTTTTTTATTTTTCTGGTCAGGCTTTACCAAAGGTTAAGGTTTTGTGATATTGTTTTAAATCCGCGAAGTATTGCCTATTACCTGGTGGCGAAGGTGTGCCCGGTGGAGTCCCGGATGTGCACGATGTCGAAGGAGCCGGGGTGGCGCTCGCGCGACACGATGGTGCCCACGCGGCCCAAATTCCTCCCGCCCGTGATCATGCACAGGTTGCCTGCAACGGACGACGAGTATTATTGCGACTGTGCACAAAATAGCAAGCGAAGCGAGTCAGACAGGCAAGAGTTATGATTCTCGCGTCGCCGCAAGTATGCCGTATCATCCTATCAGCCCCTTAACCCCGGAAGGAATCGAGTTGAGATCAAAATCGAATCAATATTGAAAATCACCATTTTAGTATCGATTGTTTTATATATTAAGTAAAAAATCACATCTTCGATCACAAAAAGCTACTTTTTTGTGATCGAAGGTGTGATTTTGACTTTAAATCTATAAAACAGTACACCTATAACAATTTCATTAAGTCCGGTATTTAACCACTACTCGATTGGCGCTACAATCGTTATTAGAATGGTGATTTTAGATCTTGATTCGATTTTGATCTCAACTCGATTCCGTCAGGTCAGGAGTTAGGGGACAGAGAGGACAATGCAAACATTTGTGGGCAAACAATGTGCCGGTAACTGTGAGAACTCGATCAACGAAATACAAATTGTGTATATTGATCGAATTCCTGATGGCTAATAAAATTTATATGATTTATAAATAAAATGTTATGTAGATGCCGAATTATGAAATACTAACCGTAAATATCTATAGCTAGCTAGTGATTATGCGGAAACTATTTGTAAAATTATGTAAATATAGGATTATTTATTTGTGATATTACATGCTAGGAAAATTTTAGTAGCAACATGAGTTTCATTATTTTCCCTACTTTACCTAATTCATTTACAGTTACGTTGTACATGTGTATTATATCAATTTGAATGTTGATACTTTATGGTGCATCTACTTTACATTTGATTTTCATTCTTCACACATGAAATGAAACAGTTGACCAACTTTCATATCAAACTTTATGTTTCTTCTACTTCTTACAAATGTTGCCTAGCCAAAATACGGTTTATCTGTGGTGTGTGTGCTGTGCAAGCTAGAGTGCTCGGCAGATAAGTCTGCGCGCGGTAAAAATCGAATACTAATCTTTTCTATAACATTAGAACAAAAAAATGCACTTTAACTAGCGCCAAAAACGCGCCAGTGACGTGCAGAGTTATCTGACACGCACTCTATGTAAGCTTGCCGCATTTCAAGTGACAGATGTTCATAGGTATTACATAGGTATTAGAGGGCTCCATTAGACATCGCATTACAAAAATCAGCAACGGGTTTCAAGTATTTTACAGACAATAAAATTTATTTCAGCACTAGCCTTCTGCCCGCGGCTTCGCTCGCGTGAATTACACGAAGCTTATTTTAATTTTTAGTTTTTTGCATTCACAATGCAATTTTTATTACTGAAAAATGGAAAATGAAGTATTTAGAAAAAATCGACCCGTCTCACAACTAGCTCCGATGGGACTCGAACCCACGACCTTTCGCTTTCCGGGCGACTGCTCTAACCACTGAGCTACGGAGTCGTTACGAGAAGCGTCGAATTTATCCAATACTTCTTACGCACTGTACAGTCAGTGTTAATTTCATCAATGTGGAGATATTACTACCCTCACACGCGAAAGAAATACCTTTCCAGGTATTTGGCAATCGCTAAAGATGAAATTACTATTGCAACTTATTTTAATTTTTAGTTTTTTGCATTCACAATGCAATTTTTATTACTGAAAAATGGAAAATGAAGTATTTAGAAAAAATCGACCTGTCTCACAACTAGCTCCGATGGGACTCGAACCCACGACTCCGTAACGACTCCGTAACGACTCCGTAGCTCAGTGGTTAGAGTAGTCGCCCGGAAAGCGAAAGGTCGTGGGTTCGAGTCCCATCGGAGCTAGTTGTGAGACGGGTCGATTTTTTCTAAATACTTCATTTTCCATTTTTCAGTAATAAAAATTGCATTGTGAATGCAAAAAACTAAAAATTAAAATAAGTTGCAATAGTAATTTCATCTTTAGCGATTGCCAAATACCTGGAAAGGTGTTTCTTTCGCGTGTGAGGGTAGTAATATCTCCACATTGATGAAATTAACACTGACTGTACAGTGCGTAAGAAGTATTGGCATAGTAAAAGTATATAAGTAAGCGGACTCGAGCCCTGAGTGAGCGATAACAGGCTAAACACGTAGGGCTGTCGCTTAGAGTTTATTCAATCGTCAAAAATGCATAGCCAATCTCTATACAAAACAGTTTTCCCCCGTACGGTGGGCGTCAGGAATCTATAATACAAAGTTTTTTAATTATTTTTGTACATAGACCAGGGGCTGACTAAATTTTTTTCATTACCTACGTCAGTGGTTTGAACAATTACGGTCGAAATAGGATAAATTAAAACGTGGCTTTACTGAATCATGTATTTATTAAAATAAAATACAATGTTTACCTATGAAATTGTATTTTTTACAAGTATTATATTTACTTTTTCAAAATCTAAATCATTTTTCAATTTAGGATTCTCTGGTATTTTCGTGGTGTGCATGTGCAATTTTTTGCGGGCGGGCGGGCGGTGCATCTTGCATCTTGTATTTTTTGCTGAAGTAAGCTACATATATTTCGTTTTTTCACAAAGATTACGAGTTTTATTTATAATTATTATTTTGTGTTAAAAAAGACTGGCTCCGAGTCTATACATTAACTCCCGGTACACAAACTCATAGGAGCACAGAATTAGGATTAAACTTAAAAGGTTTATTTAAAAAAAGACTGGCTCCTGGTCTACAGGTTTACTTACTCCCCGCATGCTAAAGTTTGTTTCTTTTCTGGCTATCTTATCTCTAACTACCGGAACACAATAATGCTGAAAACATTAGACAAGTACTAAGGTCTGCCATCAATGAAACCGAATATAAAAAAGGACGCCCACTGCGAATCGAACCCGGGACCTCTGGGTCTGAAATCGGTGGTGTGAATCACTAGACCGCAGAGGCGGTTACAAATTTATATTATGCTCCCAGTTTATTAATCTAATCACATACCTCCCTACACATAGGATTACAAGTTACAATTATTTTGTATTATAAATGTTTTTCTTTCTGCTTTCTTTCTATTTAAAAATTACACTACAAATTGGTATCTGGTCAACGAAATCGGAAGCAGAACTATTTAGGTAGGTAAACAGCTAATACAAAATTATGTACGTATCTACGTATGATAATTATAGTAAGTAGATTGTACTCTAGGTAATGCGTAACTCTTGTTCGCTAGGTAATGCGAAGAAAGACAATTCTGGATAAAACAAACCGCTATTCAGACATTATACTGCTACTCGAATTTTTAGCCATCTTAACGAATTAGGCGGTAGGTAGGTACACGCACGAATTATTACGAAAGGGAGGCAGCGCAGCACGGCGGAGTGCGTGTGGTGGGCACGGATTTACCTTAATAATATTAAGCGCGGTCGCGGGCGGCCGGCGGCGGCGGTGGCAGCGCCGCGCGGGCGGCGGACGCTGCCACGCATGCCTGTCGCCCCGTTATCACCGATAAATTTTGTCAGTGTGTGCGTGCGACCACGCATACGTACGGGATGGTACGGGCGCGCTCACATACAAACCGTTTGCGGTGCCTGTCTAGGCAGTCAACGTACTTATATACTTTTACTATGGTATTGGATAAATTCGACGCTTCTCGTAACGACTCCGTAGCTCAGTGGTTAGAGCAGTCGCCTGGAAAGCGAAAGGTCGTGGGTTCGAGTCCCATCGGAGCTAGTTGTGAGACGGGTCGATTTTTTCTAAATACTTCATTTTCCATTTTTCAGTTACACGAAGCTGTTATCCCGCGGGTATGTGATGTTGTGAGGATTGTGTGAGGACATACAAACAAGCAAACGCACTTTCACATTTATAGTATTAGTATGGATTTTGAGCTTGCAGATTTTTTTGCAATGCGATGCGAACTCGCAGTTTTGTGTGGGAGCTCTTAATCTAAGCAATTCACTTGTATAGTTAGAAAAATAAGGGAATAAAAAATAAAGTCCAGTAGTTGCCTGCCACAGAGGTCTACAGCTAAACAGGGGGGCAATTGCGTAAGGTAATCGTATTCATTTGACAGTACATATCGTATTCAATCGGCTGCAATTTGTATGGAATGACATTTATTATGTTACAATATGAACCGAAATACCTCAATGTCTCAAGACGAAAGTCTTTGACCAGTGTGTGTTGCCAGTAATGACCTATGGAAGTGAGACGTGGTCTTTTACTATGGGTTTCATAAGAAGGCTCAAAGTCACCCAGCGAGCAATGGAGAGAGCGATGCTTGGTATTTCCCTGCTCGATCGAATCAGAAATGATGAAATCCGCAGGAGAACTAAAACAACCGACATCGCTCGAAGGATTGCATCATTGAAGTGGCAGTGGGCGGGACACATAGCGCGGAGAACCGATGGCCGTTGGGGCGGAAAGGTTCTTGAATGGCGACCGCGTGCCGGACGACGTTCCGTGGGCAGGCCCCCTACAAGGTGGACCGACGATCTGGTCAAGGTCGCGGGAAGCCGCTGGATGCGGGCAGCGCAGGACCGATCGTTGTGGAGATCCTTGGGGGAGGCCTATGCCCAGCAGTGGGCGTCGTTCGGCTGACATGATGATGATGATGATGATGAATATGAACTGTCAAATGAATACGATTGACTTTACGCAATTCCATAACAGATCAGGCTGATAGAATGACATACATTATGCTCTAGAATAGCACAATTAAATGTATCATTACTATGGGAAAACACGCGAATAGTTTGAAATAAAAAGTAGTATACTGACCAGACTCGAACTTGATGAAGTCCATGATCTTGTTGGTGGCGATGTCGAGCTGCACGGAGTCGTTGACCTTGATGAGCGGGTCGGGGTAGCGCAGCGTGCGCCCGTCGTGCGTCACCAGGTACGGCACGTTCTTGGGGCCCGTGGCCACGCGCCGCACTTTGCACAGCTTGTACTGCAATGCAACAAGACGCAGCCGTCAACTACCAGCCAACCACAGTGGCGTGCATTTCTTTTCAAAATAGGTAGGCACTATACGCCGCGTGGTGTCTAACCTATAGGCATGGCAGAAATGATTGAATATTCAAAATTTCAAAGAATTTTCTCACGAACTATGTGATGTGGCGTGTGCCTTAATCAGTGTATAAAACCACCAACGATTCCAACGAAGTATAACGGCAATGTATACTGTACAACAATTAAATTAAGGACAACAGGAGATAGGTAGCAAAATATGTAAATAGAGTAAACAAAGTATCACCGCCATGTAGAAACGTACAGAGCCATCTTTGGACAAAAAACAAAACTAAATATAAACACCGCCGGTGCTTTTGTAGCAGAGTTGGGCGTAATCGACTACTTTTGTAGTCAGATTAATAATCTGATTGAAAGTAATCATGATTACTTTTAATCAGATTAAAGTAGTCGTGATTACTTTTAATCAAGATTACAAATGTAATCTTTAATCTTGATTACAGTAGTCAGTAATCTAAATTACATGATTATTCATTACTAAGTTTTATATGAAATATGATTTAGGAATGAATTTATATAACTTATTATATTGAGTTGCCATTAACTTCGACAATTTGTAGCTAAAAATTGAATAGTTGCCTTTATTTTATAAAAAATATACCTATGCCTATGCTACGTAAGACGCGCGGTAGGGGTGCGGAGGACAGGGTATCGTATGATCGCCGGCTAGCCAATCACCGCGTTCGCGTAGTCGGCGCACAAGCGGCATTTTGTTTAATGCGCATCAGTCAAACGAATCGGGCGCAAGTAAACGAACGTAATTTTGTACTTAAAGGAATATTTTTAGTTGTGATGTGAAATGGCGTGTTCTTCTCATTCATCTTTATCTAATAACTCTGAATTGGAAGATGTGCAGATTGAGCAAACAGCAGAAACATTACCATGCATCCTTGACGGCAAGTTTTTCATATATTCTTATACGGAGTCCACCGCTACCAAAAAAGTTGGAATTTGTACATCTTGTCAACCAAAAGAAGTTAAAATTTCTGGTTTTAACAATTCAACATCCAATTTTGTTACTCACCTCAAACGAAAACACGGAGAACAAACATACAAAGAGTATCAAACTCACTTGAAATGTATGAAAAAAAACAAACCGTCTTATAGAACTACTAATCGTCCTCAGTCAGAAATTATGGATAACAGAAATAAATCCGCTGAACAAACGGTCTCACAAGAGCAATTCAATGAAAATATTTTAAAGTTTTTTATACATTCCATGATTCCTTTGCAAGCAATAGATGATCCGTTTTTTAACAAAATCTTTGAAAGTTTAAATATTACCACAAAAGGACTGAATGTTGTCAGTAGGAGAACTTTAGGGCGCTTAATTGATGAATATTATACAAAAGAAATTACCAACATCAAAAGTGCATTGCAGAGCGTAAAAGAAGTGTGCACAACTGCTGATATTTGGTCAGGAAAAAGTCGAAGTTTTCTAGGTGTCACTGCACATTGGCTTGACTCAAACCTAGAAAGGAAATCTAAGACACTCGCATGTCGAAGATTTTCAGGTGCGCACACCTATGACCGGATAGCTTTTTTACTTGAAGCAATTCATTCTGAATTTGGTCTCGACTCACGAAAAGTTCTGGCCACGGTCACAGATAGTGGCAGTAATTTTGTGAAAGCTTTTAAAGAGTTTGGTATCGACTTAGATAATTTAGAAAATTTTACTGATGGCGCTGATGGCAACTCAGAATACGAAAGAGATGCTATTGTCGGCGAGGATTTTAACTCCGAGGGCAGTTTCTTCAACACTCTA
This sequence comes from Crambus lathoniellus, assembly GCA_949710035.1. Lineage (NCBI taxonomy): Eukaryota > Metazoa > Arthropoda > Insecta > Lepidoptera > Crambidae > Crambus > Crambus lathoniellus. The sequence continues at coordinate 527,414 of OX453299.1, read as the reverse complement.
AATGATGTTGATCCTTTAGCATTTGTTGAAAATGCTATTCCACAAACAAATATATTAGAATTGCCAGTACATTTGAGATGTTCTGCCCACAAGCTCAATCTATGTGCTACAACTGACGCCAATAAAGTGTTAAGAAATAATGAAACAACTATTGCCGATATTCATAATAACGTTATCAAAAAATGCAACAGTTTGTGGAACTCGGCCGGCCGCCCTAAATCGGCTGAAATAATACAAGGTATTGTTGGGCATACACTTTCCAGACCAGGAATCACTAGATGGAATAGTCTTTATGATGGCCTAAAACAAATTACATCCATACAAGATAAGAGTGTCCAGTTGTACTTGGCATTGGGCGTAACAAACGTTTTACGTGCCAATGATTTCCAATACATAAATGAATATTTGCGTTGTTCAAAACCAATAGCAGAAGCCCTGGATATAATACAAGGTGAGCAATATATGTATTACGGTATTTTGCTGCCATGTTTAGTATCCCTGCGAAAAAAATTGCAAAAACTCAACAGAGAACCACTTGTTTTTTGCAAAAAGTTAGCAGAGACTTATTTGGAAAGTGTGGAAAGGCGATTTTCTGAGTTTTTTGACGTCTCCTCGAAGGTTGCCCAAAATGCAGTAGTTGCTGCAATGTCTTATCCCAGATTCAAGGACAAATGGATGGCTTGTATAAATATAGAATATCATTCCAAAATCAAATCTGTTTTTAAAGGAGCTGTCGTCAAAGAAATTCATGAAGCACCTGAAACTGTTCAAGATACCCCAAACACTAGATATGAAGACAGTTATTTCGAGTTCGACACTGATTCGTCAGAGACCGATTCGACAGGAGATATTCACCAAGTCCAACGATCTAAAGCAGAAATCATTATTTCTCATTATTTGGCGGATCAAGATAAAGAAATATCCATGTTAAATAGATATCCTGAAATCAAAAAGGTTTTCAAGAAATATAATACGCCTCTACCGTCATCGGGTCCTGTTGAAAGGCTTTTCTCATATGCAACAATGACCAATTCACCAAAATCACACAGACTTTCAGATGAAATGTTTGAAAAGAGGGTATTATTGAAATCTAATTTAAAACACACATCATAAACGACATACCGAAAACTCTAGTTGATTTTTTGCGTAAAATTATACTTATTTATTATTATATTATCCTTAAAGCACAATCTATGGGACTGATTAAAAAATAAAAAATATTTTTTGCTATATAATATGTTTTTTATTATTTAATGTTCCGAGTTCCGACTATTTGTTTTATTAATCATAACAGTAATCAAGATTATGATTACAGATTGATAATCATTAATCATCGATATGATTACATTTTTGATTAATTTCCGTAATCTGTAATCATGATTGAAGATTACACATTGTAATCATAATCCTTAATCATTAATCTGATTACTTTTTGCCCAAGTCTGTTTTGTAGGCATACCTACTTAAGGGTGATAAATTGCGAAGGTCGAACGTCAGTGTATTACGCGTGGGAAGTACGACATTTTTATTTCGTCGTATTCATTTAAATAAAAAATGTTAATGCCAGTGATAGAAAATTGTATAGGATTCAAGTAGGCAGACGGGCAACTGCCTACTGTCGCGCACTGCGCGTTTTTTATGAAGGAAGTTTTTGTTATATGCACGAATAAATAGAGGTCAGTGGTTATAAGTAATAAAAATTAGGTAAGTAGGTATCATAATTTAGTAAGCTCAACCAATAATAATTGGGGAGCACGGATACTAAAATTTAATGGTAATTTTTTCGATTTTGCGAGGTAGGCACTGCTTAAATGCCTATATGCAATGCACGCCACTGGCCAACCACCTCGACTATCCACTTGAGCTTGCTCTATATTTCACTCCAATTGAACGAAAGTTGAATGTGTAAGAGTTGAATGATTCACTCGATGTTCATTCTCAATGTGCTACCTAATTGGTAGAAATTTTCAAGCAATGTGAGTTGATTGGTTCTCTTTATAATTTTGATAGTTCGCTTTTAAGAGACGTTTTAACAACAGTATCTTTCACTTCTGCGCCTTTCAACCAAAGTAATTGAATTTGGTCAAACCATGTAATATCAGCAGTCCTACATCCACACTAATATTACCGAGATGTCAACTTTGTATTAGATAACAATCTCTGAAACTACTGAATTGATTTTGAACATTTTTTCACCAGTAAAAGCTTCATTCATTCGGCTGAGTAAAAAGCCGATTACGACTCATTGTGGCATCCTTGTCATGCCATACATAATGTGACATGAGAAGGAAGGATGGCACGATGCGTCGTAATCGTCTTGCACAGCTTGTACTGCAACAAGATCCAGCCCTCAACTTCCACCCACCGACCTTAACTATCCATACTGGAGTTACCCAGGAAAATCATCAAGTTTTTTTCTTAGTTTTCTTACATCTAAACTAATATTACCAAGATGTCAACTTTGTATTAGAAAGCAATCACTGAAACTACTGAACTGATTTTGAACAATTTTTCACCAGTAGTGCAGATAGTAGAAATAGAAGTACTTTCTTTAAGTAAGTAAGACGACCGATTTGGCGCAGGGGTAGGCTACCCACCTTCTGCGCCAGTGGTCTCGGGTTCGATTCCCGAACAAGACAAATATTTGTGTGCATGAACATGTCTATTTGTCTTGGTCTGGGTGTTAACTATGTATATTAAGTATGTATTTACAAACAAAAAAAAGTATTTAAGTATATATTTATTCATTATCAAGTTTTCCATGATACAGTTTCTTAATGAAATTAACATGGGCTTAGATAATTGGTGTGAATGTAAGAAGTTATTTATTATTTATTTATTTATTCTTTAAAAATATTATAAGAAGTGTTCATGGCAAAATTGCATTAATAAAAATAAGTAGTAGTTTGATTATTTTGAAGCTTCCATAAATATATGCAAAATGCAAATGCTTGGTTATCCCTAAGGAATGCAATGCAACGTCCCATCGGAGTTGGTTGTGTGTCATTTAAATTTTTAAATGCAGTACAACTAAATCCCAGACGATTTTGCCCGTAAAGAACAATGCAATGCCATACAAGACATACTATTAATTACACAAAATGTATACATTTATACTATTTCATACTTACTTTTGCCTCCTCAGGAGTAATACGGTGAATGGTAAATCTACCTTTGACATCATAAATGAGACGGAACAATTCATTTGTCTTTTCAATAGACACAACATCTGAAACAAAGTAAAACATAAAACTACATACCTATATTATCATCAAAATCAAATTACCTACATAATATTATAATTATGATGAGGGGATAACAATCTATCACAATTGCTTTCAATTGGACAAACATCAAGCATCCATTACTTGTTACTAAAGACATTTGAAAAAATCTAATGTTATTGCAGCAATGGTTTTACAATATCTTTCACAATGAAAGTGTCGCAATAGATGTTGATTTACCCCTAGAGAAATTAAATATTTTTTAAACCATCACAGGCAAGAAACACCTAAATTATCCTACTTAATATTATAAATGTGAAAGTTTAGATGTTTGTATGTTTGTTACTCAATCACGCCAAAACAGCTGGAAGGCTGAAATTTGAGACATAGATACTTTGTAGACTGGAGAGGAATATAGGCTGCTTTTTATCCCGGAAAAATGTCACATTCCCGCGGTATAACGTCGTGTAGTCTACGCGGGCGAAGCCGCGGGCGGAAAGCTAGTCATAGTATAAATGTTTGCCTTGGGTGAAAGTCAACCAAGTACAGGTGCTATTGGCACATCAATACCCAGTGCAATCTAGCCTCAATTAAATAATCAAGACAAGGAAGATTTTAATTATCTATTTTTAATCTTAAAAACAACCTATCAGGGGGGCTAGCAGCTAAAAAAATATGGATATGAGCATGGAAGGGCTTAATTTGACATTTGTAGTCCATAATATAGTAGTATTTGTAGGTAGCCCCCTGGTTCCACCACAAATAAAAATGGTTTTTACTTAGGCTACAGACTACTTGTAACATCATATTTCTAACCTCAAAATTATAGACCGACCGACGGTGTGACCTAAACTTAAAAAAAAGAAATTAAATGGGCTTACCCATAAATCCAGCAGGGTAAGTGGGGTCTGTCCTGACTTTGCCGTCAACTTTGATGAGACGCTGCTTTACGATCTTGAGCACTTCAGTGCCGGTAAGGGCGTACTTCAGCCGATTCCTCAGAAAGATCACGAGCGGCAGACATTCACGCAGCTTGTGAGGCCCAGTCGACGGCCGCGGCGCGTACACGCCGCCTAGCTTGTCCAACATCCATGCCTTGGGAGCGTTTAAACGCTTCAAATGCTTTTTGGGTCCCCGAGCCTACAAAACAACACAAGCCAACTTACATTCATAACCTCAATTTACACCACTGACAACAATATGTACCTATGTAAGTAACTAAATTGTACAGAAGAATAAATTTCACGAAGTACATGAGTACCTATATTTTTAGTTTATTTATCATTTGAAAGAATTGTATGACGACCAAAGTAGGTAACAAAATTAACTAGGTACCATTTCCATACATGACCAAAATCAGGTTTAAATTGCACATTACAGTAATAGAAGTGTAAAACACAATAACTCAAATAAATAAATATCAATTTTATGTCGTGATTAATTCGGATAAAAGCGAAACTATCACAAACTCACCATGTTGGACACAAATTTTTACAAGAAAGAACTGTCAGTGTCAAAAGTTTGACATATTTTTTTTTATTTAGGTTCGTTCCTATTGGTACAGGCTAGGGTCATAGACCATAATGCCTTGTCATTAGTAAGTATTTTATTCATATGAGTTTGACATAATAAGAAACTAAAACGTCAAAAAGGTTGTCAATACCATGGTATTTTCCTCAGAACAATAACTAGGTATTTTCCATTGGAAGCCACACTTCGAACAAAAGATTGAAGACAAAATTCCGTGACATTTGAATGTTTTCGAGGCCCCTCCGTCTCTTTCTAACTCATTGTAAATGTCAACATTGATCGAATGATGTCAAATTTTAAATTTCGAAATGGTGGATGTTTACTAGGTTGACCAAGAGTGTCCCCATTTTTTGGGACGTCCCGTTTTTCAGCTATAAATTTGACCGTGTCCCTTAATGGGCGATTTTCTGAAAGCTCAGTCACTAGATGGCGCTGTCTCACTCACTTATGCAGTATGAAGGAACGGAACGTTATAAATTTTACTTTGACGCGACTTTTTTACGTAAAACGGAACGTCAGACAGATGTTATTTATTTACCTAAATCTTTAAATTTACCTATTTCGTTTCTGTTCCTCACAGTAGTACTTATTTAATATATTATTAGTTTCCTTTGGATTGTTAAAAAGTAATTAATTTAAATATGTTTCATACCAAAATATACCATAGACATGTACCTACTTATTCAACGCCATCTAGTGAAGCAATTGGAAGCTTTTTTTTTTAAATGGCCTCTCAGAAAATCGCTCATTAATTGCATTAGACGCAGATGAAGCCTTAGAGGATTATAGCGTGTTTAGTCTTATTGGAACCAGAATTATGTCTATTTATTTGTCAACGAAAGAAAAAGGTAGGTCATAGATTTCGTTTTTTTGTTAAAATGTTTTTCGAAAATTTTACGACTTTTGTTTTTGTATGCGTAAATCGCATTTTTCAAATTTTTTACAAAACTTTCTTATCATCGCAAATATTTTAAAATGTTGCTACAGCTATCCAGCTATCTAAAACAGTTTTCCGTTTTTCGTAGAAGTACTTCAATAGAACGTAAAGAGTGTTTTTGTAAACGTTGCGTCATGCACCCGCGGAGGGGCGCGGGGCGATAAAAAACCCAGCGCTCCTTCGTTTGTGAAATCCGAGACGGGCCGCGCATTCAGGTCGATAATAAAATAAAGTGGTGGAATTTGAGGTTATTCTGTGAGCGTTATGAGCGCGATTACGAACGATCCGAATGAGCGATTTTCTGAGAGGCCATTAAAAAAAAAAGCTTCCAATTGCTTCACTAGATGGCGTTGAATAAGTATGTACATGTCTATGGTATATTTTGGTATGAAACATATTTAAATTAATTACTTTTTAAAAACCCAAAGGAAACTAATAATATATTAAATAAGTACTACTGTGAGGAACGGAAACGAAATAGGTAAATTTAAAGATTTAGGTAAATAAATAACATCTGTTTGACGTTCCGTTTTACGTAAAAAAGTCGCGTCGAAGTAAAATTTATAACGTTCCGTTCCTTCTAACTGCATAGGTGGGACAGCGCCATCTAGTGGCTGAGCTTTCAGAAAATCACCCATTGTTGAGAGCATGAAGCTCGACTTAATACTGAGGTAACTGGAGAGTGCAGTACGAACAATTTTTTGAATACCACAAATAACACAGTGGCTGTCTTCCGTCTCACCTACACTTTAAAAAAATACGTATGATCATATGAGACAGCTGACAGCCACTACATACATAAATGTCAAATTTACTGGCGACACTTTTTTATTCAGGGTGAGAGCTCCAGTTATCTCAGAGTATTAAGTCAAACTTCATGGTTGAGAGGTCCCGACTGTCATAAGCGCGATATCTGAATCGGTACGCCTGTTAGGCCGCATTTCCACCTGCAAGTAAACTTGCGGAAGTCTTGCGTGAATTCTTGCAAAATCGTTGACATATCATACTGGCAAGCTGTTGCGAGTGTAATTGCTACGTACAGTCGTCACAAAATAAGATGCCCGTTTTGACACATGCTAAAGTGACATAATTAGGCATGTAACCATACGAGTCTGTAATCGATTCTCGCGATTAATCGATTAAGGTTCTGAGTAACTAATCGATTATAGTAGGTTTGCAACTTATGTGGATTAAGACTAAAGTTATTATTATAAAATGTTAAACTTACTATATAGATACTTATACTTTTAATAAACATATTATTAAAGTATAAATTGACCATTTATGTTATATAAACTTGAATCGAATCCACTCTAATTGCATAATTTATATAAGAGCGAACGCGCACTTGTGATATTTAATCGGGCGATAGTTTGGTCGTTCTCGGATTCAGTATATAGTTATATGGCAGTGGCAATCGTCAGTGCGCTTAAACTATGGACCGATCAAAGTATCGAAAACGACTGGCCGATAGTTGTACGATCAAACTTTCGCACAACTATCGGCCGGGCGGTAATGTGCATGAAGGACTATGTGAGCGCGCGCACTGCATTCAACTAGACTATCACCCAACTATCGGTAGACTGCGCATTCAGTATTGAACTATCTAAAATGACTGGCCAATAGTTACTACAACTATAGTTATAGTTATAGTTATACAACTATCGGCCTGTGCATGAAGGACTATGTGAGCGCGCGCTCGGATTCAACTAAACTATCGACCAACTGTCGGTCGACTAAAAATCACAAGTTCTCGCAGGTTCTCAAAACCAAACTATCAGCCGACTGTTTGATCACGATCGTCTTACGATTCCGACTAAACTATCGGTCGACTAAAAATCACAAGTGCGCGTTGGCTCTAAAAGTGCAAGTATTTTAACTACAGCTCACAGCATAGACATGGTCATAGAGTAGCTACATTACTTATTATAGCGGCCTGTACACGTTGGCCCAACCATTGGCCAATACGTCGTATATTAATTAACACTTTTGAAAGAACCTTTTTAAACGTCTTGTTCGTTCAAAAGTGTCAATGTACGATGTATTGGCCAGTGGTTGGACCCACGTGTACAGACCGCTTATGGTGAACGCACGCTTGTCCGATGCGAACGCTTCGAACAAGCCGAACGAAACATGTTTAAAGAAATCTCTGGAAAGGTGAACGTGACGATTCGACATGGTGAGGTGTGCAAGGTTGTCTAGGTTCTATTTAAAGAATTTAATTTTTTTTCATTCGGTTTATTCGAAACGTTCTCCTTGGATAACTAACGTTTGCCTAGAAACCGTTTTATCGAAATCATTGTTGCCAATTCATAATTTCACTAATGCTTTAAACGCCAATCTAGTTTTCACACAAAAAAGATAAATTTTACAAATTAATCTATTAAAGTGGTCATAACGATTATTTCGATATAATTGAATGAAACTGGAGAAATCCTGCACACAACGGTTACAACACTAGTATTTAAAAAAATGAAGACTGAGAACGTAACTGTTTTTCGAGACGTTTCGTAGTTAATCGAATCTGCGTTTACTTTAGAATAAACGCAAAAATAATACGCGGAATACACTTTGCCTTAATTTATGATGCATTAAAAAATGTAACATATTATTTTCATACACCTTTGATAAGAAATCAGCATATATTTGATTTTTTTGTTTTCGTAACAAGTTACATTCTATGGTCATTACCATGTGTCAAAACGGGCATCTTAATTTGTGACGACTGTAGCAAGTTGCTGTCGGACAGACCTGTCGGACATTTATCGCAGAAGTTTACTTGCAGGTGGAAATGCGGCGTTATCGCTTTCAGCGCTGAAATCGATTTTGGTCTGAATCGAAATGCACCCAGAGTCAGACAGTGAATAGTCTATATAATTTGTGGTGAAATCCTGACATGACATTGAGGGTGACCATGAAGCTCGACTTAATACTGAGTATTAAGTCGAGCTTCATGATGACTTTCACCACTGAAAAACTTAAAACGTATTTCTGACTCTGTCACATTCAAACAGATGACAGAAACAGAAATATGTTTTAAACACGTTTAGCGTTTATATCAGTGGTGAAAGTCACCCTGAGTTTTGCGCGGGAAGCGAGAAGAGAAGGACGGGCTTTGTTTTTTAATTTTCTAAATTGGTTTTTTGGAGCTTTTATTGTGTTAGTGTGGTGGAATTAGTGCAATAATGTGTCAATGAAGAACAATGAAGTAAAATTCTCACTTTTACTTCATTGTAATAAAGTAAGGCGCTCCGTACGATTCAGATTGCTATTCCCGCGTTAAACTCCCATGAGCATCGATATGTGTACGAACCACGTACGCATTTTAATGAGTTAGGTTAGGTCAGCAAGACTGAAGACATAATTAATAATATAAAAACGTAAAACAAGGTATTACTAAAGACATATTTACAAGACTGAAGAAAGAATACTTACTAATGACGAGGCAGTATGGTCTCAGACCTTAGCCTGTTCCTTTAGGAACGAATATTAATAAAAAAACTGTCTGACATTCACTGTTGAGAGCTCAGGGGGCTTACCACAAGCTCTTATAGCAGTTATTTTTAAGCCTTAAAAAAACTGCCCTGCTTATCGGTACCATGAACCATAACAATAGCAGCGCTGTTAGTCCTAGACGTTCACCGGTCAAACAGCGTTGCTAAACGTACCATGAGCTCACTTTAGCACGCCAGCAGGCCTGCCAAACTGTCATAATTAGCAGTTTTTAAAAAGTTGGTCTCAAGCAGCTTTAAAAAGCCTGCTAAGGATGGTATTCCACTTATCTCAAATATTTGATCAAAGAAATTGGACGACTATTCCAATGTAGACAATTATTACTAACATGTAGAGAAAAGGGTTACAATGTTCTATATTTTCCAATGTAGACAATTATTACTAACATGTAGAGAAAAGGGTTACAATGTTCTTTTTGTTTGGATACCTGGCCATCAAAATATCGAAGGAAATGAAAAAGCGGATAAGCTTGCCAAGGATGCAGCACACACTGGTGATACATTTCATTATAAAAATTTAGTATCTGATCTCCTCTCTCTTCCTAAGGAGCATTTACGTAGCTCTTGGGAAGGTTTGTGGAATACTCCGAATAAGGGTAAAAGTTATAAACAAATTCAACAGGACATCCCATTAAAGCCGTGGTTTACGAAAATTCAATTATCAAAATCTGCTACATCCAGTCTCATCCGTATGAGGTTAGGACATGTTTGCACCGCCTATCATCTGACTAGATTGGGTATTTGTAACAACAGTGTATGTGCTTGTGGTACTGGTGACGAAAATTTAAACCACATTTTCTTTCAGTGTCCACTTTATGATAACTCCTCTTTTTTAACCTCCCTTATTTCCCTCCGTGTTCCTCTCCCTACATCAATTCCAACTCTGCTGTCCTGTATAAATTTTGATTTGTTTAATTTAATTACTAACTTTCTAACTGTAAATAATATTAAGTTATAATTATTTATTCCATACCTTATGTTATTCTTATAAGTACCTACATTCTTATAATCTACTATATCATATATCATATTTAACAAAGATGTAAAATATATTTAAATATCATATGTTTTATCCTGCCTGACCAATCCTGATCCTTTTATTCATCCTAAATTCCGATTCTATTTTCATCATTACAATATCCCTCTTGGTTTCCCTACCTTTACTTGACATTGGCTAATGTACAAACCGTACGAGCCAAAGAGAAGAAAAAAAAAAAAAAAAAAAAAAAAAAAAAAAAAAGCTTTCCGCAATAGAAAGAAAAAAGCGTGGCGTAAACTAATACGAGAACAAAGCAATCCATTGGAAGTTTACGACAAAATGGATTTTATTCGGAGGTTTTGGTTTTGGTTTCGGGGCCCTGATTCACGAACCACCGGAAACAGAATCTGATTTGAATTCTGTGCTTTGTCTTAGCCTATTCTATAGTGAGTGACAGAGACAGTGCATACATTCCGCTGTCGGGAGCGTTTCCAACGGTTTGCCACCGGCTTCTCTGAAAAACCTGTGGCTGTGGGGGACATTGGGGGCATTCTATGGCACAACAAACCGTGTCAAGTAGGTTACTACTGCATTATTGTGAAGCGTTCCGAGCGCTTTTTTCTTTAATACGAACTTGTACGAACGAACGCAGCGTTCGTGGAGAAGTCCGTATTAAAGAACGACACTCACTCAAGTGGAGATCTCTTCTCAAGTATAGTAAGCAAGGGATGAATGTATTCGGTGCATGTTTTCGCATCCCTTTCTAACTAAGCTTGAGAAGAGATCTATACTTGAGTATCGTTCTAGAATACGGGTCTAAGTAACTGTGTTAACTTTGTTCGTTGAAATTAGTCACTTTTCCAACTTGAAACCAAAGCTTCAAACACATTTGTAAAAAAAAACATTAGCTTGCGAGTAACGTTCGGAAACTAGAAGTGACGCTTGTTTATAAAACTCTGTCAAGAATAATATTTAAAACCATTTTTTTACAATGCCGTTCAATTTTATTTCCATAAAAACATCTTGTTTTAGGTTTTCCTTTGCATTGTTATTGTATTTTATTTATAAAATGTTACTTTAATACGAAACGGTATTTACCGATAAAAATCATATTTAGTTTTCGAACGCAAACAACATTTTGACTCGACAGGCCAGAGACAATCATTCAATAGCAACAGCAGTGCAGCAGGCCTGCTAAAAGACTGCTAGTTTTGGCTTATGGTACGATTAGCAAGAAGTTTATTTTAAACCTTGCAATAAAACTGCCCTGCATTTGTTCTGTTTGCTAAGAGCTTGTGGTAAGCCTCCAGGTGGCCTACCACAAGCTCTTATAGCAGTTATTTTTAAGTTGAGAGAGTGAGACGCCGCTCTACACGCCGTATAGCGGCGTCTCACTCTCTCAACTTAAAAATAACTGCTATAAGAGCTTGTGGTAGGCCACCAGAACAATAACTAAAGAGAGAGGTTGCAACCATAGATGTATTCAAGGAATTTATATTACAACAGGAAGGTGCACTCCGTATTTCTGTGTATTTAAAAATACACTTTAACATAAAAAGATAAGGTTTATATTTCAATACAAAATGTCAACGGTCCAGCTGAGACCACAAGAACGAGGTGAGGGTGTCCCTTTCTTTCAAATTGCCAGCACTCTTAAATAACAGGTTTAGTAGATTTATGGTACACAACTTTCGTTATGAAAATAAAATTTCGTAAAATTTTCGCTTCGTATTATTTTTAGTCAATAGAAAACATCGTATATTAATTTAGGTATTAGCGTATTATGCATAAAAATGTATCAGGTCGTTCAAGTTTTTTACGGCTTATCCTAGAAAAAAATTGAATGATAGATTTCAGAATTTTAAAGTGGCAACATGACAAGCTGATTAGCTGAATGACATCTTCCGTCTTCGTTGTGTCAAGTTGGTTATGCGTAAATATTTTGCCTTGTGGTGGTGTTTTTTGCAATATCGTGAAAAGGTGTTGCGTTAATAATTATGGGCTGTGGAAATGAAACATTTGCTGGTTGCAATATTTCTTTTCACAGGTGAGATAGAATTTATTGAAAATGACACGAGTTCTTACTATGGAACAATTAGGGTGACAACAAATTTCCTTTTTCTTTTCATTTGATTCTATAAAACGTTTATACCTAAAATTATTGTCTGACTCGTATCTTACAATTTTATTCAGTAATGTATAGGTAATCATGTTTTGTTAAACATCTGTGTAACAATAAACTATTATTATGATTTATTTCTTTTATTTACTGGCACCTATTTCCTGGCATCCCTACTAGTTTAAAGTCGGAAACACACTTCTGTGGTGTGGCGCGACGCCAGAATGTCTGTTTCATGCACTTAGTATGGACACGACAGAGACAGAAAGAGTCGCGCCACACTGCATAAGTGTGTTTCTAACCATATATCTTGGTACTATTATACAGGCTGACGGGGAAACTCGACCTATTTCTTGAAAGGGGTTATACTAGAGGTCATTAGCAACATATTAAGTCCAGTGGACCAGGGGTCAAAACTAGATGGTTACCGAGTTGTGACGGTTTTTCGATTTCTTAAATTTTTTCTGAGTTGTTACCAAAAATCATTGATTGTGAATAAACTACTCTACTCTTAACATTGAATCAATACTTTTCTGAAAGCTGAATAATTAGTGATCATTTAAAAAAAAGAAATAAAAGATTTTTAGTAACAATAATTTTTTTTTTTGTATTTTTCTCCAACTTCGCCCAAATTATTGGAAAAAAACTGTATGGAAGTTGGCGTACAAATAAGTAAAATGTCTAACTAGTTTCATAAGCTTTCCAAAAGGGTACAAAAATTATTAGGTTACCTAGCTGTTTTTTAAAAAATCAACAAAAGAGCGCAGTAGGGCAATTTTCCTTTTAAATTTTAAATTTGATTCAGCCCAAAAAGTGGCGAAGCGATGGCTGGCTTATGCGTCATGCTCGTGAACGAGTGCTGCCAGTGGAAATGGGTCTGCTCTTCTCTGCTTGCCTTAAATGTGTTTTTTTTGTTTTTATTTCTAATGCGGTGGTGGCGTGTGACCGTGTGAGGCGGGTCGTTACGTTCCCTAAAATATGGTTAAGCGAAGCGATGGCTGGCTCATTCGTCATGCTCGTGAATGAGTGTTGTCAGTGGGAATGGCCAAATGGGGCCGGAGAATTAGGTATATAAGTAGAGAATAATTATTACCGACGTCGGCGTCGGTAGCACTGACTGTTTATCAGAGGCCACCAGTCGCAGGCACGCCGGATGTCGCTGCGAGTCGGTGCGACCGTATACGCTGCACGGGCCCTTACGTGATGCCACGAACATCCAAGTTTTTAATCCAAGTTTGTAATAAATAAGTATTGTTAATCTAGTGTGTTGTTTAATACATCCGTATTACGTAAATATTCGAATGCTATCGTATTTTATAAAAATAAAATATCCTATATTCAATATTCTGACAATTTATTCATGGATCAAATTTCATCAAAATCGGTTCACTACACGAAGCGTGAAAGCACAACCGAAAACCACTTTCGCATTTATAATTTTAACCAATTATAACAAATTGTAAAAAAAACAAGTCTTTTCTTTTAAAACTTATGGTCACCCTAACGGCTTAGACACGAACATGCGCGACGGCGGTGGCGACGAGCGAATTGCGCATCAGTTGGTGCGTCTCATTGACTTATTTGATTAGACGTCTGTCGCGAGCGCGCAATGATTCCGCAATTCGCTCGTCGCCGCCCGCCGCCCGTCGCGCATGTTCGTGGCCAGGTCGTAATGGAATAGAGTGAGATAAACTGACCTCGTTCTGACTATCTCATTAGGACCGTTTTTTAGCAGCAGTGCACTTTCCTGTTGTACGTAGTACTTATAAATTCCTTGGATGTATTTTATTCCTGTAGATGGATCACAAAAATAAGCTATAACTCACCCATCCTTTACCCCTTCTAAGGCCACGTTCGCACGGGCGTGCAGAAAGGCGTTGCGTTAGCGGGGCGATATCGCAACGTCAACGCCTAGGAACCAGAGGTGTTCGCATAGACGTAAAAAAATCGCTTGGCGTTTTGTGCTCACACGGTGCGGACTGCAGGCGTACCTATCATGAATTCGGACTTCATCTTGGCAATCGCCGTTTGGTATATTAAGAAACGATAAGCAAATAGAATCAGTACCTACTGATTTCATCCTCTTCATTCAGAGAGAGTTATCTTACTGGTAAATGTTACACTCGGTACAGCAAGCTTCAACGATTTCCTCAAAAATTCTTCGATTAATATGAGAATGTCAATCAGCTCATTTGATGAACTACTGCTTATTTGTTGGCCCTAATAAAATACAGCAACAAGATTCCCGAATGAGTTCTTGGGTTATTTGGTAGGTTTCACCTAAATGAAAATAAACCTAATGACGTAAAAATAGTTACCCACTGACAGTAGGTAGCGTTAAAAAAACGCTTGTATGAACGCCAATAGGGCTGCCCGTATGTTGTATTTCCATCGCGTCCATCGCGTCGCGCCGTCAATCGGGCAATGTGCGATAAAATAACGCCGCGTAAAAAAATCGCTCGCGTGTGAACGGATTAGGGAAAGTCCATAAGTTCTGTTTCAAGGCGTCAAAAAATCGCTTCAACGCGCGATAATATTACGTCCGTGCGAACGTGGCCTAATACTATCAAATTGTCATAAGATAGAAAGAGACATACATGTTAATCTGTTGCGTCGACATTAGTGAATGTCTCCATTTTGACTATGCAATGCTAGATGATGATCACAAATTATATAGACTAGTACAGATAGGAATCAAGCCTTATAGCGGCCGTTTGTTAGTGAATGACGGACCCCGATTAGAGTTTGACAACATAGTGCTGCCAGTACTATCGACACCCTTGATTCGTTATCGATAGTTGTGCAAATCATCGACGTTTGGTACAACCCTAGTAATATATTATTTTAAATTCTGCTCAAATAAAAAACACATTTGATGAAAGAAGTCATTTATTACTTGAAATTACAATTTTATTAAATACAAAGTACATAAGTATAAGTTGAGATTTATACAAGACAAAGAATGAGAGTAATGAAATTACTTACTAAATTAACTAAGAAATATAAATACTTTATCAGCCACAAGAAAAATTAAACTGCTTGCAAATATTTATTACGCACAAATGCTAATGCTATTTTTCCTAGTAGTTTTATTTAGTATCTGCCATTTCATTATTTAGGTACTGTTAATATCACTTTCAATACAAGACGCAATAACCTAATTCTAATAGTTAAACATTTAATTCAGTAAGTAATCAATATAGCAACTAACAGCAGTAATTTGCACCATAATTCTGATTTAATAACTTATTACCGCAAGAATAGGCAGACACGGGCATTTTCGCAGCACTCCACGAACCTCGTTGAGACTCAAGTTATCTGAAAAGATTAGATTTGGTTAGTATAGATTCTACATATTGTTACTATAATCTGCCATTACATTTTATAAACAAATAAGTGATAGTTGAACTGAAAAGTTTGTAAATCAAGAAAGAGTAGTGTGTATGCAGCACATTTTGTTTGTCGTGCCGCTATGCACAAGTTATAGATAATCAATGTTTATAGTTATCAACTGTTATTAACTAGATAAGCTTTGTACATAGACTGATGAGAGGTAGTATATATAATTAAGTAAGATCTAAGATAGTAGGTAGCAGTAACAGTTATAACATAGTCATAAGACAATCACAATAAACCATCATTCGTACCGACAACAATCATATATTATCCCACCGGTACACTTGTTATAATTCTGTTCTGTTTGTCAGAATCAGAAATATGAATTTGATGATAAGGCATTTTAAATGTTTTGACAAAGTTATTGAATTACTTACACTATTATTTTCTCTTGACTTGGTATTAACAACTTCACTAAATTGAAACTTGTTAAATGTGACAACTGATTATTTAAATTTAATCCCAAGTAATCTACTGTGCTTTATCATATGATATTACCATATGATATCACTTCTAAATGTATATTGAAATAAGGTATTAGGAAGGTTTTTTTTAACAAAACTAATCAATAATTAATTACACATACCTAGAAAAATGGAAAATGAAGTATTTAGAAAAAATCGACCTGTCTCACAACTAGCTCCGATGGGACTAGTTGTGAGACGGGTCGATTTTTTCTAAATACTTCATTTTCCATTTTTCTATTATAATAATTGCATTGTGAATGCAAAAAACTAAAAATTAAAATAACTTACACATACCTACTTTTTTTTTTTTTTTTTTTTTTTTTTTTTTATTTATTACCATATTACAAGTCAGATTACAGTTTATGTTATTAATAACACAGGAAAACCACAGAGGTTTATAAGACGTGTTACTTATTGATTACTTATTATCTACAACAGAAAAATACAGCTGATTCAAATACCTATCTATAGCAGAATAAGTTGTTGATGTTCAATGTTAGCAAGAACTATGTATAAGTAATAAAGATTTATGAGTTTACATTGTTTAAAAAATAATGTGCCTTTAATTTAACTTTAATGTTTTGAGCATTAACTTTATCTCGCAGATCATAGGGTAGTTCATTAATGAGTCTAGGAACAAGGTAAGCAGTTGTTCGCTCGCCGTAGCAGTTGTTTACGCGAATCGCACTCACACAGACCCGTTTCCTAGTTATGGCCCGCGTATGTACAGGGTGGCTTACCAATCTCCTATAACTATCATTAAAAAAATTTTCTTTGAGTAATGAGTATTTGAATTGGGTTTGCACGGGTAAAACGTTACAATGTGTAAAAAGTCCAATATCATCATTATAAAATCTTTGTTTGATTTTAGGTGATACTAATTTCCTCAAAATTTTTCGTTGTAGTTTAAATATTTCATTAATATAAGAATTATAGGTACGTCCGTAGCTGCTTAGGCCATATTGAATATGCGACTCAGCAAGAGAATGGTATAACATTAATTTGACCTTATAGGGGATGCGATCTTTGAGAATGGTAATATTTGCTAGAAAGTGCCTAAGTTTATTACAAACGTGCTCAATATGTTGGCTCCAGTTAAACTTGCTATCTATCTTTAATCCTAGATATGTTTGAGACTCAAGTATCTGAATAATCGGGCAGTTACATGGATTATTGCATGATGAATGTAAGCAATTGTGATCATGGGCCACAATATTATTTGGAGGTAAAGTTTTTAGATAGGGAGATTTAATCACAACTAATTTAGTTTTACTAGAGTTGAGCACCAGACCTACGTCATGACACCATTTTATAAGATTGTTGAAGTCAGATTGCAGGAGATCCCAGGCTGTTTTTGGGTCCTTATCGGACACAACAAGGCATGTGTCATCCGCAAACTGGTAGCATGTGGAATGTTTGAGGCAATTACACATATCATTGACGTATGATAGAAAATGGAGGGGACCCATAACTGACCCTTGCGCCGTTCCATCAGTAGATGGAATGTGATCACTATATACGTCACTAATTTTTACAGCGAATTTTCGGTTTTGGAGATTGTTTTGGCACCAATTTAGTAGCGGGCCCCGTACTCCGCAATCGTCAAGTTTAGTAATCAATTGCTGGTGGTCCAGGGTATCGAACGCGCGCGAGAAATCGATAAACAATGCTAGTACATGTTGTTTATTGTTTAGGTGTTTATTAACTTCGTCCGTAAACCTGGACAGGAGTTCTGTTGTGCCCTTACCCGATTGAAAACCGTACTGATTTTGATAAATTACATCATGCTTTTTGTAGAATGTGTGTATTTGTTCACTTAAACATTTTTCAACAATTTTATTTATCGTGGAAAGTAGTGTGATAGGACGATAATTAAGATAATTGTCTCTTGAGCCCTTTTTATGCACCGGTCTAACGCAACCGATTTTTAATTCATCGGGGTATACACCAGAGCTGACACTACAGTTAATAAGGTTAGCAATCGCTTCTGACATTTCTTTACCTACAACCTTTACATCTGACACTTTAATGCCGTCGGGCCCAGGGGCTTTATTTGATTTCAATTTGCTGATGATCTGAAATATTTTATCACTCGAAACTTTTTTGTAAAGTATACTAGCATCTAGTTGTCTACGGTAACAACCTGGATCGAGAAGTCTGGCACGACAGTTAGGAACGATATCTTTCACAGCCCTGCTAAATCCGTTGGCAAAGTTATTTGCTATAGCGTTAGTACTCAATCCCTGTTTGTCGAAAGCCCTAAGGATCACTGTGTCGATAGACAGTGTCACTCTTCCCAGCATTTGGTTTAAAATTTGGTAAACTTTTCTTATATTTTTAAAGTTATGATTAATTTCTCGCATATAATATTTATTTCTACGGTTTTCTAAAATTCTATGTATTTTGTTACGAGTTTTATTGTATTTTAATCTTATTTTTGGATCATAATTATTAGTTTTCCAGGACTTAAATAAAGCGTCTCGTTGTTCACAAAGACGGGTAACATTATCATCAACCCAGGGCACCTTAAGACTTTTTAGCTGGTATTTATTAATTCTTTTTTTATTTGTTGCAGTTTTATTACAGTTTTGAAATGTATCACGAATAAAATTATATATCTCTATTGGACAGCTCATTTCTAAAGTTTGAGCCCAGTTCACTTTTTTTAATTCTTGGTGAAGAATATCGAAGTTAATTATTTGTTTGGTGCCAGCCTGTATACGCTCGGGCGCCTTATCAGTAATGCAAGTAAAAATAATGGCCCGGTGGTCGGCCAGTACAATGTCTAACACCGCCGAGTACGGATGCATAGTGGGGAAGCGTGCAAAAATGTGATCGATACATGATTTAGTGACAATATTTTGTTTTGTTTCGATTCGGGTATAATCTGTTATTCCACACATTAGTCCGTGCTCGCTGAGTGTTTCTAGATAAAAATCTTTATGAGATGAAATTATTTTAAGGTCTATGTTTGTGTCGCCAATTAAGAGCAAGTTTCGCATCGAGTCGAACTTTGATATGTGACTACCTAGCTCCCTCACAAAACAGTTTTTGTTAGTTTTCGGTGGTCTATAAATAGCACACACAACGGCACTTTGTGTTGAACTTAATTTTAGTATACCAGTTAAATTTTCGAATGTTTTCGATTGGTGTTGAAGTGTAGTAAACTTAATATGGTCTTTAACGTATAATATAATGCCCCCACCCCGTTTGTGATTTCTCAGTTGTGTGTACATATTATAGCCAGAGATGTTATACAATTGGGAAATAAGATCTGAGATATTGGCTTCAGTAATCACAATCACATCTATCGGGTAGTTACAACTATGAATTGTTTGTATTAATTTAATAAAATTCTTTTTCATTGATCTCAAATTAATGTGGAAACAAGATAAAGGTAGTTGACTTTTGGGAGGAACTTGTTGAAAAAAATCGTTTTCAGAATTACATCCAAATATTTCTTTTATCTGAGTATCCATTATTTACAACTATTGGTATAAATCTAATTTAAGCAAAATCAGGGAGTTAATCAAATTACAAAACTTTGGATAATTGGTCTATGTCTTGTAGTGAACGTACATAATAAATTTTACTGTTACTGTTCTTTCTGGCACACACCTGACCATCTTTACACCATATGTACTGAAAAGACTTACTCAGTTGCATTTTAGCATTGTAAAGTAGAGTTTTTACGTGTTTCGTTAAGGCTTCTCTGACGTACACTCGGTTTTCAGCCTTTTCCTTAGGGGCGACGGGCAGGACGAGACCGACAGTAAGGTGTTTTTCTTTGGAGGCATTAATCCATTGTGTACATGCTGATTTTGTCTTCAGTTCCACGATAATGGGTCCAGGTTTGTCTTTTGAACCCGACAGACGTTTACATGATTGGATTTCACTCTTATTCACGTCCAACTTAGCTGCCACTGTTTCCAGGATAACATTTATGTCTTTTGGAGAGAAATCAGGGATGCCGGCTATTTCGAGAGACGTTGACAAGGAATTTTGCTCAAACTTATTCATTTCTTGTTCCAAAACACGTACTCGCAGCTCCAGATTTTTATTTTTATTCTGCAGGTCTTCATTTTTATGCTCGAGGTTTTTGATAGTAGTATCCTGTCTTTTAATAGATTGTTCTAAGGTGGTGGTACTTACATTCATATAAAAAAATAAACAAACATTACCTACCTTTCATTCATAACTTCTTCTTCAACATGTCAATGACAAGTACAAAATCATATGTTGTTGGCCCAAAACTGTGCCACTCTCACCGCGTTATCTGCAGCCAACATGAGGTCCTCACGCATGCAGGTGTCCAGGCATGCAGAGCAATCAATGAGGTGGGCCATGGTCTGTGGAGTGTAACCACACCTGCACGCGAGATCCGTGTCACTGGTGAAGCCCCACCTGGACAGGTTGTCTTTACTTCGACCAACTTGGGTACGGAGTCTATTTAAAGATCTCCATAATTATCTAGGAAGTCTAAGGCCAGGAGGGAGCTTCTCCTGGATGAGCACATATGGGTGTGGAAGGGTAGCAGAGTTTTCCCACAGTTTAACTTTGGTTAAAGAGGCCTCCGTGGTGCCAGGCATGACGCACTTGTAAAAACTATTGCGACTCTTTAGCCTTTGATAAATTTCATAACTTTCTGAGAAACCGAATC
Organism: Crambus lathoniellus; assembly: GCA_949710035.1. Classification (NCBI taxonomy): domain Eukaryota; kingdom Metazoa; phylum Arthropoda; class Insecta; order Lepidoptera; family Crambidae; genus Crambus; species Crambus lathoniellus. Next base: position 506,590 of record OX453299.1, on the reverse strand, counting down.
TTCTTTACTCCGGTTAAGTTGTGAACTGTATTTTCTTTTGTTTTGGTTAGTTTTAAGAAATACAAAGTTGCCTCTTGGAATTACCTAAAACAACAAAACTCAAATTTAGGTTAATGTAATAAATAATTTTTACATAAAACTACGTAAATAGATTTACTTACGTGTACCGAAGGCATCTTCGAAAATTGTATCCATATTTCTGTAAAGAAATATCTGAGAAAAAGTGGAAAAACATCTAGAGAATACTAGAAAACCGAAATGAGTAAAAACTAAATAAACGTCATCTTGAAATTCTTGAAAAAAGTGACAGCCTTAATTTTAGCCAATGGGGGCACCCCAACAAAATGGCGGTCTTAATTATAGCCAATGAATGGGTATCGGGGCTACCGTCCACTAAGTTTTGACCTATTCTATGGGTGATTCCAACGCCTGATGATGATGATGCAATGATAGTGCTGTGGTTTTTTTTTATAACAAGTTATCGATAAAAGATGTAAAAATAATTTGAATGCAATACGATACATAAAATTACAATGTATATGTATACTAGCGGCCGCCCGCGGTTTCACCCGCGTGGTTCCCGTTCCCGTGGGAATATCGGGATAAAAAGTACATATAAACCTTCCTCTTGAATCACTCTATCTATTTAAAAAAAAACGCATCAAAATCCGTTGCGTAGTTTCAAAGATTTAAGCATACAAAGGGACATAGGGACAGAGAAAGCGACTTTGTTTTATACTATGTAGTGATATCGCAGGCGTATTGTATATATTCACCGTATTACATAGCAACTAGCTGTATTGGAAAACAGCACCGCATTGTAATGCGGCGGATTCAAGATACGCCGTATTCAATACGGCTGATCGAAAGTACGCCGCATTGAATAGAGCGCTTCGCGATTTTCAATGCGGCTAGACTTAATGTAATTGGGCGGTTCATAATCCGCTTTTCTGTCAGTTTTTAGTACTAATTGTGTCCAAAGTGCTCACGGCCTTAGAATTTTGTTTATGCTATGAAACTTCAGCATAGGTCGAATATTTTTTTTGTGCTGGCAACACTGGCAGCAACACTTAAAAGTTTGCTGTGTAATTTTAATTAATTAATTTTATTAGTAATTCTCGTTAAATTTCCAAATAATTTGTTATAATTAGCTTAATTACGTATTAAATAACAAGTGGAAGTGTTATCAGCAAGTTTAATGAACAAACTTTTGAATTAAAAGCGAGGAAAAATTGACCCAACTGTCAACCAAGAAGAGGATACTAATTCAAATTGAAAAGATATAAATACTGTGGACTGTTTCTACTTAAACCTGGGGAGTATTGTTTTCATAATTTACATCACTCACATTGCATTCTCAGACCAATAAAACTTATATTACCGACAAATACATCTTGACAATCTTGATTAGAAACTAACTAACCAACTTATAACTCAATGTAACCAACTATGTAGGTATTTGTACTTAGTTGCTAATTTTCAATAATTTGTTAGACCAACAACTTGAGTATATGCTATTATCAACAACAAGTGTTTTCTGATTAAGAATATCATTTGTTTGCATTGTGTTACCTATAGTTAACATTCAATATTTTAAAATATATAAGTAGGTAGTTAATGTTTGACATAAATTAGACTTTAAGTTATTACAGGTTTTGCCATCTCCCTTACATCCTGAATTACTACTTGCAGTATATTAATTCCTTAGTAATAAAGTGGGAAAACTATAAAGAACACTTTTTGAAACCTTCGTTGAGTTCAAAATACCTACCCACATATTTTGTTATTATTTTAGTTAGGTATTGATCATTACTTTTAAACTCAACTAACACACAAGATTTGAATGCCAAATTGGTTTCACATTCACTGTACACTAATTATCATTACTAGTACAGAGCTCACTTTCAGTGAGCAACGTCACAATCCATTACGATTTGGCATCGTTGACAACCTCTCTTTACTTGACAAACTGTGGAAGTAAAGCTGACGGTGACCACTACTGTCACAGACATTTACCTTACTGCTACACTTTCCAAACACTACATCCATACAGAGACATCCAAATCATTTCAATTAAAGATTGTGAAACTAGTTTGCAACTTGAATCTTAAGATATTTCTACATGGTCTTAAACGTCTTAAAGTATTGAAATAAATTAACAGAATACTACAGAAAGGCTTACCTCAACCTACTTTTATAAAAGTTAATTTTATGGTGACATCAGCTGTCACCAGTAGCTGCTACTTATAACAAATTTGTCTTATAACAAATTTGTCATATTCACTCATAATTTAGTACAATAAACTTTAATTAACAACGCACACTTTTTTAAAATTATGAGATATTAAATTGTGCCCTCCTCCCTTCTAATTTTGCTGTGCCCGACAGGGTCCATGATGTTCACGATTTGTTATTTTTAAGACCTAACAACCATTGTCGAATAGCAATAAAGAATTGAGAATTGAGAATTGAGAATTGAGAATAGAATGTTTAAAAATAGTACACCAGAATATCCAAGGCTTTTCTGCTGGCAAAGACCTAGAAATAAGTTTATTTTTAAATTGTGAAAATATTGATGTGTTATGTGTTACTGAACATTGGTTAAAAGAATATGAATTATTGTTAAATTTGGATAATTATAGTGTTGTAAGTTCTTTCAATAGAAAAACTGCAGTAAGGGGGGGTTCTCTAAAAATTTTACCTAATAACACACAATATAAAGAGCGAAAGGATATAGTATCCCTCTCTGTTGAACGAATTTGTGAGATATCATGCGTGGAACTTGAACAAATGATTATAATCTGTGTATATAGCCCCCCTGGAGCAAATTATACAGTCTTTGAGTCCACTATGGAGGATGTTTTGAAAATATGCTGTCGTAAGAATAAAAAAATTGTAGTTTGTGGAGATTTTAATATAGACATCTTAGATATTAAATTAGCACAACTCTCCAGTAAATTCCTTAACCTTTTTAAATCATTTAATTTGCTTCACACTTTTAATGAACCGACGCGAATTACGCCAACATCGGCTACTTGCTTAGATAACATCTTTTCCAACTGTAACTTAATTGAGAAATCGGTAATTAATATTATTAAATCCGACCACAGTGGACAACTAGCTTCTTTTGAGCACTATAATGTTACTCCTAAACGCGAAGTAATTTGCAGGCCAATACCGAAACGTGGTATTAATAAATTTAGAAATAATGTACAAGATAAAATTCAATGTTTGCCTTGCCAGCTTCTGCTGACGCTAATAACTCTTATCAATCATTATTTGATATTGTTGAAAAAGAATTTAGTAACAATTTTAAACAAAAAGTTATAAAGTGTAATGATCGTAAGAAGTTCAGTGACTGGGCCACACCTGGTATCTATAATAGTAGAAGAAAGTTATTTAAACTCTATGCACAAAAAACGACTTCCTGTGATCCTAGCTTCATTGAATATGTCAAGAAATATTCAAAAACATTTAGGAAAGTATGTGCTTTGGCAAAATCTAGGTATATTTCAAATAAAATTAAATCATCTGAAAATAAAATAAAAGCTACCTGGAGTATTATAAACCAAGAGACTGGCAAAACAAAAAGCAAAATTAATTCATTTAACTTAAAAATTAGTGATCAGACTTTTGAATCGGATATTGAGGTGGCTAGTGCTTTTGAAGGTTTCTTTGCTCGAATTCCGTTAGAAACTACTAGCAGACTTAACTCTTGCCCCAACACCGCTGTCTCTCTTATGGAATCTAGTGTGAACAAGTGCCAGGAAACATTTAGTTTTAGCTATGTCACTACCGAAGATATTATTAAAGCATTCAAAGCAATAAATATTAAAAAAAAACAGAAGATCTCTGGAGCATATCTACAAGTATCATCAAATCAATAATTGATGTGATAGCTCCATCATTAGCAATAATTTTTAACCAATGTATAAGTGAAGGGGTCTTTCCTAATTTAATGAAAAATAGTAAAATAATTCCTCTATTTAAAGCTGGTGACAAAAGTGACCCAGCAAATTTTAGACCTATATCCATACTACCAGCAATAAGTAAAATATTTGAGAAATTAATTTATGCTCAACTTTTAGAATATTTTAAATTAAATAGTATACTGCATGAGAAACAGTTTGGTTTTTCAAAAGGTAAAAGTACAACTGATGCTGGGGTTGCATTTCTAAAACATGTACTTGATGCCTGGGAGGACAAGCAGGATGTAATCGCTATTTTTTGTGACCTTTCCAAGGCATTCGATTGTGTTGATCACCAAACACTATTAAGGAAGTTAAAACATTATGGTGTTTCTGAAATGTCAGTAAGCCTTATGCATTCATATCTGTATGAAAGAACTCAGAAGGTAGTTATTAATAAAACTGTCTACCGGAGCTCCCATTACTATGGGCGTACCCCAAGGATCAATATTGGGCCCGCTGTTGTTTTTAATATACATAAATGACCTTCCTTACTACGCGAAGAATTTATGTGAGACAGTGCTATTTGCCGATGATACATCTCTAGTCTTTAAAGTAGATAGAGGTGATGACTGTTCTGACGAAGTGAATAGTGCTCTTTCAAAAGTGTCACATTGGTTTAATAGTAATAATTTATCATTAAACTCAAAGAAAACTAAGTGTTTAAAATTTTCGTTACCTAATGTAAGACAAGTTGATTTTCATATAAGACTAGACGGCGATATGGTCGAATTCATTAACAATACAAAGTTTCTAGGTATTATATTAGACTCGCGACTACAATGGGATCCTCATATCGAAGCCTTGGCGAGTAGACTCAGTTCGGCCGCATTCGCAGTTAAGAAAATAAGGCTCTTAACCGATATTGAAACGGCTAGAATAGTCTATTTTAGTTATTTTCATAGTGTTATGTCCTACGGCCTTTTGTTGTGGGGCTCAGCCGCTAACATCCACGGTATATTCGTGCTCCAAAAAAGGGCTATTCGCGCCATTTACAACCTCCGATCGAGAGATTCTTTAAGAGATATATTTAAAGAAATAAACATTTTAAATGTTGCAGGACAATACATCTATGAAAATATAATCTATGTGAAAAAGTATTATAATACATTTGTAAAGCAGAGCGATATTCATCGCTTTAACACAAGAAATAAAGATAAACTTGTCGTTCCCAAGTTTAGGCTAGAAAAATCCAGAGCCTCATTTCTGGGGAAAAGCATAGCCTTTTTTAATAAAGTTCCACAGCGTATAATTGAACTACCATTGCATAAATTTAAATGTTACATTAAAGAGTCGCTGATGAGCAAAGTATACTATAAAGTAGACGATTATTTGAATGACCGCAATGCATGGTCATGATGTAACACATAACATAATCACTGTTTAATATGATGTATTTTTATACTAAGCAATTGTTGTATTAGTAACGATATGTTTTTTTTTTGTAAATGTCGTTACCTAACTAAGAAACGCTGGCAAGTTTCTTGCGCCCATTCTTCTTGTCAGTTAAAAAAGTCTTGAATGGGTGGTAGGAAAATATTGACGATTCATAAGTACATATTTATTATGTCTAAGTGAATAAAGAATATTTTTATCTTGATCTTATTATCTATGGCAAAAATGTCTTTCCTCCAGACAAAAGCACACGCTCAGCTGATCGATCTAGTGTGGCAGAATATTTTTTTTATATTTCGACGTATGCTATGGTCCAAAGAGAAAGTTGTTCAGTTTCATGGTCTAAGCAAGCCCTTTAATTTTGAATCAGTGCCAAATATGAAGTAGGTACTATAATTTATACTTGAGGAGATCGATGGCTCATTGGTACGCGCATTCTGCATCTGGTCGTTGATGTTAAGCAACATTCGTTGCGGTTGGACATCTGAATGGTGACCATAACTTTATTATCTCGGTCTCCTCTGTGCTTCGGAAGGCACGTTAAGCCGTTGGTCCCGGTTGCATTAGCAGTCGTTGGCACCCTCACCCACCAATCCGCATTTGCTTCGCGTGGTGGGTTATTTATGGTTATGGCACTTATGGCCCGTTCTACCTGTGGTGTTTTCTTGCACAGGGAAGGCCCAGCAGTGAGGACATTAATAATTATGTTAATGATGATAATTATACTATTTATACTAGGAGGTATAGTCGTAAAACTGAACGAGATTTCTAATCAATTTATTAAATTAAATAATCTGCTGAATGATATCAAGTAAATAAATACAGATTACACGCAAATTTTTATACTTTTAATGTATTCAATTTTTTAAGTATAAATCCACAATTTGCTTTAATAAGTGCATCGAGCATATTCTTGTTTGTTGCGAAGGCCTCCAATCGTCTCCTTTTCTTACGTTTCTTATTCACGTTTCCTTTACATCGACGGCGGCGCGGCGGGCGGTGGGAAATCTGTTTAGAATTGAGAAAAATTAAATTTCAATACCAAATTGTTCACAATACAATTTTTTATCGATATTACATAATAAAATCGGACTACAACACTATCAGCTTGGTCAAATGTCAAAAATCCCAATTGGCTGTAAATTATATATTTTTAGCCTAAAAACACCCGATTTTCTTCAACCAAGTCAATGTTAAACTGTATATACACGTACAGCGATTTAGTTTTTGCAAATAAGCAATAAAAATGTGTTCGCAAAAACACAAAACTATGAGTGCGACTTACCTCTGAAATGATATGTTTTCATTATTCTCTTTCAAAACACTCACTCTGCTTGAATAACCGGGAACAGTACAGGCCATTCTTAACAAACAACAGATTTACCGCACCACACCATCAAATCTTTCTATATTTTTGTACAAAAAAAGCTTTTCTTTCTGAAGCATTTGTTAACCAGCTGGTTAACAAACAAATATGACGTTTACTTTCAAGTGGCGCGCAGCTCATTAAGACCAATGACGTTTTATTAATAGACACGTTACACTCGAATAAATTGCATTTTAAAATGGCGAATTTCGTACTACACGTTAAAAGAAACCAAAAACAAGCACAAGTTGTCAAAATAAATTTATCTCTTCCTAACAACAGGCATTTCCGCATATCTATCTCTTTTTACCATAATAATGTTAGTCAGAGACATATATACACAAACCCCCACTGTCAAAAAGAGATAAACAGTTATTGCAAGCACTGTCTTATGTACCAGTTTTCTGTCTCTTTCATCTGTTCACAAAACTTTACAAGCTTACTCGCTCATGCATGTCGAACTGGCAACAGCGCAAAAGTCATCACTAATTATTTAACTTTTATTTTAAATTTATAATTTCAATAATTACGTATGAAATAAATCAATTTTCTTGTCTATTAAAGATCCGGCATAGTTTTTGCAACTTCTCTAAACACAGGAAGGCATTAAGTTTATTATTTGAGGCGTAATCGAAAAAAATTTACAGCGCGTTGACACGACAAGGGTCTGTGTGTGACTGATTAAACTTCGGGCAATTACCTTACTTTTTCGTCGCCACTTTTTAGTTCAGATAACGTATCTACATATAAAACATCATTGATTAAGACGCACACGTTGGGCTATTTGTATCTCTTTTTAACACAGGACATGTCGCCATTTGAGAGACGAGAGTCGATTATAGAAGGAATTGTTCATTTTCTTATGCTCCATCTACAGGAATAATACATCTATGGTTGCAACCTCTGAGTATAGTGCGCCAATCTTTTCTGTTCCGGTGATTATCTTTGGACCTAAAGCCCCCTAAAGGGGCTTTATGCCCCCAGTACAGGTTGGCCGACCATGGTCGGCGACCATGACCAATACATCGTACATTGACACTTTTGAACGAACAAGTTTAAAAACGTTCTTTCAAAAGTGTCAATGTACGATGTATTGGTCATGGTCGCCGACCATGATCGGCCATCGTGTACTGGGGGCATAAAACAGTTTTCATACGACAGTCCATTTTGACAGCTAATTTCGTATAGAAAGTGGCTCCTCTGTCACGACTGTCACCGGAACAGAAAAGCTTGTGGCACTGTACTGAATGAGCGATTTTCTGAGAGGCCATTTAAAAAAAAACAGCTTCCAATGAGCGATTTTCTGAGAGGCCATTTAAAAAAAAAAAGCTTCCAATTGCTTCACTAGATGGCGTTGAATAAGTATGTACATGTCTATGGTATATTTTGGTATGAAACAAATTTAAATTAATTACTTTTTAAAAACCCAAAGGAAACTAATAATATAATAAATAAGTACTACTGTGAGGAACAGAAACGAAATAGGTAAATTTAAGGATTTAGGTAAATAAATAACATCTGTCTGACGTTCCGTTTTACGTAAAAAAGTCGCGTCAAGGTAAAATTTATAACGTTCCGTTCCTTCTAACTGCATAGGTGGGACAGCGCCATCTAGTGACTGAGCTTTCAGAAAATCGCCCATTGCTTCACTAGATGGCGTTGAATAAGTATGTACATGTCTATGGTATATTTTGGTATGAAACAAATTTAAATTAATTACTTTTTAAAAACCCAAAGGAAACTAATAATATAATAAATAAGTACTACTGTGAGGAACAGAAACGAAATAAGTAAATTTAAAGATTTAGGTAAATATATAACATCTGTCTGACGTTCCGTTTTACGTAAAAAAGTCGCGTCAAGGTAAAATTTATAACGTTCCGTTCCTTCTAACTGCATAGGTGGGACAGCGCCATCTAGTGACTGAGCTTTCAGAAAATCGCCCATTGCAACAGTGACCTCTATTATACCTACCACTGGACTGGCTGACGTAAAATATTTTTGTGATCATTTGAGTATCGCCATTTTGGCGCTGTGGTCAGATACGAAAGTACTTGGAACTAACATTAGTGATGTTCTTAGGTCGACTGTGGTAATGATAATATATCGATGATAATAAACATAATAAATATTTTTTTTTAACAATCTAAGCCCATAGTAAATTTCTTAAGAAACTGTCTACATGAACTTGATAACGGATAATATTTACTTAAATACTTTTTTGTTTGTAAATACGTGTGTTACGTTCTGGCCCGGCCACGGCGCCGGCGGCGGCGTCAATTAAGGCTGTAAACGGTACGGATACGTACCTCGTAGTACCTCGATGGAAAAAAAGAGTACCACAGCATTTCATCAGTGAAACACATTTTTGGTGGCCGGGCCCCGGCCTCGCTTCTATCGAAATAAATACTAAGTTTATGATGCAATTTTGGTACAGGCTTATGGTACCTATTCTGTAACAACGGAAATGTGTCGTTTTTCCTTTAAAATCGTAATTAAATAAATGTTTTGGGCATCGAAATTTCTGACAAAAAACGCCTGACATTCATGATTGAGCAATATACGTAACTTGACGTCTTGTGTCGATCAATCAACAATGTCAGGCGTTTTTTGTCAGAAATTTCGATGCCCTAAAAATTTATTTTATTGCAAATTTAACGGAAAAACGGACACATTATCGTTGGTACAGGATAGGTACCATCATAAACTTACTATTTATTTCGATAGAAGCGTGGCCGGGTTGGGTCCTATGCGTTGCAGCTTGGCCACCAAAAATGTGTTATAACTGTTGAAATACTGTGGTACTCTTTTTTTCCATCGAGGTACTAGAAGGTACGTATCCGTACCGTTTACTGACACACACAACTACAGCCTTAATTGACGTTATATTACTTAATTCATGTTATAAAGGGGTAGCTTATACAAAATAAAAAACAGAAATAAGTACTGCTCAAGTAATAAGTTTATTTAAAAAAAAAGGTGTTATGTGTGAAACACTAGGTGTCAAAATGTTTTGAAGAAAGTGAATCTGTTTCCTTCGGGGTCGAGTTTAGGGCTTTCATATTTTCTAACCACCTGTTTCTTAGACTCAATTCGGAAGGAAATCTGCAAAAATATCAAATTTTAATTAAGATCTACAAGTGTAATTTAAAACAAAAAAAGATTTATTACTAAAACCACGACTATTTTCTGCATACGTATTATAAGAAGCATGTGGGGTCGACCCAGGGGGGCTACCGGCTAAAAAATATGGATATGGGCATGGGTTTCAACTGTCATTTGAATTTCTTATTTTGATAGATTTTTGCAGCTATGTTCTGTTGAACGTTGCTAGCTAGCTATCGTTATACCCGACGTCACTAAACAGGGAACTGAAAGCGGCTATTTGTTTTATAAAATTGATTTAAAAATCCAAAAAACGTATGAAGTTCATATCCATAAAGTTACGCGGTAGCCCTCCAGGTCCTCCAGGTCCTCCTCCAGCCCACCAGGGTCGACCCCACGTGCTATGCGAGGTCGATTTATTATAAAAGTAGGAAGTATGTGTTACTCAATCACGCCATAACGGCTGAACAGATTTGGCTAAAATTTAAGACAGATATTTTGTTGCCTGGAGAGGAACATAGGCTACTTATTACTTTCTATTCCGCAAAAATATCACATTCCCACGGGATAACGTCGTGTAGTTCACACGGGCGAAGCCGCGAGCGGAGAGCTAGGGTAGGTACTACTAGGTACTACATTTCAACAGAAAAAGGAAAATGGTACCATGGCATACAGAAGACATTGCCCGCCAGGCCATGGTATCATCATTGTACTTACACTAATAGAAATTTCATATCTACCATAAACAGAATGCGATTTGGACACGGGGGGCTACCGGCTAAGAAAAATGGATATGGGTATGGGCTTCAACTGTCATTTGAATTCCTGGTTTTGATAGATTTTTGCTGCTTTGTTCTGTTGAACGTTGCTAGCTAGTTATCGTTATACCCGACGTCACAAAACAAGAAACTGAAAGCGGCTATTTTCTTTATAAAATTGACCTCCATCCGAAGGGCGGGTCAGGCCAGTTGTGCTGATTGCAGCGACTGGTTGTTGGGATATGTTGAGGCTTTACATCGGATATCCAAGCTCGGAGAGCAGCGGGATCCGAGGCACGGTTCTTCCGCTGGCCGACCGCAGATAGTTGGGGGCCCAAGTAGTGTGCTAGCCACTCACGAAAGGCTGCCCCGCCATCTAGCGAAAAATCCGGGGGTTGCGCCATCGTGCCGGTTGGCGCCCGGACGAGAGGACCCGATGGACACTCCTGGGGGGGATCGGGCGTCCCCGCGGTCTCCGGTTTGGCTCTCCTATGGTGTGAGGCTTAGACGACTCTCTCTTAGTTCGCAACTAGCATCTCGGTCTACTTCCGCCCTTCTCCGCCTTTCCTCACGACAACCATGACAAAAAAGAATAGGAAAACGGTTAAACAGCGGTCGCACGTCCTCTCTTTTTTAGTGCACATCTCAAATATAAGAGGTCTGCACTCTAATCTCGACCCCGTCCATCACCATCTCGAGACAAGAAAACCGCACCTGTTCTTTCTCACGGAGACGCAGATAAAGTGTCCAACTGACGCTGCATACCTTACATATCCGGGTTACGTCCTGGAACACTGTTTTAGGGTCCATGCCGGTGTTTGCATGTATGCACGCGATGACATTTGTTATCTGCGTCTCCGTGATCTTGAAGACCCCACCCTCTCCATCATATGGGTTCTAGTGGACACTGGCTTAGAGAAAATTCTCTACGCTTGTGTCTACCGTTCGCACAGCGGAGACGCCGAGACAACCAGGCTTACCAACCTCATCATTGAGAAGGCTGATGTTGCCCTACAGCGGTACCCATCCGCTCAACTAGTGGTTCTGGGAGATTTTAATGCCCACCACGAGGACTGGCTGTTCCCATTTGTGAAAACCGACCACGCTGGTCGTGAAACACGTAAGCTGGCCTTGACGCTAGACCTCACCCAGCTGGTCCAGGAAGCCACTAGAATACCGGACATCGACGGGCACACACCCAATTGTTTGGACCTTCTGTTGACAACAGACCCGGACCGTTACTCCGTATCGGTTTCGCCACCACTTGGTAGTTCCGACCATTGTGTGGTGGAGTCGGTGTCGGTGTATTTTCCGCCCGATTCAAGCCTTAAAGGCTCCCGGCGAATATGGCGTTACAAGTCAGCAGATTGGGAAGAGATGCGATGTTTTTTTGCATCTTATCCATGGCGGCATGTTTGCTTTTCTTCTAGCGATCCCTCATCTTGCGCGGATGCTGTGGCCGATGTGCTTCGTCAGGGTATGGAGTATTTTATTCCATTCTCTGACGTGCCCCTCTCTAGCAAAGCTCACCCCTGGTACAATGCCAAATGCAGAGTTGCCGTTGCATCGAAACGTGAGGCATACCTTGCCTGGGTTGAAGCTCGATCCCGTAAAGCTGGGAATATACGCGAATTGAAGAAAGCCTTTAACAAGGCCGCAAAGTCCTGCAAAAAGGTTATCAAAAGAGCCCGCTTCGACCATATAAGCCGAATAGGGAATAAACTTGCTTCGTTCCCATCAGGGAGTAAAGCGTTTTGGTCCCTGGCTAAATCGGTCGAGGTCAACTTTTGCCGTTCCTCAATGCCTCCTCTACTGAAGCCAGACGGATCTCTGGCGCATACCGCCAAGGAAAAGGCAGATTTATTTGCCAATTTATTTGCCGAGTGTTCGCGTTTAGATCCTGGCAATGCTGTACCATCGGCTTTACCAAGTTCTGGGACTTTAATGTCGGAAGTCCGCATCAGACAGACCGAGGTAAGAAAAGCGTTGCCTGATCTGGACGTGAACAAAGCCAACCCAAGTAGCATTCGGGGTTCTATATAAGACGTCTAGTCGTTCACATGTACTCCACAAGCTGTGTAAGTCAGCTGTATAAGAGCTGTACAGCTTGCTATAATGCTCTTGTAGAACCAGTTTGGGCACAAATTAGACAGCCTTAAGTTCACTATGGCTGTACATTAGCAGTATAATAGCATTATAATAGCAGTTTAAGTAGTAACATCGGACTTAAGGCTGACTTACGGCACTATATGGGACGCAGTGTGAACCATACAACGTACATGAGTGTAATAAAGAGTAACAAGTGGCTAAAAACACAGCCTTCACAGTTATAAAATCCGACAAAAGTACTCCAGTGCTACCTAAAATTCACGTGTGTCCTAAATTATTTCTTTATTTTACTAATGTTTGGTTTTGAGTGTGCCATCAGAACACATCAACTCCGGCGGATATTAATTGGATAAAAATGTATGATAAGTAGCTGTTTTAAGTACTTAATAATGTTAATGCTATGGGAATGCAACTTTATCGTGAAATGTATACATATTTACAGTTAAAATATTCACGCGCCTCTGTAAAAATGCGATATTCATTTTAAAATATTTAAAACTGGCTCAGAAGAAATCTACAATTTTCAGTTTTTGATATTATATTAGCATTATAATTATACTACGGTAATAATATAACATGCAACCAAAACTCAATCGCTCTATCAGCGTATTTTGTGATTAATCTGCATGATAATTTTGGAGATTTATTTGGCAAATATTTTAGGTTACGTAGAACAAAATGGTGGAGATGAAATACGGCTATTTGAACTGTTATAACTCCAATTTAATGCGGTGAGCGTATAATAGGTTCACATGTGTTCTGTTAAAATGCTGTTATCTATATGAAGTCCCACATTTGTACCACTACAGAGCCAATGTCTATAAATTTATTCTAATGTGAACTTATGTTCAGCTTTAAGCTGTAGTTTAGGTCAATTGTGTATCATCGTTTTTTCTTTCAATATACTGAAATTCACACATTTTTGCACGCAACGTAATAAACACACAGCTTGTGGGATAAGTGTAATAGAATATCACATTCACATTCATGTTCAGCTTACAGCAAATAAGAGTAGTACTTGTGGACAAATAAACTGCTATTGATGTTAATGGACAAGACATGTAGTCTTTTTAACAGCCTACAGTGCACATGCGAACCATTTAAACACTTCTGTATAGATAGTAAAAAAAGGTTGTTTTAATGATCACAAACAAGTCCTACTACAGCGACTAGCTGTATAACAGTCTAAAACAAGTAAACATAACAGCCTTTGGCTTTATAAATGACCACGTGTGTTCTATTAAAATGCTAGCTCTATACCATCGTACAAGTAGGCCGTTAAACAGCGGTTGCCGTATCTCTACCCTACTATAATGCTCTTAGGCAGACGGCTGACTAAAGGATAGTTGTTAGAGTATTATAACACCAATAATCGTAAAAAAGTATAACTCTACACTCCTATAAGTCCCTTAGACAGGTATAGGTGTTATTAATCGCAATAATGCAGCTTATACATCACGATTGAACTGTAATAATGCTTCAAGTACACCTGGGAACTAAATGTGTACTCTTAAATGGAGTAAAATGCTACTTGGGAATGGTCCGGATGGTATACCAGCTATAGTTCTTAGGACTTGCGCGCCTGAATTAGCTCCGGTATTAACACGCCTATACCGCCTATCTATGGCAAAGGGACTAGTACCAAAGTCATGGAAGCTGGCCAACGTGCAACCCGTGCCTAAAAAGGGTAGTCGTGCCGACCCTGGCAACTACAGGCCCATCTCGGTAACATCCATTATCTGTAAGATAATGAAACGTGTACTGAACCATAGGCTCCTGTCGTATCTAGAAGCAAACGACCTTCTCAGTGACCGTCAATACGGGTTTCGCCGAAACCGGTCCACTGGAGATCTTCTAGCATACGCCACTTACATATGGAGCGAAGCCATCGACAAGTACGGCGAAGCACTCGCCGTCTCTCTCGATATCTCGAAGGCTTTTGACAGGGTGTGGCATGATGGCCTTATTGGTAAGCTTTCAGCATACGGACTTCCCACCGGTTTTTGTGTCTGGATATCGGACTTCCTGAGGGATCGGTCGATTCAAGTTGTCATTGACGGCTGCTCGTCCGACCAGTCGGCTATCAATGCCGGAGTCCCTCAGGGTTCGGTTCTCTCTGCAACGCTGTTCCTGCTGCATATTAATGACCTGCTTATACCCGGTATTTTGGGGTACGCAGACGACAGCACCGTTATAGAGAGCTATATATCTGATGCTCGAGCTGGTGCAGAACAGGTCCAGTGTCTTAGGGAGGCGATGGTTAGTTGCATGAACCTATCACTGCAGGCAGTCTCCGATTGGGGCGATGCCAATCTAGATGTACGAATCAGCGCCACCGTTTTATAGTGGATATTCCTGGGACACGGACTAAGCGTTTTGCTTCTAATTTTATTGTCCGTACAGCTAAGGAATGGAACTCCTTGCCTGAGTCTGTATTTCCCGATAGGTACAATCTGGGGGTCTTCAAGTCGCGAGTGAACCGGTACCTTCTAGGCAAGCGCGATTCATCGTAGATCGCATCAACGCTTAACATCAGGCGTGATAGCGGACAAGCGCTTGCCTATCAACTAATAAAATAAAAAAATAAAATAAAAAATACCTTAAGTTCCCAAAAACGTATGAAGTTCTTAGGCGGTAGCCCCCACGGTCAGTTTACCGCCCATCTCCATAAAATAAAGTTGGCTGATAATCCTAAATGCAGCACCTGCGATGAAAACGAAGATCTTCCTCACATCATCCTAAGATGCAAACTTTACGGAATGCAGCGTCTAGTGCTTGCAACTGAACTAGCAGATGTTTCTGAAAACGTACCGGACAAATTGGAAGACTTATTAGCAGACTCGAAATATTTTGAACCATTGTGCGAATTCATACACAATGAGAGAGTTTTTTTTGACGTTTCATCGTTAGTTCAAAAATTTGTACTAGATGGCGCTACCCCACTATAGCGACCTAACTTTTTCTAAAGAAGTAAACGAAAAAGTGCCTAATAGAAAAAAGCAAAGAAAATAGTATGTCTGTAGTAAGGCGTACATTAGACGGTCATGCAACCATCAGTCAATTCCATCACTCATGACGTCATGACTATATAACTAATCGGTATAGAGGAACTACGGGCAGCGATATGAATGGTTCATTTTGATTGGCTAAAAGAATCATGACTGATATAAAACTGACAGCAAAACCTACCGTCTAATGGGCGCGTAATAGGTAACAAAGACGTTATAGTGCGACAAGCATATCTGTTCCGGTGATAATCTTTGGAACTAAAACATTTTAATTCTACAGTCCATTTTGACAGCTAATTTTGTATTGCAAGTGGCTCCTCTGTCACGGCTGTCACCGGAACAGACAGGCATGTGGGACTATAGTACTTTATATTCTGTGACAAAGAGCTTAGACTAAATACTGAGGTAACTGGGGGGCTACCGGCTAAGAAATCTGGATATGGGTATGGGCTTCAACTGTCATTTGAATTCCTGGTTTTGATAGATTTTTGCTGCTTTGTTCTGTTGAACGTTGCTAGCTAGTTATCGTTATACCCGACGTCACAAAACAAGGAACTGATAGAAGCTATTTTTTTAATAAAATTGACTTAAAGTTCCTAAAAACGTATGAAGTTCATATCCATAAAGTTACGCGGTAGCCCCCCTGGAGCGAGTAGTACTAACACTTTTTTGTGGCACTGTGGCTGTCTTCCGTCTCACCTACACTTTGAAACAAAACGTATGGTCGTAAGAGACAATAGACAGCCACTAAAGGGCCACTACGTACCTACTACAGTGGCACAATCTTTTCTCTTCCGGTGACAACGGCGCTACGTACTTCTTTCTTTTTTCTGTAGAAATTTAACCGGCCCTGACTTTTAAGACCTTCAGCCGCCAGCAGCGCTATGGTTGGACATAAACTTGACAGCACAATGACGTTAAAAAAAACACGCTAGTTTCACATTTTGGCCACCGGAACTTGACCGGAACAGAAAAGATTGTGGCACTGTAAATGTCAAATTAGACAAAGAGTACATTATTATCCCATAGATTAGGTAGAAAGTGGACTCCAATCCATGCTCCAATCACAAAAATGCCATCTACAAAAAGCTTTGTACGTTTCTCCCCATTAACGGAGTATTCAATGCCAGGTTTCAATCAAATTATCAAGGAAAACGAATACGCTCACAAAACACCACCAACACCAACGCATGGAAGCAAAGGAATCCGCAGTTCTGACAGAAGAAAAACTTTACAAAGTTTTTTTAATTATTTTTGTACATAGACCAGGGGCTGACTAAAATTTTTCATTACCTACGTCATGTTACCTGTTTAGTGGTTTGAAAAATTACGGTCGAAATAGGATAAATTAAAACGTGGCTTTACAACACCAAGACCAAGACAAATAGACATGTTCATGCACACACATATTTGTCTTGTTCGGGAATCGAACCCGAGACCACTGGCGCAGAAGATGGGTAGCCTACCCCTGCGCCAAATCGGTTGTCAAAAACCGAATACAATATGTACCTACGCCCACTGCGAATCGAACCCGGGGCCTCTGGGTCTGAAATCGGTGGTGTGCATCACTAGACCGCAGAGGCGGTTAAAAATTTATATTATGCTCCCAGTTTATTAATCTAATCACATACCTTCCTACACATAGGATTACAAGTTACAATAATTTGTTATTATAAATGTTTTTCTTTCTTCTTTTTTTCTATTTGAAAATTAAACTACAAATTGGTATCTGGTCAACGAAATCGGAAGCAGAACTATTTAGGTAGGTAAGCAGCTATACAAAATATTATGTACGTATCTACGTATGATAATTATAGTAGCTAGATTGTACTCACCGTTCTTGTTCGCTAGGTAATGCGAAGAAAGATAGTTCTGGATTAGAGAACCCGCTACTGAGACATCCGTATACACTACAATATTTTTTACTTCTACTCGAATTTTAGCCATCGTAGGTACACGCACGAATTATTACAAATACAAATACAAAATTATTAGAGAGAGGCAGCGCAGCGGCGCGGAGCGTGCGTGTGGTGGGCACGGACAGTTTTACCTTAATAATATTATGCGCGGTCGCGGGCGACCGGCCGGCGGCGGCGCCGCGCGGGCGGCGGGCGCTGCCACGCATGACTGTCGCCCCGTTATCACCGATAAATTTTGTCAGTGTGTGCGTGCGACGACGCATGACGACGCATACGTACGGGCGCGCTCACATACAAACCGTTTGGGGTGCCTGTCCAGGCAGTCAACGTACTTATATTGTTTTACTATGTCGCCGACCATGATCGGCCATCGTGTACTGGGGGCTTGACATTCACTTGAACTCACAAATTAATTAATTAAGGCGTTGGAATCACCCATAGTGAGGACCCATCCTCAGGCGTTGGAATCACCCATAGAATAGGTCAAAACTTAGTGGCCGGTAGCCCCGATACCCATTCATTGGCTATAATTAAGACCGCCATTTTGTTGGGGTGCCCCCATTGGCTAAAATTAAGGCTGTCACTTTTTTCAAGAATTTCAAGATGACGTTTATTTAGTTAGTGTTTTTTTACTCATTTCGGTTTTCTAGTATTATTTAGATGTTTTTCCACTCTTTCTCAGATATTTCTGTACAGAAATATGGATACATTATTCGAAGATGCCTTCGGTACACGTAAGTAAATCTATTTACGTAGTTTTATGTATCAATTATTTCTTACATTAACCTAAATTTGAGTTTTGTTGTTTTAGGTAATTCCGAGAGGCAACTTTGTATTTCTTAAAACTAACCAAAACAAAAGAAAATACAGTTCACAACTTAACCGGAGTAAAGAAGATTCGGTTTCTCAGAAAGTTATGAAATTTATCAAAGGCTAAAGAGTTGCAATAGTTTTTACAAGTGCGTCATGCCTGGCACCACGGAGGCCTCTTTAACCAAAGTTAAACTGTGGGAAAACTCTGCTACCCTTCCACACCCATATATGCTCATCCAGGAAAAGCTCCCTCCTGGCCTTGAACTTTTATGGAGATCTTTAAAAAGACTCCGTACCCAAGTTGGTCAAAGTAAAGACAACCTGTCCAGGTGGGGCTTCACCAGTAACACGGATCTCGCGTGCAGGTGTAGTTGCACTCCACAGACCATGGCCCACCTCATTGATTGCTCTGCATGCCCGGACACCTGCACGCGTGAGGACCTCATGTTTGCTGCAGATAACGCCACCGCGTTAACAGTGGCACAGTTTTGGGCCAACAACATATGATTTTGTACTTGTCATTGACATGTTGAAGAAGAAGTTATGAATGGAAGGTAGGTTATGTTTTTTTATTCTTTTTATATGAATGTAAGTAGGTATGTGTAATTAATTATTGATTAGTTTTGTTAAAAAAAACCTTCCTAATACCTTATTTCAATATACATTTAGAAGTGATATCATATGGTGATAATGATAAAGCACAGTAGATTACTTGGGATTAAATTTAAATAATCAGTTGTCACATTTAACAAGTATCAATTTAGTGAAGTTGTTAATACCAAGTCAAGAGAAAATAACAGTGTAAGCAATTCAATAACTTTGTCAAAACATTTAAAATGCCTTATCATCAAATTCATATTTCTGTTTCTGACAAACAGAACAGAATTATAACAAATGTATCGGTGAGATAATATATGATTGTTGTCGGTATGAATGTTATAACTGTTACTGCTACCTACTATCTTAGATCTTACTTAATTATATATACTACCTCTCATCAGTCTATGTACAAAGCTTATCCACTTAATAACAGTTATTAACTATAAACATTGGTTATCTATAACTTGTGCATAGCGGCACAACAAACAAAATGTGCTTTAAACACACTACTCTTTCTTGATTTACAAACATTTTAGTTCAACTATCACTTATTTGTTTATAAAATGTTATGGCAGATTATAGTAACAATATGTAGAATCTATACTAACCAAATCTAATCTTTTCAGGTAACTTGAGTCTCAACGAGGTTTGTGGAGTGCTGCAAAGATGCCCGTGTCTGCCTATTCTTGCGGTAATAAGTTATCAAATCAGAATTTTGGTGCAAATTACTGCTGTTAGTTGCTATATTGATTAGTTACTGCATTAAATGTTTAACTATTAGAATAAGGTTATTGTGTCTTGCATTGAAAGTGATATTAACAGTAAATAATGAAATGGCAGATACTAAATAAAACTACTAGGAAAAATAGCATTAGCATTTGTGCGTAAAAAATATTTGCAAGCAGTTTAATTTTACTTGTGGCTGATAAAGTATTTATATTTCTTAGTTTATCTATAAAGTCAAGTTAGTAAGTTATTTCATTACTCTCATTCTTTGTCTTGTATAAATCTCAACTTATACTTATGTACTTGGTATTTGATGAAATTATAATGTTAAGTAATAAATGCCTTCTTTCATCAAATGTGTTTTTTATTTGAGCAGAATTTAAAATAATATATTACTAGGGTTGTACCAAACGTCGATGATTTGCACAACTATCGATAACGAATCAAGGGTGTCGATAGTTCTGGCAGCACTATGTTGTCAAACTCTAATCGGGGTCCGTCATTCACTAACAAACAGCCGCTATAAGGCTTGATTCCTATCTGTACTAGTCTATATAATTTGTGCCCATCCTTAGTGAGGTACCATAAATACTGTCCCACGGGATGATCGACCATTTAAAAAGGACGGCCATGTTGACGTAGGTCTGTACTGTCTATGGCTTAGTCGTGTTAGGGATGCCCGTTTTTTTGCCATAAATCGATCTTTTGGTACCCCGTCATTCGATTCACGATCTGAATCATATGGCTTTGAATCGCTTTTGGTTTAGTAAGTGTTTTTGTGACGTATTTTTTTTTATTTGTTGTATTTTCTCTCGTTTTCACAATCTTTTTACTTACATATTTTACAGTTCTCATCCGTTTCACATTCAATAAAACGCCCAACCGTCTGATTTTACTGGTGGGGTCATATTAAAATAAAGTCGGTTTACGGACGTAATTTTGCGTAATAACGTCCTAAGAAACCATTGATGAAAAATGATGTCGAAGTAGAAGGTTACATTACCAGCGACCTCTATCGTCAACTTGATTATAGAACAAGCATTCTCTGCCACACTCAGAGACGCCACTTAAATTTAATTGGCATTAAATTATCATTTCTACTTTATTCAATACTGGACATAAAAAAGAGACAGATATAGATTTAATTGTCAATTAAAGTTAAATGACGTCTCTGAGTGCGGCAATAAATCATCTAATTTACAGCTTGCTGAAGCATTGTGTCACTAGTGACACTTAAAATTGTTTCTCTAGTTTGATTTAGATGGAACAAAATTTTATTATGTTGCCGATAATCTTTACAGTTAATTTGATAATTCAAACAAGTACCTATTTTGTTATAAATAATGTTTAAAGCTAATTTGATTATTAAAAATATGCCGCTTTCTCTCCTCTACTTGGACGCATAGCGCGAGTCAGCTGCGCTTAGTGCCATCTAGTGATGTTACTTTGGGCTAAATAATTTGTGTGTTTTTAAGATTTCTATGAAAATTATCATAATTTTGATAATTTTCCCTTTATGTGTGGTCATTAAACCCAACCCCTGTTTTTTCGTGAGTGCAGCCAGCTTTTTATTACGTCAGAAAAGTATTTTAAGCCATTTGTCAAACACACTCAATCTCTAAAATAATAACACTAATTCGTATGGTGGGATAGCTATAAATAATGAATCAAAATCAGAGTAGAGTACAGAATACTAACACACCCGCAAAAAGGTAAACGAAATATTATCACCTCATAACTTCATATTTCATAAGTACGTACCGCTCAATTTGATTTATACAATAAAGATAAGATAAGATATTTAAAACTAATCTCATCTTCTTTTGTATATCGTATCGTGTATACAGGTAGGTAGAGAGGTAATCTCACTTTGGAAAAAAATGTTGGACGATTCAAAAGTATTTTAACTTGTAAATCGTGAATAAAGAGTTTTTGACTTTGATGTAGTTAGCTTGTTATTCTGTTAGGTACTTAGGTACCTTCAAATGCTAGTGTTTGCAAAATAAAAAAAACCGTTTCGGTTTCTGGGGTGCGATAGCGTAAGGTAATAATTTGACAGTTCATATCGTATTTAATCGGCTGCACTGCAATTTGTATGGAATGATATTTAACACAAGACACTATTGAACTGTCAAATGAATACGATTGACTTTAAAATATTATATGTACTAAAAAATATAAACAGTACATATATTTTTTCGTATTTTCGTATTGTTTTATTTTTTGTCTGTGTGTCATAATTAATCTTACCGTAACGTTTTGTGTTTGTCCCAAGGATCAAGGTGTCAAGGCTGAAAACTGAAAACGTATTCGTTTGGCCGGGCATATTTTGCCAAAACCTTGTTTCTTTCATTAGGTACCTACGGGACGTTGGCGGAATGTCTGTGTAAAATGGAAGAAACCATTACATGAAAAAAGAATAATAATTTACACAATCGTCTCGCCTATTCATTTTTTCATACGATCTTCATGCGATCTTTTTTGCATACGATTCGAACTGGGTTAAGAAATCGCATTTAATTGAATCGATAAAAAATCGAGAAAACCATCGATCTTCCAGAAGATTGATTCAGATTTCAGCTCTGGCATCCCTAATTCATCATTTATAATTTTTCGGTTTTCTCGTTTTATAAGTGTTTTTATTTAAATGTGTTTTGAGTCTAATAACTATTGTAATATATATGAAAAATACTGGCGCAAATAATCCAAAGCAAAGCATTGAAAGTGTGAAATTACCGTGTACTGTGAATTCGTAATCCTACAATTGGATTTTGTTTTTCAAATGTGATGGACTAATTTGTACTTGTAGTTTCTAATAACTCTTCCAAAATGGAAATCTGAGGAAGCTTACGGTACGTAAAACATGTTTATAAATCTGTTTACTAATATTACGTTATCGTAGTACTTAAAAATTAAATATGACTTCATTGTTATAGGTTATTTGCAAGAGTCTACAGTTCAAGTGAAGAAAGAGTTGCTCATCATCAAATGAGAAATCTCAATAGAAAAATGTGTTCTTATCAGGTAAATCAGACTTATCTGTGAATTTAGTCTTATGACCTATGTCAAACAATGTGCTTTACCCACTATTAAATAATTTAAATAGATTTAATTACCTAAGCATTCTGTTCAAAACTGCTGCCGGAACACAATAATACTGAAAACATTGTTATGGCGTCAGGCTTAGATAGGATGGTGGTAGCTAGCTAGGTGGACTAAGAACAAGCCCTACAACCAACCAAACCAAATACAATAGTACCCTCCACTTCAAATTTAACCCGGGACTTCTGGGTCTGAAATAGGTGGTATGAACCACTAGATCACAAAGGCAGTAAAACCATTTTTATTTTCAGATAACCGAGTGTTCACTTCTACAGGGTTCAGAACGTAGAGTGCTGCGCAGTCGTGAGGTCCTGTGGTATATCAAAACACATTTGGCAAAACTAGTGTGTTCCGTACACCCCTGCCTAGACCGCGGAATGGCTAGCGCAGTGGAAGCTGGTATTACTATAGACTCCGGACAAATCTTGGTTTCAGCCGGGATGTAACTGAACAATAGGACTGCGATACACAGCGCTTAATCTATATTGTGAAGTAAGGAGGATTTTACATACTGTCTGTGGTCCTGGGCAGTGGAGACAGAGGTGGTGTAAGGGAGCGCGCGCGCTCCTGGGGTCCTTTCTTCGTCTTCTTCTGCAGACCTTACCAATTAGTGACCTCACTCACAACACAAATAACAGCGTTCACAAGACACTGGGCGTTTCAACAATAGATACACAATAACACACGGAGGAGCCTTTTGTCAAGATATATATTGCCCCTGCAACAACACGTGTGATGGATGATTATCCTTCAAAGCATCGCGACCGGCCACTAATCAGGATGGCATCAAAATCGTGGTCGTACAACACGGGATCGGCAGGATAATTTAAGATGTATTCAAAACTCGATATGCCAGGCACATTCAACGCGAGCGATTTTTAACAAATTCAGCAAAATTATTCCGACATTTTTCCAAGAATTTCAATCAAGTGTCAGCTGTCAACTTCAAGTGACAGCTAATGTCAATTTGACGTGACATTAGAGTTGCGTTCAGAAACGTCGATCTTTTCCGAACATCCCCCCGCCCCGGACCGTTAAGAACGGTACGTCAATCTACGGGCAATCGGGAGAGCCCACTAACTGCTCTCTTCAAAACCGAATCTCGAACCAAAACCTCAGCAAAACGAGGAACTCCGTCAGTTCCGGGGTAGAGTTTAACAATGCGCCCCCTTCGCCAACATAGGGGCGGCAGGTTAGCATCCTTAATCAACACGAGGTCGCCAGTCTGGGGTGGGGTGGTTTTATCTGTCCACTTCACGCGCTGTTGTAGGATATGCAAATACTCCATCGACCAACGTGCCCAGAAGTTTTGGGACATCTGTCTCAAAAGTTGGTATCGCGACAAACGATGGGATCCTACATCCTGAATCGGATATTCAGGCAACGCCAAAAGGGGCTGTCCGATCAAGAAATGACCTGGGGTCAACGCTTCCAGGTCATTCGGGTCCGAAGACAACGGGCACAAGGGTCGCGAGTTGAGGACGGCCTCAATTTTACAAAATACCGTATCAAGTTCCTCAAACGTGAGAATAGTTTCTCCAATCACGCGACGCAAGTGTGTCTTGGCAGCCTTTACACAAGCTTCAAAAATTCCTCCCCAGGTCGGACAAGCTGGAGGGCTAAACTTCCAGATTATCCCACGCCGGGAGAGGGTGGTTCCAATGTCTATTTTATTATCAACAAAAAACTTAACTACTTCCTTAAGATAATTACACGTTCCCTTATAATTAGTACCACAATCGGAACGTATCAATGACGGCAGTCCTCTACGGGAAACAAATCTGCTCAAGGCGGCGACAAAGGCTTCGGTAGATAAGATAAGATAAGATAAAAATATTCTTTATTCACTTAGACATAATAAATATGTACTTATGAATCGTCAATATTTTCCTACCACCCATTCAAGACTTTTTTAACTGACAAGAAGAATGGGCGCAAGAAACTTGCCAGCGTTTCTTAGTTAGGTAACGACATTTACAAAAAAAAAAACATATCGTTACTAATACAACAATTGCTTAGTATAAAAATACATCATATTAAACAGTGATTATGTTATGTGTTACATCATGACCATGCATTGCGGTCATTCAAATAATCGTCTACTTTATAGTATCCTTTGCTCATCAGCGACTCTTTAATGTAACATTTAAATTTATGCAATGGTAGTTCAATTATATGCTGTGGAACTTTATTAAAAAAGGCTATGCTTTTCCCCAGAAATGAGGCTCTGGATTTTTCTAGCCTAAACTTGGGAACGACAAGTTTATCTTTATTTCTTGTGTTAAAGCGATGAATATCGCTCTGCTTTACAAATGTATTATAATACTTTTTCACATAAATTATATTTTCATAGATGTAATGTCCTGCAACAGTTAAAATGTTTATTTCTTTAAATAGATCTCTTAAAGAATCTCTCGATCGGAGGTTGTAAATGGCGCGAATAGCCCTTTTTTGGAGCACGAATATACTTTGGATGTTAGCGGCTGAGCCCCACAACAAAAGGCCGTAGGACATAACACTATGAAAATAACTAAAATAGACTATTCTAGCCGTTTCAATATCGGTTAAGAGCCTTATTTTCTTAACTGCGAATGCAGCCGAACTGAGTCTACTCGCCAAGGCTTCGATATGAGGATCCCATTGTAGTCGCGAGTCTAATATAATACCTAGAAATTTTGTATTGTTAATGAATTCGACTGTATCGCCGTCTAGTCTAATATGAAAATCAACTTGTCTTACATTAGGTAACGAAAATTTTAAACACTTAGTTTTCTTTGAGTTTAATGATAAATTATTACTATTAAACCAATGTGACACTTTTGAAAGAGCACTATTTACTTCGTCAGAACAGTCATCACCTCTATCTACTTTAAAGACTAGAGATGTATCATCGGCAAATAGCACCGTCTCACATAAATTCTTCGCGTAGTAAGGAAGGTCATTTATGTATATTAAAAACAACAGCGGGCCCAATATTGATCCTTGGGGTACGCCCATAGTAATGGGAGCTCCGGTAGACTCAGTTTTATTAATAACTACCTTCTGAGTTCTTTCATACAGATATGAATGCATAAGGCTTACTGACATTTCAGAAACACCATAATGTTTTAACTTCCTTA
This sequence comes from Crambus lathoniellus, assembly GCA_949710035.1. Lineage (NCBI taxonomy): Eukaryota > Metazoa > Arthropoda > Insecta > Lepidoptera > Crambidae > Crambus > Crambus lathoniellus. The sequence continues at coordinate 480,602 of OX453299.1, read as the reverse complement.
ATAGTGTTTGGTGATCAACACAATCGAATGCCTTGGAAAGGTCACAAAAAATAGCTATTACATCCTGCTTGTCCTCCCAGGCATCAAGTACATGTTTTAGAAATGCAACCCCAGCATCAGTTGTACTTTTACCTTTTGAAAAACCAAACTGTTTCTCATGCAATATACTATTTAATTTAAAATATTCTAAAAGTTGATCATAAATTAATTTCTCAAATATTTTACTTATTGCTGGTAGTATGGATATAGGTCTAAAATTTGCTGGGTCACTTTTGTCACCAGCTTTAAACAGAGGAATAATTTTACTATTCTTCATTAAATTAGGAAAGACCCCTTCACTTATACATTGGTTAAAAATTATTGCTAATGATGGAGCTATCACATCAATTATTGATTTGATGATACTTGTAGATATGCCCCAGAGATCTTCTGTTTTCTTAATATTTATTGCTTTGAATGCTTTAATAATATCTTCGGTAGTGACATAGCTAAAACTAAATGTTTCCTGGCACTTGTTCACACTAGATTCCATAAGAGAGACAGCGGTGTTGGGGCAAGAATTAAGTCTGCTAGTAGTTTCTAACGGTATTCGAGCAAAGAAACCTTCAAAAGCACTAGCCACCTCAATATCTGATTCAAAAGTCTGATCATTAATTTTTAAGTTAAATGAATTAATTTTGCTTTTTGTTTTGCCAGTTTCTTGGTTTATAATACTCCAGGTAGCTTTTATTTTATTTTCAGATGATTTAATTTTATTTGAAATATACCTTGATTTTGCCAAAGCACATACTTTCCTAAATGTTATTGAATATTTCTTGACATATTCAATGAAGCTAGGATCACAGGAAGTCGTTTTTTGTGCATAGAGTTCAAATAACTTTCTTCTGCTATTATAAATACCAGGTGTGGCCCAGTCACTAAACTTCTTACGATCATTACACTTTATAACTTTTTGTTTAAAATTGTTACTAAATTCTTTTTCAACAATATCAAATAATGATTGATAAGAGTTATTAGCGTCAGCAGAAGCTGGCAAACATTGAATTTTATCTTGTACATTATTTCTAAATTTATTAATACCACGTTTCGGTATTGGCCTGCAAATTACTTCGCGTTTAGGAATAACATTATAGTGCTCAAAAGAAGCTAGTTGTCCACTGTGGTCGGATTTAATAATATTAATTACCGATTTCTCAATTAAGTTACAGTTGGAAAAGATGTTATCTAAGCAAGTAGCCGATGTTGGCGTAATTCGCGTCGGTTCATTAAAAGTGTGAAGCAAATTAAATGATTTAAAAAGATTAAGGAATTTACTGGAGAGTTGTGCTAATTTAATATCTAAGATGTCTATATTAAAATCTCCACAAACTACAATTTTTTTATTCTTACGACAGCATATTTTCAAAACATCCTCCATAGTGGACTCAAAGACTGTGTAATTTGCTCCAGGGGGGCTATATACACAGATTATAATTATTTGTTCAAGTTCCACGCATGATATCTCACAAATTCGTTCAACAGAGAGGGATACTATATCCTTTCGCTCTTTATATTGTGTGTAATTAGGTAAAATTATTAAAGAACCCCCCCTTATTGTAGTTTTTCTATTAAATGAACTTACAACACTATAATTATCCAAATTTAACAATAATTCATATTCTTTTAACCAATGTTCAGTAACACATAACACATCAATATTTTCACAATTTAAAAATAAACTTATTTCTAGGTCTTTGCCAGCAGAAAAGCCTTGGATATTCTGGTGTACTATTTTTAAACATTTAGGCCTTCCTCTTGTCAATACTGGGCTAGAGTATGCCTCCGTTGTCTCTAATGGTAATTTAAATTAACCATGTCAGTATTTGGATTCAAAAGAATCGAATTATTTGGAACAGATTCCAAAGTTACATTAGAAGTATCAAAGTTAAACTGCTCAATAGAAGCAGAGGTTATACTAGCCAAGTTGTTGGCTAATTGTTTAAAATAAAATGATAGCGATACCGCTATTTGTCGCTTAAGATAATTAGGCAGATAATATTTATCTTTAGTCAAGTATACATTATTCAACAACATATTGATATCAATAATATGCAACTCTTTATTATGACAGGCTAATGTGTTCATAGTTAAGTTTAGATTATACCTTATTTTATTTTCTAACGGTGAAAAACTTTTACTGTAGGGAAATGTAAACATAACAACCTTCCTTACATTTAATGAACATAATGTGTTGCAATAGGCTATTAACTGGTTTTTATTTAAATTATCCCTGTTCCCAATTAAAATTATCAAGTTTGTGTTTTCACTTAAGGATTTTTTAACAACTATTTTCATGATCTCGTTTATACTGGAACCAGGCATGCAATAATTAATAACATTTTCCTTTGAATCTTTCTGTAAAAATTGGCCTAAATTCTTCCCAATCTCATCACTGAACATAATTGTTTTGGTGTCAGTAGTTTTAGTGGGGGATTTACTTTTATTATTTAATAATAAACTATCACAAATGTTAGAGACTTCAGGTGTGGTTGGTAAATAGACCTCCTGAGCCGCTTGGCCTAATGACTCCTTTTGACAGAAGTCATTGCATACTGTGTTACAACTGCATCTGCATTTTTTCCCTAATGATTCGAACCGGTCTGAATTAAAATTACAAAAGTCAACCATATTATATGCAGCCATTTTTTGATTATTCAATTGTTTTTTAGAAAACTCACACAAGTTGGAGTACATTTCCCTAAGTGAAAGTTCTAAATTGTCAATCTTATAACATAATTGACTACCTAATAATTCACTTTCTTTGTTCTTATTACATGTTTCCATGTTTATCATATAGACAATTCCGAGACAATTTCCAAATGGACAGCCTTGGTGGACAAACACACAAACACGCACAAGTACGCCTTATAGGTTTTAGCATTACGCAGTCTCGAAGCCTTTACAGTAAAGGGACCGGCGAAGTCGGTGGCGACTCCGGCAAAAGCTCTACATTCCGTGACGCGATCAGCAGGCAAATCACCCATCTGGGGCTGCATGGTCGCGGCCTTCAATCGATAACAAGGCAGGCAACGGAAAACCACAGTGCGAATGGCTCGACGAGCAGACAAAATCCAAAATTCACGCTGCAAAATGGCCAACAAAGCATTACAGCCAGCATGTTGTGCATTCACATGGCGATCTGTTATTATCAGTTGAGTCAAATGTCCGGCTTTAGGTAACAAAAGGGGGTGACGAGCTCCATACGGCAGGTTCGCATTTCGAAGTCTTCCGCCGACTCGCAAAAGCCCACTCTCGTCCAGGAAGGGATTCAATCGCGATACCGCGCCCTTCAACTTGCGACGGCCTAAACGCAAAATTTCAATCTCGGACTCAAAACTATCAGCTTGTACTCTCCGGACCCAAAACAAGAGCGCGTCCCTACGCTCGTCCGGAGTGAGAACCGACGAATCACGCCTCGCGCGTGGGTTTCTGCAATTGTACACAAAACGTCTGATCCAAGCGGTAACACCAAGCAGCTTCTGTAAGGAGCTGTACCGATCCAACAACAAATCCTTTTCCCCGGCGGGGTTAGTCTCCAGGACGCATGCCCGCATATCAGGAACGGCTACGTTCGACAACGCTGGAGAGGGCGGCCACTCCGACTCAGGCCGCATCAACCACTGTGGGCCCCACCAGAGGGGGTGGTTAATTAGGGTTGGGGCTACACAACCCCGAGACGCACAATCCGCGGGATTCATGGTTCCCGGCACGTGTCTCCAAATCAACTCGATGTCGGAATTACAAATCTGCGACACTCGATTGGCCACAAACACGTCCAAGGTGTGCGCCGGAGCCTTCAACCAACAAAGGACGACCTGACTGTCCGTCCAAGCATAAACCTCTTGTATCTTAATAGATCGACCTAATGTGAGCCATACGTGGTTCAACAAACGCATTAGGAGGGCAGCTCCACACAATTCCAACCTCGGGATCGTATGACGAGTCCGAAGGGGAGCGACTTTGCTTTTCGCTATCACCAGATGCACAGCAACAACTCCGTCAACCGTAACGGTGCGGAGGTACACGGCCGCAGCAAATCCACGTTCGGAGGCATCGGAAAAGCCGTGAAGAGTAACTTTACAATTTTCAGAAGGGAGGAATAGCCTCGGCAAATGCACTTCATTAATCTCGGGGAGGGATGAAACGAAGCTCGACCAATCTCGGAGTAACTCGTCCGAGAGGGGTTCATCCCACGACACACCCGAAGCCCATAACCGTTGCAAGAAACACTTGGCCATAAACAACACGGGGCAAATCCACCCATTGGGGTCAAAGGTACGTGCGACAGTAGACAATACTAAACGCTTGGTCCAGACTTTCGGTGGTCGTAAATCCACACAATACGTGAAAGTGTCAGAGACCGGTTTGTACTGTACGCCAAGGACGGTCACCACATGGGGATTATCAACATTTTCGAATAGGTGGGGGTCCTGCTGGTGCTCTTCGGGCAAACCTACCAGTACATCAGGCGAGTTGGATATCCATTTCCTCAACTCGTAACCTCCCGACTTCAAAAGGGCGGTGAGTTCGTCTCTCAGGACAATCGCCTCTGAGACAGATGAGGCGCCCGTGCAAATGTCATCCACATAGACGTCACTGGCCAAAATGGCGGAGGCGCGAGGGTATCTCAAGCGCTCCTTCTCGGCCAACTCCAACAAAGAACGAATCGCAACAAACGGGCTCGAAGCCAAACCGTACGTATTCGTATTCAATTCATAAATCAACAAGGGGTCCCTAGGACTCTCTCTCCACAAAATCAATTGGTACCTCCTATCCTCGGGATGGATGACCGTTTGTCTGAACATCATCCGGATGTCAGTCATAAATACAATTTGATGCCGCCGGAAGTTGGTCAAGATGTCTGAGATCTCCGTGTGCAGCTTGGGACCTACATGCAGACACTGGTTCAAGGACGCTCCAGTAGAGGTGGGAGCCGAACCGTCAAAGACCACCCGAATCTTTCCGGATTTCAAAACGGCGTGGTGCGGCAGAAAGAAGTGCTCAACGGAGCGCCAATCCAAATCGCTCACGGACATGTGCCCTAACTCCTCATACTCCCGCATGAATTCAACATACTTCTGGCGGAAGACCGGATCCTTGCTCATGCGACGCTCCATCGCCACTAGCCTACGTTCCGCTAGCGGTCGGGATTCGCCCAGAGGAGGTCGGCCGGCACGAAAGGGGAGACGGGTGATCAAACGACCAGAGCGGAGGCGACCAGTGTTATTCTGGTAATACAACTCGCATTCATCCGCTACTGGGTCAACCCGCGGGGCTGGTGGAGGTTCCTCAACCTCCCAAAACTTCTGCACCACTTCGGAGAGAGACACATTAAAAACAAGACCGCGATCCTCATCAAGGGAATCCAAAACGCGGCGAGCAGGGCCCATCACAACGGTACCGAGTGTCGTCTGCAGAGCTACCAAGCCATCTGGCTGCAAAACTCGCTTCCCCGTCAACAAAACTCGCCCCAGGACATCGGCTCCAAGGAGAGCATCGATCGGGCCTGGGCGGAAGAAATTTGGATCGGCGAGTGGGGAATCAGACACCAAAGACAACATACTCGGTCCCAAGTCAACTGAAGGTTGACGGCCAACAACTGTGTCCAACACAATCGCCGAGGTCTTAATGCCTGGCGTGGACTTATTACGTGAGGTAAATGTGAAGTCAACATGCCCTAACAACCCGGGGACTTTCACATCGCCAACACCTCTCACGCCTTCCGTGTGGGGGTGCACCTTGAGGCCCAACCGCCTAACTAACCAAGATGACACAACACACCCCTGAGCACCGGAATCCAACAAGGCGCGAACTTCCACAAGGTCGCCATTCAATCCCCTGACAAGTACAGAGGCCGTGGGCAACAAAACGGTCTCTGGAGGGGTGGCTACAATCGACCGTAAACACGTTGATTGCTAGTATGTGGGGTCCCCAGACGTCCCCCCATGGTAAGGGGGTCGCTCATAGCGATCCAGTGGGTCCCAATCTCCCACATACTGCCTACGTCCAATTCGCCCGGTATCAGGCGGGTTATATCTCCCGGCCCCTTGAAGACGGGGCGGGCGCCGCTCCAAACGCGGGTATTCGGCGAGCGGCGGCGAGAATCGGTGCCTATCATCCACCGTGTACGTCGCCCCATAGTCGCGGGGGCACGGTGACCGATTTTCAGAGGGGGGGTCCCGGGGACCCCCGGCTGTGCGAGGCTCAACACGTTGCGGGGGGCTTCTACGACCTCCCGCAACGCTCGCAAAATCGAACCCCCTAGTTGGGGACCGATTTCCCATGGGGGGGTCCGTGGGACCCCCGCCCGTGCGAGGCTCAAAACGTCGCGGGGGGCCTCTACGACCTCCGGCAACGCTCGCATAACTCATCCCCATCCTTGGGGATCGGTTTCCCATTGGGGGGTCCCTGGGACCCCCGCCCGTTTGAGGCTCCAAACGTGGCGGAGAGCGTCTGGGGCCACTCTGGTGGCCACTAGAACTGCTGCGGGATGCAAACACCGCGGGGGGTCCGAGACCCCCACCCATACGCGGTGATCCTGCAGCGACGCGCTGCGGCGCTCCGCCGCCCTCTGGGCTGTTCATGCAGAGGAGGGGATGGTGGTTGCCCTTACAAAAGCGGCATGGGTGCGCTTGGGTACATTCGCGCTGCATGTGCAGGCCCAAGCACGAGTAGCACCATGTCCGTTGTCGCGCGATCGCTCGACGGCCTTGGACGCGCTGGTCGAGGAACTTATCACAACGGGTCGTGCTGTGACCCGGTTCCCGACAGTACAAGCAGCGGGCGGTCTCCTGGACGGCGGCATAGCGGCCGGGCGCGCGAGGGGCCATACGCCCCCTACGGGGGGGTCCGGTGGGGGATCTACTCTGTGGCACAGGTCGTTCGGGTCCCATAGGACCGGCCAGAGAGGAATTATCTGCCAGTCTACTTTCTCCTTCCAGGAACGTCAAGAGGTCCGAGAAGGGTGGCAGATAAGTCGCACTATCCCCACCATACTGCTGCTCAAAACGGACCTTAACAGAGTCCGGCAACTTTCCCAGGACAATGTGCAGTAACAAAAACGACCACTGCTCCACTGGGAGTTTTAAGTTTTTTAATGCGTTGTATGCCACCAACAGCGGATTTAACAAAGCCACTCTCAAGTGCATCACGCTGGCAACGCGGGGTAAATTCAAAATGGCGGCAACATGGTTGTCCGCCAGACGTCGTACGTTCTGGTACCGACGGGCAATCAAATCCCTAGCAATAGGGTAGTTTTCATCCGAGGGGGCCAAATGTTGCACCGATTCAAGGGCCTCCCCCTCCAAGACGGATAACAAATAAGCCAACTTTTGGCCCTGGGTCAAATCATCCCGGGCATGTACCAGACTATCAAAAATATTCATAAAGCCCTCCCAGTCCTCTAGACGACCAGCAAAACGCCTTAAGTCTAAGGGGGCCAATCTAGCAAAGAGAGGGGGCATACTTTTAGATGTGGCCGGGGACGGGCTCGGTTCATTCTCTCTTGCCACTTGCAAAGGCCGGGCCACCTGAGTAATTCTGTCCGCAAAATCATAACACTGGTCCACATCCAAATCGACTTCTTGTCGCATTTCCACATCGGCCTCAACAGTCCTTTCCAAAAATAAGGCATACTGTTCATCAACAACAGCCAAACGTACGGGCAGATCTACGTATCTGTTCAACAAGGCCTCCGTCCTATCAGGTCGCTCCAACAATGCGACTGCAGACGCTAACCACCGTAACTCAGAACGTATTTTGGCTTTAGCAGAGGAGGCCGTCATTGTAACGTCACAAATTTATCAACAAAAACAACAAATTCAAAATATTCACTATAACACAAATCTCCAATATTTTGAGGTTATTGATAACCACAAAATTCCAATATTACAACAACAAAGTATTTATAATGACACAAACTCTTAAATATTTGGAGGTTATCAGAAAACAACAAAACTCAAGTATATAATTACAACTCTAACTCTCAAGAGGTTATAACTTAGACACAAACCAACTTTGACTTTGTAAGTCAAAAGTTATTCAGTTCAAACAAATCACTGACCATTGAAATTCACTTGGATATCAACACAACAACAAGTCAATTTCAATTATTTCAAGGCACAAGTTTCAATGAGTTTCAATGTGTAAACAATGTCTTAAATCATTTAAGTTTCACTAAGTATTGAGTGCAAACTTATTAGCTAACCTTTTATTAGCTATTATTTTAGCAACAAACTTGTCAATATTCACAACTCAAATTTGCTAACAAAACTGAATAATAACTATTATGAACAAAGAAAGGCATCTGTTTATATTTTGGAACTTCAATACATGACAATTAATTACAAGACATGGAACCAATAACAAAGGAATGCCCTTTACTTTTCAAATGCAAGTTAATTACCATTTACAAGTACAAATTAATCTAGTCCGGACCAGACTGGGTCATCAAACGGCACTGATTAATAGACAAAATTTTGGCGTGGGCCTCTCAGGCCTTCAAACTACGCTCTGCTACCAAGAAATGTTCCGTACACCCCTGCCTAGACCGCGGAATGGCTAGCGCAGTGGAAGCTGGTATTACTATAGACTCCGGACAAATCTTGGTTTCAGCCGGGATGTAACTGAACAATAGGACTGCGATACACAGCGCTTAATCTATATTGTGAAGTAAGGAGGATTTTACATACTGTCTGTGGTCCTGGGCAGTGGAGACAGAGGTGGTGTAAGGGAGCGCGCGCGCTCCTGGGGTCCTTTCTTCGTCTTCTTCTGCAGACCTTACCAATTAGTGACCTCACTCACAACACAAATAACAGCGTTCACAAGACACTGGGCGTTTCAACAATAGATACACAATAACACACGGAGGAGCCTTTTGTCAAGATATATATTGCCCCTGCAACAACACGTGTGATGGATGATTATCCTTCAAAGCATCGCGACCGGCCACTAATCAGGATGGCATCAAAATCGTGGTCGTACAACACGGGATCGGCAGGATAATTTAAGATGTATTCAAAACTCGATATGCCAGGCACATTCAACGCGAGCGATTTTTAACAAATTCAGCAAAATTATTCCGACATTTTTCCAAGAATTTCAATCAAGTGTCAGCTGTCAACTTCAAGTGACAGCTAATGTCAATTTGACGTGACATTAGAGTTGCGTTCAGAAACGTCGATCTTTTCCGAACATAGTGTTCCTTTAGCCGTAATGATCATAGTACTGGTTATAATGTTTGTTCTACTTGCAATTGTGTTTCATGGCAGTTAAATAACACAAACAAAGAAAGCATTGGCAAAGTTGTTTTATTTTGTGTAGGTAATGATAGTTTTATTTCTTACTATGTTTAACTTAGTTGGATTACACATATGTATTTCATTTGAATAAATTGTAATTTGTTATTTTATGATTTATAATTGTATGGTGTGTATTCAATAAAATGTATTATTCGTTAATAGTGCCTTTTTATTCATCTTATTTTATTTTAGCAGTAGTAATAAGAAACCAATACAACTAGGGATGTAGTGCAGCTAGGTATCGATAATTTTTACTATCGATAGGGCTACGATAGTTTTGACAGCACTATGCTGTCAAAATCACCGTGGGAAGCTGTCATTCACTAACAAACGGCCGCTATGTATAAGGCTTGATTCCTATCTGTACTACACTCACAAATTATATAGACTAGTACAGATAGGAATCAAGCCTTATAGCGGCCGTTTGTTAGTGAATGACAGCTTGCCCCGTTGATTTTGACAACATAGTGCTGTCAATACTATCGACGCCCTTGATACGTTATCGATAAATGTGTAAATCATCGACATTTAGTTACAACCCTAGTGATATTAATTTTTAAATAAATCCTGCAAGTAAAAAAAACTCATTTGTTGATGAAAAAAGGCGTTTATTACTCTACATAGTTTATTTTATTAAATACAAAGTACATAAGTGTAAGTTAAGATTTACATAAGGCAAAGAATGAGAGTAATGAAATTATTACTCTTACTTACATTGAATTTATACATAAACTAATAATTAAATACTCAGTTGCAGAAAGCTCTCATCAAATCTATTGCTGTCACTTATTTTCTTGACAACGAAAAAGTGACAGCAATAGATTTAGTGAAGCATTAACAGAACTTTAATGGAGCTTTCTGCAACTGGGTGCTAAACACTTTAATAGCCAATAAAAGAAAACATAAACTGCTTGCAAATATTTTTTACGCACAAACGCTATTGCTTTCAATGCAAAACACAATAACTTAAAATAGTTAAACATTATAATACAGTATGTAACAATATAGCGACTAACAGTAGTAATTTGCACCATAATTATTCTGTTTTGATAATTTATTACTGCAGAAATAGGCAGACACGGGTATCTTCGCAGCACTCCATGAACCTCTTTGACACTCAAGTTATCTGAAAAGATTAGATTTTGTTACTAAGTATAGATTTTAGATATTGTTACTACTGCCATAACATTTCCTAAACAAATAAGTGAAAGCTGAATAGTTTGTAAATCATGAAAGAGTAGTGTGGCTAAAGCACATTGTTTGTTGTGCCGGTATGCACATATTAAGTTATGGATAATCAATGTTTCTAGATAATAGTAAATAAGTAGGTAAGCTTTGTGCATAGACTTATAATATGTGTATAGTGTGTATAAGTAAAATCTAAGATAGTAGCAGTAACAGTTATAATAACACAGTCATAAGACAATCACAATAAACCGTCATTTGTACCGACACCACAACAATTTCTTATCCTGCCGGAACATTTGTTATAATTCTGTTCCGTTTGTCAAAAATATGAATTTGCTGATAAGTCAGTTTTAAATGCTTCGACAAATTTATTGAATTACATTGTTATTTTCTCTCGATTTAGTATTAACAACTTTACTAACTCCACACAATTGAAACTAGTTAAATGTGTCCCAAGGTACCTTATCTACTGTAAAGCAGTACCTAATAGTATATCACAATATGATATCACTGCTAAATGGATATTGAAATTATTATGAAGATTTTTCAACAAACTAATCAATAATTAATTTTAATATACAAAGGTTAGGTACATTCATATAAAAAAATTAACAAACATTACCTTTCATTCATAACTTTCTGAAAATCTTCTTTGCTCCGGATTGTGAACTGTATTTCGTATTTTTAAAATGCGCTTCCTCTCCTCTTCCACCAAGTTGCGTACCCGACCGGCAGGATCCATATTGATCTTCACTATCACTACATAGTATAAAACAAAGTCGCTTTCTCTGTCCCTATGTCCCTTTGTATGCTTAAATCTTTGAAACTACGCAACGAATTTTGATGCGTTTTTTTTTAATAGATAGAGTGATTCAAGAGGAAGGTTTATATGTACTTTTTATCCCGATATTTCCACGGGAACGGGAACCACGCGGGTGAAACCGCGGGCGGCCGCTAGTTAGATTATAAGCTTTTACCACCTTATGTACACTATAGTTAGCAATAAATGATTGAGTAGGTATTGAGTATTTTCTTATGATTTGTTCTATGAAATACAAAGTTGCCTCTTGGAATTTGCCTGAAACAACAAACTCAAATATAGGTATACCTACAGAATTATTGATACATAAAACTACGTAAATAGTATTTACTCACGTACCTTAGGCACCTTCGAATACCGTAAGTATACATTATATCAAAAACAATACAAAATGAAATGTTGAACGCAATAAAAATAGAAAGAAAACCGAAATGAATTTTGTAAAAATCTGAAAAAACATAAACTCAGTGTTGCCAGATGCCCGTGTTGCATTCTCCGAAATCCCGAAAATCCGAAATCCCCAAAACGCTGATTTTTAAGAAAAAGCCCCACAACAACCCGAAACACTTGAAAAGGCGTTCTTCTATCTCACTGATTACTCGATAAGCTTTTTTTAGAGTGTGGCAGAGTAGATCACTTGCAACAAGAACACTGATTGCTTTATATATAATCAGTTCCAAGCGCTAAAACACACTTAAAATAACATTTTTGCCATGAAAAAATACCCCACATCCCCCCAAAGTCAAAACTCTTCCTCCCGAAAATGTCCTCCACTGCCCAAAATAATCCCGAATTTGGAGGGTAATCACCCCAATCCGGCAACACTGCTTAAACTATACGTCAAAAGTGACCGTATTAATTTTAGCCAATGGGATTCACTTGCGGCACAGAAACAAAATGGCGGTCTTAATTATAGCCAATGAATGGACCGGGGAAATTGCAGTCACTAAGTTTTGACCCAATCTATGGGTGATTCCAACGCAGCGTTGCCAGAATGTTACTTTTGTAACATTTTATGTTACTTTTTACCCTTTCATGTTACCTCCATGTTACACGACTCAAAATGTTACTTTTACGTAACTTTTAGGGCTTAATAAAAAATATTCAAATACTTTCCAGCAAACAAAGTAATCGTGAAAAAGGTGGGGGGTCTGACGCAATCGGAGCCGAGCGATCGACACTGCGCCAGATCGCTCTGCGCCACACTATACTAATACTATAATGTAAATACACTTTGTTTGTTTGTAATAGATAGGTAAACTCAAAAAATACTGAACCGATTTTAGAAATATTTAGTGTAATTTATTTTCAAATCAGAATTATACATTATTTTTGTTTTAAAATTAAAAAGTATAGTGTAATAAAAACACTTTAATACTGTTTTAACAGTATAATTAACAACCCTACATGATAATGAATTGGTGACTCTTCTAAACAAAAAAAAAATTTTTTTAAATTGGCTCATTATTGACGGAGAAATCGGAGAACATAAGTAGTAAGAAGCAAAATGCAGAGCTCCGCTGCGCAGTCCGCTACCGAGCCATCTGACGATACAATGCTAGAAAGTGGTGGGGGGTCTGGCGCAATCGGAGCCGAGCGGTTAAGGTACGCGCACATTATGTCGGGGCGCAGCGGGCCGGGCCGCAGCGCAAAAATCCGTCCAAATCGCTCGTATGTATTTTATATGAACTATCGCACACTATGCCGGGGCGCAGCGGGCCGCATAATCCGCCGCGGATTTTGTTGCGTGCGTGAGATGCGATGAGGCCCGCCCCGCCCCGCTGCGCCCCGACACAGTATGCTATAGCAAGCGGATTTTTCTCGTACTACACGGTCAGATAACATGACAGCTACAAATTATACCCGTCTCTTTCACTCGATTCTGTCATGCCCGGAGAGTGAGAGGGACGGGTATAACCGGCAGTAGTAGAAGAAATTGGATGTTTGATTTTGGTTGTACTGAAAATCCGTCAATGCGCTGCGGCCCGGCCCGTCACTATGTGCTATACTCAAATCCGTCAATGCGATGCGCTGCGGCCCGACATACATAATGTGCGCGTACCTTTAAACTCAATTCGTTTTGTGAACATCGTTTGGTTGAAGTCGATCGAGTAGTAGAATATATTTTAAATGTTTAAACGTGTTGACTTGTACACAAACACAACACACACACAAGTTAACTAACATTATAGTAAGTAAAAGTTTTATGGTTTTATCATGGTTTTATGTAAATATTTAGGTAATCAGGAATACTTACAACGAGGTCCTGTTTGCAACTGAAATAAGTTCTGTTTATTTTGTTTACTTAAAAAACTGTACGACACCACTTTCAAATGTGTATTTTTTCAATTATTACAATATGGGCATCAAATGTAAGGCCTTGATGAGCACATCACAGAGAAAGTAATCACTTGGAGCACATTCCAAAACTATAATTTGTCACTAAAATGTGTGAAAAAAAATAAGAAAAAAAACACGACTGAAATGCCGGGGGACCCACAAATTATATGGGGGACCGTTTTAGGGAACTGACTGCAATGACACTTACTATTTAACTTTTTAGTTCATTTTTGGCAGGGCATTCGTAATCTAAAAAAAATATTTTTTTGTGTGTAATTGTAATATTACAGTAACAGTCGTTTTCTACATAAAATAAGAAAATGTTACTTTTCTCGTGAAAATGTTACTTTTTGAGCCGTCTTGTGTTACTTTTGACTATCGGCCACTGGCAACACTGTTCCAACGCCTGACTACACTATATAATTTGTGACTCGTGCAGCGTATTTTTGTAACCTAAAAGCTAACTAATTTTTATTGAATTTTTGTTCCATGAATGGATTCGTCCTCAAATGATAGCTTTGCATGGTCTCGGGTGTCAGACGACAGTGAGGATAGTGATTTGTAAGTCAATTTTATGCATCTGTAATAGAAAAGTAGGTTGTAGTGTTTCTCAATCAAGCATTGTTGATAGTTGTTTTTGTATTCAGGTGATATGTGAAAGTCTAACCAAATATCTATTTCTATTATCTTAGTAACGATACGAGTATATGTATGTATGTATACAGTAGTTGTATCACAGTTTGTATGTCAAAAGCAAAAGGAGGCTGCGCCGCTGCGGTCTACACACACAAGCGTGGCGTGGCTCACCGGCTCAACCGCGCTTGTGAGATAAAACAACTAATCAACAAAAATACATTGAAAAGCTTGTTCGGAGTTCTGTACCAATTTATTTGCCAAAGATATAATTTCTTTATAGAACTGCCTTATACACTGACCAATAGTGGTTGACTGGGACATTTTGGTGGCAAATGTTTCAATAGCTGAAGCCACACCAAATGATCAAACGCGCTCCAATCGCATGCAGCAAAAGTTCGCTCCATTGGTGCTACATGGAGCAGTTGGTGGTAGGAGTGAGGCGTATATATCGGAACAGGCAAATAAAACAGGTTTCATATAAAAACAGCTTGGAACTGTTCTCTATAAAGTCAAAAAACTGTTCCTCCTGTTCCACATGTTCCACAACAGACCGATAACAGCTAGCACAAGTAACAGTTCCAGTTCCACCCACAACAGAAACAGACCGAGAACAGATAGCACTCGTAACAGGTTGACTGTTGTGACAGTGCAACTGTTTCGCGCAACAGGCTGGTGGATTGGAACATGCTCTTTCCTATTCTGACCTATGATGGTTACAGTTGTTGGAAAGAGATAGTGCGAGTTCCTGTTCTCTACCTGTTCTCTAATTTGGCGTTCGGATACACATCCACATATTATTATGTTAAACTTTGAACTGACAATGACAATACAACAAAAAAAAAAAGATGTTGTAATTATAATATACACTAGCGACCCGGCCCGGCTTTGCACGGAGTCCTTTAAACAATTTTTTGGTGCTTTGACAGTGATAGTACTTTTAAATCTGTGATTACTTTTAAAGTATTTATTTAAATGAAATAAGGTCCGGGACAATTTTTATCTACATCAAATGGCCAAGGTAACTAATTTATTTATTTGGATAAGGATTAATACTGATTAAGAGAAATTAACTTTACAAATAAAGTTATATTTTTAAAAAGTTAGAAATGGTTACTGTAAATTGACTATAGGAGATAGATATATGCTATTGCGGACTTTTTTGTAGACCTTACAATGACATATAATTCCATTCCATAGTACATTATTTTGATGTACCTATTTCATACGGTTTAGCCAGAGCGTTCGCAATGAAGGCGCTCGAAAAATCGTTTTTTTGACGGCTTCATCACAAAACATGGAGTTTTCTCTATTATACAAATACTTAATTAAAATGTTTTGTATGTATTTATAAACCTTCGGGAATAAGTTAGTTTGTTAGTTAGTGGGGGACAAATCTTGCAAGTTTTATTTGTACCACTTCCCAGTGTCCGATTGAACTGAAACTTTGCATACAGGTGTGGTTAGGATGACAATACAATATTTAAGTACAGTCAACAAAAAAGCTTGTCATAAAAACAAAGTTTCTACGAAAAACTTATACTATGTTGGCAAGGTAGCATATAATGAAACTGAAGAATGGTAATAAGTTACAAAATATTCGTTAGTTAAATTAGTAAATAGTAAATTAGTTCTTTTATCCGCTACATTAGTTCTTATCACATTTAATGTCTTTTGTTGATTACTAAAGTTATGTTTTAGTATAAAAGTTACATTAAAGTGTACAATCGAGCTGTCAGTCCTAAGCCTGCAAGTATGAAGGATGGTTTTCACTTCAGGAACTTGTTTCTGAAGCCATTTTATGAGTTTGTTGCTTTTGAATCATGATAGTTACTGTTCTCTACCTTGATTGTTGTAATATAACAGGCTGTTATTTTGAAACAGGTTTCTGGAACTGTTGTCTGGCTGGAACAGGAACAGGTGGAACAGGTTCGGCAATTTACCTGTTCCAACCCACCCCTAGTTGGTGGGAACGATCCTCACGCCATCTAAGTGAACAAATCTAACCACAATCTATAATCCTGGATGGTGGATCATTTTGTATCTAAGATAAGATAAGATAAGATAAGATAATATACATTATATAACTACTTATCTCCTGTTTTCTAATAACTTGTATTGGTGAAGACCTGTAATTGGCTTTCTGTTGACATGTATCTAATGTCTGTGTTGGTCTTCCGAAAAAATAAATAATAAAAATAACTTGGATGAAATGAAATTATTATTAAACGGGCAGTCAGTTAACAAAAACTGGTAAATGCCTGTATCCAGTGAACATTACTACCTACTTTAGTATAATTTATAGCTCAGATAGGTACTTGTCTAATCTGTTTTTAAAACTATTAATGCTGACAGCTGAAATGACTTGTTGTGGCTATGTATTCAACGCGGGGAATATTATGTGGGTTATTGTGCGATCTTGTTCTTTCAAGTTTAAGGTAATTTTTTGTTCAAATTAATGAAAATCTTTTTTTTGTTCCAGAGATCCAATGGGTAGCCCTGAAACACCATTACGTCTCAATGCTGATGACGATGAATTACCTTCAAGCAAGAAAACAAAGAAAAGAAAGTTAAAGTTTGAGCCGCCAGATAGTGAAAGTTCTTTTGACAGTCCAAATAAAAAGAAAATTAAAATTGAAAAAACTGAAGAGTATGCAAGCAAGAAAAAAAAGAAAAAGAAAGAAAAACATGATAATAGTGAGATTTTGGAATATTCAGAAGAAAATGACTTGGAAGATTATGACTATCTTACTATGAAAGTTAAACAAGAGCAAGATGACCTTGAGACTTCTACTGTATTTAAGACAAAAAAGAATAAAAAGAGGTACAGTGAAACTGATGAGAACAATTCCTTTAATGAAAATAATACTTGTGAAAAGAAAAAAAAACATGGTGCTGTAACTGACTCTGATAATGATAAACCTGTTCCTAGGCCAAAAAGACCTAAGACCTAACAACCATTGTGGAATAGCAATAAAGAATTGAGAATTGAGAATTGAGAATTGAGAATTAAATGTTTAAAAATAGTACACCAGAATATCCAAGGCTTTTCTGCTGGCAAAGACCTAGAAATAAGTTTATTTTTAAATTGTGAAAATATTGATGTGTTATGTGTTACTGAACATTGGTTAAAAGAATATGAATTATTGTTAAATTTGGATAATTATAGTGTTGTAAGTTCATTCAATAGAAAAACTGCAGTAAGGGGGGGTTCTCTAAAAATTTTACCTAATAACACACAATATAAAGAGCGAAAGGATATAGTATCCCTCTCTGTTGAACGAATTTGTGAGATATCATGCGTGGAACTTGAACAAATGATTATAATCTGTGTATATAGCCCCCCTGGAGCAAATTATACAGTCTTTGAGTCCACTATGGAGGATGTTTTGAAAATATGCTGTCGTAAGAATAAAAAAATTGTAGTTTGTGGAGATTTTAATATAGACATCTTAGATATTAAATTAGCACAACTCTCCAGTAAATTCCTTAACCTTTTTAAATCATTTAATTTGCTTCACACTTTTAATGAACCGACGCGAATTACGCCAACATCGGCTACTTGCTTAGATAACATCTTTTCCAACTGTAACTTAATTGAGAAATCGGTAATTAATATTATTAAATCCGACCACAGTGGACAACTAGCTTCTTTTGAGCACTATAATGTTACTCCTAAACGCGAAGTAATTTGCAGGCCAATACCGAAACGTGGTATTAATAAATTTAGAAATAATGTACAAGATAAAATTCAATGTTTGCCTTGCCAGCTTCTGCTGACGGTAATAACTCTTATCAATCATTATTTGATATTGTTGAAAAAGAATTTAGTAACAATTTTAAACAAAAAGTTATAAAGTGTAATGATCGTAAGAAGTTCAGTGACTGGGCCACACCTGGTATCTATAATAGTAGAAGAAAGTTATTTAAACTCTATGCACAAAAAACGACTTCCTGTGATCCTAGCTTCATTGAATATGTCAAGAAATATTCAAAAACATTTAGGAAAGTATGTGCTTTGGCAAAATCTAGGTATATTTCAAATAAAATTAAATCATCTGAAAATAAAATAAAAGCTACCTGGAGTATTATAAACCAAGAGACTGGCAAAACAAAAAGCAAAATTAATTCATTTAACTTAAAAATTAGTGATCAGACTTTTGAATCGGATATTGAGGTGGCTAGTGCTTTTGAAGGTTTCTTTGCTCGAATTCCGTTAGAAACTACTAGCAGACTTAACTCTTGCCCCAACACCGCTGTCTCTCTTATGGAATCTAGTGTGAACAAGTGCCAGGAAACATTTAGTTTTAGCTATGTCACTACCGAAGATATTATTAAAGCATTCAAAGCAATAAATATTAAAAAAAAACAGAAGATCTCTGGAGCATATCTACAAGTATCATCAAATCAATAATTGATGTGATAGCTCCATCATTAGCAATAATTTTTAACCAATGTATAAGTGAAGGGGTCTTTCCTAATTTAATGAAAAATAGTAAAATAATTCCTCTATTTAAAGCTGGTGACAAAAGTGACCCAGCAAATTTTAGACCTATATCCATACTACCAGCAATAAGTAAAATATTTGAGAAATTAATTTATGCTCAACTTTTAGAATATTTTAAATTAAATAGTATACTGCATGAGAAACAGTTTGGTTTTTCAAAAGGTAAAAGTACAACTGATGCTGGGGTTGCATTTCTAAAACATGTACTTGATGCCTGGGAGGACAAGCAGGATGTAATCGCTATTTTTTGTGACCTTTCCAAGGCATTCGATTGTGTTGATCACCAAACACTATTAAGGAAGTTAAAACATTATGGTGTTTCTGAAATGTCAGTAAGCCTTATGCATTCATATCTGTATGAAAGAACTCAGAAGGTAGTTATTAATAAAACTGTCTACCGGAGCTCCCATTACTATGGGCGTACCCCAAGGATCAATATTGGGCCCGCTGTTGTTTTTAATATACATAAATGACCTTCCTTACTACGCGAAGAATTTATGTGAGACAGTGCTATTTGCCGATGATACATCTCTAGTCTTTAAAGTAGATAGAGGTGATGACTGTTCTGACGAAGTGAATAGTGCTCTTTCAAAAGTGTCACATTGGTTTAATAGTAATAATTTATCATTAAACTCAAAGAAAACTAAGTGTTTAAAATTTTCGTTACCTAATGTAAGACAAGTTGATTTTCATATAAGACTAGACGGCGATATGGTCGAATTCATTAACAATACAAAGTTTCTAGGTATTATATTAGACTCGCGACTACAATGGGATCCTCATATCGAAGCCTTGGCGAGTAGACTCAGTTCGGCCGCATTCGCAGTTAAGAAAATAAGGCTCTTAACCGATATTGAAACGGCTAGAATAGTCTATTTTAGTTATTTTCATAGTGTTATGTCCTACGGCCTTTTGCTGTGGGGCTCAGCCGCTAACATCCACGGTATATTCGTGCTCCAAAAAAGGGCTATTCGCGCCATTTACAACCTCCGATCGAGAGATTCTTTAAGAGATATATTTAAAGAAATAAACATTTTAACTGTTGCAGGACAATACATCTATGAAAATATAATCTATGTGAAAAAGTATTATAATACATTTGTAAAGCAGAGCGATATTCATCGCTTTAACACAAGAAATAAAGATAAACTTGTCGTTCCCAAGTTTAGGCTAGAAAAATCCAGAGCCTCATTTCTGGGGAAAAGCATAGCCTTTTTTAATAAAGTTCCACAGCGTATAATTGAACTACCATTGCATAAATTTAAATGTTACATTAAAGAGTCGCTGATGAGCAAAGTATACTATAAAGTAGACGATTATTTGAATGACCGCAATGCATGGTCATGATGTAACACATAACATAATCACTGTTTAATATGATGTATTTTTATACTAAGCAATTGTTGTATTAGTAACGATATGTTTTTTTTTTGTAAATGTCGTTACCTAACTAAGAAACGCTGGCAAGTTTCTTGCGCCCATTCTTCTTGTCAGTTAAAAAAGTCTTGAATGGGTGGTAGGAAAATATTGACGATTCATAAGTACATATTTATTATGTCTAAGTGAATAAAGAATATTTTTATCTTGATCTTATTATCTATGGCAAAAATGTCTTTCCTCCAGACAAAAGCACACGCTCAGCTGATCGATCTAGTGTGGCAGAATATTTTTTTTATATTTCGACGTATGCTATGGTCCAAAGAGAAAGTTGTTCAGTTTCATGGTCTAAGCAAGCCCTTTAATTTTGAATCAGTGCCAAATATGAAGTAGGTACTATAATTTATACTTGAGGAGATCGATGGCTCATTGGTACGCGCATTCTGCATCTGGTCGTTGATGTTAAGCAACATTCGTTGCGGTTGGACATCTGAATGGTGACCATAACTTTATTATCTCGGTCTCCTCTGTGCTTCGGAAGGCACGTTAAGCCGTTGGTCCCGGTTGCATTAGCAGTCGTTGGCACCCTCACCCACCAATCCGCATTGGCTTCGCGTGGTGGGTTATTTATGGTTATGGCACTTATGGCCCGTTCTACCTGTGGTGTTTTCTTGCACAGGGAAGGCCCAGCAGTGAGGACATTAATAATTATGTTAATGATGATAATTATACTATTTATACTAGGAGGTATAGTCGTAAAACTGAACGAGATTTCTAATCAATTTATTAAATTAAATAATCTGCTGAATGATATCAAGTAAATAAATACAGATTACACGCAAATTTTTATACTTTTAATGTATTCAATTTTTTAAGTATAAATCCACAATTTGCTTTAATAAGTGCATCGAGCATATTCTTGTTTGTTGCGAAGGCCTCCAATCGTCTCCTTTTCTTACGTTTCTTATTCACGTTTCCTTTACATCGACGGCGGCGCGGCGGGCGGTGGGAAATCTGTTTAGAATTGAGAAAAATTAAGTTTCAATACCAAATTGTTCACAATACAATTTTTTATCGATATTACATAATAAAATCGGACTACAACACTATCAGCTTGGTCAAATGTCAAAAATCCCAATTGGCTGTAAATTATATATTTTTAGCCTAAAAACACCCGATTTTCTTCAACCAAGTCAATGTTAAACTGTATATACACGTACAGCGATTTAGTTTTTGCAAATAAGCAATAAAAATGTGTTCGCAAAAACACAAAACTATGAGTGCGACTTACCTCTGAAATGATATGTTTTCATTATTCTCTTTCAAAACACTCACTCTGCTTGAATAACCGGGAACAGTACAGGCCATTCTTAACAAACAACAGATTTACCGCACCACACCATCAAATCTTTCTATATTTTTGTACAAAAAAAGCTTTTCTTTCTGAAGCATTTGTTAACCAGCTGGTTAACAAACAAATATGACGTTTACTTTCAAGTGGCGCGCAGCTCATTAAGACCAATGACGTTTTATTAATAGACACGTTACACTCGAATAAATTGCATTTTAAAATGGCGAATTTCGTACTACACGTTAAAAGAAACCAAAAACAAGCACAAGTTGTCAAAATAAATTTATCTCTTCCTAACAACAGGCATTTCCGCATATCTATCTCTTTTTACCATAATAATGTTAGTCAGAGACATATATACACAAACCCCCACTGTCAAAAAGAGATAAACAGTTATTGCAAGCACTGTCTTATGTACCAGTTTTCTGTCTCTTTCATCTGTTCACAAAACTTTACAAGCTTACTCGCTCATGCATGTCGAACTGGCAACAGCGCAAAAGTCATCACTAATTATTTAACTTTTATTTTAAATTTATAATTTCAATAATTACGTATGAAATAAATCAATTTTCTTGTCTATTAAAGATCCGGCATAGTTTTTGCAACTTCTCTAAACACAGGAAGGCATTAAGTTTATTATTTGAGGCGTAATCGAAAAAAATTTACAGCGCGTTGACACGACAAGGGTCTGTGTGTGACTGATTAAACTTCGGGCAATTACCTTACTTTTTCGTCGCCACTTTTTAGTTCAGATAACGTATCTACATATAAAACATCATTGATTAAGACGCACACGTTGGGCTATTTGTATCTCTTTTTAACACAGGACATGTCGCCATTTGAGAGACGAGAGTCGATTATAGAAGGAATTGTTCATTTTCTTATGCTCCATCTACAGGAATAATACATCTATGGTTGCAACCTCTGAGTATAGTGCGCCAATCTTTTCTGTTCCGGTGATTATCTTTGGACCTAAAGCCCCCTAAAGGGGCTTTATGCCCCCAGTACAGGTTGGCCGACCATGGTCGGCGACCATGACCAATACATCGTACATTGACACTTTTGAACGAACAAGTTTAAAAACGTTCTTTCAAAAGTGTCAATGTACGATGTATTGGTCATGGTCGCCGACCATGATCGGCCATCGTGTACTGGGGGCATAAAACAGTTTTCATACGACAGTCCATTTTGACAGCTAATTTCGTATAGAAAGTGGCTCCTCTGTCACGACTGTCACCGGAACAGAAAAGCTTGTGGCACTGTACTGGTGGCCTACCACAAGCTCTTAGCCTGAGCTCTTAGCAAACAGAACAAATGCAGGGCAGTTTTATTGCAAGGTTTAAAATAAACTTCTTGCTAATCGTACCATAAGCCAAAATTAGCAGTCTTTTAGCAGGCCTGCTGCACTGCTGTTGCTATTGAATGATTGTCTCTGGCCTGTCGAGCCAAAATGTTGTTTGCGTTCGAAAACTAAATATGATTTTTACCGGTAAATACCGTTTCGTATTAAAGTAACATTTTATAAATAAAATACAATAACAACGCAAAGGAAAACCTAAAACAAGATGTTTTTATGGAAATAAAATTGAACGGCAGTGTAAAAAAATGGTTTTAAATATTATTCTTGACAGAGTTTTATAATCAAGCCTCACTTCTAGTTTCCGAACGTTACTCGCAACAATTTTTTTTTTTTTACAAATGTGTTTGAAGCTTTGGTTTCAAGTTGGAAAAGTGCTTATTTCAACAAACAAAGTTAACACAGTTACTTAGACCCGTATTCTAGAACGATACTCAAGTGGAGATCTCTTCTCAAGCTTAGTTAGAAAGGGATGCGAAAACATGCACCGAATACATTCATCCATTGCTAACAAGTTCGTATTAAAGAAAAAAGCGCTCGGAACGCTTCACAATAATGCAGCAGTAACCTACTTGACACGGTTTGTTGTGTCATGGAATGCCCCCAATGTCCCCCACAGCCAAAGGTTTTTCAGAGAAGCCGGTGGCAAAAAAGGACAAAGCAGACAATACCTAAAATAAATAATTTAAATGTTACAAAGTTCGAGAAAATAAGAATCTTGTAAGACTCTTGTTTTAATTTTTGAATGGGTAGAACTCACTCACTCTTGCCTGAACGGATTAATCTATAGATTTCGTTGCCGCTGCAGTATCAGCCCCCGGATTCACAAACCGTTGGAAACGCCGACAGCGGAATGTATGCACTGTCTCTGTCACTCACTATAGAATAGGCAAAGACAAAACACAGAATTCAAATCAGATGCTGTTTCCGGTGGTTCGTGAATCAGGGGGCATCAGAGGTCTAAAGGGCCCCGAAACCAAAACCAAAACCTCCGAATAAAATCCATTTTGTCGTAAACTTCCAATGGATTGCTTTGTTCTCGTATTAGTTTACGCCACGCTTTTTTCTTTCTATTGCGGAAAGCTTTCGTCTTCCAAAAACCACAGAATTGCTTGATCATTCATTTAATAACGAACAAAATTATCAGTGGTATTCCACTTATCAAAGATCTTTAATCGTCCTCGTCCAATTTCTTTGATCAAATATTTGAGATAAGTGGAATACCACCCTTAGCAGGCTTTATAAAGCTGCTTGAGACCAACTTTTTAAAAACTGCTAATTATGAAAGTTTGGCAGGCCTGCTGGCGTGCTAAAGTGAGCTCATGGTACGTTTAGCAACGCTGTTTGACCGGTGAACGTCTAGGACTAACAGCGCTGCTATTGTTATGGTTCATGGTACCGATAAGCAGGGCAGTTTTTTTTAAGGCTTAAAAATAACTGCTATAAGAGCTTGTGGTAAGCCCCCTGAATGAGCGATTTTCTGAGAGGCCATTTAAAAAAAAAACAGCTTCCAATGAGCGATTTTCTGAGAGGCCATTTAAAAAAAAAAAAAGCTTCCAATTGCTTCACTAGATGGCGTTGAATAAGTATGTACATGTCTATGGTATATTTTGGTATGAAACAAATTTAAATTAATTACTTTTTAAAAACCCAAAGGAAACTAATAATATAATAAATAAGTACTACTGTGAGGAACAGAAACGAAATAGGTAAATTTAAGGATTTAGGTAAATAAATAACATCTGTCTGACGTTCCGTTTTACGTAAAAAAGTCGCGTCAAGGTAAAATTTATAACGTTCCGTTCCTTCTAACTGCATAGGTGGGACAGCGCCATCTAGTGACTGAGCTTTCAGAAAATCGCCCATTGCTTCACTAGATGGCGTTGAATAAGTATGTACATGTCTATGGTATATTTTGGTATGAAACAAATTTAAATTAATTACTTTTTAAAAACCCAAAGGAAACTAATAATATAATAAATAAGTACTACTGTGAGGAACAGAAACGAAATAAGTAAATTTAAAGATTTAGGTAAATAAATAACATCTGTCTGACGTTCCGTTTTACGTAAAAAAGTCGCGTCAAGGTAAAATTTATAACGTTCCGTTCCTTCTAACTGCATAGGTGGGACAGCGCCATCTAGTGACTGAGCTTTCAGAAAATCGCCCATTGCAACAGTGACCTCTATTATACCTACCACTGGACTGGCTGACGTAAAATATTTTTGTGATCATTTGAGTATCGCCATTTTGGCGCTGTGGTCAGATACGAAAGTACTTGGAACTAACATTAGTGATGTTCTTAGGTCGACTGTGGTAATGATAATATATCGATGATAATAAACATAATAAATATTTTTTTTTAACAATCTAAGCCCATAGTAAATTTCTTAAGAAACTGTCTACATGAACTTGATAACGGATAATATTTACTTAAATACTTTTTTGTTTGTAAATACGTGTGTTACGTTCTGGCCCGGCCACGGCGCCGGCGGCGGCGTCAATTAAGGCTGTAAACGGTACGGATACGTACCTCGTAGTACCTCGATGGAAAAAAAGAGTACCACAGCATTTCATCAGTGAAACACATTTTTGGTGGCCGGGCCCCGGCCTCGCTTCTATCGAAATAAATACTAAGTTTATGATGCAATTTTGGTACAGGCTTATGGTACCTATTCTGTAACAACGGAAATGTGTCGTTTTTCCTTTAAAATCGTAATTAAATAAATGTTTTGGGCATCGAAATTTCTGACAAGAAACGCCTGACATTCATGATTGAGCAATATACGTAACTTGACGTCTTGTGTCGATCAATCAACAATGTCAGGCGTTTTTTGTCAGAAATTTCGATGCCCTAAAAATTTATTTTATTGCAAATTTAACGGAAAAACGGACACATTATCGTTGGTACAGGATAGGTACCATCATAAACTTACTATTTATTTCGATAGAAGCGTGGCCGGGTTGGGTCCTATGCGTTGCAGCTCGGCCACCAAAAATGTGTTATAACTGTTGAAATACTGTGGTACTCTTTTTTTCCATCGAGGTACTAGAAGGTACGTATCCGTACCGTTTACTGACACACACAACTACAGCCTTAATTGACGTTATATTACTTAATTCATGTTATAAAGGGGTAGCTTATACAAAATAAAAAACAGAAATAAGTACTGCTCAAGTAATAAGTTTATTTAAAAAAAAAGGTGTTATGTGTGAAACACTAGGTGTCAAAATGTTTTGAAGAAAGTGAATCTGTTTCCTTCGGGGTCCAGTTTAGGGCTTTCATATTTTCTAACCACCTGTTTCTTAGACTCAATTCGGAAGGAAATCTGCAAAAATATCAAATTTTAATTAAGGTCTACAAGTGTAATTTAAAACAAAAAAAGATTTATTACTAAAACCACGACTATTTTCTGCATACGTATTATAAGAAGCATGTGGGGTCGACCCAGGGGGGCTACCGGCTAAAAAATATGGATATGGGCATGGGTTTCAACTGTCATTTGAATTTCTTATTTTGATAGATTTTTGCAGCTATGTTCTGTTGAACGTTGCTAGCTAGCTATCGTTATACCCGACGTCACTAAACAGGGAACTGAAAGCGGCTATTTGTTTTATAAAATTGATTTAAAAATCCAAAAAACGTATGAAGTTCATATCCATAAAGTTACGCGGTAGCCCTCCAGGTCCTCCAGGTCCTCCTCCAGCCCACCAGGGTCGACCCCACGTGCTATGCGAGGTCGATTTATTATAAAAGTAGGAAGTATGTGTTACTCAATCACGCCATAACGGCTGAACAGATTTGGCTAAAATTTAAGACAGATATTTTGTTGCCTGGAGAGGAACATAGGCTACTTATTACTTTCTATTCCGCAAAAATATCACATTCCCACGGGATAACGTCGTGTAGTTCACACGGGCGAAGCCGCGAGCGGAGAGCTAGGGTAGGTACTACTAGGTACTACATTTCAACAGAAAAAGGAAAATGGTACCATGGCATACAGAAGACATTGCCCGCCAGGCCATGGTATCATCATTGTACTTACACTAATAGAAATTTCATATCTACCATAAACAGAATGCGATTTGGACACGGGGGGCTACCGGCTAAGAAAAATGGATATGGGTATGGGCTTCAACTGTCATTTGAATTCCTGGTTTTGATAGATTTTTGCTGCTTTGTTCTGTTGAACGTTGCTAGCTAGTTATCGTTATACCCGACGTCACAAAACAAGAAACTGAAAGCGGCTATTTTCTTTATAAAATTGACCTCCATCCGAAGGGCGGGTCAGGCCAGTTGTGCTGATTGCAGCGACTGGTTGTTGGGATATGTTGAGGCTTTACATCGGATATCCAAGCTCGGAGAGCAGCGGGATCCGAGGCACGGTTCTTCCGCTGGCCGACCGCAGATAGTTGGGGGCCCAAGTAGTGTGCTAGCCACTCACGAAAGGCTGCCCCGCCATCTAGCGAAAAATCCGGGGGTTGCGCCATCGTGCCGGTTGGCGCCCGGACGAGAGGACCCGATGGACACTCCTGGGGGGGATCGGGCGTCCCCGCGGTCTCCGGTTTGGCTCTCCTATGGTGTGAGGCTTAGACGACTCTCTCTTAGTTCGCAACTAGCATCTCGGTCTACTTCCGCCCTTCTCCGCCTTTCCTCACGACAACCATGACAAAAAAGAATAGGAAAACGGTTAAACAGCGGTCGCACGTCCTCTCTTTTTTAGTGCACATCTCAAATATAAGAGGTCTGCACTCTAATCTCGACCCCGTCCATCACCATCTCGAGACAAGAAAACCGCACCTGTTCTTTCTCACGGAGACGCAGATAAAGTGTCCAACTGACGCTGCATACCTTACATATCCGGGTTACGTCCTGGAACACTGTTTTAGGGTCCATGCCGGTGTTTGCATGTATGCACGCGATGACATTTGTTATCTGCGTCTCCGTGATCTTGAAGACCCCACCCTCTCCATCATATGGGTTCTAGTGGACACTGGCTTAGAGAAAATTCTCTACGCTTGTGTCTACCGTTCGCACAGCGGAGACGCCGAGACAACCAGGCTTACCAACCTCATCATTGAGAAGGCTGATGTTGCCCTACAGCGGTACCCATCCGCTCAACTAGTGGTTCTGGGAGATTTTAATGCCCACCACGAGGACTGGCTGTTCCCATTTGTGAAAACCGACCACGCTGGTCGTGAAACACGTAAGCTGGCCTTGACGCTAGACCTCACCCAGCTGGTCCAGGAAGCCACTAGAATACCGGACATCGACGGGCACACACCCAATTGTTTGGACCTTCTGTTGACAACAGACCCGGACCGTTACTCCGTATCGGTTTCGCCACCACTTGGTAGTTCCGACCATTGTGTGGTGGAGTCGGTGTCGGTGTATTTTCCGCCCGATTCAAGCCTTAAAGGCTCCCGGCGAATATGGCGTTACAAGTCAGCAGATTGGGAAGAGATGCGATGTTTTTTTGCATCTTATCCATGGCGGCATGTTTGCTTTTCTTCTAGCGATCCCTCATCTTGCGCGGATGCTGTGGCCGATGTGCTTCGTCAGGGTATGGAGTATTTTATTCCATTCTCTGACGTGCCCCTCTCTAGCAAAGCTCACCCCTGGTACAATGCCAAATGCAGAGTTGCCGTTGCATCGAAACGTGAGGCATACCTTGCCTGGGTTGAAGCTCGATCCCGTAAAGCTGGGAATATACGCGAATTGAAGAAAGCCTTTAACAAGGCCGCAAAGTCCTGCAAAAAGGTTATCAAAAGAGCCCGCTTCGACCATATAAGCCGAATAGGGAATAAACTTGCTTCGTTCCCATCAGGGAGTAAAGCGTTTTGGTCCCTGGCTAAATCGGTCGAGGTCAACTTTTGCCGTTCCTCAATGCCTCCTCTACTGAAGCCAGACGGATCTCTGGCGCATACCGCCAAGGAAAAGGCAGATTTATTTGCCAATTTATTTGCCGAGTGTTCGCGTTTAGATCCTGGCAATGCTGTACCATCGGCTTTACCAAGTTCTGGGACTTTAATGTCGGAAGTCCGCATCAGACAGACCGAGGTAAGAAAAGCGTTGCCTGATCTGGACGTGAACAAAGCCAATGGTCCGGATGGTATACCAGCTATAGTTCTTAGGACTTGCGCGCCTGAATTAGCTCCGGTATTAACACGCCTATACCGCCTATCTATGGCAAAGGGACTAGTACCAAAGTCATGGAAGCTGGCCAACGTGCAACCCGTGCCTAAAAAGGGTAGTCGTGCCGACCCTGGCAACTACAGGCCCATCTCGGTAACATCCATTATCTGTAAGATAATGGAACGTGTACTGAACCATAGGCTCCTGTCGTATCTAGAAGCAAACGACCTTCTCAGTGACCGTCAATACGGGTTTCGCCGAAACCGGTCCACTGGAGATCTTCTAGCATACGCCACTTACATATGGAGCGAAGCCATCGACAAGTACGGCGAAGCACTCGCCGTCTCTCTCGATATCTCGAAGGCTTTTGACAGGGTGTGGCATGATGGCCTTATTGGTAAGCTTTCAGCATACGGACTTCCCACCGGTTTTTGTGTCTGGATATCGGACTTCCTGAGGGATCGGTCGATTCAAGTTGTCATTGACGGCTGCTCGTCCGACCAGTCGGCTATCAATGCCGGAGTCCCTCAGGGTTCGGTTCTCTCTGCAACGCTGTTCCTGCTGCATATTAATGACCTGCTTATACCCGGTATTTTGGGGTACGCAGACGACAGCACCGTTATAGAGAGCTATATATCTGATGCTCGAGCTGGTGCAGAACAGGTCCAGTGTCTTAGGGAGGCGATGGTTAGTTGCATGAACCTATCACTGCAGGCAGTCTCCGATTGGGGCGATGCCAATCTAGATGTACGAATCAGCGCCACCGTTTTATAGTGGATATTCCTGGGACACGGACTAAGCGTTTTGCTTCTAATTTTATTGTCCGTACAGCTAAGGAATGGAACTCCTTGCCTGAGTCTGTATTTCCCGATAGGTACAATCTGGGGGTCTTCAAGTCGCGAGTGAACCGGTACCTTCTAGGCAAGCGCGATTCATCGTAGATCGCATCAACGCTTAACATCAGGCGTGATAGCGGACAAGCGCTTGCCTATCAACTAATAAAATAAAAAAATACAATAAAAAATACCTTAAGTTCCCAAAAACGTATGAAGTTCTTAGGCGGTAGCCCCCACGGTCAGTTTACCGCCCATCTCCATAAAATAAAGTTGGCTGATAATCCTAAATGCAGCACCTGCGATGAAAACGAAGATCTTCCTCACATCATCCTAAGATGCAAACTTTACGGAATGCAGCGTCTAGTGCTTGCAACTGAACTAGCAGATGTTTCTGAAAACGTACCGGACAAATTGGAAGACTTATTAGCAGACTCGAAATATTTTGAACCATTGTGCGAATTCATACACAATGAGAGAGTTTTTTTTGACGTTTCATCGTTAGTTCAAAAATTTGTACTAGATGGCGCTACCCCACTATAGCGACCTAACTTTTTCTAAAGAAGTAAACGAAAAAGTGCCTAATAGAAAAAAGCAAAGAAAATAGTATGTCTGTAGTAAGGCGTACATTAGACGGTCATGCAACCATCAGTCAATTCGATAGATGATATGGTGACCCATTTTAACTCCGTAGTTCTCATACTTTACGATTCTCATGCGCCTCTTAAAAACGTCAAGGTTAAGCGGCCTCCGGCTCCATGGATTACACCTGCAGTGCGCATAGCTATGAAAAGACGTGACCGAGCGTTTCGTATTTATAAAAGACATCGCACCGACGACCATTGGGAATCCTTTAAATCTGCTAGAAACAGGTGCAACCAGATGGTTAGAAGAGCCAAACGCCGTTACATCCATGATAACGTTCTAGAATCCTCACCAGCAAACATTTGGAAGTTCCTTCGCACGCTTGGAGTTGGTAAACCACGTGTCCCACACAAACCCTCTTTCACCACAAATGAACTCAATAAGCATTTTTCATCCGCTACCCCTCTCGCAAGCAACGTTAGACTTGCTACACTCTCAAATATCTCCTCTACGGCTTCCTGTTCTGTACCTCAATTTTCCTTTAACTCCTTAACTGAGGCTGAAGTCCGTAAGATGATTCTTTCAATAAAGTCCAATGCTGTTGGCTGTGATGATGTAAGTCGACTCATGATCATACTTTTACTAGATTGTTTACTTCCTATCCTAACTTACATTATCAATTACTCCCTATTATCGGGTACCTTTCCCAACCTCTGGCGTAAAGCAATTGCTATTCCTCTACCAAAAACCCAAAATCCTAAATCCCTCAATCAGTACAGACCAATCTCAATCCTTCCTTTCCTATCCAAGATCCTAGAAGCAGCTGTCCACAAACAGTTCTCGTCTTTTATCCTGTCCAACAACCTTCTCAGCCCCTACCAGTCTGGTTTTAGACCTGGACACAGTACCACCACAGCTCTTATTAAAGTGTTGGAAGATATCCGAGACGGTTTTGAGAGTTCAAGACTGACCGTATTGGTTTTAATTGATTTTTCGAATGCTTTTAACACAGTCGATCATGAGATACTGCTTGCCATGCTTTCTAAATTATGTATTTCTTCTGCTGTTCTATCTTGGTTCTCCTCTTATCTTCGCGGACGCCAGCAAGCCGTTCGTGTTGATCGGACACTGTCCGACTGGTGCGACTTAGAGGCTGGTGTTCCGCAAGGCGGTATTCTCTCTCCTCTTCTCTTTTCATTGTTCATCAATTCTCTCACAGTCTCTTTGGCCTCTTCTTTCCATCTGTATGCCGACGACCTGCAACTTTACGCACAGCATGAATCACACAATTTTAATGATGCAGTTGCATTAGTCAACAGTGACCTTGAATGGATTTCCCAGTGGTCGTCTAACTATGGTATTGCCGTCAACACTAATAAATGCCAGGCTATTATTGTTGGTAGTTCTCGACGGCTGTCACGCCTTAATATGAACGATGTAATGCCTCTGAAGTATAACGGTGACGTAATACCATACTCCCATCATGTGAAGGACCTCGGTTTAACTATCGACTCTTGTCTGTCCAGGGGGGCTACCGGCTAAGAAATCTGGATATGGGTATGGGCTTCAACTGTCATTTGAATTCCTTATTCTGATAGATTTTTGCTGCTTTGTTCTGTTGAACGTTGTTAGCTAGTTATCGTTATACCAGACGTCACAAAACAAGGAACTGATAGCGGCTATTTTCTTTATAAAATTGACTTAAAGTTCCCAAAAACGTATGAAGTTCATATCCATAAAGTTACGCGGTAGCCCCCCTGGACAGATCATATAGACAATGTCTGCATGAAGGCAACCAATTCTCTCTGGTCTCTGTATAGGTTTAAGTTTTTTCTCCCGTCTAGTACCAAGATTACGCTTATACAGGCTCTTGTTCTCCCTATCATTGACTACGCTGATATTTGCAGCTCTGATCTCAATGAGAACCTCCTCAGTAAGTTGGATCGACTCCTAAACAATTGCATACGTTTCATATATGGACTACGTAAATACGACCATATTTCCCACTACCGTCAGCAACTCAAATGGCTTCCTATCCGTGAGCGTAGGAACCTTAGAATCGTGTGTACTCTCTTCAACCTTTTATTCGATCCGCTTACCCCAGACTATTTGAAATCCAGGTTTCAGTTTCTGGGTGACTCCCATCAAAGAGAACTTCGCTCCAGCAGCAATTTTCTATTGAAAACTCCCTCCCATTCTACTGGCTTCGTCTCCCACTCGTTCTCCATTACAGCAGTACGACTCTGGAACTCCTTGCCTCTGAACATCCGTAGTGCCCCCAGTAAGTGCGTTTTCAAGAGATTGGTTCGAGAGCATTACTTGAATTCGTTACTCTAGGTCCATCGTATCTGACCTTTTTATTATATGTTGTTTTTATTATTTTATCAGTACTAAGTATATATCATTTAATTGTATGATAGGATATTATGTATGTATGTATATGTTATATTTATCTTAATATGTATCTAGGTATATTATTATCATATATATTAGTATTATGTAAATATCTGAGTTTTTATTTTAACTGTAAGTATATGAATTTTATTCAATAAGTATCC
Source organism: Crambus lathoniellus (assembly GCA_949710035.1). Classification (NCBI taxonomy): domain Eukaryota; kingdom Metazoa; phylum Arthropoda; class Insecta; order Lepidoptera; family Crambidae; genus Crambus; species Crambus lathoniellus. The sequence continues at coordinate 447,579 of OX453299.1, read as the reverse complement.
CTTTTTTTTTTTTTTTTTTTTAATTTTCTTTTGTTACCGCCATGACTTCTCCTTTACATTCTTTCCGGTTGACTGGTAGAGAATGCCTAAGGGCATTAAGTCCGCCATTTGCTGTATGTGCTGTATGTGCAATAAAGAATTAATAAATAAATAAATAAATAAATAAATTCCATCACTCATGACGTCATGACTATATAACTAATCGGTATAGAGGAACTACGGGCAGCGATATGAATGGTTCATTTTGATTGGCTAAAAGAATCATGACTGATATAAAACTGACAGCAAAACCTACCGTCTAATGGGCGCGTAATAGGTAACAAAGACGTTATAGTGCGACAAGCATATCTGTTCCGGTGATAATCTTTGGAACTAAAACATTTTAATTCTACAGTCCATTTTGACAGCTAATTTTGTATTGCAAGTGGCTCCTCTGTCACGGCTGTCACCGGAACAGACAGGCATGTGGGACTATAGTACCTCTGAGTACTGAATCCTATGGAGATGGCATACCTACGAAAAATTGAAGCATACACACACACACAAGCACACATACCGAGAAACCAAAATGGCGCCTTTCCGTAGTGCTGCCCTATTTGTACATCGATATATTTATTGATGAAGTTATAGAACCAAGTATTTTTGTGACTACCTACTTATATCACCCTGTATTTTATAAAAGCAGTTTCGTAATCACCTCGATAATTTAAAACGGAATTATAGTGTATAATTATATACCTAGTTTTTTAGAATAATAAAACTTAATAATGTGCTTAAATTATACCTACATTTGCACATAATTAAGTTCTTTATGACAATAACACAATGTGTATGTGTTTGTGCATGTACGCACATAATCATTGGCCCGACCGCGCACGTGAGACGCAACAACTGTAAAGCCCCCAGAACAAGATGGACGATCATGTTGGCCGACCATGATGGGCCATCGTGTACAGGGGCGGTTTGCGTGTGATTGCCGTCTGCGAGCAACGCAAACCGGCCCTGTACACGATGGCCAACATGGTCAGCCAACTTGATCGGCCATCCTGTACTGGGGGCTTACAGCCCCCGGTGTGGGAGTTTGTGTGTGATTGCCGCCTGCGAGCAACGCAAACCGCCCCATGTATATGATGGCCCATCATGGTCGACGAAGGTGAGTGGCTATCCTGTACTGGGGGCTTCAAGGCGAGAAGAGCCACCAAGTGCTTCCTCATCTATAGTTATATCGTAAACAGGAAAGATTTGATTGGTTGTTGTTTGAATTTAATAGGTTCCAAAACTACTGGACTAATTTAAAAATTTCTTTGACCATTAGAAAGCTACATTCTTTCCGAGTGACATAAGCTATATTTTATCGTGATATTCCCATGGGAACGAGTACCATGCGGGTAAAACCGCGAGGATCCGCATGTTATTATTAAATTTATTGCTTGTTAAGTACATAATGTATCAAAAATTCAAACGCAGATATAGATTAAAAATAAGGTCCTGTAGTTTATTTACAAACTAACCTTAGTAAAATATAGTTCATGTTGCAGTAGTAGTAGATAAAAGACCAACCTACTATATTTTACTGAGGTTATAGTTTGTAAATAAACTACACGCCCTTTGCTTCAATCTGTACGATTGTAGATACATTAATACTTAGCGAGCAATAAATTTGATTGAGGGCGCCCCACTTGTCAGCTCTACTCGCCTTTACTTAGAAACTGCAATTTTATGATCAAATTTTTATGTTTTCCGAGTCACGCGTCTATACAAATGCGAGACTTCCATAGAATTCCAGATCAAAGGTCGCGAGAACCAGTTAAAGTAAAAAAGGTAATGAAATAAAACAAAAAGCTCCATATTGTAAAAACCTATTATGTTTATACAACAAGGATTGTTTTTTTTTACATAACACACATTACAATATAAATCACAAAGGAGAATGCCTACTAGGTACCTACCTACCATAGAAAAAAGGAATGTCACAAACAAAAAAACAAGCATTATTAAGTAATAAAATAATAAACAGTTTGAATCGAGATCTTTACTAGCAAGCATATTTTTTTTATATATTTAGAATATAGCGAAGCGACATCTAGTGGTAAAAAAATATACTTACTTTTAATGTGCTAGAATGAATGTAAGTTGGACAACAACTTTACAGCAAAATGACATTAAAAAAACACTTTATATATAAGTATCCAGTTTTTGGCAACCGGAACAGAAAACGTTGTCGCACTATAATTTCGATTTTGCCAGTGGCCTAATTAACGTCTTTTTCAAAACTTAAACTGTCGTTGACGTTTGAAACTGTTCTTCAAAATGAAAAGAGCACATAAAAATAGTATTCGTACGAGTCTTTAAATTTTCCTTTCGCATTGTATCCAGCCATATTTTTCTTTTTTTGTTATTTTTAGGCAACCTAAAACAATAAAAACAGTTTAAAATTAATACACTCAATTTACACTTGAAATTTGAAAACATCGATAATTCGATAAGAAAAATGCTATAAGGGCAACTCTAGCGCAAAACAAACAGATTTATATTTTCTTGAAATACACCAACAAAACTCACCAAAATAAGTAGTAAGCTACATTTGGTATGAATTCTAAGTAAACTATTCACAGGAAAACCAAAACACAAGGCATTTATTGTATTGTTTTGGTGTTTTTGCAAAATAAATAGTACGTACCGGTGTTATGTAATGTTTGGACGTTTTTCACTTTTTTTGATGCCACAAACTACCACACTGCAATTAGACATGTTCCTTGTTGCTTTCTCTCACTTATTAGTACCTTTTATTCACATGAAAGTCTCAAATTAAAAGACTTTTATCACAAAACACTGCAAATACAACTCGCGTTGACAGCTCACATACCGAGAAACCTAAATGGCGACCGGCTTCAATCATGCATTACGATGACGTCACGTTTCAATGTTGCCAAAAAATAGGTCGAATAAATATATTGCTGTCTCTTTTTACATGAAGTATTGGAGGTAAGATAGAACAAGATGGCTACAGGTTTATGAGTACAATGTCGATTTAGCTCATATTTGTATAACCGATTGTTCATATAGAACAATATGCCATCTCCATAGGATTCAGTACTCAGAGTATAGTACTTTATATTCTGTGACAAAGAGCTTAGACTAAATACTGAGGTAACTGGGGGGCTACCGGCTAAGAAATCTGGATATGGGTATGGGCTTCAACTGTCATTTGAATTCCTGGTTTTGATAGATTTTTGCTGCTTTGTTCTGTTGAACGTTGCTAGCTAGTTATCGTTATACCCGACGTCACAAAACAAGGAACTGATAGAAGCTATTTTTTTAATAAAATTGACTTAAAGTTCCTAAAAACGTATGAAGTTCATATCCATAAAGTTACGCGGTAGCCCCCCTGGAGCGAGTAGTACTAACACTTTTTTGTGGCACTGTGGCTGTCTTCCGTCTCACCTACACTTTGAAACAAAACGTATGGTCGTAAGAGACAATAGACAGCCACTAAAGGGCCACTACGTACCTACTACAGTGGCACAATCTTTTCTCTTCCGGTGACAACGGCGCTACGTACTTCTTTCTTTTTTCTGTAGAAATTTAACCGGCCCTGACTTTTAAGACCTTCAGCCGCCAGCAGCGCTATCGTTGGACATAAACTTGACAGCACAATGACGTTAAAAAAAACACGCTAGTTTCACATTTTGGCCACCGGAACTTGACCGGAACAGAAAAGATTGTGGCACTGTAAATGTCAAATTAGACAAAGAGTACATTATTATCCCATAGATTAGGTAGAAAGTGGACTCCAATCCATGCTCCAATCACAAAAATGCCATCTACAAAAAGCTTTGTACGTTTCTCCCCATTAACGGAGTATTCAATGCCAGGTTTCAATCAAATTATCAAGGAAAACGAATACGCTCACAAAACACCACCAACACCAACGCATGGAAGCAAAGGAATCCGCAGTTCTGACAGAAGAAAAACTTTACAAAGTTTTTTTAATTATTTTTGTACATAGACCAGGGGCTGACTAAAATTTTTCATTACCTACGTCATGTTACCTGTTTAGTGGTTTGAAAAATTACGGTCGAAATAGGATAAATTAAAACGTGGCTTTACAACACCAAGACCAAGACAAATAGACATGTTCATGCACACACATATTTGTCTTGTTCGGGAATCGAACCCGAGACCACTGGCGCAGAAGATGGGTAGCCTACCCCTGCGCCAAATCGGTTGTCAAAAACCGAATACAATATGTACCTACGCCCACTGCGAATCGAACCCGGGGCCTCTGGGTCTGAAATCGGTGGTGTGCATCACTAGACCGCAGAGGCGGTTAAAAATTTATATTATGCTCCCAGTTTATTAATCTAATCACATACCTTCCTACACATAGGATTACAAGTTACAATAATTTGTTATTATAAATGTTTTTCTTTCTTCTTTTTTTCTATTTGAAAATTAAACTACAAATTGGTATCTGGTCAACGAAATCGGAAGCAGAACTATTTAGGTAGGTAAGCAGCTATACAAAATATTATGTACGTATCTACGTATGATAATTATAGTAGCTAGATTGTACTCACCGTTCTTGTTCGCTAGGTAATGCGAAGAAAGATAGTTCTGGATTAGAGAACCCGCTACTGAGACATCCGTATACACTACAATATTTTTTACTTCTACTCGAATTTTAGCCATCGTAGGTACACGCACGAATTATTACAAATACAAATACAAAATTATTAGAGAGAGGCAGCGCAGCGGCGCGGAGCGTGCGTGTGGTGGGCACGGACAGTTTTACCTTAATAATATTATGCGCGGTCGCGGGCGACCGGCCGGCGGCGGCGCCGCGCGGGCGGCGGGCGCTGCCACGCATGACTGTCGCCCCGTTATCACCGATAAATTTTGTCAGTGTGTGCGTGCGACGACGCATGACGACGCATACGTACGGGCGCGCTCACATACAAACCGTTTGGGGTGCCTGTCCAGGCAGTCAACGTACTTATATTGTTTTACTATGTCGCCGACCATGATCGGCCATCGTGTACTGGGGGCTTGACATTCACTTGAACTCACAAATTAATTAATTAAGGCGTTGGAATCACCCATAGTGAGGCCCATCCTTAGTGAGGTACCATAAATACTGTCCCACGGGATGATCGACCATTTAAAAAGGACGGCCATGTTGACGTAGGTCTGTACTGTCTATGGCTTAGTCGTGTTAGGGATGCCCGTTTTTTTGCCATAAATCGATCTTTTGGTACCCCGTCATTCGATTCACGATCTGAATCATATGGCTTTGAATCGCTTTTGGTTTAGTAAGTGTTTTTGTGACGTATTTTTTTTTATTTGTTGTATTTTCTCTCGTTTTCACAATCTTTTTACTTACATATTTTACAGTTCTCATCCGTTTCACATTCAATAAAACGCCCAACCGTCTGATTTTACTGGTGGGGTCATATTAAAATAAAGTCGGTTTACGGACGTAATTTTGCGTAATAACGTCCTAAGAAACCATTGATGAAAAATGATGTCGAAGTAGAAGGTTACATTACCAGCGACCTCTATCGTCAACTTGATTATAGAACAAGCATTCTCTGCCACACTCAGAGACGCCACTTAAATTTAATTGGCATTAAATTATCATTTCTACTTTATTCAATACTGGACATAAAAAAGAGACAGATATAGATTTAATTGTCAATTAAAGTTAAATGACGTCTCTGAGTGCGGCAATAAATCATCTAATTTACAGCTTGCTGAAGCATTGTGTCACTAGTGACACTTAAAATTGTTTCTCTAGTTTGATTTAGATGGAACAAAATTTTATTATGTTGCCGATAATCTTTACAGTTAATTTGATAATTCAAACAAGTACCTATTTTGTTATAAATAATGTTTAAAGCTAATTTGATTATTAAAAATATGCCGCTTTCTCTCCTCTACTTGGACGCATAGCGCGAGTCAGCTGCGCTTAGTGCCATCTAGTGATGTTACTTTGGGCTAAATAATTTGTGTGTTTTTAAGATTTCTATGAAAATTATCATAATTTTGATAATTTTCCCTTTATGTGTGGTCATTAAACCCAACCCCTGTTTTTTCGTGAGTGCAGCCAGCTTTTTATTACGTCAGAAAAGTATTTTAAGCCATTTGTCAAACACACTCAATCTCTAAAATAATAACACTAATTCGTATGGTGGGATAGCTATAAATAATGAATCAAAATCAGAGTAGAGTACAGAATACTAACACACCCGCAAAAAGGTAAACGAAATATTATCACCTCATAACTTCATATTTCATAAGTACGTACCGCTCAATTTGATTTATACAATAAAGATAAGATAAGATATTTAAAACTAATCTCATCTTCTTTTGTATATCGTATCGTGTATACAGGTAGGTAGAGAGGTAATCTCACTTTGGAAAAAAATGTTGGACGATTCAAAAGTATTTTAACTTGTAAATCGTGAATAAAGAGTTTTTGACTTTGATGTAGTTAGCTTGTTATTCTGTTAGGTACTTAGGTACCTTCAAATGCTAGTGTTTGCAAAATAAAAAAAACCGTTTCGGTTTCTGGGGTGCGATAGCGTAAGGTAATAATTTGACAGTTCATATCGTATTTAATCGGCTGCACTGCAATTTGTATGGAATGATATTTAACACAATACACTATTGAACTGTCAAATGAATACGATTGACTTTAAAATATTATATGTACTAAAAAATATAAACAGTACATATATTTTTTCGTATTTTCGTATTGTTTTATTTTTTGTCTGTGTGTCATAATTAATCTTACCGTAAAGTTTTGTGTTTGTCCCAAGGATCAAGGTGTCAAGGCTGAAAACTGAAAACGTATTCGTTTGGCCGGGCATATTTTGCCAAAACCTTGTTTCTTTCATTAGGTACCTACGGGACGTTGGCGGAATGTCTGTGTAAAATGGAAGAAACCATTACATGAAAAAAGAATAATAATTTACACAATCGTCTCGCCTATTCATTTTTTCATACGATCTTCATGCGATCTTTTTTGCATACGATTCGAACTGGGTTAAGAAATCGCATTTAATTGAATCGATAAAAAATCGAGAAAACCATCGATCTTCCAGAAGATTGATTCAGATTTCAGCTCTGGCATCCCTAATTCATCATTTATAATTTTTCGGTTTTCTCGTTTTATAAGTGTTTTTATTTAAATGTGTTTTGAGTCTAATAACTATTGTAATATATATGAAAAATACTGGCGCAAATAATCCAAAGCAAAGCATTGAAAGTGTGAAATTACCGTGTACTGTGAATTCGTAATCCTACAATTGGATTTTGTTTTTCAAATGTGATGGACTAATTTGTACTTGTAGTTTCTAATAACTCTTCCAAAATGGAAATCTGAGGAAGCTTACGGTACGTAAAACATGTTTATAAATCTGTTTACTAATATTACGTTATCGTAGTACTTAAAAATTAAATATGACTTCATTGTTATAGGTTATTTGCAAGAGTCTACAGTTCAAGTGAAGAAAGAGTTGCTCATCATCAAATGAGAAATCTCAATAGAAAAATGTGTTCTTATCAGGTAAATCAGACTTATCTGTGAATTTAGTCTTATGACCTATGTCAAACAATGTGCTTTACCCACTATTAAATAATTTAAATAGATTTAATTACCTAAGCATTCTGTTCAAAACTGCTGCCGGAACACAATAATACTGAAAACATTGTTATGGCGTCAGGCTTAGATAGGATGGTGGTAGCTAGCTAGGTGGACTAAGAACAAGCCCTACAACCAACCAAACCAAATACAATAGTACCCTCCACTTCAAATTTAACCCGGGACTTCTGGGTCTGAAATAGGTGGTATGAACCACTAGATCACAAAGGCAGTAAAACCATTTTTATTTTCAGATAACCGAGTGTTCACTTCTACAGGGTTCAGAACGTAGAGTGCTGCGCAGTCGTGAGGTCCTGTGGTATATCAAAACACATTTGGCAAAACTAGTGTTCCTTTAGCCGTAATGATCATAGTACTGGTTATAATGTTTGTTCTACTTGCAATTGTGTTTCATGGCAGTTAAATAACACAAACAAAGAAAGCATTGGCAAAGTTGTTTTATTTTGTGTAGGTAATGATAGTTTTATTTCTTACTATGTTTAACTTAGTTGGATTACACATATGTATTTCATTTGAATAAATTGTAATTTGTTATTTTATGATTTATAATTGTATGGTGTGTATTCAATAAAATGTATTATTCGTTAATAGTGCCTTTTTATTCATCTTATTTTATTTTAGCAGTAGTAATAAGAAACCAATACAACTAGGGATGTAGTGCAGCTAGGTATCGATAATTTTTACTATCGATAGGGCTACGATAGTTTTGACAGCACTATGCTGTCAAAATCACCGTGGGAAGCTGTCATTCACTAACAAACGGCCGCTATGTATAAGGCTTGATTCCTATCTGTACTACACTCACAAATTATATAGACTAGTACAGATAGGAATCAAGCCTTATAGCGGCCGTTTGTTAGTGAATGACAGCTTGCCCCGTTGATTTTGACAACATAGTGCTGTCAATACTATCGACGCCCTTGATACGTTATCGATAAATGTGTAAATCATCGACATTTAGTTACAACCCTAGTGATATTAATTTTTAAATAAATCCTGCAAGTAAAAAAAACTCATTTGTTGATGAAAAAAGGCGTTTATTACTCTACATAGTTTATTTTATTAAATACAAAGTACATAAGTGTAAGTTAAGATTTACATAAGGCAAAGAATGAGAGTAATGAAATTATTACTCTTACTTACATTGAATTTATACATAAACTAATAATTAAATACTCAGTTGCAGAAAGCTCTCATCAAATCTATTGCTGTCACTTATTTTCTTGACAACGAAAAAGTGACAGCAATAGATTTAGTGAAGCATTAACAGAACTTTAATGGAGCTTTCTGCAACTGGGTGCTAAACACTTTAATAGCCAATAAAAGAAAACATAAACTGCTTGCAAATATTTTTTACGCACAAACGCTATTGCTTTCAATGCAAAACACAATAACTTAAAATAGTTAAACATTATAATACAGTATGTAACAATATAGCGACTAACAGTAGTAATTTGCACCATAATTATTCTGTTTTGATAATTTATTACTGCAGAAATAGGCAGACACGGGTATCTTCGCAGCACTCCATGAACCTCTTTGACACTCAAGTTATCTGAAAAGATTAGATTTTGTTACTAAGTATAGATTTTAGATATTGTTACTACTGCCATAACATTTCCTAAACAAATAAGTGAAAGCTGAATAGTTTGTAAATCATGAAAGAGTAGTGTGGCTAAAGCACATTGTTTGTTGTGCCGGTATGCACATATTAAGTTATGGATAATCAATGTTTCTAGATAATAGTAAATAAGTAGGTAAGCTTTGTGCATAGACTTATAATATGTGTATAGTGTGTATAAGTAAAATCTAAGATAGTAGCAGTAACAGTTATAATAACACAGTCATAAGACAATCACAATAAACCGTCATTTGTACCGACACCACAACAATTTCTTATCCTGCCGGAACATTTGTTATAATTCTGTTCCGTTTGTCAAAAATATGAATTTGCTGATAAGTCAGTTTTAAATGCTTCGACAAATTTATTGAATTACATTGTTATTTTCTCTCGATTTAGTATTAACAACTTTACTAACTCCACACAATTGAAACTAGTTAAATGTGTCCCAAGGTACCTTATCTACTGTAAAGCAGTACCTAATAGTATATCACAATATGATATCACTGCTAAATGGATATTGAAATTATTATGAAGATTTTTCAACAAACTAATCAATAATTAATTTTAATATACAAAGGTTAGGTACATTCATATAAAAAAATTAACAAACATTACCTTTCATTCATAACTTTCTGAAAATCTTCTTTGCTCCGGATTGTGAACTGTATTTCGTATTTTTAAAATGCGCTTCCTCTCCTCTTCCACCAAGTTGCGTACCCGACCGGCAGGATCCATATTGATCTTCACTATCACTACATAGTATAAAACAAAGTCGCTTTCTCTGTCCCTATGTCCCTTTGTATGCTTAAATCTTTGAAACTACGCAACGAATTTTGATGCGTTTTTTTTTAATAGATAGAGTGATTCAAGAGGAAGGTTTATATGTACTTTTTATCCCGATATTTCCACGGGAACGGGAACCACGCGGGTGAAACCGCGGGCGGCCGCTAGTTAGATTATAAGCTTTTACCACCTTATGTACACTATAGTTAGCAATAAATGATTGAGTAGGTATTGAGTATTTTCTTATGATTTGTTCTATGAAATACAAAGTTGCCTCTTGGAATTTGCCTGAAACAACAAACTCAAATATAGGTATACCTACAGAATTATTGATACATAAAACTACGTAAATAGTATTTACTCACGTACCTTAGGCACCTTCGAATACCGTAAGTATACATTATATCAAAAACAATACAAAATGAAATGTTGAACGCAATAAAAATAGAAAGAAAACCGAAATGAATTTTGTAAAAATCTGAAAAAACATAAACTCAGTGTTGCCAGATGCCCGTGTTGCATTCTCCGAAATCCCGAAAATCCGAAATCCCCAAAACGCTGATTTTTAAGAAAAAGCCCCACAACAACCCGAAACACTTGAAAAGGCGTTCTTCTATCTCACTGATTACTCGATAAGCTTTTTTTAGAGTGTGGCAGAGTAGATCACTTGCAACAAGAACACTGATTGCTTTATATATAATCAGTTCCAAGCGCTAAAACACACTTAAAATAACATTTTTGCCATGAAAAAATACCCCACATCCCCCCAAAGTCAAAACTCTTCCTCCCGAAAATGTCCTCCACTGCCCAAAATAATCCCGAATTTGGAGGGTAATCACCCCAATCCGGCAACACTGCTTAAACTATACGTCAAAAGTGACCGTATTAATTTTAGCCAATGGGATTCACTTGCGGCACAGAAACAAAATGGCGGTCTTAATTATAGCCAATGAATGGACCGGGGAAATTGCAGTCACTAAGTTTTGACCCAATCTATGGGTGATTCCAACGCAGCGTTGCCAGAATGTTACTTTTGTAACATTTTATGTTACTTTTTACCCTTTCATGTTACCTCCATGTTACACGACTCAAAATGTTACTTTTACGTAACTTTTAGGGCTTAATAAAAAATATTCAAATACTTTCCAGCAAACAAAGTAATCGTGAAAAAGGTGGGGGGTCTGACGCAATCGGAGCCGAGCGATCGACACTGCGCCAGATCGCTCTGCGCCACACTATACTAATACTATAATGTAAATACACTTTGTTTGTTTGTAATAGATAGGTAAACTCAAAAAATACTGAACCGATTTTAGAAATATTTAGTGTAATTTATTTTCAAATCAGAATTATACATTATTTTTGTTTTAAAATTAAAAAGTATAGTGTAATAAAAACACTTTAATACTGTTTTAACAGTATAATTAACAACCCTACATGATAATGAATTGGTGACTCTTCTAAACAAAAAAAAAATTTTTTTAAATTGGCTCATTATTGACGGAGAAATCGGAGAACATAAGTAGTAAGAAGCAAAATGCAGAGCTCCGCTGCGCAGTCCGCTACCGAGCCATCTGACGATACAATGCTAGAAAGTGGTGGGGGGTCTGGCGCAATCGGAGCCGAGCGGTTAAGGTACGCGCACATTATGTCGGGGCGCAGCGGGCCGGGCCGCAGCGCAAAAATCCGTCCAAATCGCTCGTATGTATTTTATATGAACTATCGCACACTATGCCGGGGCGCAGCGGGCCGCATAATCCGCCGCGGATTTTGTTGCGTGCGTGAGATGCGATGAGGCCCGCCCCGCCCCGCTGCGCCCCGACACAGTATGCTATAGCAAGCGGATTTTTCTCGTACTACACGGTCAGATAACATGACAGCTACAAATTATACCCGTCTCTTTCACTCGATTCTGTCATGCCCGGAGAGTGAGAGGGACGGGTATAACCGGCAGTAGTAGAAGAAATTGGATGTTTGATTTTGGTTGTACTGAAAATCCGTCAATGCGCTGCGGCCCGGCCCGTCACTATGTGCTATACTCAAATCCGTCAATGCGATGCGCTGCGGCCCGACATACATAATGTGCGCGTACCTTTAAACTCAATTCGTTTTGTGAACATCGTTTGGTTGAAGTCGATCGAGTAGTAGAATATATTTTAAATGTTTAAACGTGTTGACTTGTACACAAACACAACACACACACAAGTTAACTAACATTATAGTAAGTAAAAGTTTTATGGTTTTATCATGGTTTTATGTAAATATTTAGGTAATCAGGAATACTTACAACGAGGTCCTGTTTGCAACTGAAATAAGTTCTGTTTATTTTGTTTACTTAAAAAACTGTACGACACCACTTTCAAATGTGTATTTTTTCAATTATTACAATATGGGCATCAAATGTAAGGCCTTGATGAGCACATCACAGAGAAAGTAATCACTTGGAGCACATTCCAAAACTATAATTTGTCACTAAAATGTGTGAAAAAAAATAAGAAAAAAAACACGACTGAAATGCCGGGGGACCCACAAATTATATGGGGGACCGTTTTAGGGAACTGACTGCAATGACACTTACTATTTAACTTTTTAGTTCATTTTTGGCAGGGCATTCGTAATCTAAAAAAAATATTTTTTTGTGTGTAATTGTAATATTACAGTAACAGTCGTTTTCTACATAAAATAAGAAAATGTTACTTTTCTCGTGAAAATGTTACTTTTTGAGCCGTCTTGTGTTACTTTTGACTATCGGCCACTGGCAACACTGTTCCAACGCCTGACTACACTATATAATTTGTGACTCGTGCAGCGTATTTTTGTAACCTAAAAGCTAACTAATTTTTATTGAATTTTTGTTCCATGAATGGATTCGTCCTCAAATGATAGCTTTGCATGGTCTCGGGTGTCAGACGACAGTGAGGATAGTGATTTGTAAGTCAATTTTATGCATCTGTAATAGAAAAGTAGGTTGTAGTGTTTCTCAATCAAGCATTGTTGATAGTTGTTTTTGTATTCAGGTGATATGTGAAAGTCTAACCAAATATCTATTTCTATTATCTTAGTAACGATACGAGTATATGTATGTATGTATACAGTAGTTGTATCACAGTTTGTATGTCAAAAGCAAAAGGAGGCTGCGCCGCTGCGGTCTACACACACAAGCGTGGCGTGGCTCACCGGCTCAACCGCGCTTGTGAGATAAAACAACTAATCAACAAAAATACATTGAAAAGCTTGTTCGGAGTTCTGTACCAATTTATTTGCCAAAGATATAATTTCTTTATAGAACTGCCTTATACACTGACCAATAGTGGTTGACTGGGACATTTTGGTGGCAAATGTTTCAATAGCTGAAGCCACACCAAATGATCAAACGCGCTCCAATCGCATGCAGCAAAAGTTCGCTCCATTGGTGCTACATGGAGCAGTTGGTGGTAGGAGTGAGGCGTATATATCGGAACAGGCAAATAAAACAGGTTTCATATAAAAACAGCTTGGAACTGTTCTCTATAAAGTCAAAAAACTGTTCCTCCTGTTCCACATGTTCCACAACAGACCGATAACAGCTAGCACAAGTAACAGTTCCAGTTCCACCCACAACAGAAACAGACCGAGAACAGATAGCACTCGTAACAGGTTGACTGTTGTGACAGTGCAACTGTTTCGCGCAACAGGCTGGTGGATTGGAACATGCTCTTTCCTATTCTGACCTATGATGGTTACAGTTGTTGGAAAGAGATAGTGCGAGTTCCTGTTCTCTACCTGTTCTCTAATTTGGCGTTCGGATACACATCCACATATTATTATGTTAAACTTTGAACTGACAATGACAATACAACAAAAAAAAAAAGATGTTGTAATTATAATATACACTAGCGACCCGGCCCGGCTTTGCACGGAGTCCTTTAAACAATTTTTTGGTGCTTTGACAGTGATAGTACTTTTAAATCTGTGATTACTTTTAAAGTATTTATTTAAATGAAATAAGGTCCGGGACAATTTTTATCTACATCAAATGGCCAAGGTAACTAATTTATTTATTTGGATAAGGATTAATACTGATTAAGAGAAATTAACTTTACAAATAAAGTTATATTTTTAAAAAGTTAGAAATGGTTACTGTAAATTGACTATAGGAGATAGATATATGCTATTGCGGACTTTTTTGTAGACCTTACAATGACATATAATTCCATTCCATAGTACATTATTTTGATGTACCTATTTCATACGGTTTAGCCAGAGCGTTCGCAATGAAGGCGCTCGAAAAATCGTTTTTTTGACGGCTTCATCACAAAACATGGAGTTTTCTCTATTATACAAATACTTAATTAAAATGTTTTGTATGTATTTATAAACCTTCGGGAATAAGTTAGTTTGTTAGTTAGTGGGGGACAAATCTTGCAAGTTTTATTTGTACCACTTCCCAGTGTCCGATTGAACTGAAACTTTGCATACAGGTGTGGTTAGGATGACAATACAATATTTAAGTACAGTCAACAAAAAAGCTTGTCATAAAAACAAAGTTTCTACGAAAAACTTATACTATGTTGGCAAGGTAGCATATAATGAAACTGAAGAATGGTAATAAGTTACAAAATATTCGTTAGTTAAATTAGTAAATAGTAAATTAGTTCTTTTATCCGCTACATTAGTTCTTATCACATTTAATGTCTTTTGTTGATTACTAAAGTTATGTTTTAGTATAAAAGTTACATTAAAGTGTACAATCGAGCTGTCAGTCCTAAGCCTGCAAGTATGAAGGATGGTTTTCACTTCAGGAACTTGTTTCTGAAGCCATTTTATGAGTTTGTTGCTTTTGAATCATGATAGTTACTGTTCTCTACCTTGATTGTTGTAATATAACAGGCTGTTATTTTGAAACAGGTTTCTGGAACTGTTGTCTGGCTGGAACAGGAACAGGTGGAACAGGTTCGGCAATTTACCTGTTCCAACCCACCCCTAGTTGGTGGGAACGATCCTCACGCCATCTAAGTGAACAAATCTAACCACAATCTATAATCCTGGATGGTGGATCATTTTGTATCTAAGATAAGATAAGATAAGATAAGATAATATACATTATATAACTACTTATCTCCTGTTTTCTAATAACTTGTATTGGTGAAGACCTGTAATTGGCTTTCTGTTGACATGTATCTAATGTCTGTGTTGGTCTTCCGAAAAAATAAATAATAAAAATAACTTGGATGAAATGAAATTATTATTAAACGGGCAGTCAGTTAACAAAAACTGGTAAATGCCTGTATCCAGTGAACATTACTACCTACTTTAGTATAATTTATAGCTCAGATAGGTACTTGTCTAATCTGTTTTTAAAACTATTAATGCTGACAGCTGAAATGACTTGTTGTGGCTATGTATTCAACGCGGGGAATATTATGTGGGTTATTGTGCGATCTTGTTCTTTCAAGTTTAAGGTAATTTTTTGTTCAAATTAATGAAAATCTTTTTTTTGTTCCAGAGATCCAATGGGTAGCCCTGAAACACCATTACGTCTCAATGCTGATGACGATGAATTACCTTCAAGCAAGAAAACAAAGAAAAGAAAGTTAAAGTTTGAGCCGCCAGATAGTGAAAGTTCTTTTGACAGTCCAAATAAAAAGAAAATTAAAATTGAAAAAACTGAAGAGTATGCAAGCAAGAAAAAAAAGAAAAAGAAAGAAAAACATGATAATAGTGAGATTTTGGAATATTCAGAAGAAAATGACTTGGAAGATTATGACTATCTTACTATGAAAGTTAAACAAGAGCAAGATGACCTTGAGACTTCTACTGTATTTAAGACAAAAAAGAATAAAAAGAGGTACAGTGAAACTGATGAGAACAATTCCTTTAATGAAAATAATACTTGTGAAAAGAAAAAAAAACATGGTGCTGTAACTGACTCTGATAATGATAAACCTGTTCCTAGGCCAAAAAGACCTAAGACCTAACAACCATTGTGGAATAGCAATAAAGAATTGAGAATTGAGAATTGAGAATTGAGAATTAAATGTTTAAAAATAGTACACCAGAATATCCAAGGCTTTTCTGCTGGCAAAGACCTAGAAATAAGTTTATTTTTAAATTGTGAAAATATTGATGTGTTATGTGTTACTGAACATTGGTTAAAAGAATATGAATTATTGTTAAATTTGGATAATTATAGTGTTGTAAGTTCATTCAATAGAAAAACTGCAGTAAGGGGGGGTTCTCTAAAAATTTTACCTAATAACACACAATATAAAGAGCGAAAGGATATAGTATCCCTCTCTGTTGAACGAATTTGTGAGATATCATGCGTGGAACTTGAACAAATGATTATAATCTGTGTATATAGCCCCCCTGGAGCAAATTATACAGTCTTTGAGTCCACTATGGAGGATGTTTTGAAAATATGCTGTCGTAAGAATAAAAAAATTGTAGTTTGTGGAGATTTTAATATAGACATCTTAGATATTAAATTAGCACAACTCTCCAGTAAATTCCTTAACCTTTTTAAATCATTTAATTTGCTTCACACTTTTAATGAACCGACGCGAATTACGCCAACATCGGCTACTTGCTTAGATAACATCTTTTCCAACTGTAACTTAATTGAGAAATCGGTAATTAATATTATTAAATCCGACCACAGTGGACAACTAGCTTCTTTTGAGCACTATAATGTTACTCCTAAACGCGAAGTAATTTGCAGGCCAATACCGAAACGTGGTATTAATAAATTTAGAAATAATGTACAAGATAAAATTCAATGTTTGCCTTGCCAGCTTCTGCTGACGGTAATAACTCTTATCAATCATTATTTGATATTGTTGAAAAAGAATTTAGTAACAATTTTAAACAAAAAGTTATAAAGTGTAATGATCGTAAGAAGTTCAGTGACTGGGCCACACCTGGTATCTATAATAGTAGAAGAAAGTTATTTAAACTCTATGCACAAAAAACGACTTCCTGTGATCCTAGCTTCATTGAATATGTCAAGAAATATTCAAAAACATTTAGGAAAGTATGTGCTTTGGCAAAATCTAGGTATATTTCAAATAAAATTAAATCATCTGAAAATAAAATAAAAGCTACCTGGAGTATTATAAACCAAGAGACTGGCAAAACAAAAAGCAAAATTAATTCATTTAACTTAAAAATTAGTGATCAGACTTTTGAATCGGATATTGAGGTGGCTAGTGCTTTTGAAGGTTTCTTTGCTCGAATTCCGTTAGAAACTACTAGCAGACTTAACTCTTGCCCCAACACCGCTGTCTCTCTTATGGAATCTAGTGTGAACAAGTGCCAGGAAACATTTAGTTTTAGCTATGTCACTACCGAAGATATTATTAAAGCATTCAAAGCAATAAATATTAAAAAAAAACAGAAGATCTCTGGAGCATATCTACAAGTATCATCAAATCAATAATTGATGTGATAGCTCCATCATTAGCAATAATTTTTAACCAATGTATAAGTGAAGGGGTCTTTCCTAATTTAATGAAAAATAGTAAAATAATTCCTCTATTTAAAGCTGGTGACAAAAGTGACCCAGCAAATTTTAGACCTATATCCATACTACCAGCAATAAGTAAAATATTTGAGAAATTAATTTATGCTCAACTTTTAGAATATTTTAAATTAAATAGTATACTGCATGAGAAACAGTTTGGTTTTTCAAAAGGTAAAAGTACAACTGATGCTGGGGTTGCATTTCTAAAACATGTACTTGATGCCTGGGAGGACAAGCAGGATGTAATCGCTATTTTTTGTGACCTTTCCAAGGCATTCGATTGTGTTGATCACCAAACACTATTAAGGAAGTTAAAACATTATGGTGTTTCTGAAATGTCAGTAAGCCTTATGCATTCATATCTGTATGAAAGAACTCAGAAGGTAGTTATTAATAAAACTGTCTACCGGAGCTCCCATTACTATGGGCGTACCCCAAGGATCAATATTGGGCCCGCTGTTGTTTTTAATATACATAAATGACCTTCCTTACTACGCGAAGAATTTATGTGAGACAGTGCTATTTGCCGATGATACATCTCTAGTCTTTAAAGTAGATAGAGGTGATGACTGTTCTGACGAAGTGAATAGTGCTCTTTCAAAAGTGTCACATTGGTTTAATAGTAATAATTTATCATTAAACTCAAAGAAAACTAAGTGTTTAAAATTTTCGTTACCTAATGTAAGACAAGTTGATTTTCATATAAGACTAGACGGCGATATGGTCGAATTCATTAACAATACAAAGTTTCTAGGTATTATATTAGACTCGCGACTACAATGGGATCCTCATATCGAAGCCTTGGCGAGTAGACTCAGTTCGGCCGCATTCGCAGTTAAGAAAATAAGGCTCTTAACCGATATTGAAACGGCTAGAATAGTCTATTTTAGTTATTTTCATAGTGTTATGTCCTACGGCCTTTTGCTGTGGGGCTCAGCCGCTAACATCCACGGTATATTCGTGCTCCAAAAAAGGGCTATTCGCGCCATTTACAACCTCCGATCGAGAGATTCTTTAAGAGATATATTTAAAGAAATAAACATTTTAACTGTTGCAGGACAATACATCTATGAAAATATAATCTATGTGAAAAAGTATTATAATACATTTGTAAAGCAGAGCGATATTCATCGCTTTAACACAAGAAATAAAGATAAACTTGTCGTTCCCAAGTTTAGGCTAGAAAAATCCAGAGCCTCATTTCTGGGGAAAAGCATAGCCTTTTTTAATAAAGTTCCACAGCGTATAATTGAACTACCATTGCATAAATTTAAATGTTACATTAAAGAGTCGCTGATGAGCAAAGTATACTATAAAGTAGACGATTATTTGAATGACCGCAATGCATGGTCATGATGTAACACATAACATAATCACTGTTTAATATGATGTATTTTTATACTAAGCAATTGTTGTATTAGTAACGATATGTTTTTTTTTTGTAAATGTCGTTACCTAACTAAGAAACGCTGGCAAGTTTCTTGCGCCCATTCTTCTTGTCAGTTAAAAAAGTCTTGAATGGGTGGTAGGAAAATATTGACGATTCATAAGTACATATTTATTATGTCTAAGTGAATAAAGAATATTTTTATCTTGATCTTATTATCTATGGCAAAAATGTCTTTCCTCCAGACAAAAGCACACGCTCAGCTGATCGATCTAGTGTGGCAGAATATTTTTTTTATATTTCGACGTATGCTATGGTCCAAAGAGAAAGTTGTTCAGTTTCATGGTTTAAGCAAGCCCTTTAATTTTGAATCAGTGCCAAATATGAAGTAGGTACTATAATTTATACTTGAGGAGATCGATGGCTCATTGGTACGCGCATTCTGCATCTGGTCGTTGATGTTAAGCAACATTCGTTGCGGTTGGACATCTGAATGGTGACCATAACTTTATTATCTCGGTCTCCTCTGTGCTTCGGAAGGCACGTTAAGCCGTTGGTCCCGGTTGCATTAGCAGTCGTTGGCACCCTCACCCACCAATCCGCATTGGCTTCGCGTGGTGGGTTATTTATGGTTATGGCACTTATGGCCCGTTCTACCTGTGGTGTTTTCTTGCACAGGGAAGGCCCAGCAGTGAGGACATTAATAATTATGTTAATGATGATAATTATACTATTTATACTAGGAGGTATAGTCGTAAAACTGAACGAGATTTCTAATCAATTTATTAAATTAAATAATCTGCTGAATGATATCAAGTAAATAAATACAGATTACACGCAAATTTTTATACTTTTAATGTATTCAATTTTTTAAGTATAAATCCACAATTTGCTTTAATAAGTGCATCGAGCATATTCTTGTTTGTTGCGAAGGCCTCCAATCGTCTCCTTTTCTTACGTTTCTTATTCACGTTTCCTTTACATCGACGGCGGCGCGGCGGGCGGTGGGAAATCTGTTTAGAATTGAGAAAAATTAAGTTTCAATACCAAATTGTTCACAATACAATTTTTTATCGATATTACATAATAAAATCGGACTACAACACTATCAGCTTGGTCAAATGTCAAAAATCCCAATTGGCTGTAAATTATATATTTTTAGCCTAAAAACACCCGATTTTCTTCAACCAAGTCAATGTTAAACTGTATATACACGTACAGCGATTTAGTTTTTGCAAATAAGCAATAAAAATGTGTTCGCAAAAACACAAAACTATGAGTGCGACTTACCTCTGAAATGATATGTTTTCATTATTCTCTTTCAAAACACTCACTCTGCTTGAATAACCGGGAACAGTACAGGCCATTCTTAACAAACAACAGATTTACCGCACCACACCATCAAATCTTTCTATATTTTTGTACAAAAAAAGCTTTTCTTTCTGAAGCATTTGTTAACCAGCTGGTTAACAAACAAATATGACGTTTACTTTCAAGTGGCGCGCAGCTCATTAAGACCAATGACGTTTTATTAATAGACACGTTACACTCGAATAAATTGCATTTTAAAATGGCGAATTTCGTACTACACGTTAAAAGAAACCAAAAACAAGCACAAGTTGTCAAAATAAATTTATCTCTTCCTAACAACAGGCATTTCCGCATATCTATCTCTTTTTACCATAATAATGTTAGTCAGAGACATATATACACAAACCCCCACTGTCAAAAAGAGATAAACAGTTATTGCAAGCACTGTCTTATGTACCAGTTTTCTGTCTCTTTCATCTGTTCACAAAACTTTACAAGCTTACTCGCTCATGCATGTCGAACTGGCAACAGCGCAAAAGTCATCACTAATTATTTAACTTTTATTTTAAATTTATAATTTCAATAATTACGTATGAAATAAATCAATTTTCTTGTCTATTAAAGATCCGGCATAGTTTTTGCAACTTCTCTAAACACAGGAAGGCATTAAGTTTATTATTTGAGGCGTAATCGAAAAAAATTTACAGCGCGTTGACACGACAAGGGTCTGTGTGTGACTGATTAAACTTCGGGCAATTACCTTACTTTTTCGTCGCTACTTTTTAGTTCAGATAACGTATCTACATATAAAACATCATTGATTAAGACGCACACGTTGGGCTATTTGTATCTCTTTTTAACACAGGACATGTCGCCATTTGAGAGACGAGAGTCGATTATAGAAGGAATTGTTCATTTTCTTATGCTCCATCTACAGGAATAATACATCTATGGTTGCAACCTCTGAGTATAGTGCGCCAATCTTTTCTGTTCCGGTGATTATCTTTGGACCTAAAGCCCCCTAAAGGGGCTTTATGCCCCCAGTACAGGTTGGCCGACCATGGTCGGCGACCATGACCAATACATCGTACATTGACACTTTTGAACGAACAAGTTTAAAAACGTTCTTTCAAAAGTGTCAATGTACGATGTATTGGTCATGGTCGCCGACCATGATCGGCCATCGTGTACTGGGGGCATAAAACAGTTTTCATACGACAGTCCATTTTGACAGCTAATTTCGTATAGAAAGTGGCTCCTCTGTCACGACTGTCACCGGAACAGAAAAGCTTGTGGCACTGTACTGAATGAGCGATTTTCTGAGAGGCCATTTAAAAAAAAAACAGCTTCCAATGAGCGATTTTCTGAGAGGCCATTTAAAAAAAAAAAAGCTTCCAATTGCTTCACTAGATGGCGTTGAATAAGTATGTACATGTCTATGGTATATTTTGGTATGAAACAAATTTAAATTAATTACTTTTTAAAAACCCAAAGGAAACTAATAATATAATAAATAAGTACTACTGTGAGGAACAGAAACGAAATAGGTAAATTTAAGGATTTAGGTAAATAAATAACATCTGTCTGACGTTCCGTTTTACGTAAAAAAGTCGCGTCAAGGTAAAATTTATAACGTTCCGTTCCTTCTAACTGCATAGGTGGGACAGCGCCATCTAGTGACTGAGCTTTCAGAAAATCGCCCATTGCTTCACTAGATGGCGTTGAATAAGTATGTACATGTCTATGGTATATTTTGGTATGAAACAAATTTAAATTAATTACTTTTTAAAAACCCAAAGGAAACTAATAATATAATAAATAAGTACTACTGTGAGGAACAGAAACGAAATAGGTAAATTTAAGGATTTAGGTAAATAAATAACATCTGTCTGACGTTCCGTTTTACGTAAAAAAGTCGCGTCAAGGTAAAATTTATAACGTTCCGTTCCTTCTAACTGCATAGGTGGGACAGCGCCATCTAGTGACTGAGCTTTCAGAAAATCGCCCATTGCTTCACTAGATGGCGTTGAATAAGTATGTACATGTCTATGGTATATTTTGGTATGAAACAAATTTAAATTAATTACTTTTTAAAAACCCAAAGGAAACTAATAATATAATAAATAAGTACTACTGTGAGGAACAGAAACGAAATAGGTAAATTTAAGGATTTAGGTAAATAAATAACATCTGTCTGACGTTCCGTTTTACGTAAAAAAGTCGCGTCAAGGTAAAATTTATAACGTTCCGTTCCTTCTAACTGCATAGGTGGGACAGCGCCATCTAGTGACTGAGCTTTCAGAAAATCGCCCATTGCTTCACTAGATGGCGTTGAATAAGTATGTACATGTCTATGGTATATTTTGGTATGAAACAAATTTAAATTAATTACTTTTTAAAAACCCAAAGGAAACTAATAATATAATAAATAAGTACTACTGTGAGGAACAGAAACGAAATAAGTAAATTTAAAGATTTAGGTAAATAAATAACATCTGTCTGACGTTCCGTTTTACGTAAAAAAGTCGCGTCAAGGTAAAATTTATAACGTTCCGTTCCTTCTAACTGCATAGGTGGGACAGCGCCATCTAGTGACTGAGCTTTCAGAAAATCGCCCATTGCAACAGTGACCTCTATTATACCTACCACTGGACTGGCTGACGTAAAATATTTTTGTGATCATTTGAGTATCGCCATTTTGGCGCTGTGGTCAGATACGAAAGTACTTGGAACTAACATTAGTGATGTTCTTAGGTCGACTGTGGTAATGATAATATATCGATGATAATAAACATAATAAATATTTTTTTTTAACAATCTAAGCCCATAGTAAATTTCTTAAGAAACTGTCTACATGAACTTGATAACGGATAATATTTACTTAAATACTTTTTTGTTTGTAAATACGTGTGTTACGTTCTGGCCCGGCCACGGCGCCGGCGGCGGCGTCAATTAAGGCTGTAAACGGTACGGATACGTACCTCGTAGTACCTCGATGGAAAAAAAGAGTACCACAGCATTTCATCAGTGAAACACATTTTTGGTGGCCGGGCCCCGGCCTCGCTTCTATCGAAATAAATACTAAGTTTATGATGCAATTTTGGTACAGGCTTATGGTACCTATTCTGTAACAACGGAAATGTGTCGTTTTTCCTTTAAAATCGTAATTAAATAAATGTTTTGGGCATCGAAATTTCTGACAAGAAACGCCTGACATTCATGATTGAGCAATATACGTAACTTGACGTCTTGTGTCGATCAATCAACAATGTCAGGCGTTTTTTGTCAGAAATTTCGATGCCCTAAAAATTTATTTTATTGCAAATTTAACGGAAAAACGGACACATTATCGTTGGTACAGGATAGGTACCATCATAAACTTACTATTTATTTCGATAGAAGCGTGGCCGGGTTGGGTCCTATGCGTTGCAGCTCGGCCACCAAAAATGTGTTATAACTGTTGAAATACTGTGGTACTCTTTTTTTCCATCGAGGTACTAGAAGGTACGTATCCGTACCGTTTACTGACACACACAACTACAGCCTTAATTGACGTTATATTACTTAATTCATGTTATAAAGGGGTAGCTTATACAAAATAAAAAACAGAAATAAGTACTGCTCAAGTAATAAGTTTATTTAAAAAAAAAGGTGTTATGTGTGAAACACTAGGTGTCAAAATGTTTTGAAGAAAGTGAATCTGTTTCCTTCGGGGTCCAGTTTAGGGCTTTCATATTTTCTAACCACCTGTTTCTTAGACTCAATTCGGAAGGAAATCTGCAAAAATATCAAATTTTAATTAAGGTCTACAAGTGTAATTTAAAACAAAAAAAGATTTATTACTAAAACCACGACTATTTTCTGCATACGTATTATAAGAAGCATGTGGGGTCGACCCAGGGGGGCTACCGGCTAAAAAATATGGATATGGGCATGGGTTTCAACTGTCATTTGAATTTCTTATTTTGATAGATTTTTGCAGCTATGTTCTGTTGAACGTTGCTAGCTAGCTATCGTTATACCCGACGTCACTAAACAGGGAACTGAAAGCGGCTATTTGTTTTATAAAATTGATTTAAAAATCCAAAAAACGTATGAAGTTCATATCCATAAAGTTACGCGGTAGCCCTCCAGGTCCTCCAGGTCCTCCTCCAGCCCACCAGGGTCGACCCCACGTGCTATGCGAGGTCGATTTATTATAAAAGTAGGAAGTATGTGTTACTCAATCACGCCATAACGGCTGAACAGATTTGGCTAAAATTTAAGACAGATATTTTGTTGCCTGGAGAGGAACATAGGCTACTTATTACTTTCTATTCCGCAAAAATATCACATTCCCACGGGATAACGTCGTGTAGTTCACACGGGCGAAGCCGCGAGCGGAGAGCTAGGGTAGGTACTACTAGGTACTACATTTCAACAGAAAAAGGAAAATGGTACCATGGCATACAGAAGACATTGCCCGCCAGGCCATGGTATCATCATTGTACTTACACTAATAGAAATTTCATATCTACCATAAACAGAATGCGATTTGGACACGGGGGGCTACCGGCTAAGAAAAATGGATATGGGTATGGGCTTCAACTGTCATTTGAATTCCTGGTTTTGATAGATTTTTGCTGCTTTGTTCTGTTGAACGTTGCTAGCTAGTTATCGTTATACCCGACGTCACAAAACAAGAAACTGAAAGCGGCTATTTTCTTTATAAAATTGACCTCCATCCGAAGGGCGGGTCAGGCCAGTTGTGCTGATTGCAGCGACTGGTTGTTGGGATATGTTGAGGCTTTACATCGGATATCCAAGCTCGGAGAGCAGCGGGATCCGAGGCACGGTTCTTCCGCTGGCCGACCGCAGATAGTTGGGGGCCCAAGTAGTGTGCTAGCCACTCACGAAAGGCTGCCCCGCCATCTAGCGAAAAATCCGGGGGTTGCGCCATCGTGCCGGTTGGCGCCCGGACGAGAGGACCCGATGGACACTCCTGGGGGGGATCGGGCGTCCCCGCGGTCTCCGGTTTGGCTCTCCTATGGTGTGAGGCTTAGACGACTCTCTCTTAGTTCGCAACTAGCATCTCGGTCTACTTCCGCCCTTCTCCGCCTTTCCTCACGACAACCATGACAAAAAAGAATAGGAAAACGGTTAAACAGCGGTCGCACGCCCTCTCTTTTTTAGTGCACATCTCAAATATAAGAGGTCTGCACTCTAATCTCGACCCCGTCCATCACCATCTCGAGACAAGAAAACCGCACCTGTTCTTTCTCACGGAGACGCAGATAAAGTGTCCAACTGACGCTGCATACCTTACATATCCGGGTTACGTCCTGGAACACTGTTTTAGGGTCCATGCCGGTGTTTGCATGTATGCACGCGATGACATTTGTTATCTGCGTCTCCGTGATCTTGAAGACCCCACCCTCTCCATCATATGGGTTCTAGTGGACACTGGCTTAGAGAAAATTCTCTACGCTTGTGTCTACCGTTCGCACAGCGGAGACGCCGAGACAACCAGGCTTACCAACCTCATCATTGAGAAGGCTGATGTTGCCCTACAGCGGTACCCATCCGCTCAACTAGTGGTTCTGGGAGATTTTAATGCCCACCACGAGGACTGGCTGTTCCCATTTGTGAAAACCGACCACGCTGGTCGTGAAACACGTAAGCTGGCCTTGACGCTAGACCTCACCCAGCTGGTCCAGGAAGCCACTAGAATACCGGACATCGACGGGCACACACCCAATTGTTTGGACCTTCTGTTGACAACAGACCCGGACCGTTACTCCGTATCGGTTTCGCCACCACTTGGTAGTTCCGACCATTGTGTGGTGGAGTCGGTGTCGGTGTATTTTCCGCCCGATTCAAGCCTTAAAGGCTCCCGGCGAATATGGCGTTACAAGTCAGCAGATTGGGAAGAGATGCGATGTTTTTTTGCATCTTATCCATGGCGGCATGTTTGCTTTTCTTCTAGCGATCCCTCATCTTGCGCGGATGCTGTGGCCGATGTGCTTCGTCAGGGTATGGAGTATTTTATTCCATTCTCTGACGTGCCCCTCTCTAGCAAAGCTCACCCCTGGTACAATGCCAAATGCAGAGTTGCCGTTGCATCGAAACGTGAGGCATACCTTGCCTGGGTTGAAGCTCGATCCCGTAAAGCTGGGAATATACGCGAATTGAAGAAAGCCTTTAACAAGGCCGCAAAGTCCTGCAAAAAGGTTATCAAAAGAGCCCGCTTCGACCATATAAGCCGAATAGGGAATAAACTTGCTTCGTTCCCATCAGGGAGTAAAGCGTTTTGGTCCCTGGCTAAATCGGTCGAGGTCAACTTTTGCCGTTCCTCAATGCCTCCTCTACTGAAGCCAGACGGATCTCTGGCGCATACCGCCAAGGAAAAGGCAGATTTATTTGCCAATTTATTTGCCGAGTGTTCGCGTTTAGATCCTGGCAATGCTGTACCATCGGCTTTACCAAGTTCTGGGACTTTAATGTCGGAAGTCCGCATCAGACAGACCGAGGTAAGAAAAGCGTTGCCTGATCTGGACGTGAACAAAGCCAATGGTCCGGATGGTATACCAGCTATAGTTCTTAGGACTTGCGCGCCTGAATTAGCTCCGGTATTAACACGCCTATACCGCCTATCTATGGCAAAGGGACTAGTACCAAAGTCATGGAAGCTGGCCAACGTGCAACCCGTGCCTAAAAAGGGTAGTCGTGCCGACCCTGGCAACTACAGGCCCATCTCGGTAACATCCATTATCTGTAAGATAATGGAACGTGTACTGAACCATAGGCTCTTGTCGTATCTAGAAGCAAACGACCTTCTCAGTGACCGTCAATACGGGTTTCGCCGAAACCGGTCCACTGGAGATCTTCTAGCATACGCCACTTACATATGGAGCGAAGCCATCGACAAGTACGGCGAAGCACTCGCCGTCTCTCTCGATATCTCGAAGGCTTTTGACAGGGTGTGGCATGATGGCCTTATTGGTAAGCTTTCAGCATACGGACTTCCCACCGGTTTTTGTGTCTGGATATCGGACTTCCTGAGGGATCGGTCGATTCAAGTTGTCATTGACGGCTGCTCGTCCGACCAGTCGGCTATCAATGCCGGAGTCCCTCAGGGTTCGGTTCTCTCTGCAACGCTGTTCCTGCTGCATATTAATGACCTGCTTATACCCGGTATTTTGGGGTACGCAGACGACAGCACCGTTATAGAGAGCTATATATCTGATGCTCGAGCTGGTGCAGAACAGGTCCAGTGTCTTAGGGAGGCGATGGTTAGTTGCATGAACCTATCACTGCAGGCAGTCTCCGATTGGGGCGATGCCAATCTAGATGTACGAATCAGCGCCACCGTTTTATAGTGGATATTCCTGGGACACGGACTAAGCGTTTTGCTTCTAATTTTATTGTCCGTACAGCTAAGGAATGGAACTCCTTGCCTGAGTCTGTATTTCCCGATAGGTACAATCTGGGGGTCTTCAAGTCGCGAGTGAACCGGTACCTTCTAGGCAAGCGCGATTCATCGTAGATCGCATCAACGCTTAACATCAGGCGTGATAGCGGACAAGCGCTTGCCTATCAACTAATAAAATAAAAAAATAAAATAAAAAATACCTTAAGTTCCCAAAAACGTATGAAGTTCTTAGGCGGTAGCCCCCACGGTCAGTTTACCGCCCATCTCCATAAAATAAAGTTGGCTGATAATCCTAAATGCAGCACCTGCGATGAAAACGAAGATCTTCCTCACATCATCCTAAGATGCAAACTTTACGGAATGCAGCGTCTAGTGCTTGCAACTGAACTAGCAGATGTTTCTGAAAACGTACCGGACAAATTGGAAGACTTATTAGCAGACTCGAAATATTTTGAACCATTGTGCGAATTCATACACAATGAGAGAGTTTTTTTTGACGTTTCATCGTTAGTTCAAAAATTTGTACTAGATGGCGCTACCCCACTATAGCGACCTAACTTTTTCTAAAGAAGTAAACGAAAAAGTGCCTAATAGAAAAAAGCAAAGAAAATAGTATGTCTGTAGTAAGGCGTACATTAGACGGTCATGCAACCATCAGTCAATTCCATCACTCATGACGTCATGACTATATAACTAATCGGTATAGAGGAACTACGGGCAGCGATATGAATGGTTCATTTTGATTGGCTAAAAGAATCATGACTGATATAAAACTGACAGCAAAACCTACCGTCTAATGGGCGCGTAATAGGTAACAAAGACGTTATAGTGCGACAAGCATATCTGTTCCGGTGATAATCTTTGGAACTAAAACATTTTAATTCTACAGTCCATTTTGACAGCTAATTTTGTATTGCAAGTGGCTCCTCTGTCACGGCTGTCACCGGAACAGGGACCGTACTCTGAAACGCTAATCCGAAACTTCGGTTAGCCCCGCCCCTTTCACTCGACTCTGTCGCAACTAGAGAGTGAGAGGGACGGGTATACCGAAGTTTCGGGTTTTGCGTTTCAGAGTAGGCCCTCAGACAGGCATGTGGGACTATAGTACTTTATATTCTGTGACAAAGAGCTTAGACTAAATACTGAGGTAACTGGGGGGCTACCGGCTAAGAAATCTGGATATGGGTATGGGCTTCAACTGTCATTTGAATTCCTGGTTTTGATAGATTTTTGCTGCTTTGTTCTGTTGAACGTTGCTAGCTAGTTATCGTTATACCCGACGTCACAAAACAAGGAACTGATAGAAGCTATTTTTTTAATAAAATTGACTTAAAGTTCCTAAAAACGTATGAAGTTCATATCCATAAAGTTACGCGGTAGCCCCCCTGGAGCGAGTAGTACTAACACTTTTTTGTGGCACTGTGGCTGTCTTCCGTCTCACCTACACTTTGAAACAAAACGTATGGTCGTAAGAGACAATAGACAGCCACTAAAGGGCCACTACGTACCTACTACAGTGGCACAATCTTTTCTCTTCCGGTGACAACGGCGCTACGTACTTCTTTCTTTTTTCTGTAGAAATTTAACCGGCCCTGACTTTTAAGACCTTCAGCCGCCAGCAGCGCTATGGTTGGACATAAACTTGACAGCACAATGACGTTAAAAAAAACACGCTAGTTTCACATTTTGGCCACCGGAACTTGACCGGAACAGAAAAGATTGTGGCACTGTAAATGTCAAATTAGACAAAGAGTACATTATTATCCCATAGATTAGGTAGAAAGTGGACTCCAATCCATGAAGCTCGACTTAATACTGAGGTAACTGGAGAGTGTAGTACGAACAATTTTTTGAATACCACAAATAACACAGTGGCTGTCTTCCGTCTCACCTACACTTTAAAAAAATACGTATGGTCATATGAGACAACTGACAGCCACTACCTGCCACTACATACATAAATGTCAAATTTGCTGGCGACACTTTTTTATTCAGGGTGAGAGCTCCAGTTACCTCAGAGTATTAAGTCAAACTTCATGCTCCAATCCATGCTCCAATCACAAAAATGCCATCTACAAAAAGCTTTGTACGTTTCTCCCCATTAACGGAGTATTCAATGCCAGGTTTCAATCAAATTATCAAGGAAAACGAATACGCTCACAAAACACCACCAACACCAACGCATGGAAGCAAAGGAATCCGCAGTTCTGACAGAAGAAAAACTTTACAAAGTTTTTTTAATTATTTTTGTACATAGACCAGGGGCTGACTAAAATTTTTCATTACCTACGTCATGTTACCTGTTTAGTGGTTTGAAAAATTACGGTCGAAATAGGATAAATTAAAACGTGGCTTTACAACACCAAGACCAAGACAAATAGACATGTTCATGCACACACATATTTGTCTTGTTCGGGAATCGAACCCGAGACCACTGGCGCAGAAGATGGGTAGCCTACCCCTGCGCCAAATCGGTTGTCAAAAACCGAATACAATATGTACCTACGCCCACTGCGAATCGAACCCGGGGCCTCTGGGTCTGAAATCGGTGGTGTGCATCACTAGACCGCAGAGGCGGTTAAAAATTTATATTATGCTCCCAGTTTATTAATCTAATCACATACCTTCCTACACATAGGATTACAAGTTACAATAATTTGTTATTATAAATGTTTTTCTTTCTTCTTTTTTTCTATTTGAAAATTAAACTACAAATTGGTATCTGGTCAACGAAATCGGAAGCAGAACTATTTAGGTAGGTAAGCAGCTATACAAAATATTATGTACGTATCTACGTATGATAATTATAGTAGCTAGATTGTACTCACCGTTCTTGTTCGCTAGGTAATGCGAAGAAAGATAGTTCTGGATTAGAGAACCCGCTACTGAGACATCCGTATACACTACAATATTTTTTACTTCTACTCGAATTTTAGCCATCGTAGGTACACGCACGAATTATTACAAATACAAATACAAAATTATTAGAGAGAGGCAGCGCAGCGGCGCGGAGCGTGCGTGTGGTGGGCACGGACAGTTTTACCTTAATAATATTATGCGCGGTCGCGGGCGACCGGCCGGCGGCGGCGCCGCGCGGGCGGCGGGCGCTGCCACGCATGACTGTCGCCCCGTTATCACCGATAAATTTTGTCAGTGTGTGCGTGCGACGACGCATGACGACGCATACGTACGGGCGCGCTCACATACAAACCGTTTGGGGTGCCTGTCCAGGCAGTCAACGTACTTATATTGTTTTACTATGTCGCCGACCATGATCGGCCATCGTGTACTGGGGGCTTGACATTCACTTGAACTCACAAATTAATTAATTAAGGCGTTGGAATCACCCATAGTGAGGACCCATCCTTAGTGAGGTACCATAAATACTGTCCCACGGGATGATCGACCATTTAAAAAGGACGGCCATGTTGACGTAGGTCTGTACTGTCTATGGCTTAGTCGTGTTAGGGATGCCCGTTTTTTTGCCATAAATCGATCTTTTGGTACCCCGTCATTCGATTCACGATCTGAATCATATGGCTTTGAATCGCTTTTGGTTTAGTAAGTGTTTTTGTGACGTATTTTTTTTTATTTGTTGTATTTTCTCTCGTTTTCACAATCTTTTTACTTACATATTTTACAGTTCTCATCCGTTTCACATTCAATAAAACGCCCAACCGTCTGATTTTACTGGTGGGGTCATATTAAAATAAAGTCGGTTTACGGACGTAATTTTGCGTAATAACGTCCTAAGAAACCATTGATGAAAAATGATGTCGAAGTAGAAGGTTACATTACCAGCGACCTCTATCGTCAACTTGATTATAGAACAAGCATTCTCTGCCACACTCAGAGACGCCACTTAAATTTAATTGGCATTAAATTATCATTTCTACTTTATTCAATACTGGACATAAAAAAGAGACAGATATAGATTTAATTGTCAATTAAAGTTAAATGACGTCTCTGAGTGCGGCAATAAATCATCTAATTTACAGCTTGCTGAAGCATTGTGTCACTAGTGACACTTAAAATTGTTTCTCTAGTTTGATTTAGATGGAACAAAATTTTATTATGTTGCCGATAATCTTTACAGTTAATTTGATAATTCAAACAAGTACCTATTTTGTTATAAATAATGTTTAAAGCTAATTTGATTATTAAAAATATGCCGCTTTCTCTCCTCTACTTGGACGCATAGCGCGAGTCAGCTGCGCTTAGTGCCATCTAGTGATGTTACTTTGGGCTAAATAATTTGTGTGTTTTTAAGATTTCTATGAAAATTATCATAATTTTGATAATTTTCCCTTTATGTGTGGTCATTAAACCCAACCCCTGTTTTTTCGTGAGTGCAGCCAGCTTTTTATTACGTCAGAAAAGTATTTTAAGCCATTTGTCAAACACACTCAATCTCTAAAATAATAACACTAATTCGTATGGTGGGATAGCTATAAATAATGAATCAAAATCAGAGTAGAGTACAGAATACTAACACACCCGCAAAAAGGTAAACGAAATATTATCACCTCATAACTTCATATTTCATAAGTACGTACCGCTCAATTTGATTTATACAATAAAGATAAGATAAGATATTTAAAACTAATCTCATCTTCTTTTGTATATCGTATCGTGTATACAGGTAGGTAGAGAGGTAATCTCACTTTGGAAAAAAATGTTGGACGATTCAAAAGTATTTTAACTTGTAAATCGTGAATAAAGAGTTTTTGACTTTGATGTAGTTAGCTTGTTATTCTGTTAGGTACTTAGGTACCTTCAAATGCTAGTGTTTGCAAAATAAAAAAAACCGTTTCGGTTTCTGGGGTGCGATAGCGTAAGGTAATAATTTGACAGTTCATATCGTATTTAATCGGCTGCACTGCAATTTGTATGGAATGATATTTAACACAATACACTATTGAACTGTCAAATGAATACGATTGACTTTAAAATATTATATGTACTAAAAAATATAAACAGTACATATATTTTTTCGTATTTTCGTATTGTTTTATTTTTTGTCTGTGTGTCATAATTAATCTTACCGTAACGTTTTGTGTTTGTCCCAAGGATCAAGGTGTCAAGGCTGAAAACTGAAAACGTATTCGTTTGGCCGGGCATATTTTGCCAAAACCTTGTTTCTTTCATTAGGTACCTACGGGACGTTGGCGGAATGTCTGTGTAAAATGGAAGAAACCATTACATGAAAAAAGAATAATAATTTACACAATCGTCTCGCCTATTCATTTTTTCATACGATCTTCATGCGATCTTTTTTGCATACGATTCGAACTGGGTTAAGAAATCGCATTTAATTGAATCGATAAAAAATCGAGAAAACCATCGATCTTCCAGAAGATTGATTCAGATTTCAGCTCTGGCATCCCTAATTCATCATTTATAATTTTTCGGTTTTCTCGTTTTATAAGTGTTTTTATTTAAATGTGTTTTGAGTCTAATAACTATTGTAATATATATGAAAAATACTGGCGCAAATAATCCAAAGCAAAGCATTGAAAGTGTGAAATTACCGTGTACTGTGAATTCGTAATCCTACAATTGGATTTTGTTTTTCAAATGTGATGGACTAATTTGTACTTGTAGTTTCTAATAACTCTTCCAAAATGGAAATCTGAGGAAGCTTACGGTACGTAAAACATGTTTATAAATCTGTTTACTAATATTACGTTATCGTAGTACTTAAAAATTAAATATGACTTCATTGTTATAGGTTATTTGCAAGAGTCTACAGTTCAAGTGAAGAAAGAGTTGCTCATCATCAAATGAGAAATCTCAATAGAAAAATGTGTTCTTATCAGGTAAATCAGACTTATCTGTGAATTTAGTCTTATGACCTATGTCAAACAATGTGCTTTACCCACTATTAAATAATTTAAATAGATTTAATTACCTAAGCATTCTGTTCAAAACTGCTGCCGGAACACAATAATACTGAAAACATTGTTATGGCGTCAGGCTTAGATAGGATGGTGGTAGCTAGCTAGGTGGACTAAGAACAAGCCCTACAACCAACCAAACCAAATACAATAGTACCCTCCACTTCAAATTTAACCCGGGACTTCTGGGTCTGAAATAGGTGGTATGAACCACTAGATCACAAAGGCAGTAAAACCATTTTTATTTTCAGATAACCGAGTGTTCACTTCTACAGGGTTCAGAACGTAGAGTGCTGCGCAGTCGTGAGGTCCTGTGGTATATCAAAACACATTTGGCAAAACTAGTGTTCCTTTAGCCGTAATGATCATAGTACTGGTTATAATGTTTGTTCTACTTGCAATTGTGTTTCATGGCAGTTAAATAACACAAACAAAGAAAGCATTGGCAAAGTTGTTTTATTTTGTGTAGGTAATGATAGTTTTATTTCTTACTATGTTTAACTTAGTTGGATTACACATATGTATTTCATTTGAATAAATTGTAATTTGTTATTTTATGATTTATAATTGTATGGTGTGTATTCAATAAAATGTATTATTCGTTAATAGTGCCTTTTTATTCATCTTATTTTATTTTAGCAGTAGTAATAAGAAACCAATACAACTAGGGATGTAGTGCAGCTAGGTATCGATAATTTTTACTATCGATAGGGCTACGATAGTTTTGACAGCACTATGCTGTCAAAATCACCGTGGGAAGCTGTCATTCACTAACAAACGGCCGCTATGTATAAGGCTTGATTCCTATCTGTACTACACTCACAAATTATATAGACTAGTACAGATAGGAATCAAGCCTTATAGCGGCCGTTTGTTAGTGAATGACAGCTTGCCCCGTTGATTTTGACAACATAGTGCTGTCAATACTATCGACGCCCTTGATACGTTATCGATAAATGTGTAAATCATCGACATTTAGTTACAACCCTAGTGATATTAATTTTTAAATAAATCCTGCAAGTAAAAAAAACTCATTTGTTGATGAAAAAAGGCGTTTATTACTCTACATAGTTTATTTTATTAAATACAAAGTACATAAGTGTAAGTTAAGATTTACATAAGGCAAAGAATGAGAGTAATGAAATTATTACTCTTACTTACATTGAATTTATACATAAACTAATAATTAAATACTCAGTTGCAGAAAGCTCTCATCAAATCTATTGCTGTCACTTATTTTCTTGACAACGAAAAAGTGACAGCAATAGATTTAGTGAAGCATTAACAGAACTTTAATGGAGCTTTCTGCAACTGGGTGCTAAACACTTTAATAGCCAATAAAAGAAAACATAAACTGCTTGCAAATATTTTTTACGCACAAACGCTATTGCTTTCAATGCAAAACACAATAACTTAAAATAGTTAAACATTATAATACAGTATGTAACAATATAGCGACTAACAGTAGTAATTTGCACCATAATTATTCTGTTTTGATAATTTATTACTGCAGAAATAGGCAGACACGGGTATCTTCGCAGCACTCCATGAACCTCTTTGACACTCAAGTTATCTGAAAAGATTAGATTTTGTTACTAAGTATAGATTTTAGATATTGTTACTACTGCCATAACATTTCCTAAACAAATAAGTGAAAGCTGAATAGTTTGTAAATCATGAAAGAGTAGTGTGGCTAAAGCACATTGTTTGTTGTGCCTGATAGAGTTTAACACATACGTGTAAGCAGAGCGTCAGTGGTGTCCGCCTTAGGACACAGTCTTGGAGAATGATAACACTTTACGAATTAAAATTAAATGAAATATAGCACATATAAACCAAACGTTATTTTATTTTCGCAATCGAGACAATGACATGACAATTGACATAAATACATCTACTCTTTTTCAAGATTCAAATCACAGTAGTTAAATAGTTTGAATATACAATAACAGTATAAAAACTCCTTTAAGGGTCAGGCCGTAGATTTTGCCACAAATAGCGCAATGGTGACGCAAAATTTTCTACGAGTCGGTCGCACAAAGTGGTGTAAAATGGTAGCGCAAAATTATTAAGGAGCACGTACATTAATGTGATTTTATTTAACAAACATGTACTAACAAGAGGTATTGCATCAAACTAGAAAAAGAAACACGATGTTGGTATGTAAGTATGTTTAATTAATAATTAACAATTATGTACCTATGAGTAATTCTTTTTTATATATTGCGCACAATGAAAAGTTAAACAGGATGACAAAAACTAGTAAGTACCTATGTATGATTTGTTCAATTTACAAAAAAAATACATTTAATTTGTTAGACTGAGGTATTTGGTATTATTCATTATTAATTATATAAATATAATACAACTTTAAAATTTATTTCAACTCTTTTCAATGTTTGAGAGTCCATTACTTTGACTCTAGCAACAACCTGCTTGAAGTATCACTTTTAAAAGGACCTGCCAACCATTAGGATGCCAAAAATAAATAAAAAAATAGACCTGTCAATAAAAAAAAAGTTACATGGGTTTAAAAGTTAGTATGAAAGTGACGAAATTCCAAAACTTATAAAATACAAAATAAAAAAACTTTGGACCTAGGTAAAATCTTTGAGGCTGGTTAGGTAGCAGACCACCGCACCTACCCCTATTTTCGTATGTTTAACGTTCTGCCGAACACCCTGTACTTATAGAATATTAATAAAATCTAACAAATCAATTAATAGTAATGCTAGTCATGTTTTTTAGCGGAATTACAGTTAAAAGTAATTTCAAAATAATAAAAAACTTGAAAACCTTGTGTGCATGCACTATTATTCAATAGCGTAAAATAAGTGGCGCAATTTCTACGCAACTGGTATCGCAAAGTGACATAAAGACAGTTTTGCGGAACCGAGGCGCAAATGAAATCGATTATAACTCTTAAAATATACTATTTAACAAGGCTAGTTTAACATATACAGATCACACACATCTAATTAAACCATGCGCAACAACAATTATAAGTTTTAATCAAAAACTTACCTTGAAATCTCAAAAAATGCACTCTGCAAAGTAGGCGACACTTTTCACTTTGATCGGAGTTGACACCGAAATGTCAAAAAATATGGTCGTCAACGCTGCATTGACCATAGAATACGATACTTTGGTGATGCCAGCACTCAAACAAAATCTTAATAAATGTTTTAAAACCATAAAATGGGTGAAAATGGTTGCGCAATATAAGTAGCGCAAAGAAATGGTTTTTCAAAAAAAAAATCTTATTGCCGAAAATTTATCTTTTTTCTTAGGAAAGACGCAAAGATATTAAAGGAATGGCAACCTTATTATTATTTTATAACGTCAAATCAAACAGCTCATCAATAAGTTAAAAAATGATAATTTTATCGATGTTTAAGCTGTACACCTACCACTGCGGATTCGCGGTTTTTATAAAAAATCCGTCACTTTTGGGAAGGAAATGTCAAATAGTTTTCCAAATATATAAACTTATCCAAATATCTATATCTGCCTTGGTTTGCTATTTCTTAGGAAACACGATGATAAGATTGAGACATTTCTAAGAGTACTATATTTAAAATTATATGAGGCGGAGACTTTTGTACCCTCGAATGTGGCAAAATCTACGGCCTGACCCTTAACACTTTCCCTTATTCAATACTATTCCAAGGGCATGGCATAGGAAAGAGAATCTTGGCCGCGGTAGTCCTTTGGTTAAAATATCAGCCGGCTGATCTGCAGTGCCAATTCTCTTGACTTCCATTGCACCTTCAGCAACTTGCTCTCGAACGTAGAAATGTCGAATACGAATATGCTTCGTTCGCTTATGGAACTCCGGATTATGTGCCAAGCGAACTGCTGCTTCGTTATCAACATATAGTGTAGGAATATGCTTGAGTTCAGTTAACTCCTGCATTACTCTGGTTAGCCAAACCAACTCTCTGGCTGCTTCACTGGCTGCTACCAGCTCAGCTTCAGTAGTAGAGATAGCAACAGACGCTTGCCGTTGGCTAAGCCAAGATATCACACCTCCTGCATAGCGACAGGCTACGCCTGTAGTAGATCGGCTGGTCTCTCGATCGCCTCCATGGTCAGCATCGCTGAATGCTTCGAGTATTCCTGGTTTATGCTGTTCATACCTAATTCCATAGGCAGATGTTCCTTTGATGTAACGCAAAATCCTTTTTACACAAAGCCAGTCTTCCTTGGAGGGGGATTCCAATTTCCGGGAGGCAACACCCACTGCAAATGCAATGTCAGGACGTGTTCCGACCATTAAATATGCTAAAGCACCGACTGCTTCTCTATACGGATACTTCACAGTTTCGGATTCAACTTTCCCTGATTCAATAATCGTAGCTTCCTTCTCGATGGGTGTTGTGACAGGATTGCATTCTGTCATCCCAAAGCGCTCCAATATTTTCTTTGCATAGGCTTCTTGATTAATGAAGACAGAGCCATCCTTCTCTCTTTCGATTTGTAGCCCTAGGTAATATGAAGCGGGCATCATTGTTATCTTCAAACGTTTCCGTAAATCATTAAGAAATGATTGCGCTAAGCCTTCATTACTAGCGGCTACTAATCCGTCATCTACGTACAACGTGATCAATAGTTTCTTGCCATCTGTTTCTTTACTGTATAGACAACAGTCAGCCTCGCATTGCTTGAAGCCCATATCAAGTAAAATGCTTTCAAAACACGAGTTCCAACATCTTGGAGCTTGTTTTAAGCCATATAAGCTTCGGTTAAGTTTCCAGACCTTAGTCGTTCCGTCGCTAAAGCCTTCGGGTTGTTGCATGTATATTTCCTCTACAAGCTTTCCGTTGAGGAACGCAGTAGCAACATCAAATTGTACTATATGCATGTTCTCTTGAGCGCTGACACTCAACAATGCTCTGACAGTCGCTAGGCGTGTGACAGGACTGAAGGTCTGATCGTAGTCGATTCCTTTTTTCTGTTTGAATCCCTTCACAACGAGTCGTGCCTTGTATTTGTCAATAGAGCCGTCTGGGTTTCTTTTTGTTCGTAGGACCCATTTGCAAGGAAGCGCTTTTCTCCCTTTCGGTAGATCACATGCCGTCCACACGTTGAGGTCCTTCAGTGACTGCATTTCACTGTGCATCGCTTTTCGCCATTCTTCACCGTCGTCACGATTCATTGCATTAGCGAAATTCGACGGGTACGTCTCTGTAATACAGACATAGTCATTATATCTTTCAGGTCGTCGTATTTCATTGCGATTGCGCAAATTGTAACGCGGCGGTTCGGCGTCATAGTCAACTGCTTCAGGATCATCGTGATGCGGTTCGAGTTCGGGTTCGTATACATAGTCTTCTTGGACCGGTTCGGGTTCATGTACTTGGTCTTCTTGGACTGGTTCAGGTTCCAAATTATCTCCCTCAAGGCCAAGTTCATGATCGCTAGAGACATTATCTTCAGCATCTTCGAAGTCTTCCTCGGGTTCATCTGGTAATGGATCATGATGTACTTCAGGAAGTGGAGCCGGTTCCTCGTTGCTGTTGGAGTTACCCATCGGCAGCTGTACTATGTACTCCCTCGTATTTGCGTCGTTGCTTACACAAGCTGGGTGAACATCTTTGTTAGGAAGCGGTCTTTCATCGAAAGTGACATCGCGTGAACGGACGAGCTTGTTACTATTTCCGTCAGTAATCCATACCCGATAGCCATCTTCATCGTAACCGACAACTCGTCCTTTTATGGCTTTTTTGTTCATTTTTTTCCGTTTCTGCTTTGGAACGTGGACGTAGGCATTGCATCCTATGATACGCAGATGTTTGACAGTCGGTTTTTTTCCAGTCCAAAGTTCATACGGTGACTTGTCGTTGTTATTTGTCGGACCTGTTCTGTTGAGAATGTACGCGGCGGTATTTATCAGTTCTGCCCAAAGTTCTTGTGGCATAGGTTCGTGCGCGTACATCATGGATCTCGCTGTTTCAACCAAGGTGCGGTTTTCACGTTCGCTTACACCGTTCTGCTCAGGTGTGTAAGGCATTACCAGTCTCTGTCGAATTCCATGAGAGTCTAATATATCTCTAATGGACTTGTTGTCGAATTCGCCACCGTTGTCGCTTAACAGGCATTTTACGGCATATCCTTCATTCTTCGTCTGAGCTAGCATTAAAGCGAGCTTATCCTTAACCTCTGACTTGTATTTCAGAAAATATACCATACGATAGCCTGTATAGTCGTCTTTAAACAACACGTAGTACTGGAATTTTGAAAAACTTGGTTGAAATGGTCCACAAACGTCGGTGTGCATGAGTTCTCCTGGCGCGGTAGCTCGAGTCCTCGTACCGAATTTAAGTCTATGAGCTTTTCCATATATGCAGCCTTCGCACAGCTCCTTATCAAGAGGAAGATCTAAATCCAGTTCGCGTTTAACTGTAGCTTTCACGTGCCTCTTGTTCTGGTGTGCGAACCTCTCGTGGTATAGTTGCATAGTATTGAACGTTGCAAAGACTTCAGCGGGGTTCTCAGGATGTACAACTTTTAAGTCTAGTTTGTACAATCCACCTTCTTTCTTACGTCTTCCTATTAAGCACGCTTCTTCGTTGACATAGACGTTGCATTCTTTTGTCGTTGATACGAATTTGCTGTTCGGAATCCTGTCGTGAAGTGCTAGTACTGAGAATAAATTCTTCGAAATGGCTGGAACGTACCAAACATCTTGAAGGGTAGCTCGTTGTAGCTTTCCTCTCACATTTGCTTCGATAATTACTGAACCTTTGCCCTTAGTACGAATCGATTTGCCGTCAGCCGTTGTTACAGTATGGATATCGTCAAAACATTTGAAGGTTTGGAATAAATCAGCCCGGTTTGTCACGTGGCTCGTGGCGCCGTTATCCACGTACCAGTTTTCGATGTCGGGAACGATTGAAAATACTTCTGTGCTATCGATAGACAACAGGATCATGTTTGCGGATTTAGAGGTAGAAGGTGTTGCTTGCGGATTACTGCTTTTCGGAGGCTTGCCGTCTCTGATCCACTTCTGGCAGTTTCTCACTCGATGGCCGATAGCTTGGCAGTAGTTGCATTTCAACTTTCTATCCCTCTTCTCTGCAGTAGACGTAATGCCGGAATTTGAAACGAGAGCTTCCTGTTGAAGTACGTTATTACTCTGCAGAGCTCGTTCAAATGCACATAAATGGCTTGTAAGGCTTTCGATAGTTCGATCAGATTTAGGTAATAATAACCAGCTGCTTCTGAACGAAAAGTAGGTTTCGTCCAGCGTATCGAGAATCTTGCATAGAAGTAGCAGTTCTGGTAGCTCACCGGTTTCGTCCTTACTTAACTCCCGATTAAGCTGCGTCCAAATATTTTTCAATTTTGACAAGTGTGTGGCTATGTCATCTGCCGGATCTTTTTTAAAGCCAAAGAAGCTCATACATAGATTGTAGGACTTGTCTTCGTCCGTGCCGTCGAATAATCTATGTAGCTCAAGCCATACGTCTCTTGCATTCGTGTATCTCATGACCTTCCGAAGTGTCTCTTCTTTCATATTGGTAGTTACGATAAGCAGAGCAGTTGCGTCAGCTTTCACAAAACGGTCTAGTTGTGTCTTGTACGTGGTCACTGCAACTGTATCTGTTGGGACAGGTTCTGTGGGTTTCTTGAACGAGCCCTCCACTACATCCAGCGCGTCCGGGACGGTGCGTAGCAGACTGGTGGCTTTATATTTCCAAGTATCCCAATTTGATTTACCTTCCAACAACCCAATTTGTAATTTCTCCATATTTGTAGGTGGGACCGATAACCTGATAGAGTTTAACACATACGTGTAAGCAGAGCGTCAGTGGTGTCCGCCTTAGGACACAGTCTTGGAGAATGATAACACTTTACGAATTAAAATTAAATGAAATATAGCACATATAAACCAAACGTTATTTTATTTTCGCAATCGAGACAATGACATGACAATTGACATAAATACATCTACTCTTTTTCAAGATTCAAATCACAGTAGTTAAATAGTTTGAATATACAATAACAGTATAAAAACTCCTTTAACAGTGCCGGTATGCACATATTAAGTTATGGATAATCAACGTTTCTAGATAATAGTAAATAAGTAGGTAAGCTTTGTGCATAGACTTATAATATGTGTATAGTGTGTATAAGTAAAATCTAAGATAGTAGCAGTAACAGTTATAATAACACAGTCATAAGACAATCACAATAAACCGTCATTTGTACCGACACCACAACAATTTCTTATCCTGCCGGAACATTTGTTATAATTCTGTTCCGTTTGTCAAAAATATGAATTTGCTGATAAGTCAGTTTTAAATGCTTCGACAAATTTATTGAATTACATTGTTATTTTCTCTCGATTTAGTATTAACAACTTTACTAACTCCACACAATTGAAACTAGTTAAATGTGTCCCAAGGTACCTTATCTACTGTAAAGCAGTACCTAATAGTATATCACAATATGATATCACTGCTAAATGGATATTGAAATTATTATGAAGATTTTTCAACAAACTAATCAATAATTAATTTTAATATACAAAGGTTAGGTACATTCATATAAAAAAATTAAACAAACATTACCTTTCATTCATAACTTTCTGAAAATCTTCTTTGCTCCGGATTGTGAACTGTATTTCGTATTTTTAAAATGCGCTTCCTCTCCTCTTCCACCAAGTTGCGTACCCGACCGGCAGGATCCATATTGATCTTCACTACATAGTATAAAACAAAGTCGCTTTCTCTGTCCCTATGTCCCTTTGTATGCTTAAATCTTTGAAACTACGCAACGAATTTTGATGCGTTTTTTTTTAATAGATAAAGTGATTCAAGAGGAAGGTTTATATGTACTTTTTATCCCGATATTCCCACGGGAACGGGAACCACGCGGGTGAAACCGCGGGCGGCCGCTAGTTAGATTATAAGCTTTTACCACCTACCTTATGTCAGGGGGTGTCAACTCTCTAGGGAGAATTTTTTATACCTACAAGGGCAGATTTCTGTCGATGTTGCTACTTCAAATAAATAATATTTTTTTAGATATAGCAATACCGTTAAATCACGTGACCCGCAGAAACAATATGGCGTTTTATTTGATTTCCACTTCGTTCGATGTTTTGTTGCGAATTCGTAATGTCATTGTGTTATTTGTGATTTCACTTAACTTTGACAAGAGTTTCGGTTCCTCCGTTCATGTTTTACAAAGTACAGTGAATTTTGATTCGCATTGACTCTAATTCTACTTTGTGGTACACCTTGACCTGACCCTTGGAAGTGTTCCCCAGTTCTATATGGCTGAAAACAGGAGAAAGTTTATTATGTGCGGTCGCTCGTTTGCCCAGGACAATATCAAATTGTTCCTGTTTTCGAAACCAGCCGTGAGAAACCTTCGGTATGTATTACAATACAAACCGGTCGCCGGTCGGCTAATTTTGTTAGGTATTGTTATTGTTTTTGTAGATAATAATGTTTTTGTATACTTAATGTATTTCAGGTGTGGACTATGGGTGCAATAATAAACTTATATTCCCAGAGAGTAAGTACAGTTCTATAGTTTCACAAAAAAATATGATGACCACAGAATGTTGTGCCAGAAACAGTTCAATGATAAGGCTTTTACTGATGGCTCTAAGACAAAACTACTTGGACAGCTGTTCCAGCAGCTATGTAAGTTAAAAAAAGTATATTGCAAGCATCAAATTATGTATCTATATTGGTGAGCATTTATAATTAAATCCTCATTTTGTTTTAGGTGGAAGCTGAAGTTAACATCAACCTGAATGAACTTTAACCTGGCCCTTCGCATCGAGTAATGTGTATAGCCAATCCATATCAAATTACTTTCTAGAGAGATAAGCCGCAGAAAGACAGTCATGGCATTGTGAAATAGTGTTAGTGTTTATTACATAAACAATCAATCATGTAAGTAAGTTTTATGTTGATGTGCAAATAGACTTTTGACTGGTTCAGTTTATACATAGGTATGATTTAAATAAAAAGT
The DNA here is from genome assembly GCA_949710035.1 of Crambus lathoniellus. Classification (NCBI taxonomy): domain Eukaryota; kingdom Metazoa; phylum Arthropoda; class Insecta; order Lepidoptera; family Crambidae; genus Crambus; species Crambus lathoniellus. The sequence continues at coordinate 404,006 of OX453299.1, read as the reverse complement.
TATTTAAAAAGTTAGGCAAATATCACTTGGATATTCTTATTTTATAATAAATCATTCATACGAGTTAAATTTTATAATTATGCCTAAAATTTTGATTGTTTATTACGATAATAACATTAAATTAATATGATGATGAAAACTTTATTTTTATTTTCAATCCCTGGTTTCTCAAAGATAAAGGGACTGGAAATGAGTCTATCATCTTTGTGACTTAAATTATTTATAAGTATTTATCCAACACGAAGTGCTAGATTCATTTCAGCCGCCATGATGGCGCATCCAGACCGGGTGAGTAGTCTCGAAGGTACTTACGAGGCTACTCTCCCGGTCTGGGTGCGCCTATCAATAAATTCAAAATCCAAGTGAATAGTAGGCGATTTAAATTTCCCGCCTCACGCAAGTTTGCTTGGGAAAAAATAAGATGGCAGCACCTCCAAACTAATTTTGTTCTAGATTTTTTTCTATGAAGTTGACATTCTTCTCCTTGGAGTAATTGTGTTCTGTGCCTTATGTACACTATAGTTAGCACAGTGTTGCCAGTGGCCGATAGTCAAAAGTAACACGAGACGTCACAAAAAGTAACATTTTCTTATTTTATGTAGAAAACCACTGTTACTGTAATATTACAATTACACACAAAACAATTTTTTTTATTAAGATTACGAATGCCCTGCCAAAAACGAACTAAAAAGTTAAATAACAAGTGTCATTGCAGTCGGGGGACCGTTTTAGGGAACTGACTGCAATGACACTTACTATTTAATTTTTTAGTTCATTTTTGGCATTTCAGTCGTGTTTTTTATATATATTTTTTTCACACATTTTAGTGACAAATTATAGTTTTGGAATGTGCTCCAAGTGATTACTTTCTCTGTGATGTGCTCATCAAGGCCTTTCATTTGATGCCCATATAGTAAAAATAGAAAAAAACACACATTTGAAAGTGTTGTCATACAGTTTTGTGAGTATAAAAAATAAACAGAACTTATTTCAGTTGCAAACAGGGGGGCTACCGCGTAACTTTATGGATATGAACTTCATACGTTTTTGGGAACTTTAAGTCAATTTTATAAAGAAAATAGCCGCTATCAGTTCCTTGTTTTGTGCCGTCGGGTATAAAGATAACTAGCTAGCAACGTTTAACAGAACAAAGCAGCAAAAATCTATCAGAATAAGGAATTCAAATGACAGTTGAAGCCCATACCCATATCCAGATTTCTTAGCCGGTAGCCCCCCTGGACCTCGTTGTTGTATTCCTGGTTCCCTAAATATTTACATAAAACCATGATAAAACCATAAAACTTTTACTTATTAACTATAATGTTAGTTAACTTGTGTGTGTGTGTACAAGTCAACACGACGACAAACAAACAAACCAACCACTTTAAACATTTAAAATATATTCTAAATACTACTCGATCGACTTCAACCAAACAAAGTTCGCAAAACGAATAGTTTAAAAAACCGTAATAAATAACAAACTTTGATCTGTCTTCGATCGAAGTTCATGCTGTGCGACTATGTTACTCATTCTTCAAGTGTCAGAAAGAGATAGAAAATAATACGACGGCTCAAAACATGAAGCTCGACTTAATACTGAGGTAACTGGAGAGTGCAGTACTAACACTTTTTAGTCACCAAAAATTACACAGTGGCTGTCTTCCGTCTCACCTACACTTTAAAAAAATACGTATGGTCATATGAGACAACTGACAGCCACTACATACATAAATATCAAATTTGCTGGATACACTTTTTTATTCAGGGTGAGAACTCCAGTTACCTCAGAGTATTAAGTCGAGCTTCATGGCTCAAAATCAAGTACACTAGTACACATGACACATGACAAATGAAAACTTCCTTTGGTGCGTTCCGTTTCACGATTATTTTTTGTTTGCTGGAAAGTATTTGAATATTTTTATTAAGCCCTAAAAGTTACGTAAAAGTAACATTTTGAGTCGTGTAACATGGAGGTAACATGAAAGGGTAAAAAGTAACATAAAATGTTACAAAAGTAACATTCTGGCAACGCTGAGTTAGCAATAAATGATTGAGTAGGTATTGAGTATTTTCTTATGATTTGTTCTATGAAATACAAAGTTGCCTCTTGGAATTTGCCTGAAACAACAAACTCAAATATAGGTATACCTACAGAATTATTGATACATAAAACTACGTAAATAGTATTTACTCACGTACCTTAGGCACCTTCGAATACCGTAAGTATACATTATATCAAAAACAATACAAAATGAAATGTTGAACGCAATAAAAATAGAAAGAAAACCGAAATGAATTTTGTAAAAATCTGAAAAAACATAAACTCAGTGTTGCCAGATGCCCGTGTTGCATTCTCCGAAATCCCGAAAATCCGAAATCCCCAAAACGCTGATTTTTAAGAAAAAGCCCCACAACAACCCGAAACACTTGAAAAGGCGTTCTTCTATCTCACTGATTACTCGATAAGCTTTTTTTAGAGTGTGGCAGAGTAGATCACTTGCAACAAGAACACTGATTGCTTTATATATAATCAGTTCCAAGCGCTAAAACACACTTAAAATAACATTTTTGCCATGAAAAAATACCCCACATCCCCCCAAAGTCAAAACTCTTCCTCCCGAAAATGTCCTCCACTGCCCAAAATAATCCCGAATTTGGAGGGTAATCACCCCAATCCGGCAACACTGCTTAAACTATACGTCAAAAGTGACCGTATTAATTTTAGCCAATGGGATTCACTTGCGGCACAGAAACAAAATGGCGGTCTTAATTATAGCCAATGAATGGACCGGGGAAATTGCAGTCACTAAGTTTTGACCCAATCTATGGGTGATTCCAACGCCTGACTACACTATATAATTTGTGACTCGTGCAGCGTATTTTTGTAACCTAAAAGCTAACTAATTTTTATTGAATTTTTGTTCCATGAATGGATTCGTCCTCAAATGATAGCTTTGCATGGTCTCGGGTGCCAGACGACAGTGAGGATAGTGATTTGTAAGTCAATTTTATGCATCTGTAATAGAAAAGTAGGTTGTAGTGTTTCTCAATCAAGCATTGTTGATAGTTGTTTTTGTATTCAGGTGATATGTGAAAGTCTAACCAAATATCTATTTCTATTATCTTAGTAACGATACGAGTATATGTATGTATGTATACAGTAGTTGTATCACAGTTTGTATGTCAAAAGCAAAAGGAGGCTGCGCCGCTGCGGTCTACACACACAAGCGTGGCGTGGCTCACCGGCTCAACCGCGCTTGTGAGATAAAACAACTAATCAACAAAAATACATTGAAAAGCTTGTTCGGAGTTCTGTACCAATTTATTTGCCAAAGATATAATTTCTTTATAGAACTGCCTTATACACTGACCAATAGTGGTTGACTGGGACATTTTGGTGGCAAATGTTTCAATAGCTGAAGCCACACCAAATGATCAAACGCGCTCCAATCGCATGCAGCAAAAGTTCGCTCCATTGGTGCTACATGGAGCAGTTGGTGGGAACGATCCTCACGCCATCTAAGTGAACAAATCTAACCACAATCTATAATCCTGGATGGTGGATCATTTTGTATCTAAGATAAGATAAGATAAGATAAGATAATATACATTATATAACTACTTATCTCCTGTTTTCTTATAACTTGTATTGGTGAAGACCTGTAATTGGCTTTCTGTCAAAGAATATATACACTTACGCGAAAAGAAACGACACTTATGCATGTGTGCACGTAAAATCGCTTGCGGCTATGTGTGGGTGTCTGGATGTGAGCGGTGGCCGTGAGAGGCGCGCGGGGCGGGGAACGGGCAGTCGGGTGAATGCCTTGGCCGAGGGCTGGCGCAATCTTCATACATTCAAATAGGAACTACTAGGAAGCCAAAAAATGCGAAAGTTGTTAAAATTCATTCGATAATAAATAATTATTGAGAGGACTAATTTTTATTTGGGCGATTATTGATTCACTTACTCAGTATTTTTGTCGCTAACTTAGTATTTTCTTTGGACGATTTAGTATTTTATTCGAACACATTAACTGTGTCCCACTGTTAGTAGCTTATTTTACGTACATATATTATTATTATTATTCCCTTTATTACATTTAAAATACTTACAAAATTATATTTCTAAACATATTTTTTTTTACATTATAAAACATTAAAAAATATAACATTTAAAAATACAAAAATGCAGTTCCCCAACGGTAGCAAGATCAAGGTCCCGGCTACCGATGGTTAAGGATCCAGAGACAGACACGGGCCGTGTACAGAAGTAGGTACTGCCTTCTGCATCTGACTCCCGATCCATCCACCTAACGCAAGCCTCTTAAGGTGTTTATCGAGGCTCTTGGCTATCAGACCATGGGCAGATATGACTAAAGGAACAACAATTGCTGAATCAATGTCCCACATGTCAACAATCTCGTGAGCTAAATCAAGATATTTGTTTTCTTTATCTTTGTCAGCTTTCCCAAGGTTGTCGTCAACTTGTCATGTCATGGGGAACAGTGACATAAACAATTATTGCGTGGCGTTCATGTCGATCTATCAATACAATATCAGGCTTTTAATAAGCCTGATATTGTTGTATTGTAGCTAATGCTACAATAGTCCTGCCTGTCTGTTATGATAGATCGATCCCAATACAATGTATCATGGCTATTTTCATAAACCTGTTCTGGTGCATACTTGTAGTACGGCACCTCGGATGCCGCAAGATTATGTTTCAGAGCAAGTTGTTGGTGATTATCCTTGGTTATGTCTATGCAAATACTCGCCGTTTGCGAGACGAGAACAACCGGAGATTATATGTCTAAGGGATTCACCCGGACGATGGCACGCTAGGATATACTTTCGGTAGTTATTCGTCATCACAACCTTATCCATAACTGCACAGACAAAACCTGCGGTTTCACCAAAATGATACTTGTTTACCGAGATATACCTACGTATTCCTGAACATATTCTAATAAAGTATTTTCGACTCGAAATTAGTCATTCGTAAATTGTCGCTAGCTTAGTTAATTTTTCGCAAACAAAATATAACGCTGCTCGGTTTCTTATTTGAGTATTTTATTCAATGTCGTTCATATTTTATTTTGTCGGCAATTTTATTATTTCTTATTTGTGAAGATATTTAATAAAAATATCTATAAAAGTTGATTGAAAATTGAACGTGTCTTTCATTACCTAAATATTCTTACACAAATTATATAACATCCTACACGTAACCTTCTTTGGCATAAGTCTATATTCAATTTCGGTATCAACCCTAGCGTCGGCTAAACGTCACCGGCGCTCGAACTCTCACGGACACGGAGTGTCACCGCTGTGTTTCTGTTGACATGTATCTAATGTCTGTGTTGGTCTTCCGAAAAAATAAATAATAAAAATAACTTGGATGAAATGAAATTATTATTAAACGGGCAGTCAGTTAACAAAAACTGGTAAATGCCTGTATCCAGTGAACATTACTACCTACTTTAGTATAATTTATAGCTCAGATAGGTACTTGTCTAATCTGTTTTTAAAACTATTAATGCTGACAGCTGAAATGACTTGTTGTGGCTATGTATTCAACGCGGGGAATATTATGTGGGTTATTGTGCGATCTTGTTCTTTCAAGTTTAAGGTAATTTTTTGTTCAAATTAATGAAAATCTTTTTTTTGTTCCAGAGATCCAATGGGTAGCCCTGAAACACCATTACGTCTCAATGCTGATGACGATGAATTACCTTCAAGCAAGAAAACAAAGAAAAGAAAGTTAAAGTTTGAGCCGCCAGATAGTGAAAGTTCTTTTGACAGTCCAAATAAAAAGAAAATTAAAATTGAAAAAACTGAAGAGTATGCAAGCAAGAAAAAAAAGAAAAAGAAAGAAAAACATGATAATAGTGAGATTTTGGAATATTCAGAAGAAAATGTCTTGGAAGATTATGACTATCTTACTATGAAAGTTAAACAAGAGCAAGATGACCTTGAGACTTCAACTGTATTTAAGACAAAAAAGAATAAAAAGAGGTACAGTGAAACTGATGAGAACAATTCCTTTAATGAAAATAATACTTGTGAAAAGAAAAAAAAACATGGTGCTGTAACTGACTCTGATAATGATAAACCTGTTCCTAGGCCAAAAAAACAACGGAATAAAAAGAAACATGAAATTACAGCAGACGAGAGTGAAAATTTTATAATTGAAGACACATTCAGTGCTGGAGAAACAGAAGTTCAAAAAATACCTGCCAATTCTACATCTCATGATAATGATAAACCTGCTTCTAGCCCAAAAAAACAACGGCGTAAAAAGGAACATGAAATTACAGCAGATGAGAGTGATAATTTTATAATTGAAGACAAATTCAGTGCTGGAGAAACTGAAGTTCAAAAAATACCTGCCAATTCTACATCTCATGATAATGATAAATCTGCTTCTAGCCCAAAAAAACAACGGCGTAAAAAGGAACATGAAATTACAGCAGATGAGAGTGATAATTTTATAATTGAAGACAAATTCAGTGCTGGAGAAACAGAAGTTCAAAAAATACCTGCCAATTCTACATCTCATGATAATGATAAACCTGCTTCTAGCCCAAAAAAACAACGGAATAAAAAGAAACATGAAATCATAGAAGATGAGAGTGAAAATTTTACAATTGAAGACAAATTCAGTGCTGGAGAAACAGAAGTTCAAAAGATACCTGCTAATTCTACATCTCATAATAATGATAAACCTGCTTCTAGCCCAAAAAAACAACGGAATAAAAAGAAACATGAAATGACAGAAGATGAGAGTGAAAATTTTATAATTGAAGACAAATTCAGTGCTGAAGAAACAGAAGTTCAAAAAATACCTGCCAATTCTACATCTCATGATAATGATAAACCTGCTTCAAGCCCAAAAAAACAACGGCGTAAAAAGGAACATGAAATTACAGCAAATGAGAGTGATAATTTTATAATTGAAGACAAATTCAGTGCTGAAGAAGCAGATGTTCAAAAATTACCTGCTAATTCTATGTCTCACGATACTGGAATTGTTGATAGAAGTGATGAAGTTGAAGGTACAGAACACATAGATACATTTGAAAACAGTAAAGCATTGAAGGAGAAAAAGGTTAAGAAATATTCAAAATCTGGTGATGATTTAAGTAGTGCAACTTCAAATGATAAGCAATTAAATGCCACTCCACGAATTTTAGATAGGATAAGATTTGAAACTGAATCTGATTCAGACACTGATAAGACTAAAAAATTAACAAACAAACAAAATAATACAATCAAAGAATCAGCACATTTAAAAGAATTCTTGAAAGGAAAAACATATTTAAAACCAGTGTTGGAAAAAATGCAGACATTTCAAGAAATAACTGATAATGATGAGTTATGGATACTGAAATGTCCTCAAGAATTAGATGTAACAGATTTTAACAATAGAGACTTAATTTTAGAAAGTAAAAGCAAAGTTAAGCTTAATGGCGGAACTTACATTGGTAGCTTAGAGGAAGATATCGCCAGAATTACTGTAATGACAGCCGGTAATGAAGGGTTCATAATTAAAAATGTACCAGTTAATGGCGTGGTCACACTTCGCAAAAGACTTCCAAAGCCACACTTAGTAGAAGACAATGTAATGATCAATCTAACAGATTTTATACCTTTACCTGATACCAAATGCCGTCACCCACTTTTTGGTTCTAATTATAAAAGTTCATTGAAATTACCCAGTCCTGTTGCCCAAAGGTTAAATGGTGGTCATATATCCACATCAGTTATTAATGATACAAAGAAAAAAAAGAAAAAAGTTAAAGTACTAAATGGGGATTTGGATTCTGAAATAGATGTGAAACCTAAAATGGAAGTAAATGGTGTAATAAAAAAAGGTAAAAAACGTAAACATGAAAAAGATAGTGAAAAATCGATAAAAAAAGCGAAAAGAATAAAACAAGAACCTGATTCATCTGATGTATGGGAGTCTGAAAAAGCAATAGAAGAAAATCTCTTCAACTATTAATATTATGTTTTTTGCAAAGAAGCATATAAGTACTTAGGGTAATGTTAAAATGTTATTGTTTAAATAAATCCAATATTAAAGTATCAACTTTTTTATTTTTATAATGTTAATAAATAAAAGTCCGTAAAATTTGTATCAATTCACCAATAGCTTTCCGCCAGCAGCTTCGCCCGCGTGTACTACACGACGTTTTCTCGCAGGAATGTGATATTTTTCCGGAATAAAAAGTAGCCTATGTTCCTCTCCAGGCTACAAAATATCTGTGTCCCAAATTTCAGCCAAATCCGTTCAGCCGTTTTGTTTGGCGTGATAGAGTAACAAACATCCTAAATCTAAACTTTCACATCTATACTCTATATACCTATATACCTATTGTTCACGCCGCGCGTGATTCATTCATTCACGTTCATTCGTGGGTTCGCCGCCAAGCGCCGTCCGCGCAACACGGCACTCAGTTGGCCGTAAGCAGCCGTGAGGAGCGCCCGGTCCGGGTACGGACTTGTGACCCGTGTGTGTTCGCTTTGAAAAGCGCCGGGAAAGTTTTAGCTGCCTATTAGGGCATTGTGTAGTATAAGAGTTAGCTGTAAGAGTTTCCCATCGGGGGTTGTGTGGAGATCGTTTAGCCAGGCGCGCCGGCGAGACAACGTTCAGCCCCCCTGGATTACGGACACTATTTTCTAGTAAGGTAGGATTAGCTTAATTTACTTAATTTTGCATGAGAAACCTTCGTTTCAATAAACTGTGGAACACAGTAGATGTGGTCATCACAATTGTGCGTGATCATATTTTTGGTAGCAGAGCGTAGTTGATATAATTAATTTTCATATTAAAATTAACTACATAAAATTTCATAGTAAAAATAAAAAGCGTACCTAAAAAGCGTACCTAAAAATTATTTTTTTTTGTTGAAATCTCGAGGGTATTTGAAGATCCCGAGACGATTTGAAGTACTAAGAAATTGTTCTAGTAAATTCTCGAAGCGAATGTTTCTCACTTGGTGGATCCGATAATAGATAGACACTTATATAATTGTTGTCACATACTAGTGTTTTGATACGAGTTTACTCGCCTAGATGTGTATATTTTTTTTTGTGTGTCCGGATTTATTTGACGAATAGTTCGTTCGAAAGTGTGTTTATTAGTACCACATACTAGTGATTTGATACGAGTTTACTCGCCTAGATGTGTATATTTTTTTTTGTGTGTCCGGATTTATTTGACGAATAGTTTCGTTCGAAAGTGTTGTTTATTAGTACCACATACTAGTGTTTGTTCCGAGTCCGCTTGCCTAGTTAAAAAAGTGGAACTAGTTTTAATTATTAGTAGTATTAAATTACGAGTATTATTATTAAAAATAGTTTTGTTTTCGTTTGTTGATAACGGTTTAGTAGTTGATTTGCGAGGTATGCCATACCGTTAATCCTATACGTTTTGTTTATACCGTTATATTGTTAGCCCTTGAAATTGGTAAGTTGCTAATAATTTATGAAAATAGTAGGGTCCGTGTATGTCGTCCGAATTTTAATTGTGTTTTATATTATCGTGACGCGACCTATTTCTATTGCTTTTTTTTGTTGATGTTTACCACCTTTATATTTCTTTGTTTGCTTTGTTTATTAAACGGATTAAATGGCTCCTACGAATCCGACCGCCGTATCCAGGGCTGGCATCCAAGGAGCTTTGCGTTGGCTTGCTTGTGCGGTCACATTAATAGACCGAGCCGACCGGGTAGGCGCGTTGCTAGCTCGGTATGGCGGGCTGGCAGCTCGGCTGCAAGACCTGGAGCGCCACGCCATGGAGTGTCGCGCGCATTATTTGGAAAACCCCCCAGCTGATGATGCCGTGTCGGAACAGCTGGAGCAGGATGTAGCCCAGGCCTATGAGCTGGCTGACCAGTTCACGGAGGCGGCTGAGAGGGCCCTGGCTGTTCGGAAGGGGGAGCCGGTTTTGAGCGGGGAGGTCAAACCTACCCCGACGGCGTTGCTAGGCCGATTGCCTACCTTGGAGATTCCCACTTTTAATGGGGATCTGTCAGCCTGGATGGGCTTCATTAATTTGTTTGACAGTTTGGTGGATTCACGACGGGACTTATCCCCTAGCGAGAAGTTGGCCTATTTGCGCTCCTCCCTGCGAGGAGAGGCCAGCGCGGTAATCCAGCACCTGCTCATCAGTGACGACAACTACCAGGTGGCTCGCCAGCTTCTGGTTAGCAGGTACCAGAATGTCCGGTTACTGGCGGACACCCACGTGGCCACGATTTTGGCCCTCCCGCGAATCACGCGGGTACACCTGTTACGGAGGGAGTTGCTGAACCCGCTACTGTCAGCGGTCAACTCCCTAAGGCGATTGGACCTGCCGGTGGATCAGTGGTCCTTTGTACTGCTGCACATAGTCCTCGCCAAATTGCCCGCTGAAATGAAGGGGCGTTTCGAGCAGAGGTACGGAGGCGACAGCGCCTCGTATCTCCCGCCCTTCGCGGACCTCCTTCGTTTTTTGGAGGACGAATGTAGGGTGACGGACCACCTGGAGCCCGCCCCGGTTCCAGGTGTTGGTCGTATGGTGGCGGCGAGGGAACAGCCCCGTCGCCCGACCAATCGCTATGCTGCCTTCCAGCAGTCCCCTCCCCCCGCACCGAGTGAGCGGTGCAGGTATTGCAGGGGAGATAGGCACATGGTGCACGAATGTGCCAAATTTAGAGGCCTCCGCCCAGAGGGACGGAGGGCCGTTGCGAAACAGCGCCAATGGTGCTATAGGTGTTTGGGGGGACACATGCAGTCGGCGTGTCCCCAGACCGAGGATTGTCGTCTTTGCGGAGGGAGGCATCACCCCCTCCTTTGTTTGGACCGCAAGGACGCCGGGAGCGACCGGGGTTCGAATTCCTCGCGCACGGGCGGGGGCCCGGCAGCCCGGAACCGGTCCCCTAGAGATTCGGCGGGGCTTAGCCCCCCCGTTCAGTCCCCCCCGGAGAGGGGGAACTATAGGAGAGACGCCCCCGCCACGGGCGGGGGTAGGGGGGTACCACAAGAGTACGCCACGGTGGCGATGGGCACGGGCCCTATTTGCTACTCCCCCCCCCTAATGGAGAGGCCTCGATTGGGGTACTATGTACCGAGGCACGCCCCACACGGGTATTACCCTGCACCTAGGAGTGCTGTTGGTCGGGGCCAGTATGTACCCGATTGGGACCCGCTCGCCCGGTACGAGCGTCCCACATTTGGCGCGCCGACTCAGGCGCGAGGGGGACAAGTACCCCCCCAAAATTTTTAATGGCGCCCCTGTCGGACCCAACCACCCCTCCGGAGCTTGTGCTGTTGCCAACAGCCTCCGTGAATGTTTGGGGACCTAAGGGCAATGTTGTAACGGTGCGTGCCCTTTTGGACTCAGGTGCCCAGGGGTGCATAATGTCCAGGTGGCTTGTCCGACAGCTGGGTCTTTTGCTTGTGCCGCATCACGAAGCGGTACGGGGGGTGGGAGACTCGCGGATCCCTGATCCGATTGGTCGAGTTGAGTTCTCCTTCTCCCCCCACTTCACGCCAAGGCCGAAGATCGGTGCTTCGGCGATAGTCTTTGATAAGGTGGTTGGACCACTCCCGCAAGTGCGAGTGCCGCCATCCACGATTGAGCTGACGTCTGGACTGGCTTTGGCTGATCCTTCCTTCCACCGACCGGGCCCAATACACTTGTTGATTGGTGCGGATGTCCTCGGTCGTGTATTGTATGGAAGCAAGCGAGTTTTGCAGACAGCCGATCTTGTCGCCTTGTCCTCGTCGCTGGGTCATGTGGTGATGGGAAAGGTACCACAGACACCAGAGACCCCGTCGGTAGACCGCCAGACCATTGTCGGTTCTACTTTGTCCGACGTTCTCCAAAAGTTTTGGGAGGTGGAGGAACCTCCCACTGCCAAGCGGTTGGATCCGTTAGCGGAGGAGTGCGAATTGTTCTACCAGAACAACACTGGGCGCCTCCTCTCGGGTCGCTTGATTACCCGCTTGCCCTTCTTGGCGGTACGCCCTCCTTTAGGGAGCTCCCGACCGATGGCCGAGAAGAGATTGTTGTCCATGGAGCGTAGGATGGCCAGGGATCCCGCATTCAAGGAGAAGTATATAGACTTCATGCGGGAGTATTTGGACCTTGGGCACATGTCCATCTCGCAGTTGGACTGGCGTAATGTGGAACATTACTTCCTGCCACACCACGCTGTTTTGAAGACTTCCAATGGGAAGATCCGCGTGGTCTTTGATGGTTCAGCGCCCACGTCAACCGGAGTGTCGTTGAATCAGTGTCTGCATGCGGGGCCGAAGTTGCATCACGACGTCTGTGATGTTTTGACCAACTTCCGCCGGCACGCTGTCGTCTTTGTGGCCGATATCCGCATGATGTTCAGACAGACCGTGATTCACCCGGAGGATAGACGATACCAGCTCATCCTTTGGCGTGAGGATCCCCAGGATCCGATGTTGGCTTACGAGCTGAACACCAACACTTATGGTTTGCGGCCGAGCCCCTTTGTGGCGATCCGTTCGCTTTTGGAGCTCGCTGAGCGCGAACGGCTACGCTATCCCCGGGCATCTGCTCTTATTGAGGGGGGGGCCTTATTTGTCGACGATATCTGCACGGGGGCCTCGAGCTTAGATGAGGCTCTCGTCTTACGTGATGAGCTGATTGCGCTCTTGAGGGCTGGTGGCTATGAGTTGCGGAAGTGGCTGTCTAACTCACCGGACCTATTGGCAGATTTGCCTAAGGACCACCAGCAAGAGCCGCTCCTCTTTGAAAATCCGGAGACTCCAGACATGCTGTCTGTTTTGGGAGTCCAGTATCGACCAGTCCCGGATTTGTTCACATATAGATTGGAACTGCCAGACCCAAAGGTCTGGACTAAACGCACGGTGCTGTCTACTGTAGCCCGTACCTTTGATCCGAACGGTTGGCTCAGCCCTGTAGTGTTTTCGATGAAGTGCTTCCTACAGGAGCTCTGGGCTGCGGAATTGTCATGGGATGAGCCCCTCTCTGGTAGCCTCCTACGAGAGTGGGTGAGGTTCGTGTCATCCCTACCCGACGTCAATCGGGTTTGTATACCGAGGCAAATGCTGCCTTCGGGAAAGTTTAAAGCCTCCCTGCACGGCTTTTGTGACGCGTCCGAAAGCGGATACGCGGCAGCCGTTTACATCCGAACGGTGGACGCAGCAGGCGTTGTCGCCGTACACTTAGTTACGGCCAAGAGTAAGGTCGCCCCCCTTCGGACTAGGCTAACCATTCCGAAGTTGGAGTTGTCCGGCGCCACTCTCTTAGTACGGCTACTCAATCATGTTGCCGACACCTTGGGAAACGGTGTCGACTTGGAGTCGATATTTGCGTGGTCTGACAGCCAGGTCGTCCTTTGTTGGCTGAAGAGTTCAGTCCACACCCTTGAGGTTTTTGTGGCCAACCGGGTCTCACAAATTCAGACTTCAAAGGCCCCGTTGATTTGGCGCCACGTACCGGGCGAACTGAACCCCGCAGATTGTGCCTCCCGCGGCTGCGAGGCGCCTGAGTTAGTGGACCACCACCTATGGTGGAGTCCATCATGGTTGTTACGGCCTGAGCGCTCATGGCCTGCCACCCCGGCTGTGGCCAGAGTCCCAGACCCAGGCATGCGTGTTCACGCCGTGGAGACGGTGGCGGCTCCGCAGATGGAGTTTTTGTTAGACCGCTACAGTTCTCTTGATAAGTTGCTCGGCGTGACTGCTTGGATGAGGCGCTTTGTGCGAAATTGTCGCCAGCCTCAGGAGAAATCGTTGTCTCCGGTCCTCGCCCCACAAGAGCGGCAAGACGCTCTGTTGCATTGGTTGCGAGTGACGCAACAGCGAGAGTTTGAACCGGAGCTGAAAGCCCTGCGCTCAAGTAAGTCCAAGTTGAAGGGACCCTTGGTGCGGTTGAATCCCTTCTTGGACAGTACCGGATTGCTGCGTGTCGGAGGTAGGCTCAGACATGCCAACCTGCCGTACGGATCACGCCACCCTTTGTTGCTCCCCAAGGATGGACCGTTAGTTAGACTGTTGATTACAGACCGACATGTAAAGAATGCTCATGCCGGTTGTAATGCTTTGACCGCGCTCCTCCAACGAGAGTTCTGGATTTTGTCAGCGCGGAGAATAATCCGATCCGTTATTTTTCGTTGTCTCCCGTGTTATCGTTTGCGCGCCGATACGATGCAGCCCCAGATGGGTGATTTGCCTGCCGATCGAGTGAACGAATCGATGCCCTTCTCAGGAGTTGGAACGGATTTTGCGGGGCCATTTACCGTTAAGACATCGCGGCTTCGTAATGCTAGAACGGAAAAGGCTTACTTGTGTGTATTTGTTTGTTTGGCCACTAAAGCGGTCCACCTGGAGGTGGTTAGTGCCCTCACCACAGAAGCCTTTGTAGCCACGTTGAATCGTTTTGTGTCTCGCCGCGGAATGCCGTCGTTAATAAGGTCCGATTGTGGAACCAATTTCAAGGGCACCGATAGGTATTTAAAGGAAGTTTGTGAATTTTTGGATAGGAATAATGTTGAGATCGGATCCACACTCTCTCGCAGAGGGGTACGATGGCAGTACTCCCCGCCATCCTGCCCCCACTGGGGAGGGATTTTTGAAGCAACTGTAAAGGCCGCTAAAACTCACCTTCGTCGCGTTATTGGGGAGACGGTCCTCACGTTTGAGGAACTCGCGACCGTATTTTGTAAGGTTGAGGCGGTCCTCAACTCGCGTCCGTTGTGTCCGTTGTCTTCGGACGCGAATGATTTAGAGGCCCTTACGCCGGGCCATTTTTTGATTGGCAGACCGCTTAACGCCTTGCCGGAATATCCTTATTCCGAAGTGCCCTCCGGACGGCTCTCGCGATTTGAATTGCTCCAGCAGCTTACGCAGAGTTTTTGGCGCCGTTGGCATCTGGAGTATTTGCACATTTTGCAGCAACGCGTTAAGTGGTCGGATAGGACGACCCCACCCAAGACTGGAGACCTCGTGTTGGTAAAGGATCCAAACCTGCCGCCCCTCCGCTGGCGTTTAGGACGCATTGTTCAGCTTCATCCGGGGTCGGATGGTGTGCCCAGGTTTGCCGAGGTCCTGGTGGGGGACTCTGTTTTGAAGCGAGCGATCGCTACCCTCTCTCGCCTGCCCTTAGATTGAGTTGGCGGACAGTTTGCTACTGTCCGGGACGGGGGGATGTTCACGCCGCGCGTGATTCATTCATTCACGTTCATTCGTGGGTTCGCCGCCAAGCGCCGTCCGCGCAACACGGCACTCAGTTGGCCGTAAGCAGCCGTGAGGAGCGCCCGGTCCGGGTACGGACTTGTGACCCGTGTGTGTTCGCTTTGAAAAGCGCCGGGAAAGTTTTAGCTGCCTATTAGGGCATTGTGTAGTATAAGAGTGTTAGCTGTAAGAGTTTCCCATCGGGGGTTGTGTGGAGATCGTTTAGCCAGGCGCGCCGGCGAGACAACGTTCAGCCCCCCTGGATTACGGACACTATTTTCTAGTAAGGTAGGATTAGCTTAATTTACTTAATTTTGCATGAGAAACCTTCGTTTCAATAAACTGTGGAACACAGTAGATGTGGTCATCACAATTGTGCGTGATCACCTATATCTATCTATCTTCTTCTATCTATATACATATAATAAAATCGTAGACTTTCCGTGTCTGTACATTGAAGATATTTGCAAAAAAAATACCAGAACATGTAAAGAAAAGAAATAAGCAATAGAGCGTATAAATATCGTTTTTTAATTTTTTGTCTGTTTGTCGGTTTGTCTGTTGTCCTGTTTGTCTGTTTGTTTGTGCCGGCATCACGCAAAAACCACTGAACGGATCTTTATGAAATTCTGTACGAAGCCAACTGGTTACTCTTTAAAAAGTATAGGATACTTTTTGTCGCGTAAAAACCCCTTATTCCTACGGGAAAATACAAAAACTGATTCTTACTAAAATAGATGGCGCCACATGATTATGAAAATACGTTATATTTAATCGCTGTCTCAATTAATATTGAATCATGTTATTTTTTTTTACCTGCTTCAAAACATAATATAAATTGAAACCCATCCAGGCCCGTATAAAATCATAAAAATAATTTCATGTTATTTACGTCATTATAACTACTAAGCAATAGATGGCGCAGGAAGTCAGTAAGATTACGATATACCTCTCACAAAAGTACATTCGAATGATTATATGAGGTAGGGGAAAGCCCCCTCTGTTGCCACTTTAAGATGTTTTTCTCTTCTTTCGCCTTTCTTTCTATAAAATACAAAATTTATATCTAAAATTGTCAAGAATGTATCTTATACTTTTCTTTAAACTTTTAAATTCTTACAATAAAAAAAAACAAAAAAAAATTAACGGACTCCAACAAGTATTTTTCACCTGAAAAGGAAAAAATATTATCTTTAACCTTTTTGAGGACGGTGCCAGTCAGTTTATTTTTTTAAATTACTTTTTACTTCTTAAGTTTTAGTGTAAATTGTACCATAATATACCCACATATCGAAAACTACTAAACCGATTTTGCTGAATCTTAGACTGTTCTCAAAGTAAGAATACACCTAATTTAAATCAAATAGAATCATCTCGATATGCCTTTAGATTTCGAGAAATTCGTGGACAAACATAGTAAAAAACATATAACTATACTATACTTAAGAAATTTAGTTTTTAATAAAACACTTTCACGGATTTTTTCACGCAATTTATACAACTTAGTTAAATTTTAGTTGTTTTTTTGAGATTTTTTGGTTTATCCGACGTTTCGGCACCTTTCCAGGGGCCGTGGTCACGGAAAACTGCCCACCACAGAACAACCCACTATTTTTTGATTTTAATAAAAGAATATACCCACTGTAATTGTCTTTGTTTTTCGTTCGGAAACAGGATACGGTTAGGTATTGATTATTTTAACATTATATTTAATATTTTGATTTAATGTTTTTAATTTGGATAATAATTATTTATAGCAAAGCAAAAAGTTACTGACTCGACCACCAGTTCACAAAAGTTGGAGCCCTTCGGAGAAAGAACTGGCAAGAAAACTACACGAAGGGGGACGATCTCCGTTTATTAAAATTATTTGCAAAAAGAACTAACCGTATCTTTAGTTCTTGCAGTGTGTGGTTTAGGTTGTGACTTTACTTCACAGAACAGAAAGCTTGGAGGGTGTCCAGCATAGATGTATTATATTATAGACTAGCGGCCGCCCGCGGTTTCACCCGCGTGGTTCCCGTTCCCGTGGGAATATCGGGATAAAAAGTACATATAAACCTTCCTCTTGAATCACTCTATCTATTAAAAAAAAACGCATCAAAATCCGTTGCGTAGTTTCAAAGATTTAAGCATACAAAGGGACATAGGGAAAGAGAAAGCGACTTTGTTTTATACTATGTAGTGATAGAGCAGAGGACCCAGGCCTCTTCTCTCTTATTTTAACTGTTGGATGGATGTAATTCCGCCGATCATGTTGGCCGACCATGATGGGCCATCGCGTACAGGGTTAGTTTGCGTGTGATTGCCGTCTGTGACAAAGAGCATGTAATAACTACGTTTAGTCTGCGAGCAACACAAACTGCCCCTGTCTGTACACGATGGCCCATCATATTCATGGTCGGCCAACTTGATCGGCCATCCTGTACTGGGGGCTTTACAGGCAGCTGTAATCTGTATGTGAATAAATAATTTCATAACAAAATCCAGGGCTACCGGCAAAAAAATATGGATTTGAGCATGGGCTGGATGGAAACCCATGCTCATACATATCAATCAATCAATCAAATCTCTTTATTTGCGAAATATGGGTACAAACATTCAGGTCTTAATAAAGCTACCTAGCTTTACCTTTTACCTAATAGAGCGACCATATCCAACCAGTATAATGGTATGCAAATTTTAAATAAAAACTGTAAAAATAGTTCTTTAAAAAATCATATGAAGAACAAAGTGAATTAAATTAAAATAATAATAATTATTAGGTACAATGTCAATATTAATTAGTTACAATACAATGTCAATATTAATTAAAGTAATTACGATGTCAAAATTAAAATAGATCAAAAGAATTACAATACAATATTTAATTTGGATAATATATTTAAGAATATTGAAATTATATACTATCTTACAATGTCCCTATAATTTATTAATCCATTAATTGAGTAATATGCTTTCTCAGCCAAAAAATTCCTTAATTCGTACTTGAAAATATCAAAAACTTTGATCTCTTTAATACTTTTTGGCAAGCTATTGAATATAGTTGTTTGTATTATAAAAACACTATTGCCTTAAGCAGCAATAACCTTTAACCTGTTGTTATGTCGCGTACTTCTTAGTGTGTCAAATTCTTTAATATTTTGTCTTACAAGTAGAGATACTTCTAGTATGTACAGTGAAGGGAGGGTTAATATTTTATTTTTTTTAAAGTACGGCTTACAAGTGTCTGTCTGTTTCAGATTGCATATTGCTTTAATACATTTTTTGGGCTTTGAAAACTTTTTCTTTATCAGTGGCATTTCCCCAGCACAAAACGCCATATTTAAGCACAGAACCCGCATACGCATGATAAGCAGTTAGAAGGGCATCAATATTCACTACTTTTCTTAACATGTATAATGCATAGGAACATTTGCTAAGTTTAGCACAAACATAGTCAACGTGTGGTTTCCATGATTGTTTTGAGTAAATAAGAACCCCTAAAAATTACGTATTTAATATATCATCAATACTGTTGCCCAAGTAGTTTATATTAAAATTATTAAATTTAGTGTTTTTATTTTTAAAAGTTATGGTCTTAGTTTTATCTAGATTGATTAAAAGATTATTGTGATTTAGCCAATTTATAATAGAAGTGAGAGATTCATTAATTTCATTTTTATATTCTACGGAATTATTATGTATAAAAAGTACAGTACTATCGTCTGCAAACAGAAACATGGGATGGTTGACAGCTTTAGGAAAATCGTTAATTTAGATGAGGAATAGCAGGGGCCCCAGAATGCTCCCTTGAGGTACACCGAACTTAACCGTTTACAATCTGAGTAGTATTTTGATCTAATTTTAGATGTTGGGTTTATCTTAGTTATTTCAGTAATTTGTTTTCTGTTAGTAAGTTAGTTGTGGAGATCCTTGGGGGAGGCCTATGCCCAGCAGTGGGCGTCGTTCGGCTGACATGATGATGATGATAGTAAGGTATGACTTTATAAGATTCAGTGTAATGCCTCTGATTCCATATGATTCCAGTTTAGAAAGCGGGATGTCATGTTGCACGTGGTCAAACGCTTTGGTCAGATCCATGCAGAGTGCCGTAACTATCTTTTTACTATCGAGCGCTTTTAATACTTGTTCAAAAAAATTTAATAGCGCCATATTTGTTGATTTATTTTTGCGAAAGCCCGCTTGTTCCCTTGCAAAAATATTATTCTTTTCAAAATAACTATTTATACTTTCATAGATTACTCTTTCGAAAATTTTAGAAAAATTGGCCAAGTGCGAGTCGGACTCGCTCATGAAGGGTTCCGTACCCACTTAACGTACCGATTATGTACGCCTACCAAAAATAACACTGTCATTTTTTGCGAGAAAAAAATAACTTTGTTTTTCATAGTTTTTGTATGAATGATTAAGTTATATTTGCGGTTTTCGAAAATTTTATTTATTTTTTATTTTATTTTATTATTTTAGGAAGGTTTACAGCTATTGACACAGATTAGATTAGCTAAATAACACTTAAAAGCCTATTACAAACCTCCACAAGTATGTTACATGCTAAGGCGACAATGATACCAATGGTTACCCATGGAAGAAAAAAAAAATGATACTTATACAATGTAAAAAAAAAAAACAATCAACAAATAACTTATAAAAACCAAAAATAAATCCACAAATTATAGTCAAAAATAAGTTTCGAGTCTCGCGTTTACTTGACCTAATATTTAATATAACTATTTATTTATTTATTTATCTTATCGACCAACCACAACTTAGAGCTTACCTAGACAGTAATTGCTGACCAAAGTAACTAGAATTTACAGTTCGCCTAATCGTTGCAGTGCTTGTTGTAAACAGATCAAAATCGTATTCAGTGCTATACTTGTTATATGTAGCGAGACCACGTATCAGGAAGGTATTAAGCCTGTAATTTGTATGTGCGAACGGCAAGTGTAACAGTGGGCGACTTCGCAGAGCCAGTAGATTAGTGCGCAAACCAATTTTAGACAGTAACTCCGAACAGTCTATGTCACCGTTAACTAGTTTTGAGACAAAACAAGCATCATTGACTTCGCGCCGGGTGAACAGAGGCAGAAAGTGGTACCGTATGCATCGTTGTTCATAGTCCACGGATCGTTGTCTACATTTATAATCGAGAAAGCGCAAAAACCGTTTTTGTATTTTTTCTAGTCTCGCTATATAAACGTTGTACTGGGGGTTCCAAACCTGCGAAGCGTACTCTAAGTGACTACGTACGTAGGCGCAGTAGAGGACCTTTATTGCTTTGAGGGACTTAAGGTCGCTGGACATTCGCATAATAAATCCAAGTGCCCTAGAGGCCTTATTGGCAATGAACTCAATATGATCCGCGAATAATAATTTGCTGTCGTGCATCACACCCAAATCCTTCATTTGATCAACTCTAGCCAACTCTTGGTCATGTAAAGTATAACAGCCATCCACTGTATTTTTCTTCCGCGTGAATGTCATACAGAAACATTTGGACACATTGAGTTCTAGTCTATTTTGCACACAGTAGTGTTGAAACCTAAGCAGATCCTGCTGCAATTCCTGGGTGTCAGATGGGTTATTAATTTTCTTGAGTACTTTCATATCATCAGCGAAAAGCAAGAACTTAGAATGATGAAAGCATTTATTAATATCTGATATAAAAATTATGAACATGAGAGGCCCAAGAATTGAGCCTTGAGGTACGCCAGACGGTATTTTAGTTGTATAAGACATATAACCACGCAATACTACAGCTTGATTACGATTTTCTATGTATGACGTGAACCAGCGATAAAGACTACCATGAATGCCAGCTGCACGTAGCTTAGTCAGTAATAACGAATGGTCTATTCGGTCAAAACACTTTTTGTAGTCTGTGTAGACAACATCGACCTGTGCTCCCTCGTCCATCCCTGCTGTTATGAACTCATTCGCAATAATCAAGTTTGTACATGTGGAGCGTTGCCTAAGAAAACCATGTTGTTCTTGGCTGAATGAATTGACCACACCCAAATAAACATCGTGGTACACTAGCCTTTCGAGGATTTTAGCGAATAGACATAGCTTGGATATTGGGCGATAGTTTTCAATATTACTCTTGTTGTCTTTTTTGTGTACCGGTGTAATAAAGGCCGACTTCCATATAGAAGGAACAATTCCCTCTGATAATGAGCGGTTGAATAATAAGCACAGTGGGACTAGTAAACTTTCCGCACATCTAACGATAAAAAGGGGCGGTATCATGTCCGGTCCACCCGATTTAGTCAAATCTAACGATTTTAATAGATTTAGTACTTTATTAGGATTAATTTCAACTTCACCAATACTGCATAGATTATTGTCTGAATTCGTGTTTGCAGCATAATTTGAAGGGTGGGCCGACACCAAAAATGTAGAGAGAAAATAATCGGCAAACAAATTAGTAATACCCTGACCGGTATCAGCACTTTCAGACTTATAATACATAACACTTGGAAAGGCTGAACCGTTTCTTTTCATTTTAATATACGTCCAGAAGGCTTTGGGGTTTTCGATAATTGAGGATTCCAACCGCTGGATATAATTTTCAAAACATTGCTTTTCAACATCAGAAGCTCGTTTCCGCAGTAAGGAAAATGTATGGTAGTCGGATAGGTTACCATATGTTTTATACTTTCTATGAAACTTCATTTTCTCGTGCAACACCTTAATAAGACTTGAGTTATACCACGGTGGATGAGAATTAGACTTAACTCGTTTTTGTGGTATATATCGGTTACGGAGCTCATACAATTTATTATAAAAACTAGTCACTGCGTCTTCCACTGTACCTACGCTTAAATATTCACTCCAATCAATACTATTGAGCTCTGATGATATGGCCGAGTAATCACCCTTGTTGAAAATGTATTTTGTTTGGCATTTAACTTCTAATTCGTGAAATTGGACGAAATCGGCGACAATGCTAAGAGACTTGTGATGTGGATCAGGCGGCACTAAAGGATTATCGCAACTATTTACAATAATTTGGTCGTTAGAGAGCACCAAATCCAACACCCTGTTATTATGGTTGTATTCGCCATTATATTGACTTAAGTTACACGTATTAATAACATCGAGAAAGTCTGTCACGTATTCAGTACTGTAATTAACTGACAGTAATAGTCCTTTGCCGTCCGATTTCACCCATTGCACATTATCACCAAAATTAAAATCTCCCATTATAACAAATTTGTCCATCGGGTGGTTGATAACAATTTGCTCAAGTTTATTACAAAAATTGCTGAGCTGTTCCCTGTAAGAGTTACCGCAATATTCACTACATAAATAAATAGCACAAATATGCATTCTGTATGTTACGGCTGGTCTCTTGTGCTGCAACAAGATAGAAACCCAAATGTCCTCTGCTGTGCTATACCACTCAGGCCGGCAAATGACAGCAAGATCACGCCTGATCGCTAGTAATACCCCGCCTCCTAAAGTTTGACCTAATCTGGCATAATCGCGATCACGACGGAAAACCAGGTACCTACTATCAAACAATTCGCTGTCGGATATACTACCTAGTAGCCAAGTTTCCGTAATACATATGATATCATAATTATTTATGCACACATTTCTATAGAATAAACTGACCTTTGTGCGCAAACCCCTGGCATTCTGATAGTAAAATCCTAAAGAATAACCTCCGAGACTTTACTAAGACCGTATAATATCATTGTAATACAATTAAATACAAGAAAATATCTTAGTAGCAATAATAAAAGTAAAATATTAAAACTATTTTGTTTTCTATATTCGCATTTAACGAATAAAACGACTAACATTAAATAATCGCGGTAGTTCAACAAAACATTAATACGACAAATTTTGTGCACACTAAAACAAAAACAACTAGGCGATTTGCGAGGAGAAAACAGGTTGAATAGATCTAATTCAATGGAACTATTGAATACAAAAGGGTCATTAGCTAATAGGTTCGCCGCGACAAAAAGCGTAAGCGGCACGCACTCACATACAAATTTAGGCTTTAGCACCGAATACATAAAGCAGTAATTAGCAAAGCATAGATGGCCGGCGCAGGCACAGCAACAAGCGAGTTCGAAACTCATTGAAAGATAAACACAGAGTTGCAACTGGAATACATAAGCGACACAGTGTTTAGTAGTGGATCTCAAACTGTAGTAGATTTTAGATATGTAAAAGCGAGAGTTTAAAATTATAATAATAAAATAAAGATAATCGGAATAAAAAGTTAATAAGCACACGACTGGAAGTAGTTTTACCAAAATAAGAATAAGGCTAAGTAAAATAATTACAGTCATACCTATACAATCTTTATTAAGTCTCTTTCGGACTTTACTAGCATCACTGGAGATGTATCGTTTTTTCTTACGTAGATTTTTGCATGCTTCACCCAAGAGTAGAGAAACCCCTTTTCTTTAGCTGTTTTCTTTACTTTCGAGAGCAGATTCTTGTTGAACGGCGTGAGGTGATCGTTTACATAAATCATATTGTTTGAATTAAATCCAAACATGCTAGCATTTAGTCTCACCTCTTTAGACTTTGCTCTTGATGCCGCTACAAAATCCTCCTTGACATATCTGCTGTTAAATCCCACTATTATAAGCTTCGGTTGAGTATTATCTTTGCTTGGAACTCTGGCAACAAAATTAATTTGGCTTTTCTCAATAGGATAATTAACGATTGACCCTATTGAACTAGCAATTTTCAGGAGGTTTTCATTTGGTGATTGGGGAATACCTTTTATTTCAACGTTATTCATGCGTGACCATTGGTCTCTCTCATTGGCCTCGTGTTTCAATTTGTCCAACTCGGACTCAATGGTGGTCACACGTTCCCTGATCCCTTCCATTTCTGCAAGACGACCTTCAATCTTCACTATCCTTTGGCTTAAGGCTTTTATGGAATTGTTAGATTGTATAACTTGTGACTTCAGGTCGGAGATTTCAGCTCTCAATGCCTTAACCTCATCAGCAAGCGCGTCCAATGGTGTTAATTTAAGAGACAGGGCTCTCAGTTCCGCCATGATAGCTGCATCACCGGAAGGTTGTGGTGATCTCGGGCCTGGTTGCTTGCACTTTTGGCACTTCCATGCCTGTTTCCTGTCGGCGCCTAGTTTCCTGTAGCCTCCTTCTGTTATTCCCGCGCAATGGAAATGCAGTTCCTGATTGCACGATGCGCAATGTACACCGTCACCGACGGTATCCTCACATACACCGCACGACGGCATGGCAAAAGTTTGAGAAACGGTGGATTTACAACTAAGACGGGCAAGGATCAGCTAATGGTACGACCGCTCACAGTGCGGGTCCCGGACGAAGTGAACGTGTTATGTGTTATATCTCAAAAACTTGTAAAGCCTACTTAGCTGTGATAGTTTTCCTTTTAACTTCGTCATATGTTCTACTATCGTGAATTTTTTCACGTATCCAGAAACAACCATGGCTGGAAGGGGGGGGGGGGACACTTGACTCTAACAAAATTTTGCCATTTAAAGCTTAATAATTCACAAACAGATGCCTCAATCAAAAAACTGTCTTTTTGAACCCACAACGTTTTTAAAATTGCTATCCAACGACATCTCACACTATGGGGTAGACAAGAAAAAAAAATTACATACCCACTTCAAGTGTAGGGGAGGTAACCTAAAAAAAAATATTTTTCACAATTTTACTTTACCACTTTGTTGGCGTGATAAATATGTATATTCTAGTACTAAGAGTCTATGAGCTAGACTGGGGTCAGACGGACGGACGGACAGACGGACATGGCGAAACTATAAGGGTTCCTTGTTGACTACGGAACCCTAAAAACTGGAATAAGGGCAATTGGTCTATAAGATTTCATATCTTCTTTGTCGTCTTTTTTATGTAAAGGTATTATGATGGATGTTTTTAGTTTATCGGGATAGACACCATATTCTATACTTTTATTTATAACTAGCTGTTGCCCGCGACTTCGTACGCGCAGTGTAGTGACTTTTGTGTTAGTTTAGTTTATGTGTGTTTGTTGCTCAGATTTCATAACGCTCTTCTTGAAGTCCTATTCTCTACTAAAAGGGTCTAAAGAATATTGAATATGCAGGCTAGGGTATGAACATGGTATGTTGTTATCATATGCTGCATGAACATAGTTGAGCCCTCATTCAAAGATCTGTCCGTCTGTCAAGAAACTTTTTCTCAAGTATGCGTGGGAGGTATCAAGCTAAAATATATGTCAAATTAAATACTGAAGTCTGCAATCCCTTAGAGGCGACAAAAAAAACAAACTTCTCTTCTCTTCTTCATAACTCAAAAGGGCCACTTGGATCTCGATTTTCTTTTAAATCCCATTTAGCTACTTGTTGTTACCGATCCCGATTTAAATTTAAACCGCTATCTAGGTCGGTTTAGGCTGTCAAATCTCGATTTACAGTAAGTTGTGAATGTTGTGATAACTTATCTATATTTTCATATGGTTTTTATACGCAAAAATGCATGTATCACACATAACAGTGTATAATAAAAATAAATAATAAATAAATAAAATCATTTATTCATTTACAAATTTTGCATACATAATTATTTAATTAGGTCAGTCTCTTCTTAAATACTATGTTAGTAAACATAAACAAATAACGCATACGTGTATTAATATTCTACTTAGTAAGGCACAATTTAAAACATTAAGAGAAAAAATAGAGTAAGGAATATAAATTTATTCTTATACCTGAACTAGGTGGCCCTGTGTTTCAGGCTAAATAAAGTCTAAAAATATACAAATCGGTAAATAAAACCTAAGATATAAAAACAATTCTTATTTTTAGTATATATTTGATATTTAAGCTGCACTATTATAGTAATAACTAAACAATATTAATTATAATTATTAACAATCTACTAATATTATAATGCTACTTTAGCACAACAAGTAACTCCTCTGTATCGTCATACGTCATCTTTTGCAGAGTGTCTTTTATTACTTTTTTGCAGTTTTGCAGGCATAATGGATAGATGTTTACTTGGGCATTTAATCTATTGTAAAGTAACGGTCCGAGATAAAAGTAAAATTTGGTCGAAAAGGTAAATTTAATTCCACTGTGTAGTGTAGCAACTTTATCTTTCCGCCTCTTGTTTATTATTTCAGTGCTGTATGGAAGGGATGCGTGCTGTTTTAGTATAGTGCTCAATATGAATAGTTGTCTAACTGTTAAAACCTTACAATTTTTATAGAGAAGCGTTGTGGAAAATAGGAATGGTCGAAATGTGGACACTTTAAGTATCGCTCTTTGAGCTCTCTCAGTGGTCAATAATAAAGTTTTACCAGCTCCACCCCACGTGGTAATACAGTAAGTTAGCAGGGACTCGCAAAGTGCAAAGTAGACCTGTCTGATTAAAGACTCGTCAGCAATATGGCGAATTTTTTTAAATATAAATATCATCTTACGGATTCGATTATTTAAAGATTCTATGTGGTGTTTAAACGAAAGTGTGTCATCTAGTATTACTCCTAGATATTTTATTTTATCGGTAAAATGGATCTCTGGGCAAACACATATATTATCACATGAGGTGTTACAGAAATGAGCACGTAGTTTTGTATCATTTGATGTAAGGGTGGATTTGCGAATGGAAAACTTTAAGCACTTGGTCTTTTCAGCATTGAGTGTTAGTAAATTAGCTTGAAGCCATTTGTTAACCACATTGAAGCCATGTTGTGCCCGCTTGATTACTTCTTTTTCGGAATCTGCCGAAAAGAGAAGAGCTGTGTCATCAGCATATGTTATGATGGTGCCATGATCTAGATTTAAATTGCATAGGTCATTAATGTAGATCAAAAATAAGGTAGATCCCAATATGCTTCCTTGAGGCACTCCAAAAGAAGTATTTTCCTGCTCCTTGCTGATCACATTACCCACCCTTACACATTGGGTTCGATTTTCTAGGTAGCTTGTAAATAATTTTAGCTGGGTACCTCTTATTCCTATGTTTTCAAGCTTGCGCAACAAGATCGGTATTGAAACTGAGTCAAAAGCCTTCGCAAGGTCAAGGAAAATACCTATCGTGTGCTTGCGTTTGTCTAGATTTTCAACGACAAAATTTGTTAATCTATGTACAGCGTCAGCTGTTGATAACTTGGGCCGAAAACCAAATTGAGCATTCGATAGAAGCGATTTTTTCTCCAAAAAGTTGATAAGTCTAGTATTTATAATTTTTTCCAGTATTTTTGATAGCACTGGTAACAAAGATATAGGCCTGTAATTTGTAGCTTCCTTTTTATCACCTGATTTGTAAATAGGAACAATAATAGCTTTTTTTAGACAGTTAGGGAAAGTACCCGCTGCCAGACATTTTTGGAAAATGCATGTCAGAGGAGGTATTAAAATATGTCTGAATTGTTTTATTATTTTGGTCGGGATACTATCCCAACCAACAGCACAGTCATCTCTTAAACTCATAATTATAGTTTCAATTTCAGTTTCGTCAGTGTCTAACAATGCAAAAGATGGCATGTTATTATTACGGATAATAGGGGTTTGATGGTGTGCAATAGGGTTACCCTGTACTTTTTCTGCCAGACACTTGCCAACGTTTACAAAAAAGCTATTTACGTAATT
Organism: Crambus lathoniellus; assembly: GCA_949710035.1. Taxonomy (NCBI): domain Eukaryota; kingdom Metazoa; phylum Arthropoda; class Insecta; order Lepidoptera; family Crambidae; genus Crambus; species Crambus lathoniellus. The sequence continues at coordinate 376,180 of OX453299.1, read as the reverse complement.
AGCAGATTCCATCTGTGACCCATGCGATTGTAACAAACTCGAAGATGGCTCATGGTTTTTGGATGAGAACGTTATATTTTTAATTTGTTTCCAGACTTTTTTGGTGTTTGTTCCTGCTTCCTCTAGTAACTCTTTCTCGTATTTTATTTTAACTTTTTTAACAAGACTATTGCAAAAGTTCCTGTATCGCTTATATGTTATCTGTAACACAAAATTATTTGGATTGGCTTTCGCTTTCATGTGCAATTTATCTCTATTTTTCATACAGCGTATTAAACCCGGCGTAATCCACGGTTTAATATTATACTTTTTATTATTCAAACGAATTATTTGTTTACTATTATGAATCACCTGTGAGATACGGTCTATTAAATATAACATGCAAAAATGCACGTCAGCAGAACTATAAACTGGGGCAAAGTCGATATTGCATAAGTCCGCTTCGAGTTTGTTTATATTTAACTTGGTTATTATGCGTGCATCTTGTGATTTGTTTAGCTTACAATTAAGAGTTAGTAAGGCAGCGCTGTGATCGGTTATCGATGAATTCATGACTAAAGCTAGTGCGGGATAGTATGACTTAAGCATTATGTGATCCAAACACGACCCACTTTGATGTGTTGGTAGCAAGTGAGCAGGAAGTAAGCCATGGAACGAGCATAGGTTTAAATATTCTTGCATGGATGCATCAGTATTTTCCTGGTTCGGAATAATATTGATGTTAATGTCGCCAATTAATATAATGTTTTTAAATGATGATAGGTTCTGTAAAATATTAGATAAAGAATGAACAAAATTCGTTATATCTTTAAAAGAGGGCGATCTGTAAATTGCCAGTATTGCATAATCTGTTCCTATTTTAATCAGCAGCTTACTACAATCATGAATAATTGGTTCCTCCACCGTGATATCTAACTGTGATTTGGTATACACTATCACACCGTCGTTTTGATTGTGTACTGTTCTACTCTTATACATATTGTAACCCACCATTTGGGGAAAATCATGTTGTTTGTCAATCCAGCATTCTGTGAGGGCTATTATATCACAATTTATATCTAGTCTATGCTGAAAAATGCTGAAACTATCGATATTTTTCCAAATGCTACGGATGTTTTGTGTTAGTACGGTCAAGGGGTTAGTGAAAGCGGAAAGATATTCTTTGCACTTTTCAACTTCGCAAACAGCCGATTCTGATACAGAAAAGTTATCTATGTCATAAATTACTTCATTAATCATATTTTATTGCACAATTAACAAATATAAAAAGTTTTGTAAAAATATATACTATGAGATAAGGACAGTCAATCTAATATTAGAGGCGCTCTTAGGAGCCGCCATAGTCGATCGAATTAATGTACCTTTTTTCCGCCATTATTTTTGCTGGACACTCTGTGGAGCCAGTGTTGTGGTCGCTCGGCTTTTTGTAGCGTAAACAGGTTGCGCATTTGGGAAGGTTGTCCTTTTTGGGACACTCTTTGATAGAGTGTCCTTGTTCGCCACAGTGTCCGCAAGTGTGGGTCGACTCCCGACAGGTCTTAGCTGCATGGCCATATTGCTGGCACTTGAAACACCTTGTCACCAAGGTAAAATCTCTGACAGGGCAAGATGACCAGTTAACAAAGACTCTTTGACTGCTTATCAAGGCCTTGCGTATTATTGCTGTCACTTCTAGCACGTAATTGCAAGTCTCAGCATCTTTCTTGCCAGACTTATGGCTCAATTTAATAGTGCTGAGAAATGAGTCAAGGTCAGAACTAGGTAACTTATCTGCTAGGTTTTGGCGGTAGATACAAGTGAAAACCTCTTGCTCTTTCATTGATGTGGGCACTCCGATGACAACTATTCTTGGTCTCCGCTTGTAAGGCTCGTCGACAGTAAGACCCGAATTGGTAAGGACTACTGATTCTTTTAGCTTCGCTATGTCGTCCTTTGTCTCTGTACTTATAATAACGCCGCCGTTCCTTGTTTTGCGAAGACCTCTGACATGTAGTTTCAGTAGCTCAGGACAGATAATTCTTTGGACAAGGGATTTAGTGTCCTCACTTGATTTCAGCTTGTCATTTGGATAGATTGCTACAGAGCTAACATTTAGAGGTTTAACATAGTCATTGTTACCTTTTTTGACCATGTCAGCAAACGACGTGCCTACGTTTGGCTTTGATGATTCTGCAATACTCTGCTTGAGGTCGCGGAGCTGCTGTGAGAGGTCATCTTTCTCTTGAAGAGATTGCAACGATCTATTAGCTTGTAAAGTTTTCAACTTTAATGATTGATACAGTACAGCCATATGCGACGTTCTAGAGCTTACCTTTCTGCATAAATTATGTACGCGCAATTTTTGTTCCGAATTCATCTTACCGTCAGAGGCTATTTGACAGATTTCGTTCAAACATTGTTCTGCCGACGACATCAAATTTTGTATCTCAGGCGTTGACATAATTTCGATGTCCTCTTGAGCAGGCTGCTGAGGTGAGAAAGATCCCGGGGTAGGAGTTGGTGGTGGGGAGCGGGGGGTCTTGGCACTCCTATTAAATGGACTTTCCATTGCGAAAAGCAAAGTTTTAAACAGTCAACATTTTTCACTACTACACAATATGATTGACACAGTTTACAGTTACTACCGGTTGTAGGCGAAACGAGGTCACGAGTTTAATAATGATTTTATTTAATTAATATCTGACATGTCCGATCGCGATGATGATGGACCGACCGAATCATTGTACCAAAAATGTTCTGTCGCGAAGGACTAAAAAATGTTTGATGCAAAATGTAATAAATGTAATGCAGTGATGCAAGGTATCAGATGCAGGTTGATATGCAGAATGCAGATGAGTGCTAAGAAAAGAAACGCATGAGTTGTTGTCAAGGAATCTAATGAATGATAACGATTATTTTGAACAGCCGTTCTTCGTTCTTCGACGTTGCTTGCTAGCGGGCAATAGATCTATTCTACGCGAGGTTCATAAGACTGAACCACACCAAACGATCCATCTTGGATTGGCCAACCACGATCTAAGATTGGGGATCATGGATCGTGAATCTAATTTGTTCTCTTGGTGCTCTTGGATCGCACGAGGCACGTCCACTCCGACCACTACTATGGAGCTCCAGTGGTGAAGCGCACTCTTGCCGCGCGCGATTAGAGCGCGTATTATCGTTTTGCGCATATGCGCGCTTTCACGAATTCACGATTCAAACAGAAGTTCTTACTTAGTAATGCATAATATCAGGCCAATCATATTTTTACTATAAAATGTAAAAGAGATTGTCTGTATCCATACTAATATTATAAATGTGAAAGTGGGTTTGTTTGTTTGTCCGTCTTTCACGTCAAAATTGGTGCAACGGATCGACGTGACTTTTGGGAATATATATGAATATGGGAATAGTTTGGCAGCTGAAAGTGACATACTTAGGCAGCCATTAGACAGTCAATCTGGATCAATGATCAATGATCAATGATCGCGATGCAGATTGACTATGTACGAAGGTGATTGCCGGCTCGCGATCTTGATCGCAAAATATCTACAAAGTAAATCTCGATCGCGATCAAGATCACGATCAGTGATCGCGATCTGGATGTAATGGCTGCCTTTGGCTACTTTTTATCCCTGAAAAATATCACATTCCCGTGGGATAACGTCGTCGTTTAGTCCGAGCGGGCAAAGTCGCGGGCGGAAGGCTAGTATTTTGATATGGAGACATTTCTTCTTTAAGTAACAGGTATAAAATGTAATGATATACCATTTAATTATTTAATTTTAATCAATCATCACTTATGTAAGCTTTCCTAGTAAATAAATGAATAAATAAGTTAGATAGAAAACTATTTTTAATGTTCCTTTATTTTATTGGATGGTTCCTACGGCTGAAGGCCTAAGTAGCCAGAGCCGGTTAAATGACATAAAAAATGGTAGGTATAGTGCGCCAATCTTTTCTGTTCCGGTGATTATCTTAGGAACTAAAACAGTTTTCATACGACAGTCCATTTTGACAGCTAATTTCGTATTGCAAGTGGCTCCTCTGTCACGACTGTCACCGGAACAGAAAAGCTTGTGGCACTGTAGGTGTAGGTAACTACGTACTGGCCACTTAGCGTTTGAGCAAATTTTTCAAAACTACATTGGTGACATTTTGTCTACATTGCGACAAACTTATTTCACACAGTGGTTATTTTTTGGTACTAAATATACTGTTGACTGCCGGCAGTCCATTTTGACAGTTAATTTTGTATTGCTAGTGGCTCCTCCAGGACCACTGTCACCGGTTCAGATGTATTTGTGGCACTATACTTACTGTAGCGACATCTAGCGTCGAGTGGAAATGCGAAATATAAATTTTACATCAATAGGGTAAGAACTTTAGTTTTGGCCACTGCCCCGAGTGCTTACTTAGCTTAAAACATTTCGTTAATAACTTTTGCTTGATAATATACTTTTTATCTATGACTTTTAAATCATAATAACAATAGTAATAATTCTTTATGACATAGGAATATTATTCAATAAACGCTTTTCAGTTTACATCGAATTAGATATTTCTTTTATTTTATCTAAGTTAGTTAAGTATTGATTTCTCGATGTATCTTTTAAAATTTGATTGACAAAAAACACATCAATCGGCACCCTTCGCACATTTTAAGTTTAAGAAATAGGTTTTTAATTGACTAAAATAAAACTAAATTTCGTAAGTATATGAATACTTAGTTACATGTTTTTACTATGTATGTCCACGAATTTCTCGAAATCTAAAGGCATATCGAGATGATTCTATTTGATTTTAATTAGATGTATTCTAACTTTGGGAACAGTCTAAGATTCATCAAAATCGGTTTAGTAGTTTTCGTGGGTATGTTATTGTACAATATACACTAAAACTTAGGAAATAAATAGTAATTTAAAAAAAATAAACTGACTGGCACCGACCTCAAAAAGGTACCTTAATTATAATATAAATTATATTTTTCCTTTTCAGTTGACAAATACTTTTTGGAGTCGGTTAAATTTTTTAAGTAGTTTTTTTGTATTGTAAATTTAAAAATTTAAAGAAAAGTATAATATACATTCTTGACAATTTTAGATACCTACTTAAGACCATAGGCGAAAGAAGTGAAAAAAATTAAAGTGGCAACAGCGGGGGCTTTCACCCTACTTAATATAGATAATCATTCGGATGTACTTTTGTGAAAGGTATATCGTAATCTTACTGACTTCCCGCGCCATCTATTGCTTAGTAGTTATGATGCAAAAGAAGTGAAAAACATCTTAAAGTGGCAACAGAGGGGGCTTTCACCCTAATTAATATAATCATTCGAATGTTCTTTTGTGAGAGGTATATCGTAATCTTACTGACTTCCTGCGCCATCTATTGCTTAGTAGATATAATGACGTAAATAACATGAAATTATTTTTATGATTTTATATGAGCCTGGATGGGTTTTAATTTATATTATGTTTTGAAGCAGGTAAAAAAAATAACATGATTCATTATTAATTGAGACAGCGATTAAATATAACGTATTTTCATAATCATGTGGCGCCATCTATTTTAGTAAGAATCAGTTTTTGTATTTTCCCGTAGGAATAATTAAATTTCCCGCAATAAAAGGTACCCTATATGTTGACCCGGGTTATAAGCTATTACTACACAAAATTTGGTAAAAATCCGTCCAGTAGTTTTTGCGTGAAAAGCGAACATACAAACAGACAAACAGACAAACAGACAAACAGACAAAAATTTTAATATCTATCGTTTTGGGGTCTATATCCTGTACACATCACATAGCAGTAATTTTTTTTTTTTATATTTCATGTACAGACTTTTTGTCCGTTTCTGTTTTATTATATGTATAGATTTGGCAGAGAATGGGTGCTATAATAATTGATGATCGTTTAACTATCTTCGTACTTATCTCATCATACCCTGTACTGTTTGTGTTTTTTAATTTTGTGATAATGTTTAAGAATTCATGCTCATTTACAGGTGCGATAAAACAAGAGTGCAAATGACAGTTATTTATGGACGTTTTATGATTAGGATCGGCTTTTATATCATTGATTAGATTGATAAAGTAATTATTGAAGCTTTCTGCAATTTCAAGAGGATCTGTTATATTTTTGTCATTGATATTAACCTGCATTATTTCTTCTTTTACGGTATTCTGATTATTTTTGTTTATTATTTCCCAGATTGCTTTTGACTTGTTTGCCGACTGTTGAACACGATAATTATTTTGGGCTTTTTGAGTCAGCTTATCATCTCCATATGTTACACTACATATCAATATGTTTTAGCCAGCAAGTAGCCCCCCTGGCCAACCCCTGGCAGGACTCTGTTTCACCAAAAAGTATAAGCGAACGAGCGCCTCTGAGTTTGTTTATTAAGGCAACGGCCACAGCCACACCGCAGGTGGCACGCTGCAAGAGGTTGGCTGATGGCTTCGATGACTCATCCTATCCTGGGGCCTTGGCCTAAATTGATCTTTGATTGACGTAGAACGTGTTACCACAGAACAGAATTCTGTTCTGTGAACGTAACAGCCAACGTTGGTAGTGCTAAGTTCCTCAATCAGCTGATCAACATATTATAAGTTGAACAGGATTGGGGACGTACGTACCTAAGCCCACACCTTGTCACCCTGTCTCACGCCCGGCGCCCGCCGCGTGTTCAAGTTTATATGAGTTCAAGTACCTACCCTTTACCCCACTTAACTACGTTTGCCTGGTTACCGCTTTGATTATTAAAAACGGTTATCGTACCAGTACTCCAACAGATTGACTAGGTATATTTTTTGAAACGGTGGCACATAAACATAACTTAATACCACAGAATAATTATAATACTAGCTTGCTACATATACAGTGCGTCCCAAAATTAACTCACATGGAGGGAAAGTACCTTAAATACTGAAGATATAAAATTTTACTGAAAGGAGACTTAATTTTTATTTTAAAAAGAAAACGAACTGCATTCACCGAATTTTGAATAATCACTTGTCTGAACTGGGAATCGAACCCGCTGAATGTAAAAAAAATATTTCTCTAATTTAATTGTACCGATCGAAAGACTATAATACCTAAGCATTTCTTCTAAATAACATAGCATCTTAAATAAAAGGAAGACTACGAAATTTAACATTTAATGTTGAATAACAAGTTTGTGCAGCGTTATGAATAACCTTTTCTGTGAAAATTCTGTCAATTTTGGGGGGAGACCAGGTACACACGCACAGCACACAACTTCAAATTCACGCACACTCTTGTAGAAAAAGTCCTATTGTTACAAACGCACACGAAAACAAAAAGACCACAAGTTATATTTGCGAGTGGCCAAAATTTGGAACTAAACATCATAGTACACATTCTGACAGCTCACTCAGACGGCAGCGCCAAACGAACCGAAAAAATAAGTCAGCTCTTGCGTCAAGGTTAGTGATGGGGCGTAAAGAGACCGATGAAATTGAATGATTGGAAGATTTATGATTACGAACAAAGATTTTTTTAATACGGTCTTCATTTGATTTTATTATTTGCACCAACAAAATTACTAAAAGCAGCTTATAAATAAATGTTTAAAGGGTCCCACAGACGATCCATGAAACCCGAAATCCATGATATTCGGTTTTTGTATGAAAAACTGGAAGTGTGTGGTCAATTGCGGCCAACTGACAGGCCGTTGCCTGCTGGCGGACTGATCGTCTGTGGGCCCTCAACATACATAAAACATAGTTCTGCCCTTATATCTTCAAATAATTTTGAGAAATGAAATTCCGCTCGTGTTAGTTGGCGCAAGTAGGTAGCATTTTTATTAGATAAGATATTATTTTATTTTTTAAACTTTTTATAAACAGTAACTTATCTACCCGAACCACAAGTTTGAATAATCTACACTTTATTATCTTATCTTTATTTCCAGTCCAAAAGCTTAAAAAGCTGAAACAGGGCATATCTTTGCGGATAATTTGTGTGTGGATTGCTTCGACCGAAATGACAAAAAAACAGTTAAATAGGTAAAGTACCCAAAAGCTGTAGTTACATAGATTTTTAGTTTACATAGTTACAGTTCCATAATGTTTTATTACTTATATAATTTTGTAATTATATAACAAATTAATTCATTTTAAAAATCAATAAAAATATAAAACATTATGTAACTGTAACTATGTAAACTCACAATCTATGTAACTACAGCTTTTGGGTAACATATATAAGTTATATCTGTTACGTATTCATTTCTGCGGATCTGTTTTCTCATCAGAAAAGACAGTCGGGTATCTGTGTACTTTTGCTTCACTAGATGCAAAAGTACACAGATCATCATTTTCTCTTCCTAGGCGTATCACTCGGTTGAGTTTGAGATGATGACTGCATAGGATTTGACAGCGTGTTACTTGGGCTGGAATTTGATATGGATTTCCTACAAAAACAATTAAACTTCGATGGTTTCGCGCCCTCAATCAACTTTCTTCTACTATGTAGATACTGATTCAAAACATGAAGAATCAAAATGCTCTGGGGGCCAAGTCTGCTAACGTTGTCACAATCGTGTCTCAATCGTGTTTCAATTGTAGTTCAGTTGTAGTGCTTTTTTCCACACTAGTTACAAGAACTTTTTTCACAATACTATTGATGGAAACACCACACACTACATTCACATCATAATACTGTCATAAATTCTTGTAACTAGTGTTTAAAAAAACACTATAATTGAACTACAATTGAAACACGATTGAGACACGATTGTGACTTAACGTTAGCAGACTTGGCCCCCTCAACAAGTGGCGCTTGTTCTTTTCGGTACCGTCAATGGATACAACATGAGACTTGAATATAATTTGAGATAAAACTTCCGCGGCATATATTTTTGCATGTTTTAACATTACTACTATAGCAATACTTACAGTTTCTTTCCAAAGTTGTTAAGTGTGAACGTCATTTTGCTGTCAAGAAGAAACTTGAACACAGCAAGTGGCATTCATTGAGAAATTGCCGCTGAATTTTTATTCCAATATATTTCTGAATTACATATGCCCCAAAACTCTGGTTATTGGTAAAAAACTGCAATGATTCATATCGATTTAATAATCCGATCTTGTGAGACACTTTACCAAGGATAATTTGAGAGCATGTTTGATATTTTTGGCATAGTTTTACCATATATTTAAATAAAATTTTCTCACAGATAGAAGTGTTTTTTTTTATTGGAAGGTAAATTGAGATTGAGTCTCAAATTAGGTGCATAGTCTCAAATAAACAGCAAGTCTCAAGTTACCTTCAAATACTTACCTATTTTAATGGATGTAGGTAATAATTATTTTAGCAAGATTTGCTCAAGGTTAACAGTATTATGGCAACGCGTCCGGGTAGACGGAGAGCTCCTAGAGCGACGACCTTATAGAAATTACCCGTGTTTTTATAGAAATCTAATAGTTGAATATATCTAGTCAATTGTTCAGCTAAGTGCCAAAAACATAATAATATATCGAAAAAATCTTAAGTAATTATCTCAAAACTAAGTTGTTACGAAAACTGAGAATGAGGGCACAAAAACATGCGGTTAATTTGAGACATGTCTCAAGTTACCCGCATTCTCTATTTTACGTAAAATTGTTTTTTGTTTTTTGACAATATTTGGACAATTTTATTTTTGGTTTTATTTTATTTTGTTTTTATTTGACATTTCATTCCATCCATTTTCCATTTTGGATTTAAATCGGCCCCCAGTCCCCGGCGGCCCTGCTATTCCTAGCTACGGTAGCGGCTATGGTAACGGCGGGGCAGGGGGTGCTAAGAATCCCCGGGTAGGTTCCGGCTACCAACACCGACGACTCGACCTGGCAACCTACAACACGCGCACATTGAGGCTCGACGAGAAGCTCGTAGAGTTGGAAGAGGCAATAAGTAAGTTACATTGGGATATCATTGGGTTATCTGAAGTCCGAAGAGAGGGGGACGACTCGATAACCCTGCAATCCGGTAACTTACTTTACCACCGGGAGGGCGACCAACAGTCCATTGGTGGTGTCGGGTTCATCGTCCATAAATCCCTTGTCAACAACGTGATTACCATCGGAAGTGTCTCGAGCAGGGTAGCGTACCTGATACTCAGATTATCGAAACGATATTCGCTGAATGTTATCCAGGTCTACGCTCCGACCTCGAAACACGACGATGTCGAAGTGGAGGCTATGTATGAGGAGATCTCTAAAGCCATGCATAGCTATAAAACCCACTACACGGTTGTGATGGGGGATTTAAATGCAAAGTTGGGACAACGTTGCGGTGATGAGCTGAGAGTGGGGGGCAATTTGGATTTGGGCAACGGAACGATAGAGGCCAGATGCTGGCAGACTTCATGGAGAGGGAGAACCTCTATATGATGAACTCCTTCTTTAGGGAGCCCGTAAGCCGCAAATGGACCTGGATCAGTCCGGACGGTAAAGTCAAAAATGAGATCGATTTTATCATGTCGACGAAGAAGCACATATTCAATGATGTCAGTGTGATCAACGCTGTTAAGACAGGAAGCGATCACCGTATGGTGAGAGGCACATTGAATATCGATCTCAAGCTCGAAAGATCGCGACTGATAAAATCCACGCTCCGACCAATACCAGCTCAAATTCAAAACCCCGAGTGCTTTCAGCTCGAGCTTCAAAACCGCTTCGAAGCCCTTGAGAACAGCATAGACGTGGACGATCTATACAACATGGTGGTGGATACTGTCTGCACGGTAGGGTCTAAGTACTATAAAACCCGCCGTCCCAAATTGAAGAAACTCTCCAGTCAGACTCTCCTACTCATGGATCAGAGACACGAAATGAAGCTGCAGAACTCAGCGGATGCCCATCGTTATCGACAGCTTAATAGACAGATATCTAAGTCTTTGACGCGCGACCTTCGCCAATTTAATACCGAGCGTATTAAAGAAGCCATTGAGCGGAACAAAGGCTCCAAAGTGTTCGCGAGAGATCTGTCTATCGGGCAAAGTCAATTGACGAGGCTGAAAACTGAGGAAGGTAGCATCATTTCGTCAACACCTGAAATCCTGAGGGAGATTGAGAGTTTCTATGGACAGCTATATTCCACAGAAACACCTGTTGAAAGCAAGGCTACAGACCCTAGACCCAAGCTTACCCGACACCATACCGAAGATATCCCGAACGTCAGCCTGTACGAGATTAGAATGGCTCTCAAGCAGCTTAAAAACAACAAAGCGGCGGGCGATGACGGAATCACAACAGAGCTTCTGAGAGCGGGCGGTAAGCCGATACTTAAAGTCCTCCAGAAGCTTTTCAATTCAGTCATCCTTGAGGGCAAAACGCCAAAGGCATGGGGCAGAAGCGATGTGATGCTGTTTTTCAAGAAGGGTGATAAAACTCTCTTGAAGAACTATAGACCCATCTCGCTTCTGAGCCATATCTATAAGTTGTTTTCGAGAGTCATTACGAATCGTCTCGTTCGCAGGTTCGATGACTTCCAACCTCCCGAACAAGCCGGGTTCCGGAAAGGCTACAGTACCATAGACCACATTCATACGCTGCGGCAAGTTATACAGAAGACCGAAGAGTATAACTTGCCACTTTGCTTGGCGTTCGTGGACTATGAGAAAGCCTTTGATTCGATTGAGATTTGGGCGGTGCTGCAGTCTCTCCAGAGGTGCCAAATAGACCACAGGTACATCGAGGTGCTGAGGTACTTATACCAAAACGCCACCATGTCGGTCCGATTACAGAACCAGAGCTCTAATCCTATCCAACTACAGCGAGGTGTGAGACAGGGAGATGTCATCTCTCCCAAACTGTTCACAGCTGCGTTGGAGGATATTTTTAAGCTGCTGGACTGGAAAGGATACGGCATCAACATCAATGGCGAGTACCTAACACACCTACGGTTTGCCGATGATGTAGTTCTTATGGCTGAGACCTTGGAAGACCTGAACACAATGCTCGAAGATCTCGGTAATGCTTCGCAAAGAGTGGGTCTTAAGATGAACATGGACAAGACGAAAATCATGTTCAATGCCCATGTTGCACCCGCTCCAGTTAATCTTGGGAACATTACACTCGAAGTTGTTGACCACTATGTTTACCTAGGACAGACGGTCCAGTTAGGTAAGTCCAACTTTGAGAAAGAGATCTCTCGTCGAATCCAGCTCGAATGGGCAGCGTTTGGGAAGCTCCGACATATATTCGCGTCCGAAATACCTCAATGTCTCAAGACGAAAGTCTTTGACCAGTGTGTGTTGCCAGTAATGACCTATGGAAGTGAGACGTGGTCTTTTACTATGGGTCTCATAAGAATTCTCAAAGTCACCCAGCGAGCAATGGAGAGAGCGATGCTTGGTATTTCCCTGCTCGATCGAATCAGAAATGATGAGATCCGCAGGAGAACTAAAACAACCGACATAGCTCGAAGGATTGCATCATTGAAGTGGCAGTGGGCGGGATACATAGCGCGGAGAACCGATGGCCGTTGGGGCGGAAAGGTTCTCGAATGGCGACCGCGTACCGGACGACGTTCCGTGGGCAGGCCCCCTACAAGGTGGACCGACGATCTGGTCAAGATCGCGGGAAGCCGTTGGATGCGGGCAGCGCAGGACCGATCGTTGTGGAGATCCTTGGGGGAGGCCTATGCCCAGCAGTGGCCGTCGCGTCGTTCGGCTGACATGATGATGATGATGATGATATTTGACATATTCTAACCATTTAAAATAATAGACCAAGTTTTGCAGATGAAAATTTGTTTTTTTTAATTTCTCGAGTCGTATTCAACATATTTACAAAATTATTAGTGGAAATTCAATATTTCGTTATTTTAGTGTCTCATGTTAAAAGCAGTGAATTATTACATGAGATACTATGAGTTTCTTATACTGTCTCATGATTGCAACAATTGAAGGTAAATTGAGACAACGACAAATAAAACCCTAGCATACTGTTTTGTCCACGCGCGTGTGATGGTGCTTCTTCATCCTGAACCATAGACTCAAATTTATGTTAAACTTTGATAGCATTGTATCTGTATTGAAGGGGATGAAATTATTGCCTTTGTTGGGGGTTGCCTACCTGACTACTGTCGCACCTTCTCGTGTATACAGCTTTCAGGATGAGCAGTGATAGGCCTTCAGCTCCTCTTCTTCAAAGTATCTCCATAGGCGATTTACGACGCTGGTTCCAAGGTTGATGAGGTGCACTGATTTTGACTGGGTTGTGTTTTCCACCGAATGTATGGTCCACAAGACGATCACAAGATTCGATAGCACAGCGGCGATGGTGCTAATCATAGGGCTCAAGAACATTCACGATCGACGTGTTCTCAGCGCAGCGATTCGAACGAGACTCCTTGGTGCTTTGACAGAAAGCCAAGCGGTACCCTCATTAGGCAAGATAAAAATTACAACGAAAGATTTCGGAGTACCCTCCAAGTTGTGTTTTCTTAAAACTAACAAATGATTACAAAATACCTATCTAGAGTGATTTCACATATTCCGGTACGGAACATTCCGCTCACCTTAAAAGAACTAGTTTCTTTTAACGCGAAACTACAAACAAAAACAAAGTTGAACTAATTGGTACGAAAAACAAACTAAAAACTAAGTATATGGTTTATGCAATACAATGATTTAATTTAATTACAACCGACAACCGGACGTTTAGCAAACTGGTTACCAATTTGCACCGTTACAACGCGAATTTGGTTATCAGAGCCGGGATGCAACGCATGGACGCGGGCGAGTTTCCACAGAAGCGGAGGGAGGCTATCATCACAAACCACAACAACCATACCTTCACGAATGGGAGAACCGCGTTCGTGAAACCATTTACTAATTTGTTGCATTTCATGCAAATATTCACGGCTCCATCTTTTCCAAAAGTGCTGGATACTTTGCTGAATCCAACGCCAACGAGTTAAACGATCAGGATTTGAATCTACTAACGAAACGTCTGGTAGCGCGGTCAACGGTTCTCCTATCAAAAAATGAGACGGAGTCAAAGGTGTGGGATCGACGGGATCCGCGCTCAAAACGCACAAGGGGCGCGAGTTTAACACTGCCTCGATTTGGCACAATAATGTATGCATTTCGTCGTACGTTTGTGTGCGAGCACCGATAACACGATACAGATGTGATTTAAAACTTTTCACACCCGCTTCGACCAATCCTGAAAAGTGACTACCGGTCGGGGGGTGGAAATGCCAAGTAATGTTTTGATTAAGCAATTTATTATTTAAATCGTTTTGAACCGAGTCGCTACGTAAGAATGTAAACAATTCTTTAAGATAATTATTGCAACCGATAAAATTCCTGCCGTTATCGGAATAAATATCTGTACATAAACCTCTGCGGGACGTGAAGCGTCGCATCGCAACGCAGCGAGAAAAGCTTCAGTTGAAAGGTCAGAGACCAATTCCAAATGAATGGCCTTGACGCTCATACAAACGAAAACTGCAACATATGATTTGACTATTTTCGCATTACGAACTTTATTAGCACGCACATAGAAAGGACCGCAAAAGTCAACCGCGACTTTAACAAAAGGTCGCGCTGATTGAGTACGTACGCCAGGTAAACGAGCCATCGATGGCTGTGTGTGAGTAGGTCTAGCACGAAAACAACGAACACAACGGTGAATGTGTTGCCTAATGACGTCGCGAGCTGATAAGATCCAATATTTTTGCATTAAAATATATTGAGTAGTTTGCGCGCCGGCATGCATGTGTGCGACATGCGCGTCTTCAATAATCAATGTAGTTAAATGATGCTTTTTAGGCAAAATAAGTTGATGTTTTGATTCAAAAGAAACATGCGAATTATGTAACCGCCCACCGACACGTAATGAATTAGAATTATCAACAAACGGAGTCAAACGTTTTAATTGATTTGAAGGACGATTTCCTTTCTTAATATTGTTAATATCATCGATAAACACGTTATGTTGTACTAAATAAATTAATCGATTTAAAGTGAAATTATATTCGGACACGGTAATGTAATTTGGAAACGACGATTGCACCTTTTTACCACACTTTTATTAGCTTCACTTGTAACTAAGTCACAATGTAAGAAAATCTTGGAAATTAATTTTAACCTACTTCTAATTGTCGTATTGATTTGAAACTTTGCAAGTCTATATGAATCCGATGACAATACAATAATTTGCTACCATCGAGCTGATCTGATGATGGAGTCAAGAGGTGGGCAATAGAACTCTTCAATGGCTGCTAGGAAACCCCTCGAATTTAGGCTCGTTCGTTTTGTTCTGATGAGACCTATTCGCTACACTTAATGGTGAGGGTCTGATGATGGAGCAGGGAGGAAGCCAGTGGCACTTCTTAATGACCACTAGGAAACCCCTCGAGTTTAAGCTCCGTTGTTTCGTTCTGACGAGACTTATGAGCTGCACTTGGTGGTGAGGGTCTGATGATGGAGCAGGGAGGAAGCCAGTGGCACTCCTTAATGACCAATAGGAAACACCTCGAGTTCTGGTTCATTTGTTTCGTTCTGATGAGACCTATTCGCTACACTTGGTGGTGAGGGTCTGATGATGGAGCTGGGAGGACCCAGTGAAACTGCTTAATGACGTTAAGAAAACTCCTCGAGTTTGGGCTCATTTGTTTTGTTCAAAAGAGACCTATTCGTTACACTTGGTGGCGAGGGTCTGATGATGAAGCTGGGAGGAAGCCAGTGGCACTCCTTAAAAAACCCTTCGAGTTCTGGCTCATTTGTTTCGTTCTGATGTGACCTATTCGCTACACTTGGTGGTGAGGGTCTGATGATGGAGCAAGGAGGAGGTCAGTGGCACTCCTTAATGACCACTAGGAAACCACTCGAGATGGGCTCATTTGTTTCGTTCTGATGAGACCTATTCGCTACACTTGGTGGTTAGGGTCGGATGATGGAGCAGGGAGGAAGTCAGTCGCACTCCTTAAGACCACTAGGAAACCCCTCGAGTTTGGGCTCATTTGTTTCGTTCTGATGAGACCTATTCGCTACACTTGGTGGTGAGGGTCTGATGATGGAGCAGGGAGGAAGAAAGGGTTCGGCTCACGCATCTGGTAACTAATAGACTCCACTTGAATTTGTAAAACTAAATACATACAATCACGCCTTTGAGTTATAATGTTTACGGGGTGGGAAGACACATGAATGGACTGTGAAATCGATTACCATCCCCATCCATAGCTTGCCATTTGTTAAACTAAAAAGTAAAAAATAAATATGTAGTTTAAAAAACTAAACAAACACACTTTTATAGGAACAGACTAAAAGTACAAAATAACCATCTATTCAGTAACTGAAATTAAAAAGCGTGGTGCGCCCTTTGCAAAGCATGCATTCAAGTACTTATGATATAAAGATTAATATTGACAACGCGCACCACGCTTTTTAATTTCAGTTACTGAATAGATGGTTATTTTGTACTTTTAGTCTGTTCCTATAAAAGTGTGTTTGTTTAGTTTTTTAAACTACATATTTATTACATTTGTAATAAAAACGAAATATTATTGATACTACACGAATAAGTTTTCCTAATGACGAGAAACGAGTTATGATTGGATCTAAATCTTCACTAGGTTTTGTAGTCGACGTGTTTACTATTACCGAGAGATTACGTTTTTCCTCGAGAGTACTAACGACGCCCGTTGACTCGGGCCAAAGCGACTGATCTAGTTGGAGCCAAAGAGGACCTTGAAACCATAGCGAATGATTAACGAACGAACTAACTAGCATTCCGCGAGATGCCGCATCACTTGGGTTATCCTGGGAACGAACGTGCCGCCAACAACTGGCCGGCACACGAGATAAGATTTCACTGGTGCGATTCGAGACGAAAGTTTTCCACTCATGAGGTGATGAACGTAGCCAGGCTAACACAATGGACGAATCAGTCCATGCGTAGACATTATCTATAACGATTTTGTCGCCGTAAGCGAGCAATGTTTTACTAATGAGCTTCGATAATAATAAGGCCGCCATTAATTCCAAACGCGGTATCGACAATTTCTTCAAGGGAGCAACACGAGTTTTGGCTAAGACAAGATATACTTTAACAGGCTGGTTATACTGAATACAACGAATAAAAACACACGCGGCATATGCCTTCTCCGAGGCGTCCGAGAAACCATGCAATTCGAAGGTTGCCGAGGGAAGGAACACATGACGTGGAAACGAGATTTCAGCTAAAACTGGAAGTTCCCGCACAAAGGCGTACCACGAGTTAACTATATCGATAGGGGGTGGCTCATCCCACTTGGTCCCTGCGATCCATAATAACTGGATCAAATGTTTTGCATACAATGTGACTGGAGATAAAAGACCTAAAGGGTCGTAAATTTTAGCTATTTCCGAAAGGATACTACGTTTACTACAATTATTTAAATTAGATATTTGTACACTGAAGGTGAAAACATCAGATTTTGGGTCCTATTGAAGCCCTAAAACCTTTACTTGTTTATCATTTTCCAAAGATGAAAATGATATACGATCGGGCACCCGCTCACCATGAGAATCTGGCGGGCGTACCGCATCAAGTACTTCTGGGGCGTTGCTATGCCATTTACGTAGTTCAAAACCAGCTGTTTTACAAATGGCTATAAGTTCTTGTTGCAAAGTCAAAGCGTGCTCGATCGAGTCTGCGCCCCCGCTAATGTCATCAACGAAAGTTTGTTGCAAAAGAACTTTAGATGCTTGCGGAAAGCGCGAAGCCTCATCGAGTGCGAGTTGGCGAATTGTTCGAAGAGCAAGGTAAGGCGACGAACTGACACCGAACGTGACAGTACGCAATCGATAATCGCGTATCGGTTGGTCGGGAGATGACCGCCACACGATACGTTGATATTCTCGGTCCTCTTCTCTAAGTAATACGTTTCTATACATTTGTTTAATGTCACTTGTAAAGACTACTAAGTGAATACGAAAATTAAGCAAAATATCGACAATATCCGATTGTAATTTAGGACCGGGTAGCAAAATATCATTTAACGAATGATTATTTGTGGTTTTACAACCAGCATCAAACACGACTCGAGTTTTAGTGGTCGCACTAGACGGTTTAATTATAGCGAAATATGGTATATAATAATGTTGTTTATTATCAAGGGGTGGAGAACACTGCTCCATGTGATTCAGGTCGAGATATTCTTGCAAACAAGTATTGTATTCTAGTTTTAGTTTTGGATCTTTCTCAAGGCGAAACTCTAATTTTCGAAAACGAGCGAGAGCAATGTCACGTGATTGACCTAGTGTAGGTGCATTGGGTTTGAACGGCAGAGATACGACATATCTACCGTCCTTGTCACGTGCATAAGTGGTTTGATAAATCTCTTCACACAACTGTTCATCAGGTGTGAGAGTACGTTCTTCGGGGATTGTCTCCAGCTCCCAAAATCTTTGTAAGTCAATGTCCTCGAAGAAGGAGCTATGACATACTTGGAGTGGAGACGGAACAAAATACGAGATTTTCCCCATCAACAAAAAACCGAAAATACTATTGATCGCGACCGGCGAGTCCGGTGGACCTTTAACTATTTGTCCCAAAAAGACTTGCGACAAAACATCAGCTCCAAGGAGCAGTTCGACAGGTTGGGGATTAACCGCATTAAAAGTCGGATCGGCTAAGTCTAAGTTAACAATATGTGGCCAAGTCTGAACAGGTACTGGCACACAAGGAGTTTGCGAAACTATCTTTGGCAAAATCAAAGCATCTACCGAAATAATAGGAGTGGATTGGTTTCGCGGAGTTATATTACACGATACAATTCCTTTAGGTTGTATTGGTTGCGAGTCACCAATACCAAACACTGGTACATTTATGTGTCTGCGCGGCAAACCTAATCTTTGCGCACAGGCAGCCGTCATGAAACTAGCTTGACTTCCCGTATCTATCAGACAGCGCACGGTAAACTTCGCGTCAGCTGCGCATACATCGACGAGTGCGGTACATAACATAACTGTCATAGCGCGCGAGCTACGAGGAAACGACGCATTGGATGCGATACAATCACTACCGTTCATCGCATGATTCACGTTCGTTTGTTGCATAGTGACACAGTCAGGTGCAATGGCGGTAGCACGATTCTCCGCGGCGCCGGCGGGAGGGACAACATTCGAATGCATATTTTTATCAAAATGGAGAAACGTGTGATGTGATTTCAAATTACAAGTACGACAAGAATAATTACTTTTACATTGTTTTACGTTGTGTCCAAGTGACAAAACAATTCAAACAGATGTTTTGCGATTTAACAAAATTATATCTATCTTTAGGAGATTTACTTAAAAACACAGGACATTTTGACAGCGAATGGAATGCATTATTACAACAAATACAATTATTATGACTTTTATTACTACTGCAATTAGGTTGGTTGTGATTAGAAAACTCTTGAGAATGAGTTGTACTGACAGCGAATGAACGACGAGGAATCGATTGGAAATTATTTGACGTTTTGTTTAGTTTATTATCTGGATTTGATAAATTATGATTGCTATTAGCTACGAGAGATTTTTCTTGACTCGACATAATTTCGAATGCAGAGATTTCCTGCTGTAAAAATTTAATGAAAATATCTATGTCGGGTATTTCCGATGGTTTTGTTAAAGACAATTCAAAACGTCTACGAAGTGATTGTGGGATTTTACGCAACATAATATTTAACAAAATAAAGTTCCACTCTTGAACTGGAAAATGCATCATTTCAAGGGCTTTGATATTTTCCGTATAAATGTTTACCATGTTACGAATACTAAAATGATTTTCTTTAGTAAATGGTTCCAAATCCAAAATACGATCTAAATGATTCGATGCAATAATTCTACGATTTTCATATCCAGAAATAAGAATATTTAAGGCGATAGTGTAATTCTCATCGCGAATCGGTATCGATTTAATTAAATTAAATGGTTCGTCTTTTAACGTAAGCAAAAGATAACGGAACTTCTCGGCCGATGTGTAGGCATTATTGTTGTGGATTTGCCCGCAATATAGATCGTAATAAGTAGGCCAATCAGTCGCATTACCATTAAAAGTTGGCAAAGGCAAATTAGTTAATATTTTAGAATTATTATTTTCACAAGGATTGGACTGTGGAGTGGCACGGCTCAGGCGTCTACATTCCTGATCTGATTCTTTCAATTTATTAACATGCACTAAAATTGCATAATAACAATCATTAAAATCATTACGAATTTTAAGTTGTTCGTCACGATTAAAAGTTTTTAATTTTAACAAAGCTTTTTCGATTTTCGCTTGTATTTTGCTAAACTTCCGTTGTTGAGCGGCTAAATCACTAGATCGCGAACGAAACTGAGTAATATCAGTTGTAGCAAATAACAAAGTACGTTTGATTTCTTCTAAAATGATATCCCTTTCGAAAAGGTCTTGTTCAAGGTTTGGTTCATCCGCCATATTGCGAGTCAATAATGACGAATGCACGAAACGAGCGTATATTTTAAGTACGAATTACTGTAAAATACACTAAATAACGATTACGAAACGAAAATATGAACGTAGTACTGCAAATTAAGAAAACACAACCTGGATTTGATAACCGATTAATCCGATTTGAACGGATTAACTTTTGGATCAATGTGCGATCGATCCGGTACAAACTAACAAAAATGGATCCGGTTAGAAGGATCAAAAAATGTATTGAAGGGGATGAAATTATTGCCTTTGTTGGGGGTTGCCTACCTGACTACTGTCGCACCTTCTCGTGTATACAGCTTTCAGGATGAGCAGTGATAGGCCTTCAGCTCCTCTTCTTCAAAGTATCTCCATAGGCGATTTACGACGCTGGTTCCAAGGTTGATGAGGTGCACTGATTTTGACTGGGTTGTGTTTTCCACCGAATGTATGGTCCACAAGACGATCACAAGATTCGATAGCACAGCGGCGATGGTGCTAATCGTAGGGCTCAAGAACATTCACGATCGACGTGTTCCAGCGCAGCGATTCGAACGAGACTCCTTGGTGCTTTGACAGAAAGCCAAGCGGTACCCTCATTAGGCAAGATAAAAATTACAACGAAAGATTTCGGAGTACCCTGCAAGTTGTGTTTTCTTAAAACTAACAAATGATTACAAAATACCTATCTAGAGTGATTTCACATATTCCGGTACGGAACAGTATCAAATATCAAAAAAGATATAATCAATTACTGCTGAAAACTGTCTCATGTTGTATGCATTTACGGTACCCAACAGTTTTTAATTCTGCAAAACTCTATCCATTGGTTTATATGTATTTTATTGAATTAAAAAACTAATTTTTATGTGCTTTATCAGAACGCATCAAAATAATAGTTCATAGAGCATACATTCGTTCTTCTTGTAACAGCACTATGACTTGTACCACGGTGTTTGGTATCATTTTGCTATAGCAATGTCTGTCGTTAGCATACACAAACAAACTACGTTTTCTTCGTGATTATATTATAGTTTGATAATAAAATTATACTTAAGTGTGATAGGAAATTCCGTCCTTTGTAAAATTTGAACTTTCTGATCGTCTTTTGCAGAAATACACTGCACGATACACCATTTTAGCGGAGCTGCGTTCGGCGATATGTGTTCTTGGTTCTTACAAAATGACGGATGGTCGTGACCAACTAGTTTTTATAGCCCCCAGTACAAGTTGGCCGACCATGGTCGGCGACCATGACCAGGTGGCCTACCACAAGCTCTTATAGCAGTTATTTTTAAGTTGAGAGAGTGAGACGCCGCTCTACACGCCGTATAGCGGCGTCTCACTCTCTCAACTTAAAAATAACTGCTATAAGAGCTTGTGGTAGGCCACCAATACATCGTACATTAACACTTTTGAACGAACAAGTTTAAAAACGTTCTTTTTTTTTTTTTTTTTTTTTGCGTCGAACGACCGACCGTTTCCTATTGAAACAATCGCTCATCCGGCAACCTTCCGGACTACGGGGAAGGAGGCAGTGAATCCTCATGGATACCATTACAGCCGGCTGTAATGGTTATGTCGGACTCTTACCGACTAAACACTGCCTGAAAACAGCTGTTACCTGGACGGGTATTTCAGCATATCTGTGGCGACCACGTCCCTGGAGGGCCGTGGCGCAGGGCGTCACCCGCCTAGGCGAAGTGCGCACTGGGGATGACCAGCATCCAAACGAGGTGACTGGTCATATCTGAAATCAGAAAACAAAAAGGCCGATGCCCAAAGCGGGCGGTTCGGCAATGAAATGAGTGAAATGGAGGAATTAAAATGAGATAAGATAGAAAAATGGGAACTTTACTTAAAACTTTGAAATGCTTTTAGGCACTGACTGTGTTGGGATATTATGATTACGCGCTCCCGGCCTGTCCGGGCATTGCGTAATTTATGGGCAATGACTGAGACCTCGTCGAGGTCAATGTTTTGGATTGAACTGAGGACGTAATCAAGGTCTTCCTCTTTAGAGTAGGACTGTGGTTGCGTCGGGGGGAGCGCTTCAGAGCGCCAATTTGGGGGGAGCGCTTGGGAGCGCCAATTTGGTGGGGCGGGTGCCTGACTGGGGGTGTAGGTGTTAGAGCCGCCCCAGGCCAACTTTGTGGCCTGTGCGGCTATCCTACCTCCCGATTTAGGAAGATCGGGGAAGTTCTGGGTATTGTTTGTTGGGGGGCCCGCCTGCGGCCACCTGGGAGGTTGCCGCTTTGGCCCTTGTTTTTGAGACTGGGACTGGGACTTGGGATTAGGGCGGGGGGCGCGTATGCACCCTCTCCAGTTGGCTGGGTGGCCAATGAGGCCGCAGTTGACACACGCGGGCTGACCGGGAGTGTCGCGAGTGCGTTCACACTCACTGGTGGAATGGGAGCCAAGGCACTTGACGCACCTTGGTGGGCAGGGCCGGATTTAAGAACTTTGGACCCCTAGGCTCAGTCTGTGGTGCGGGCCCCCCGTCCATACAATTGACAACATATAATTTTTTGCAAGGCAGTAAAATTCGAAAGCCATTTCGAGATTCGAACTAATTAAACATGAAACACGTTTTTTTATTTTTTGTTCGCCTATTTATTAAAATATTTAAAAAATGTGTAAAATTATCAATGTCAAGCCTACCTAGCGTGTATGCATTTGCCTGGAATCAATCCATAAGAAGAAAAGAAAACAAAGTAAACAAACAAAATATGATCATGTCATCATAATGTCAAAATTGCTGTCATTTTAATATTTATCGACTTACAGTGCCACAACCTTTTCTGTGCCGGTGACAGCGGCGCTACGTACGTGTTTCTTTTTTTGTAGTAATTTAACCGGCCCTGACTTCTAAGAACTTCAGCCGCCAGCAGCGCTATGGTTGGACATCAACTTGACAGCAAAATGACATTAAAAAAATCACGTTAGTTTCACATTTTGGCCACCGGCACAGCAAAGTTTGTGGCACTGTACAATCGATTATTTTCAATGACATATGAGGAAGCTTAGTAGAATTTAAATTTGTAGTAATACTGAAATGTCTTTGTTTTATTATTACACAAACGAAGATTTTAAAAAGTACTTACACAGCACCTTGTTTAAAGTTATTCAGCAAGTTACAAGCTTACAAGTAATGAAAAGTATAGCATTTTTAAAACTACAGTTGTATATCACATTTGAGATGAAATTAATCAAGTGTAGCGTTGTTTTATTGCATCTGACTAAATTAAAATAAATAATCCCTTTAAACAAAAATGCTATTATTGTCGACACAAAATACTAGCTTACGTGCTACATCTCTACGTAAAACATCATGTCATGGTCATTTTTTTTTATTGAAGGTTAGAAAAAGGCAGGGTTGAGGCTAAGGAATCGCTTATATTATGCCTGATATTGTACTTACGTCTTTCTAGAATATACTATTTTCAATTAATTATTATCTCAATAATTTAAGAAAATAAAATGAAAAGAAAAAATACGGGTTCCCTCAAAAACGATAAACTATAAGTAATGAAAGTTTATCGTTTATCCATAAAAACAAATACCTTAAAATTTTGAAATGTTGTCAAATCATATCATATTAAAAAAACACAAACAAATATACAGTCGAATAGAGTACAGTTTTTATTTGGAAGTCGGTAAAAAAACTTAGAAGATTAGTAAATTATTTATTACAAACTATAATAATATTGTGATTATCATATAACTAGTAAATAGGTAGAGTCGGGGACAAATTCGGTGAACCACATCTTACTTCTTTTCGTGTGGCTGGCGTCTCACCGTTCAGTTGCAGTCCCTATCCGTAATTGCTTATGCATTGTACTACCCTAGTTTAAGGCGATACTCGGAAAAAATGTGCTGAAGCGAGATAGCAATGGGAAAACGACGCGCGCGGGAGCGAGACCGATTTTGCAGATTAGGCAAAAAAAAAACACAAAATCACTTCGTATTAAAAAACTACAGCGATTTTTAAAAAAATGCTTCTATACGATCCTCAATATTATTGGTGTCCACTAATTAAACCAATTTCCAATAGTGTAAGTAACCCCATTTAAGAATAATCTTCACTTTTCGTATTTTTAGAGGTCTTTTCGTAAAGAAAAAGTATCGAGGCAAAATCATAAAATCGTGTTTTTGAAACTATACGATTCTAGATAAAGGTATGAAAAAATATATATCTTATTACCAGATTTGTAACAACTGTAACCGTCCTATAGTTTTAAATCAAAAAGTCCATATTTTTCCGAGTAGCGCCTTAATACATAAAAAAATAGTGAAAGGGTCTGCGCGTGAATGGCGAGGCACCAGCCACGTGAAAAGAAGTAAGAGTTGGTTCACCGAATTTGTCCTCGAGTGTACCTAATTTCCATGAATCGATTTTCGTCTACATTTCATTTCAATGAAGTCGCTGGTCTTCCGTCATGGACGTCCGAAGATATTGATGTCCGAAGGCAATTTTTTATCAATTTCGGTTTAGAGAATGATCTTTCTGCTGAACTGTTCGTGATCATGAGAGATAGGTACCATCCCTATTTAATATTATAAATGCGCAAATGTATATATTATGTTTGTTTGTTTGTCTGTCTGTCTGCCTGTATGTATGTTCCGTTTTCACGTCAAAACGGCTGAATCGCTTTTGATGAAATTTGGAATGTAGATAGTTTGAGACCCTAGAAAGGACAAAGGCTACTTTTTACCGCGGGAATAAGGCTCATTGCCATGGGAGAATAACTTTTAGCGCGGACAAAGCTGTGGAATGGGATTGGTATTTAAGGTGATAGTTTGAGGTCCTGGGAAGGATTATAATTTAGAATGGAAACAGCTTGAGGCCCTGGGAAGGACATACTTACCTTTCACCGCGGGAAAAAATCTCATTACCATGGGAAAATACTTAAAGCGCGGGCAGAAATTGGTATTTAAGTTAATAGTTTGAGACCCTGCGAAGGATTATAATAGGCAAATTTTACTTTTTACAACAGGAAAGTATCATATTCCCACGGGAAAATCAGTAGGTAGGTATTATTTGTTTGTCCGTCTTTTACGTCAATTCAATGTGATTTTTAGTACGAGGGTAGATTGGGAGCTGGAGAGTGACATAGGCTATTGTTTATCCCGGAAAAATATCACTTTCCCTCAGGATAACGTAGTGTAGTACACGCGGGCGAAGCCGCGCTTTTTAATACAACTTCCATTTGGAAGCAATCTTTAACTTGATATTAAAACAAAAATTTGTGCATCCATCTTTCTTTGCTCATAACTTTTTTTTTTTTCGTAGTCTGATTCAAACTGAAAACTTTTGAACTGTATAACCTCGTTGCCTAAACTGTCATCTTCATACATCTCTAGTAATTTTCTACTGTCTTGTTGCTAACATTTCTTCGTCACACATGCTCTGTGACGAATTTATTGAGGAACCCAAAACGTTTACCCAAAATTACGCTGTACTGTATTGCAATGTGGTTCTTAATCGATTAGGTTAAAAGACGAAAGAAGCATGTCTTTGGTTGACTTGTCTTTACTGCCAAGACAGTGCCAATGCCGTATATTTAAAAGTATAAATTGATTATTTTTTTTTATATTTGGAAATGTGGCGCGGGCCCCCTTGTGGTGCGGGCCCCTAGGCTGCAGCCTATGTAGCCTGTGCTTAAATCCGGCCCTGTTGGTGGGGCCGTGCAATTGGCCGCCGCGTGCCCGTAAAGTTATTGGCACCGGTGGCATTGCGCTGGGACCCCGCGGCTGCGCGGGGGCTCGACGGTGATTTTGGAAAGGCCGCAGATGACAAGTTCTTTGGCCTTGTATAGTTCTTTGGCTTGGGCTGTGTTGGTCATAGCGACCAACGCCAGAGGGAAGCGGCGCCTGCCGTGGCCGTACATCGGATGCACGGCTTCGACAGGGAAGCCCTGGCTGATGAGATCGGCTTTAATCTCATCGGTGGGAAGCTCCACGGGTACCCCACGGAGTACCGCGCGGATCTTGCGCTCTTCCGGGAGCGCGAAAGTGTGGTAGGCTATCTTGAGAGTAGATAGCTTTGAGATTAGTTGGCGGTAGTCAGAGATGGTGGACACCTCAATTTTGATGGCTGAGCCCGTGTTGGACGCACGGGTGTAATTAATTTTCTCGGTTAGGCACATTTTGGACACTTCGGTCCACTTGCCTTTTTCCCGAAGGAAAACGGGGGGAGGCGCCTTTGGTTTGGCAGACATGGGATTGACCCGCGTGTGTGGGTGGGTTGGCGCGTCTAGCGCGGGGGTTGATGGGACAGTGTCCATGGGTGTCGCTGTGACCGCGGCTGCGATCTTGTCCAGCGGAACGGGAGTGCGGTTGCTTTGAGCGACCGGGGGTGGAGTGGGGGAAGCGGATTTCGGGAGCTCCGGAATCGGCGAGGGCCGATTCTTGGCTTTTTTCCCTTTTTTCCCCTTGCGGGGGAGACAGTTGACGGAGACAGTTGGGGGGTCCTCTTTGGGGGGAATGGCTGGCTCCTGGTCGGAAGTCGGTGAAAGGGACCTCTCAGACGAGGCCCTCTTCAACGGGTTGGGAGTTTGGTGGCTAGGGGTCGGGGTGAGTTTACGGTCGAAGTCCTGGATTACGGGAATAAGCTTTTCCCGCAGGTCTGGGAGGCGAGCCAAGTACTCCAGTAAGCCGGGAGTAGGACTGGCCAAAAGTCGTACAATGTCAGCCGCGTCCATAGCGGCGAAAGCAAAATGGACAATACAAGGAAAGCAAAATGAACAAAATGAGAAAAATTAAATTAAAATAAAAACAGTTGTGCTTGAAGAGCCAAGAAAGACTCCCCCCGCCGGAGGCAGGGGGGGAGGGGGGCCTACTGCGGGAGCAGGTATCCCTAATTCGGATAGCCGCTCGTTCCCTTCCCCTTGGGACTAGGCCCAAGTGCAATGGGTCCGGGACTGCGGTTTTCCTAGGCCTGGAGGCCTAGAGCCCGAACCGGGGGCGCTCCGTCGGCTTCGTTGTCACCGTTAGGTTTCAACCAACGCAAATCGCGGGCAAAGATAGGCACTTAGTATTTTGATACAAACACTAAGAGGGCTATGTTTGCAACGAGTGCAATAACAGCAAGTCGTTTTGCACTAAGACGGTATACGTACGTAATGCGGCGAGCGGGAACCACTCACAACACACGCGAGAGCGCGAGAGAGGTCGCAGCTGTAAGCGGGCACGAGAACGCGTCCGCACAGCGCGGAGGTCGGTGAGAGAATGTCATGTCATTCGGCGAAAAACGTTCTTTCAAAAGTGTCAATGTATACGATGTATTGGTCATGGTCGCCGACCATGATCGGCCATCGTGTACTGGGGGCTTATAAAGTGACACGAACTAATTGGACATGTACTTTGGTGAAAGGGGGTGCGTGTATATGTCAACTCCCGTTTTATGTGAACCGATTTGACACCGTTTGCACCGTTTGACAGGTAAACAGCGAGTAAACCTCGAGCACAACCTCGAGTACTGAATCCTATGGAGATGGCATATTATCTTCTATACATCTATATACAAATAAATAAAATTGGAGTGTCTGTTTGTAACATTAAATAACCGCTTTTTACTACGTGCATATGATTAAATATACGGTACATATACCAAAATGACATGTTTTACAATTTTTGTCTGTCTGTCTGTTTGTTCCGGTTAATCTCTGAAACGGCTGGACCGATTTTGACGGACCGATTTATACGACAATTAGAAGTAGGTAGTTTAAAATTGAATTCCAAGATTTTCTTACATTGTGACTTAGTTACACTTACACCTCACTTTTTCGTAGGTATGCCACCTCCATAGGATTTAGTACTCAGAGGAGTAAACCGGTTCACAGCAATGTTGCCGTTCCGTATCATAGCATGGCTTGTAGAAGACGATAGAGACGGCTGTGATTATACTAGACGTGTTTTTCTTATTGATTGACTGTGTTCTTATGAATGAGCTAATATAGACATATCGCTGCGCTGATTTTATTTAAATATACATAGGTACTGATAATGCTGCTAATCACTATGTTTATATACATTACATACTGGCTTTAATTTGACTGTGACTGAAGGTCATTGTGAGGTTAGATCTGTCAAACAAAATAAAATAATCAAAACAAAAAGTTGGAAGAGTTACATTTGAATTTTTAATTTTATTGGTCACAGTCACAGTAGCAATCAATTTAATGAGCTCAGAACGAGATTATTAGATAAGCGAGCACTTATTACTATAGGTACTTTTCTTATTATAATCAAAATAGGTTAATTTATAAAATCACTCGAACAACTGAAATTTAAATAGTGTTTTGAATTTTGCGTATTATGGTGCTGGTGAAAAGTCAAGTCTAAGTGGATTTTAGTGAAAGGTAAGAAACTAAACATTTTGATAAACTAAGTAACCTACACTGATTATCTTGTTTCAATGTCGGTGTTTTAAGTGATGTAGAATAAATTTTGCCTTTTATAAGTCGGTTTGTTAGGAACTTACCCACATTTTATATAGCTCCAACAATATTTGATTGTTGCTGTGTGGATTTCTCAAACCACCCTGAGTAAATTAGTTATCATTAAAGTGGACCAGCAGTAATCCGGCCCCCCTGTAATCCAACAAGCCTATCACTGTTGCTTTGCCATAAAAATTTGCCAAATGAATGGATTGGACAGGTACTTTAATTACACTTATAAAAAAATCCAGATTATACTTAGAGGGTCCTTTGGCTGTTTAGGCAGTAGGTACTCTATACTCCTAAGAGTCCTGAGTCCGTGCATACTTTACACAGAACAAAACGGGGTCCATAGTTGCGTCCTGATCCTGACTAATGTGAAAAAAAAACATGTTACATTGACTGGACATTCTGTGTAAAGAACAAAATAAGTTTTTTTTGTAATAAACTTAATTTTGTTGATCAATCTGAATAGAGAGTTGTCATTAAGGTTTCATATATATCTGTCCTTATTAAGTACACATTTTGTCTAACCTTTGTTCTTCTTAAAGGACCTTCGGTTGAACCAATAACTTTTTTCTGATCTCGGGACTCAGCAGACAAATTTGATAGTCCAACATTGCCCTGCAAAACATGCAACAAGTCCTCTGTAGGTAGGTTTAGATAATTCTCGATGTCTTATCTTCCAGTATTATTGAGAGTTGACAGAGAGGTCATTGACTAGTGCTAGATACTTCGATCAACATAGGTGTTATTGTTGATCAAAGGCTAAATATTAATGAATTTTAATTGACAGCAAATACCTACCTAAACAATATACCTACTCATTATTTTTTACTTTTATTATTATTATTATTTATTAGGTAAGCTAACAGCAAAACATATACAAATTACATAAAGATATTAAAATAAGTACCTAGGTCAAGGATCTTATATGTTAGCCTAATAAAAGCTAAAACAAAGACAGCTGTTACAACAAGAAAAACATAATAACTAAGTACTAAATTAATTTATGAAATTGAATTGAATTAAGTACAATAATTATACAGACAAAAAGAATATAAATTAAACAAAACTGAAAATGTCTACTTAAAACTAAAACACATAATTTATTAAAATTTAAAAATTGTGGAAATAAAAAGAAATTGTCAGCAATTACTTATAATCAATAAAAAACAGAAACAAAAAATAAAATAAAATGTCAACTATTAACATGTTAGATACTTAATTGTAAACAAAATCGAAAATGTCAAATTAAAACTAAAATAAATAAATAATTAAAATTGCTTTAAAATACAAAAACAATAGAAATTAAAAATTTAAAAAAAAAATCTAAACAATTATTATGGTATGTGATCAAATAAATTATTATGAATATATTCGTTAATTTTGTTTTTAACCGACTTCTAAATCAAAAAGGAGGAGGTTCTCTATTCGTCTGTATGTATGTTTTTTTTTTTTTTTTTTTTTTTATGTATGTCCTCCGATTACTCGAAGACGGCTGAACCGATTGAAATGGTTCAAACGTTATTACATCAGGTTGGTTTCCAAGTTGGTCCCATTTTTTGAAATTTTGAAATCGGTTCAGTAGTTTTCAGGAAATCTTGAAAATACTGTCGTTTTCGTTACCACTTTATGTGAATTTAATACGTATCTTTAGGCATAACTCCTTTGTTTATAAACCGATTTAGATGATTCTTGTTTTGTATATAAGGGGATACCTCAAGGTATTTTAACCGACTTCGAAAAAGGAGGTTTTGAGTTTGATCACATACCTATTTACCAGAAAACACGTAAATTGCCTGCACAATGCACTAAAAAGAGTGAAATAAAAATTATTTTTATAAAAAAATGAAACCGCCTTCTAAAAAACCACATCAAAAAAGTAAGAAATAATTCCTCACCAAATAAATAACGTAAGTACTTTGAAGTCGGGCGTGAAACATGTACAATTTTTTGTTGTTTTTGTTAATTGTATTTATAGAAAGAGTCAGAGAACACGTCGAGGTCAGGAAGAGACTCCTGAATCTCATTATATTCCTTACAGATTCTAACGACTGGACTGTGATGTCCAAGATTTGTCTTGCTTGCGGGAACCTGGAAGACCTTAGTTATTGGTTTCCTAGGCAGATGGTATGGAACAGAGAGAGAAATCTGACTCAAAATATGCAATTTGAATGATATGCAATATGAATTTTATATTCACAATGCAATGCTTCTGTTAAAGCTGATGAGTTTTTTCGCCTGTTTTTCTTGTCAGTTAAAAGATGTCCTTAACAGGTGGTAGGTAAAAAATGTTGGATGATTCATAAGCATTAATTTTATTTAATCTATACTTATGAATAAATTTTTTTTACTTTAACTTTGACTTTGCAATGTTTATTATAGAAAATGAAGTACTTACTTACCTAAGTAAATTTTTTCTACTCATTTATGACTAAAGGCTATTAAATCTATTATATCTTTAATCATACATTACCTACCTATCATTTAAATATTATTATGAGAAATATGAATGAAATGTATTAATCTTCCAAAATATTGACTCTGAGAAAAACTTATTAAAGAAACCTTTATATTATTTTTAAAGAGCTATTTATAGACATCCCAAACGAATAGGTTTAATAATAAAAAATTGTGTTGGTTCCATGTATGTTCTCCTTATTTTTTTTGTATGAAAATTGTTGTAAAGCAGTTTTTTAACAGAATACTACCAAGGTTCAAGTGTGAAATCTTAATAGTTTGGAACTAAGTGGCTGTGACATACGGACAGAAGGACAAACAGACAGAAAGACAGACATGACGAATCTATTGGTGCATCCACACAGCCCGGCGGCGGCTTGACTATAAGCATAGCCGCCAGAGCAGTGGCGTAGCGTGGGTGTCGGCCGCCCGGGGCGGAAGACAATTTTGTCGCCCTCTTATTTAGGTATTCAACAACTATCTATAGGGAAAAATCTGAAAACCGTAAATATTTGTACAGAACCCTGAGTACCTACATCATTTCAGCCTGTTGCAGTCCACTGCTGGACGTAGGCCTCCCCCTAGGAGCGCCACACTGCACAGTCTGTCGCCTTTCTCATCCAGCCTGCAGTCAATCTGGCTGGGAGGCGTCCGACACTATGTTTGCCGTGCCGATACGTGGTCTCCATTCGAGAACCCGTCTGGTCTACTCCACCGCTCGTCGGTTCTGCGACAGATTTGGTCGGCCCACTGCCACTTCAGTTTACTTCATTTTTGGACTACTTCCGTCACTTTGGTCCGCTGCACTCTGCCGGATGATCTCATTTCGGATTTTATGCTTGAGAGATACCTACACGTAGCATTAACCTTTCCATAGCTCTCTGAGTGACATGTAGTCGGTGGGCCATCTTCACTGTCATGTTCCACGTTTCGGCTCCGTAGGTCAATACTGGCAGGCATTGCAGTAGTATAGGCGACGAAAAGATATAACGCAGCTTCCCAAATGCTGCTCAGCCCAGCTGCACTCTTCTATCAACTTCCCTCTCAAAGTTTTCTCTACCTATTTGCAGTGTTTGCTCGAGGTATCCTGCAGTGATTCCGTCATTATCACTATGTCGGCAAAAAGGCGGTGCGAGAGGTATTCGCCGTTGACATTGATGCCTAATCGGTTCCACTCAAATGTCTTGAAGACATCCTCCAATGCATTGGTGAACAGTTTCGGAGATATGACATTTCCCTGTCTCACGCCTCAGAGCAATTGGACGGGTCTTGTCTTGTGGTTTTGTAGTCGGTTAGACATCGACGCGATGTTATTTAAGCTTTTCAGCACCTCCAAATATCGACCATCGATTTGGCATCGCTGCAAGGATTCTGGAACCGCCCAGGTCTAGATGTTGTCGAAGGTTTTCTCGTAGTCCACAAAAGCTAGACCCACCCAGCAGTCGCTACAAAATATTATTCAATGAAAAGGAATTCCCTGAATTCATCACAGAATATGTAGGTACCTAATGAAACATTCCGTGCTCTTTTCAATCGGTCCGAATTTGTAGTTGCAATAAAAATATGCAATGGTTCAAATATTTTTATTATTTATTGTGAAATTTTGCCGCCCCCTAAAAAGTACCGCCCGGGGCAGGCCGTCCCTGCCGCCCCCACTATGCTACGCCACTGCGCCAGAGAGGAGAGAGAAGCCGCCCCGGCCGCACACAAAGCCGGCGGCTGCCGCCGGCACATGGCGCCGCGCGCCGGGCTGTGTGGACTGTGGATACACCATAAAAAACCACGAGCCCTATAATAAGTAGCTTTCAAGCGAGATTCGTAAACCGCGCCTCCAGAGCGCCTTCGAATC
Source organism: Crambus lathoniellus (assembly GCA_949710035.1). NCBI lineage: Eukaryota > Metazoa > Arthropoda > Insecta > Lepidoptera > Crambidae > Crambus > Crambus lathoniellus. The sequence goes on along the minus strand of OX453299.1, from coordinate 343,020 downwards.
CCTTTTGAAATTCCTTTTAGGGTTCCGTCGCCAAATGGCAAAAACCGGAACCCGAGCTCGTGGTTTTTTTACTATCACATTTTTACTAAGCCTTTGTATTATATTTTATACGACCGATCCCGTGAGAATATTGGGATAAAAAGTAGCCATCATGTGATTCTGCAAAACCTACTCCTATAAGATTCATCTAAATTAGCTCAGTGGTTTTTTCGTGAAAAAGTAATAAACATTCCTACATGCGTAGGTACATATAGGTATTCCAAACTTTCACATAAATAAATACCACCTACTTATATAATTTTAGTAGGAGAGGTATACACTCGCGAGCAAAAGTATGGAATCACTTACTTGGAATTGACTCTGCGCGATCTTGAGTACTTAATAACTAGTTAAGAATAATAAAAATGGTACCATTTTAAAGGTTAAATTGTTAACTTTAAATTGATACCAAATTCATTTAAATCACATCAGTATTTAAGGAGATATCCCGGATAAGGTGAAGGAGTAAGGAAAACATAAGGAATATGAAAAAATAATAAATAAAGAAAACAACAAAAATTTACTAATAAAATTTTTATTTGTCCTTAAAATCAAGTTTCAATATTTAGTGTTCCCTCCTCTCGCCCTAATAACTGCTCGAAGACGGTTCTTCATTGACCTAATCAGCCTCTGTATCGATTCTTGCGGGATACCTTCCCACTCCTCTATCAAAGCAGATTTCAGCTCATTCACACTTGAAGGAGCAGGATTTCTGGAACGAACCCTCCTCTTCAGTTCATCCCACACGTGCTCAATGGGATTCACTTCCGGGCTGAGCGCTGGCCAGTCCAATGTGGCGATACCGACTTCTTCGAGGTATTCAGTTGTGGCACGGGAAGTGTGACAACGAGCGTTATCGTGCATAAGGAGGAAGTCATCACCGATATATCCCGCATAGGGAACGACATGTTCCAGCAGAATATCGGAAATGTAGCGGTCTGAAGTTAGACCGCCTCCTCGTCCCCCGCCAGGAACGAAAACAAGCTCCGTTTTACCGTCGAAGGAAATGCCGGCCCAAATCATACAAGAACCGCCCCCATAAGCCACCGTCTCAGCGAAACAGCACTGCGCAAATCGCTCCCCAGGCCGCCTGTAGACCCGACCCCTTCGGTCGCTGCCGTGCAAACACTTTCTGCACTCGTCGGAGAACAGGACTCGCCTCCATTGCTCAACCTCCCAATCAAGATGGGAGCGAGCAAATTGAAGGCGAGCTTGTCGGTGACCTGCCGTCAGTTTCGGGCCTGTGGCAGGCCTTTTTGGAGTCAAATTAGCTTGCTTAAGTCTTCGACGAACTGTCCACTTGCTGGCAGCTACCCCACGAATATTTCGGATCTCCTGTTGGAAGTCGACACCAGTCAAATGCCGATTTCGGAGAGAGGTTGACACGATAAAACGGTCATCCCTCTCCGATGTGCACCGGCGCCGTCCAGATCTTGGTCTCGGGATAAAGCTACCAGTCTCCCGAAAGCGTTTATAAACTTTCGAAACACAGGACTGGCTTATGTGGAGCCGACGTGCTACAGCCCGCTGGCTGAGCCCTTCTTGCAATAGGGCGACGATTTGCGCTGCTTCTGTAGGTGTAGTATCCATTGTCGTCCAAGTTCAAGGGTCAAAATAGCGGAGATGTGTACCGGTCAACTTGTGAAAGCCGACTGATAAAGAAAATCCGATAACACGTGCTTTTATAGGGGGTCAATAGGCCGCAACTCGCGACGTATCAAACAATTGAAACATATCTTTTTCCTTACTTCTTCACTTAATCCGGGATAGCTCCTTAAATACCGATGTGATTTAAATGAATTTGGTATCAATTTAAAGTTAACAGTTTAACCTTTAAAATGGTACCATTTTTATTATTCTTAACTAGTTATTAAGTACTCAAGATCGCGCGGAGTCAATTCCAATTAAGTGATTCCATACTTTTGCTCGCGAGTGTATTTCTGTTTATGTAATCAACATAGAGAAAAGTAATACACACTTGAATAAAAAAATTATTAATACTAAGTAAACACAAGTTATGAACAGAACAGAAGAGCTACCTACTTCAATACAAAGTAGGAATATTTAGAGAATTCGTAGAATGCAGTTACTGTGTCTGATGTTCCCTATCGTTATTTTACTGTATTTATATATCTATACATATAATAAAACAGAAACGGACAAAAAGTCTGTACATGAAATATTAAAAAAAAAAATTACTGCTATGTGATGTGTACAGGATATAGACCCCAAAACGATAGATATTAAAATTTTTGTCTGTTTGTCTGTTTGTCTGTTTGTCTGTTTGTATGTTAGCTTTTCACGCAAAAACTACTGGACGGATTTTTACCAAATTTTGTGTAGTAATAGCTTATAACCCGGGTCAACATATAGGGTACCTTTTATTGCGGGAAATTTAATTATTCCTACGGGAAAATACAAAAACTGATTCTTACTAAAATAGATGGCGCCACATGATTATGAAAATACGTTATATTTAATCGCTGTCTCAATTAATAATGAATCATGTTATTTTTTTTTACCTGCTTCAAAACATAATATAAATTAAAACCCATCCAGCCCCCCTAGCATGACCAACAAAACAAGATATGATAAAGCGATTTATCGAGCGATAAAGCCGCCATATTGATTTTTTATCGAATTAACGAGCATGACCATAGCGGTGACATTACCTCGATAAGATATGATATGATAAAGGATAGAGCGAACATGACCACCACTTTTTATCGATACTGTCGAACATGACCATCAAAAAGACGATAATTATCGCGGTGAGTTATCGTGTTTTGACATTCTGCTAACCAAATTTATCGACGACCATTACAGTACGCGATACATATATCGGGCCATTATTTCATAAGAATTAGACTTATTTTCAGTTTATTTAAATAGAAGAATACCAATTTTAAATGTTTCTCTATTGCTTGTGTAAATTTAATTCTTAAAAGTGTCATGAAAAACATATAATTTCAGTTGCAGCAACAATGTCTAGGAGGCCTTTCGTAAGGCTTGAAATAATAGCGGCAGAAGAAAAAAACCGGTCAAGAGCGAGTCGGACTCGCACACCGAGGGTTTCGTACCATCATAAATTTAAATAAATATATAACGTGGAGATGTTTTCATCGGTGATGCTAGATTTGTCAGAGCATTTGCGGTGTAGAATATTGCAGTTTTAGGTCAATAATGCCAGCTTTTGACCGATCATCATTTCAGCCGTACGACGCCCACTGCTGGGCATAGGCCTCCCCCAAGGATCTCCACAACGATCGGTCCTGCGCTGCCCGCATCCAGCGGCTTCCCGCGACCTTGACCAAATCGTCGGTCCACCTTGTAGGGGGCCTGCCCACGGAACGTCGTCCGGTTCGCGGTCGCCATTCGAGAACCTTTCCGCCCCAACGGCCATCGGTTCTGCGCGCTATGTGTCCCGCCCACTGCCACTTCAACTGAGCAATCCTTCGAGCGATGTCGGTCGTTTTAGTTCTCCTGCGGATCTCATCATTTCTGATTCGATAGAGCAGGGAAATACCAAGCATCGCTCTCTCCATTGCTCGCTGGGTGACCTTGAGCCTGCTTATGAGACCCATAGTAAAAGACCACGTCTCGCTTCCATAAGTCGGCAATACACACTGGTCAAAGACCTTAGTCTTGAGACATTGAGGAATTTTGACGAGAGATCTATTTTTCGAAGTTGGACTTACCTAATTGGATTGTCTGTCCCAGGTAGACATAGTTGTCAACAACTTCGAGAGTAATGATCCCAACATTAACTGGAGCGGATGCAACATGGGCATTGGACATGATTTTCGTCTTATCCATGTTCATCTTCAGACCCACTCTTTGGGAAGCATTGCTGAGATCTTCGAGCATTGTGTTCAGGTCTTCCAAGGTCTCAGCCATGAGAACTACATCATCGGCAAACCGCAGGTGTGTTAGGTACTCGCCATTGATGTTGATGCCGAATCCTTTCCAGTCCAGTAGCATAAAAATATCCTCCAACGCAGCTGTGAACAGTTTCGGAGAAATGACATCTCCCTGTCTCACACCTCGCTGTAGTCGCATGAAACCGACCGATAGTGGAACAAATATAATTTATGTTGATGATTTCTGAAAAACTTTACTATTTAGAGTCATCGTTTTATTTTTCCTGTAATCTTTACTTAAGCTTCTATCACATAAAATAATTTCAGATTTTTCTCTATGCTAACTTCGGAGATAAGGGGGGGACGGTATTTTTTATTTAATTTTTCATCATAAATCGAAAACTATGCGGCTTAAGAAAAAAGAAAAAATGATTTATAATGTGCAAGCAGCGCTCTTTCATATGATAACCCATATGTCTTAGTAGCCCCACTTCCAATTTTAAAGACCCCCTTTCAGTCTCTGTTGCAAAAGAATATAACTGTTTTTATTTCTCTCTTATTTGCAAAATAGTTAAGCGAACGTCATCTAAAACTATTCCAAATTTCAAGTTGATAGCATGAGTAGTTCTCGAGATGTCCAGTTGTGACAGACAGCCTGAGTCTCACCATAAGGGTTTCTTTTTACCATTTTGGTACGGAAGCCCTAAAAAGACGAAGGAAAGAGGAGAGGACTTTCGTCCGAACCTTAACAAATGCGTTCGAGCTCCCGGACAACGAATTTCTAAGAAATTATAAAATTTCTATAGAAATGATACAATATTTGTATTCGGAGCTAAAGCGTGAAGCTGAAAAATGTAAAAAAAGAAAAAAAAGAGTGAAAGAAAAGTGAATGATGAATGATATTTTTTTTCTAACTTAGCAACATTGGTTTAGCATACCACACGATTTATCACTATCATAGCACATGATAACTTTTATCATATCGTATATCGATGCTGTTCATGCTCGCAAATTCGATAGATAACTCGTTGCGATAAGAGAAGATATCGTTTATCGTTTATCGACGTAATAATGGTCATGCTAGGGGGGCTGGCTCATATAAAATCATAAAAATAATTTCATGTTATTTACGTCATTATATCTACTGCAATTACATGTAATGCAATTATATCAAAATATATATATATATATACTAAGCAATAGATGGCGCAGGAAGTCAGTAAGATTACGATATACCTCTCACAAAAGAACATTCGAATGATTATATTAATTAGGGTGAAAGCCCCCTCTGTTGCCACTTTAAGATGTTTTTCACTTCTTTTGCATCATAACTACTAAGCAATAGATGGCGCGGGAAGTCAGTAAGATTACGATATACCTTTCACAAAAGTACATCCGAATGATTATCTATATTAAGTAGGGTGAAAGCCCCCGCTGTTGCCACTTTAATTTTTTTCACTTCTTTCGCCTATGGTCTTAAGTAGGTATCTAAAATTGTCAAGAATGTATCTTATACTTTTCTTTAAATTTTTAAATTTACAATACAAAAAAACTACTTAAAAAATTTAACCGACTCCAAAAAGTATTTGTCAACTGAAAAGGAAAAATATAATTTATATTATAATTAAGGTACCTTTTTGAGGTCGGTGCCAGTCAGTTTATTTTTTTTAAATTACTATTTATTTCCTAAGTTTTAGTGTATATTGTACAATAACATACCCACGAAAACTACTAAACCGATTTTGATGAATCTTAGACTGTTCCCAAAGTTAGAATACATCTAATTAAAATCAAATAGAATCATCTCGATATGCCTTTAGATTTCGAGAAATTCGTGGACATACATAGTAAAAACATGTAACTAAGTATTCATATACTTACGAAATTTAGTTTTATTTTAGTCAATTAAAAACCTATTTCTTAAACTTAAAATGTGCGAAGGGTGCCGATTGATGTGTTTTTTGTCAATCAAATTTTAAAAGATACATCGAGAAATCAATACTTAACTAACTTAGATAAAATAAAAGAAATATCTAATTCGATGTAAACTGAAAAGCGTTTATTGAATAATATTCCTATGTCATAAAGAATTATTACTATTGTTATTATGATTTAAAAGTCATAGATAAAAAGTATATTATCAAGCAAAAGTTATTAACGAAATGTTTTAAGCTAAGTAAGCACTCGGGGCAGTGGCCAAAACTAAAGTTCTTACCCTATTGATGTAAAATTTATATTTCGCATTTCCACTCGACGCTAGATGTCGCTACAGTAAGTATAGTGCCACAAATATATCTGAACCGGTGACAGTGGTCCTGGAGGAGCCACTAGCAATACAAAATTAACTGTCAAAATGGACTGCCGGCAGTCAACAGTATATTTAGTACCAAAAAATAACCACTGTGTGAAATAAGTTTGTCGCAATGTAGACAAAATGTCACCAATGTAGTTTTGAAAAATTTGCTCAAACGCTAAGTGGCCAGTACGTAGTTACCTACACCTACAGTGCCACAAGCTTTTCTGTTCCGGTGACAGTCGTGACAGAGGAGCCACTTGCAATACGAAATTAGCTGTCAAAATGGACTGTCGTATGAAAACTGTTTTAGTTCCTAAGATAATCACCGGAACAGAAAAGATTGGCGCACTATACCTACCATTTTTTATGTCATTTAACCGGCTCTGGCTACTTAGGCCTTCAGCCGTAGGAACCATCCAATAAAATAAAGGAACATTAAAAATAGTTTTCTATCTAACTTATTTATTCATTTATTTACTAGGAAAGCTTACATAAGTGATGATTGATTAAAATTAAATAATTAAATGGTATATCATTACATTTTATACCTGTTACTTAAAGAAGAAATGTCTCCATATCAAAATACTAGCCTTCCGCCCGCGACTTTGCCCGCTCGGACTAAACGACGACGTTATCCCACGGGAATGTGATATTTTTCAGGGATAAAAAGTAGCCAAAGGCAGCCATTACATCCAGATCGCGATCACCGATCGTGATCTTGATCGCGATCGAGATTTACTTTGTAGATATTTTGCGATCAAGATCGCGAGCCGGCAATCACCTTCGTACATAGTCAATCTGCATCGCGATCATTGATCATTGATCATTGATCCAGATTGACTGTCTAATGGCTGCCTAAGTATGTCACTTTCAGCTGCCAAACTATTCCCATATTCATATATATTCCCAAAAGTCACGTCGATCCGTTGCACCAATTTTGACGTGAAAGACGGACAAACAAACAAACCCACTTTCACATTTATAATATTAGTATGGATACAGACAATCTCTTTTACATTTTATAGTAAAAATATGATTGGCCTGATATTATGCATTACTAAGTAAGAACTTCTGTTTGAATCGTGAATTCGTGAAAGCGCGCATATGCGCAAAACGATAATACGCGCTCTAATCGCGCGCGGCAAGAGTGCGCTTCACCACTGGAGCTCCATAGTAGTGGTCGGAGTGGACGTGCCTCGTGCGATCCAAGAGCACCAAGAGAACAAATTAGATTCACGATCCATGATCCCCAATCTTAGATCGTGGTTGGCCAATCCAAGATGGATCGTTTGGTGTGGTTCAGTCTTATGAACCTCGCGTAGAATAGATCTATTGCCCGCTAGCAAGCAACGTCGAAGAACGAAGAACGGCTGTTCAAAATAATCGTTATCATTATACACTGTTATGTGTGATACATGCATTTTTGCGTATAAAAACCATATGAAAATATAGATAAGTTATCACAACATTCACAACTTACTGTAAATCGAGATTTGACAGCCTAAACCGACCTAGATAGCGGTTTAAATTTAAATCGGGATCGGTAACAACAAGTAGCTAAATGGGATTTAAAAGAAAATCGAGATCCAAGTGGCCCTTTTGACTTATGAAGAAGAGAAGAGAAGTTTGTTTTTTTTGTCGCCTCTAAGGGATTGCAGACTTCAGTATTTAATTTGACATACATTTTAGCTTGATACCTCCCACGCATACTTGAGAAAAAGTTTCTTGACAGACGGACAGATCTTTGAATGAGGGCTCAACTATGTTCATGCAGCATATGATAACAACATACCATGTTCATACCCTAGCCTGCATATTCAATATTCTTTAGACCCTTTTAGTAGAGAATAGGACTTCAAGAAGAGCGTTATGAAATCTGAGCAACAAACACACATAAACTAAACTAACACAAAAGTCACTACACTGCGCGTACGAAGTCGCGGGCAACAGCTAGTCTAAAATATTATATTAAATCCCAGCAAGTTTATTATTCTAAGTTTATTATACTAGCAAGTTATTTGACTATTTAAGGTAATATAGCATCGTGAGGCCAGCAGCGCCACAAAGCCATTTTTATTTAATTTTTAATGTTTATTATTAATTTTAAATAATTGTTTTTAACATAACAGATGGCATCCGCGGAAGACCAGCGTCTTGGTAATTATACCAGGACATATGCTGAGCGGAGACCATTTTGATGCATGCATGTTATTTTATAGTGATATATATTATATGAGAAAATGTTTATTTTGTGTGTGTATCAAATAAAGTTTTTCTTTCTTTCTTTCTTGATGTATGTACATACTTACCAGTTGATGTTGTTGATAAGACAAGTAATGGAAGTTCTTTATTACACTGACTCTTAATAGGATTCTATGTCGACCATAAGAAAGGAATGTGTTATGTATGGAGGGTCTATCGCGGCAGTATTTGCGGAACGAAGTTCGATTCCAGAATTAGACTACTGTAACTCAACATAAACTTTTACAAATTCTTTACATTTGGTGAGTATGATATGGCGATGTTCCTGCGAGTCTTACGCATCGGCGTGTCTACTACGGTGGGCAAGGAAGCCTGCCCTCCCTACCACTCTGACATGAAACTAAATTAACGTTTATTACATACTAGCGGCCGCCCGCGGTTTCACCCGCGTGGTTCCCGTTCCCGTGGGAATATCGGGACAAAAAGTACATATAAACCTTCCTCTTGAATCACTCTATCTATTAAAAAAAACGCATCAAAATCCGTTGCGTAGTTTCAAAGATTTAAGCATACAAAGGGACATAGGGACAGAGAAAGCGACTTTGTTTTTATACTATGTAGTGAAGGTTAGAAATTTCTTTTTACTCGCAGTTTATTTTGAGAATAATATAATTTGACGACCGATTTGGCGCAGGGGTAGGCTACCTGCCTTCTGCGCCAGAGGTCTCGGGTTCGATTCCCGAACAAGACAAATATTTGTGTGCATGAACATGTCTATTTGTCTTGGTCTGGGTGTTTTCTATGTATATTAAGTATGTATTTACAAACAAAAAGTATTTAAGTATATATTCATCCGTTATCAAGTTTTCCATGATACAGTTTCTTAATGAAATTAACATGGGCTTAGATAATTGGTGTGAATGTAAGAAGTTATTTATTTATTTTATTATTTTATTTAATAGTAGGTATAATTGTGTCTTTTTCGGTTTTTATTTGGGCACCTTCGCACTCACCAGTGATCCTCCCCGCATAGCGTATTCGGATCGGGGGTGTCTCAATAGGTACCTATTACAAATCAAATTTTAAAATATCAGATTTCTAATCGATGGCGCCTTACTGCATACCGCTTTCCAAATCTCTGCAAAGTTGTTGCTAATAATATCATTTCCTTTTGTGTTTACTACTGAAAGAGTTTAATCTAATGTAGGAATACCACTATGTTTTTTTCATCAGAATATCTTATGTGCGTCTTTTAATTAAAGTTCTTTTTTAGAGTTTTATTCTTGTAAGGATGTTCTGTTGCTTGGCGAGAGTATTTTCAAGGCACAATGAGGTATTTTGTTCTGTTATTGGTATTTTCAAAAGGAATAATTATCTATATATTGAGACTTAATATTTTTTAAGATTCGAAGTATAAACTTTGGGTTGGGTTAGTTACAAACTATTAAAATGAATGGCAATTTACTTGATCTGAATGTGAGAATAGTCCTGTGACGGCGCGCGGCGGAGGCTGGTCGGACGGGACCCGGGACAAAGGATGTAACTGAATACACCTGAATGTCTGTATTAATGACAGCCTGTTATGTTACATGTAACTAGGGATGGTACTAGCATTGTTGTTTGTCTAAATCCCTCCTGAGTTATCATTTTCAATGATTTTTTCTTTCTTTATTCATATTTATTTATGTTAAACATATTAATGCTCGCATGCTTTGGTCCATAAGTAAGTACTCCGGAAGATGAAATGTATGAGGTAATTTTGAGTCTAGGGGTGGCGGCAGGGGGCAGCTGGAACCCCTGCCGAGTCGTCACAAGCAGAGTCTGCTTGTGACGACGGCTGTAGCAACACAGTCGAAACGTCCTGTAAGTAATTATGTACTACATAATAAATGTCGCGTTGAGTCCCGTTACTCTCGTTTCATAGGGTGTTAAAAATGCAATGATCATTAAGAAGTAAAAGTAGGCAAAGCAAACATAGCCAACAGAGAGCCAACCCTGACTGGTCCGGGCCGGCCGGCGGCGGCACGGTTCCGGTGGGCGCGCGCAACGTTTACTTAAGCGGGTGCGCGCGCGCCGCCTGCGCTCATACCCGACGTGCTGTTCTATGGGTACTCGCAAACGGTGACTACTCGACATGCCCACCATGGTGACTCGCGAGAAGAGCGACTTCGGGCGCAAGGTGCAAGAGAAAGCCGTCATGGAAAAGGTCACTTGTCAATGTCACTCGACTCATTCGTGCTAAACTGGTTTAAGGGGATGGACGTAGCCGCAAGAGCGCTCGGCTCGCTGTTCGAATTGGTGACGGTTTTCCTGGCCCGATTGACGGTACAGATCCAAAAACTCTTGGCGTGTTCGTTAACCGTTAAACGAGTTACTAGAAATATTTCAATCAGTTGAACCGTTATATCAGTGGAACTCATCGGCGAGCTAACTGTATTCGTTTGTGTTGCAGATGTGTCGGAAGCAAGAAGTAGTGCATACCTACTCTTAAGGGCTCTACAGACTATCAGTCCGCCACCAGGCCGCAATCAGCCACACACTCACAGTTTTACATACAAAAACCGAATATCATGGCCGATTGCGGCCAACTGAGAGGCCGCTAGTTGCCTCGTCGTTGTGGGCCCCTAAGAGATAATTTAAGAACGATGGTGTCGCAATAATTTCACTGGTCTTTTAAAAATGCGACCTTTGTGTTTGTATTTGAATAGTTACTGATAATTTATTTGGAAAATGATCAGTTACGATTTTCGTTTAACTCGTTGTATTTGAATAGTTACTGATAATTTATTTGGAAAATGATCAGTTACGATTTTCGTTTAACTCGTGTTAAGGAATGGACGTCCCGTGTGGTGGTGGTTTAAGCTGCGCGGATAAAGAAACGATGTGGAAATGGCGGCCGGCCGGTCATGCTATCTCGCTCACACATACCGTCATGCTGCATGTATACCTACCACGTCGGTGGGTCATGCTATCGCGCTCACAGTTAATGCATGGCCGCCATTTACAGATTGTTTCTTTAACCGCGCGAGTTAAATCAGACGGCTCGTTTTGTGTGCAGAGGCAGATGGCGATCGACCGCTGCGTGGCGGAGGGTGTCCGGCCGCCGCCCACGCCCGCGCCGCCGCCGCCCGCCCCCGCGCCCGCGCCCGCCCAGGCGCGCGTCATCACGCTCGAGCACGCTGAGCACCACGACTCCACGCTCTACCGGTATGCACTAAAACCTGTCCACAGTGTTCAGTCATAGCGTTTTGTAGCCCTGCGCAGTTGAAACACTTTTGTCCGCCGACATAATCTAGAAGTAGTAACTTTTGACACAAATTCATCGGTTATCCCATTCGAGAAGTTTTAAGGCCAGTTTCAATAACCATCCTCAGCAATAGGCCTCAGGCTTATCTAGCCTACTAGAGCTTTGTTGCTTAGTTATTTCTGTTAATTATCGGAAAATAACAGCGGTTGCTTGGTACCTATAATTAAACTAAGATAGGCCTATCTTAGTTATTTCTTTCCAGAGATAGTTTATTGAAATCGAGCGTTAGTGAGGAGTTAGGAGAAGTTACTGAGTATAACTTCAAGAGCTGTATAACCTCCGTTTGCGTTCGCAGCGACTATAAGATTGTGTCGGCGCCAAAAATCCCCTCAGGTTTTTTTAGGATGTAATGTTTTAATTGATACTTTTCTTTCCAGTCTAGAAAAAGGCTGCTATTTACAATTTTGTCCGGGCCCCACTTTACTCGGACGAAAAGTGTTCCTGTACACCAATTATGTAGTGAGCGGAGGTAACTATAGTTGACGTTAACCGTTTGACCGCTATTTCTTCTATAGAAGACGTTTTTGTGTCCTCCACGCCACGACTTTAATATGAAGACTAATAACTTATTTTGTCTTCTATAGAAGATATTGGCGGTCAAAAGGCTAAAACACTAATCACTATTGATTTGTTAAGACTTCACTCGTAAATGCCGCTGGTCTTTGCAGACGACGAGAAGGGCGGCGAGGCGGAGTTCGTGCGCAACCAGTACTACGGGCTGGAGTGGCGGCGCGAGGAGGACGCGGAGGGCGCGGAGGGTGCACGGGGCGCGGTGGGTGCAGGGGGCGCAGGGGGCGCGGGGGGCGCGCTGGGTGCCGGCGTGCTCGTCACAGACACCGACATGTACTGCGAGTTGCGCCTGCAGCGTGCCGGCTCTTTCCACTACTACTTCGTTTACGACACACCGTTAGTACCTATACCCCATCCCTTATGATAACTCTGATGCATTTACAAGAAAACTCTAATACAATCATCATATAATTTAAACTAATTAAATTGCTTATTCTATTCATGCCTCTACCATTTTCTTTGTCTTATCTTCTGTCATAAATTTTTACTACATTGTCTAAGCATCCTTCACTCTTGTGACTATTATTTGTTTATTCAGAAGTATTAGGTATTTCTCTTAAAATAGAACGTATCGTTGATTGTAAACGTTGGCTTTGTATGTGCAGGGAGTCGAGCATCGGTCCGCAGGGCTCGGGGTGGTTCCAGGTGGCGCCGACGCTGCGCGTGGGCGGCGGCGAGGTGATCCCGGCCTCGGGCGTGGCGTGCCAGACCGTGCTGGCCAAGTGCCTCGGGCCGCTGCCGCGCTGGGAGCCCGTGCTGCGCGCCGCGCACGACGCCGGCTACAACATGATACACTTCACGCCCGTGCAGGTATGTCGTGAGGGCTGTCACCACACACTCGGCGGCGAGGTGATCCCGGCCTCGGGCGTGGCGTGCCAGACCGTGCTGGCCAAGTGCCTCGGGCCGCTGCCGCGCTGGGAGCCCGTGCTGCGCGCCGCGCACGACGCCGGCTACAACATGATACACTTCACGCCCGTGCAGGTATGTCGTGAGGGCTGTCACCACACACTCGGCGGCGAGGTGATCCCGGCCTCGGGCGTGGCGTGCCAGACCGTGCTGGCCAAGTGCCTCGGGCCGCTGCCGCGCTGGGAGCCCGTGCTGCGCGCCGCGCACGACGCCGGCTACAACATGATACACTTCACGCCCGTGCAGGTATGTCGTGAGGGCTGTCACCACACACTCGGCGGCGAGGTGATCCCGGCCTCGGGCGTGGCGTGCCAGACCGTGCTGGCCAAGTGCCTCGGGCCGCTGCCGCGCTGGGAGCCCGTGCTGCGCGCCGCGCACGACGCCGGCTACAACATGATACACTTCACGCCCGTGCAGGTATGTCGTGAGGGCTGTCACCACACACTCGGCGGCGAGGTGATCCCGGCCTCGGGCGTGGCGTGCCAGACCGTGCTGGCCAAGTGCCTCGGGCCGCTGCCGCGCTGGGAGCCCGTGCTGCGCGCCGCGCACGACGCCGGCTACAACATGATACACTTCACGCCCGTGCAGGTATGTCGTGAGGGCTGTCACCACACACTCGGCGGCGAGGTGATCCCGGCCTCGGGCGTGGCGTGCCAGACCGTGCTGGCCAAGTGCCTCGGGCCGCTGCCGCGCTGGGAGCCCGTGCTGCGCGCCGCGCACGACGCCGGCTACAACATGATACACTTCACGCCCGTGCAGGTATGTCGTGAGGGCTGTCACCACACACTCGGCGGCGAGGTGATCCCGGCCTCGGGCGTGGCGTGCCAGACCGTGCTGGCCAAGTGCCTCGGGCCGCTGCCGCGCTGGGAGCCCGTGCTGCGCGCCGCGCACGACGCCGGCTACAACATGATACACTTCACGCCCGTGCAGGTATGTCGTGAGGGCTGTCACCACACACTCGCTCATAGACTCAGGAACATAATACATGTGTGAAAATGGTCCTTCGAGTCGGATAGATCGGTCAGCCGGTAGCCAGGTGAGACTGGAAAGCGCCGGAAGCCGATAGCCGGTCCCGCGTCTATAGATTAAATTTTTGGTAAGCCTACTAATGTTATAAATGTGCGTTACAATTGTAATGTTTCGTGGTTAACATACTCGTATTTTCAAAATGGCTCTCCGTGAAAGTAGTGTTGACGATAGTGATTTACTCGACATATGTCGCTGACAATTGTCGACGTGGTGAAATAGGGGCCTGGTATTTCTACCTTCAAATCCAAGCTTTCAAAGTTTGGAGATGGCAACCCTGTATATATAGTGGTGGCCACATAATTAAGAACGCCAGTCGATTTTCATACAAACGAGGTAACTTTGAGGCTTTAGTTGTCAGCCAGGGATTGGCCGAGCTGTAATCTGATGATGGCTATCCAGGAGATGAATGGACGAGAATCCAGATCGCTATACACACCCAACTGATCTGAACAGCATTTTAAACGATGTAAGGACCAAAGTTCTTAGTTTCAGGATTTCCATACATTTTAATGCTATTTTGGTGATTTTTTTAAACATATCGAAACAGCTCTTAGAATGCTGTTTAGGCGAGTTGGGTGTGTATAGCGATCTGGATCTCCTCCATTCACCCCTTGGATAGCCATCAACAGATTAGGTACAGCTCGGTCAATCCCTGGCGGAGAACTAAGGCCACAAAGTCATCTCGTTTGTATGAAAATCGACTGGCGTTCTTAATTATGTGGCCACCACTATATATCTCAATCGTTGAACAGGAGCTGGGCGCGTCGAACTCGAGCTACAGCATCTCGAACCAGCTGCGGCTGAACCCGATCTTCAGCGCGGAGGCCGGCCGCGACGTCACCTTCGCCGACGTCGAGAACCTCGTCGCTAAAATGCGCTCCGAGTGGAAGGTGAGACACTTTATTCTTTATAAAAAAAATAGCAAATAAGAAAGCTTTTCTGATCCCATATCATTTGATATATTAAAATGGATTAAATAAAAAAAAAATCTTCATTAAAAAGAGGTAATCCAAATACACTACCGACCCATGGTACAACTGCCATGTTCAACTGGTTGTACTACGGATAACCAAATGTAACAATGGTCTAACTTCCAGAATACATTTTTTGCTACACTTATCTGGATACGCGGCAGCGTATCAGCCAAGTTCAAAAGCAAACAGAACTGGCGAGCAGCACCGTGTGTATCTTAACACGAACCATTTGGAGCCACTTTTGACCCCCTCATAACTCAAAAACTATTACACAGAAACATGTCAAATTTGGCTTATGTCACACCTACGACACTCCATACTACGACCCCCGCATAATAATCTTCTACTACTAGGTAACTGACATAACGTGTGTACACGCGTCAAATGTGTGCGTCAACGATGCAGGGATGACATCCGCCGTAGCACACTCCGGAGCTAGTGGTACAAAATATATCGACTAGATGGCGCGTGCCGCGTGCGTCACGAAATAACTTTGCAAGAGCGTCCCAATTTATTATTTACGTATGTTTATATTATGTCGGGTAAGTTCGGAAGCAATCATTTTACAATCTTTTTTCAGTACAAAAGCGATTGTCAAAAGGCCGTGTGAATGGCATAATGTACTTTGTATTGAAATCTTCAGAAACGCACCTGTCGTACGGTACTAATTTAATAAAAAAATTAAATTAATCCAACAAATAAAATTGTCTTTAATTATCACTACATAGTATAAAACAAAGTCGCTCTTCGCTTCTGTCTGTCTGTTTCTAAGCTTTTTATTATTTGACACAAAACAAAAATGATAAATAGTTTCTTCGTAGTGTAACTTCCAAACATAAAGTTTTATTGCTTAAAAAATGTGCATGTTAAGCCAAACGGCCTATACATCGTGCACAAAGTCCTTTGTCAACCAACACACCGCGTAAAAGGAAATTGTTAAGTGACTTATAAACAGAGTGCAAAAGACGAAAAAATTTGGATACTCAGCAATAATGTGCATCTTAAAAAGATACCAATATGTCCTCTCAATTACAAAAATATATCAATTTTCAAACCCGTCTAAAACAAAACAGTCATGGCAATAGAAACACTAAAGATTTACAGTTATTTGCTTTAAATTTATATTTTGCCAGTCCATTAGCATAAAGAGTCTTAGCAAACGTTAAACATGCCAAGCGAAAGGACTTTGCGCCGAAAGAATATCAACATTGATACAAAATTTTCACCTAACGTTTTACAATGTTTAGAGACCAAATTAAAATATTAAAAGACTCAGAAAAATACTGCATTATTTGCGCTGACGAAATTTCATTAAAACGGTACTTATATCATCAAATTAACGAGGATAAGATTATAGATTTTCATGAGTTTGACGGGACACAAACTGGAGAACCAGCAACGCAAGCTTTTGTAATCATTGCCAGAGTTATACATTAAAATTGGAAACAACCAATCGCATACTGTTTTTTGGCTCAAAGCAAAAATTACAAAGAACTTAGTGCGTGGTTAGATCATGTTATTTCACAAATTTTAAATATTGGACTTCATGTAATGTAGCCTTTGTCTCAGTAATGTATCAGATCAAGGCTCAAATTTTTAAAACATGGCTAATGAAAGAAATGTGACTGTTGTCACAGTCACAGACTGTAGTAAGCCATACTTTTTGTTAAAGGAAAAATAAATACTATATTTTTGTAAATAAATAAATACTATATAAATATATATTTAATGCAAACATTATTACTCTTGGTCATATCTGTTTCCCTGAGACTTTCGTTTTAAATACTTTTTGAGCATCAATTTTTTTTTTAGCAGAGGTGACATAATCAGCCTACTTGGGGTTTCCTATTACCGACGATTCCAATAATCTTCGTTTCTTAGCCTCTGATTTAAAGTCAAGCCGCAATTTTCACTTAAAATCTGTGTTTTCTGCACTGAGTGTGACACCTGTGAAGTACTTGTACTTGGAATTTCTGTTGATGTTTGAGATTTGCAAGTACTCTTAGAGGCTATTATCAGTTTGAGTAAATTTTGATGTAAATACGAGTACCAGATGAGTCTTCTGGCTGCAGTAATAATAGGGTAGGGTAGGGGCTGCATTTTTCTTAGAAACTCTTTTTGCGCGGTCAGAATTAGGGAAATGAAGTTCGCAAACAAAATAACTAGTATGAAGTGTCTCCACGCTTTTTTGGTTTAAGGCGATACTCGGAAACATTGTGCAGAAGCGAGATAGCAATGAGAAAACGACGCGCGCGGGATCGAGACCGATTTTGCAGATTAGGCAAAAAAAATTAAAAAAATGCTTCTATTCGATCCTAAATATTATTGGTGTTCACTAATTAAACCAATTTCCAATAGCGTAAGTAACCCTATTTAAGAATAATCTACAATTTTCGTATTTTTAGAGATCTTTTCGATAAGAAAAAGTGTCGAGACAAAATCATAAAATCGTGTTTTTGAAACTATACGAATCTAGATAAAGGGTATGAAGAAATATATATCTTATTACCAGATTTGTAACAACTGTAACCGTCCTATAGTTTTAAATCAAAAAGTCCATACTTTTTCCGAGTAGCGCCTTAAGTCCATTCGACCGATTTCTTTAATCCAATACTTGCACCTAATGAAAGTTAAATCAAATCAATAAAAGATCCTCTAATTTCATAGAATTTAATCGTATCATAACATTTATTATTTGGTCAAACAATTCGTATTAAAATATTTGTTTTCTGTTAATATTAAATTTGATATCAATCATCTTCGATTCAACTGCATATACCAACGCCACTGCAAGGTTATATCGCACGATCCTCAAATCGAAGTTTGCTTACGAAATATAATGACATCGTTGACTTCAAAGACGTTTGGTTGACTTGGTTACATTCTTGTTGACTGAGTGACTGACAAGACAACCGACAAACGTGTGACGTTTACTCCTCGGTTTACTTTCTCAATGCGGGGGAAATGAACTGGCGGGGGGAGGTGAGTGTCGCTTCTTTACGTTAGTAATATTATAGTATTCTTTGCTTATGTTTTGAGACTAGCGAGATAAATGTGTGCTCCAAATTTTATATACACACCTCAAACGGTTATTTAGATATTTACGTCCAAAAATCGTTATTTTTATCACTGACTCACCTATAATCAAAACTCTAACCCACTTCCAGATGACCTAGAAAGCTGAAATTTGGCATGTAGACAGGTAATCTGGTGAATACAAAGGAAAAAATCCGAACCTAGTATTTTTTTGAAATAAAACGTTGACAAACTTATATTTGCGTTCCCTATGCACTTATCCTGTATAAGATCTTGTATAAGATGAAGTAAAAATATAAGTTTGTAATAGTTTTTATTCTGTTATATACCAATATTTCGTCATATCTCTTGAAGTTCAGCTAGCGCCGACGGCGTAGTGGCCATTCAATATTGAGGACTCGAGAGAACCAAATTCGAACCCCAGGGGGAACCCAAATACTTTTTTGTCCTCGCGTTAAATAAATTACAAGCTTGCGCCATCTAGTACGATATCCATATTATTATTTATTAATTATTAATATTAATATAAATTATAAAGTTATTGAAATTTTTACTTTTTTGCATTCACAATCCAATTTTTATTATTGAAAAATGGAAAATGAAGAATTTCGACAAAATCGTCCCTCATCTCACAACCAGCTGCGATGGGACTCGAACCCACGACCTTTCACTTAAATTAATTATTAATATTAATATAAATTATAAAGTTATTAAAATTTTTACTTTTTTGCATTCACAGTCCAATTTTTATTATTGAAAAATGGAAAATGAAGTATTTAGAAAAAATCGACCTTCATCTCACAACCATCTCCGATGGGACTCGAACCCACGACCTTTCGCTTTCCGGGCGACTGCTCTTACCACTGAGCTACGGAGTCGTAATGATAAATGTGAAAGTGTGTTTGTTTGTTTGTTTGTCCTTCTTTCATGTCAAAACGGAGCATAGGACTTATAACCCGACCACCAGGGGGCGCAATCTTCATACATTCAAATGGGAACTAACGAGAAGCCAAAAAATGCGAAAGTTGCTATGTTCTCCGTGTAGGTGCTAGGTGCACACTTTGCACATAAATAGTTCACTAAAGTCAACGATAGATGACTCCATATACACCCACCCACAGTATAGAAAAGAAGAGAAAAATCCTTTTTTTCTATACTATATTGTTGAAAGTTGATGGAAGAGTATAACCTTTAAAGAGAGTAAAGTGTAGGTACTTATGGAAAATAATGTCAAATAATCTAAATTATACTTTTGTTTGTTAAATTTGTTATTTGGTATGTTCTGTTTCGTAAAGAACCGTAATTCCGTTAGCAATTACATAGTTTCGTAGTTTGTCCGGAAAGCTTTATCGCTTAATGAAACCAGAATCAAAACGCAAATGGAAATGCAATATCTGCTCAGGAACATTAAATACCTACTGCAACTTCGTCGAGCAAAACACCATAAACTATTACGACTTGATAAGTGTTTTACATACATGTGCGATGCGATGGCTCGTACAAATTATATATATTATTATAGCCTTCGCAAGCTCTAAAGCCGAAGTTCTTATTGTATTCTTCCGAAAATTCCAAAGTCCTTGAGAAACTTGTTCATCATCAGCTATCTAAACATCTTATTAAAAACCACCTCCTTAACCCTCTTCAGTCTGGCTTTCGTAAAGGCCACAGCACCTCTACAGCACTTGTTAGAATTACGGATGACATACGCCTCGGGATGGAAAAGCGTCAGCTTACGGTTCTGACATTACTTGACTTTAGCAATGCATTCAATACCGTTGATTTTGATATCCTACTTGGTGTTCTACGCTCTCTACACATATCTCCAGCTGCACTTGATTGGCTTCAAAGTTACTTGCTAGGGCGACGGCAGCGTATTCGCACCGGAGTCACCTTCTCCGGGTGGTGTGATATCAATGCCGGTGTCCCTCAGGGTGGCGTCTTATCTCCTCTTCTCTTTTCTATATTTCTCAATTCCATAACCCAGTCCCTTTCTAGTTCCTATCACCTTTACGCTGACGATCTACAGATCTACACACAGGCACCTTTATCTGAACTGTCAAATGCAATCATTTCTATCAACTCTGATCTCACTGAAATCTGTTCCTGGAGTAAGTCTTTTGGTCTAGCCCTAAACCCGGCGAAGACTCAATGCATTATTATTGGTAGCTCTCATTTCGTTTCGAGGATCGACTTTGAACAAATCCCAGCAGTTTCCTTAGACGGCACCATTATCCCGTTCTCTAGCACCGTCAGGAATCTCGGTGTTATTCTCGATCAAAATCTTTCCTGGAAGCCTCATGTGGAACAGCTTAGGAAAAAAGTGTTCGCAGCGTACGGTTCACTAAATCGCCTACGTAATTTATTGCCGACCAGTACTAAAATCACTTTAGCACAATCCCTTTTGCTGTCTATTATTGACTACGCTGATGTCTGCTACACTGACCTGTCTGAGGAGCTTCTTGACAAATTGGAGTGTTCGCGCCGCGCTGCGAGCGGTGCGTTGTCATTGTCAAGGTCACGAGACAATGCGCTCGGCCGGCCGGTGTAGGATCGCCAGTTGGCCGTAAGCAGCCGTGAGACAAGTTCGTGTGTTTCTGTAGCGACGTGCCGCGCAAGTTACCTACCCATATTGGGACCGAGATATCGTTTTGCTCCTACTAGGGCTCCGGTCGGGGTACGGACTTGGAACCCGTGTGTGTTCGCTTTGAAAAGCGCCGGGAAAGTTTTAGCGGCCTATTAGGGCATTGTGTAGTATAAGAGTATCCCATCGGGGGTTGTGTGGAGATCGTTTTGCCAGGGCGCGCGCGCGCCGGCGAGACAACGTCAGCCCCCCTGGATTACGGACACTATTTTCTAGTAAGGTAGGATTAGTTTAATTTACTTAATTTTGCATGGGAAACCTTCGTTTCAATAAACTGTGGAACACAGTAGATGTGGTCATCACAATTGTGCGTGATCATATTTTTGGTAGCAGAGCTTAGTTGATATAATTAATTTTCATATTAAAATTAACTACATAAAATTTCATAGTAAAAATAAAAAGCGTACCTAAAAAGAGTACCTAAAAATTATTTTTTTTTGTTGAAATCTCGAGGGTAATTGAAGATCCCGAGACGATTGAAGTACTAAGAAATTGTTCTAGTAAATTCTCGAAGCGAATGTTTCTTACTTGGTGGATCCGATAATAGATAGACACTTATATAATTGTTGTCACATACTAGTGATTTGATACGAGTTTACTCGCCTAGATGTGTATATTTTTTTTTGTTTGTCGGGATTTATTTGACGAATAGTTTCGTTCGAAAGTGTTGTTTATTAGTACCACATACTAGTGTTTGTTCCGAGTCCGCTTGCCTAGTTAAAAAAGTGGAACTAGTTTTAATTATTAGTAGTATTAAATTACGAGTATTATTATTAAAAATAGTTTTGTTTTCGTTTGTTGATAACGGTTTAGTAGTTGATTTGCGAGGTATGCCATACCGTTAATCCTATACGTTTTGTTTATACCGTTATATTGTTAGCCCTTGAAATTGGTAAGTTGCTAATAATTTATGAAACTAGTAGGGTCCGTGTATGTCGTCCGAATTTTAACCCTTGAACCCCGTTGGGGCCAATTCTGACCACGCATATAGCTGTCAACGTTCACTCAAACCCGGGGCGGCCAATATTGACCAGGCGCCGGCCGGCACAGATTACTTGTGTTTTATATTATCGTGACGCGACCTATTTCTATTGTTTTTTTTGTTGATGTTTACCACTTTTATATTTCTTTGTTTGCTTTGTTTATAAAACGGATTATAAATGGCTCCTACGAATCCGACCGCCGTATCCAGGGCTGGCATCCAAGGAGTTTTGCGTTGGCTTGCTTGTGCGGTCACATTAATAGACCGAGCCGACCGGGTAGGCGCGTTGCTAGCTCGGTATGGCGGGCTGGCAGCTCGCCTGCAAGACCTGGAGCGCCACGCCATGGAGTGTCGCGCGTATTATTTGCAGAACCCCCCAGCTGATGAGGCCGTGTCGGAACAGCTGGAGCAGGATGTAGCCCAGGCCTATGAGCTGGCTGACCAGTTCACGGAGGCGGCTGAGAGGGCCCTGGCTGTTCGGAAGGGGGAGCCGGTTTTGAGCGGGGAGGTCAAACCTACCCCGACGGCGTTGCTAGGCCGATTGCCTACGTTGGAGATTCCCACTTTTAATGGGGATCTGTCAGCCTGGATGGGCTTCATTAACCTGTTTGACAGCCTAGTGGATTCACGACGGGACTTATCCCCTAGTGAGAAGTTGGCCTATTTGCGCTCCTCCCTGCGAGGAGAGGCCAGCGCGGTGATCCAGCACCTGCTCATCAGCGACGACAACTACCAGGTGGCTCGCCAGCTTCTGGTTAGCAGGTACCAGAATGTCCGGTTACTGGCGGACACCCACGTGGCCACGATTTTGGCCCTCCCGCGAATCACGCGGGTACACCTGTTACGGAGGGAGTTGCTGAACCCGCTACTGTCAGCGGTCAACTCCCTAAGGCGATTGGACCTGCCGGTGGATCAGTGGTCCTTTGTACTGCTGCACTTAGTCCTCGCCAAATTGCCCGCTGAAATGAAGGGGCGTTTCGAGCAGAGGTACGGAGGCGACAGCGCCTCGTATCTCCCGCCCTTCGCGGACCTCCTTCGTTTTTTGGAGGACGAATGTAGGGTGACGGACCACCTGGAGCCCGCCCCGGTTCCAGGTGTTGGTCGTATGGTGGCGGCGAGGGAACAGCCCCGTCGCCCGACCAATCGCTATGCTGCCTTCCAGCAGTCCCCTCCCCCCGCACCGAGTGAGCGGTGCAGGTATTGCAGGGGAGATAGGCACGTGGTGCACGAATGTGCCAAATTTAGAGGCCTCCGCCCAGAGGGACGGAGGGCCGTTGCTAGACAGCGCCAATGGTGCTATAGGTGTTTGGGGGGACACATGCAGTCGGCGTGTCCCCAGACCGAGGATTGTCGTCTTTGCGGAAGGAGGCATCACCCCCTCCTTTGTTTGGACCGCAAGGACGCCGGGAGCGACCGGGGTTCGAATTCCTCGCGCACGGGCGGGGGCCCGGCAGCCCGGAACCGGTCCCCTAGAGATTCGGCGGGGCTTAGCCCCCCAGTTCAGTCCCCCCCGGAGAGGGGGAACTATAGGAGAGACGCCCCCGCCACGGGCGGGGGTAGGGGGGTACCACAAGAGTACGCCACGGTGGCGATGGGCACGGGCCCTATTTGCTACTCCCCCCCCCTAATGGAGAGGCCTCGATTGGGGTACTATGTACCGAGGCACGCCCCACACGGGTATTACCCTGCACCTAGGAGTGCTGTTGGTCGGGGCCAGTATGTACCCGATTGGGACCCGCTCGCCCGGTACGAGCGTCCCACATTTGGCGCGCCGACTCAGGCGCGAGGGGGACAAGTACCCCCCCAAAATTTTTAATGGCGCCCCTGTCGGACCCAACCACCCCTCCGGAGCTTGTGCTGTTGCCAACAGCCTCCGTGAATGTTTGGGGACCTAAGGGCAATGTTGTCACGGTGCGTGCCCTTTTGGACTCAGGTGCCCAGGGGTGCATAATGTCCAGGTGGCTTGTCCGACAGCTGGGTCTTTTGCTTGTGCCGCATCACGAAGCGGTACGGGGGGTGGGAGACTCGCGGATCCCTGATCCGATTGGTCGAGTTGAGTTCTCCTTCTCCCCCCACTTCACGCCAAGGCCGAAGATCGGTGCTTCGGCGATAGTTTTTGATAAGGTGGTTGGACCACTCCCGCAAGTGCGAGTGCCGCCATCCACGATTGAGCTGACGTCTGGACTGGCTTTGGCTGATCCTTCCTTCCACCGACCGGGCCCAATACACTTGTTGATTGGTGCGGATGTCCTTGGTCGTGTACTGTGTGGAAGCAAGCGAGTTTTGCAGACAGCCGATCTTGTCGCCTTGTCCTCGTCGCTGGGTCATGTGGTGATGGGAAAGGTACCACAGACACCAGAGACCCCGTCGGTAGACCGCCAGACCATTGTCGGTTCTACTTTGTCCGACGTTCTCCAAAAGTTTTGGGAGGTGGAGGAACCTCCCACTGCCAAGCGGTTGGATCCGTTAGCGGAGGAGTGCGAATTGTTCTACCAGAACAACACTGGGCGCCTCCTCTCGGGTCGCTTGATTACCCGCTTGCCCTTCTTGGCGGTTCGCCCTCCTTTAGGGAGCTCCCGGCCGATGGCCGAGAAGAGATTGTTGTCCATGGAGCGTAGGATGGCCAGGGATCCCGCATTCAAGGAGAAGTATATAGACTTCATGCGGGAGTATTTGGACCTTGGGCACATGTCCATCTCGCAGTTGGACTGGCGTAATGTGGAACATTACTTCCTGCCACACCACGCTGTTTTGAAGACTTCCAATGGGAAGATCCGCGTGGTCTTTGATGGTTCAGCGCCCACGTCAACCGGAGTGTCGTTGAATCAGTGTCTGCATGCGGGGCCGAAGTTGCATCACGATGTCTGTGATGTTTTGACCAACTTCCGCCGGCACGCTGTCGTCTTTGTGGCCGATATCCGCATGATGTTTAGACAGACCGTGATTCACCCGGAGGATAGACGATACCAGCTCATCCTTTGGCGTGAGGATCCCCAGGATCCGATGTTGGCTTACGAGCTGAACACCAACACTTATGGTTTGCGGTCGAGCCCCTTTGTGGCGATCCGTTCGCTTTTGGAGCTCGCAGAGCGCGAACGGCTTCGCTATCCCCGGGCATCTGCTCTTATTGAGGGGGGGGCCTTATTTGTCGACGATATCTGCACGGGGGCCTCGAGCTTAGATGAGGCTCTCGTCTTACGTGATGAGCTGATTGCGCTCTTGAGGGCTGGTGGCTATGAGTTGCGGAAGTGGCTGTCTAACTCACCGGACCTATTGGCAGATTTGCCTAAGGACCACCAGCAAGAGCCGCTCCTCTTTGAAAATCCGGAGACTCCAGACATGCTGTCTGTTTTGGGAGTCCAGTATCGACCAGTCCCGGATTTGTTCACATATAGATTGGAACTGCCAGACCCAAAGGTCTGGACTAAACGCACGGTGCTGTCCACTGTAGCCCGTACCTTTGATCCGAACGGTTGGCTCAGCCCTGTAGTGTTTTCGATGAAGTGCTTCCTACAGGAGCTCTGGGCTGCGGAATTGTCATGGGATGAGCCCCTCTCTGGTAGCCTCCTACGAGAGTGGGTGAGGTTCGTGTCATCCCTACCCGACGTCAATCGGGTTTGTATACCGAGGCAAATGCTGCCTTCGGGAAAGTTTAAAGCCTCCCTGCACGGCTTTTGTGACGCGTCCGAAAGCGGATACGCGGCAGCCGTTTACATCCGAACGGTGGATGCAGCAGGCGTTGTCGCCGTACACTTAGTTACGGCCAAGAGTAAGGTCGCCCCCCTTCGGACTAGGCTAACCATTCCGAAGTTGGAGTTGTCCGGCGCCACTCTCTTAGTACGGCTACTCAATCATGTTGCCGACACCTTGGGAAACGGTGTCGACTTGGAGTCGATATTTGCGTGGTCTGACAGCCAGGTCGTCCTTTGTTGGCTGAAGAGTTCAGTCCACACCCTTGAGGTTTTTGTGGCCAACCGGGTCTCACAAATTCAGACTTCAAAGGCCCCGTTGATTTGGCGCCACGTACCGGGCGAATTGAACCCCGCAGATTGTGCCTCCCGCGGCTGCGAGGCGCCTGAGTTAGTGGACCACCACCTATGGTGGAGTCCATCATGGTTGTTACGGCCTGAGCGCTCATGGCCTGCCACCCCGGCTGTGGCCAGAGTCCCAGACCTAGGCATGCGTGTTCACGCCGTGGAGACGGTGGCGGCTCCGCAGATGGAGTTTTTGTTAGACCGCTACAGTTCTCTTGATAAGTTGCTCGGCGTGACTGCGTGGATTAGGCGCTTTGTGCGAAATTGTCGCCAGCCTCAGGAGAAATCGTTGTCTCCGGTCCTCGCCCCACAAGAGCGGCAAGACGCTCTGTTGCATTGGTTGCGAGTGACGCAACAGCGAGAGTTTGAACCGGAGCTGAAAGCCCTGCGCTCAAGTAAGTCCAAGTTGAAGGGACCCTTGGTGCGGTTGAATCCCTTCTTGGACAGTACCGGATTGCTGCGTGTCGGAGGTAGGCTCAGACATGCCAACCTGCCGTACGGATCACGCCACCCTTTGTTGCTCCCCAAGGATGGACCGTTAGTTAGACTGTTGATTACAGACCGACATGTAAAGAATGCTCATGCCGGTTGTAATGCTTTGACCGCGCTCCTCCAACGAGAGTTCTGGATTTTGTCAGCGCGGAGAATAATCCGATCCGTTATTTTTCGTTGTCTCCCGTGTTATCGTTTGCGCGCCGATACGATGCAGCCCCAGATGGGTGATTTACCTGCCGATCGAGTGAACGAATCGATGCCCTTCTCAGGAGTTGGAACGGATTTTGCGGGGCCATTTACCGTTAAGACATCGCGGCTTCGTAATGCTAGAACGGAAAAGGCTTACTTGTGTGTATTTGTTTGTTTGGCCACTAAAGCGGTCCACCTGGAGGTGGTTAGTGCCCTCACCACAGAAGCCTTTGTAGCCACGTTGAATCGTTTTGTGTCTCGCCGCGGAATGCCGTCGTTAATCAGGTCCGATTGTGGAACCAATTTCAAGGGCACCGATAGGTATTTAAAGGAAGTTTGTGAATTTTTGGATAGGAATAATTTTGAGATCGGATCCACACTCTCTCGCAGAGGGGTACGATGGCAGTACTCCCCGCCATCCTGCCCCCACTGGGGAGGGATTTTTGAAGCAACTGTAAAGGCCGCTAAAACTCACCTTCGTCGCGTTATTGGGGAGACGGTCCTCACGTTTGAGGAACTCGCGACCGTATTTTGTAAGGTTGAGGCGGTCCTCAACTCGCGTCCGTTATGTCCGTTGTCTTCGGACGCGAATGATTTAGAGGCCCTTACGCCGGGCCATTTTTTGATTGGCAGACCGCTTAACGCCTTGCCGGAATATCCTTATTCCGAAGTGCCCTCCGGACGGCTCTCGCGATTTGAATTGCTCCAGCAGCTTACGCAGAGTTTTTGGCGCCGTTGGCATCTGGAGTATTTGCACATTTTGCAGCAACGCGTTAAGTGGTCGGATAGGACGACCCCACCCAAGACCGGAGACCTCGTGTTGGTAAAGGATCCAAACCTGCCGCCCCTCCGCTGGCGTTTAGGACGCATTGTTCAGCTTCATCCGGGGTCGGATGGTGTGCCCAGGTTTGCCGAGGTCCTGGTGGGGGACTCTGTTTTGAAGCGAGCGATCGCTACCCTCTCTCGCCTGCCCTTAGATTGAGTTGGCGGACAGTTTGCTACTGTCCGGGACGGGGGGATGTTCGCGCCGCGCTGCGAGCGGTGCGTTGTCATTGTCAAGGTCACGAGACAACGCGCTCGGCCGGCCGGTGTAGGATCGCCAGTTGGCCGTAAGCAGCCGTGAGACAAGTTCGTGTGTTTCTGTAGCGACGTGCCGCGCAAGTTACCTACCCATATTGGGACCGAGATATCGTTTTGCTCCTACTAGGGCTCCGGTCGGGGTACGGACTTGGAACCCGTGTGTGTTCGCTTTGAAAAGCGCCGGGAAAGTTTTAGCGGCCTATTAGGGCATTGTGTAGTATAAGAGTGTTAGCTGTAAGAGTATCCCATCGGGGGTTGTGTGGAGATCGTTTTGCCAGGGCGCGCGCGCGCCGGCGAGACAACGTCAGCCCCCCTGGATTACGGACACTATTTTCTAGTAAGGTAGGATTAGTTTAATTTACTTAATTTTGCATGGGAAACCTTCGTTTCAATAAACTGTGGAACACAGTAGATGTGGTCATCACAATTGTGCGTGATCATGGAGCGTCTGCAGAATGTTTGCATCAAATTCATTTTCAATCTTCGTAAATATGACCACGTCTCGTACTTTCGCAACAAACTCAATTGGCTCCCTATTCGCCGGCGCAGGGACTTACACACACTCAAGCTCCTCTACTCTATCCTTTTCCTACCTACTTCCCCACCATATCTTAAAAATTGTTTCTCCTTTCGATCTTCGTCCACTCATTGTACCTTGCGTTCTACTTTTAACCTTGCCTTAGAAATCCCGCGTCACACTTCCGACTTCCTCTCCTATTCCTTTTCCGTGCGTGCCGTTCTCTTGTGGAATGCGCTTCCAGAGGGTATCAGAAAGACTCAGACTCTGGTGTCCTTTGGTAATCAAGTTAAAAGTCATTTCCTCTCTTAACTTATAATATTATCTAAGTATTTATCTCCTTTAGTAATTAATATTTTAAGTATATACTTTTACTCCATCATTTTATATTCTTTTTCAGCACCCATTCCCCTATTATCATTTTTATTTATTTCTTTCACCCAAGGTTGCCTGAAAGAAATTGCTATGTAGCAATAAGGCCGCCTATTGTGTATTTTTCTTGTCTCTTTTTGTACTTGTCCGTGTATTTATTGGTGCAATAAAGTTTATTTGATTGATTGATTGATTGAAAATTTGGCTTGCTGGTAGACTAGAAACTAGAGATGAACATAGGGCTCTTCCATGACTGTTTCAGTAAGTACCTAATAATAATTCGTATACAAGAACTAGCCAAGTCAGACCTTAGGCTTCAATATATTATCCTAAGTTATAAGAAGAAATTATATTTTAAGTTGTTATAAAACATTTTATGTAAGTACTAAATTTTCATGACTGACCGTTAAACTTGGCACCCATTTAGATCTCACATCTTTTGTCGTTGAAGTCAACAACCAAGGCATATTTCCATATATTGAAGTTGGCTCTCACTTCACATATTTTATGTTTTTGATGAAGGTAGAACAACTTTGAAGAAAATGTTCAACTGATTGTATTCTTATAAACTAATGTTAACTATAGATGTTTATTAATATTCAAGTAAATATAGGGAACCAGAGATATCTAACAGCGGCCACTGCACAAGACTAGACCTGAATCGCAGGAACCGTTACAAATAAAAAGTTGCAGATGCCGGCTGGTTCGAAACAAGTTAAAACAATATGGTTACATTACAGTCCTTTTTGATTCAAAAATTAAATAATTAAATGTATTTATACAGATGTGTGTGTGTGTGTGTATGCGTGTGTGTATGTGTGTGTGACCCCTTTGGGGGAGGCCCAGCTAGCGCCTGCGAGCTGGCGCGCAAACGGGGTACAAGTTATAGTTTTAGGTAAGGGTGTTGAAAGGGATGTGAGGATTGGGTGACGTGTGTGTGTCACGTTAATAGCAGGCAGTGCGGATATTTTCTTCTCGGTATGTTAATAAATAATACATTATTTCTCATTAATGAACCTTGTTTTACATTAGGTACGGAACTTAATTTTAGTTAAAATCAAAGTAAAACTTATTTTTAAATAATCTTAAAGGTAAGCACTTCTTGAGGCTGTTACATAAAAACAGTCTGCTGACTTCCAAACTAGATTACCCTGTGTTTTGGAAGACAGTGGTCCGGTCTCGGTTTTGGGGTCGTTGTATACAAGCTTTCAAGTAGATTTATTTCCCGGTGCAACTCTGTTTCTGTGTGTGTTTGTGTGTGAATGAGTGAGTGTGTGTGTGTGTGTGTGTGTGTGTGTGTGTATGTGTGTGTTTGTGTATGAGTGTGTGTGTGTGTGTGTGTGTGTGTGTGTGTGTGTGTGTGTGTGTGTGTATTTGAGACAAGGTACATTGTAGATCTACATAATCAAATCTTCGGTTTCACTGAAATTTAACGACAGCAACCACTCTTTAATTTTGTTTTTGCAATGATGTCTATTTAAACTACCAATCTTAAGTTTACTGTCGACCTTGTTATATATTCTGTGACTGGCGACTGGCAGTTGTCTCTGTGCAAATGTCGTTTTGCAGGGAAGTACGGGATAAATGACTTTACGTCTTTTATTTTCAATTGACTCAGTTGGAGGTACAGAATGTTGGCGGAGAATGGTTTTTAAAATATAGAACTGTCGGACAGTTAGGACGCTAGCTTAATTATATAGATGTATGTTATCTCCGTGTTCCCGGTCGCAGATGCTGTCGATCTGCGATATCGTGCTGAACCACACGGCCAACGAGACGGCGTGGCTGGCGGAGCACCCGGAGGCCACGTACAACGTGCGCGACCACCCGCACCTGCGCCCCGCCGCGCTGCTGGACGCCGCGCTGGGGCGCTGCTCGCGGGCCATCGCGCGCGCCCACCACGCGCCGCGCCTGCCCGCGCGACTCACCAACACACATATAGACGTGAGTGTGTGTCCCATATTGCGCCCCGCCGCGCTGCTCGCGGGCCATCGCGCGCGCCCACCACGCGCCGCGCCTGCCCGCGCGACTCACCAACACACATATAGACGTGAGTGTGTGTCCCATATTGCGCCCCGCCGCGCTGCTGGACGCCGCGCTGGGGCGCTGCTCGCGGGCCATCGCGCGCGCCCACCACGCGCCGCGCCTGCCCGCGCGACTCACCAACACACATATAGACGTGAGTGTGTGTCCCATATTGCGCCCCGCCGCGCTGCTCGCGGGCCATCGCGCGCGCCCACCACGCGCCGCGCCTGCCCGCGCGACTCACCAACACACATATAGACGTGAGTGTGTGTCCCATATTGCGCCCCGCCGCGCTGCTCGCGGGCCATCGCGCGCGCCCACCACGCGCCGCGCCTGCCCGCGCGACTCACCAACACACATATAGACGTGAGTGTGTGTCCCATATTGCGCCCCGCCGCGCTGCTCGCGGGCCATCGCGCGCGCCCACCACGCGCCGCGCCTGCCCGCGCGACTCACCAACACACATATAGACGTGAGTGTGTGTCCCATATTGCGCCCCGCCGCGCTGCTCGCGGGCCATCGCGCGCGCCCACCACGCGCCGCGCCTGCCCGCGCGACTCACCAACACACATATAGACGTGAGTGTGTGTCCCATATTGCGCCCCGCCGCGCTGCTCGCGGGCCATCGCGCGCGCCCACCACGCGCCGCGCCTGCCCGCGCGACTCACCAACACACATATAGACGTGAGTGTGTGTCCCATATTGCGCCCCGCCGCGCTGCTCGCGGGCCATCGCGCGCGCCCACCACGCGCCGCGCCTGCCCGCGCGACTCACCAACACACATATAGACGTGAGTGTGTGTCCCATATTGCGCCCCGCCGCGCTGCTCGTGGGCCATCGCGCGCGCCCACCATTTTCAATGTTAAAACAGTGAAGAGTCTGTATGAAAAGTGTTCGGTGGCGGCGTTTTTTAGTGGTCCGTGTGCGGTGACGCTTAGATAAGATGGTGGTAGCTAGTCAGGCGGACTTGAAGGGTGTTAATATGACAAAGGTGCTCGCGGTGCAGGTCGCACCCAAAGATATTATAATATAACAAGATTGCGCACTCATGAGTTACATCCGAGCCGAGCGAGATAGCCCTTTTATGGTGTGTGTCCCTCTCTAATGAGAGAGACGTGAGTGACTACACGATTTGGTTTTTTCGAGGACAATTTATAGTTAACCAGACTTGGCTCACGTAGGATTCGATCACCACGCTTCCTAGGGAGCTCTTGTAGCTAAAACAAACATACATTTAAACATCCGAACTCACTTTCTATTTATAATATTAGTTAAGATGAGGACTCCGCGAGGCAAAGCATAGAGGGTACTTTGCATCACTTATGAGGCAATAATGTGACAATCGACACATACACATATGCTTTATAAGCATACTTACTTTTGAACCGACTTCAAAAAAGGAGGTTGTCAGTTTGACCTGTAAGTATGTACTTATATGAAATGTATGTCTGTATTTCTGATAGGCGTATTTTGCTAAAATGGATAGAAATAAAAAGTCCACGTACAGTAATGAAAATCTGTTTATTAGTTAGTCTATACATTGCTAAACAAAATTGTCTTGCGGATCTTTTGACGCATGGAGGCTTTGTGTCCAATTATTTTTAAAGATTAGTTATTGCGTACCTACTTTTTTAACCTTAAATTAAACTACAGATTTTATAACACATTTAATAAGTTCTGTTTCAGGCCTATTTTCTGATAAAGTTCTTCTTCTTTTTCTTCTTCTGCTGAGTATTGTGTAATTTTTTCAGGTATGACGTTAAGCCAACCTTTTTTAATTTCTTCACCTTTAGGAAATCTGAAACAATGAAAATTAATGTTTGGGTTAAGTAAGAAAGTAAATTCCAGTCTATAGATTACAAACGAAATGGACACCCTACTATACGCAAGAATAAAACTTTGGCTAAATACTTACCTATGAAAAGATACACCGCTACGTTTATATGATGCGCTTTTGCATCCTTTCACACATCAAGTGAGAACCATTTTTATTGATTTAAACGTAATTTTAAAATGATAATTAAGATCCACACACTAACTTTACACGCATAAATTAATTTGCCGTCGCCATATTGATGATGTTTTTATTTTTATT
This sequence comes from Crambus lathoniellus, assembly GCA_949710035.1. Lineage (NCBI taxonomy): Eukaryota > Metazoa > Arthropoda > Insecta > Lepidoptera > Crambidae > Crambus > Crambus lathoniellus. The sequence continues at coordinate 310,368 of OX453299.1, read as the reverse complement.
AAAATTGTCCAGACGCAAAGTGTTGCAAATTTATTATAATTAAAACTACCATAACACCGACTCTTGCATTAAACAAGTAGTTTTTCAAGGTTTTAAATAATACAAATTATATGGACTTTACTAGCTTCCGCCCGCGACTTCGTCCGCGTGGACATTCGAGAAAATACTTAGGGGACCAATAACCAGAATAAAAAGTATTGTTCGGAAAAGATCGACGTTTCTGAACGCATCCCTAATGTCACGTCAAATTGACATTTCGCTGTCACTTGAAGTTGACAGCTCTCACTTGATTGGAATTCTTGTTGGAAAAATGTCGGATTAATTTTGCTGAATTTGTTAAAAATCGCTCGCGTTGAATGTGCCTGGCATATCGAGTTTGAATAAAATCTTAAATTATCTATGTGATCCCGTTTTGTACGACCAAGGTTTTGACGCCATCCGTCGGGCTGGTCGCGGAGTTTTTGAAAGAAAGATAACCTTTTCTACCACACGCGTTGTTGCAGGGGCAATATATATCTTGACAAAAAGCTCCTCCGTGTGTTATTGTGTATCTATTGTTGAAACGCCCAGTGTCTTGTGAACGCTGTTATTTGTGTTGTGAGTGAGGTGACGAATTGGTAAGGTCTGCAGAAGAAAGGACCCCAGGGGCGCGCGCGCTCCCTTACACCACTTCTGCCTTGGAGACGTTCGACACACAGACCCGTATGTAAAATTCACCTTACTTCACATTAAACCGCTGTGTATCGCAGTCCAATTGTTCAGTTACATCCCAGCTGAAACCAAGTTTTTGTCCGGAGTCTATATTAGTGAAACCGCTTCCACTGCGCTAGCTGATTCCGCGGTATTAGCAGGGGTGTACTGAACATTTCTTGGTAGCCAAGAGCGTAGCTTGAAGGCCTGAGAGGCCCACGCCAAAACTTTGTATTAATCAGTGCCGTGTTGATGACCATCTGGTCCGGACTAGATTAATTTGTACTTGTAAATGGTAATTAACTTGCATTTGAAAAGTAAAGGGCATTCCTTTGTTATTGGTTCCATGTCTTGTAATTAATGTATTGAAGTCATGTATTGAAGTTCCAAATTGTAAACAGATGCCTTTCTTGGCTCATAATAATTATTATTCAGTTTTGTTAGCAAATTTGAGTTGTGAATATTGACAAGTTTGTTGCTAAAATAATAGCTAATAAAAGGTTAGCTAATAAGTTTGCACTCAATACTTAGTGAGACTTAAATGATTTGGGACATTGTTTACACATTGAAACTCATTGAAACTTGTGCTTTGAAATAATTAAAATTAACTTGTTGTTGTGTAACAGTATGTTGTGTTGATATCCAAGTGAATTTCAATAGTCAGTGATTTTGAGTGAATTTCAATAGTCAGTGAGTTTTGTTGTTTTCTGATAACCTCCAAATATTTAAGAGTTTGTGTCATTATAAATACTTTGTTGTTGTAATATTGGAATTTTGTGGTTATTAGTAACCTCCAAATATTGGAGATTTTTGTGTTATAGTGAATATTTTGAATTTGTTGTTTTTGTTGATAAATTTGTGACGTTACAATGACGGCCTCCTCTGCTAAAGCCAAAATACGTTCTGAGTTACGATGGTTAGCTTCTGCGGTCGCATTATTGGATCGACCGGATAGAACGGAGGCCTTGTTGAACAGATACGTAGATCTGCCCGTACGTTTGGCTGTTGTTGATGAACAGTATGCCTTATTTTTGGAAAGGACTGTTGAGGCCGATGTGGAAATGCGACAAGAAGTCGATTTGGATGTGGACCAGTGTTATGATTTTGCGGACAGAATTACCCAGGTGGCTCGACCTTTGCAAGTGGCAAGAGAGAATGAACCGAGCCCGTCCCCGGTCACATCTAAGAGTATGCCCCCTCTCTTTGCTAGATTGGCCCCCTTAGACTTAAGGCGTTTTGCTGGTCGTCTAGAGGACTGGGAGGGCTTTATTAATATTTTTGATAGTCTGGTACATGCCCGGGATGATTTGACCCAGGGCCAGAAGTTAGCTTATTTATTATCCGTGTTGGAAGGGGAGGCCCTTGAATCGGTTCAACATTTGGCCCCCTCGGATGAAAACTACCCTATTGCTAGGGATTTGATTGCCCGTCGGTACCAGAACGTACGACGTCTGGCGGACAACCATGTTGCCGCCATTTTGAATTTACCCCGCGTTGCCAGCGTGATGCACTTGAGAGTGGCTTTGTTGAATCCGCTGTTGGTGGCATACAACGCATTAAAAAACTTAAAACTCCCAGTGGAGCAGTGGTCGTTTTTGTTACTGCACATTGTCCTGGGAAAGTTGCCGGACTCTGTTAAGGTCCGTTTTGAGCAGCAGTATGGTGGGGATAGTGCGACTTATCTGCCACCCTTCTCGGACCTCTTGACGTTCCTGGAAGGAGAAAGTAGACTGGCAGATAATTCCTCTCTGGCCGGTCCTATGGGACCCGAACGACCTGTGCCACAGAGTAGATCCCCCACCGGACCCCCCCGTAGGGGGCGTATGGCCCCTCGCGCGCCCGGCCGCTATGCCGCCGTCCAGGAGACCGCCCGCTGCTTGTACTGTCGGGAACCGGGTCACAGCACGACCCGTTGTGATAAGTTCCTCGACCAGCGCGTCCAAGGCCGTCGAGCGATCGCGCGACAACGGACATGGTGCTACTCGTGCTTGGGCCTGCACATGCAGCGCGAATGTACCCAAGCGCACCCATGCCGCTTTTGTAAGGGCAACCACCATCCCCTCCTCTGCATGAACAGCCCAGATCCTGCAGCGCCGCAGCGCGTCGCTGCAGGATCACCGCGTATGGGTGGGGGTCTCGGACCCCCCGCGGTGTTTGCATCCCGCAGCAGTTCTAGTGGCCACCAGAGTGGCCCCAGACGCTCTCCGCCACGTTTGGACCCTCAAACGGGCGGGGGTCCCAGGGACCCCCCCATGGGAAACCGATCCCCAAGGATGGGGATGAGTTATGCGGGCGTTGCCGGAGGTCGTAGAGGCCCCCCGCGACGTTTTGAGCCTCGCACGGGCGGGGGTCCCACGGACTCCCCCATGGGAAATCGGTCCCCAACTAGGGGGTTCGATTTTGCGAGCGATGCGGGAGGTCGTAGAAGCCCCCCGCAACGTGTTGAGCCTCGCACAGCCGGGGGTCCCCGGGACCCCCCCTCTGAAAATCGGTCACCGTGCCCCCGCGACTATGGGGCGACGTACACGGTGGATGATAGGCACCGATTCTCGCCGCCGCTCGCCGAATACCCGCGTTTGGAGCGGCGCCCGCCCCGTCTTCAAGGGGCCGGGAGATATAACCCGCCTGATGCCGGGCGAATTGGACGTAGGCAGTATGTGGGAGATTGGGACCCACTGGATCGCTATGAGCGACCCCCTTACCATGGGGGGACGTCTGGGGACCCCACATACTAGCAATCAACGTGTTTACGGTCGATTGTAGCCACCCCTCCAGAGACCGTTTTGTTGCCCACGGCCTCTGTGCTTGTCAGGGGATTGAATGGCGACCTTGTGGAAGTTCGCGCCTTGTTGGATTCCGGTGCTCAGGGGTGTGTTGTGTCATCTTGGTTAGTTAGGCGGTTGGGCCTCAAGGTGCACCCCCACACGGAAGGCGTGAGAGGTGTTGGCGATGTGAAAGTCCCCGGGTTGTTAGGGCATGTTGACTTCACATTTACATCACGTAATAAGTCCACGCCAGGCATTAAGACCTCGGCGATTGTGTTGGACACAGTTGTTGGCCGTCAACCTTCAGTTGACTTGGGACCGAGTATGTTGTCTTTGGTGTCTGATTCCCCACTCGCCGATCCAAATTTCTTCCGCCCAGGCCCGATTGATGCTCTCCTTGGAGCCGATGTCCTGGGGCGAGTTTTGTTGACGGGGAAGCGAGTTTTGCAGCCAGATGGCTTGGTAGCTCTGCAGACGACACTCGGTACAGTTGTGATGGGCCCTGCTCGCCGCGTTTTGGATTCCCTTGATGAGGATCGCGGTCTTGTTTTTAATGTGTCTCTCTCCGAAGTGGTGCAGAAGTTTTGGGAGGTTGAGGAACCTCCACCAGCCCCGCGGGTTGACCCAGTAGCGGATGAATGCGAGTTGTATTACCAGAATAACACTGGTCGCCTCCGCTCTGGTCGTTTGATCACCCGTCTCCCCTTTCGTGCCGGCCGACCTCCTCTGGGCGAATCCCGACCGCTAGCGGAACGTAGGCTAGTGGCGATGGAGCGTCGCATGAGCAAGGATCCGGTCTTCCGCCAGAAGTATGTTGAATTCATGCGGGAGTATGAGGAGTTAGGGCACATGTCCGTGAGCGATTTGGATTGGCGCTCCGTTGAGCACTTCTTTTTGCCGCACCACGCCGTTTTGAAATCCGGAAAGATTCGGGTGGTCTTTGACGGTTCGGCTCCCACCTCTACTGGAGCGTCCTTGAACCAGTGTCTGCATGTAGGTCCCAAGCTGCACACGGAGATCTCAGACATTTTGACCAACTTCCGGCGGCACCAAATTGTATTTATGACTGACATCCGGATGATGTTCAGACAAACGGTCATCCATCCAGAGGATAGGAGGTACCAATTGATTTTGTGGAGAGAGAGTCCTAGGGACCCCTTGTTGATTTATGAATTGAATACGAATACGTACGGGTTGGCTTCGAGCCCGTTTGTTGCGATTCGTTCTTTGTTGGAGTTGGCCGAGAAGGAGCGCTTGAGATATCCTCGCGCCTCCGCCATTTTGGCCAGTGACGTCTATGTGGATGACATTTGCACGGGCGCCTCATCTGTCTCAGAGGCGATTGTCCTGAGAGACGAACTCACCGCCCTTTTGAAGTCGGGAGGTTACGAGTTGAGGAAATGGATATCCAACTCGCCTGATGTACTGGTAGGTTTGCCCGAAGAGCACCAGCAGGACCCCCACCTATTCGAAAATGTTGATAATCCCCATGTGGTGACCGTCCTTGGCGTACAGTACAAACCGGTCTCTGACACGTTCACTTATTGTGTGGATTTACGACCACCGAAAGTCTGGACCAAGCGTTTAGTATTGTCTACTGTCGCACGTACCTTTGACCCCAATGGGTGGATTTGCCCCGTGCTGTTTATGGCCAAGTGTTTCTTGCAACGGTTATGGGCTTCGGGTGTGTCGTGGGATGAACCCCTCTCGGACGAGCTACTCCGAGATTGGTCGAGCTTCGTTTCATCCCTCCCCGAGATTAATGAAGTGCATTTGCCGAGGCTATTCCTCCCTTCTGAAAATTGTAAAGTTACTCTTCACGGCTTTTCCGATGCCTCCGAACGTGGATTTGCTGCGGCCGTGTACCTCCGCACCGTTACTGTTGACGGAGTTGTTGCTGTGCATCTGGTGATAGCGAAAAGCAAAGTCGCTCCCCTTCGGACTCGTCATACGATCCCGAGGTTGGAATTGTGTGGAGCTGCCCTCCTAATGCGTTTGTTGAACCACGTATGGCTCACATTAGGTCGATCTATTGCGATACAAGAGGTTTATGCTTGGACGGACAGTCAGGTCGTCCTTTGTTGGTTGAAGGCTCCGGCGCACACCTTGGACGTGTTTGTGGCCAATCGAGTGTCGCAGATTTGTAATTCCGACATCGAGTTGATTTGGAGACACGTGCCGGGAACCATGAATCCCGCGGATTGTGCGTCTCGGGGTTGTGTAGCCCCAACCCTAATTAACCACCCCCTCTGGTGGGGCCCACAGTGGTTGATGCGGCCTGAGTCGGAGTGGCCGCCCTCTCCAGCGTTGTCGAACGTAGCCGTTCCTGATATGCGGGCATGCGTCCTGGAGACTAACCCCGCCGGGGAAAAGGATTTGTTGTTGGATCGGTACAGCTCCTTACAGAAGCTGCTTGGTGTTACCGCTTGGATCAGACGTTTTGCGTACAATTGCAGAAACCCACGCGCGAGGCGTGATTCGTCGGTTCTCACTCCGGACGAGCGTAGGGACGCGCTCTTGTTTTGGGTCCGGAGAGTACAAGCTGATAGTTTTGAGTCCGAGATTGAAATTTTGCGTTTAGGCCGTCGCAAGTTGAAGGGCGCGGTATCGCGATTGAATCCCTTCCTGGACGAGAGTGGGCTTTTGCGAGTCGGCGGAAGACTTCGAAATGCGAACCTGCCGTATGGAGCTCGTCACCCCCTTTTGTTACCTAAAGCCGGACATTTGACTCAACTGATAATAACAGATCGCCATGTGAATGCACAACATGCTGGCTGCAATGCTTTGTTGGCCATTTTGCAGCGTGAATTTTGGATTTTGTCTGCTCGTCGAGCCATTCGCACTGTGGTTTTCCGTTGCCTGCCTTGTTATCGATTGAAGGCCGCGACCATGCAGCCCCAGATGGGTGACTTGCCTGCTGATCGCGTCACGGAATGTAGAGCTTTTGCCGGAGTCGCCACCGACTTCGCCGGTCCCTTTACTGTAAAGGCTTCGAGACTGCGTAATGCTAAAACCTATAAGGCGTACTTGTGCGTGTTTGTGTGTTTGTCCACCAAGGCTGTCCATTTGGAAATTGTCTCGGAATTGTCTACCGAAGCCTTTGTCGCCGCCTTGAGCAGATTTGTTTCCCGTAGAGGACTGCCGTCATTGATACGTTCCGATTGTGGTACTAATTATAAGGGAACGTGTAATTATCTTAAGGAAGTAGTTAAGTTTTTTGTTGATAATAAAATAGACATTGGAACCACCCTCTCCCGGCGTGGGATAATCTGGAAGTTTAGCCCACCAGCTTGTCCGACCTGGGGAGGAATTTTTGAAGCTTGTGTAAAGGCTGCCAAGACACACTTGCGTCGCGTGATTGGAGAAACTATTCTCACGTTTGAGGAACTTGATACGGTATTTTGTAAAATTGAGGCCGTCCTCAACTCGCGACCCTTGTGCCCGTTGTCTTCGGACCCGAATGACCTGGAAGCGTTGACCCCAGGTCATTTCTTGATCGGACAGCCCCTTTTGGCGTTGCCTGAATATCCGATTCAGGATGTAGGATCCCATCGTTTGTCGCGATACCAACTTTTGAAACAGATGTCCCAAAACTTCTGGGCACGTTGGTCGATGGAGTATTTGCATATCCTGCAACAGCGCGTGAAGTGGACAGATAAAACCACCCCACCCCAGACTGGCGACCTCGTGTTGATTAAGGATGCTAACCTGCCGCCCCTATGTTGGCGAAGGGGGCGCATTGTTAAACTCTACCCCGGAACTGACGGAGTTCCTCGTTTTGCTGAGGTTTTGGTTCGAGATTCGGTTTTGAAGAGAGCAGTTAGTGGGCTCTCCCGATTACCCGTAGATTGACGTACCGTTCTTAACGGTCCGGGGCGGGGGGATGTTCGGAAAAGATCGACGTTTCTGAACGCATCCCTAATGTCACGTCAAATTGACATTTCGCTGTCACTTGAAGTTGACAGCTCTCACTTGATTGGAATTCTTGTTGGAAAAATGTCGGATTAATTTTGCTGAATTTGTTAAAAATCGCTCGCGTTGAATGTGCCTGGCATATCGAGTTTGAATAAAATCTTAAATTATCTATGTGATCCCGTTTTGTACGACCAAGGTTTTGACGCCATCCATCGGGCTGGTCGCGGAGTTTTTGAAAGAAAGATAACCTTTTCTACCACACGCGTTGTTGCAGGGGCAATATATATCTTGACAAAAAGCTCCTCCGTGTGTTATTGTGTATCTATTGTTGAAACGCCCAGTGTCTTGTGAACGCTGTTATTTGTGTTGTGAGTGAGGTGACGAATTGGTAAGGTCTGCAGAAGAAAGGACCCCAGGGGCGCGCGCGCTCCCTTACACCACTTCTGCCTTGGAGACGTTCGACACACAGACCCGTATGTAAAATTCACCTTACTTCACATTAAACCGCTGTGTATCGCAGTCCAATTGTTCAGTTACATCCCAGCTGAAACCAAGTTTTTGTCCGGAGTCTATATTAGTGAAACCGCTTCCACTGCGCTAGCTGATTCCGCGGTATTAGCAGGGGTGTACTGAACAAGTATTGTATGTTTTAATTTCATAAAAATCCGATCAGCCGTTTTTACGTGATTAGGCGGGTCCTCCCTCACCAAGCGAGCAGCCTCGCGCGAGGCAGAACGCTTGCCACGTGCGGCGGGCCTCGCACGAGGCTGCTCGCTTGGTGAGGGAGGACCCGCCTAATCACGTAAAAACGGCTGATCGGATTTTTATGAAATTAAAACATACAATACTTTTTATCCTGGTTATTGGTCCCCTAAGTATTTTCTCGAATGTCCACGCGGACGAAGTCGCGGGCGGAAGCTAGTAAATAGTAAATGTCTGTTTCACAATCAAAAAGTTAGTACTGAGTAGCTTAGGTACCAAGAACTTGTTAGGTACCAAGAACTTTTAGGGTAGGTACTTAAGATGATTTAGGTTTCTATACCTACCCTATATTTACCCCCTGGGTTTGATTTTCCAAAAACTACGAAATGGGTTGCCTATTTGTTTTAAGAAGTAAGCCTACAAAGTTTCAAGTTAAAATGTCTATTTTACCCCCTGATTTTTCATTCAAAATTTCACCCCTATTTCAACCTTTTAGAGGTTGAATCATGTTCAGGGTGTTAAACATCAAAATAAATGCCATTTTTGCAATCGTCATCCCACAAAACCTCAATAACGACATCCATATCGATTTTTAGGTTTATTTATCCCATTTAACCTCTAAGGGGTTGATTTTCGAAAAATACGAAATATGTGTTTGCTTATTTGTTTTACTTTCCAACCATAAGCCTAAATAATAAATTTAATGAAGGACTTTCCAGATACAACACTTCATCCCCTTTTTCACCCCTTCGGGGGTAGAATTGTCAAAAACTCTGACACAGGAAAATATTAATTTTCAATTGCCAGCCTAAATACAAAATTAGAAGAGCCTAACTTCAAAACTGACGGACTTTCATACACATATTCATCCCCTATTTTACCCCCTGGGTTGGATTATGGGAACATTACGAAATGGGTTGCCTATTTGTTTAAAGAGTAAGCCTACAAAGTTTCAAGTTGAAATGTCTATTTTACCCCTGATTTTTCATTCAAAATTTCACCCCTATTTCAACCTTTTAGAGGTTGAATCATGTTCAGGGTGTTAAACATCAAAATAAATGCCATTTTTGCAATCGTCATCCCACAAAACCTCAGTAACGACATCCATATCGATTTTTAGGTTTATTTATCCCATTTAACCTCTAAGGGGTTGATTTTCGAAAAAATACGAAATATGTGTTTGCTTATTTGTTTTACTTTCCGACCATAAGCCTAAATAATAAATTTAATGGAGGACTTTCCCGATACAACATTTCATCCCCTTTTTCAGTACGCACATGCCGAAAGATACCTCACTGCGATACATCGCGGTCTACATGGATGCCGACGTCAAACAATAGTAGATTGTACAACAAGTGCATAAAACGTACTATTTTACCCGAGATGTATATATCCATCCGAGCCGTAGGCGAGGGTGGATAGTCAATTCTAGGGTAAAATGGGTTTTATGTACAAGTTATACACTCTGCTTTTCACTTAGAGTGTGAGGAAGATAAATAACAATATTGCTAAAAAGAAAAAAAAAGACTTCGCCATATTGGCGGGAAAACTTTCTTTTTCTTTTTTTTTATACGTGGCATTGGTAGCACAGTGACTTTAGCATTAGATCGCAGTCCATAAATAATAAATAATAATAATAAATAACTTCTTACATTCACACCAATTATCTAAGCCCATGTTAATTTGGAAATCTTGATAACGGATAAATATAAGTTTTACTTATATACTTTTTGTTTGTAAATAAGTAGGTACTTACATAGTTAACATAATGCTCTTGAAATACTTACTTCTTAGAAAACTCATTAATTTTGCCTAGTTTAAAATTGCATTGTGAATGCAAAAAAGTAAAAAAAATTAAATAACTTATTTAACGAAGTTTAATTGCGTGTGTGGCTGTTTACCTGACGATCTTTGTCTTAAAGTCTGAGACTTAGACGATAATTTTACTTTATGCACTAGAGCATAAAAAGCGATTTTATGCAGCCTATACCCAACATAAACACGAACTTTACGAGCATGAGAAGTGAAAAATATTTTTCACTTCTCATGCTCGTAAAGTTCGGGTTTATGTCCGGTGTAGGCTGCATAAAATCGCTTTTTATGCTCTAGTGCATAAAGTAAAATCTTCGTCTAAGCCAGGCTCTAAGAGAAAGGTCGTCAGGTAAACAGTCACACACGCAATCAAACTTCGTTAATTAAACTTGTTATTTCATTCTGTTTCTTCAATTTTGTACATATACCTGATCCATATTAAATTTCTAAATTAATAAAACTAGGCAAAATTAATGAGTTTTCTAAGAAATAAGTATTTCAAAAGCATTATGGACTACGATCTATGCTAAAGTCACTGTGCTGCACTGCCACGTATAAAAAAAGAAAAAGAAAGTCTTCCCGCCAATATGGCGAAGGCTTAATTTTTTTCTTTTTTGCAATATTGCTATTTATTTTTCTCACGGTCGAAGTGAAAAGCAGAGTGTAGAACTCGTACATAAAACCCATTTTACCCTCGACTTGACTATCAACTCTCGCCTACGGCTCGGGTGGATATATACGTCTCGTATAAAATGGTACGTTTTATGCAATTGTTGTACAATCTACTATTGTTTTTACATCCCGGTCGACCGCGAGGTGCGACGTGCACCGCGAGCAACTTTGGCATGTTAACACCCTAAGAACAAGTTCTTCCATTAACTGAATTCTCAGAAACATAGAGTATAGCGGCGCCACTGTTGCAGGTGGTCCGCGAGTTGCTGGAGTCGCAGGTGGTCCCGGAGCTGCGGCTGCACGAGATGTACACGTGCGACGCCGCGCAGCTCGTGCAGGACTTCTACTACATGGCGCGCAACAAGTGAGTTATGCTAATATTACACGGTTACATCAAATTCATTCATTATTGGTTAAGGGTGCATTCCGAGTCACGCTGTCAGCGATGTCATCGCGCTGATTTGCGTACCGAATCACCGTGAGCGCGACAACCACATCCCGTGTGACGTCACTGATTGCGTCATAACATCCGCCATCTTGTGACTACGTCGCCCATGCTCCGAACCATAATCACTGTGAGCGTCTTATCAAAACTGACAGTTGTTTGTTTATATTTAGGTACTTCAGCAGGTGTATATTTTTATTAAAAAATAGTTAAAAAACCGTATTCAAGTGCGAGTCGGAATCGGCGAGTAGAAGATACGTCCTCAGCGTCAATGTTTCTTCAACATTATCCATCTTTCGTTAAATTCTAATATAATAAAGTGGTCGGAATTTGAGGTTATTCAGTGAGCGTTATGAGCGCGATTACGAACGTTCCGAATCGTTGAGAGGTCACAACTGTCATAAGTGCGATATCTGAATCAATACGCCTGTTATCGCTGTCAACGCTGAAATCGATTTTGGTCTGAATCGGAATGCACCCTCAAAGGCGCAGAAATACAGGCGCATTGAATGATTCTCTCTTACGTTTACATTGTTCAATTTGGTTGCTTCATCCTAATTGAAAGGTAAAAGTGAACCCTGTATTTCCGCAATTAGCGACGGGCGGGGACGGGGGGGCTATACGCAGCTCGTGCAAGACTTCTACTACATGGCGCGCAACAAGTGAGTTATGGCCGGCATACACAACGATTTATCGTAACGATTCGACTGCGCAGTGAATGTGTGTACGAAAATTGGCGCAGATTTTTTAGGTTGGTGCAAACGATCGGAGGGATAAATCGTTGTCGATCGCAGTTGCACAGTTTTATCGTAGTGTGTAGACGGAAGTTGGGCCAATCACCTAGTTTGTTTACAAGTCTTGCTGTAGGCTATGGAGTGTAGAGGTAAGGAGGACTATTATCTGTAGTGAAAAAGTGTCCGTAAACTGCGTTAAATTAAGATGGCGCCACAGTAGAAACCAACTTCCGCTCCGTTATGGCGCACTTTTCAAAATAAGAAACTAAGATACATAATCATTAATTTACCATTTTTATGTGAGAGTATGATTACCACACACTACGTAATTTTCTTCTAGCAAGACTACTGCAAGTGCGTCGTCGTCTTTAATAATAATAATTGTTCAGTACACCCCTGCCTATACCGCGGAATCAGCTAGCGCAGTGGAAGCGGTTTCACTAATATAGACTCCGGACAAGAACTAGGTTTCAGCGGGGATGTAACTGAACAATTGGACTGCGATACACAGCGGAGAGAATGTGAAGTAAGGTGATTTTACATACTGTGGTCTGTGCTGTAGAAAGTCCCTGGGCAGCGTGGGGAGAGGGGGCCCCCCCCTGTGGCTCCGTCTTCTTCTGCAGACCTTACCAATTCGTCACCTTACTCACAACACAAATAACAGCGTTCCCAAGACACTGGGCGCTTCAGCAATACACAACGACACACACGGGGGAGCTTTTTTATCCTACTAATATTATAAATGTGAAAGTTTAGATGTTTGGATGTTTGGATGTTTGGATGTTTGGATGTTTGGATGTTTGTTACTCAATCACGCTAAAACGGCTGAACGGATTTGGCTGAAATTTGGGACACAGATACTTTGAAGCCTGGAGAGGAACATAGGCTACTTTTTATCCCGGAAAAACATCACACTCCCGCGGGATAACGTCGTGTAGTTCACGCGGGCGAAGCCGCGGGCGGATAGCTAGTTGATATATATTTTCCCGACAACAACGCGTGTGATGGCACTCTTTATTTCAAAACTCCGCGACCGGCCCGATCGTCACGATGGCGTCAAAATCTGGGTCGTACAAAACGGGATCACATAGATAATTTAAGATTCAATTCAAACTCGATATGCCAGGCATATTCAACGCGAGCGATTTTTTAACAAATCAGCAAAATTAATCCGACATTTTTTTTACAAGAATTTCAATCAAGTGTCACTGTCAACTTCAAGTGACAGCCAAATGTCAATTTGACGTGACATTAGAGACGCGTTCAGAAACGTCGATCTTTCCGAACATCCCCCCGCCCCGGACCGTTAAGAACGGTACGTCAATCTACGGGTAATCGGGAGAGCCCACTAACTGCTCTCTTCAAAACCGATTCTCGAACCAAAACCTCAGCAAAACGAGGAACTCCGTCAGTTCCGGGGTAGAGTTTAACAATGCGCCCCCTTCGCCAACATAGGGGCGGCAGGTTAGCATCCTTAATCAACACGAGGTCGCCAGTCTGGGGTGGGGTGGTTTTATCTGTCCACTTCACGCGCTGTTGTAGGATATGCAAATACTCCATCGACCAACGTGCCCAGAAGTTTTGGGACATCTGTTTCAAAAGTTGGTATCGCGACAAACGATGGGATCCTACATCCTGAATCGGATATTCAGGCAACGCCAAAAGGGGCTGTCCGATCAAGAAATGACCTGGGGTCAACGCTTCCAGGTCATTCGGGTCCGAAGACAACGGGCACAAGGGTCGCGAGTTGAGGACGGCCTCAATTTTACAAAATACCGTATCAAGTTCCTCAAACGTGAGAATAGTTTCTCCAATCACGCGACGCAAGTGTGTCTTGGCAGCCTTTACACAAGCTTCAAAAATTCCTCCCCAGGTCGGACAAGCTGGAGGGCTAAACTTCCAGATTATCCCACGCCGGGAGAGGGTGGTTCCAATGTCTATTTTATTATCAACAAAAAACTTAACTACTTCCTTAAGATAATTACACGTTCCCTTATAATTAGTACCACAATCGGAACGTATCAATGTCGGCAGTCCTCTACGGGAAACAAATCTGCTCAAGGCGGCGACAAAGGCTTCGGTAGACAATTCCGAGACAATTTCCAAATGGACAGCCTTGGTGGACAAACACACAAACACGCACAAGTACGCCTTATAGGTTTTAGCATTACGCAGTCTCGAAGCCTTTACAGTAAAGGGACCGGCGAAGTCGGTGGCGACTCCGGCAAAAGCTCTACATTCCGTGACGCGATCAGCAGGCAAATCACCCATCTGGGGCTGCATGGTCGCGGCCTTCAATCGATAACAAGGCAGGCAACGGAAAACCACAGTGCGAATGGCTCGACGAGCAGACAAAATCCAAAATTCACGCTGCAAAATGGCCAACAAAGCATTACAGCCAGCATGTTGTGCATTCACATGGCGATCTGTTATTATCAGTTGAGTCAAATGTCCGGCTTTAGGTAACAAAAGGGGGTGACGAGCTCCATACGGCAGGTTCGCATTTCGAAGTCTTCCGCCGACTCGCAAAAGCCCACTCTCGTCCAGGAAGGGATTTAATCGCGATACCGCGCCCTTCAACTTGCGACGGCCTAAACGCAAAATTTCAATCTCGGACTCAAAACTATCAGCTTGTACTCTCCGGACCCAAAACAAGAGCGCGTCCCTACGCTCGTCCGGAGTGAGAACCGACGAATCACGCCTCGCGCGTGGGTTTCTGCAATTGTACGCAAAACGTCTGATCCAAGCGGTAACACCAAGCAGCTTCTGTAAGGAGCTGTACCGATCCAACAACAAATCCTTTTCCCCGGCGGGGTTAGTCTCCAGGACGCATGCCCGCATATCAGGAACGGCTACGTTCGACAACGCTGGAGAGGGCGGCCACTCCGACTCAGGCCGCATCAACCACTGTGGGCCCCACCAGAGGGGGTGGTTAATTAGGGTTGGGGCTGCACAACCCCTAGACGCACAATCCGCGGGATTCATGGTTCCCGGCACGTGTCTCCAAATCAACTCGATGTCGGAATTACAAATCTGCGACACTCGATTGGCCACAAACACGTCCAAGGTGTGCGCCGGAGCCTTCAACCAACAAAGGACGACCTGACTGTCCGTCCAAGCATAAACCTCTTGTATCTTAATAGATCGACCTAATGTGAGCCATACGTGGTTCAACAAACGCATTAGGAGGGCAGCTCCACACAATTCCAACCTCGGGATCGTATGACGAGTCCGAAGGGGAGCGACTTTGCTTTTCGCTATCACCAGATGCACAGCAACAACTCCGTCAACAGTAACGGTGCGGAGGTACACGGCCGCAGCAAATCCACGTTCGGAGGCATCGGAAAAGCCGTGAAGAGTAACTTTACAATTTTCAGAAGGGAGGAATAGCCTCGGCAAATGCACTTCATTAATCTCGGGGAGGGATGAAACGAAGCTCGACCAATCTCGGAGTAACTCGTCCGAGAGGGGTTCATCCCACGACACACCCGAAGCCCATAACCGTTGCAAGAAACACTTGGCCATAAACAGCACGGGGCAAATCCACCCATTGAAGTCAAAGGTACGTGCGACAGTAGACAATACTAAACGCTTGGTCCAGACTTTCGGTGGTCGTAAATCCACACAATACGTGAAAGTGTCAGAGACCGGTTTGTACTGTACGCCAAGGACGGTCACCACATGGGGGTTATCAACATTTTCGAATAGGTGGGGGTCCTGCTGGTGCTCTTCGGGCAAACCTACCAGTACATCAGGCGAGTTGGATATCCATTTCCTCAACTCGTAACCTCCCGACTTCAAAAGGGCGGTGAGTTCGTCTCTCAGGACAATCGCCTCTGAGACAGATGAGGCGCCCGTGCAAATGTCATCCACATAGACGTCACTGGCCAAAATGGCGGAGGCGCGAGGGTATCTCAAGCGCTCCTTCTCGGCCAACTCCAACAAAGAACGAATCGCAACAAACGGGCTCGAAGCCAAACCGTACGTATTCGTATTCAATTCATAAATCAACAAGGGGTCCCTAGGACTCTCTCTCCACAAAATCAATTGGTACCTCCTATCCTCTGGATGGATGACCGTTTGTCTGAACATCATCCGGATGTCAGTCATAAATACAATTTGGTGCCGCCGGAAGTTGGTCAAAATGTCTGAGATCTCCGTGTGCAGCTTGGGACCTACATGCAGACACTGGTTCAAGGACGCTCCAGTAGAGGTGGGAGCCGAACCGTCAAAGACCACCCGAATCTTTCCGGATTTCAAAACGGCGTGGTGCGGCAAAAAGAAGTGCTCAACGGAGCGCCAATCCAAATCGCTCACGGACATGTGCCCTAACTCCTCATACTCCCGCATGAATTCAACATACTTCTGGCGGAAGACCGGATCCTTGCTCATGCGACGCTCCATCGCCACTAGCCTACGTTCCGCTAGCGGTCGGGATTCGCCCAGAGGAGGTCGGCCGGCACGAAAGGGGAGACGGGTGATCAAACGACCAGAGCGGAGGCGACCAGTGTTATTCTGGTAATACAACTCGCATTCATCCGCTACTGGGTCTACCCGCGGGGCTGGTGGAGGTTCCTCAACCTCCCAAAACTTCTGCACCACTTCGGAGAGAGACACATTAAAAACAAGACCGCGATCCTCATCAAGGGAATCCAAAACGCGGCGAGCAGGGCCCATCACAACTGTACCGAGTGTCGTCTGCAGAGCTACCAAGCCATCTGGCTGCAAAACTCGCTTCCCCGTCAACAAAACTCGCCCCAGGACATCGGCTCCAAGGAGAGCATCAATCGGGCCTGGGCGGAAGAAATTTGGATCGGCGAGTGGGGAATCAGACACCAAAGACAACATACTCGGTCCCAAGTCAACTGAAGGTTGACGGCCAACAACTGTGTCCAACACAATCGCCGAGGTCTCAATGCCTGGCGTGGACTTATTACGTGATGTAAATGTGAAGTCAACATGCCCTAACAACCCGGGGACTTTCACATCGCCAACACCTCTCACGCCTTCCGTGTGGGGGTGCACCTTGAGGCCCAACCGCCTAACTAACCAAGATGACACAACACACCCCTGAGCACCGGAATCCAACAAGGCGCGAACTTCCACATGGTCGCCATTCAATCCCCTGACAAGCACAGAGGCCGTGGGCAACAAAACGGTCTCTGGAGGGGTGGCTACAATCGACCGTAAACACGTTGATTGCTAGTATGTGGGGTCCCCAGACGTCCCCCCATGGTAAGGGGGTCGCTCATAGCGATCCAGTGGGTCCCATCCTCCCACATACTGCCTACGTCCAATTCGCCCGGTATCAGGCGGGTTATATCTCCCGGCCCCTTGAAGACGGGGCGGGCGCCGCTCCAAACGCGGGTATTCGGCGAGCGGCGGCGAGAATCGGTGCCTAGGATCCACCGTGTACGTCGCCCCATAGTCGCGGGGGCACGGTGACCGATTTTCTGAAGGGGGGTCCCGGGGACCCCCGGCTGTGCGAGGCTCAACACGTTGCGGGGGGCTTCTACGACCTCCCGGAACGCTCGCAAAATCGAACCCCCTAGTTGGGGACCGATTTCCCATGGGGGGGTCCGTGGGACCCCCGCCCGTGCGAGGCTCAAAACGTCGCGGGGGGCCTGTACGACCTCCGGCAACGCTCGCGTAACTCATCCCCATCCTTGGGGATCGGTTTCCCATGGGGGGGTCCCTGGGACCCCCGCCCGTTTGAGGGTCCAAACGTGGCGGAGAGTGTCTGGGGCCACTCTGGTGGCCACTAGAACTGCTGCGGGATGCAAACACCGCGGGGGGTCCGAGACCCCCACCCATACGAGGTGATCCTGCAGCGACGCGCTGCGGCGCTCCGCCGCCCTCTGGGCTGTTCATGCAGAGGAGGGGATGGTGGTTGCCCTTACAAAAGCGGCATGGGTGCGCTTGGGTACATTCGCGCTGCATGTGCAGGCCCAAGCACGAGTAGCACCATGTCCGTTGTCGCGCGATCGCTCGACGGCCTTGGACGCGCTGGTCGAGGAACTTATCACAACGGGTCGTGCTGTGACCCGGTTCCCGACAGTACAAGCAGCGGGCGGTCTCCTGGACGGCGGCATAGCGGCCGGGCGCGCGAGGGGCCATACGCCCCCTACGGGGGGGTCCGGTGGGGGATCTACTCTGTGGCACAGGTCGTTCGGGTCCCATAGGACCGGCCAGAGAGGAATTATCTGCCAGTCTACTTTCTCCTTCCAGGAACGTCAAGAGGTCCGAGAAGGGTGGCAGATAAGTCGCACTATCCCCACCATACTGCTGCTCAAAACGGACCTTAACAGAGTCCGGCAACTTTCCCAGGACAATGTGCAACAACAAAAACGACCACTGCTCCACTGGGAGTTTTAAGTTTTTTAATGCGTTGTATGCAACCAACAGCGGATTCAACAAAGCCACTCTCAAGTGCATCACGCTGGCAACGCGGGGTAAATTCAAAATGGCGGCAACATGGTTGTCCGCCAGACGTCGTACGTTCTGGTACCGACGGGCAATCAAATCCCTAGCAATAGGGTAGTTTTCATCCGAGGGGGCCAAATGTTGAACCGATTCAAGGGCCTCCCCTTCCAACACGGATAACAAATAAGCTAACTTCTGGCCCTGGGTCAAATCGTCCCGGGCATGTACAAGACTATCAAAAATATTAATAAAGCCCTCCCAGTCCTCTAGACGACCAGCAAAGCGCCTTAAGTCTAAGGGGGCCAATCTAGCAAAGAGAGGGGGCATACTCTTAGATGTGACCGGGGACGGGCTCGGATCATTCTCTCTTGCCACTTGCAAAGGTCGAGCCACCTGTGTAATTCTGTCCGCAAAATCATAACACTGGTCCACATCCAAACCGACTTCTTGTCGCATTTCCACCTCGGCCTCAACAGTCCTTTCCAAAAATAAGGCATACTGCTCATCAACAACAGCCAAACGTATGGGCAGATCTACGTATCTGTTCAACAAGGCCTCCGTTCTATCCGGTCGATCCAACAACGCAACCGCAGAAGCTAACCACCGTAA
Organism: Crambus lathoniellus; assembly: GCA_949710035.1. Lineage (NCBI taxonomy): Eukaryota > Metazoa > Arthropoda > Insecta > Lepidoptera > Crambidae > Crambus > Crambus lathoniellus. The sequence goes on along the minus strand of OX453299.1, from coordinate 291,601 downwards.
CTCAGAACGTATTTTGGCTTTAGCAGAGGAGGCCGTCATTGTAACGTCACAAATTTATCAACAAAAACAACAAATTCAAAATATTCACTATAACACAAAATCTCCAATATTTGGAGGTTACTAATAACCACAAAATTCCAATATTACAACAACAAAGTATTTATAATGACACAAACTCTTAAATATTTGGAGGTTATCAGAAAACAACAAAACTCACTGACTATTGAAATTCACTCAAAATCACTGACTATTGAAATTCACTTGGATATCAACACAACAACAAGTTAATTTTAATTATTTCAAAGCGCAAGTTTCAATGAGTTTCAATGTGTAAACAATGTCCCAAGTCATTTAAGTTTCACTAAGTATTGAGTGCAAACTTATAAGCTAACCTTTTATTAGCTATTATTTTAGCAACAAACTTGTCAATATTCACAACTCAAATTTGCTAACAAACTAAATAATAATTATTATGAGCAAAGAAAGGCATCTGTTTACATTTTGGAACTTCAATACATGACAATTAATTACAAGACATGGAACCAATAACAAAGGAATGCCCTTTACTTTTCAAATGCAAGTTAATTACCATTTACAAGTACAAATTAATCTAGTCCGGACCAGATGGTCATCAAACGGCACTGATTAATAGACAAAATTTTGGCGTGGGCCTCTCAGGCCTTCAAACCACGCTCTGCTACCAAGAAATGTTCAGTACACCCCTGCCTATACCGCGGAATCAGCTAGCGCAGTGGAAGCGGTTTCACTAATATAGACTCCGGACAAGAACTAGGTTTCAGCGGGGATGTAACTGAACAATTGGACTGCGATACACAGCGGAGAGAATGTGAAGTAAGGTGATTTTACATACTGTGGTCTGTGCTGTAGAAAGTCCCTGGGCAGCGTGGGGAGAGGGGGCCCCCCCCTGTGGCTCCGTCTTCTTCTGCAGACCTTACCAATTCGTCACCTTACTCACAACACAAATAACAGCGTTCCCAAGACACTGGGCGCTTCAGCAATACACAACGACACACACGGGGGAGCTTTTTTATTGATATATATTTTCCCGACAACAACGCGTGTGATGGCACTCTTTATTTCAAAACTCCGCGACCGGCCCGATCGTCACGATGGCGTCAAAATCTGGGTCGTACAAAACGGGATCACATAGATAATTTAAGATTCAATTCAAACTCGATATGCCAGGCATATTCAACGCGAGCGATTTTTTAACAAATCAGCAAAATTAATCCGACATTTTTTTTACAAGAATTTCAATCAAGTGTCACTGTCAACTTCAAGTGACAGCCAAATGTCAATTTGACGTGACATTAGAGACGCGTTCAGAAACGTCGATCTTTTCCGAACAATAATAATAATAATAAAATATTTATTTTCATCACAAAAAGTTCATAGATTAGTGAATACCCTGAGGCCTGTGAAAGTGAAAACTGTGTTACAGGCCACAGTGTCTTCCCTGTCTTAGCTAACAAACATTGTTATGGTGATAATTTAAAACTAACTTACTTAACAGTTGGGTATGGGTTAACTTAATACTAATCAAAGAAAGAATGATTACATTTTAATGAAAATAATTAATAATCTATTTACTACCTTACCTTGTGTGTTTATGTTTATATGTATACTTGTTGATATTTAAAATTATAATTTGTTTTGTATAAGCGGGTAAGTATGTGATTTACTTTATCGTGTATAAACTTATTTTATTTTAGTCTAATATTAATGCTAGTGCTAGCCCTACGAGTTACCTCTTGGGATCGAATAACTTCTTTCAACAGTTATTCGCTAACTTCGGTTACCTTTCTTTTATAAATGCTGGATACCAACTCGTAATTTAATTTATTGTTTCAAATAAAACCTCAGTTTGGGAGTAGTCTAACTCAGTCAGCCATTTTATTACAGTTTTTTTGAATTCATGGTTGTTTAATCTTTTAATATTTGTTTGAGGATTAATTTTATTGTAAATTTTAGGAGCAGTAAAGGCGTAATGTCTTTGGGCAAATGAGCTTTTACAATAAGGTTTCGGTACAGAATTTATTCTTTTATGAGAAACCGGTAACGTAGGCACAGTTATACGATGGTATCGACTAAGGATCTGGAGAATGTACAGCTTCCTGATTGAAAGTACGTTACTTTTGATATATAGTTCAGTGGTAGGATGCCTAAATGGAAGTTTGAGAATAACCTTTAGTAGTATGCGTTGGGCTCGTTCCGCTTCAATAATAAGGGACTTAGCAGCACCGCCCCAGGTACCTACACAATAGGAGAGTAGACACTCCCCAAGTGCTTTATACACTTTGATCGCGGATGACACGTTTCTCGTATTAATTTTTGCGGAGAACTGACGATCGACGTAGATATCGTACACCTGTGAACGCACTATGGACTTTCGATAAACTGCACAAACGGACTGCACAGTCACATCGCTACGATAAATCGTTGTCGTGTATACCGGGCTTTAGCGACGGGCGGGTTGAGCTGTTGTCATGAACGACGGCATTAGTCGATTGCATCGGCGATTGATATTGAAGTCGCGTGTGTGTCTATCCGTTTACAGACCGACTTGGAGAGGAGGGTACATTTTATCGTTTCCGATCCGGGCTTTATAAGTTAACGTAGATTAACGGCCAGAATTAATAACCTATCCACAGATAGGGATAGGTGCGATCCAGATTAGTTGCTAGGCAACACCTAGCAACACCCTGGCAACTGTCGTAAATTCTATGTTAATGTCAAGCGTTGCATAGCAACTAATCTGGATCGCAACTATCCCTACCTGTGGATAGGTTATTAACGACTACGATTCGGACTTTTTAATCCAGGCTCATTAGGTACGCGACACGACGAGTTTCTAATTGCTATGGAACGGCATGGCGCAGATATAGTGGCGATTAACGAGACTTGGTTACGAGCCGGCGAAGAGGCTCGAGCGCCCGCGCCCCCTGGCTACCGGCTACGTCACATACCGCGCCCATCCGGTGCTCGTTCGCGTGGCGGTGGAGTTGGTTTTTTTATTAGGCGCGGTATCTATATGCGACTTCTAAAACAGGTGACCTCACCCCCCGTAGAACAGATGTGGTTGAGCTTGAATATGAATGGTTATAAATTAGCCATAGGAACGGCGTATCGACCCCACTGGGTAAGTGTTGATACTTTTTTGGATGCGATATCGGAGACTGTAAGCGGTTTGTCGACGTTTGATCATGTTGTGCTGATGGGTGATTTCAACATCAATCTTCTGAAGCCTGAGGATTCCAACTCAGAAAAAATCCTAGAGTTTTGTCATTCTATGAACCTCAACCAATATATTAACGAGCCGACACACTTTACTGACCACTCCGAAACATTGCTTGATCTTGTATGCAGCAGTATGAAAGTAGAAAAAGTTAATGTTGATCACATTCCAGACCTTGGTAATCATGCATTTGTCTCGTTCGAAAAAGACCAAAACCGATCCCTCGATTGATAACATACAGGCCACTTAAAGACATCGATTTAAAGGCTTTTGAAGAAGCTGTTGATGCTGTGCACTGGGAGCAGCTGCTATCTGAAAATTTACACGATACAGTAGAAGCCTTTAATGCACATATTAAAGCATTGTTTGACATGTATGCTCCTCTGAAGACTTCATTTGTCAAAGAACAAAGTTATCCCTGGATAACTCACACTGTTAAAGAAATGATGAAACTAAGGGATAATGCACATGCCAGGTATAGAAAAACTAAAGTTGACAGTCATAAACAGTACTATAAAGATCTGAAAAACATAGCACGCGTTGCCTTACTTAATGAAAAAGCTGCATATTTCCGACAGTATGTGAATAATAATTATCGGAACCCACATAAGTTATGGAAAAACATCAAGCGCCACGTTGATTTCAAAAAGAAAGTTATTGAACTACCAGATAGTATCTCAGATCCTGATAGAATTAATAACCACTTTCTTAATCTGCCTGTTAGCAATGAAGCAAGCCGCAAAGAGACGTTAGCTTTTTTCAACTCAATTAGATTTAGCAATAGTGTTTTTGCGTTAAAGCCTGTAGATGAAACAACTGTTTTAAATATTATCAGGAATATTGAATCAAATGCCCAAGGTATTGATGGCATAACACTTGACATGATTTTATTAACTTTACCGCAAACACTGGCTACAATTACAGCGATAATTAACAAGTCCATTTCAGATTGTACCTTCCTTGATCTATGGAAACTGTCTATTGTAAAGCCCATTCCTAAAGTCAACAATCCGGCAGATATAAAAGACCTTCGACCGATAAGCATTTTGCCATTTATGTCAAAAATATTGGAAAAAGTGGTGTGTATTCAATTAACAGAATATTTACATCAGAATAACATATTTCCAAAAAAACAATCCGGTTTCAGAGCTGGAATGAGTACGTCAACTGCACTTATTGATGTTATTGATGATATCTTGGCCGGTCAAGATATAGGTGAGAGTTCAGTTATGGTCCTATTGGATTACTCTCGCGCATTTGATACCGTCGACCTCTCGCTGCTCCTGGCAAAGCTTACGTATTATGGCTTTGATGATGCCGCAATCAAGTGGTTTTCTAGTTACCTGACAGGTCGTTACCAAAAGGTAGAGGTTACGCAGCACGATGGCACAAAAAAATATTCTGCAACTTTACCTGTAACTCGTGGTGTACCCCAAGGGTCGATCCTCGGGCCTGTTATTTTCATTCTGTACACCGCTGATCTTCCCAAATGCATCATAAACTGTAAATATCACTTATACGCAGACGACTTACAAATTTACAAATCATTCAAACCGCATGATGCTGCAGCAACCGCTAAACTAATAAATGAAGATTTGGAACTTATAGCAGACTGGTCTGAAAGGAATGGTCTACTGTTAAATTCGGCAAAAACTAAACTCATTGTTACTGGTACCAAAACACAGATCGCAAAAACCAATATCCAAGCGCTTGACATCAAAATTAAAGCAGATAAAATTAAGCACGTGAACGAAGCTCGGAATCTGGGAGTTTTGTTTGATGGTAATTTAAGGTTTGAGAAGTATGTAGCGGATACAGTCAAGCAGTGTTTTTACAGGTTGAAAGTATTATATCAGATCCAAAGGTACCTGAGTGTCGAAGTGCGAATTCACCTCTGTGAGACGTTAATCTTGTCCAAATTAAACTACGCCGACACGGTAATTGGCGGATGTCTTCTTGGCCGTACTAAAAAGCTTATACAACGAGTACAAAATGCTTGCGCAAGATACTGCTTCTCTATTCCCTGGCGAGCTCATGTGACCCCTTACCTTAATAAAAGTGATTTATTAAATATGGCGAACCGACGAGAAATGCACTTTGCAAGTTTGCTGTTTGGAGTGATTAGAAATAAGAGCCCTTCATATTTGTACGACAAACTTATTTTCTCCGACCGTCCTGGGCGTTTGGCGATAAGATTGAAGTGCCACTCGCATAACACCAGTGCATTTCGAGGTAGCTTCCGGTATTTGGCTACAAAGTGCTGGAATAACATTCCCCCACCGTTTAGGAATTTCAAAACACTGTACACTTTTAAAGTTAATTATAAAAGACACTAGTTTTCCGCCCGCGGCTTCGCCCGCGTGGACTACACGACGTTATCCCTCAGGAATGTGACATTTATCCGGGATAAAAAGTAGCCTATGTTCCTCTCCAGGCTACAAAGTATCTGTGTTCCAAATTTCATCCAAATCCGTTCAGCCGTTTCGGCGTGATTGAGTAACAAACATCCAAACATCCAAACATCCAAACATCCAAACAATTAGTAGGATTTACTTGATTTTCAAAAGAATACCGTAGTATGAACGTCTGCGTTATGATGATTATGTTTTGTATAATAATAGGTGACTATTGTTTCGTCGCGTTTCTATTACCCAGAGTTATTAATAATATTCTTTTTTTGTGTCCGTATTAATTTTATTAATTTTAGAAAGACTAATAATAGTGTTATTGTAATATGTTATTGTTAAACTAAATTTGTTGTTTGCTCAGTGACACGCGCCTTACTGTCAGCAAAGGTATCTGCAGAACATCAGTGCCATGATAACACTCGTTGTCACGGCTTAGACTGAGCAGAGGCCTTTTTGGTGTACCAAACTTATTTAATTTTGTATTTTTTTTTTAGATTTACTTGTTAGTTTTATTTCGTTGTTTATATTTACCTATCTAATATTGTAAAATTGTTTTTTGGGACCCAAATAAACTTTATTCTATTCTATTCTATTCTAATTCTGGCCGTATATGTGTTATTTACGTCCCTCAGAGTGCCGGCAGCGCGCGCGGAAGGCTCCACGCCGGAAGGAGAGAGTGAAGAGTTGAAGCTGATTCCGGACGCACAGCGCCGCCGCCTGCGCGCCACTGTCGACCTCGACCGGGCGCTGCATCTGTACAACGTATACCGGTGAGCGCTCCCACATACGTACACACACACTCGCATACATCCCCGCGGGCAGCGCCGCCGCCTGCGCGCCACTGTCGACCTCGACCGGGCGCTGCATCTGTACAACGTATACCGGTGAGCGCTCCCACATACGTACACACACACTCGCATACATCCCCGCGGGCAGCGCCGCCGCCTGCGCGCCACTGTCGACCTCGACCGGGCGCTGCATCTGTACAACGTATACCGGTGAGCGCTCCCACATACGTACACACACACTCGCATACATCCCCGCGGGCAGCGCCGCCGCCTGCGCGCCACTGTCGACCTCGACCGGGCGCTGCATCTGTACAACGTATACCGGTGAGCGCTCCCACATACGTACACACACACTCGCATACATCCCCGCGGGCAGCGCCGCCGCCTGCGCGCCACTGTCGACCTCGACCGGGCGCTGCATCTGTACAACGTATACCGGTGAGCGCTCCCACATACGTACACACACACTCGCATACATCCCCGCGGGCAGCGCCGCCGCCTGCGCGCCACTGTCGACCTCGACCGGGCGCTGCATCTGTACAACGTATACCGGTGAGCGCTCCCACATACGTACACACACACTCGCATACATCCCCGCGGGCAGCGCCGCCGCCTGCGCGCCACTGTCGACCTCGACCGGGCGCTGCATCTGTACAACGTATACCGGTGAGCGCTCCCACATACGTACACACACACTCGCATACATCCCCGCGGGCAGCGCCGCCGCCTGCGCGCCACTGTCGACCTCGACCGGGCGCTGCATCTGTACAACGTATACCGGTGAGCGCTCCCACATACGTACACACACACTCGCATACATCCCCGCGGGCAGCGCCGCCGCCTGCGCGCCACTGTCGACCTCGACCGGGCGCTGCATCTGTACAACGTATACCGGTGAGCGCTCCCACATACGTACACACACACTCGCATACATCCCCGCGGGCAGCGCCGCCGCCTGCGCGCCACTGTCGACCTCGACCGGGCGCTGCATCTGTACAACGTATACCGGTGAGCGCTCCCACATACGTACACACACACTCGCATACATCCCCGCGGGCAGCGCCGCCGCCTGCGCGCCACTGTCGACCTCGACCGGGCGCTGCATCTGTACAACGTATACCGGTGAGCGCTCCCACATACGTACACACACACTCGCATACATCCCCGCGGGCAGCGCCGCCGCCTGCGCGCCACTGTCGACCTCGACCGGGCGCTGCATCTGTACAACGTATACCGGTGAGCGCTCCCACATACGTACACACACACTCGCATACATCCCCGCGGGCAGCGCCGCCGCCTGCGCGCCACTGTCGACCTCGACCGGGCGCTGCATCTGTACAACGTATACCGGTGAGCGCTCCCACATACGTACACACACACTCGCATACATCCCCGCGGGCAGCGCCGCCGCCTGCGCGCCACTGTCGACCTCGACCGGGCGCTGCATCTGTACAACGTATACCGGTGAGCGCTCCCACATACGTACACACACACTCGCATACATCCCCGCGGGCAGCGCCGCCGCCTGCGCGCCACTGTCGACCGAGACCGGGCGCTGCATCTGTACAACGTATACCGGTGAGCGCTCCCACATACGTACACACACACTCGCATACATCCCCGCGGGCATAAAAAAATATAACATTGGAGAAGAACAAAAGTGCAAAAGTGCTGCTGAATTATGAAAAACGATATCTCTAGCTATCTCTTTCTAAAACGAAATTTTATATGGCGGGAGTAAGACGCTTGACACTTGTGACTTCACATGTGTGTACTGTTCTTGTCTAATTAGGATTTTTTTTTATCTTTAATATCAAATTGGTTGCACAGAACACAAGAGAGACGCTAGAATCCTTTGCTCAAAACATCAAACCCGCCATGGCTCCGTATATGTTACCGGTATAGGTATGATTTAGAATTTTTGGAGTTTGTGAAAAATAAGCTTTCTTCCGCAAATAATTATATTTATTCCCGCAAATATTATTTGCGGAAGAAAGCTACATATATTTATTTTGGTTAGGGACTTCCGCCAAGTGACGCCTGATTCAATCAAATATTTTAGGAGTTGTCATGGCAACTAAACGTTTTTAAATTCTCGCTTCATTCCATATAAAATGCCTGACATAGTCCTTTTAACCTCTTTTTTGTGTTCTGTGGTTGGACATCTCTCATTTTTCGTCACTCAATAACAGCATCCCCGAGTAAGATCCGGCTACCAACGTTGACGACTCAACCTGGCAACCTATAACACGCGCACATTACGGACCGACGCGAAGCTCATAGAGTTGGAAGAGGCTGTTAGTAAGTTACACTGTAACTTACTAACAGCCTCACTTACACTGTAACTTACTAACAGCCTCTTCGGATATCATTGGATTATCTGAAGTCCGAAGAGAGGGTGAGGACTTGATTATCCTGCAATCCGGTAACTTACTATACCACCGGGAGGGCGACCAACAGTCCATTGGTGGTGTCGGCTTCATCGTCCACAAATCCCTCGTTAATAACGTGGTTACCATCGGCAGGCCTGTTTCACTCCCCGTGTCGGCTCGAAAACATACCTACGCGCGGCGGCAACGCCGGCGTTGCTAATTTAGTAGGGACTCACCAGCGAGCAGTGAAACACGCACCAGTTTTGCTCGCCACCTACTTTTCGTAGCTGACTGATGTAATGATGTTACCTTCCTCAGTTTTCAGCCTCGTCAATTGACTTTGCCCAAAAGACATCTCTCGCGAACACTTTGCAGCCTTTGTTCCGCTCAATGGCTTCTTTCATACGCTCGGTATTAAACTGACGAAGGTCGCTCGTCAAAGATTTTTAGATATCTGTCTATTGAGCTGCCTGCCTGATGGGCATCTGCTGAGTTCTGTAGTTTCATTTCACGTCTCTGATCCATGAGTAGGAGAGTCTGGCTGGAGACTGGCTGGATGATGAATAGCAGCATAGAAAGTGACAAATCGCCGGCACCAGTTGCACATTATAAATGAGTCGTTATCTGCCCGACGCAGGCCGGACTGCTACGACGAGGAGTCGCGCCTGAAGAAGTGCTGCGACGAGTTCAAGCAGAAGCTGGAGCAGCTCAACGCCGCCGCCGCCGCCGCCGTCCAAGACCACCTGCGCGCTGCCATCGACAACTGCATCGCCGGCATACGGTAAATGAGGAGCGATGAAACAATAGTAGTTTATGTGACTGTCGCATAAGGAGGGGTTTTAATACCGAGTTATGTGCAGTCTCATACATTATTACATTTATCATATATTTCAAAAATTATTAAGCAAAAAATATTAATTATAAAATGTGGATTGGCGCCAAACCCCACTGATAGGAGTCTATACGGTCTATACCGTCTAAATTCAAAATTCTAATTTATAAAAAGTTTCTTATTGTTGCCGACTAAAGAAGGGCTTGAAAGAGTTGGAAGTCAGGGCCGGTAAATCCTACGGTTGCCATGGAGATTGTAAAATTAAGAAAAATAAGTGTTTTATAATGAATGAAAGCTGTATCCGGTTGTATCATAAATGACCATTATTAGACACTTTTATTTTTTAAAGTTGACTATGGCATAAAGTGTATCAATATACGTTCAGGCATGAGTTCATAATTCAAAAATTATGACATGAGTGTAGATAAAAATAGTTAACTACTCAACAGGCAGAAAATGACATGACACATGCTAAGGCCTTAGCTTAATAGTTTTTCACCATTTCTGTTCCTTTAGTCAATTTGAAATGATGTTTGTATCGTAATTAACTGATTTTGTTTGGACTTAATATCAGCATCGGTAGGATTTAAAAAACTAAAGCCTTAGCAAGCGTCATGTAATTTTCTGCCTGTTGAGTAGTTTACCATTTTACACTCTTAACACTTACAAGGTACTCTTGTTCAACATTTAGTAAGACATTAAAAATCGTAACATTTAAAAATACCGAATTTGAAAAAAAAAAAGTTTTTCTACTAATGAGCTGTTTAATTGTGACTCTAGCAGTGTTTTTTAAAACAAAAGGGGTTTGAACATTTTGGTATAGTGTTAGTTTATTAGTTTTTGGTGAAAGATTATTTATTTATTTTATTTCACTGTTAAACAATTAAGTACAATAACATTTTACAGTTTACACTTATCGATCTACTTAACTTAGGTACAAGTTTGTAAAAGTGTAATAACACGTCGGTAGGTACTTCACATGTAAACCGTAAACGCCATTGCAACACTGAGTTTTGCACTTCTACCCTCCGTAGTAGTAAAATACTGTTTCACGGTAGGATAGTATCCTCCATTCGGGTCACAACAATCGCAAGAGTAAGAAACATCCATACATAGGTACAAAGTTTCACATTTAATGTTATATAATCGCGAAAAAAACCAGCTGTTCCATACAAAGGTGCAAAAATATTTAATCAAAATGTATGAATCAGCTGATTGTACGAGTCATCGTACGTGATTGTTTACAATGCTTACTTTGCAATACGTGCAATAATTATTTTATATTTAAAAGCAATAAATCAGTGCTAATTACGCATTCATCGGAATTGGTTGTTATCATTTTTAACCTTTCCTTATATCAATCAAATAGTATCATTTATCGTTATATCATATTATCAATTTCTTATCATTATCATATAAAGTGTAGGGCACCCTACATTTTTGGTCCTTCGATCTAAAAAGAACTGAACTTTCGTATATAGTAGCACCTACCGCGAGTGTGACATACTTTCGTTGGTGAGTGAAGTTCTACGTGTACGAGTACCAGCTAAACCAGTGGACATTTTCATCGGTCTACTTTACATATCATCTACTTTTTTTACGGTAGCGAATCGGTTCTCCCGGCCTCCCACAAGCGGGTCTCACCGGGTTGAATTGAGAGTCGTATATATCGTTATAAGAATACACTATAGTACTGCTCAGTAGCAGTCATCAATATTTTCAGTACATTATAATATCAATAGTTATCATGATGGAATTAATCGAGCGCCAGAGTGTGATTATCAAGGAGATTGAGAGAATCTACACAAACTTCAAAAAGGATTCCAAGGACAGGAAGACACCTGAATATTTTCAAAAGAAAATTGAAGCTATTGGTAGCTTATGGGATGAGTTAAAGTAAAATGATTTAAAGTTGCATGAAAGCGAAGATAAGTCTTCGGAGTACTTTAGCAAAAACATTTATCAGCAAATGGAGCATTATTATCAATCAGCACGGTCAGTAATGGAAACAGCGTTCAAGGAGTTATCGAGACCATCTACACCAATCCTTAGACGAGGGGAGGGTTCGACAAGCAAGTTTGAGGTCCCTATCATTAACATTACTGCGGCTTCGACTGATACCGTTAGCGAGTTGCTATCAACTCAGCAAGCAAACTTTAGAGCTTTGGAAAGGCAAATCAAGCGCATTGAGGAGCAGCAAATCGATGAAAAATGGGAGATTGAAGACGAGCTCAAGAATTTACAACATCGTTGGCGTATCATTGATGATCTTCACCTTCGTATAGACAGCATTTTGAAAGGCCGGAACACCAGCTATGAGGACGCGTTTGCAAACATTGAAGATAAGTTCACTAATAGGAAATTGTGCAACACAAAAGAAAGCTTAATAGGAAATTGTGCTCTACAGCTCATTTACATCAGTCTGTACCACAAATAGAAATTCCTATATTCACGGGAAAATATACACAGTGGCCTACATTTTGTGACTTGTATACGGAGGCGATCCACAACAACAAACACCTCACCAGTGCTCAAAAAATGCAGCATTTAAAAGGAAGAGTGAAGGGTGAGGCCGAGCGTCTTATTCAACATCTACACATATCAGCAGAAAACTACGAAGCAGCCTGGGACATTTTAAATCACCGGTATAATAACCCTCAACTATTATTCACAAATCAAGTCGAAATATTACTCAATCAGCATAATTTATCAAAACAATCATCCTTCGAGTTGAAGAAGCTTTACGACACTACAACCGAATGCATTCATGCAATACATAATTTGGGAGTTGACACGAATTCCTGGGACCCTTTATTAGTGCATATTTTATCAAAGAAGTTGGATTCCGAAACTTACAGCGATTACAAGGAGTCGCGTAAAGAGCCACGCGAGCTACCTACGCTACAAGAGTTTATGTCATTTATTGAGGCCAAGTTCACGGCGCTAGAACCGATACAAAGAAAAGAAAAGGATGGCAGAAATCATTTGGTCGCCGAGAAATCGTATTATCATAATAACAAGCCAGCGTTTATCAGCAAGTCATTTACGCCGAAAGGATATCAAAATAATCCTACCAGGAAGGGATACTATCATCAATATCAAGCTACTCCTGCTTACACTCGGAAGTCCTGTGCAGTATGTCGTTCAAACCATGAGCTATTTATGTGCAAGACATTTTTGGAGTTACCTGCTGAAGAAAAAATTGAAGCCATAACAAAGAACAAGATTTGCCCTAATTGCTTGTATAAGCATTATGAAAAGCAATGTACATCGATTCGCAGATGCAAAGAATGCAATGAAAATCACAATACACTGATTCACGACGCAGTGACGCAATCGCATGGAGCAAATAATATAATAAATAAATGTGCATTTGAGACGCAGCCATCTACGTCATCGAGTTCGCCGGCACTTATTGCAAAATCACCGCGACAGCACCATACTAATTATGTGGCCGCGGACGACGAAGAAATTTTACTTACGACAATTTCTATCAAGGTCAAGTCGGCTGATAACAGATATATCGTATTAAGGGCACTTTTAGACCACGGCTCACAGATATCAATTATTTCTGAAAGTGCTGCGCAAGCACTAGGATTACAGCGCCAGAAATACCACGCTTCAATATCAGGAATTGGGCCAAGTTCAAAACAAAGTAAGGGTGTAGTTACACTCGAATGTCAGTCAATTTATGAAGATTATAATTTTACAACTCAAGCGTTAGTCATATCAAGAGTTATAAACAGTTTACCGAATTCATCATTTAAGAGAAAATCCTGGCCTCACATTCAACATATCAAGCTAGCGGATCCTGATTTCAATGTTTCGAAGCCTATCGACTTGTTATTAGACGCAAGTGTATACTCCGACATTATCATGGAAGGTCTTATCAGAGGCCCAGTCAGCGCCCCTATTAGGGCATCGAACCCGGGTTTACCCGGTCCGGAAAAACCCGGGTTTACCCGGGTTTTAAGCAATACAAAAAACCCGGGTTTGTTTTTTAAAAACCCGGGTTTTTCGAGTTTTTCGGGTATTTTTAATACTTTGTGGAAAACTAAATATATGTAGCTTACTTCCGCAAAAAAACAACCAACAAACCAACACCAACACTTGGTGTTGGTTTTCGCATGAACTATCTCCTGAGGATGCCCCGTGTTGGGGCGAAAGCCGGGTTTTTCGGGTATTTTTAATACTTTGTGAAAAACGAAATATATGTAGCTTACTTCCGCAAAAAAACAACCAACTAACCAACACCAACATTTGGTGTTGGTTTTCGCACGAACTATCTCCTGAGGATGCCCCGGGTTGTGGCGAAACACGTGTAGAGTAGTCTAATCGGTGAAGGTGCAAGGTGTATTGCTGTCTTGCTAAATGCAGGTATTGTGCACTGGGATTTTAATGGTGTGCATGAGCAATTTTTTGCGGGCGGGCGGTGCATCATGCATATTGTGTTTTTTTGCGGAAGTAAGCTACATATATTTCGTTTTTCACAATGGTTAGGGACTTCCGCCAAGTGACGCCTAATTCAATCAAATATTTTTAATACTTTTCTTTTTGTTTTTTATTAAGTACAAACCACTTCGAATGCAATAATAAATGGAATAAAAACACACTTTGATAAATAATTACAATAAAAGATGCTTTGTTGCTGCGTTCGTACCAAGAAAACAAGCAAAGCAAGTTAAATGGAACGCGCGCGGTGCGTCCATCTTAGGACATGAAGAGGGTAAAATGTGGACTCCACATTTCACCCCATGGAACCACATGGAATTAGAACTAGTTCTCCGATCTTTTCGACTAGTTTGTCATATATTGCTCATGAAGACGACCCCGAAAATATAGCATATTTTCGGTCTGTTTGCGTTTCTCTTTGCAGAGAATTCACGTCTAGATGTTACACGCCAAATTCCACCGAAGATACCTCGTGTTAGCTCTTCCATGGGTAATATTCACATTCGCCACAACGAGGTTCTCAAAGCTCTCCGTGGTCTAGGAAATAAGGTTAGTGGTCCTAATGGAATCCCGGCAATAGTCCTGCGTAACTGTGCACCCTAGTTGTCTCATATCTTGAGTCGCCTCTCATTTGCGACTGGACTTGTCTTGTTCCTCAGTCATGGAAGCGTGCCAATGTGCAGCCCATACCTAAAAAAAGGTAGCCATGCCAACCCCTCTAACTACAGGCTGATTTCAATCACGTTCATACTCTGGAAAACTAGGTACGGAGCATGTACTGAATAAACATCTATTGGCGTAACTTGAAACTAACGAGCTCCCTAGTGACTTCCAGTATGGTTTTTGCGGTCGACTGGAGATCTTCTCGTGTACGCCACCCACCTTTGGAATCAAGCGTTCGATAGACATGGCGAAGCACTCGCTGTCTCGCTTGATATTTCCAAAGCATTTGATAGGGTCTGGCATGATAGCCGAATTGGCAAGCTTCCCTCATATGGAATCTCTGACAGCCTCTGCATCTGGATCACCGATTTCCTTAGAAACCGTTCAATTCGAGTCGTTGTGGATGGTCAGACATCTGACTTGAAGATCATCAACGCTGGGGTTCCCCTAGGTTCGGTATTATCTGCAACATTCTTTCTTCACCACATTAACGACCTGTTGGTGCCTGGTACATTTGGTTATGACGATGACACCAGTTTGTCTAGCAGATATCTTTCAGATGCAAGGGCTACTAGTGATGAAGTTCAGTCTTGTCGAGAGTCACTAGTTGAGCAAACGAACCTGGCACTTCAGGCACTTCCGATTGAGGAAATGCCAACCTTGTCAGTTTCAACGCTTCGCCACGTAGGCGTGTCTTTTCTCAGATAAACGGAGTCCCTTTCAACTAGCTCCGACTTTCATGGGTGTATCCTTACCACTTTACCAGTAACCGAGAACCTGCAACTTGGCGTTACTCTATAATCGGAGCTGAACTTGAGTGGTGAGTAGTACTTGGTGAGTATATCGACTCAATTGGTTAAACTGCTGCCAAAAATGCGTTCCCCGATCATTCTTCTTCTTCTTATCAATACGGGTGGTTTCTGCAACTCGACGTCTATTGCGCCAATTTTGCGTCCGGAGGGTGCGCGGCCAGAACACTCCAGCCAGCGCAGCTCAGCCAGGAACGCTCTAAGAGCTTTCACATTCGTGATCGCTTCCTGGACGCTGCCCGGCGAGCCGAGGTACCTCGCCCGGTAGGGGCCACCCCCCTGCGTTCCAGCAGTACGTGGGCAGCTGTTTCTTCTTCCTCCATTCACCCTCTGCATAGGGGACTGTCGGTGACATCTAAATTAAAAAGATGTCTGTTAAATTGTCCATGACCAGTAATAGCACCTGTTTCCAGGCGAAGTTGCGGTCTGCACAGTTGTATCAGGGCCCTGGATAGACGCGCGTCCACGTGCGGTTGTGCAAGTTTCGCCTGTCTGCACGAATCCAGCGAGCTCCAATTAAGTTGGTGTAATTCTATAGTGCGTTCACGGATCTTATTTGCAAACCAGCTTGTCGGGATAGGCGCGATCAGCTCTGGGCCAACGGGCGTGGAGCCGGGTGCGCGTCTGGCCATTATAACCTTGGCCTTTTCAAAGCAAGAGTGCTTGGGCATTGGGCACCTCCTGGGTAAGCATACAACATCCTAGACTGCATACTGTCTGCTATGCTGGCTGGTGGTCAAATGCATGCATACTGCATACCCTGTACAAATATAAAAATAAAATAAAAAATCGTCCCGAAATTTATGATGGCCAGTCCTGTCCTGCATGTCTGTAAAGGCGCTAAGTTAGTAATCTATACTTACTTAGTTTTGAGATATTCTGAAAAAATTAAAATCTATGATGACTTTTTTTATATTAGATAGGTAACTGTTTTTGTAATTTGTAAAGTACTATTTTTCATTTATTTTAATCCTTCCACATTCTTAACATCTTGTACTCATTGTAAAAATTGATATAATAACACAGTTTCTTGTATTTAATAAAATTATAACAAAAAGATCGAAAAGCTCGAAAAACCCGGTCTACCCGGGTTTTGATTACTCTTAGACCCGAAAACCCGGGTTTTCAAAATTGAACCGAGTTTCGATGCCCTAGCCCCTATAGCTCAACAGACAAGACTTGGGTGGATCTTATCAGGCAACATAAAAACTTTTAATTGCAACGTAATCATTAATCACGTGGACGAGCTGGCAAAATACTGGGAAATTGAAGATATCATGGAAACACAAGAGCTTTCACCTTTATCTGAACAAGAGCAATATTGTGAAGATTTATATCAACAAACAACAAAGCGTTTGAATGACGGAAGATACGAGGTCGCTATCTCTATGAAGCCTGGGTTTGAAAAGGATTTAGGCGCCTCCAAGTCAATAGCTATCAGTAGATTTTTTCAAATTGAAAGAAAATTAGAGAAACATCAACAATTATCAGATGGATATCGGAAGTTCATGACCGAATATGAAGAATTAGGTCACATGCGCAAGGCCGATGCAGGTGTGAACGAGACAACATGTTATTTACCGCACCATGGAGTTTTAAAATTGGACTCATCTACTACGTCACTACGCGTAGTTTTCAACGCGTCATCAAAAACATCATCTGGTCGCAGCCTTAATGATCTCATGGAAAGCGGGCCTAATCTACAACAGGATCTTCAGTCACTAATTTTGAAATGGCGCGCACATAAATATGTTTTGACTGCGGACATAGAGAAAATGTTCCGTCAAATATATGTTCGAACAGCTGATCAATGTTTACAAACAATCATATGGAGACACTCGCCGCGTGACCTATTACAAGCGTATCATCTTACATGCGTGACGTACGGTACTAAGGCAGCACCTTTTTTAGCGATGCGAACATTACGACAAATCGCTAAGGATAATGAACAACTTAAACATGCAGCTTATGCCTTAAATCACTGTTTTTACATGGATGACCTGCTCTGCAGTGTACCCAGCCTGGAAGAAGCAAGAAAATTACAGCAAGAGTTAATAGAAGTTATGCAAAAATCAGGAATGAACCTAAGAAAATGGGCTAGCAACGAGCAACAGCTAATACAACATTTACCGCCTGAAAAACAAAGTTCTATGTACGAGTTCAAGGACAGCGAAACTAGGAAAACATTGGGCTTGATGTGGAGCCCCGCCTCTGACAGCTTTTCTTATCAATACAAAGTGACTAACGACAACAAACATTTAGTCACTAAACGGCAGCTGTTATCAGAAATCTCCAAAGTCTATGACCCCCTTGGATGGCTGTCTCCACTCACAGTCAGAGGAAAACTCCTGTTTCAGCAAACTTGGTTATCAGAATTATCATGGGATGACACATTACCATTATCAATAGAAAAAGAATGGTGTTCGTTAAAGCAAGACATTTCTTCAATAAATATGATTCACATTCCCCGCTATCTGGGTCACGAGCACGGCGCCAGTAAATCGCTTCAATTACACGGATTTTGCGACGCATCAGAAAAAGCGTACGCTTGCTGTGTTTACTTAGTGACAGTAAATGATAAGGGCGAGCGCACATCGAAGTTGGTCACAGCAAAAACAAAAATAGCTCCGACGAAAAAACAAATATCATTGCCCCGATTGGAACTTTTGGGTGCATTATTACTGTCAAAACTTATGAAGAAAGTTTCAAAAACCCTATCATCAGCAGATATCACTATCACAAATATTTATGCCTGGACAGATTCAATGATCGTGTTGGGATGGATACACGGAGAGTTATCAAAATGGAAATTATTCGTCGCAAACAGAGTACGAGAGATCATAGACGTGCTTCCAGCATCCTGTTGGCATCATATAAGATCAGAAGAAAACGCTGCAGATTGCGCTACGAGAGGAATATCTACAAAAAGTTTATCAGAACATTCGTTATGGTGGGAAGGCCCTAGTTGTATCCTAGATTATCAAGATCAAAACAATTTTCAATATGAAGAACCAACAGTTGAAGTGAAGAAAAAACATAATGTGCACACAGCCTTACACGATACAGAATGTATTATTAATTTATTATTATACAAAATGAGCTCCATCACAACGATTGCAAAAACAATAGCATATGTGTTACGCTTCATTACGCGATTACGCAAACACGACAATTTTATTCAGAACAATAAATTGTCATCATTTGAGCTGAAAAATGCTTACGAATTGATCA
Organism: Crambus lathoniellus; assembly: GCA_949710035.1. NCBI lineage: Eukaryota > Metazoa > Arthropoda > Insecta > Lepidoptera > Crambidae > Crambus > Crambus lathoniellus. The sequence goes on along the minus strand of OX453299.1, from coordinate 272,790 downwards.
TAAGAAAAGTACAAAGTACAGAGCTTGCGGAAGATTTATCACATTTGAAAAATAAAGGTCACGTGAAAGCAAGCAGTCGACTAGCCAGTTTGAACCCTTATGTGGACGACAGTGGGATACTAAGGGTTGGTGGACGGTTGGAAAATTCACACCTTCGTTATTCAGCCAAGCACCCTATCATCTTACCAAGCTCAAGTCGACTTACTCAGTTAATTATTGCGCAAGCTCACGCGACAACCCTACACGGCGGCCCAAAGCTTACATTATCATATATACGAGAAAGATACTGGATTGTTAGCGGCATACGAACTGTGAAAAAACAACTTCGTGATTGCGTCATCTGCAAACGATTCAAGCAAATAACAGGACAACAGATCATGGCAGACTTGCCCCAACCCCGAGTGACACCATCGCGCCCCTTCACCAATACAGGGGTGGATTTCACGGGACACATGGACATCAAATTGAACAAGGGCAGAGGCGTCCGCACCACCAAAGGATATATTGCTGTCTTTGTATGTCTCGTGACAAAAGCCGTGCACCTGGAAGTGGTGTCAGATCTAAGCACAGAAGCATTCCTGGCCGCATTCAGACGACTTTGCTCCCGGCGAGGCACGCCGAAACATGTATTCAGCGATAACGGCACTAACTTTGTCGGTGCGTCACGTATCCTGAAACAGGAGCACAAGGATATCATTAATTCGATCAATCCAGAAATAATTAAGAACGAGGATATTGAAGTCACGTGGCACTTCAATGCGCCTGCCTGGCCTTCAGCAGGAGGTTTGTGGGAGAGCTCAGTGCGAAGTGTCAAGTTTCATATGAAAAGGGTAGTAGGGGAGCAAAAACTTACATACGAGGAGCTGACAACCCTACTACAACAAATTGAAGCATGCATGAACTCCCGACCACTTTGTTCGCTCACTGAGGATCCTGAAGACCTGTGTCTGACTCCTGGTCATTTCTTAGTCGGAGGTCCGTTAAAACCTAGGCCACAGACCGATCCTGATATCACCCATTTATCAACTCGCTGGCAACTAGTGCAAAATATGAATAAACAAATCTGGAAGAAATGGTCGAGCGAATATCTGCAACAATTGCAATCAAGGTCAAAGTGGAGAAAAATAACTGAAAACATTAAAATGGACTACGATTGTTTACTACAACATGACTGGTTATTGGCAGAGTATTGAAAGCTTAGATGCTTACATAAACAATTTGCGAAGCTACTGTGACAAAACTGAAGAAAAGGACATATGTTCCACTTTGATAACACAATATGACCACGATCTTAACGAAATCAAGCATTACAACGAAATTCTTATTTTTTCTCACTATCATCGTACAAAGAGAGCATTATTAAACGCTGTCGGAAACGTCGCCTACATCCTATTTGGAGTATTGGATGACAAGTTTGCAGAAAAATACCAACAGGATATTGAAAAGATAACGCACAACGAAGCCCATCTCCTACAATTATTCAAAAATCAAACATCAGTCGTTGAAGCTCAGAACAATATTTTGCATAGACACGCACAACATATGGATCAGCAGTTTGGAAACATCAATAAACAACTTTACAATATTTCTCAAGATACGAACATTATCAGAAGATCCTTTCACATACTATCAAATGGACTCTCACTAAACATACTGATATCTAACATAAGAAGAATCCAGGAAAGTCTTATAAGCACGGTAACCGACATATATCAAGGACGCATTGATATTCACATATTATCACCCGATCAGCTGAGGGGACAGTTGAATATTATCTCCGGACAGTTAAATAGAGAATTAACCGTGCCCGTCAAACCTGAAAATATCAAACACCTTTATGAAATACTCCAAGTGAAGGCAAAGATCAAAGGAAATTATCTCATAATGGAAATAAAAATACCACTAACTACGAGTGAAAACTATGAGATAAATCACGTGATAAGCCTGCCGCAAGTAACAAATAACAAAACAATATATGCTATACCTATCACCGACTACATAGCATTCAACATGAGAAAGGATACCTTTATTCCTATGACACAGACTGATTTATTATCATGTACAAAATACCATCAAGACAGATATTTGTGTGGCCTGAATGCCCCAATCTACGAACTAAAAGTTGACCAGTCAATATGTGATATTAAAATAATTACAAACGGCAGCAATCAAACATTCTGCAAAATAAAAATAATACAATGCACAGACGTATGGATCAAATTACATTCCAGCGACGCGTGGCTCTACTCATGTTGCGAGGAGTGTCCCGTGCGCGTCATGTGTCCGGCGAGCCTGACGTCATGCAGACTACGCGGCAGTGGCATTATTACCATAGGTCAAGACTGTGCTGTAAAAGGAGACACATTCACACTAATCGGACACCATGACTATAGAAATCAATTAGAAGTACAATCGCCAACACCGAAGATAGAACTTTCTCTCACATCTGGACTGAACGAGTTTATCAACACGTCCATACCTACTCATCTCATAGAAATGGATGAAAAGGATGAGATCAAGATAAAGAAACAGATACAAAGTTTGAAGGAAGCTACTATCGATGACGTATCTATTCATGACAAACATCATTACGTCATGATATACACTTTGCTGTTCATCAGCATTTTACTAATCATATGTGTTGTTTGTTTGTTTATTTATTTCAGACGGCAAGGGCAGTCTAAAGACAAACTAAGCAGAGTGCCGCCGCCGAAGCCCGTGCGGTCGTACACAGCTCCCCCTGGCGACAACACCCCCTCATCAAATGATTCCACACTCTACGCAAAACCATCGTGTGGGTCCTCATGTCGTACACGAGACCAGACTACGACAAAAACAATTGAATTTAAAGACATTCAGTTTAATGAATAATAAGCAAATTAATTTATTTTTATTGCAATGTTTACAAGTTTTATTATTTTACCATTATTTTTACATATTATACACTTTTACATTAATTCTTTATCATTGTTATATTTTAATTATTGTTTATCATTTTTTCTTGTTTTTTGGATTGGCAAGATGTACGAGTCATCGTACGTGATTGTTTACAATGCTTACTTTGCAATACGTGCAATAATTATTTTATATTTAAAAGCAATAAATCAGTGCTAATTACGCATTCATCGGAATTGGTTGTTATCATTTTTAACCTTTCCTTATATCAATCAAATAGTATCATTTATCGTTATATCATATTATCAATTTCTTATCATTATCATCTAAAGTGTAGGGCACCCTACATGATTTTTTTTTCACGTATTCAGTGTTGGTCCCAAAATAAAACTTGTTAGTTTTAATGAGTAGAATAATCCCTAAAATTATCTGGGGTAATAAAAATTACCGTGTATATATAAAAATGAATTGCTGTTCGTTAATCACGCTGAAACTCGAAAACGGCCGAACCGATTTGGCTTATTTTTGTCTTGAAATGTTCGTCGAAGTCCAGGGAATGTTTAAACTGTGAGAAACAAATAATAAGTAACGGAAAATACAAAAAAAAAAGACAACCGACTAAGTTTACCAGGTCCACTAATTTTAAATATTTTTTAAAAGTAAAAAAAATATTAGTCACATGTCCTATTATGTAGTGTGAAAATAATTCATTTCTGTGACCCAGTCAAATTGATTTTCACTATTTTCCAACAACTTTTCACTATTTATAAACAAATGTAATTTAAATAATAATAATTTAAATCGTTTATATGACAGGTATGAGCGACTGCAGGAGGACGGGCCGAAGTACGAAGAAGTGAACGACAAGCACCCGCTCGTGCCGAGGTGAGTACTCTAACATTTATTTTATTCCTACGGGGGCTCCTATGGGGCTCTTAATCTATCTTTGGAAGGCTTCTATGGGGCTCTTAATTTATCCGTAAGGGGCTCCTATGGGGCTGCTATTCTATCCTCGAGGGACTCCTATGTAGCTCCTATTCTATCTTTGACAATTTGGATGTTAAAACGATCAAAGTTCAACATGCTCCAATGATTTTTTGCATTGAAAAATAACACAGTTAAACATATCAGACAGATGTGGTTGATGGTGTTGGTGTCACGGCAGAGCGTCTGTTTCCGATCCCACACTTTAGTCTAAATGCGAGATTTGCTCATTTTAAATAACCACTTTTTTGTATTCTGTGGTTTGAATATTGCTAGTTAGTTATTCAAATTTTGACTTTTTTTGCATTCACAATGCATCTTATTTATTATTAAAAAAGTTGAAAATTAAGTATTTACAAAAGTTCTTGGGTTCGAGTCCCATCGGAGCTGGTCCATTTGGCTCATCCCAGTTGTGAGACGGGTCGATTTTTTCTAAATATTGTGACTTACTGTGGCAGGTACTTCACGTGGGCGGGCCCCTCGCCCCCGGAGGGCTCCGACTTGTCGGCGTTGGAGGGCGCACTGTGGGGCCCCTCGGGCGCCCTGTGCGTGGCGCACAACGGGTGGGTCATGGACTGTGACCCGCTGCGGGACTTCGCCGCGCGCGACCACGACGCCCGCGTGTACCTGCGCCGCGAGCTCATCGCCTGGGGGGACAGCGTCAAGCTGAGGTACTGTACACCTTATAGCGCTGCGGGGCACCACGGGTGGGTCATGGACTGTGACCCGCTGCGGGACTTCGCCGATCTATACTGAAATGGCAGCGAAGGAACCCGAAATGGCGATCACTTTCTGGGTAAAATAATTTTCTACTTTATACGCATATTTAAAAAGGTAAGTATTGTTTGGAATAACCGAAAATGCGCGCAGCCGCTCGACTGCTTTCAGGGCCATTTCAAACAATACTCGCTTTTATTAAATATGCATATAAAATTAAAAATTATTTAACACGGAAAGTAATCGCCGCGTCGCGTCCCTTCGCTACCATTTCAATATAGATTGGGCCCTAGAGCTGACCTCAGTAAAGAACAATGGAAACAGTGATGCCAGATACCCGTGCTGCATTCCCCCCAAATCTGTTACGATATTCCCCAAAGAAAAAGAGTCGCCAAAAAGCTAAACTACTTGAAACTACTAAAATACTAAAAATTACATTTTTGCCATAAAAATTCTAAATCCCCAACGTCAAAATTGTTTCCCCCCAAAAATAATTTTGGCTTCAAAATTCCCCCACAGTTCTAAAAGTTCCCTGAATTTTGGGGGAATCCCCCCAATCTGGCATCACTTAGTGGAAAACACGCTGTGGAACATAGCAAGACTGTGCCTGTAAATAAAAAGTGTTTGAAGAAAATTTCATTTATCGTTGAACTGCTTTTACAATGCACTTGTGTCAGAAATGTTAGAGTCGTATTGACGCGTATCACCCACCAATAGAAGTTAGATTGAAATGTGTTAAAGAACAAGTGTTGCATATTAGCATTAAGTCCGCCATTTGCTGTGTTTTTGACTAATTGAAGTGTACGATATAGGTACGGCGACAAGCCTGAAGACAGTCCGTTCCTATGGGCGCACATGCGCGAGTACGTGGAGTTAACGGCAGAAGTGTTCGATGGTGTGCGTCTCGATAACTGCCACTCCACGCCGCTGCACGTACGTACACACACACACATACACACACACACACTAACGACCTTCAGTTGTACTTAGAATACCCTTTGCCTGTCAAATACTAGACGTGCGCCGCCGCGCCGCACCGTCGCATAGTCCGATAACGCTTTTAAGGCGATACTCGGAAAAATTATGCGAAAGCGAGATAGCAATGAGAAAACGACGCGCGCGGGAGCGAGACCGATTTTGCAGATTACGCAAAAAAACACAAAATCACTTCGTATTAAAAAAATATAGCGATTTTTAAAAAAATGCTTCTATACGATCCTAAATATTATTGGTGTCCACTAATTAAACCAATTTTCAATAATGTAATCCCATTATAATCTTGATATTTCGTATTTTTTGAGGTATTTTCGAAAAGAAAAAGTGTCGAGACAAAAACATAAATTCGTGTTTCTGAAAATTTTATAAAGTTATGAAGAAATATATATCTTATTACCAGATTTATAACAACTCTAACCGTCCTATAGTTTTATATCAAAAAGTCCATATTTTTTCTGAGTAGCGCCTTAACGCTTTGTAAAGGTGGCGATTCGCGCCGCGACCGCGACCGGAGACCGGCCGATGTCGCCGTCCATTGTGGGAAATAGTTATTACTCAGGGGCTGTCGGGAGCATACTGACGGTATCGCGATAGGACGCGTACGCACTGCTAATATTATTGAAGCCATGCCCCCCTGGCATCGCGTATTTCAAGACCGTCTTGAAATCCGTCATTATTATTGCGTTCTCGTTAATCAATCAATATTGGTAGTGTAATATAATAATAAAAAAAATATTCTTTATTTGAGTAAAAACACACAGTACAAGAAAAATGTGTACGGTAGGGACTACAGAAGTTAAAACTGTGTCGCAGCCGCTAACGCCCAACTCCGAAAAAGTAATAAAGAATAGGTACTAAAATTAAGCTTAAGTAAACATTATTGGATGCGGGCAGCGCAGGACCGATCGTTGTGGAGATCCTTGGGGGAGGCCTATGCCCAGCAGTGGGCGTCGTTCGGCTGACATGATGATGATGATGATGAAACACTATTAAAAGTTACATATAGCAAGTTATGCCTCTCAAATGTTAATGAGGTTTTCAGTCTCTGAATATGTCAAACTTTGAAGCCATTTGGTAAATTTTGATTTACAATATCTTAATGTCAAAGGATATTTATGTAAAGCACCTTATTTATCCTGTTATAAAGTGTGGGACTCATAGAATTGAAAAATGCTATTATACAATACAAGAATATTTAAGTGATAAAATAACATAAAGGTGAAAGAAAAAAACAGGATTATACATATATACACAATAGTAAATTATAAGTACCTAGTCAACAAAAAATAATAATCTTAAAGCAATAAAATATTATGATAAAAAATATATATTAAATAATTAAATGGAATAATTATAATTACTTAAGTTATTATTTTAAATAAATACAATACAACAATAACAATCAATACATAAAACTTATAATTTTTATTTTTTTTATTTTATTTATTTTATTGAGAAAAAGTGCATTACAATAAAGTACAAAGCATCCTCCTCTCTTTTTGATGTTGTTGCAGTGCCCAACAGGGTCTATAATGCTCCTCTGTATTAATATAAGACCAAAATATGTACCTACATTATAGTTGCAATGAATAAATGAATATGAATATGAATATGAATATGAATATGAAAATGATGCTGACGTATGCCCCGTGTGCGCAGGTGGCGGAGTACCTGCTGGACTGCGCGCGCAACGTGAAGCCGGAGCTGTACGTGGTGGCCGAGCTGTTCACCAACTCCGACCACGTGGACAACATATACGTCAACCGGCTCGGCATCACATCGCTCATACGCGGTCAGTCGCCACGTGGCTCGCATTGTTTATACTAACCAGCTGTTCACCAACTCCGACCACGTGGACAACATATACGTCAACCGGCTCGGCATCACATCGCTCATACGCGGTCAGTCGCCACGTGGCTCGCATTGTTTATACTAACCAGCTGTTCACCAACTCCGACCACGTGGACAACATATACGTCAACCGGCTCGGCATCACATCGCTCATACGCGGTCAGTCGCCACGTGGCTCGCATTGTTTATACTAACCAGCTGTTCACCAACTCCGACCACGTGGACAACATATACGTCAACCGGCTCGGCATCACATCGCTCATACGCGGTCAGTCGCCACGTGGCTCGCATTGTTTATACTAACCAGCTGTTCACCAACTCCGACCACGTGGACAACATATACGTCAACCGGCTCGGCATCACATCGCTCATACGCGGTCAGTCGCCACGTGGCTCGCATTGTTTATACTAACCAGCTGTTCACCAACTCCGACCACGTGGACAACATATACGTCAACCGGCTCGGCATCACATCGCTCATACGCGGTCAGTCGCCACGTGGCTCGCATTGTTTATACTAACCAGCTGTTCACCAACTCCGACCACGTGGACAACATATACGTCAACCGGCTCGGCATCACATCGCTCATACGCGGTCAGTCGCCACGTGGCTCGCATTGTTTATACTAACCAGCTGTTCACCAACTCCGACCACGTGGACAACATATACGTCAACCGGCTCGGCATCACATCGCTCATACGCGGTCAGTCGCCACGTGGCTCGCATTGTTTATACTAACCAGCTGTTCACCAACTCCGACCACGTGGACAACATATACGTCAACCGGCTCGGCATCACATCGCTCATACGCGGTCAGTCGCCACGTGGCTCGCATTGTTTATACTAACCAGCTGTTCACCAACTCCGACCACGTGGACAACATATACGTCAACCGGCTCGGCATCACATCGCTCATACGCGGTCAGTCGCCACGTGGCTCGCATTGTTTATACTAACCAGCTGTTCACCAACTCCGACCACGTGGACAACATATACGTCAACCGGCTCGGCATCACATCGCTCATACGCGGTCAGTCGCCACGTGGCTCGCATTGTTTATACTAACCAGCTGTTCACCAACTCCGACCACGTGGACAACATATACGTCAACCGGCTCGGCATCACATCGCTCATACGCGGTCAGTCGCCACGTGGCTCGCATTGTTTATACTAACCAGCTGTTCACCAACTCCGACCACGTGGACAACATATTCGTCAACCGGCTCGGCATCACATCGCTCATACGCGGTCAGTCGCCACGTGGCTCGCATTGTTTATACTAACCAGCTGTTCACCAACTCCGACCACGTGGACAACATATACGTCAACCGGCTCGGCATCACATCGCTCATACGCGGTCAGTCGCCACGTGGCTCGCATTGTTTATACTAACCAGCTGTTCACCAACTCCGACCACGTGGACAACATATACGTCAACCGGCTCGGCATCACATCGCTCATACGCGGTCAGTCGCCACGTGGCTCGCATTGTTTATACTAACCAGCTGTTCACCAACTCCGACCACGTGGACAACATATACGTCAACCGGCTCGGCATCACATCGCTCATACGCGGTCAGTCGCCACGTGGCTCGCATTGTTTATACTAACCAGCTGTTCACCAACTCCGACCACGTGGACAACATATACGTCAACCGGCTCGGCATCACATCGCTCATACGCGGTCAGTCGCCACGTGGCTCGCATTGTTTATACTAACCAGCTGTTCACCAACTCCGACCACGTGGACAACATATTCGTCAACCGGCTCGGCATCACATCGCTCATACGCGGTCAGTCGCCACGTGGCTCGCATTGTTTATACTAACCAGCTGTTCACCAACTCCGACCACGTGGACAACATATTCGTCAACCGGCTCGGCATCACATCGCTCATACGCGGTCAGTCGCCACGTGGCTCGCATTGTTTATACTAACCAGCTGTTCACCAACTCCGACCACGTGGACAACATATTCGTCAACCGGCTCGGCATCACATCGCTCATACGCGGTCAGTCGCCACGTGGCTCGCATTGTTTATACTAACCAGCTGTTCACCAACTCCGACCACGTGGACAACATATTCGTCAACCGGCTCGGCATCACATCGCTCATACGCGGTCAGTCGCCACGTGGCTCGCATTGTTTATACTAACCAGCTGTTCACCAACTCCGACCACGTGGACAACATATTCGTCAACCGGCTCGGCATCACATCGCTCATACGCGGTCAGTCGCCACGTGGCTCGCATTGTTTATACTAACCAGCTGTTCACCAACTCCGACCACGTGGACAACATATTCGTCAACCGGCTCGGCATCACATCGCTCATACGCGGTCAGTCGCCACGTGGCTCGCATTGTTTATACTAACCAGCTGTTCACCAACTCCGACCACGTGGACAACATATTCGTCAACCGGCTCGGCATCACATCGCTCATACGCGGTCAGTCGCCACGTGGCTCGCATTGTTTATACTAACCAGCTGTTCACCAACTCCGACCACGTGGACAACATATTCGTCAACCGGCTCGGCATCACATCGCTCATACGCGGTCAGTCGCCACGTGGCTCGCATTGTTTATACTAACCAGCTGTTCACCAACTCCGACCACGTGGACAACATATTCGTCAACCGGCTCGGCATCACATCGCTCATACGCGGTCAGTCGCCACGTGGCTCGCATTGTTTATACTAACCAGCTGTTCACCAACTCCGACCACGTGGACAACATATTCGTCAACCGGCTCGGCATCACATCGCTCATACGCGGTCAGTCGCAACGTGGCTCGCATTGTTTATACTAACCAGCTGTTCACCAACTCCGACCACGTGGACAACATATTCGTCAACCGGCTCGGCATCACATCGCTCATACGCGGTCAGTCGCCACGTGGCTCGCATTGTTTATACTAACCAGCTGTTCACCAACTCCGACCACGTGGACAACATATACGTGAACCGGCTCGGCATCACATCGCTCATACGCGGTCAGTCGCCACGTGGCTCGCATTGTTTATACTAACCAGCTGTTCACCAACTCCGACCACGTGGACAACATATTCGTCAACCGGTTCGGCATCACATCGCTCATACGCGGTCAGTCGCCACGTGGCTCGCATTGTTTATACTAACCAGCTGTTCACCAACTCCGACCACGTGGACAACATATACGTGAACCGGCTCGGCATCACATCGCTCATACGCGGTCAGTCGCCACGTGGCTCGCATTGTTTATACTAACCAGCTGTTCACCAACTCCGACCACGTGGACAACATATTCGTCAACCGGTTCGGCATCACATCGCTCATACGCGGTCAGTCGCCACGTGGCTCGCATTGTTTATACTAACCAGCTGTTCACCAACTCCGACCACGTGGACAACATATACGTGAACCGGCTCGGCATCACATCGCTCATACGCGGTCAGTCGCCACGTGGCTCGCATTGTTTATACTAACCAGCTGTTCACCAACTCCGACCACGTGGACAACATATTCGTCAACCGGTTCGGCATCACATCGCTCATACGCGGTCAGTCGCCACGTGGCTCGCATTGTTTATACTAACCAGCTGTTCACCAACTCCGACCACGTGGACAACATATTCGTCAACCGGCTCGGCATCACATCGCTCATACGCGGTCAGTCGCCACGTGGCTCGCATTGTTTATACTAACCAGCTGTTCACCAACTCCGACCACGTGGACAACATATTCGTCAACCGGCTCGGCATCACATCGCTCATACGCGGTCAGTCGCCACGTGGCTCGCATTGTTTATACTAACCAGCTGTTCACCAACTCCGACCACGTGGACAACATTGAAGAGGTATGACGCTTTACCGAGGCTAAGGTAATAAAAGAGATGTGACTTGTTCGGTGTCAAGATGTATATTGAGATAATAATATTGAGTACAATTAAAGATACATTATCTTAGTAAGCGATCTTATTCTAGATTGCTGAGAATGCTACGCGTGTGTTCCAATTTTCTGTAAATGCGCGATAATGCAAACATCTTGTTTGTGTAATATGTTGCAATCATACTTCATCTCCCCTGAAAAAGTGGAAGGATCATCCCCTCCCTGCAAAAAGGAACAGACTCGTAACATTGACTTTAACGAACTTAACCAAAATTTAATTACTTAAGTAAAATAAGTAAACAAAATTTAAACATTATCAACATAGCAAAGTTAAAACTATTTCATTTATTAAATCGTACTAATACAAAAACGTTTTACAATATAAACAATATACCTAATTAAAATTGTATCTAATTAAAATGGTATCGAATTGAAATGGTATTGAATTAAAACGGAAGCTTCACATTTTACACTTAATCATAACAATAACAAAGTGTTAAGTAACATGGTATGTAATTAAGTACCTATACTTATAATTACGTATCAAATAAAATAGTTATTTATTGAATGGTTTGGTATTATTCTTATGCACAATTATAGCTTTATTTTCTTTTAAAATTTCTACATTAGACGTCATATCTCTTAAAACTTTATAAGGGCCATTGTAAATACTATCTAATTTATTTCCTACTTGGTTCTTTAATAATAACAAATCGCCTAACTGATAGGTAACATTATTGCTAGTTTTATCATACAATAATTTTCTTTTCTCTTTAGATTGTATCAAGTTACGTCGTGCGTCGGATTGCGCTTGTTGTAAACGATACTTAAGTTCTCGGGGATAACTGTCATAGTTATATAAGGGGTCGATTTCTGATTGTAAATTATTTGGAAGGTTACAAATTTTTCCAAAAACTAATTCGAAAGGCGTATATTTAGTTTCACTATGCACTGTGGTATTAAAAGAAAAACACCAATATGGAATCCAGGTGCTCCAGTTATGTTTATAATTATTACACTGGATTCTCAGAAAAGCTCCTAGGGTTTTATGAGTATTTTCTAAAGCGCCTACAGTTTCGTGATGGTACGCCGTAGAATTTAATTTTTTAATATGTAATAGAGAACATGTTTCGGACATCACTGATGACATGAATTCGGTTCCCTGGTCAGTCAATATTTCTCTAGGAATACCATAACGTAAAATGAAATTATTGGTAAAAGATTGAGCAACTGTGACCGAGTCTTTACTAGGTAATGGATACGCTTCGACGAATTTGGTTAAATCGCATTGTAATGTCAATACATATTTATTATTATAGTCATCAACATCGAGTGGACCCATTATATCCAAACTAATTCTTTCGAATGATGAGTGGGCTGTTGATGTTATGGTTAAGGGCTGCTTAATATGTTTATTACTATGCTTATGATATTGACATTGATGGCAATTTTTAACAAAAAGTTTTACATCATTACTCAAACCTGGCCAAAAATAATATTGCTTAATGTTGTTCATCATTCTATTAACTCCTGCGTGTCCGCTGGTAGGTAATAGATGGAAATCATTTAGTATTACTCTTTTTTGTTCACTATCATATATTCTTAATATATTTTTTGTTATGAGAAAGCGCGGGGTAACAGAGTTAATTCTTTTTGTTGCTTGTACAAGACTTTTGATTTTACTCTCGTTACATTTTTCTTTAATAATAAGTACCTCATGTATGCCTATTTTTTGACATAATGACTCTAAGTCCCTCGCTAACACCTCTGGGGTAGATGACGATCGGGTACTCAGATATATCGCTGATTGCGAAGGTACGTAAACGTAACAACTTGCATTAGAAATAATGCTATCTTTAGACTTTGAATAATTGTCAAACTTTAATTGATTAAAACTTAATTCAGTTACGTCATCGGGTTTCTTGAGAAGTTCTACCGCAATAGGTTGATCAGGCCTAGTGCTGGTGGAGCTCTCTGAAGAAGAATCAGTGGGGGTTTTTAATTTTTTACTTTGTGCTCTAGTTAAAACTGATACTGTGTTTTGATGTAATGATTTTAAAGTAGAAGATGTAATAGGTATGCGACTCAATGCGTCTGCAGCTGCATTGTTTCGTCCTGGAACATACTCTATTTCAAAATCATACTCCTCTAGGAATAATCGGAATTTAGTAAGTCTGCTTGTTGGGTCTTTCAAGTTAAATAAATAAATTAACGGTTTGTGGTCTGTTATAATTTTAAATTTACGTCCATATAAATAAGGGCGAAAATGTCTCACAGACCAAACAATTGCTAAAAGTTCTAATTCTATGATGGGATATCTCGTCTCGGCGGGTTTCAGGTTTCTACTCGCATACGCGACTACTTGACCGTTCATGTTAGATAAAACAGATCCTAAACCTGTCTTACAAGCATCTGTTTGTAGCCGAAAGATGTTACTTTCTGAAAAATCTGGATAAGATAAAATAGGGGGTTGAATTAATGCTGATTTTAATTTTTCAAATGCCGTTTGACACTCTGATGACCATAGAAACTGTACATTCTTTTTTCTTAATTGATTTAAAGGATAAACAATGTTTGCAAAGTTCGGTATGAATCGTCTGTAGTAATTTGCAAACGCGACAAAACGATTGACATCGTCGCAGTTCATCGGCACTGGATAGTTTTGCATGGTTGTAATTTTACTTTCATCTGGTAAAATTCCATCAGAAGTTATTTTGTGTCCTAGATATATTATTTCGTTTCGCAAAAATTCACACTTCATAGGATTTAATTTTAAGTTAACTTTTCTAAATCTCTCTAGTATACTAATTAAGTTTTTATTGTGGTTTTCTATAGATTTCCCGAAAATTACGCAATCATCTAAATAAATAAAAGCCTTTTTATAATTTAAGCCTGACATTGCAATAGTCATAAGACGTGAAAATACACTCGCAGATGTCCGGAGACCCATGGGACAGCGTTTCATCTGAAAAATTTTATCACCAGCAGTGAAAGCTGTGTACTTTCGTGAATCTTCGCTTAAAGATAACTGATAATAGCTTTGCGAAAGGTCTAATTTTGAAAAATAAATGTTATTTGCAAGCGAATCTAAGACATCAGTTATATTAGGCAAAGGGAATTTGTCGTCCTCAATACGATTATTTAACTGCCTGTAATCTATAACTAATCGCCATTGTTTCTCGTTTGACCTATCTGTTTTTTTTGGTACAAGCAAGACGGGACTAGACCACTCTGACGTAGCCTCTTCTATAATATCATTTTCGAGCATAATATCTATCTGTTTCTGAACTTCCTTCCTTAGTGCGAACGGTAATCTATGTGGCTTGACATAAACTGGCGAGACATTAGGTTTTAAAGTTATATTATGGGTCATTAGGTTTGTACAAGAGAGTTTGTCGCCTGGCAGATGAAAAACATCTGCGTACTTAGCGCAAATACTCTCAATACTTCGTTTTTCTTCTAAATTCAGTTCAGGTAAATTTAATAATCCTAATAATGTTTTTACACGATCGACAGAAACCTCCTCTTTTTCAAAATTACAGACTTCAAAATCATTCAATGAAAAAGTCTCTAAATCGGTAAGATCTAGATCAACTTCTTTCTCAGTGGTGTTTAATATCCTTACTGGCATGCGACCATTACAAGGTTTCGCTATTATACTTCCTATAAAAACTCCTTTCTGTATCTCTTTAGATAAACAAACACAATCGTCGCCTAACGATGTAGGTATATATTTTATTACCTCACATCGTGGCGGTATCAAATGTCTATAGTGACTCAATATAGGTATAGACACATAATTACTATCTTTAGTTAAAAGCAAAGTATTTTCTTTATAGTTAATTATAGCTTGATAGCGTTTCAAAAAATTATCACCTAAAATACCATTTGCAGAACAAGACATATTTTTAAACACATACATTTTTTCTCTAAAAACTAACCCATTATAAGACAAATCTAAGTAAATATATCCTTCAGATACTAGTTTACCGCTAACACCTTTTATAACTAACTTCTCAAATGTAATTAAATTCAATAACTTCGGATAATCGCATAACCATTCGTATTTTAAAACACAAAGGCTTGCTCCGCTATCGACTAAAAGATCGATATTGCTATTACTTACGTTAAAAGTTACGGTACTACTATTATTGTAGTTTAAAACATAATTTTCAGTAGGAACGAAAAAAATCTAAATTATTATCGTTCTGGGGCTCAGAACGCGCTTGTGACTCACTATTGGTCGACTGCTCGTGGCTAGCGTACTGCACACGTTGAAAAGGCACAGCTGAGCGCGGCGGGCGCGGGCTCGGCCGACCGCGGTCACGTGAACGTGATTGTGTTCCTTGCGCGGCGCGGGAGTCTCGCGACATGTACTTACCTTGTTGTGGTCTCGTGTTTCCGGCAGCGTACCTATTGTTTGCGCTAAATCTATTATAGTAACTATATTTATTAGAATAATTACTTGGCTGACGCGGATAATTAGTAGGTGTGCGTGAGAAATTACGAGTATGAAACTTTTTAATGTTCATAACTTCCTCGTGTCTGGTAGACATTGACTGCTCGTCTAGGGCAGTTCTTATAGCCTCTGGTAAAGAATCAAAGTGACGTGATGCTATGATAGTACTAAGCTTTTGATTCACTAATCCATCTGAAAAGCGCTTGATTGCAACCTTTTCATTAATGGGACGCAATACTTCAAACTTAGTAGCGTCGTCATCCGCTTGTGCTATGGTTAAATTCACAAAAAGTTGTTCTAGTTCCGAGCCGAATGACTCGATCGACCTATGACCTTGACGACAGTTTTGTAATTTGTGTTGGATAGCAACAGCAGATTTTTTCTGAATCAAATGCGTATTCATATCTCTAATTAAATCTTTAATAGTTGGATAACTACTTTTTAAACGTAATTTTGCGCTAGGAGAGAGCCTAGTTTTAATCACAAAATCAATAAGTAACCCATGAGTAGCATCGCTGATCATTGAACTATATAATTGTATACCATCAATTAGAGATTTAGTGACGTGTTCTTGACCTGTCATCGTTGGTAAAAGTGCAATGGCTGTCTTCAAGTCAAATTTATCTTTTTCTGCCATTTTTGAAATACTACTAACACTTAAAGTCTCTAAAGAAATAATTTTGTCATAAATGATCTGAATGTCATTTGCTATTTTATTAATTAAAGTTATATCTTTAGTTGATACCTCCGATTTTTCAACTAAATTATGTACTTGAGCTAAAATATACTCTAATTTCGCGTATTCAAGTTTCGCTTCATTAAATTTCGTAAAACCTAACTCTTTTTGACGTCTATCTGGTCCTAGTTTTACTAAATTATCTTTAATATACAATAGTTTCTTATGCAATTCATTTAAATCGGAAATAATAAATGACATTATCTAATAAGAAAAAAATGTAATCCTACATATTATTTAAAACGTTTAGGTATAAAATAACTTACGACTTACGGTGGCATTATAGCGCGCGAATAAAATAATTACGTCTCTGCACGATGAGTAGGTATGTGGTGACCGGCGTGGCGTGTGGGGGCTGGGGCTGCGGGCTGGGGGTTTTCTCATGCTCCTTGAGTGTGTAGGATCTTCAGACTTCTAAGATGGGTTCCTGGACCGCTTGAAACAGCTAACTGAAGATCGGGCTGGGATTTCCCTTGCCCCTCGTACAATGGGCCGGGTTTCTACCCTGGACACCTCCTGGTCTACGTTGATGGTTGAGTCGACGTCGTTGCCAGTTCCACGGAAGATATTGTGTTTCTTAGAACTGCGCTGTTGAATTCTCTACGGAGTCGGTTGACAATTCGGTCCCAAATTTTCCGGATGCAGGCGTAAATGATGAGTATAACGATGAGAAGCAGTATGACGGATAGTAAAATTTCTGTTGTAGTGAGCTGGCTTGAAGTTTTCTGCGTTGCTTGGGCGTCGCCGCTGGCGGTTTGTGCGATGATAACTTCTTCTTTACTTTGTGGTGCTCCCATATTATTGTTTTGTCTTCCCAAGTAATGCGATGAACAGAAGTGTAGAGCCAAATAGCACCGCAACGAAGACTGCTGCTAGTATGGTGTTGAAAATTTTGCTTTGCCGCTCCATGTAGTAATGATTTTCCCGCAAAAATTTATAAGTTCGGTTGGCAAAGGGTCGCCATGAAGAGGTATGACGCTTTACCGAGGCTAAGGTAATAAAAGAGATGTGACTTGTTCGGTGTCAAGATGTATATTGAGATAATAATATTGAGTACAATTAAAGATACATTATCTTAGTAAGCGATCTTATTCTAGATTGCTGAGAATGCTACGCGTGTGTTCCAATTTTCTGTAAATGCGCGATAATGCAAACATCTTGTTTGTGTAATATGTTGCAATCATACTTCAACATATTCGTCAACCGGCTCGGCATCACATCGCTCATACGCGGTCAGTCGCCACGTGGCTCGCATTGTTTATACTAACCAGCTGTTCACCAACTCCGACCACGTGGACAACATATTCGTCAACCGGCTCGGCATCACATCGCTCATACGCGGTCAGTCGCCACGTGGCTCGCATTGTTTATACTAACCAGCTGTTCACCAACTCCGACCACGTGGACAACATATTCGTCAACCGGCTCGGCATCACATCGCTCATACGCGGTCAGTCGCCACGTGGCTCGCATTGTTTATACTAACCAGCTGTTCACCAACTCCGACCACGTGGACAACATATTCGTCAACCGGCTCGGCATCACATCGCTCATACAAAGAAAGAAAGAAAGAAAGAAAGAAAGAAATATAGTTTATTCGACTAAAACATACAAACAAGGTTGTTTACATAAACAAAAACAAACATTTTAGCCGAAATGGACCCAACCTCGGCTTATGCCACAGCAAATAGTGTGACGCTGATTTTCAGGTGGGTCCAAGATGTAGAGATAGCACTCTCCATAGCACGATAAACAAAATGAAATAAAACTAATACAAGAAAGTGAAATAACAAATGTATGGGACGTAAATTTTAAATCCAGTTTTTGCAGATAAACTATTCATTTCCAAAGCAGAAAAACACATTAGATAATTAACTACTTCCAAATCAGAAAAACATATAAGTAGGCAAGGTAAATACACAGACACATCGCAGTACAATACTAACTAAAACACAATCATATTTAAACAAGATTGAACCAAAAGAAGTTATGTAGCTTTATTAAGCTGCAGGCATAAAAAATATTCTCTTACATGTCTACGAAATGATGACAACGTAGAAATGTTTCGTATGGGTGGTGGTATATTATTCCACATCTTGCTAGCAGCATATTTGAAGCTACCCTTGAAAGCAGTGGTCTGGTGAGTGGGTATTATGAGTTGAGCGAGGCGGGTTCGAGTAGACCACACAAATCTTTCATATAAATATAGCGGTTTACAGGTTTTTATAATACCGAACAAAAGTAAAGATAAATGTACATCCCTTCTAGATTGCATGTTTAACAAATTTGCATCATTAATGTAGGGCGATATATGAGTTCTAGGAGGAATCGTAAAACAAAATCTGACACAGGCATTTTGTACTTTTTGTATTAGGTTTTTAGTTTTAGACAAAAGTCTAGGCCCATACACACTGTCCATATAGTTAAATTTAGATAGTACTAAAGATTCCACCAATAGTAGCCTAGTTTTTGTACATAAGTAGTTACGGATTTTATATAGGATTCTCAGACGGTAAAAGCAATTACGAACTATTTCTCTTATGTACGTTTCAAACCTCAATTCAGAATCTAGAATGACGCCTAAATTGCGAGTTTCATGAGTGAAGCAAATAGGCTCATTATCCACTTTGATAACTGGATTTGCAGCACCTATTTTGTGTATTTGACCTTTTGAACCCAAAATCATATATTTGGTTTTACTTGGATTTAACATCAAGCAATTATCGACAGACCATTTACTGATGTTTTCTAAATCCTCATTGATCTTAATTACAGCACTTTGAACATGATTAGGGTGACAAGGCAAATGAAGTTGAACATCATCAGCGTATAAATGGTACTTACAATGTTTTATATTATTTACAAGATCTGCAGTGTATAAAATAAATAGTATAGGACCTAAAATGGAGCCTTGTGGTACGCCACGTGTGACAGAGGAGAGAGATGAAAATGATTTTCTACCATCACTACTTTGAACCTCTACATACTGGTGTCGGTTACTCAAATAACTATTGAACCATTTCACAGTAGGACCATCGAAACCGTAAAAAGACAATTTAGACATAAGTAGAGGTATATTAATAGTATCAAAAGCGCGGGAAAAATCTAGTAAAACAAGGATACTACCCATACCAGCATCTTGTGACTCCAAGATACTGCTAGTGATATCTAATAAAGTTGTTGTAGTACTTCTATTTTTCCGGAAGCCTGATTGAGCATGAGGGAGAATATTGTTACGTTCTAAATATTCCACAAGCTGTATTTGCACCACTCTTTCTAAGATTTTAGACAATAAAGGCAGTAAACTGATAGGGCGCAGATCTTTGAATGTTTTAGGACAAGTAACTTTAGGAAACGGTAGTACTTTTGCTATTTTCCAAGCTTCAGGAAAAGTACAAGTAATGATGGATCTATTTATTAAAGCAGTTATTGTGTCGAGTGAATCAGGTAAGGTCTTCCAATATGATGTGTCTTTCGGGAGATGAATGAAAGTAGAAATTCTCCGGAGATGTTTATTAGACCATGGTTACAAGTCAAGTCTTAAAACTAAGTAAAAATACGTTTAAAGATAATGTTTGTTGACCCGATTACGAAATCTTTCCTTCGATGCAAATACAAGCGAACGTAGCTATTTTATGTAGCAGTCACTTGTAAAATATGTTATGTTGCAGTCAAACTCTAAACTTCGACATACTACAACTCCCCCGAAAAAGGACAGGGTTCTCTCCCTGGGGATATTTAAAAAAAAATTGTGACAAGGAAAGAAAGATACGTTGACAGACCAACACACGTTTTTTTTTCACAAAATACACGAACACAATTACTTACATTTTTAGTTATTACAAAATACAATTTTATTTAAATTACGCTTTTACAATATAGATCACACTTAGACAAAATATGGTTTTGTATTATTCTTATGAATGGTATATTCTAGGTTATTTTTTAAAATCTTAAGATTAGGACTTACATCTTCTAAAACTTCAAATGGACCTGAGAATAAACTATCTAACTTATCTCCTATATGGTTTTTTATTAATACTAAATCCCCTTTTTTATAAACTATAGGATTACATGTTTTATCATAATTAAACTTTCTTAAACATTTATTATGTAAAAGGTTTTCTATGGCGTCCATTTGCGCCTTTTGCAATCTAAATTTCAATTCCTTAGGATACGAATCAAAATTATACAAAGGATCAATACCAGTCTGCAATGTATTTGGTAATACACAGTGTTTACCGAAAACTAGTTCGAATGGTGAATATTTTGTTTCGGTATGAACAGTTGTATTAAAACTGAAACACCAGTATGGTAACCAGCTACTCCAACTACTTTTATTCTGTTCACATTGGATTCTGAGGTAAGCACCCAAGCTCTTGTGAGTATTTTCTAATGCTCCAATCGTTTCATGATGGTAAGAGGTAGAATTTAACTTCTTAATTCCTAATAAACTACAAACCTCGGCCATGACAGAAGACATGAACTCTGTGCCCCTGTCTGTTATTATTTCTTTTGGCACTCCGTACCTCAATATAAAGTTATTAACAAAAGATCTCGCTACGGTTTCCGTACCTTTAGTCGGTAACGCATAGGCTTCGACAAACTTGGATAAATTGCATTGAAGCGTAAGAACGTACTTATTATTATTATCGTCGCAATGTAAGGGTCCCATAAGGTCTAAACTGATTCTTTCAAATGCACTTGTGGGTGTCGAAGTAATAACCATTGGTTCCTTAATGTACTGATTAGTGTGTTTTTGTATCTGGCATTGCTTGCACTTTTTAACGTAATCAGTAACGTCAGTTGACAACCCAGGCCAAAAATAATGTTTCCTAATATTATTTAACATTCTATTACTCCCTGCGTGACCGCTTGTAGGAAGTAAATGAAAATCGTTTAGAATCACTCTCTTTTGGTCATTATCTGAGATTCTAATAACATCTTTTGCTACTAATAAACGAGGCGCATTTTTATTTACATTTTGTAAATATTTATATAGGTAACTTGCAAATTTTTCTATTAACTTTTCGCTGTATTTATTTTTTATAATAAGTAATTCAGCGATATTTAGTTTGCTACATAATGATTCTAGATCTCTCACTAACACCGGCAGGGTAGATAATGATCGAGATTCTAAAAAAATGGTTGACTCTTTCAACACATATGCGCAATGCCTCGACTCTGAATAAATACAATCTGAATAAATAAATTGTTTATCAATAGATGAACAAATTTTTAACTCTACTATGTCCTTGGGTTTTTTCAAAACTTCTACAACTAAAGGGTGATCAGTCCTATGAATTGTAGTGCTCTGAGTTATAAAGTCGTTGTCTAATTTTTGCTTTCGTGATTGAGCGCGAGTCATAACTGACACGACTTGCTCCTGCATACATTTTAGGTCGTTTGAATTAATAATAATTCGACTTAACGCATCGGCAGCTGCGTTGGTTTTTCCTGGCACATATTCTACGTCAAAGTCATACTCTTCTAAGTACAGTCTAAATTTAGTTAACCTACTAGATGGATCCTTTAAGCCAAAAAGATAGATAAGTGGCCTGTGGTCAGTGTAAACTTTAAATTTCCTACCATACAAGTAAGGCCTAAAATGTTTAATAGCCCATACTATAGCTAACAACTCAAGATCTATTATTGGGTAACGTGATTCTGCTGAGTTTAAGTTTCTACTAGCGTATGCTATTACTCGCCCGTCACTATTAGATAAGATAGCGCCTAAACCTATACGTGAAGCGTCTGTCTGCAAAACAAAACTATTTTCAATAGAAAGATCCGGGTATACTAACACTGGGGGCGATATTAATATTTCTTTTATTTTCTGAAAAGCTTTTTCACAATCTAATGTCCATTGAAAAGTGTTATGTTTTTTACATAACTTATTTAATGGATGAGTAATACTGGCAAATTGTGGTACAAAGCGTCTATAATAGTTAGCAAACGCTACGAACCTTTTAACGTCGTCAGCGCTTTGCGGGACTGGATAATTTTGCAGCGTTTGAATTTTGTTTGGATCAGGTAAAATTCCATTAGATGTGATTTGATGCCCCAAATAAACAATTTCGGTGCGAAGAAATTCGCATTTAATAGGATTAACTTTTAAATTTACTTCTCTCAGACGTTCTAACACTTTTATGAGATTTTGAGCATGGTTTTCCATGGATTTCCCTATAACAATAATGTCATCTAAATATACTATTGCATCCTGATAGTTAATACCAGACATAGCAATGGTCATCAACCTTGAAAAAACACTAGGTGATGTTTTCAAACCCATGGGACAACGTTTCATTTGATACATCTTGTCAGCGATGAATGCTGTATACTTTCTCGAGCTTTTGTTTAAATTAAGTTGATAATAAGATTGAGATAAATCAAGCTTAGAAAAATAAATACTACCCGATAAAGAGTCTAAAATATCAGTTATATTCGGAAGAGGAAACTTATCATCAACGAGCTTGTTATTTAATTGTCTGTAGTCTATAACAAGTCTCCATTTTTTTTCGTTCGATTTATCACACTTTTTTGGTACCAATAAAATTGGACTAGACCACTCTGACACTGTTTCCTCTATTATATCATTATCTAACATATCTTTGATATGTTTTTGTACTTCGCTTTTTAAAGCATGCGGAATCCTATAAGGTTTTGAATAAACAGGCGTATTGTCTTTTAAGAATATCGAATGGTCCATTAAATTAGTTACAGATAACCGATCCCCTGGTAAATGAAATACGTCAGAATATTTGGCACATATCTGCTCAATACATAAACGTTCCTCTTTTTTTAAATAATTTAAATCCAACAAATTAAATAAATCTTTTATTCTTTCTACCGAACAACGTTCCCTAGTGAAGTTGCAAACATTAAAATCGTTCAAATCTAAAATGTCCAAATTAGAAAAATCTATTTCTACATCATTATCCGTTGTGTTTAACACTCTAATCGGTATAAGTCCGTTACGTGGATTTGCTATTACGCCTGCGAGAAAAACGCCCTCTTGCAATTCTCTCGCTAACATGACACACTCGCTTAAGCCTTTACTACTTATGTACCTAATTACCTCACAGCGGGCGGGAATAACATGCTTGTATATATACCTATTATGATTTATTGGCATAGAAACTTTAGTATTATTACAAGTTAACTGTAAGGTGCTGTTTTTATAATCTATTACAGCATCATACTTTGCTAGAAAATTTTCTCCCAATATTCCATTAGCAGTACATGACATGTTTTTAAATACATAAAACTTTTCAGTGAAAGTAACGCTATCATAAATTAAATTCAAGTAAATATACCCTTCAGAAATCAGTTCTCCGCTGACACCTTTTATAGTTAATCTATCATAAATAATATTATTTAATAAACTCTCGCATTGTTCGCGTAACCATTCGTATCTAATTACACATAAACTTGCACCGCTATCTATTAAAAAATGTAAATATTTTCCGCCTTTTAAATTAAACGTTACGTTATTACAAGTATTACAACTAAGTATAAAATTATTTTCTATATTGCTAACGAAAAAACTGAGTGTCGTTAGGTGCATTGAGAACATTGTCACCGTTTCGCTGTGGGTCACTGTACACAGTTTGCTGTGCACTTATGTGCTGAGCCCGCGAATATCGGTCATTGGCGTTCGCGTGACGTACCGATCCACGGCGTAAAAATGTGCGGCCGCGTGATGACCTATAACCTGTATTTGAACTCGTATGAGGTTTATAATTATTTCTGAAATTATTAAAAATATTATTAGATCTCATTTGATTATGACCACGGGTAAAACCTCGATAACTATGCCGACCTCGGGAAAAACTATTATGTTTCTTGTGTTGATGATTAATATTCATCACACTTTGTTCCGGGATAGCTAAGGATTGCTCGTCTGTGGCGGCTCTTATGGCTTCTGGAAGCGACACAAAATTTCGAGACGCGATGATGGTACTTAATCGTGGATTAGATAACCCATCCGCAAAACGTTTAATGGCCATATTTTCATTAATGGGACGGAGTATAGTAAATTTATCATCATCCCCATCTGCCTGAGCTAGTGTCAAATTTACAAACAACTCTTCTAACTCCGAGCCGAATCTGTCTATAGATCTATTGCCTTGTTTAGAGCGAAGAAGCTGTGATTGAAGTGCTACTTGTGATTTTTTTTGTATTAGTAACGACTTCATATCCTGAACTAATTTATCTATTGAGTCATAGGAAGCCTGAAGGCGAAGTTTCGCACTAGGAGACAACCTAGTTTTCAAAACGAATTCAATCAAACTTGACTGTAATGTTTCACTTATCATTTTGCTATATAAAGTAATTCCATCAATCAATTGCAGTGTAACATGTTCCTGTCCTGTCATAACAGGTAGCAAAGCGATTGCTGTCTTAATATCGAAAGTCGCCATCTTGGTTTCCCTTTCCAAACCAGAACACTCTGAGTAATCTGAGCTCGAATCAGATGTGCGTAGCTCTTTTTGATACGTTACTAAACTTTGAATACTTATAAACAAAGATTTGACATCGGCTACGATTTTATCTACTAAACTAAGGTCAGAGGTGCCTATCTCAGAATAATCAATCTGCCCTTTTATTCGAGACAAAATATTATGTAACCCTCCATAGTATGATTTAGCTTCTAGTAACTTATCATACGCTAACTTTGAAGCGCGACGCTCAGGTCCTAGCTTAACTAAATATTCTTTTAAATACGACAATTTACTACGTAGTTCAATTAACTCCTTAGTCATATCATGTTACGTAGGGTATCCAATTTGCTATAGAAATATATTAAAAACAACAAAATTAATTACTACCTAAAAAAAAAAATGGTCCATTTGAAATTAATAAATTAGCTTACTATTTATGAGGACACGTCATGACCTCATGCACGCCGAGTTGCGTTGGCGAAGACGTGGCACAGCAGATTGCACGCGCCTCCCGTTGATGGCGGCAGCAGCAAAGCAGCAGCAGCAGCAGCTTCGATGACTCGTTGTTTGGGCCGGGCTATACCCTGGACTCCGTGGGCCGGGATTACCCTGGACACCGCTCCAACTGGGCCGGGCTATACCCTGGACTCCGTGGGCCGGGATTACCCTGGACACCGCTCCAACTCTTCCTTCTTCTTAAACGCTCGATGACGTCAACTCTTGTGTCGACACGGTTATGTTGCCTCTAGTTATTTCGCGTCGAAGTGTCTTCACTATGTTAGCCTTGCATTTTCGTATAATGTAGAAAGCAGCGGCCAATGATGCACCAACAATGAGCACAATAATCATAATATCTGTGTGATTGATGCCTTCTGTGTGCTTTGTGGTTGCTTGAGCATCTCCGCTGGCGGTTTGCGCGATGATCACCTCTTCTTTAGTTTGTTTAGAGCCCATGATTCTTCTTAGTGCAATTTGGAGTTATACAAATTGCTAATATACTGTATGTATAGCAATATCGACGTGAAGACAACAATTATGGCTAATACTGCTACAATTGTACCTCGATGCTGCATGATAAAGTTATTCTTGAAAATATCTTCTTTCTTCTGTTCTTCAGTTAAAATGTTTCTTCATAATTTCCAATCCGTAGTTCGCGTGGCAGGGTCGCCATCCAATATGATGTGTCT